>CM059038.1:39162448-40560573 GCA_030279155.1 Forsythia viridissima | reverse complement strand
ATTCTAACAAAATATTAGCTGCTCGTGAAGAGCATAACATTACAATTTAAATATTTCAGAAGAATATTAATTGCTACTAAAAAGTATGACGTTATAATTTTTATATTCCAGAAGAATACTGAGCAGTAGTCGAAATAATATTTTATTATGCTCTAGAAGAAGCACATATCTCGAAGAATATCATATCGCATAATTAAATTGTGATATAAATTAGTAATTAATCAACTAATGCTTATTACTGAAGAAAAGCATATATATCATGTTATGTTGACATTGATTAATGTGAATTATATAATAATTGATCGATTTTTTTAGTGAAAACTTTTACTTAATCGATAAATTATTTTGTATTGTGTCATTGCTCTTGAAGAACAACAACCTTATATTCAATCAATATTTTTGGAGAATATTGTATTATAATTCTTAAAGAAACATAATATTAAATATATTAATATTTTGATATTGCTCTCGAAGAAGCACAAATTTATAGTATATTAATATTTTCCTGAAGAACGTAATTTTATTATTAAAATAATTTTTTGTAGATCTCAAAGAAGCAAAATATTATAATATTCTGACAGAATATTACTTGCACAATATTCCAGAAGAATATTGAGTTATTGATCTTGAAGAGCAATAGTTCAAATAGTAATTTATTGTGATCTTGAAGAAGCACATGTCCTGAAGAAAAATATTGAGTTATTACTTCCTGAAGAAGTATAATTTCTACATAATAATATTCTAAAAAATTATTGGTTTCATTTATTTTTTTAATAATCACAACTTTATGAATATCAATATTCTAGAAGAATTCTAGAATATTGTGTTGGTGTTTCTTCAGAAACACCACTTAAGTTTATGCATATTTTAAACGAACTTTGAAACTTTAATGTGCGTTGTTAAACTAGTTCTTAGTTGATTGAAATGTTTCTTTATGTTTAAATTTTGTAGTTTTAAACTCATTTTTAAAATTATCTATTTGGTCATGGTTATAGATTCATGATGAATTGCCAAGATATTTGTTTAGCTGATAGTGCAACTACTCATACAATTTTTCAAGATAAAAAATATTTTTTGGACTTAACATTAGCAGAAAATAATGTTAATACGATATTTGGTACATCAAATATCGTTGAAAGCTTCGAAAGAGCTAGTATTATCTTACCAAATAATACGAAATTGCATATAAATGATGTACTTTATTCTAGCAAATCCAGAAGAAATTTACTTAGTTTTAAAGATATCCGTAGCAATTAATACCACATTGAGACGATGCAAGAAAATAATTATGAATATATTTACATAATTTCTTTTGTATCTGGCCAAAAGCAGATAAAAGAAAAATTCATGGCACTCCCATCTGGCATCTATTACACATTCATAAAAACATTTGAATCAAATAATGTCACGAACTCGAAGTTCGTTGAACCAAAAAGCTATATGCTTTGGCATGATCGACTTGGACACCCAGGAGCAATAATGATACGCCGAATAATTAATAACTTACATAGACATCCTCTAAAGAACCAGAAGATTCTTTTACCGAATGATTATCCATGTGCTGCTTGTTCATAAGGCAAGTTAGTCATTAGAACTTCTATTACGAAGGTTCGTGTTGAATCTCCAACTTTCTTAGAAAGAATTTACAGAGATATATGTGGGCCGATACACCCACCATGTGGACTATTTAGTTATTTTATGGTATTAATTGATTCTTCTACTAAATAGTCACACGTCTACTTACTTTCTACTAGAAATGTATCTTTTGCTAGACTACTTGCTCAAATTATAAAATTACGAGCTCAATTTTCTGATTACTCAATCAAGACAATCCGTCTTGATAATGCTGGTGAATTTAAATCACAAGCATTCAATAATTATTGTATGTCAATCGGGATTGTCATTGAACATTCAGTTGCTCATCTCCATACACAAAATAGTTTAGCAAAGTCGTTTATCAAACGTTTTCAATTGATTGCTAGGCCTTTACTTATGAAAACAAAACTCCCAACATCTATTTGGGGTTATGCTATATTACATGTTGCATTATTAATTCGTATAAGACCAACTGCTTATCATGAATACTCACCTTTACAACTTGCATTTGGTCACGAACCCAATATTTCTCATCTACGAGTTTTTGGTTGTGTTGTCCAAGTCCCAATTTCACCTCCACAACGTACAAAGATGAGTCCCCAACGAAGACTTGGAATTTATGTTGGGTTTGACTCACCATCCATTATTAGGTATCTTGAACTTTAACGGGTGATTTATTTACTGCACGTTTTGCAGATTGTCATTTTGTTGAAATAACTTTCCCAACTTTGGAAGGGGAAAAATTGTATCCTGAAAAACAAGATAAAATTTCTTGGAATGAAAACACTCTACCTAATTTTGATCCCCGCAGTAATCAATGTGAGCAAGAAGTTGAGAAAATTATTCACATGCAAATAGTTGCAAGCCAATTACCTGATGTATTCGTTGATACAAAGAAAGTGACAAAGTAATATGTTCTAGCAGAAAATACTCTTGCAAAAATTGATGTCCTTATAGGACAATCTGCCATAGCAAATGAATCACAAATACGCCAGAAGCGTGGTCGACCAGTTGATGCCAAAGACTCTGTACCTTGAAAGAAAAAGGTACAAGAGAAAACCTAACTAAAAGCTTTTAATGAATGGTAGAAACGATTGATCAATTAAACACTGATAATGTGATTCCTGAAGAACCACAAGTGTCCGAAAACAATGAGATTTCAATAAATTATTTATTATCTCATAAATTATGGGAACGAAATAATATTGTCGTGGACGATATCTTCGCCTTTAATGTGGCACTAGATATCATACAAAATGAGAATCCTGAACTACAATCTATTAAAGATTGTCAAAATAGAAATGATTGGCCAAAATGGAAAGGCCATACAGGCGGAGTTGAATTCCTTAGAAAAACGAAAAGTGTTTGGATATGTAGTTTGAACCCCTGAAAATGTAATCCCTGTAGGATACAAATGGGTCTTTGCAAGAAAAATGAATGAAAACAATGAAATTACAAGATACAAAACCCGACTCGTAGCCCAAGGCTTCTCACAAAGACATGGGATTGATTATGAGGAAACATATTCTCCCATAATAGACACCATCATATTTAGATTTTTAATAAGTTTGAGTGTGTCACATAGGCTCGATATGCGCCTTTTGAATGTAGTAACTACATATCTGTATGGTTCACTTGATAGTGACTTATACATGAAAATTCTTGAAGGATTTAAAGTGTCAGAAGCAAATGATTCATTCCCTAAAACAATGTTCTCAATTAAATTGCAAAGATCATTGTATGGATTAAAACAATCCGGACGAATGTGGTATAATCTCCTTAGAGAATATTTGTTGAAAGAATGTTATAAAAATGACGATGTATGTCATTGTGTTTTCATAAAGAAAACATATATTGGATTTGCAATTGTGGCAGTTTATATTGATGATTTAAACCTTATAGGAACTCCTGAAGAACTCAACAAAACTGCAAATTATTTAAAAAATGAATTTGAGATGAAAGATTTGGGAAAAACCAAATTTTGTCTTGGATTGCAAATTGAACATTTTCCAGAAAGATCATTTGTTCATCAATCTTCTTATAAAGAAAAAGTCTTAAAGGGTTTTTATATGGATAAAGCACATCCATTGACATCGCCTATGGTTATTCGATTACTTGAAGTGAAAAAGGATCCATTTCGCCTACTTGAAGATGGAGAAATAACTCTTGGACCTGAAGTACTATACTTAAGTGCAATTGGTACATTAATGTATCTTACAAATTGTACTCGATTGGACATAACTTTTTTTGTAAATCTCCTTGCAAGATATAGCTCTGCACCTACTTAAAGACATTGGAATGGTGTTAAACACATTCTTCATTACCTAAAAGGTACTGTTAACATGAGATTATTTTATTCACGAAAATTAGGATCATCTTTAGTGGGACATGCAGATGCGGGTTATCTCTCCGATCCACATAGAGCTAAATCACAAACAGGATATGTGTTTACACGTGGAAGAACAACTATATCATGGAGATATGTGAAGCAAACATTGACAGCAACATCTTCAAATCATTCTGAAATTATTGCAATGCTCAAAGCAAGTTGAGAATGTGTATGGTTGAGAAACATGACACATCATATCCAAGCATCATGCGGATTACTTTCAACAAATGATAGTCCAAAAATATTGTATGAAGACAATGCAGCTTGTATTGTACAACTCAAAAGAGGCTACATCAAAGGGGACATGACAAAGCATATTTCTCCAAAATTCTTCTATACACACGAGCTTCAAAAGAATGGTGACATCGATGTTCAACAAATTCGCTCAAGTGACAATTTGGCTGACTATTCACAAAAGTATTGCCGACATCTACATTCAAAAAATTGGTGCACGAGATTGAGATGCGTCGACTCAAAGATCTTCAATGATTAATATTAGGGGAGTAGCTGTACTCTTTTTTCTTAGTCTAGGTTTTGTCCCACTGAATTTTCTTGGCAAGGTTTTAATGAGGCAGTATTTTTTTAATACTCCAAAACTTTAATAATTACTGTACTCTTTTTTCTTTTCGTTTGATATTTTGTCCCATTGGATTTTTATCAAACAAAGTTTTTAGCGAGACAGTTATTGTAGAAATAGTTATCAAATGGGGAGTATTGTAAAATTATAAGATAATTATTGATGACTATTTAGACTTATCAGGATACTTAGTCTTATCAGTATATTTAGATAAGCATTGTTTGATTGTATCCAAATCTCATTGTAACCTACTTTGAAATCCTATAAATATAGGTCCGTAGTTATAATGAAAGACAATTCATTTCGCATCTCTTATATTTTTATTCTCTTCTTTCTCTAGTTTTATAACAGTTTTCTATAATTTTGAATTATCCAAAACGACAATATTCTATAGGTTATTATATATCTAAGAAATCCAAAATTCTATCGCTTAGATATCACAAATATCGTTGTCATCTTGATTTCAGCTATTCGATTATTCCATCCAAGTTCTAAGCTCGCTCGCTCGCTCTCTCTCTCTCTCTCTCTGTATATATATATATATATATATATATATATATATATATATATATATATATATATATATATATATATATATAATTTGTCTTAAGAGTAACTTGTCATAAACTATCCAACAATATGTATGCCCCAAAAAAGAGGTTAAGAAACTTACAAGATAATATATCTTTACTTGAATAGTGAAAAACATGTAGTTTGTAATATTCATGAAGCAGAAATAAAAGAAAAATCAAAGTACTTTCATGTGGTTTAACAATAGTTTAAATCATGTTATATGGTTGATGATGGAGTTCCCAATCGAAGTTCGAGATCTGGGCCTTCCATCTCTTGTTCGTTGATGACATGTCTCTGTTGTAGCCAAACCAGTAGATTGCTCAATCGTTGCAACTGCAAATTAAATTAAAAACATAATAAGCAAGGTTGTCAAAATATACAAGTCACTGAATTCATATGTAATATTATATAATACAATATCAAATTTCCTAGCACAGGATTTTGCCATTCCATAACCATTTCTCGTCTTCAATTACCCAAAATTGATTGTCTATATATCTAAAATGAACCTTTATTTTTTTCCTACTACAAGTTTTTGAGTGCAATATTTATAAATGTACATATACTTTAGATAGTGAAAATGAAAACTGACCTCTTCCCTTAAAATGGCATTTTCAAGCTGTAAACGTTCCAAGCTTGAACTTTTCGTACAAGTAGGGCATCTCCTGTTTTCTAGTTCCTGACTCATTTTAAGGTTGTCCAGGAGAATTCGGGCATTCGCTACACGCAGAGCACTACTTTCTGCTTGTGCCTCTTGGACCTAGAATAAGAAGTATGTGATGATAATCAAGTCGAATATGTTACAGTTACCATTTCTCATGAAACGAAGCAAGTATAAAAGTTCCAAACAGTGATGAGAACTTAGGGAAAATTATGATTATCCATTTGTAATCAATATTCTCAGATTCATGTACTTGAGGAAGTACCAAGACCCAACCTAATTGCTTTAAGGGTTCAAGAACCCTTTACATTTTTAATACCGACAATAGCTCCCCTCTTTGGGGGAGAACAAATCAACTTCTAAGTCACGTAATGGGGCTGATTACATACTCTAGCACATATATAGCAGAACATTTCATTTTTTTCTTGTGAAAGATACAATTATAGTGGAAATCGAGGAACGATGAGGTGTTGAGCAAGCTTTTTGGGGCTGTTAGATTGCCAGTGGTCGTAATTTACATAACATCCCATAGAATCTGTTGCCAAAAAGGTTGGAAGAGAGAGAGTTTGGTTTGGCTTTGCAAGAATTCTAGGGTTAGATGTTGGTTCGAGTAAACCCTAATTGTGGGGATTCTTGAAGCAACAAAAAAAATAGAGATATAAATTCATGAGAAATGGTGTATGTGGTGGTGCATTTAGTACATAACATAAATTTGTTTCAAATTATTCTTCTGAAAAAGAGAAAAACAAAGAACCTTTTTCTCAAGCGCCATCTCTTTACTCCATTTTTCTCCATGTTCCTGATCTGGAGAGTTGTTTGTCTGGGACAGCCTTTCCACAATCATCAAAATCATCAATTGATAAACAAAAATTGTATGAAAAAAGGGCAACGATTCAAAAAAAGAAAAAGTAAAGAAAAAGATAAGTAATTCAACTGTGTATATTTGCCCTAAATACTTCAACTCTATAGGTTTGGCCTAAAAACTGTAGGATAAATGAGAATTCTAAAATGCAGATGCATAAAAGAAAGAGAAAATCAATAAAATAAACATCAGTGATTGTTATGAGATCGATCCCAAGGAAATACGAAAAAGAGCAATAAAATAAAATAAATAAATAAAACCCTACACCTTTTAAATTCATTCAGAGAACAGATAGAATAACCTTGCAAATAGAGAGGAAAATTTTCATGCATGAAACAAAAGATTTATAACTTGCGCAGACTTACTCTTCTTGTGGTCTCTTGCTCTCCTCCTTTGGATTGGATATTTGACTATTGGAACCAGATCCAGAATCCATGGCACTTGAAGAAACAAATTTCAAGAACTTGTTTTGGAGTATAGTAAATTAGGGTATGGATAATCAGGTTTCTTGATGCTTAAAAAGGTCCCAAAATTTTCAAAAAACTCGGTAGAATCGAAAGATAAGATTTGCATAATCTGAATTAATTCTTACTTACCAAAATTGCTTCATTATACATATTGTTTAGAACTTTGCAAAGATGTATCTGTACACACGTAACTACATTTATATCATTAAATATATTTCCATCTCCACTATGATATTATTGCAACTTTTGAATCTGAATTCAGATGACGAGGGATTAATTGAAAATAATAGGATGCAGATCCTCTTTATTATCTTAATATGTTTGTAATGTCAAAGAAATAACTTAATGCAGTCAATTATATTTTGGCATAAAAATGACAAGATATATGACCAATAAAGGAGTCTAGAATTGCTGTCCTAAATGTATGTCCTCTTAGTTGTTAAGATTTACATGCATGTATTTATTTGATGATGTTTAAATTTTTTATTAGAGGGACGGCTAATGTTATGGTTTAACAAGTTGGGCCCACAAAAGTAAATAACTTTCAAAGAAATAAAATACATTTGGATATATGTATTTTTACAAGCAAAAAGCAAATATCTGGTATTTCAATTTTGAGTTCCAATAGGGATAAGGTTTACTTAACTGAGGAATGTCGACCGCTTAATAGCTCGCTAACTACCATTTATAGGTGAAAGATCTACTCAAACTACTCAACCTACGAATTTAATTTCAAAATCATGCTCGAGGTCAATAAATGATATTAATTGTAATAGTCGATATCTGCGACCTGTGATTGTTAGTATGAAGTTATACGTAGGCCCCACAATATGTCCTCAATGTAGTGTGCTTGCAAGTATTGTATTATGTTTTGTCCTGGGGGTTGGCCTGTTGGTTCTTTTCCTCAGGTCCCTGCTACTCTTGTATATCTCTCGATTTACAATTCGTCTGGTCAAGGGGCCTCTGACACAGGTGGGGAGGCTTCGCTTTTGGGACTTTCCCCTTATCGGAAGTATTGTATTATGTTTAAGTTACATCTTATGTGAATACGTGGATAGTGGAAAGATAACTTGTAGCCTATATTCTTTCCGCATATATGGAAACAAAACCTGTCTTCTCCGTACAAAACTGAATTTGTGACACGTCTAAAAAAGGCAGCCATCATCCCAAAAGAAGAGAGGAGACATATTATTCATACTCTTTCAAATTTTATATTTCATATACATACACTCTTGATTCAAGGTACTACGCCGGAGTGGGACCGGGGATGAGGTTCCCAACCTTTTTTTAGGTCGCGGCATTGCTTATAAGATCAATTCTGGCCAAGCATCAAGTTCAAATCATTGAAATTGGTATGTGAAATTCGGTATTGATTTCCCTATATCATATATATAGATTTGAAACACGTTTTAGCTTTTGAAGATTTGCGGGCCATACAAGTTGTTTGAATAATCCTCTTTTTTCATTTATAATGGAAGTCGTAATGCTGAAGTATATCTTGAGGTAAGACTTCATGTCCTTGTATATATTTATGTTGTGCTGCTAACCCTTCGGGTTCGGCCTAATAGAATTCGGGTCGCCCAACTCTAACAATCTCCACCTTGATTTAAATTCCAATACAAAGATTAAATCTAATCTTTGACGAAACAAAATCTCCACCTTTTCCCCTAAAGCCCTTGAGGGTAAAACATAGCAACAAATTCCAATCAAGTCTAAGCAATGCTCAACCTTGGCTATAGGGAGTGTCTTGATCATCCTATCACTACCATAATAATGGGTGCTAACCTTATACACAACAATATCACCACAAGCAATACTATTACGAACAAAATGTTATCGTACATCAATTTGCTTTGTCCTGTCATGAAGATGCATATGATCTTTTGTGAGGAAAATAGCACTCTCACTATAGAGAAAAATGGAGTAAAGAGATGGTGCTTGAGAAAAAGGTTCTTTGTTTCTCTCTTTTTAGAAGAATAAATTCAAACAAATTTATGTTACGTACTGAATGCACCACCACATACACCATTTCTCATGAATTTATATCTCTATTTTGTGTTGCTTCAAGAATCCCACAATTAGGGTTTACACGAACCAACATCTAACCCTAGAATTCTTGAGAAGCAACACCAAACTTATTTCTTCCAACCTTTTTGGCAACAGATTCTAAGGAATGTTGTGTAAAATACGATGATTGGCAATTCTAACAGCCCACAAAAGCTTGCTCAACACCTCATCATTCCTCGCTTTCCTCTATAATTGCATCCTTCACAACAAAAAATAATGTCCTGTTATGTGCTAGAATATGTAATCAGCCCCATTACTTGACTTATAAGTTGATTTGTTTGCCCCAAAGGGGGGAAATCTACGTATGCATGAAGTGGTTAAAGATAAATTACTTATTGTAAACTCTAGACTGGACTAAGGAAGAGGGGTGCTATTGTCGATATTGAAAATGTAAAGGGTTCTTGAACCATTTAAGCAATTAGCTCGGGCCATGGAGCTTCTTCAAGTACATGAATCTGAGAATATTGATTTCAAACGGATAATCATTATTTGGCACTTTTGTACTGGCTTTGTTTAGTGAGAAATGGTATTCGACTCGATTTTCATCATATACTTCTTATTGTAGGTCTAAGAGGCACAAGCAGAATACAGTGCTCTACGTATGGCGAATGCTAGAGTTCTCCTGGATAACCTGAGTCAGAAACTTAACACAGGAGATGCCCTACTTGTACGAAAAGTTCAAGCTTGGAACATTTACAGACTGAAAATGCCATTTTAAGAGATGAGGTCAGTTTTCATTTTCACTATCTAAATGCCTTAATCAAGTATATGTACATTTATAAATATTGCACTCAAATATAAATACTTGTAGTAGGAAAAAATAAAGGTTCATTTTAGATATCTATGGAATTATGATTCCACATTGTATTATATTATAATACATTATTATATCACATATGAATTCGGTAACTTGTATATTTTGAAACAACATGGCTTATTATGTTTTTATTTTAATTTGTAGTTGTGACGATTGAGCAATCTACTAGTTTGGCTAGAACAGAGATGTGTCTACCAACAAGAGATGGAAAGCCCAGATCTCGAACTTCGATTGGGAACTCCTTCATCAACCATATAACATGATTATGACGATTGAACGTGTTAAACCACATGAACAACTTTGAAAGTATAATTTTTCTTTTATTTCTACTTCATGAATTTTAAAAACTACGTGTTTTTCTTCAGCGAAAGATATTTGATCTTGTAATAAGGTATTCTTTCTTAGTTTCTTAAAATAAAAGTGATGTCTCAACCAAGCCTCTATTTTAGGGCATATACATTATTGGATAGTTTATGACAAATTACTCTTAAGATAAATTATATAGCTTAAAACTTGGATGTAATAGTCGAATAGCTGAAATCCCCTCGTATTTTTTCCTTAATCATAACTTGCCCCAATCTATTTTGTAAATGAAAAAACTTATCTTAACTATAGTTATCAATTGACGTGCAAGTCACGTGCGTAGGAGTTCCTGTCATTAAAAATGCGGTGATTATATTTTTCTCTTCTATGTTCACTACTTATTTTTTAATATGTAATGTAATACCTTAAACATTGAATTTTTTTTGGAAAACTTTTATATATAAAAGCTCAAGAGTTTCAGTGCCATAATTGGTGCAAATAATTTATTATCATTTTAAATGTCTCATTGTTTTTTTCAAAATGCGCTTATTTTAGTCTACCAATCATTTTCTCATTACAATGGTATTTGTTATTATGCAGCCATATGCACCCAAGGAGAACAAGATGCTGATGCTTCAAGAAACTAGCATCGACTCTCTAGGAGCCATGATAATCTCCGCGCCAATAGAGTTACAATCCATCTCCTCAGCTATGAATGGTGACTATAAAATTCCTATATTTCCACTTGAATATGTAATCTCTAGTGATGGCCGCCTTGATCAGAAGGATTTTGGAGCGTCAAGTAGCTAGAGTACAAGTAACTCCAGTGGTTCACTCTTGACCGTGGCATTTCAAATATTACTGTGTTGCAACACACTTTCCAAGCAACTACCATCGAGTTAGTGGCCAATATGCACTCATATAACCTCCACAATTCAAAAGATAAAAGTGGACCTTGATTGCTCCGAGTTGGATTGATGGAAGTCTTGCTGTTATATGTACTCATCTTATACAATAGAAGAATATTTTGTGACACAGCTTGGGTGTAATGACAGTCGCAATAGGAACGCGATTGTGCAATGATAAGAACATGTCAATATTGTTCGCTAATCGATTTTCTGAATTTCATATGTGAGAATGTGGGTCACTAAATCCACTTGGCCCAATTCTATTAGGCAATATGGTGTGTCTTGTGTGGACCGTTAGATGTAATAGATGGTTGAGATCTTTTTTAGGGTTTTATATAAGTACCATCATTGTCTTTCACCTAGGTCAGAACATAGAGAGAAGAAAAGTGAGGAGCCGTCTTTTCATTCTGTTCTCAAAAGTGAGATTGGACTGAGTGTTTAAAATTCTTGGTCATCTCCAGTGGATTAGTTGGTGAACATCCGATTGCCGTTCCCTTGGTTGCATTGCAGTGTTCCTTGTGGCAAGAATCTGAGACCACAAGTTTAACCAAGAACGAGGGAGCAACAAAGACTTATTTTTCTTGTATTTTTTCATGTTTAATCGAGATTGTAATACTTGTAATTGTTTTCAATCTCAACAAATGGTATCAGAGCCTAGAACATTGATCTAGGGGTGTGAAAAATCAAGAAAAGTTAGTGGGTCGAAAAGTGGAACCGGATTCGCGAAGATTCAAAATTACCCGAGACTTCAAATCAAGATTCCGGCCAAACCACTCATCGTCCGGAAATTCTGAGACCATATCTGGGTTCACGGCGACGAGGCGAACAAAGCCCACCGGCGCGTGCGGCGCGTGAAGACTCCGGCGGTGGCGCGTGAGGCGCGGAAAAATCCAGCTGGCAGCTTCTTCTTCTGGCGCGTGAGGGCGCGTGCGGGATCCTTTCCGAGCGTGGCTTCCGACAGACGACTCCTCTGACTGTGGCGCACAACCTGGTGGTCAGACATCGGCGTTTGGACTCCGGCGACAGTGCGTGCAGTAACTTCAGGCGGTGCGTGGGAGCGTGACCAGCATTTTCCGGCGACTGTTTTCTGGAGCAGACTGTTTATTGGCTATTTCTGACCTTCTGGTGGTATTGCTTTGTTGGTGGAGCAACGGTGCAATAGATTGGTTGTTCAAGCAGTGCCTTGGAACGCAAAGAAATTCGTTTCGTCTCTCCTATAAATACGGACAACAGATTTGTCCGCTGAGTTTGAATTTCTTGAACCCCCTCTTTTTTTTTTTTTAATTTTATACTTTGTTAATTTTAATTGAGGTTAAAACAAACTAGGTGGCTAGAGCCTATAACTCCTTAGTATAATTTGTTGTTTTATTGTCTTGTGTGTTGATAATCTGTGTTTGCATGTCATCTTAGTTAGTAATTTGAAAAAATGGTTGTGTTCTGTGTTTGCATCTGTGTGAGTAAGTTTTTTATAAAACTTTTTCAAAAAAATTCTCATTCATGGATGATTTTCCATCCATGGGTTCTAGGGTTGAATTATCACAATTCGATGGAAGGGGTGATTATTCAATTTGAAAACAAAAAATGAGAGCTATTCTGGTTCAACAAAGGGTTTCTAAAGCCCTTGATGATCCAGAAAATTTTTCTGATGCATTAAAAGCTAAACCTGATCAAATTAAGGAGATGAATGAAATTGCATACAGTTCTATAATATTGCACTTATCTGATAATATTGTTAGACAAGTTGATGATGCTAAGACTGCTAGAGAATTGTGGGAAGCTCTTGACAAGTTATTTTTGACAAAAACTTTGCCAAATAGGATCTATTTGCTAGAAAAACTTTTTAGTTTTAAAATGGACTCGGGGAAGGATCTTGAATCCAATCTGAGTGATTTTAGCAAAATTGTCAAAAGCTTGGCCCACAATGATAAGAAATTTGATGATGAGGATCTAGCTGTTATACTTTTGAATTCTCTTCCTGATTCTTATAGAGAAGTTAGGAATGCAATTAAGTATGCTAGAGATGTTTTGACTCAAGCTATTGTGATAGATGCTTTGAGATCAAAGGACTTAGAAGTCAAAAAGGAGTCTAGGGGAAGCACTAGGGAGGAGAGTTTGTTTATTAGAGGGAGAAATGAAATGAGAGGAGAGAACAACTACCAGGGTAAGAAGGGAAGTAGAGGAAAATCTAAGGGTAGGTCTAAGTCTAGGGATAAAGGCAATAAGAAATGTTACCATTGTGGAAAGTTAGGACATTTCAAGAAAGATTGCTATGAGCTTAAGAGAAAATCGAAGCAACAGCAGAATGAAGATCAAAATGTTGCTGCTGTTGGGGATGCCCTAGATGGTTTACATGTTATGACCGTGTCTGATGGTGAGATTGACCATGAGTGGATATTAGACTCAGGTGCCACCTTTCATTTGTGTCCTGTGAGGTCTTGGTTTTATAACTATAGAGAAATTGAACCTAGGAAAGTATACATGGGGGACAACAATTCTCAAACTGTTGAAGGAATAGGTGACATTGCTATTAGGATGCATGATGGCATTGTCCGACCACTTCTTGGTGTTAGGTATGTCCCAAACCTTAAGAGAAATCTAGTTTCCTTAGGTGTTTTTGAAGATGAGGGCTGTATGTTCAAATCTGATTTTGGTACTTTAAAGATTCTTAAAGGTTCTCTAGTAGTTATGAAAGGTCCCAAGAGGAATGGGTTGTATTACCTTCAAGGTGAAGCTTTACATGCCAAAGATTCAGGATTGGTTTCAATCAATGATGATAGATCAGATCTATGGCATAGAAGGATGGGACACATTGGGAACAAGGGGCTAAAATATCTTAGTGACCAGAATTTACTAGGTAAAGACACTGTTGCACCTTTAAGCTTTTGTGAGACGTGTGTTCTAGAAAAGTCACACAGAGTCAGCTTTGAGATAGGTCAACACAGCACTAAGAGACCATTAGATTACATTCATGCAGATTTGTGGGGTCCAGAAAAACACCCTACTCATGGTGGGAACAGGTTTTTCCTATCCATTGTTGATGACTACTCTAGAAAAGTTTGGGTTTTCCCACTTAAGTCAAAATCTGAAACTTTTAGCAAGTTTAAGTCCTGGCATACCTTAGTCAAAAATCAAGTGGGAAAAGGTGTAAAAACTCTTAGGACAGACAATGGTTTAGAGTTTTGCAACTTTGAATTTGATGAGTTTTGCAAAGAGAGAGGTATCACGAGGCATAGGACTGTGAGAAATACCCCCCAACAAAATGGGGGTGGCTGAGAGGATGAATCGGACTTTAATGAATAAAGTCAGATGTATGTTGATTAGTTCAGGGTTGGCCAAAGGTTTTTGGGCTGAAGCCTTATGTACTGCGGCTTATTTGATAAATAGGTCACATTCTAGTTCTGTTAACTTCAAAATGCCCCAGGAGTTGTGGTCTGGAAAATCTCCAGATTTGTCACACATTAGAGTGTTTGGGTGTGCTGCTTATGCACATCAGGTTGAGGGTAAGTTAGACCCTAGGGCTACTAAGTGTGTCATGTTAGGATACCTAGAGGGTGTCAAGGGGTATAGATTGTGGGTTTTAGGTGTTAATGGTATTAAGATAATTAACAGTAGAGATGTGAAGTTTAATGAGCTTGATATGCCTTGCCTAAAAACTCCAGACAATCAGGTTAAACAAAGTGGAGAAGGGGAATCTTCTACTGGGAAGAAGATTCAGACTGAGGTGAAGAGATTAGATGTTAATCTAGAGGTTAGAGAACCTGAACAAATTGATCCTCAAGTTGAGACTGAACAAGAAGAAGTCTTAGAACAACTTGAACTAGAAATTCCTGAAACTGTGATCCCTAACCAAGAACAACTTGAAGATACTAATTTGAGAGATTATCAATTAGTGAGAGATAGGGAGAGAAGACAGGTAAGACCAAATTTGAAGTACACTTCTTCAAATTTGATGGAGTTTGTCCTAGTTTCAGGTGAAGCCTTAGAGTCAGTTGAACCTGTTTCTTATGAAGAAGTGGTTAACTGTAAAAATTCTGAAAATTGGAAGAAGGCTATGAGAGAGGAGATTCATTCCTTAGGCAAGAATGATACTTGGAAGTTGGTTGAAAGACCAAAGAATCAAAAGGTAGTCCATTGTAAATGGATCTACAAGTTGAAGGAAGGAGTAGAACCAAATGACCCCTTAAGATACAAAGCTAGGCTAGTAGCTAAGGGATTTACTCAGAGAGAGGGGATTGATTATAATGAGGTGTTTTCCCCAGTGATTAAGTATAAGACTATCAGGTTAGTATTGGCCTTAGTTGTCCAATTAAATTGGGAATTAGAGCAACTAGATGTTAAGACTGCTTTTCTTCATGGAGAGTTAGATGAGGTCATTTACATGTCTCAACCTCAAGGCTTTGAGGTGAAAGGGAAGTCTGAGCTTGTGTGCTTGCTTAACAAGTCCTTATATGGTCTTAAGCAGAGTCCTAGGCAATGGTATAAACGTTTTGATGCTTATGTGCTTAAAATTGGTTTCAAAAGGAGTGAATTTGATGCATGCTTATATTATAATAACACTAAGATAGGCTGTGTGGTTTATTTGTTGTTATATGTTGATGACATGTTGCTTGCTAGTAGTAGTAAAGCTGATATCATAAAAATGAAAAACCTTTTAAAATCTGAATTTGACATGAAAGACTTAGGATGTGCAAGAAAAATTCTTGGTATGGTTATTAAAAGGAATAGGGCTGAAAATAGGTTGACTATTAATCAAGAGTCTTATTTGGAAAAGGTAATAACCAAATTTGGTATGGAATTTGCTAAGTCTGTCAATATACCTTTAGCTGCACACATGATTTTATCATCTGCTCAATGCCCTAAAACTGAAGAAGAAAAACAGGAAATGAGTAGTGTCCCCTATGCTAATGCTATTGGTTCTGTAATGTATTCGATGATTACCACTAGACCTGACCTAGCTTATGCTGTTAGTCTCTTGAGTAGGTTTATGTCTAACCCAGGTAAACATCATTGGATTGCTCTTAAATAGCTGTTGAGATACCTAGCTGGGACAATTAAAAGAGGGTTAGTGTTCGAAAGGAGGAGTGATAAGCTTGAGCTTAAGGGTTATGTAGATTCTGACTTTGCAGGGGATAAAGATCAGAGGAAATCTACCACTTCTTACTTCTTCACGTTAGGTGATAATTGTATCACTTGGAAATCACAGTTGCAACCTTTAGTTACACTCTCCAGCACTGAAGCTGAATATGTTGCATTAACTGAAGCCTTTAAAGAATGCATGTGGCTGAAAGGCCTTTTATGTGAATTGAATTTCTTGAATGAAAATGCCATGATCTTTACTGATAGTCAAAGTGCTTTAATGCTATGTAAAAATCCTGTGTCTCATGAAAGATCTAAGCATATTGAGGTGAAATACCATTTCATTAGGGAGAAGTTAGCTTCTGGTGAATTTAAATTGCTTAAAATTGCAACTGATGATAACCCTGCAGATGTTGGAACCAAAGTACTTGCTGCTGGTAAGTTTAACAAGTGCATATCAATGTTGAATATTGATACGGGTTAACTTATGTGACAGGTACTTGCTGCAGTGGAGGATTGGTGAAGCAGGTACCGGGCTGGAGTGGGCGATGATGATGAAATAAGACCACAAAAGGGATAGCACTTGTAGCCAGGGAACTTGGTAGTGGATTTGTGAACCAAGGTGAAGTTTGTGAGAATGTGGGTCACTAAATCCACTTGGCCCAATTCTATTAGGCAATATGGTGTGTCTTGTGTGGACCGTTAGATGTAATAGATGGTTGAGATCTTTTTTAGGGTTTTATATAAGTACCATCATTGTCTTTCACCTAGGTCAGAACATAGAGAGAAGAAAAGTGAGGAGCCGTCTTTTCATTCTGTTCTCAAAAGTGAGATTGGACTGAGTGTTTAAAATTCTTGGTCATCTCCAGTGGATTAGTTGGTGAACATCCGATTGCCGTTCCCTTGGTTGCATTGCAGTGTTCCTTGTGGCAAGAATCTGAGCCCACAAGTTTAACCAAGAACGAGGGAGCAACAAAGACTTATTTTTCTTGTATTTTTTCATGTTTAATCGAGATTGTAATACTTGTAATTGTTTTCAATCTCAACATCATACAAAACTGGAAATCTTTAATTTTCTTGATGTGATAATGTTATATATTATTAGTTTTTATCAATATAACATCAACAACTTGCCCCATGCATAAATGTTGGCTGCATAACTTTGCCATAATTAAGCAACATATAATAAACTGTTTTTTGCACTTTGTATCCAAAGCTGCGTAGATAAACCATAGCATCTTTCACTACAAGAAAATTTGCCCATAGCAGCAACAATTAGCGACGACTAAAATGTCGTTTCAATTAGCTCGATATAATAGTGGCGACATAGTACTAACACAATAGCGATGAGAAGGAAATGTCGTCGCTAATGATGGACCAGGTCAATAGCGATGACAAAATGTCTTAATAAATATTGCATTGAAATATAAATACTTGTAGTAGGAAAAAATAAAGGTTCATTTTAGATATCTATGGAATTATGATTCCATATTGTATTATATTATATTACATATGAATTCGGTGAGATATATATATATATATATATATATATATATATATATATATATATATATATATATACTATAATATAAGTGTCTATCACTTGTTTACTATTCACCCTTCAACCAATACGACGTCGTTTTATTAATTTAGTATTCCTAATTTCGTCCAAATCTCACCCTTTTGTCCTAATCTTTTGACATTTTTTTTATATTAAATTAATATCTTTGGCCGCAATTTTTGACTTCTTCATCTTTTCTTTTCTTTTATTTATTTTAATATATATATATATATATATAAATTAGTGCTTTTTAGCTGCAATTATTGACTTCTTATATATTTTAGTAAAGATATATTCATTTTTCCCTTAATAAGTCATCAAATTTGGTACTTTTTTTTTTATCCCCAGTTGCTATGGGGAACAAAGAATGAAATACAATCGATTCCTAAAGATTTTAGTAAATTTCATTTTCTCTAAACTGCAGTTTTTATTGTCCAACTTAAATATTTGCTGCAGCTTATACATTAAGTATTTTTACATAATTCCAGTTGGAGACGATATCCCCATGGGTTACCTAACCATTGGCTTTGGTTTCACATAATTTTATGTTATATAACTCAAGTTATGGACAATTTTGTAAATTGTGACAGCATGAATCTGAGAAACTGCCTTGGATGTTTCGGTGAGCATTTTAGTATGTCAAAACATGCCGTCGGATTATCAAATTTTTATATGTGGTAGCTACATGAGTATTCTATGTTCTGAGAAAATTTTATATTGTTTGGTGATCGTTTTCTATGTCAAAGAATGTTTTTTTTTAGTGAATTGTTTCTCTAAACTGCACTTTCTGTTGACCAACTCAAAAATATGCTGCACCTTATATATTAAGTATTTTTACATAATTCCAATTGGAGACGATAGTTCTATGGGTTACCTAACCATTGGCTTTGGTTTCACACAATTTCATGTTATATAACTCAAGTTATGGACAATTTTGTAAACTGCGACTGTATGAATTCGAGAAACTGTCTAGGGTGTTTCGGTGAGCATTCTAGGGTGTGATAATGCTATAAGATATGGAGAAAAGGTTTATTGTCTTCAACTTCCATATATCTCACCAACCCATAAAGTGCCAATTTTTAATACAAAATTCAGTGCCCCAATAAATATAATGTCACAAGAAAGTAGATACTAGGGTGATTTATATTTGTAGAGGGAATACCTAATGGAGGACATACCACCATCTTACAAACACTCCCTTAAAACATGGAAAAATAACACTATTTTTAATGTATGGTTTGATTCACGTGTAATGAAATAATAGAGTTTATGTTGGAATTATTTGCAAAATGGTAACTACAATATAAAATATTATACAACGTGAAATCGTATTATAAGAGCTTTGTTTTTTATATAATCTAATAGATTTGTATTAGACGTGTGTATCACCACTTGAACCCTACATCAGTAATCTACCCTTTGGGACCCACAACCCAATTAAGAGACCACGTTTAGATGTAAAAGAACTTATTTACTGGTCTATTTTATACGCATTTTTTTTATTGACTTAAAAATATCAAAATATTTTTAAAAGAATTTTTTGCTTTTTTCGATGTAGTTACTTGTTAAACTATAAATTTTGTTTTATTTTTTATTTTTGGTTGAGTATTCAAATAGTTTAAAGAGGAAACAATGTTGACACGCCTAAACTAAATACCCTACGAAGTTGTCAAGAAAATGCCCAACAAAGGATGAAAATTTCAATGTGGATTTGGATATCAATTATCAAATTTGGGTTGCTAAAGTCATTCATGATATCAACTCCCACTTGTAGGCAAAACCCCTTTTTGACTTTTCATTCTACTAGTACAATTTGCCTAATTAATTAATTAATCTACTTTGGACACCACTTTCGGCTCCCCACCAAAACTTTCCATTAATGTTGGTTGTGCTAGCATAGGTTAATTTTTATATGCAGTTATTGAACTTTCAATAAAATTTTAATCGAGTTACCATATTTTAATAAGTCGAAACATGCCATCGGACTATCAAATTTTAATATGTGGTAGCTAAATGAGTATTCTATATTCTCTAAAAATTTCATATTTTTCGGTGATCGTTTTCTATGTCAAACAAATTTTTGTTACTCCATGACCAGGTGAAGAAATTTTAGTAACACTGTCCTTATTTTTAAAATTGTATTCACCTGGTCATGGAGTAACAAAAAATTCTTTGACATAGAAAACGATTACCGAACAATACGAAATTTTTAGGGGACATAGAATACTCAGGTAGCTACCACATATCAAAAATTGGTAGTCCGACAGCACGTTTAGGCATACTAAAATACTCACCGCGAAACCTCCTAGACTGTTTTTCGGATTTATGCCGTCGGCATGCCGGAATCGCTATTGTAAACCAATCAAAAAATTTTAAGTAGTGTAAATATCTTCTTAAACTTTTTTGGCCTTGGTTTTATGGTAGTTTTAGTGGATTCCCATGTTTTGGTTACACGTTAATGATGTGAACTTGAAAGGTTTTGCTAAACTTCATATTTCTCTAAGATGCAGTTTCTGTTGTCCAACTCAAAAATTTACTGCACCTTATATATTAAGTATTTTTACATAATTCCAGTTGGAGACGATAGCCCTATGGGTTACCTAACCATTGGCTTTGGTTTCACATAATTTCATGTTATATAACTCAATTTGTGGACAATATTGTAAACTGTGACAGCATGAATCCGAAAAACTAACTAGGATGTTTTGGTTTGCATATTAGTAAGCCGAAACATGCCGTCGAACTATCAAATTTTGATATGTGGTAGCTACATGAGTATTCTATGTTCCCTAAAAATTTCATATTTTTCGGTGATCGTTTTCTATGTCAAATGAATTTTTGTTAATCCATGACTAAGTGAAGTTTTGAAATTTTTTTTTTCTTTTTCCCCACTTGCCTCATAACTCGGCAAAGTTGGTATAAAAAAAAAAATCCCAAATGACCTTCTCGAGTTACTCAAGAAAGTAGAAAAAAAAAATTCAAAAAAATTTGTCGAGTTACTCGACAAAATCAAAAAATAAAAAAATAAAAAAATAATTTCAAAAGATTCTACACAGTCATTACAAAAAAAATATTCAATCAAAAGATTGACTCGAAAAAGTCTTGATTTTATTTTTAATTTTTTTTTATTGTAACTCAACAAATTGTTGTCGAGTTGCCCGATAAAGATTTAAATTTTTTTTTTTTGTAACTCGTAAAAATCTTAATTTTTTTTAACAAAAAAATAAAATCAAATAAAAATCAAATGGCCAAAATAAGGTAGTGTTACTAAAATTTCTTCACTTAGTCATGGATTAAAAAAAAATTCTTTTGACATAGAAAACAATCACCGAACAAGATGAAGTTTTCAGGGAACATAGAATACTCGTGTAGCTACCACATATCAAAATTTGATAGTCCGACGGCATGTTTCAGCTTACTAAAATGCTTACCGAAACATCCTACTAGAATAGGGAGGAAAAAAAATGGAAAAAGTCCACAAAAAAATAAATACATAAATAAATAAATTGGGCCTTGTTGAGAATTTTTTTTTAACATTTGTCGAGTTACTCGACCAAAAAAGAAAAAAATTAATTTTTTTTCCCTATGTCGAGTTATTCGACCAATTTTTTTTCCTACCAAAAAACCAAAAAAATTATGTTTTTTTCCCCTTTATCGAGTAACTCGACAAAAAAAAAAGTTAAAAAATTTTCAAATTGGAATTTGTTGAGTAACTGGACAAAATGATATTAAAAATTAATCTTATTTGAAAAAAAAAGTTTGTCGACCGACAAAAACTCAAAAAAAGGAAAAAAAAAAATTCAAAATAAAAAACATATTTTGGAAAAATTTTAAAAAATGTTGTCCAGTAAAAATAAAATATTTATAATTTTATTTTATTTTGTTGTTATTAGTTTTTATTTTGTTTATTTAAAGAGGATGATAAAACAAAATTTGAAACAAAATTCAAAGGTCGGGAATGGTCAATGCAAAAAAAAAAAAAAAAAAAGATTATGGGTAAATTTGTTATAAATTAAAAAAGTTGTGGACCAAAAATGCAAATTAAAAACAAATTACCAAAAAGTCACACGACAAATAAAAAAAAAAGGGGAAGATTTCAAAGTCAAAAAAAGATTTTAACAAAATGACTTTGCCGCGTAATTCGACAAAGTGGGAAAAAAGAAAAAAAAAAAATTCAAACTTTCACTTAGTTATGGATTAATAAAAATTCATTTGACATAGAAAACGATTATCGAAAATATGAAATTTTCAGAGAACATAGAATACTCATGTAGCTACCACATATCAAAATTTGATAGTCCGACGGCTTGTTTCGGCTTACTAACATGCTAATCGAAACATCCAACATAGTTTTTCGGATTCATGCTGTCACAGTTTACAAAAGTATCCATAAATTGAGTTATATAACATGAAATTATGTGAAACTAAAGCCAATGGTTAAGTAACCCACAGGGCTATCGTCTCCAACTGGAATTATGTAAAAATACTTAATATATAAGGTGCAGGAAATTTTTGAGTTGGACAATAGAAACTGCATCTTAGAGAAACATGAAGTTTAGCAAAACCTTTCACGTTCACATCATTAACGTGTAACCAAAATATGGGAATCCACTAAAACTACCACAAAACCAAGGGCCACAAAAGTTTAAGAAGATATTTACAATACTTAAAGTTTTTTGATTGGTTTATAATAGCAATTCCGACACGCCGACGGCATAAATCCGAAAAACATCCTAGGAGGTTTTACGGTGAGCATTTTAGTATGCCTAAACATGCCGTCGGACTACCAATTTTTGATATGTGGTAGCTACCTGAGTATTCTATGTCTCCTGAAAATTTTGTATTGTTTGGTGATCGTTTTCTATGTCAAAGAATTTTTTGTTACTCTATGACCAGGAACACTTATCAACAACTTATATCCCAACAAGGAATTTTAGAGCATCCGTCATCCTTAGCTCTCCATTCAGAACCTCTCGATTTAAAACAATCTGTTACCACACGATTACGATACGGCCGCCACGTCAGCACAGGCCCCATCTAAGCCCAGTAAGGGCCCAATTCGTAATCCATCAAGAACCTTATCGGAGCCCTGCTAGGGCCGGGGAAGGGCCCGTCACGCGCTTAGGCCTTCGGTCAGAAATCTGCGAGTCATGTGGAGGGTCTTGGCGCCCGCACGCGAACTATAGGGCCTCGTCAGGCCTCGCATCACTCATAACCGAGAAGCAGCTCGGTATGCCGGGGGAACCAGAGAAGTAATTAAGGAAAGACTGCGTGGGATTGGGTGCACGAACCTCCACAAGGAAACACGATCATGATCTCCTAAAATCATGCAACGTGATAAACTCAAGGAAGGAAGGCGATCTCGAGTATCCTTATCACATAAGGAAGGAGGACCCGATTGGGGATCTAATTGATTTCGTCTTCCAAATCAATTAGGATTCTTGCGCTATAAAAACAACGCCTCCGATTGTTCCAAGGTACGCACTTTTTACGCCTACGAATCCCACCCTAAACTCTGCTCAAACTTCTGCCTGCTTGTCTCTCCCACACTCCTATTTTGTTCCCGCCCCCGCGTATTCTTTATATACCGGCTGTTGACTTGATCGTCGGAGTGCCAACGATCGCCGGACCCCTTTTCTCCGGAGATCTTGGTGCCTAACGGTCGTCCTAGTGTGCAGGTAACATACGAGCTGGCAGAGGAGTGACTGGAGATCTGTTGGCACGTGGACTGGTGCAGGTTCAGACGTCAACAGATTGGCGCCGTCTGTGGGAACCGAGAAGCCTTACACGACCCAGTGCTTTTGGTAAAAAACGCGTCTTCTACCCAAAGAACATGACGCCCGAATATCGACAGAAACGGGTGGTGGGACAAGAGGATCAGGACCTGGAGTCGGATGACGCCCGGATGGAGGCCGCGCTAGGTCTGCTGGATGGCCAGCCCCTCCAGCAGGGACCCAAGCGCAGTCGTACCCGGAGAAGCCCTTCACAGCCTGGTTCTTCGGACTACCACAACTCCCATAACATAGACAAACCGCAGGTAATGGACATACATTCAGAATCAACGGAAGTTAGCGGCGAAGGAGTGGATGAAGAATTGGTATTAGACGAAGGTCTAGATCCCCGGATCATAGCCTCGGATTCCCTCACCTCCCTAGCGGAGGAGCTCGAAACCTTTCTGGTAAGCCCCTCAGAGCCAACCCAGATGCTGCAGGTGGGAGAAAAACTCGAAGGAAAGATGAAAGAAGAGTTAAAACAATTCCTGCGAGAAAACGCAGACATCTTCGCATGGAAACACAGCGACATGGTCGGGATCGACCCATCGATCGCATGCCACGTTTTGAAAACGGACCCAAATGTGCGCCCCAGGATTCAGAAAAGAAGACCTCTAAGCGCCGACAGGTACCAGGCCTTGAAAGAGGAGGTGGACAAACTGCTGGCCAGCGGGTTCATCAGGGAAGCGATTTACCCCCAGTGGGTATCCAACCCAGTGTTGGTTCGAAAAAATCCCTGAAAATGGAGGGTATGCATCGACTTCTCAGATCTGAACCAGGCATGTCCCAAAGATAGTTTCCCATTACTGCGCATCGACCAACTGGTCGACGCAACCGCCGGCCACAAGTTGCTTAGCTTCATGGACGCCTACTCGGGCTACAACCAAATTCCGATGTTCGCTGGGGACGAGGACCACACATCGTTTATTACGGACCGAGGGCTATACTGCTATAAGATGATGCCATTCGGCTTAAAGAACGCGGGAGCCACCTATCAGCGGCTGGTAAATCGCATGTTCGCCGGACAAATTGGGAACACGATGGAAGTATACGTCAACAACATGCTGGTAAAAAGCGTCAACACAGAAGACCACATAGATCACCTGAGGGGGATGTTCGAAACCCTTCGCAGATATCGCATGAAGCTTAACCCCTTGAAGTGCGCGTTCGGGGTCGCATCCAGAAAGTTCCTCGGCTACATGGTCAACCAGCGGGGGATAGAAGCCAATCCCGAAAAGATCAAAGCGCTCATTGAAATGCGGTCCCCCTCCTCCCCCAAAGAAGTCCAAAGTCTGACGGGGAGGTTAGCGGCTCTGAATCGATTTATATCCAAGGCGACCGATCGTTGCCAACCTTTCTTTCAAACCATAAAGGGGGGAAAACGATTTGAGTGGACCGATGAGTGCGAAAAAGCCTTCCAAGACCTCAAGATCCTTCTCGGAAAATCTCCACTGCTATCCAAACCCAAGAACGGGGAAACGTTACTCGTATACCTCGCCGTCTCGGAAAAGGCGGTCAGCTCAGTGCTCATCCGTGAGGAAGGTCCGGTGCAATTCCCCGTCTATTACGTAAGCAAAGCCCTGCAGGACGCGGAAACGAGATATCCAGACATGGAGAAACTCGCTCTATCGTTAATCGTCGCCTCCAGGAAACTTCGGCCATAATTCCAGTCCCACAGCATAGATGTCCTGACGAACCTCCCCTTGCGGCAGATACTCCAGAAGCCAGATACTTTAGGGCGATTGATGAAGTGGTCGGTGGAACTTAGCCAGTTCGACATCAATTATAAACCACGACCTTTGATAAAAGGGCAAGCTTTAGCAGATTTTGTGGCTGAGTTCGCCCACATCCCCGATGGTCCGCTTGAAGCCCGACCCTTGGAGGTACCGACATGGAAATTATATGTCGATGGATCTTCGGGAGAGGCTGGGGCAGGAGTCGGGATCCTGCTAATCAGCCCAGATGGCCATAATCTCAATTGCGCGCTTCGCCTGGAATTCAAAGCCTCCAACAACGCAGCAGAATACGAGGCACTGCTAGCAGGCTTGAGGCTAGCGCACGAGATGAAGGCAAGGAAGCTCCAAATCCACAGCGATTCGCAGCTTGTCGTAAGTCAGGTTAATGGGACCTTCGCAGCACGTGAACAATCCATGGTGTCCTACTTGTCCAAAGCTAAAGAACAGTTATCCCGCTTTGAAGAATACGAACTCCTCCAGATCCCACGAACGGAAAATGGCTACGCGGACGCCCTCTCAAAACTAGCAAGCAGCAGGGACTCCGACCTGATGAAGGCCATCCCAGTTGAAAACCTTACCCAACCTTCAACCGAAGGCGCAATCACACCTTCCGTCCTAACCATCCATGATTCCCCGAAATGGATGAAAGAGATTACCGAGTATCTAGCTAACCAGGTGGCGCCCGAAGACAAACTAGAGGCACAGAAGCTCCGTAGAAGGGCCGCGAAATTCATATTACAGGACGTAATTCTATATAAAAGGGGATTCAGCCACCCCCTCTTGCGCTGCCTGACACAAGAGGAAGCAGTATACGTGATGAAAGAGATACACGAAGGGATCTGCAGCAATCATTCAGGGGGGATGGCCTTGGCACAGAAAGCCTTGAAACAAGGGTACTATTGGCCGACCATGAAAAAAGATTCCCACAATTTCGCGAAGAAATGCGACAGATGCCAGAGATTTGCGACGGTCCCGAAGCTCCCCGCTCAGAACCTTACTCCGATCACTAGCCCCTGGCCCTTCGCCAAATGGGGAATCGACTTCATCGGCCCCCTCTCGACAGGGAGAGGTGGGGTCAAGTTCGTAATTGTATCTGTAGATTACTTCACCAAGTGGTGTGAGGCCGAACCTCTGGCCAAAATCACGGAGGAAAACGCCTAGAAATTTGTATAGAAAAACATTATCTGCCGCTTCGGTATTCCCCATTCCCTCGTCTCCGACAACGGCACACAGTTCGCTGGCATGAAGTTCAACGCGAACTGTGAGAACCTTGGCATCCGAAGGGATTTCTCCACTCCTTATTATCCGCAGTCCAACGGCCAGGTGGAAGCCGTAAATAAAATCATTAAACACACTCTTAAGCGGAAGCTAGAGTCCACGAAGGGAGGATGGGCCGAAGAATTACCCGAGACCTTGTGGTCCTACCGAACCACCTCGCGCATGGCCACCGGCGAAACCCCGTTCTCCATGGCATATGGGGCAGAAGCTATGATCCCCGTCGAGATAGGGATACCCTCGCCCAGACACCTGCACTTCAATGAAGTGGTCAACAATGATTTACAAAAAGCAAGCCTTGACCTACTAGATGAGAAACACACGGAGTCACAACTACGCCTCGCGGTTTACCAACGGAAAATGACCCGATATTATAACTCCAAGGTTAGGGGCAGGAACTTTCGTGTCAATGACTTCGTTCTAAAGAAAATATTCCAAGCTAATAAGGAAGCAGGGGCTGGAACCCTGGGGCCCACCTGGGAAGGGCCATACAAGATCATCGAAGAGGTCCGCCCCGGAACTTATAGACTGGAAGATTCCGAGGGACAAGAGACGAGGCATCCTTGGAATATCGCCCACCTGAGGCCATATCACCAGTAATACTGTTTTTAGTAACATTCTTCTGTTGGTTTCCTTGCGATTTTTCTCTTTGGCGGACGTCGCGAAACCCGACGCCGATTAAAAATGCTCGTCCTTTATGAATTCAAAATGTCCCACATACAACGAGTGCTGACGCGGCAGCGAGGGAGTGTGGTTCGCGGCCAACTCCATTAACTCGCTGGGTAAATATTTTACGCGTAATCAGGCAAATTACAAAGTAAGACGGCAGCGAGGGAGTGTGGTTCGCGGCCAACTCTATTAACTCGCTGGGTAAATATTTTACGCGTAATCAGGCAATTATAGAGTACACGGCAGCGAGGGAGTGTGGTTCGCGACCAACTCCATTAACTCGCTGGGTAAATATTTTACGCGTAATCAGGCAAATTACAAAGTAAGACGGCAGCGAGAGAGTGTGGTTCGCGGCCAACTCCATTAACTCGCTGGGTAAATATTTTACGCGTAATCAGGCAAATTACAAAGTAAGACGGCAGCGAGGGAGTGTGGTTCGCGGCCAACTCCATTAACTCGCTGGGTAAATATTTTACGCGTAATCAGGCAAATTACAAAGTAAGACGGCAGCGAGAGAGTGTGGTTCGCGGCCAACTCCATTAACTCGCTGGGTAAATATTTTACGCGTAATCAGGCAAATTACAAAGTACACGGCAGCGAGGGAATGTGGTTCGCGGCCAACTCCATTAACTCGCTGGGTAAATATTTTACGCGTAATCAGGCAAATTGCAAAGTACACGGCAGCGAGGGAGTGTGGTTCGCGGCCAACTCCATTAACTCGCTGGGTAAATATTTTACGCGTAATCAGGCAAATTACAAAGTAGACGGCAGCGAGGAGTGTGGTTCGCGGCCAACTCCATTAACTCGCTGGGTAAATATTTTACGCATAATCAGGCAATTACAGAGTACACGGCAGCGAGGGAGTGTGGTTCGCGACCAACTCCATTAACTCGCTGGGTAAATATTTAACGCGTTATTAATCAAATGCATTCAAATCAGCAGCAAAGGATTAGGGTTCGGAGCCTTTTGATTCGCAGGATGGGCATTACGCTCGTAAAACCCTAAGCCCGACTAACAAGGTTTCAAGTACATCTGAAACAAAACACAAAAACTTCTACTGCAAACTCGTTACTTGATTACACAAAGACCAATGCGACAGCACGACAAAATTTTTTTTGACCTACACACGCAACACTACGTTTCGGTATAACCCGGTACCCCCAGTTTCGCCAGGAGGCCTTTAGCCTTCGCCAGTTCGTTTGAAACTTCTATCAGCTCCTTATCTTTGGCTTGTATCATGTTCTGGCACGATTTCAACTGAGACTCAGCCTTCTTCTGGGCAACGACACACGCCTTTTGGATTGTCTGGGCTTTCGTTACGTCATACGTGGCGCGACTGCGCGCATCTTCCGAAAACGCGAGTCTTGCCCGAAGTCGTTTGACTTCGGCCCTCATCGCCTCGGCATTCTCATCCTCTCCAAGAGCAGACTGTATCTCAGCAACCCTCATCTCCAGCATTTTATACAACTCACAATTTAAGACATGACTGCGAGAGGTGTACATTTCGGCAAGCTTCATCAACTCCGTCACTTCCGCGGCATCAACCGCCTTCCCAAAGGGGGATGTCCAGTACTTATGGACTGAGGTAGCCGCAAGTGCAACCGCTGGGGACAGCTTCTCAACGACTGACGGATCCAGATCATCCTGACGGGCCCCAATGTTGATATACTCACGCCGGCCAGGAGGAGGAGAAGCAGGCATTCGGGAAGCCTGTTCTCCACTCTCGACCTTTGGTCTCTTACTTGCTGGCGACCAAACAGGGGGCCCGCGACTAGCAAAATCCGGAGCGCCTACTCTCACTCCCGGCACGGGGGAAGCGGACGGCATCCCTGTAGGCCCGGACCCAGGCACCCTAGGTGACGCCACACGTGGATGGGAGGCATCCTCCACTATGCCCCCACGTCTAATTTTGAATTTAGGGACCTTAGAAAAATGGAAGCCCGACATGGTCGACAAAGAGCAAAGGTCTAGGCATGACAGCGAAACGACAGGAGAATGCTGATTTGGGAATTCCCTGTCACATTATATAAGCTCAACGGGATACCAATAGTCAGGTGAACCGACACGTGGCAGGAATTTGACACACGTGTGATAAACCCTAAGGGGATATATCTAAACGTTTGGGGGAGCAGGGAGCGTGCCTGCGCGAACACTAAGGCATGACGAGACTATCGCCACCGCCCACCCACAGCAAGTCAAGTTTGTTAGACGTTCGCCCCAACCCCATCATAATTCCTACGCAGCGGGGTATCGATCATGACGTACGTACCACTCCGCACCGCCGGAGATGTGGTTCGCTACCCTGGTCTTGTACTAATAACTTCGCAAAGCAACACATTGGCGAAGACCGGGAACAAGTATTTACAGCACGAACATCATACACACGATAGGGATACAAGCATATAGAGACGAAGGCAACTCGGCATCCTTTTTTATTATACAATACACAATACTAGAGAAGGTATAACGGCATAATATCCTAAGAACCCCCGCCGCCTCTTCGGGTTAGCACATAACTGGGGTAGCTAGATCTACTAAATCTACCCCCTAGTTTCCTCTGGCATCGTCCAGGTTAGGGAGCCTGACTCCATTTTGATAGGGGGTCCCCTGAGCCAACCTGAATTGATTTGGTGGCTAATTAGACCATGCTGCTCAAGAAAGGCCGTTGATGCCTTTCTTGGCAGCAGGAGAACACCCCCGCCGCCTCATCCACAGTTCAGGGGAGGGCCGGGCCAAGGCTGCTAAGCCTAGATTCACTCCCTGGACATTTGGTCCCCTGAACGTTGATTGGCACATCCTTTGGTCCTCTGAACGTTGATTCTCAGATTCACAGGCATCTCGACTGCCAGCCCCTCAGCCACACCACCATCACACGTCCTTTATTTTTATCTTGATCACACGGTCATGACAGGTTGATTACGACGGAATCACGATAGAAGTATATTGTCACGCCTGCATCCCATTTATAAAGGGCCACATCGGAAAGAGAAGCAATACAATAAATACGGGCATGACCGAGAACCTAAAACGACGCACGGACGTTCTACCTCTCCAAGACATTGACAACGGCAAACTTTTCGAGTTCCACTAAGTGTCTGCGCAATTAATGCTCGGGAAATGATTCCCAAATTTAAATGCGCCCCCCATATGCCCCTTTCACGCGGTAGCATTTAATGCACGCACTCCCTCACTCATGATTGCCTGACCAGAGGGTAACAGTCTTGACGGACAGAATCACGCCATCAGAAAACACGTCAGCGTTGGCCTGTCCCCTGTAAGCCCTCACCCGTCATGAATGTTCGGCCTCGGACTTGGGGCACTATACTGAGTAGTACACACTTTCCGCGAGACACATTACTCCCTGCCGAACCACCTTAAGAAACACTTCATGCGAGGCACATGAACACTCTGCTTATCCTCACAAGTCCCTCGCCTAGCATAAATAATAGGCTTGGACTTGGGGGACTATTGTTACCACACGATTACGATACGGCCGCCACGTCAGCACAGGCCCCATCTAAGCCCAGTAAGGGCCCAATTCGTAATCCATCAAGAACCTTATCGGGGCCCTGCTAGGGCCGGGAAAGGGCCCGTCACGCGCTTAGGCCTTCGGTCAGAAATCTGCGAGTCATGTGGAGGGTCTTGGCGCCCGCACGCGAACTATAGGGCCTCATCAGGCCTCGCATCACTCATAACCGAGAAGCAGCTCGGTATGCCGGGGGAACCAGAGAAGTAATTAAGGAAAGACTGCGTGGGATTGGGTGCACGAACCTCCACAAGGAAACACGATCATGATCTCCTAAAATCATGCAACGTGATAAACTCAAGGAAGGAAGGCGATCTCGGGTATCCTTATCACATAAGGAATGAGGACCCGATTGGGGATCTAATTGATTTCGTCTTCCAAATCAATTAGGATTCTTGCGCTATAAAAACAACGCCTCCGATTGTTCCAAGGTACGCACTTTTTACGCCTACGAATCCCACCCTAAACTCTGCTCAAACTTCTGCCTGCTTGTCTCTCCCACACTCCTATTTTGTTCCCGCCCCCGCGTATTCTTTATATACCGGCTGTTGACTTGATCGTCGGAGTGCCAACGATCGCCGGACCCTTTTTCTCCGGAGATCTTGGTGCCTAACGGTCGTCCTAGTGTGCAGGTAACATACGAGCTGGCAGAGGAGTGACTGGAGATCTGTTGGCACGTGGACTGGTGCAGGTTCAGACATCAACACAATCATTGAAGTTATTCTCAGTTACTTCTCTTACTTGGTAAAGCACAAAACAAAGAACTCAGCAGTGGAAATTCAACCACAAAACAAAGAACAAAACGAAGAAATCGCTTCGGCAATGGATTTTCGAACAAAAAAAATATTAAGAATGTTATTTCACCAAGTGTTCTGAATAAATGTTTGGCGTTTCCAAGCAAATATTTGATGCAATGTTTAGTGCTTATGTTTACTGTAATTTTATATGTATTCCAACTTAGAAAAAAACGAGGTTCCTTCTTGTAGAGCAATTCCATAAAAATGTCGAGTGGTTCAACAATCATCATTGTTGGGTAACTCGACAATAATTATTGTCGAGCTGCTCGACAATTCGGCAATTATAGGTTTCGAGCTGCTCAACAAAGACAAAACTTCCTAGCATCTTGACAAATTTTTTTGTCGAGTTGCTCAAGCGTCGTCGTTTTCAAGTTGTTCTCGAAATTGTCGAGCGACTCGACAGTAAAAAGTACAGAACCACCCACGCCTTGTTGAGTTGCTGACAATGATGGATTGTCTCACAATACCACATTAATCGTCAAGTTCCTCGACAACAAATGAATTGTCGAGCAACTAGCACCTGTATCAATTAAAATTGGAAGTAGAAAAAAATTCACAAAACCTGTTTATTTTTTCGTTTTACAGTAGAAGTAAAGAAAGAAAGAAGAAGAAGAAATGATAGGTTAAATGAGATGGGAGTGGGGTAGGTGGAAGCCAGGTGTATTAAACGAGCTTTGATTTTCGCGTGGACCACCTCAACTGTCGAGTTGTCCAAAAAAAAAGAGGCACTTAAATATACAAAATAGTTTGGGCCAACTTTTGAATATTTTCTTAAAAAGAAAAAAAATTTAAAAACTTCCAATAATTCTTTTTGACTTTGCCGAGTTAGCAAAGTCATTTGAAATCTTTTATTTTTTTATTTATTTTTTTTTTGTAATTTGCATTTTTGGTCCACAACCTTTTTAATTTATAACAAATTTATCGATAATCTTTTTTTTAGCATTGACCATCCCCGACTTTTGAATTTTTTTTCAAATTTTGTTTTATCTTTCTCTTTAAATAAACAAAATAAAAACTAATAACAACAAAATAAAATAAAATTGTAAATATTTTATTTTTAACAATTTTATTTTTACTAGACAACATTTTTTTTAATTTTTCCTAAATATATTTTTTATTTTGGATTTTTTTTTTCTTTTTCTGGGTTTTTGTCGCGTTAGTCGACAATTTTTTTTTTTAAAATAAGATTAATGTTTAATACCATTTTATCTAGTTGCTCAATAAAGTTTAATTTTTTTTAATGACTATGTCGAGTTACTCGACAAAGTATTTTGGAATTTTTTTTTTAACTTTATCAAGTTACTCGTCAAAGTCTTTAAAAAAAAAATTCAATCAAAAAATTAACTCGAAAAAGTCTTGATTTTATTTTTTATTTTTTAATTGTAACTCGACAAATTGTTGTCGAATTACCAGATTAAGATTTAAATTTTTTTTTTTGTAACTCATAAAAATCTTAATTTTTTTTAAAAAAAAACATAAAATCAAATGGCCAAAATCAGGTAGTTTTACTAAAATTTATCACTTAGTCATGGATTAAAAAAAATTCTTTTGACATAGAAAAACGATCACCGAACAAGACAAAATTTTCAAGGAACATAGAATACTCGTGTAGATACCACACATCAAAATTTGATAGTACGACGGCATGTTTTGGCTTACTAAAATACTTACCGAAACATCCTGCTGGAATAGGGAGAAAAAAAAAAAGGAAAATGTCGACAAAAAAAAAAAGTTAAAAAATTATCAAATTGGACTTTGTTAAGTAACTGGACAAAATGATATTAAACATTAATCTTATTTAAAAAAAAAAAAGTTTGTCGACTAACGCGACAAAAACTCAAAAAAAGGAAAAGAAAATTTCAAAATAAAAAACATATTTAGGAAAATTTTTAAAAAATATTGTCCAGTAAAAATAAAATATTTACAATTTTATTTTATTTTGTTGTTATTATTTTTTATTTTGTTTATTTAAAAAAGAAGACAACAAAATTTGAAACAAAATTCAAAGGTTGGGGATGGTCAATGCTAAAAAAAAGATTATAGGTAAATTTGTTATAAATTAAAAAGGTTGTGGACCAAAAGTGCAAATTACTAATAAAAAATAAAAATAAAAATAAAATATAAAGAGATTCAAACACTAAATGGAAAAAAGAAAAAGAAATTTTTTTTTTTTAAACACACTTTGCCGAGTAACTCGGCAAAGTGGAAAAAAGAAAAAAAATATATATATATTTTTAACACACTTTGCCGAGTAACTCGGCAAAGTGGAAAAAGATTAAAAAAAAAAAAAACAAAAAATTTTTTTTTTTCACACACTTTGCCGAGTAACTTGGCAAAGTGGAAAAACGAATAAAAAAAAAAAAAATATTTTTCAAACACTTTGCCGAGCAAAGTGAGTAACTCGGCAAAGTGGGAAAAAAAAATTAATAATAATTTCAAACACTTTGTCAAGTTACAATGAAAAAATAAATGCTCGACGTTTTAAAAAAAAAATACATAAATATAATTTCTCAGTTGTTCATGTTCTATTTGTTTTATTTTTTTGGTCGAACTCCAGTTAACAAAAAGTCAAGTTATCTGACAAATATTTGTATTTTTTTCTTTATTGTATTTTTTTTTTAAGAATTACTCGACAAAACCAAAGCCAAATCTTTAAAAAAAAAAATAGTAAAGTCAACAAAAACTGATTTTATAAAAATTTAATGCAAATATGTAGGACAAAAGGGTGATAGTTGGATGGCCAATGCTAAAAAAAAAAGTTGGGGTAGATTAGTTACAAATTTGAAAGGTTTAGACCAAAAGCGCAAATTAAAAAAATAAAAAAATGTCAAAATCAAATTAGGCTACTTTTTAAAAGTTGTAGGATTTCATTTACATTTTTATTTTATTTTGTTGTTATTAGTTTTTTTTTTTATTTTTGTTTATTTAAAAAGAAGGACAAAATAAAATTTGCAACAAAATTCAGAAGTCGGGGATGGCCAATGTTAAAAAAAAGGTTGGGTAAATTTGTTATAAAATGAAAAAATTGTGGATCAAAAGTGTAAATTACTACCAAAAAAAAAAAAAAAAATTTAACACACATTGCCGAGTAACTCGGCAAAGTGGAAAAAAGATTTAAAAAAAAAAAAAAATTTCACACACTTTGCCGAGTGGAAAAAAAAAAAAAAAAAATTCAAACACTTTGCCGACTAACTCGGCAAAGTGAAAAAAAAATTAAAAAAAAATAATTTCAAAAAACTTGTCGAGTAACTCGACAAAGTAAAAAAAAAAAAAAAAAAAAAAAAAAAAAAAAAAAAAAAAAATTCAAACACTTTGTCGAGTAACTCGGCAAAGTGAAAAAAAAAAATTTTCAAAAATTCAAAAGACTTTGTCGAGCAACTCGACAACGTCATTAAAAAAAAAAAATTCCCGACAAAGCCCAGTTTTTGTATTTTTTTTTTTGTCGACTTTTTTATTTTTTTCCTCCCTATTCCAGTAAGATGTTTTGGTAAGCATTTTAGTAACCCGAAACATACCGTCGGACTATCAAATTTTGATATGTGATAGCTACACGAGTGTTCTATGTTCCTTGAAAATTTCATCTTGTTCGGTAATCGTTTTCTATGTCAAAAGAATTTTTTTTAATCCATGACTAAGTAAAGAAATTTTAGTAACACTATCTTATTTTGGCCATTTGATTTTATTTTTTTGTTAAAAAAAAATTAAGATTTTTACGAGTTACAAAAAAAAAAAATTTAAATCTTTATCGGGCAACTCGACAACAATTTGTCGAGTTACAATTAAAAAATAAAAAATAAAATCAAGACTTTTTCGAGTTATCCTTTTGATTGAATTTTTTTTTTTAATGATTTTATCGAAAAAATCGACAAAGTCTTTTTAATTTTTTTTTTAATGACTATGTCCAGTTACTCGATAAAGTATTTTGGAATTTTTTCTTTTTTTTTTTTACTTTGTCGAGTTGCTCGACAAAGTCTTTTGAATTTTTTTTTTTTTTTTAAGTTTGTCGAGTAACTCGACAAATTTTTTTGATTTTTTTTTTTTTTTTTGACTTTGTCCAGTAATTCGACAAAGTTTTTTGAAATTTCTTTTTTTGGATTTTTTTCGCGTTACTCGACTAATTTTTTTTAATAAGATTAATACTTAATATCATTTTGTCGAGTTGTTCAACAAATGTCCAAATGTGCTCGACAAATACATACCCAAATTAAAAAATTAAAAAAAAAGTTAGTTTAAAATGGGCTAAAAAGCCCATTTTTATTGTTTGGGGGGGGGGGGTGTTTGTTAAATACACACCCCAATATAAAAATAAAAAAAAATATTAAAAAAAGTTCAAAATAGGCAGCCCATTTTGATTTTAAGTGGAAAAGTGGGTGTTTGTCGAGTAACTCGACAAACACCTACATACATTTAAAAAAAAAAAAATTTAAAAAACAAATTTGGGTGCATGTTTGTCGAGTTTCTCAACAAACACACACTCATATCAATCAAAATGGGCTTTTGAGCCCATTTTTACTTTACATTTTTTTTTTATTTTGCCGAGTTACTCGGCAAATTCATTTGATTTTTTTTCTTTTTTTTTTAAACTTTTCCGAGTTACATCGGCAAAGTCATTTGGAATATTTTTTTTTTCTTTATTTAGTTGTGTGGGCTTTTATCTATTTTTTTTTGTAATTTGCACTTTTAGTCCATATCCTTTTCATTTTATAACAGATTTATCCATAACTTTTTTTTAGCATTGGTCATCCCCGACCTTTGAATTTTGTTGCAAATTTTATTTTGTCCTCCGCTTTAAATAAACAACATAAAAACTAATAACAACAAAATAAAATAAAATTGTAAATATTTTATTTTTACTGGACAAAAGCTAATTTTATAAAAATTTAATGCAAATATGTAGGACAAAAGGGTGATAGTTGGATGGCCAATGCTAAAAAAAAAGTTGGGGTAGATTAGTTACAAATTTGAAAGGTTTGGACCAAAAGCGCAAAAATAAAAAAATGAAAAAATGTCAAAATCAAATTGGGCTATTTTTTAAAAGTTGTAGGACTTCATTTACATTTTTATTTTATTTTATTGTTATTAGTTTTTTTTATGTTTATTTAAAAAGGAGGACAAAATAAAATTTGCAACAAAATTCAAAAGTCAGGGATGGTCAATGTTAAAAAAAAGGTTAGGGGTAAATTTGTTATAAAATGAAAAGGTTGTGGACCAAAAGTGCAAATTACTAAAAAAAAAAAAAAAAGAGAGAGATTCAAACACAAGTGGAAAAAAGAAAAAAAAAAAAATTTTTTTTTCACACACTTTGCCGAGTTACTCGGCAAAGTGGGAAAAAAAATTTAATAAAATGTGATGTGATTCTTTAGCAACTAAATGTGATGAAATATTTTTTATTATGTCTTCATATATATCTATAAAAAATCTGTACTAAATTACTAATTATAGAATTTTTCATAATGATAATATCAAAACGGTACAAAACACAGTATTACAAATACGTCACGTGCAACACACGGGCCAAAAACTAGTGTGTATATATATATATATATATATTGAAACAACATGGCTCATTATGTTTTTATTTTAATTTGCAGTTGCAACTATTGAGCAATCTACTGGTTTGGCTAGAACAGAGACGTGACATCTACCGATAAGAGATGGAAGGCCCAGATCTCTAACTTCGATTGGGAACTCCTCCGTCAACCATATAACATGATTTAAACGATTGAAGAACGTGTTAAACCACATGAACTACATTAAAAGTACAATTTTTCTTTTTATTTCTGCTTCATGAGTATTACGAACTACATGTTTCACTATTCAAGGAAAAATATTTGATCTTGTAATTAATAAGGTATTCTATCTTAGTTTCTTCAAAAAAATTATTGTCTCAACCAAGCCTCTTTTTTAGGGCATATACATTATTGGATAGTTTATGACGAATTACTCTTAAGATAAATTATATAGCTTAAAACATGGATGGAATAATCGAATAGATGAAATCCCCTCGTATTTGTTCCGAATTGAAGGGTAATAATATGAACTTCGTATATATTCCTCAATCATAACTTGCCCCAATCTATTTTGTAAATGAATGTTAGAACTTATCTTAACAATAGTTATCAATTGACGTGCAGGTCACGTGCGTAGGAGTTGCTGTCATTAAAAATGCAGTGGTTATATTTTTCTCTTCTATGTTCATTACTTATTTTTATTATGTAATGTAATGCCTTAAACATTGATTTTTTTTTTTTGGAAAACTTTTATATATAAAAGCTCAAGAGTTTCAGTGCCATACTAGTGCAAATAATTGATTATCATTTTACATGTTTCATTGTTTTTTTTGAAATACGCTTATGCTTTGTATCCAAAGCTGCATAGCAAAACCATAGCATCTTTCACTACAAGAAAATTTGCCCATAGCGGCGTGACAAATAGCAACAACTAAAATGTCGTCTCAATTGTTGCCGCTACTAATGGACCAGGTCCATAGCGACGACAAAATGTCTTAATAAATATTGCACTGAAATATAAATACTTGTAGTAGGAAAAAGTAAAGGTTCATTTTAGATATCTATGGAATTATGATTCCATGTTGTATTATATTACATATGAATTCAGTGACATATATATTTTGAAACAACTTGGCTTATTATGTTTTTAATTTAATTCGCAATTGTGACAATTGAGCAATCTACTAGTTTGACTAGAACAAAGACGTGTCATCTACCAACAAGAGATGGAAGACCCTGATCTCGAAATTCAATTGGGAACTTCTTCGTCAACCATATAACATGATATAGACGATTGAACATGTTAAACCATGGGAACTACTTTGAAAATATAATTTTTCTTTTATTTCTATTTCATGAATATTACAAGCTACATGTTTTTCACTATACAAGGAAAGATATTTGATCTAGTAATATGGTATTCTTTCTTAGTTTCTTAAAATAAAAGTTGATGTCTCAACCAAGCCTCTATTTTGGGGAATATACATTATTGGATAGTTTATGACAAATTACTCTTAAGAGAAATTATATAGCTTAAAACTTGGATGGAATAGTCGAATAGTTGAAATCCTCTCGTATTTGTTCCGAGCTTAAGGGTAATAATATGAATCCTCTCGTATATGTTCCTCAATTTTAACTTGCCCCAATCTATTTTGTAAATGAATGCTAAAACTTATCTTATCTATAGTTATCAATTGAAAAGCAAGTCATGTGCGTAGGAGTTGCTGTCATTAAAAATGCAGTGGTTATATTTTTCTCTTCTATATATGTTCATTACTTATTTTTACTATGTAATGTAATGCCTTAAATATTGAATTTTTTTGGAAAACTTTAATATATAAAAGCTCAAGATTTTCAGTGCCATATTTGTGCAAATAATTGATTATCATTTTACATGTTTAATTGTTTTTTTCAAAATACGCTTAATTGAGTTTACCAATTGTTTTCTTATTAAAATGGTATTTGTGATTATGCATCCATATGCACCCAAATAGAACAAGATGTTGATGTTCCAAGAAACTAGCATTGACTCTCTAGGAGCCATGATAATCTACGAGCCAATAGAGTTACAATCCATCACCTCAACTATGAATGGTGAAGATACTACTAAAATTCCTATACTTCCATCCATATATGTAATCTCTAGTGATGGCCACCTTGATCAGAAGGGAATTGGAGCATCAAGCAGCTCGAACACGAGTAACTTTAGTGATTTACCGTGGCTTTTCAAATATTAGTGTGTTGCAACACACTCTCCAAGCAACTACACATTGAGTCAGTGGCCACTTTGCACTCTTATAAGATCCACAATTCAAAAGATAAAAGTGGTTCTTGATTGCTTCGAGTTGGATAGCTTTGGTGTGATGACAGTCACAATCGGCACGCGATTGTGCAATGATAAGAACATATCAATATTGTTCACTAATTGATTTTCTGAATTTCATACAAAATCGGAAATTTGATAATGTTGTATATGATTAGCTAGTTTTTATCAATATAACATCAATAAATTACCCCATGAATAAATGTTGGCTGCATAGCTTTGCCATAATAAAGTAACATAATAAACTATTTTTTGCACTTTGTATGCTTTGTATCCAAAGCTGCATAGCAAAACCATAGCATCTTTCACTACAAGAAAATTTTTCCATAGCACAACGACAAATAGCGACGACTAAAATATCGTTTCAATTAGTTCGATATAATAGCGGCGACAAAATATCACCACTATAAACAATACTAAAACAATAGCGATGACAAGGTAATGTCGTCGCTATTGATGCACCAGGTCAATAGCGACAACAAATGTCTTAATAAATATTGCACTAAAATATAGATACTTGTAGTAGGAAAAAGTTGATGTTCATTTTAGATATCTATGGAATTATGATTCCATATTGTATTATATTACATTATATAATTATATTACATGTGAATTCAGTGACATATATATTTTGAAACAACCTGGCTTATTATGTGTTTTTAATATAATTTGCAGTTGCGACGATTGAGCAATCTATAGTAGTTTGGCTAGACATAGACGTGTCATCTACCAACAAGAGATGGAAGGCCTAAATCTCGAACTTCGATTGGGAAATTCTTCGTCAACCATATAACGTGATTTAAACGATTGAATGTGTTAATCCACGGGAACTACTTTGAAAATATAATTTTTCTTTTATTTCTACTTCACGAATATTACGAACTACATGTTTTTCACTATTCAAGGAAAGATATTTGAGTATTCTTTCTTAGTTTTTTTTTTTTTTTTTTTTTTTTTTTTTTTTTTTTTAAAGTTGATGTCTCAACCAAGCCTCTATTTTGGGGCATATAAATTATTGGATAGTTTATGATATATTACTCTTAAGATAAATTATATAGCTTAAAATTTGGATGAAATAGTCGAATAGCTGAAATCCTCTTGTTCCGAACTAAAGGGTAATAATATGAATCCCCTAGTATTTGTTCCACAATCAAAACTTGCCCCTGTAGTTGCTGTCATTAAAAATGCGGTGATTATATTTTTCTCTTCTATGTTCATTACTTATTTTTTTACTATGTAATGTAATGCCTTAAACATTGATTTTTTTTTTTTTTTTGGAAAACTCTTATATATAAAAGCTCAAGAGTTTTAGTGCCATACTTGTGCAAATAATTGATTATCATTTTACATGTTTCATTGTTTTTTTCAAAATGCGCTTAATTGAGTTTACGAATTGTTTTCTTATTACAATAGTATTTGTGATTTTGCAGACATATGCACCCGGAGAGAACAAGATGCTGATGCTCCAAGAAACCAACATCAACTCTCTAGGAGCCATGATAATCTATGCGCAGATAGAGTTACAATCCATCACCTTAGCTACGAATAATGAAGACCCTACTAAAATTCATGAACTTCCATCTGGACTTGTAATCTCTAGTGACGGCCGCCTTAATCAGAAGAGAATTGGAGCGTCAAGCATCTCGAACACGAGCAACTCCAGTTGCTCACTCTTGACCATGGCTCTTCAAATATTAGTGTCGCAACACACTTTCGAAGCAACTACACATCATGTCTGTAGCCACTATGCACTCTTATATATAAGCTCCACAATTCAAAAGATATAAGTGGCTCTTGATTGCTCCGAGTTGGATTGATGGAAGTCTTGTTATATGTGCTCATCTTATGTAATAGGAGAATATTTTGTGACACAGATACGGTGTGATGACAGTCGCAATCGGCACGCGATTGTGCAATGACATATCAATATTGTTCGCTAATTGATTTTCTGAATTTCATACAAAACTGGAAATTTTTAATTTTCTCAATGTGATAATGTTGTATATTACTAGTTTTTATCAATATAACATCAATAACTTGCCCCATGAATAAATGTTGGCTGCATTACTTTGCCATAATAAAGTAACATAATAAAATGTTTTTTGCACTTTACATGCTTTGTATCCAAATCTGCATAGCAAAACCATAGCATCTTTCACTACAAGAAAATTTGCCCATAGCGGCGACAAATAACGATGACTAAAATATTGTCTCAATTAGTTCGATATAATAGTGGCGACAAAATATCGCTGCTATAGTACTAACACAATAACGATGACAAGGTAATGTCGTCCCTACTAATGGACCAGGTCAATAGCGACGAAAAATGTCTTAATAAATATTGCACTGAAATATAAATACAATTAGTAGGAAAAAGTAAAGGTTCATTTTAGATATCTATGGAATTATGATTCAATATTATATTATATTACATATTAATTCAGTGACATATATATTTTGAAACAACCTAGCTTATTATGTTTTTAATTTAATTTGCAGTTACGACGATAGAGCAATCTACTAGTTTGGCTAGAACACAGACGTGTCATCTACCAACAAGAGATGGATGGCCTAGATCTTGAACTTCGATTGGAAACTTCTTCGTCAGCCATATAACATGATTTAGACAATTGAACGTGTTAATCCACGGAAACTACTTAGAAAATAAAAATTTTCTTTTATTTCTACTTCATGAATATTACAAACTACGTGTTTTTCACTATTCAAAGAAAGATATTTGATCTTGTAATATGGTATTCTTTCTTAGTTTCTTAAAAAAAAGTTGATGTCTCAACCAAGCCTCTTTTTTGGGGCATATACATTATTGGATAATTTATGGAAAATTACTCTTAAGATAAATTATATTAGCTTAAAACTTGGATGGAATAGTTGAATAGATGAAATCCCCTCGTATTTGTTCCAAACAAAAGGGTAATAATATGAATCCCCTCGTATTTGTTCCACAATCATAACTTGCCCCAATAATCGTTGTCATTAAAAATGCAGTGATTATATTTTTTCTTTTCTATGTTCATTACTTATTTTTTACTAAGTAATGTAATGCCTTAAACATTGATATTTTTGGAAAACTCATATATATAAAAGCTCAAGAGTTTCAGTGCCATACTTGTGCAAATAATTGATTAACATTTTACATGTTGCATTGTTTTTTTTCAAAATGCACTTAATTGAGTTTACCAATTGTTTTCTTATTACAATGGTATTTGTGATTATGCAGCCATATGCACCCAAGGAGAACGAGATGCCAATGCTCCAAGAAACTAACATCGACTCTCTAGGAGCCATGATAATCTACGTGCAGATAGAGTTACAATCCATCTCCTCAGCTATGAATGGTGAAGACACTACTAAAATTCCTGTACTTCCATCCGGATATGTAACCTCTAGTGATGGACGCCTTGATCGGAAGGGAATTGGAGCGTCAAGCAGCTCGAACACGAGTAACTCCAGTGGCTCACTCTCTTGACCGTGGCTCTTCAAATATTAGTGTGTTGCAACACACTTTCGAAGCAACTACACATCATGTCTGTAGCACTATGCACTCTCTTGTAAGCTCCACAATTCAAAAGATAAAAGTGGCTCTTGATTGTTCCGAGTTGGATTGATGGAAGTTTTGTTATATGTGCTTGTCTTATGTGATAAGAGAATAATTTGTGACACAGCTCTGGTGTAATGACAGTTCTAATCGGCGCACGCGATATTGCAATGATAAGAACGTATCGATATTGTTCGCTAATTGATCTTCTGTATTTCATACAAAACTGAAAATCTTTAATTTTCTTAATGTGATAATGTTATATATTATTAATTTTTATCAATATGACATTAATAACTTGGCCACATGCATAAATTTTGGCTGCATAGCTTTGCCATAATAAGCAACATAATAAACTTTTTTTTTGCACTTTGTATGCTTTATATCCAAAGCTGCATAGCAAAACCATAGCATCTTTTACTACAAGTAATTTGCCCATAGCAGGGACAAATATCGATGACTTTAATATCGTCTCTATTAGTTCGATACAATAGTGACGACAAAATGTCACCGCTTTAGTACTAACACAATAGCGAAAACAAGAAAATGTCGTCTCTTCTAATGGACCAGGTCAATAGAGACAACAAAATGTCGTCGCAATAAGAACAGCAATTGTCGCAGTAGGACTGGAAGATGGCGGGAAATCTTGGCGCCTTTTTGTCCTGCTAATAGCGTCGACAAGTGTTGCTGCTATAGTCCACATGGACATTTGGCGTGATCTGTTGCCGCAATTTTTTATTGTTAGCGGCAACACGATGGGCAATTGCAACGACATTTGTCGATGCTACAGACCAACCTACAAAATCAGTTCTCATTTTTCTCTCTTTTTTTTCTTCTTCCATTTTGTTCCCTGAACGAGTTGCTCTCGGTTGCCAACTTTAAGACTTGAAATTTAGTATTTTGGTGAGTGAGTTTTACATATATATTTTTGTTATCATCTTTTTCTTTATATAATTTTGTTATTATATACACTTTATTGCACTTTCGTAAACTTTAAAAACAGTTTGAATATTAGTTTGTAAACCACACACGTACTTATTTTGGACAGTTTGTGATTTACAAACTAATCTTTGAATTGTCCTATTTTTGGACGATTTTTCATTAATTTATGAATTATACAAATTGTGCTATCAATATTTGTTCCTATTATCACTAATATTTTTGCGTGCACATTTCAGTAGCATGTCCTTTTTATTCTTCGAGCATGGACTATATTTAATAAAAATCACACATTTAGGAGAATTGGGAGAGATGCTGTCAAAATTTACACATGAAAAAAGGCGATAACAGAAATGAGGTAACACAATTCGTAATTCAAAAATTAATGAAGAATGGTTTAGTGCCCTTACTTAACAATTGGAGTGATAAGACAAAGTTAGGACACTCTCGTATCACTTGGATATTTCACTCAATATTTGTATGTGTTCTTGCAGCATGCCTAAAAATGGAAATTGATAAGAGTTGGACCAAGATTAGTGATCGCAGTAAATCTATGGTGTTTTGGAATGGATTGCAAGCCTTTATAAAAATGGTGAGGCCACTTACAAATAATCAGGGGTTTATTAGTTGTCCGTAAAGAAGATGTTTGAATAGGGAAATACAATTATGGGGTAGTTGGGAGAGATGATATGATGGATATTCTGAACGACATTGTTAAGGATGACCCAACCGGTACTGCTAACCATTATGACGAATTGTTTGAGACTATGCATTCAGAATTGTGCCATGGAGTTTCATATTTCTCATCATTAAATTTTTCAGTTAAGTTGATACATCTGAAAGTTATGAACTGTTGAAGTTGGCGTTCTCCAAAATCAGTCTTGTCGACTCTCATTATAAAGGTAAAAAGCTGATGACAAAGTTGGGTATGGAGTATAAATCTATTCATGTTTGCTATAATGATTGTGTACTATTCTGGAAGGAACATGCTTCTAGTCAAACTTGCCCAGTCTACTCCAAAAGTCATTGAAAATAGATAGCAGGGAAAGATTCTGGGAAAAATGTGTCACATAAAGTGTTGCGTTATTTTCTATTAGCCTCTAGACTTAGACATTTGTTTACTACAAGGGATATTGTGAAACTCATTAGGTGACACAATACATGTCAATCAAAAGACGAAGATGAGATGAATCATCCTGCATATGGAAAGGTGTGGAGAGAATTTGATAAAAATTACACTAGATTCGCCTGTGAAATACGGAATGTCCGCCTGGGTTTGGCTATAGACAATTTTAATTATTTTGGAAACATGAGTCTGTCTTACAGCATGTGGCCAGTGGTTTTGACAACTTACAACCTGCCACCTTAGATGTGCATGAAACTAGACTATTACTTAATACTAACTCTCTTGATCCCCTGGTCCCAAATCACTAGGTAAGGACATGGATGTATTTTTACGACCAATAGTTGATGAGTTGAAGGATCTATAGGACACTGGCGTTGATACGTGTGACATGGAAAATAATAACGGTGTATTTATAAAGCGTGCAGCAGTGTTGACAGTTAATGATTTTCCTGCAAGGAGTAGTCTCTCTGGATGGAGCAGTCAGGGTTATAATGGATGTCCAACTCACAACAACGAGACACTGTCAATGTGTGTAATTGGTATGATAGCTTATGTAGTTCATCAATGTTTCTTGACAAGTAACCTTGAATTTTAATGGGCAAACAGAGAAAAGACAACCTTTGCATCGGTTGACTCGTGTAGATATATTGGAACAGTTGAGTCGTGTAGAAGCATTACTCCAAAAAGTACCCTAGCTACGGGAGTGTTAAAAAGAAGAGAGGTGCGGATGAATTGAATTGGATAAAAAAGAGCATATTCTACGAGTTACTATAGTACTCGACTATTGAATTGAAACATAATATTGACGTTGTGCATGTGGAGAAGAATGTATATGACAGCTTGCTCTGTACGTTGTTGGATGATCCTCAAAAATCAAAAGACACAGACAATGCAAGACATTATTTGATGAACTTAGGTATCAAAAAGGAGTTGCACTTGTATCAATAAGGGACAAAGTTGAAGAAGCATGTTGTGGAATACACATTGACGACTTTGAATCGTCGAAAGTTTTGCAATTTCACCATATCAATTAAATTCCCAAATGATTTTGCATTGAATTTGAGAAAGAATGCAGTTCCTAGTGATAACTGATTCTAGTATTTGAAGTCACATAATTACCATATTATCATGCAACAGTTGTTGCCTATCAGGTGTGTTGGGCATATTGGAGTAAGACAATTTCCTCTACAATTATTGAACTTTGTACGTTCTTCAAACAGTCATGTGCATGGTCCTTCGAATCGATGTTTAGAATCAAGCAGAGTTTTACATCCTGAACAACTGTCCCAAAATTCAAGCGTACATGAAGTAAGTAAAAGTTATATTCGATTTTATTAGTTAAGCTTTTTAAAATGTACTTATTAGAGTATATTTGTTTCAACATTGAATACAAGCAAGAGCCACATTTCCATGGCTGCACAAATATGAATCAATTACATAGAAAAGATTTGTGCATTGGTTTTACACCAAGGTAATTAATCAATTAATCTATTAATTAACACAACATATATATATATATATATATATATATATATATACGGTTTTGATCTATTAAGCACCGGTGACATGTAATATTAATTACTAATAAATTAATCATTAAATGGGAGTATTATTACACAACAACAAGTCTGTCTTATTTATATTTTATTTTTTTTTATTATATGGGACCCACATTCATCTTATAACAATGTAAGAGAGAGAATTAAACCTTCATCTTCTTTAACGTTTAACGTGATAGTCCAAGAGTCAATCATCTTCTTCAACAAAAAAAACTTCAAGAGTTCCTTTTTAATTTCTGTCTCTTAGCCTTGTCAACGATCGATTCACGTCACCTTCAGGTAAGATGCTTGAGTCAAACTTATTTAATTTTCTTCTAATAATTTTGGGCTTATTTCAATTTTTTAACGAGAGATTGCGATGAGTAATTTCAAGTGTCCATATAGTCAAGAAAAAATCCATCTTAAACATGATTTTAAGAGCATTAAAAAAATAAAATATAAAACAAAAATTTTAAACGACAACTTTTATTAAAACGGAGAAGGCGGCTCGTGGGCAGAGCACTATAGAGAAGGGAACAAATTTGACCAAAGAAGCTCACGAAAAACCTGTTAGATGGCCTTGGCTCATTGGTATATAAAAAATTTATATAACATTTATAGTGTACATTGTCTATGAAAATTCTTGTTGCATTATTATTAGGCTGTTTCTCGGGAATTAGAAACTGAAAAGTGGATGATGATCAATCAGCATATGTTTAATAAAATTTGAAATGGGACTAGCGATAGTGCTACAAGTTGCATTGGATGAAAAAAGATGTAAATTAGTTTGTGTATTATCATACATTAATGATGGAAATTTGTTTTCAAAGAATAATGGATCTTTTTGTTTACATTTATTTCGATTTATTAAAATTCATACTTCTGCCTTTTACTTGGCATTATCATCATTCTTGCTTTCTTCTCTGCACTATTTGTAGATTGTTTGGAAAGTGTAATCTTATTTAGCATGGAAGAAGAGACTACAATTCAAACATTTACACCCCAAGTTGCAGAAGAAAGCAAGCCTAAAGTTGGTAAAAAATTTGAAACAATTAATGCTGCATATGAGTTTTATAACACCTATGCAAAAGAAGCTGGATTTAGTGCTAGAATGTCTACTAGTAAGAAGAGGCCAGACACACATGAACTTGTCCTAAAACAATTTGTATGCTACAAAGAAGGACAAACATATGAAAATTATCAGAAAAAGTTCAAGCATGCAATTCAACGGAGTGGTGAAAATAATCAGGAAATCGTTTGTGTGGGTTGCAAAGCTAAATTAACTTAGGTTAGGTGTAAATCATCTCCAAATTGGATTGTTAGTAGTTTCGTGGAGTCTCATAATCATGCACCTACGACTCCTTCAAGAGTTCACTGATTGAGGTCGCATCGGCACATTTCAAATGCGAAGAAGGCTTTGGTACAACAATTATTTGAAGCAAATGTATCGACTAGTCAACAAATAAATTTGATGGAAATTGAATATGGAGGTCCTCAAAATATTGGATGTACATAGAGAGACATAAGAAATTATGAAAGAGACTTGAAAGAAGTAATGAAGGGAATTGATACTAAGTTGTTGATAGAGACATTTGCTTTAGAGAAGAAAAAAAATATTGGTTTTTACTTGAGACGGGCATATAATTTTTTTGGTGATGTAGTTGTTTTTGATACTACATACAACACAAATAGATATGGGATGATTTTTGCTCCATTGACAGGAGTCAATCATCATAGTCAAACAATAATATTTGGTTGTGGATTTTTAAGTGATAGAGACAATAGAGTCGTTTGTTTGGTTACTCAATCAGTGGATGAATGCCATGCCTAAGGGTGCACTCCAAATGATCATCACGGACCAAGATCCTACAATGACAAGAGCAATTGCACGAGTTCTTCCAAATACATTTCATCGTTATTGTATATGGCATATTCAGAATAAATTTTATAAAAAGCTTAATATAGTAATTTATCAGGACAACTACCATTTGTTGAGAAGCTTTATTTTAAACACAGAGAATGGTGAAGAGTTTGAAACAAGTTGGATGAATATGTTGCACTTAACTAAATTGGAAGATAATGATTGGCTTTGCCAGATATATGAGATTCGTAATAGATGGGTCCCTACATTTGTTAAGCATATTTTTGCAGCAGGAATGTCAAGTAGTCAAAGAGCATAAAGTTCTCATTCATTTTTTAAAAGGTACATTTCAAAGAAAAACTCATTGATGGATTTTATTATACGCTTTAATAGAGCCCTTGGACACCAAAGGGGAGTTGATAGCTAACCATTGTGATATTAATGAACAACCAAGGTTGAAATCCTTATGGCCAGCGAAAGCACAAATGGCAAAAATTTATACAAGAATTTTTTTTTTGAACTTTTCAAGATGAGATATTTGAGAGTCAAGCCTACATCATAAATACTAAATTTGAAGATGAAGCTAGTGTGGTTTATACAATTACAAGGGTTGATGAATCTTCATCATCAAGATGTTGAAAACTTGATTATAATAAGTTTTTAGATATTGTGAGTTGTAGTTGTAAACAATTTGAATGCAAAGGAATTCCATGTAGACATATGTTGGCATATTTCAGGATCAAACAAATTTTACAATTGCCTACTCAACATATTCTTCAAAGGTGGACCAAACATGCAAAAATTGGCCAAGTATGGGAATGGAGAATTAAATGATATTTCTAGCCAATCATTGATGTCAAGGCATTCAAATTTGTCTCAATTATGTTCAAATGTTGTTGATGATGCATCTCTCACTAAAGAGGGAGCTAATATCTTGCGGCATGGATTGGAGGATTTTCACAATAAAATAAAGGAGATTAATATCAGTAATGGTATTGAGCGGGTTGTTAGAGAAGAAGGAACAATGGATTACAATGATCAAAATCAGGAAATCAAGTGACCAAGTTACAAAAGAAAACTCAGCCAGCATGTGACCAAAATCTGTTGATTAGAAGCTTCTAGTATTGATTATACAGTTGTAACTAATTCAGTTCTCTTGCATGTGCATAATCTGTTATTTATTCATCTGCATTGTATATAGATCAGGTCTATGATATGTGTATATATACTGCATTACAGATTACAGATTAATCAATGAAATACATTCAGTGAAAGCACATTCAATATCTCCCTCTTGACTGTAATTCGAAATATACAACTTCATCTTCTTTCCTTCGTTTTCTGTCTTGGTATCAGAGCCTCTCTATGGCGAATACTAGCCGCAGCAATCAATCTCATGGATCAATTTCTAACTCCACAATTCAAGTCCCAGTTTTGATGAACAATCTGAATCCCTTCAGCATAAATCTAACTCAGGCAGCTTCTGTAAAACTAGACAGAGACAATTTTCTCCTCTGGAAGAATGTTATAATGCCGATTGTTAGAGGCCACGGTCTAGAAGACTATCTGCTGGGTACGAAGGTATGTCCTCTACAATTTGTTAATTCACAAGCTGAAATTGAAACTGGAACAACAGTAGAGATAACTCTCAATCCAGAATACTCCAGATGGATTGCAGTAGATCAGCTTCTAATGGGATGGTTGTATGCCTCCATGACACCAAAGATTGTGATGCGTGTCATGGGCTGTAATAGCTCAAGTGAGCTTTGGAAGGCTATAAATGAGAACTATAGAATTCTCAACAGATCAAGGGTGACATTCCTTACATCTGAATTGCAGAGAATCAGGAAGGGATCCATGTCTATGGATCAATATCTCAGCAATATCAAGCAACTTGCTGATAATCTGGAGATTGCTGGAAAGAAGATTGATCATGCTGATTTGGTTACTCAAGTGTTAGCTGGACTTGATGAAGAATACACTCCTATTGTAGTGCAAGTGAATTGCAGAGATCAGGTGTCATGGCATGAGCTATCTTCAATACTCATGACCTTTGAAAGTAGGCTTAAGTATCTCAGTCAAGTTAGAAACAACTTTGGATCCATCAACCTAACTCAAGGAAGCTCACAGAATGTAAGTCACTATAATGGAAGAGGAAGTAGAGGTGGAAGAAACTCAAACTTCAGAGGAAGAACTAGGGGTAGAGGGAGATTTGGAAGGACAAATAAAACAAGACAATCATGTCAAATATGTGGTTTAAACAATCACACTGCTGCTTGGTGTTATAATCGTTTTGATGAAAAGTATATGGGGAAAAGACCCAATGATCAGATTCATACCTCCAATCCCTTTGCCTACATTGTAAGTCCAGATACAGTAGTAGATCAAGCCTGGTATGCTGATTCTGGAGCTAGTCACCATGTTACCACTGATAGGAACAATGTTGATGAAGCCAAGGAGTATGCAGGTAAACAGAAAATGGTTGTAGGTAATGGTACTCCATTACAAATTTTTCATGTTGGTTCTAAAGTATTCAATACTGAATCTGATAAATCTCTTGTGCTAAAACGGTTGCTTCATGTGCCTAAAATCAAGAAAAATCTGATAAGTGTTTCTAAGCTAACCACTGATAACAATGTGTCTGTTGAATTCTTACCTCATGGCTGTGTTGTTAAGGACCTACCAACAAGGAAGGCTCTAATGTAGGGGAAGCTTGAAGATGGATTATATCAACTGAATCTACCTTACTCAAGATCATCAAATACAAGTTCAATCAATAATCATCACTCCAACACCACTCATAATCTTCTCAATGTCAGTCTGAATCACTCCACCAACTCTACCAATCATAACTCCATGGAAACACAAGCTGAAATATGGCACAGAAGGTTAGGACATCCTTCTATTTCTGTATTACAGCAAGTTTTAAAGTCTTGTAGTAATCTCAAGTTTGTCAATAATAAAGCTTTATCATTCTGTGAATCATGTCAATTGGGTAAATCTCATGCCTTACCTTTTAAATTGTCCTCTTCTCATGCTAAAATGCCTCTTGATCTAATACACACTGATGTCTGGGGACCATCTCACATTAATTCTACCTCAGGGTTTAAGTATTATGTGTTGTTTGTTGATGATTGTACTAGATATACCTGGATTTATCCCTTGAAACACAAATCTGAAGTTCTACACTACTTTACATAGTTTAAAAGGTTAGTTGAAAACTAATTTGAGAGAAAAATTAAAGCCTTACAAACTGATATGGGAGGAGAGTACAAAACTTTGGACAAACTGGCCACAGAATCAGGCATAGAACTCAGACATTCTTGTCCTCATACTTCAGCCCAAAATGGTAGAGCAGAAAGGAAACATAGACACATAACTGAAACCGGATTAACTCTTTTAGCTCAAGCACATATGCCTCTATATTATTGGTGGGAAGCTTTTCTTACTGCAACACACCTCATAAATAGGATGCCTAGTCCTCTACTCCAACACAAATCACCTTATGAAGTCTTATTCAAAAACAAGGTAGATTACAAACTGCTTAAGGTCTTTGGATGCACTTGCTACCCTTGTATAAGACCCTATCAGAAACATAAGTTTGATTTCCATACTAAAAAATGTGTCTATCTAGGGCCTAGTATATCTCACAAAGGATACAAGTGCTTAAACTCCAATGGTAGAATCTATATCTCCAGACATGTTGCGTTTGATGAAAATGCCTTTTCCTTTAAGGAAGGTTTCCTCAATAAATCACACCAAACCAAATTCACTCCTATAACTCTACACCATCTCCCATTTGAGCAGAACTCTCAAAATATAATTCCAAATTCAGATGATATAATCCATTCAATAGATGAACCTGCATAAGAATCTTCAGCTGGGAATAAAGAAGTGGTTGAAAATGATGAAGGTAGGGATATATCACAACAGTCAGTACAGAGAAACATACAGCCTGATCTCTCAGAATCTCAAGTTGGGATTAATATTTGGGTGGATATGCCACGGATTGAGAAGATTACAGAGAGGGTTGAACATCCTATGGTAACTAGATCAAAAGCTGGGATAGTAAAACTAAGAACATACACAGCTGATGTTATCTCACAATCCTTAGATAATGAGAAATCAGTTAACTTGGATGGAGCACTGAAGAGTGAAAAATGGTGTAAGGCAATGAAAGAAGAATTTGATGCTTTGGTCAGAAATCATACTTGGGTGTTGGTTCCTCCTGAACCTACAATGAAGGTAATAGGTTGCAAATAGGTGTTTAAACTGAAGTATGATGCAAGTGGAGAAATTCAAAGGCATAAAGCCAGGTTGGTAGCAAAGGGCTTCTCACAAACTTCAGGAATTGACTACTTTGAAACATTTAGTCCAATAGCTAAAACACCAACTCTGAAGATTATTCTTACAGCAGCAGTTTCTAAAGACTGGGAGATAAGGCAGGTGGACATTAACAATGCTTTTCTCAATGGAAAACTTGAGGAAACAGTATACATGGAGCAGCCTCAGGGATTCATTGATAAATCAGAACCATTGTTTGTTTGTAAACTCAACAAAGCTATATATGGACTTAAACAAGCCCCTAGAGCTTGGCATGATACACTGAAGAAGACATTATTGGAGTGGGATCTTAAGCAATCTAAAGCTGATAGTTCAGTCTTTTACCAAATTTCACAAGATCAGGTACTCTACTTGCTAGTATATGTTGATGACATTCTGGAAGACTGGTAGGTAAAGCAGATGGCATAAGCTTAAGAAATCCAATCCAGTTTAGGAGTGCAGTAGGGGCATTACAATATCTTACTCATACAAGACCAGACATTTCATTTGCTGTAAACAGAATCAGCCAGTATCTTCAAAATCCTACAGATGTGCACTGGAATCACTACAAAAAAATACCCATTTTGCGACAAAAAAATGTTGTCGCTTAAATAGAGATTTTGTCGCAAAAATAATTTAGCGACAAAAAGATGTTTGTTGCGGGCATTGTCACGCTATGAGCGCCATTGAATGTATTCTGTGACAACTATCAGTCAGTTGTCGCATATGCAAACTTGCAACATTTTTTGTTTGTCGTAAAAAGAATGAAATAGCAACAACACATTTGTCGCCATAATGTCGTTGCAATATATAGATGTCGCGAAAAACTAAAAAGGCAACAAGTCAATTTGTCGCAACGTTTATTCCAAAAAAAATTTTGCGAGGACAAATGTTTGTTGCGAAAACTATTTTAAAAGTACAACATTTGTTATCTATTATATTTTGCAACAAAACATGCTTGTAGTAATATATATTTTATAATAGGTCATGTTTGTCGCGTAATTTATTTTACATTGAAATTGATTCGTTGCATAATATATTATAAGATATTTAATGTTTGTAGTATAATTTATTATGTAACAAGTTGTGTGTGTAGCTAAATTCATTCGGCAACATAGAGTGTTTGTCGCATCACCATTTGTGCAACGAAGTATAGTTGTCGCTTAAATTATTTTGTGACTATTTATATATGTCGTGTATTATATTTTACACTATTTAAAATTGTTACAAATATTATTTTGTGACAATAGATAACCGTTTATATGACAGGTTGTGTTTGAAGTTGAATATATTCTACGATACAAAGAGTTTGTCGCGTATCGATTTATAGTTGTCGTGCAATTTATTTTATCTTTATTTATATATGTCGTGTATTTTATTTTACAACAAATAAAATTGTTGCAAATATTATTTTGTGACAATGAATATTCGTTTATGTGACAATTTGTATTTGTAATTGAATTTATTTTACAACACAAAAAATTTGTCGCGTCAACATTGGTGCAACGCTCTATAATTGTTGCGCAATTTATTTTGTAATTATTTATATATATCGCGTATTCTATTTCACAGAATGTAAATATTATTTTGTGACAATATGAATTTTCATTGCATAATACTTTCAACAATAATAAATTTTCAATTTCTTGTATCGTAGTAGAAGTTTTACAAAGATACACATTTATTTGAAAATTGTAACTTACAACATTAAAATTTGTAGAATTAATCAAATATAAATAATATTATTGTCTTAAAATTAAAATATTAAAGCTTGTGAAGATAGTGCCACAAAAATCATCAATCTCTTATCCACTCTTAGTAGATGCATCATTCAATCTACATAGAAAAAATATGTAAATAGTCATTAATAAATAAAATAGAAAGACATCATGTAATAAAAATCCATGAAAAATTCATCTATCATAACTTGCAGAGATTCCAATGTGGTACAAATGAGACTCAATCACATCTAATGCTTGAAAAATGCAGTTTGACAATTTCACCATGCTTAAAGAGGTCCGGACCGACCAAAATATTGTCACATAGTATGCATGAACCTCAACATCGAACTAGTTAGTGAGAATTATATATTTATTCTATGATGCCATGACATCTAAATTCGTGCACCTAAAACATCACAATAATATAAATATCTAAAAATGATTTATTTGTTTAGTTATTTCACAAATCAATTACTCAAAAGTTGATTAAATTGATTTCTTGTTAATTGAGAGACTAAATATAAAAATACTTAAAAATTATCGCACCAGGTAAATATGCGTAGTTATCACACTAGGCCTCTCTTAAATTTCAACTGAAGTTTCCTATTGAAACAATTCTTGTCTAAGATTAACTACACTTCAAGAACCATGTAAACATGTAATGCAAAGTCAATATAATTATCTAAAACCGAATATAATGATTAAGAACAAAAGAAAATGTAGAAAAAGTGTTTGTGCACATAATGTGTATAGTTTAAGGTTAATCATACAATCTTGCTCAATTAAAACTTCAATGAATTGATGATCTTTTCCATTGAAATATTGAGAAACATTTGCCCCTCCTTCGACAGAAAGGATCACCTTGGATGTCCTTGACTGTATCTATAATGCTCCAAATGACTATAAGGATCCACATAAAAAGTCAAAAATATTAAAGAAATCACAGAATTAATCTATACCAATTCTGATACATAATGAATTTAATTTATATAACCACCAATGCAAGTAAAAAATTCACAAGAGTGTAACAATTAGTACTTAAGTACATTTGACATCTTATGTGAAGTTTGAATGAGTTATTGACACAACAATAAGAGTAGTTATATGTAAATTCACTCCACAAATTCTTTCTTTAGAGTTCTTTTATCTAGCTATACTATTTGAATATAATCAAACCACAAGAACTAACTATATTATGTTCTAAATTAAAGATTGACACAAATTATCAAATACTCAAATGCTTAATTCCATACTACTACTAATCAATACCAGAATAGGAAAAATGAAAATTGTTTATAGAAATAACCAATTCAAAGCAAAAGGGAATCAAGAAAATATCTTACTTTGTCAGCTCTCACAATGAGACGAGCTCCTCTGCGTTAATATGAGTTGTTGAATGGTCTTGAACAAAAAAATGCATTCAAGGATTCTTTCGAAAATAATGTTGAACTGGTTGGTGCCAACGAACTGATCCCAGTTGACGTGCTACACATGAGAGAGTTATTTTTATTTACAAATTAAGTGTCATGACCATCTATGATTATGCAATATCATAAATTAAGTTTATAAGAAACTTTGTTATAATGAAAAAGTAAATACATATTTGGTTTTGCAGTTAAAGATAGTATGAAAAAGATGCAATGTGGGGTTAAAGAAAACAAAGAACGAAGAAAAATAAGGAATAAAGAGTACGCAATGAAGAGAAAGTGAAAGGTACTCTATCTCTGTGTGTGTGTGCGTGTATGTTTTTATAAAACGAATTGCACAGCCAAGGTATACAAATAAGGTATCCAACCCAACTCATTACATTCCACAAATATTTATGTTTGCAAAATGGTTTCACTGAATAATTGGAAGGAGAAAATGAAAAAATAGATATAATTGTAAATGTTTGCAAAATGGTTTCACTGAACAACCCCCTGCCCCTTGGAAGGAGAAAACGAAAAATAGAAATAATTGTTAGCTAGTAATATATTCACTGAACAACTAATGATCAGTATAAGTTGTAAGTATGAGTAGAGTACATTAGAACTTCCTAATGCACCAAGTATTCATGTTAAACACTTCACAACACGAGGAATGTGTGTCTGATGCTTCTTAGTATATCTAAAAGAATACGAGAATAAAACTCAATATTACATTAATCTTCGTAGTATAATATATGCATCTTCTTCAATCTGACAGGAGATGAAAATCTTGGAAAATAGTGATGTTGCTTCCACTTTTACCTTGTTTTATACTCCTTTATATTGTAAGCGGGTACAATGGATTTCATTATTACAAGTTAATCTGAAATCAAAATATGAACCGGGAACTTACATTTCAGATTCAAATCCAATATTCCAAAATCCTTCGGGAGTTGAAGGGGGGGCATACCTATATCGATGCCTAGAAACTCCATCATGACACTCACAGCGTATTTGCTTATTCCCTTAAGAGTTTTTACCCTCATTAGGAAGAACAGTATCACAGAACTTTCTGCATTGCTTGCATTCTATACCTTCAGACTTTCCCTCTCAGATTTCTTTCTTACTGGTTCTATGTACTTGAAACCCGATGTACTCTTTATTTAGAAACGAAAACAATCGTAAACCAAAGTGCCAGGCAAATGAAGAAACGAAACAGGTTCAGAAATTAAATTTGTCAAATGAAGTACCTGGTGAAAGCCAAATTTCTGGCGGTAATGTCTCTGGTGGGTGACTGGCGGCGAGGACTCACGGCAGCGACTGGTGGCGGAGGACTCGCGGCGATTGTGTCGGATCTTCTTCAGAATTGTTTAGGTTTAGATTTCAATTTGTTTTAGTTTTCACGTATCACATTCACAGACTTCACATATGGGCTAAATTGAGAAATTGGCTGAAAATTGAATACCTGTAAATTTACAAAATTGGGCTGCTGCGATTGGCGGTGAGGACTCACTGCTGCGATTGGCGGCGGGGACTCATGGCGGCGACTGGTGGCGGAGGACTCGCGGCGACTGTGTCGGATCATCTTCAGAATTGTTTAGGTTTAGATTTCAATTTGTTTTAGTTTTCACGTATCACATTCACAGACTTCACATATGGGCTGAATTGAGAAATTGGCTGAAAATTGAATACCTATAAATTTACAAAATTGGGCTGCTGCTATTGGCGGTGAGGACTCACTGCTGCGATTGGCGGCGAGGACTCTCGGCGGCGACTGGTGGCGGAGGACTCGCGGCGACTGGTGGCGGAGGACTCGCGGCGACGGTGGCGGATCTTCTTCAGAATTGTTTAGGACTTTAGGTTTAGATTTCATTTTGTTTTAGTTTTCACGCATCACATTCACAGACTTCACATATGGGCTGAATTGAGAAATTGGCTGAAAATTTAATACCTATTTTGTTTTATCTAAATTTACAAAATTGAGCTTAATTAATTACAAAATTTTAAAATGGATTCCACTATGAATTTTCGATTATTAAAGGAAATTGAAAATTTTAAAAATGTTGCTACGGATTTTTGATTGCTGATATATTATTACTTTTTTTCATTTGTTTTATTTATTTTTTTAACTTTAAATAATTACCAAAATTTTTATTTGCTATATATTACGACTATTTGTATTATATTATTAGTAGTCAAATGGCAATTATTATAAATTTTGTAATTAATCAATAACTTATACGTACAGTTAGTAAACTACTTCGCCTATACATCACCCAAGGAAAATCCATAAACAACACTATTCACTACAAGAGGGAAAAACAATAACTAAGTTCCACAACTTAACATTAGGTTTTCGTTAACAACAAATTGGAGTAAAACCTTGTTTTTGTATTTATTTTATTATGTTAAAATATTTACGCATGAGCACTTAAACTTAAAGTATCACATTGTTCGAAAAACTTGATATATAATTGTATAAACTGTACGAAATTATGCTAAACATTACATGCTTTCACTTTTTAACACGAAATTCCTAACGAAAGTGATGTCGTAGAGTTCGTAATCTACTGCACATGTGTATTATTCTCACTTGATTAGTTTGAATCTTTTTTTTTTTTTTTTAATTTTGTAATTGAATAACTTCGTTGTAGAAAATTCGAATGTTAAACGAATGAAACTTAATTTAAGACTATTTCTTAATTGATTAACATTTACCTCCTAGAAGAATGATCTCCTGGCCCCTTGTGGGCAAGAGATCATTCTTCTAGCAGGTGGGCAGGAGATCGGTACTCTTACCTCTTATAGTTTAATCTTTTTTTTGGTTGTCAAAATTTGCTTTATACCACTCATGGAAAATATGAAGGTAGAATCAATTTTTGGTTTTCCAATTTGATTAATATTACCTACAGAAAATTGATTCTCCAATTTGATTAATATTACCTACAGAAATTTCGTAGGTAATATGAATTGATCTTCACCTACGAATTATCCGTTGGTGAAATGTTGAAATATTGTTTGGTCATATGAATTACTTGACACCTACGGATCTTCCATATGTGAAAGGTCGAAACAATTTTTGATCTAACATGCCCATTAAGATCACATACGAAAAAGCCGTAGGTAATAGAGATTACTCTTTTAGGCGAGAAAAATCGGTTGGTCAAAACCTATTACATTTGCCAACGGACAATCCGTTGTTGATTACCGCAGGTGAAAGACTTTCATTTTTACCAACGGATAATCTATTGTGGATTACCAACAGAAGAATCCGTTGGTAATTACCTGTTTGTGAAAAAATGATTTTTAGTAGCACACAGTCAATTTGGTCATCACTAGTCAATTTGGTCATCACTAGTCAAGAGTATTAGTTTGATTAGTATTGTAAGATACTTTATATAGAGTAATATAAGTGATAATTACTGTTAAATAAAGTAAACTTATACATGAGATAACTAAATCATCAAAAAATAAATTGATTATTAATGTATACTTTAAATTTATAAAAAATATATATTTTTTATTTTACTTATAGATTTTCATTATTTGAAGAGGAATGGACGTGTCCCTACAAAATGCAAGGGCATTGCTAATATTGTCAGTGCAGTATGAAAAATACCATCATCGCTTTCACTTGAAGTGACTCACTTCCTTGTCCTTCTTCTCATTTATTCATCTTTGTCTCATATAATTTTGTCAAATATTGTCACTTAAATAGAAAATAAGAAGTGTCACTTAAAAGAAAAATAAGATGCATTTTTCTTCTCATTCGACCATCCTTTTTCCGGGTAGTCTTTCTTCAAAATCGAGTCACGATAGTCTTAAATTGCAATCTCAAACTAAAGATCTCTGGTCTCGTTTGGTTAGAGGGAAACTTGTTTTATTTTTATTTTTTTACTTATATATTTGGAGGGAAAATGTATATTTCTCTCTTATTTTTACCTCTTTTCTTCGTCTTTATTTTTTTTTTTTTTGGGTGTGTTTTCCATTTTTTTTTATCCTACCTCTTAATTTTTGTGTTTTCTAGCATATGTAAGAGTAATGTTATTCATAGTCGTTTACTACTGGTAGTCCTCATACGTGGCATTACTCAATTGGATGAATTATTCATAATTAATAACTATAAATACATTACTTAAATAATTCATCCAATTGAGTAATACCACGTAAAATGACTACCGATAGTGAGCGAAATAGTATTATTCTATGTATAATCATTCAACCTCCAACGTAATAACTTTTTCTAATTGTTGTTTGGTTTCTTAATATATTTTCACGTATTGACCTCATGTTGATCGCTTCTAAATTTATTTTTGTCGTTTATCAAAAAAATGTTTGATGTACAAATTGACTACTGAATTTTGGAATTCCTTTTTTTTTTTTAATAAAATTTTTAAAATTGGCCCACAACCCCCACAACTTCCAACTGCACAAATGTTAGTCTTTAAAATTTCCAACTTTCGACTCTTCCCTCTCTCCTTCACAATTCATTTCCCTCCCAACCCAAATCTAATGACACTCATTCCGAAATCAACAATTTTCAAAATCAAATTCCTTAGCCCATAACGTTTGTATTTCAATTGAATCATATATATATATATATATATATATATATATATATATATATATATATATATATATAATAGTTGAAAGTGTAGACTGAAATAAATTATTATATGCTTTTAATTATATATGTAGTTGTATTAAATATATTACAACATAATGTTTACAATCCAATTTTAGACAACTTAATCAGGTGTATTTTATATAATCATATATTTCTTAAATTTTGATATGCGTTTATAATATTGATGAAATTTAATTAATGTGTACGTTTTTATACATATATTTTTTGAGGGAAAAATTGGTGTTCCCTTATCTTTTCCCACTTTACTTATCGAACACGTTTTTTATTTTTATTTTTGGCTCATGTATTTGGAGGGAAAATTGTTGTTTCCCTCTTTTTTCTTTTTTTCTTTTATTTACCTCTTTCCTTGATTTTTTAAAGGATGCATTCTCATTTTTTACTCTACCTCTTCATTTTTGACTTCTCTGCAGCTTGAAGGTGACGTCACCAGGCTCACTGAAAGATGTGTATGAATGTGCAATTGGGAATTTTTGGGTTCCACAGTATGGAGGGACCATGGTTGGGACAGTGCTCTATCCAAAAGCCAATCAGAAGGTGTGCAAGAGTTTCGAAGATGTGCAAATTTCCTTCAGGACTAAGCCTGGAGGCATGCCCATCTTCGTTCTTGCTGATCGAGGGGGTAAAGTTTTTTGTTTTCGTGCCCTTTAATTGGATGCGTTCATTTAATTTTTAATTTTCCATGTTTTGAGGAGGAGAAAATTCATCGTGTTCTTTTTGCAGTATTGGTTCCAAGTTAACTTGATTGTTGATTGCATATTCCCATGTGTGTTTACTTGGTTGGGAAGAGGAAGAAAAAATGATCTTGTAATTGTTTAATTATTTGAGCTTTTGATGTTTTAATGTATCTCCACCAATTATCATCATTTTGAACACATTTCAATACGAAAACAGTAATTTGGATTTGATATAGCTAGTAAACTCGTCTACTTTGCACTTGAAATATTGGTTTAGTGGAAACACCAATTTTGGTTTTATACGCGAATACAACTTAAATGTTGACCTTTTTCATCTGGTTTTTGGAAGGAAATTTTTTAAGTTCATTGTCCTTTGTTCTTCTATAGCTTAATCTTGTTAGTTACTTCAGATAAATCCATTTTATTCTTCTCCTGCATCACTTGATGTCTTGATTAATATTGGTATTGACATTACCATAGTGCGGGCCTTTCATTTAGTGTCATCTGAATCCCACACATTAATACAAGTACAACTGTAAACAATTTCTTAACATGTATTTCTTTGCTTAGGCGTGAATTTGATAACTGCTGAAGCAAATTACTATCACCATCTACATTGAACAATGTCATCTTATTTTTTGCTGATTTGGCAGATTGCTACTTCACGTTAAGGGCATGGAATGCTCATAATGCTGGAGCAGCAGCTATTCTTGTTGCCGATGACAGGATTGAGCCTCTTATTACCATGGATACCCCTGAGGAAGAGAATGCACAAGTAGATTATCTACAAAACATAACTATCCCATCTGCACTTATTAACAAGGCTCTTGGGGACAACATCAAGAAAGAGTTGTCTAAAGGAGAAATGGTCAATATAAATCTTGACTGGAGAGAGGCTCTTCCACATCCTGACGAGCGGGTTGAGTATGAGTTCTGGACATCTCCCCTCAGATTCCTTACTTTGGATCTGGCTATCAATATCCAAGTCCGGTTACTCCTTTGATTTGTAGCCAGCCCTGTCACTATAACCTGTCTGTCATGGGAATTAGGCCATACTCACAATCCCCTTATGACTTCAACCATGTTTGCTCTCCTTGTCAAATATCCAGAGGTTTTCCAAATCAAGTAATTCTAAATTCTCAACCTGATTTGTTGCTTGAGCAGGTCAAATGTCCATTGCCAGGGAACTTCTCGGGGCACTTTGATGTAGCAAATATGACTACTTTTGGTGGCCAAGCAAGAAGTGAAATGAATGAATCTGCAGGAAATAAGCAGATTATACCCAATGATAATCAGCACAATTTCAGTAGTCAGGATAACGACTTAAGTGCCATACTAAATGGGTTCAGAATTCTTTAGTCCCAGATTAGGATCTTGCAACCAAATTTTGGAAGGCAAAATCTGCTGATATTTCAAGATTTTCAAACTCAGTGTATTTCATACATGGGAGGCTTTAAATAGACAGGTTTTTTCATGAATGAAGTTACTAGTAAAGCTTAAGATGTTGCAAGAATATCAAATTTGTATTTTGACAGATCCTTTATAGTTTGTTTAGTAATGTGAAATTGACAGTATTAATGATTAAATAAAAAATAAAAAAATTGAATTATAGAACTCCAACACTTGAGGAATGGTCTACGAGAATCAGTTGTTAGATTATCTGCTATCGGAAACTGCATTGCATGCATTAATCACTTTGCTCTTACACACTCGGATCTTAACAGGGGTAAACTCATTTATTTATATATGTTTATATTTCCTGTAGTGTCTTTCTTGAATAAATCCCAGTTGCTACTTGCCAGTCAATTTGTTTATGTTATTGTTGTTGGATGGCACTGAATGAACCCAATCCTTTGTTTTCCTCACCTATTCACATTAGCCTGAAATGAGTTAGCTTGCATCGTGTTTTGCCTTTTGCATTTTTTTCTCTCAGCCATGTAAGGCTTTAAACTGAATGAAGTATTATGGAAGATCTTCAAAAAGCCTTGGTTGATGTACCTCTTTGACTTTTGATGTGGAAAATAGTTAATTTATGGGAATTCTCTATTGCTTTTTATCTAGACTGTATGATGCCTGACATTAGCAGTAGAAATGTATCATTAGTTTGGATGGATTTTTCGTAGAATTGAATTTCAAGAAAAACAAAACGTAAGTGGTTTTTGATTTTTATAGTGACACTTCGATAAGATAAAGGAAGATAATTGACATATTCGGGGTTGTTGTGTATTGCTTTAGGACAACTTTTTCTTCACTTTTTTTCCTATACATCCTTTTATAAAAAGTTTGGTGGGTTTTGTTTCAGTATATTCTCATTATGAGTTTCTAAGGTATTAAACTCAAATACGTGATATGATGAATACACAGCAGTTGCTAATGTTTTTATGCCTATTGCTACTTGTCTTTGTTAACAGGAAATATAGATGAGTATTTTACACTTAAAATCGAGTTCATCGACAAGATACGAACTGCGAAAGACCAGTTCCTTTGCACACTTCCTTTTAGCAACATGTAACTGAATGGTTAGCTTTTATGCTCAGTTCAGTTTTCAGGTAGAAGAACTATCTCTCTAAAAAACAACGGAACGAATATGGAGGCAAAACTTGTGAACCAACACCTGTATAAAGCACTAAAACGTTCTATTTTTCAAATATTGGATAAAACACAGATGAGTGAGTACAGAGATGATGCCCATCCATCTGCAGGAGGCGGGAAAAAACACGACGACTGCATGCATTGGTTCTTACCAGGACTTACATATACTTGGACTGACTTGTTTATATCACATCTAAACAATATCAAGGTTAGGAACTAATGTGTTTTGTTTGTCTTGTGATTATATCTGGAATATGTTTCTTTCTTTTACATCGAATTTGTATTATTATATTGGTGATATCATTTTCTTCATTTCGGGAAGTAGAGATTAAATGAATGCTTTACTTTAGTTATTAAATTTTTTTAATAGAAACCGAGAAGTGAATCAGCATTTTTTTATTTGATCACGAAACTGAGGAGATGATAGCCTATGTTCTTTGTGTAGAACTTTCATGCAAACAATTGCTGGTAATGAACTTGTGGGCAGTTACTGTGCATTTTCTAACAGAAGTGGCTTGGTAAGAACTGAATCCTTCTGTAAAATAAACATGTTTTTACATATTAATGAATCATGGCATTTTTTTACTTATGAATGAATCGGAGCATGTTTTTACTTTGTCCTTATATGTATTGAAAATCACATCCTTCAGAAAGGGGTTGATGTTGGCCCTTTTTCATAAAAATCTAGTGTCGGGGCAGGTTCATCGTTATACATCGATAGAGGACTTGGACGAACTTTCAACGTTCCTTCAGGTTCCCTTGGTGGTTGGGATTGTGAATCGTGGTAGCTAGGAAGCAATAGCTGCTGGCTTGACGGTCAACGACTAGACAGCATTATGTGGATTGGACACAACTACGAGTGAATTATGTGTTAATGAGAATGTCTTCAAGTTAAGAGAAGCTCAACCAAGCGCCCTTGTTGATGAGATGAGATGAGAAAATCATTGATTGATACCTATGTTTGAGTTTCTTCTCAACTTCATTAAGTTAAACATGTGGATCACTATACTTGACCTTTATCTCTGGTTTTATTAATTATCAGCTTTATGAAAGAATGATTTTTATTCTAGTGATTCGAAGTGCAAGTTAATATTTAAATTCATGTCATGTTAGTTATTTAACTTGGCTAAACATTGTTATAATCTTTTTTTTCCTTTACTCATGTATATGTTGTTTCCTTTGGCAGTCATCAACCTGTGCAGTAAGACCTCCCCTACTATTTTCCCTATTAATATTATGTCTAACAAACTCTTACACGAGAACTCTAAATTGGTTTGTATGATACAAATCAATGCCAAGTTGCCAACCCGCATTGGTAGATTATCTAAGAATATGGTTAGGAGAAAAACACGTGAGAGTGGTTGTCACGTATCTTCGCCGACTCTAATGCCATTACTAGACAGTTATTATATTGTTAAAGTTAGTTAGTGCACATTACATTTCAATTAGCAAATTGTGGTCAATCTAATTGAGAAAGGACTTTTCAAAGCACTCAGTTAAGGAAGCCAATCTGAATTTAGGCATGTCAAATTAGAACATCTCCGTTTACAATTTCTTCAGGAGTTCGAATAAAAAAGAGTTATTAGCATTTCAAATTGGATTTGTTATCATTTAATAATATTTGTGATATTTGTCAAATTGAATAGCGTTGTAAACTTCTTTTAGTATAATACATTTGTTTATGAACAATAGTAGAATATGTTTGTGACAACTATTGTACATCACAAAGACTAATAGGCAACGAATATTGTGGATGTCATGATTTTTCTCTACTATACCTACAAGCTAGAGTAGAAACAAATATAGGTGTTGCAAAAAAAATTTCTATCTCTATAACTTTTAGCAACAAATATGTAGTGTCGCAAAAACTAGACTCTATTACCTCTCAAAAATTTTGTAGCAAGAAATAAAAGTTTGTCACCATAAGTTTCCATCAAAAAAATAATTGGGCGATATGCTTTCCATCATGTTTTTGGCGACAATCTTTATTACTTGTCGCGTATTTCGATATTTTGCAACAACTTTTTATGTTGCCTTATTTTTTTTAATACTTATTTTTCCACCAAAATTTTTGCGACAAACTTTAAAAACGTGTCGCGCTAAATGACTTATTGCGACAAATTTATGTATGTCGCCAAATATTTTGTCGCGAAATAGAGATTTTGTTGTAGTGAATTTACTGAAAAGACTTTTCAGATACATAAAAGGAACTCTTGATATGGGGCTAATCATTCATGAAACACAGAATATGAACATTGTTGCATATGGAGATGCAGATTGGGCATCATGTCCAGATGATAGAAAATCTATTGTGGGCTATTGTGTATATCTGGGTGACAATCTAGTTTCTTGGTCTTCAAAGAAACAACAAGTAGTAGCAAGATCAAGCACTGAGGCAAAATACAGAACTCTAGCCCACACCACTGCAGAGATTACTTGGATTCAATCTCTACTTCAAGAACTAAATATAAATCAAACTAAAATTCCAAGAATATGGTGTGACAACTTAGGAGCTAGTGCATTGGCTTCTAATCCAGTATATCATGCACGAACTAAGCACATAGAGTTGGATATGCATTTTGTCAGAGACAAAGTATTAGTAAAACAACTAGTGATAAGCTATGTTCCAACAGCAGATCAGACAGCAGACATACTAACCAAATCGTTGATGAATTCTAGACATTTATATCTACGTAGCAAGCTTGGAGTAATTGAAGTTAACTCCAGCTTGAAGGGGGGTGTTAGAGAAAAAGGAACAATGGATTACAATGATCAAAATCAGGAAATCAAGTGACCAAGTTACAAAAGAAAACTCAGCCAGCATGTGACCGAAATCTGTTGATTAGAAGCTTCTAGTATTGATTATACAGTTGTAACTAATTAAGTTCTCTTGCATGTGCATAATCTGTTATTTATTCATCTGCATTGTATATAGATCAGGTCTATGATATGTGTATATATACTGCATTACAGATTACAGATTAATCAATGAAATACATTCAGTAAAAGCACATTCAATATCTCCCTCTTCACTGTAATTCGAAATATACAACTTCATCTTCTTTCCTTCGTTTTCTGTCTCAGGTATCCATGGGGTAAACAACCATTTAAGAGCACATAATCATCAACAAACCACCACAAGTAAGAGCCAAAGGGTGTGGAAAAAGATTTAAAAAATCGAAAAAGAAAACATTGAACAAAGAGAGGGTTTGTCATGTCTGTGGGCTACATGGTCAATCGCACGATAAGCGAAATTTTTTGACATTACTTGAAAGGTATTTTTAATATTTTCTTAGTTAATACTAATGTCATTATTTTTCAATTTCAAATATTTTCTTATTGCTTCTTGGGTATGCAGATAATTCACGTTGTTTCTCAATGTGCAAGGCCAATCAATTTGGAAGGAAAACAATTCACTGGAGAGCTCTTCAACCATTTCTAGTGCATGAATATTATCCACAAATTTGGCAGCTTCGTATCTTTTGGTGCATGAATGCCCATTTATTATGTCTGCACAATTTTCTCCGTACCTAAGTAAAAGAACACCTATTTATGTTGGTTAAATAAATGTATTACAATAAACTTGATGCTATAATATTTTTGCACAACAAATAGATGCTTCATCGGTCCAAATTTGGGACCTTTGTTATTAGAAAGCATATTAGTAAAATCCTAGGAATGAATTATGGGTTCTATAGGTTAGCCAAAATGATTGTTAGAGATTCAGAGTACATAGTCGGTTTTCATGGATTTCCATGGTGGTTAATGTTTTAAATATTACTTGTTTTTTTTTTTTGGAGCAGCTTATTTTTAATGGTCAACCTTGAAATAATATGCATACATTTTTTGTGCTCAAATTTAAGGTATGCACGTGGTGAAAATTTTGGTTTTGTTTTATTAATTTATTAATTAAGGTTGAAAGATAAATTGTTTATCATTGTTAAAGTTATACTAGTAGTATATTATATATGGTAGAGTTATATTAGTATTAATATTAGAGTATTTTACCTTATATAGGTTAGGGTTTGCATTAGTATAAATACGAGTTGTATTTATTATTTTATAATCTCGTTTGCTTAATATAATTGAATCTATAATGTCGTTTGCTTAATAAGATTGATTTTTCTTTCTCCCCTTTTGTTCTTCTCTTCTTAGTTTAATTTATATTATTGTTAACTTTCACATGATATCAGAGCAAGTTTGATCCGACTTGGTTTAAACTTGAAATCATTTCCGTTCTATGGCGAGTGGCCTTGTACCACTCATCTGGCCAAGTCTTTTTTTTTTTAGATACTGTCATCTGGCTAAGTATTTGGGTCTTGACTAATTAGATTACTTGAACTATTTGACTTGTTTGGGGTATTATGTTCAAGTCAGTTTGGACGTGGAATTTGTCCAGTTATTTTGTTATGGAATTTGGTTGGTTTACATCCAGGTGATAATATAGAATTCGTTTGGTTTTGTTGATTTGGGATTTGGTATTTGGTATTTGTATCTAGTGATTTGGATTTGAAATTTGCTTCCAAGTAATCAAGATTTGCAATTTGGTATTTGCATCCATTAATTTGGATTTAAAATTTGGTCCAGTAACCTAAAATTTGGTTGGTTTTGTTTCCAATTAATCTGGAATTTGGTATTTGATATTTTGTCTAGTAATATGGAATTTGGTCCAATTAACTTGAAATTTGATATTTGGTCAAGTTAATCTGAAATTTTGGTCTCCACTTTCCGTTCCATTCTTCTCTTCTCCTTTCCTTTCTCTTCTTCTTTTTCTTCCCATTTTATATTCTTTATATAATTCTGGTTTTTTTACGATCATTGTTGTTAATTTGGTATTAAGTTAATCTCAAATTTTAGTTTTCGAAGTTTGCATTCTTTTGATTTGGTTATTTTGATATGTTCGGATTGATATTATGGCTTTTGTAATGAAGTTGACGACCCATGAGCGCATGAAGCATATTGAGATTGATTATCATCACATTCAACACCATCTTCAGTATGACACTATTTTCTTACCTTTTGTCTTTTAATCGTTGCAGCTTGCTTTTTGTTGTAGCATCGTGAGTTTGAGTGAGGATGTTAGAGTTATATTAGTAGTATATTATATATGGTAGATTTATATTAGCATTAATATTAGAATGTTTTACCTTATATAGGTTAGGTTTTGCATTAGTATAAATACGAGTTGTATTTATTATTTTACAATCTCATTTGTTTAATAAGATTGGTTCTATAATGTTGTTTGCTTAATAAGATTGGTTCTTCTTTTTTCCTCTTTGTTCTTCTCTTCTTAGTTTAATTTATATTATTATTAGAACTTTCACAATCACTGGATTTAATATTACATTAAATAGGAACCATGAATTCATTGAAAATGGAAGGGTCAACAAATTTAACGTCAACTTTGTTGAGAAATACTTTAACGTCAAATTTGATCATCATCCAGTTTTTCAGTTTCTAATTCCCAATAAACAACCCAATAATTAATGCAACAAGAATTTGCATCTGACAATGTACACTATAACGGTGTATAAAATGTTTATATACCAATGAGCCAAGGCCATCTATATAACCGGCTTATCATGAGCTTCTTGGGTCAAATTTGTTCCCTTCTCTATAGTACTCTATCCACGAGCCATCTCATCCGTTTTAACATAAGTTGTTTAAAATTTTTGTCTTATATTTTATTTTTTTTAATGCTCTTAAAGTCATGGTTAAGATGGATTTTTGCTTGGGTTTATGTACACTTGAAATTAATCATCATAATCTCTTGTTAAAAACTAAAATAAGCCCAAAATTATTAGAAGAAAATTAAATAAGTTTGACTCGAGAATCTTACCTGAAGGTGACGTGAATCGATCGTTGACAAAGCTAAGAGACAAAAATTAAAAGGAACTCTTAAATTTTTTCTGTTGAAGACGATGATTGACTCTTGGACTATCACGTTGAAGAAGATGAAGGTTTAATTCTCTCTCTTAGATTGTTATAAGATAAATGTGGGTCCCATATAATAAAGAAATAAATGAAATATAAATAAGATAGATTTGTTATTGTGAAATAATACTCCTATTTATTGATTAATTTATTAGTAATTAATATTACATATCAGCAGTACTTAGCATAGAAATCAAAACCGTATATATATAATACAAATGTATGCTCTACACCAAAAGAACTCCTTGAAGTCATTCGAGAGTTACTATCTTTGTTTTCTTGGTCAAAGATACATGTTCATTCGTGCCCAACATGTATTGTGAATAGAGTTCGATTTTTAACTCATAATCGTGATGCCCAGAGGAAAACTCAAAACAGTGGTGTGACAGTGCCACGGACTAAGGGTGCAACTTTTTACGACACCTGCAGGAGTTATTGGAGCTTTCTTATGTGAATTGCTTTCCAGTTGTTTAGTTCAGGTGAAAATGGTTTAGCATATGTTTGGTAGTGCTGAAATTATATTTTAAGTGCTTATATTATAAGTTGTAGGTGAATGTGTGGATAAATATGAATTGTAAGTTGTGGGTCCTATAAAATGTATGAATAAAAAATATGTTTGACCAGTTTGACCAGCTGAAATTATAATTTAAGCAGTGGCAAACATGGCACGAGAAAAATGATAGGAAAGAACATTACAAGTATTGACATGAGTGCATAGTCATACATATAGATGATCAATTCATACTTGCTTCTCAATCAAATCAAGTTTTTTTACATTGAATCTGCTTCTCGGGGTCCCAATTTGGGAGTTGTACAAGAAGTCAATCATCGAAGTGCGTGGGATATTCCAGAAAACGTTTTCACTTAGATGGATTTGTTGCACGATAACACCTCATCCAATTTCTCTTTGTTTGTTGATCTTGGTAATTTAGACCACATAACTTTGCAACAGGGCGATGGAGAGGCAGTTCAAGTTCATCAGCCAGTCAACGGGGCATACTTCAAATGTTAGTAGAGATGCATCCTTCATTAACGATGATGTCGAAGATGATGATACATTGGAAGACTACATGAATGATGAAATAAACCATGACACCGACAAAGACAACGGGGGCCATAGATATTTGTTTGTAACAAAACTTCTTTTAACAATAATGTAAAATTTCACTTTTTTAATTATGTTGTCAGTCAATATTACTATAATTATTATTGATTATAAAAAATTGTTATTAAAAGTCAATAATTACTAGAATTAATATTAATAATTTCAGTTTATTAATTTATAAAAATTGTACGTTATTCGTAAAGGTTGGTTTAAAAATATATTGATTAATAATTATTAAATTTATATAAATTTTGATTACTTAGCTTACATTTACAATAAATATTAGTTTATTAATTTCTAACAAAATTTCAGTTATTCAAAATCACTAATAATATTAAATTACAAATTTATATAAGCGACATATAACCATAAGATGTAGACAACTATTTACATAAATTCATCCAAACTTCTATTACCAAATACACAACCATTGTCATCTCGATATTAGGTTCAAATTAAAGGACACCGCGATGTAAGTCCCCTCTAAAGATGCTAAGTTGAGACTTGAGACAAAGTGGTATATAGAATTAAATACAAGGAAGATGGCACTATTATTGATTGTCTTATTTTAAGGCTTGTTTAGTTGCAAAGGGTTTTACTCAAGTTTTTGGTATAGACTATGATGAGACTTTCAGTCTGTTCGTAAAACCAACCACCATACACCTTGTAATCACTTTCTCAATTTCTTTTTGAAGTGCAACTTGAGACAACTCAATGTAAAAAGATCGAATCTTTGCATGGGAATCTCAAAGAAAAAGTATGAACAGAGCAATCTCTAGGCTTTTTTTTTTTCATAACACATACCGTCTTCATTACATGGGGCAAGTGATAATTGAGGAACAAATAGGAGGGAATAATTGTACCTATCGAATTGGATATACCTTAGAAAAAAATAGGCCAAAAAAAAATTCCCATGGGAAAGCTCTAGACATCCTTTTTGTTTGCTATTGTCGTTGCATCTCGTGTTTGATTGTTTAGGTCAATGAGGAATTTTTTTCACATATTTGATCTATCCATGCTAGGTGAAAGCTTTTGCTTCTAAAAGGACTACATGACTACTTCTGTAGATGTATTTGTGGTATTAATTAAATAGAGAAGAGATGTGCATATTACATTTGCTACTTCCGTGTACCATGAGCAATCACACACTCCGTTGCTCTTTAAGAGGCATTAGCCCCGGATAAGAGGTCGTATATAGTTATTATTTAAAAATCATACAACTACAAGAAATAGTGGCAACATCGACGATAAATAGTGGTGACTTTTATGTCGTTGCTATAGGATAGCGTATATAGCGACGACACACTCATGATGTCGTCGCTATAGTGTAGGGATAGATATGGAGACAAAGTTTGTCGTCTCTATAAATCAATTTAGTCTTTGCTTTTGTTTTAGAAGATGGCGGGAAGCTTTGTCACTTTTTTTCTATCTATAGCCACTACTAAAAATTTCACAATTGGCAAAATATCTACCTATAGCTACTGACAATGTCGTCCCTATATATGAGATTTTTTTTTATTTTTTATTTTTGAAAACATAGGTGTGAAATTTGATATTTCACTAATATTTATTTTCAACTTTATAAGAAATTATAGAAAATTTTGTTTATTGAACTAATATATATTACGAAAACAAACATAATCACAAAAATTCATTTGTCTCCAATGGTTTGCTTGTAATTTCACAACCCTGGAGTCATGGGTTCAAATTATATTTCAAGCATGCCAAAATAAAAATAATTGATAAAGCTTATTGATTGGATTGGGCCTTTGGTGGGTTGAGTTTTAAGTCCATACTTGACAGGTCGGGCTAGGGTTTCACTAAGTATATGAAATTAATTTTTTTAAATTATTAAAAATTTGACTCCTATAGCAACGACATAGTTGTTGTTAAAGAAGCTGTGAATATAGAGACGACAAAATATCGTCACAATAAAACTATACCTACTAGTCTATATCGACGTCATTTAGCTACGACAAAGTCGTCACTGTAACATTATAGCAGCAACTTTTTCAATCTATAGCTACGACTTTTGTTGTTGTTATAGGCCACATTTCTTGTAGCACCATATGCAAAAAAGATGCACATTAGAAAAGACATTTTCTAGAAAGCCAAACCCCAGATAGTGTTAGTTTGTTTTACTATACAATTTGAGAGCTATATATAATATTAGTGCTCGATTGGACTAGTCCATAAACGTGATATTTTGCACAACATTCTTCTAATTTATCTTATGAGCCTAATTCATTTAGTGTTGGAACTAAATGAACGCCTAGAATTAACTCATCACCATTGATTGATTGAACTAAATGTTGAGAATTCACTAAAATCGGGTTCTCGTTTATTCTAATTAAGTGAATATCAAAATTTGATTTGATCAACAAAAAAAAGATTGAGCAAAATATCGATTTAGATTGAAAGATTGGGAGCTATCCCCTTATTAATTAGTAATATTAACAAAGACAACAAAAATCGATTAGAACTCCATCTCGTGGATTGGGTATGTTAATTAATAAATTATATTATGACACACTATGATATGTCAATCACTTTTTCTTCTCTCCAATGCCCACATGACATGTGTCATGTGGGTTTTATAACTCCTCCTCACCATGGGGAGGAGATCATTATCGATGATAGTTATATTCTTATTCAATACCACAACATTACGCATCATATTTTATTGATTATAAAATGAATCGTGGTCCTCATTCCGATAGAAATTTCACGATAAATATTTTGCAAGTTGTTACGTGCAAAGAGCGTGCCAAAGTCTTATCCAAATATTTTTATCATACGAATTAAATTGTACTAATTTATTTTTAACATAGTAATGTTCATGTACGCAAGAAGAGTTCTACTCACGTACAGATGTACTCATTGACGACCAATTCGAAATTAATGTTTTAAAGTCAAAACTAAATTACTAGTCCTAACATGTTGAACTTCAACCAAATAGCTAGTTATAGAACTAAAGATAAACCTATGGTTTTGCTACGCAGCTTTGGATACAAAGCGTACAAAGTGCAAACAACTGTTTGTCATGTTTCTTTATTATGGAAAAGCTATGCAGCCAACATTTAAGGGGCCAAGTTATTGATGTTATATTGATAAAAACTAATAATAATCACATTGAGAAAATTAAAGATTTCCACTTTTGTATGAAATTTAGAAAATCAATCAGCGAACAATATTAATGTGTTCTTATCATTGTACAATCATCGTGTGACAATTGCAACTCTCATCACACAATTATGTGTCACAAAATATTATCATATTACAAAATATGAGTAGATATAACAACAAGACTTCCATCAATCCAATTCGGAGCAATCAAGAGCCGCTATAATCTTTTGATTTGTGGAGCATATCTATATCTATATCTATCTATTCTATACTAATCTAAAAGGGGCTTAAAGGGAGAAACATTTTTGGACAAATATGCCCTCATTAATAATTTATATTTCCTAAATTGTCCTTGAGTTAATGTTATAATTAAACTCCTAATTTATCATTTATAACCACATATAGTCCTTAGAAGGTGAAAAGACTAAATCTCACTAATCTAAAAGGGGCTTAAAGGGAGAAACATTTTTGGACAAATATGCCCTCATTAATATTTTATATTTCTTAAATTGTCCTTGAGTTAATGTTTTAATTAAACTCCTAATTTATCATTTATAACCACATATAGTCCTTAGAAGGTGAAAAGACTAAATCTCAATTTATTATATTTAATCTATACTACATCTCTAAATGATGGTTATATTCACACTACAATTTATTATAAGTACACTATATTTTAATTGTACTTAAGATCCTCTACTTTTGTTTACTATTGCAATTATGTTCTTAACTTTTTTGTCATTTAATTCTTATCTTCAACTTTTATTAATTAGCACATTTCATTATTAATGATGGTTTATGTCGAGATATTTTGTTTACGTGCTTTGAAATGAGTAAAAAATATTTTATCATACTTTTATATCTAATATTTTTTTTAAATGATGACAGACAAATAAGTCTTTTTACGAATTCTAAACAAATATTTTTTACAAAAAGCGTTATCAAATACAAGACATGCTAATTAATAAAAAGTTGAAGATAAAATATAATAAAAAAAGTTGGGGACATGAATGTTATAATGTTAAAAGATTAAGGATGTATGATGTAATTAAAATGTAGTGCAAAAAATAAAAAGTGTTGTGTAAATATAATTACCCATCTCTAAAAAGGGATAAACATTTTTGTACCATAATATCCTCTCTCGTATTTTAGATTTTCCAATTTGCCCCTAATTAATTTAAAATGCCTTTTAAAATTGATTCAATTAAATCTTAATTACGGCATCTAAAATTCTCCACATATCCATCTACCCTCATCTCTTCATTTCATAAATTGAAATATAATTAATTGGAAACACTAGCCTCCAACTCTAACTATCACTCATCACTCCAATTCACTATTGTATCAATTTATTCATGAGTCGGATGTTTTTCGCAACAGTAGATTTAAGAACGTAAACAAAATTGTGAATGGATAATGGATCATGAAAACTGCAGAAGAAAATTACTATGTACGCCTATTAGGTAAAGTTCTGAATTATTATTACCACAAATGAGCTAATTATCTTAAAATATATGTTGATATTGGTAGCTCAACAATCGCCACCACAATTTTTGCACCTGGCTTTGGGGTGCGTTACAGTGGTGACGGTGGACATGGGTTTCTTGGTGGAGGCACAGTCGAAAGAGGAATTGTTAGAGAAATTTTTTAGTGCTGTCAAGATTTGTCAAATAGAGATCACTTCTACAACATTTGTTGATAATGCCATGCCATAAAAAAATATTTTTCCCTACGAAGATGAAAGTGAAAATGAAGATGAATTATGGGTTTTATTGTGAATTTTGTCATCGGTAAGTTTATGATTTTTCTCAATAATGATGAAAATGGTGGGTAAAATGGAAAACTTTTGAACACTTTACATATCTGTAATTTTCTACACCTTATATTGAAGACACAATCCCTAATAGATATATAATCTCTAAAATTAAATGATCTTTAGAAAACTAACATCACAACACAGGTAGTTGAGCATCTATATTTTTTAGAGGTTGAAGAAACCTGACTTTTGAGGTACTCCATTGTTTTTCCTAAATTTATAAGCAAATTGACAATTTTTATAATATTTTAAATTTTAATCAAAGTGACCCGATGGAAGGTTGGATAGATAAAATAAAGAAATAACTATCAAACTTTTATTATTTAAAAATTTTAACAAAAATAAATAAATAAATTCATGATATTATTACAAAATCACGTGCAAAGCACGTGTTTTTAACTAGTATATATAAGAGAGTGCACAGTGGCCACTGTCTCCATGTAAAGTTGCTTCAAAAGTGTGTTGCAACACACTAATATTTGAAAAGCCATGGTCAAGAGTGAGCCACTGGAGTTACTCGTGTTCGAGCTGCTTGACACTCCAATTCCCTTCTGATCAAGACGGCCATCACTAGAGATTACATATCCAGATGAAAGAATAGGAATTTTGGTAGTGTCTCCACCATTCATAGCCGAGGTAATGGACCATAACTCTATTGGCGAGTAGATTACCATGGCTCCTAGAGAGTCGGTGCTACTTTCTTGGAGCATCAGCGTCTTGTTCTCTTTGGGTGCATATGGTTACATAATTACAAATTCCGATGAAATAAGAAAACAATTGGTAAACTCAATTAGGTGCCTTTTGAAAAAAACAATGAAACATGTAAAAAGATAATTAATTATTTGTACAACTATGTCACTGAAACTCTCGAGCTTTTATATATAAAAGTTTTCCAAAAATTCTCAATCAGTAGGCATTACATTACATAGTAAAAAATAAGTAACAAACATAGGATAGTAAAAAATAAGTAATGAACATAGAAGAGAAATATAATCACCGCATTTTTTTATGACAGCAACTCTGGCGCACGTGACTTGCTCATCAATTGATAACTATAGATAAGATAAGTTCTAACATTCATTTACAAAATATATTGGGGCAAGTTATGATTGAGGAACAAATACGAGGGGATTTATATTATTACCCTTGAGTTCGGAATCAAACCTTGTCTAAATTATAGGGTTTAGCTTTTGTACTGTTAGCATGAATAGAATTTCAGTTAAGTTAGGAAACAATATATTTTAGACAAATGGAGGTCTAGTTAAGTTAGGAAATAATATTTTTTAGAATTCTACTTATTTTCTTTTCCTTTTAGAGTTAGGACTATTCTCCTATAAACAGGATTGATTGTAATGAGTTAATTACACTATTATTGAATATACGAATCTTTATTATTTAACATAGTATCAAAACAATCGTCTTTTCATTGGTGAAGTTTTCATTTTTGGAGTTTTTACGGTGAATTTTGAGTAGAATTGGTCCATCGGACAAAACTCACTGCTTTGCTATGATTTTCGACCATTTTTTGGGGAAATTCCATCGTTTCGGCATTGAAAAAAACGTTTTTCTTCCCTACAAACGTAAATTTTAGATAAAACCCGAATTCTTTGTTTGTTCTTTGTATTTTTTCGTATTCCAAACGACATATCTTTAAATCTCTTTGTCACAATGTCAATTACCCTAGGCGAAATTGAAACTACAGTCCCAACTTGTTTTTTTTCGGTGATGATGGCAAACCAAGCCTGACAAAGATCTTCATCAGCTACTACAAAAAAGGCTATTGGGAAATCTAGAGGGCGAATATATACTCATTGTGGTAAATTTGGACACTTAAAACAACGATGTTATGAGATTATAGGTTACCCGAAATGGTGGGATTTTTTGAAAAAACCTCGGAAGAATATTGGAGAGACATCCACGATCACATCCACGGATGTAGATCAAGTTCAACCCACAGCTAATGTAGTTCATCCACGTATAATTGGTAATGTTTATGTACTCTCTGCTACTTCTAAGAATAGAACTTGGGTGATTGATACAAGTACATCCGATCATATGACTAAGAATTCTGGTCAGGTAAAGTCCCTCAACCAACCGTCTCAATCTGTCATCTCTACAGCCAATGGTAGCACATCTCATATTATTGGAGAGGAATCTATTAGTTTATCTAATTCTCTTACTTTATATATTGTTTTGTTGTTCCATTCCTCAAATATAATCTTCTACTTGTTAGCCAAATCTAATTACTTCTAAACTTGCTTGCCCTCTTTTTATGTTTTTCAGAACATTCGGGAAATTGGCGCAAATGGTCTATAACCTTTGCTCTTAGTGTGAAAATAGTCCCTAACCTTTGTTTTTTGGCACAGAAGTTTATAACTTATGTGTTTTGGTGCGCAATTGGTCTTTATTTCATGAAAAAGACAAAAATATCCTTAGTTATAATTAAAGAAAATTGCAATTAAATTTGTAACTTTTGTAAAATGTGCAAATAAGTCCAATATATTTATTAAATAATACTTAATTTAGCATATTAAATATATCACTATAGTCGTATCAATTAAATTTTTCATAAAAGAAAATTGTAAAATTATTGCGCTTCAGATATAAGTAATTGCTATGTGATGTAAAAAAAACTTGAATAAAAATTAAGTTAAATAAATAACAAAATGGCGTATAAAATTTTATGACATTGAACCAATCTTATTGTGTTTTTAACTTAAAAATACTAACAAAAATTAGTTTACACATTATGTGTTCTTTATTTTTGAACGATAAATTAAAATATGAATAACACAATTTGAATTCTAATATTTGTAGTTAATAAACGAATAGCTCAATTAAATAAAAATATTTGAGCATCAAGTTTGTGACAGTTATTTTTCTTTTTATGTTGTAACGATAAAATTAAAGTTTGAATTTTAAATAATATGATTATTTAATAATAATAAAATAATTTTAATTAACACGTTTGTTAATAATTATGAGTTTAAATTTTAGTTATTTTATAATAGTTCTTAAAATATACAAAATAATTTAGTATATTATCAATTTACTAGTTTCCTTTATTTTTATATAAAAAAATAAAGTATCGGACCCATTCGCACTTTTTTCAAAGGTTAAGAATCCAATTGAAAATTTTTTTAATTAAAAATAAGGTATATTTGTCTTTTTCATCAAATAATGACCAATTGTGTACCAAAACGCATAGGCTAAGGACTGTTGCACCAAAAACAAGGGTTATGGACCATTTCCATACTAAGAGCAAAGGTTAGGGACCATTTGCACCAATTTCCCGAACATTCTAACCCGGAAGATTCTCGGTTATGGTGTTAGACAGGGCAAGGTGTATTATCTTGGCTTGGCAGAAAAAGAAGAGGTCAAAGCTTAGTCAGGAAAAATCAGTACTGGTTGGGTATATTATTCAAAACATCCATCATCTCATCTTTCCCAACTACCATTTCATTCTGTGCACGCACGTGCGCACGGTCATTCTCATTCTCCCTATGATGAATTCATTTCTCATAAGTCCCCAATAAATCAAAATTAAATATGTGAGCATCAACGTCATCCACTAATTGCACTGCCCTATTCAAACATCTTCTGCACAAACAACTAATAAACTAAAGATCATTTGCAAGTGGCCTCACTATTTTTATAAAGGCTTGCAATCTATTCCAAATCACTGTAGACCTAATGCGGTCACTATTCTTGGTTCAACTTTTATCAATTCTACAAGAACATAAGCAAATATTAAGTGAAATATCCAAGCGACGTGAGAGTGTCCTAATTACTTCGCCTTATCACTCCAATACTAATAAATACGTAAGAGCCCTAAACTATTTTTCATTGGATTTTGAATTAAAAATTGTGTTATAACCTCATTCCTGTTTTCACATCTTTTCACGTGTAAATTTTGGCAGTATCTTCCCCTCTATTCTCCTAAATGTGCGATCTATATTAAATATATTCCACACACACCTTCCCTGGAGAATAAAAGGGACACGGTACCGAAATCTACACACACAAAAATAAGCGATAACAATAACAAATATTGATAACACAATTCGTATAATTCACAAATTAATGACAAATCGTCCAAAAATTGGATAATTCAAAGATTAATTTGTAAATCGCAAACTATCCAAGGTGAGGACGTGTGTGATTTACAAACTAATCTTTAAACAGTTTTCTAAAGTTTATGAAAGTGCAATTAAGTGTATAGAGTAGCCTATATATATATATATATATATATATATATATATATATATATGTTAAAGTTACTCACCAAATACTAAATTTCGTGTCTCTACAACCGAGAGCAACTGGTGCGGGAAGCAAAATGGATGAGGAAAAAATGGGGAAGAAAGAGAAGTGCTGATTTTGTAGGTTTGGTATGTAGCAGTGACAAATGTCATCGCAATTGCCCACTGTGTCGCCGCTAACAATCAAAAATGTTGCCAAAAGATCCCACTAAATGCCCAGGTGGCCTATAGAGGCGACACTTGTCATCACTTAGCAGGACAAAGAGGTGCCAAGATTTCTTGTCATCTTCTAGCCCTATTGCAATTGTGTTAGTACCATGGTAGAGCTGGGGGTCCCTGGGGAGACATGGACTCCCCAACTTTGTGAGATATATATATATTTAAAAAAAAAATTTAATTTTGACATAATATCAATTTAATGTAACAATTGGACTCATTGGCCTAATAAAATTTATAATACAAAATTTCAAATTATTGACCCATTCCTCAATTTCAGCGCACGTTCATCCATCTGAAATCTAAATCTCACATTTTTTCTCTCCGTTTTCTATGTTAAGTAAAGCAAAAGTTAGCTTACGACGTTCCAATATCTACAAATTTCTCCCAAATCACTCAACATTCACCTTATATTAATTTTCCCTAAATTTTTATATCAAATCTCTAAATTTTACCATAAAATCTTCAATTGCTAGACCACCCGAAAAATCAAGATGACGTACAAGAAGCTGAAGCATAGGATAAATTTCATGTTCGTCACTCCATTGGTAAATTTTTTAAGGTAAGTGAATACAAAAAATAAATCATTTTTTGATAAATAAAAATTAATAAAGGCACTTTGCTTGTGAATGATATCGTGTTCAATTGATTTTTTTCTTTTTTTCTTTTGAGTTTGAGTGATATTTAATTTCATTTGTGTATTGGGTCTTCCTATTTTAGAGGATAATTTTGTAGAAGGTAACGTGAACAATAAGAGTTTAATATTTGTTTCTTTTGTGGTCTTATTATTTTAGACATTGCACATTAGTAGTCTAAGTTATATGTTTAGAAGAAAAACCAACATATTAATACGAAATTAGGACAAACAATAGTGTGAGTGAGTTTGTTTATCTGTTTGTGTATAGTATAGTATATAAATAAAATAAAGAGGAACGTTTATAAAAAAAAAAAAAAAAAAATTCATCACTATTATGTTATTTCAATTTTTTGCACGTTAATTTAGGGACCTCCAAACTTAAAATGTCTTAAAATGTCTAGCTCCGCCACTGGTTAGTACTATATCGGCGACATTTTGTCATCGCTATTTTGCTATGCAGCTTTAGATACAAAGCATACAAAGTGCAAAAACAGTTTATTAAGTTGATTTATTATGGCAAAGCTATGCAGCCAACATTTATGCATGGGGCCAAGTTATTGATAAAAATATATTACATTATCACATTGAGAAAATTTTGTATGAAATTCAGAAAATCAATTAGGGAACAATATTGATATGTTCTTATCATTGCACAATTGTGTGCCGATTGCGACTGTCATCACACCAAAGATGTGTAACAAAAGATTCTCCTATTACATAAGATGAGTACATATAACAGCAAGACTTCCATCAATCCAACTCGGAGCAATCAATAGCCACTTTTATCTATTGCATTGTGGAGCTTATAAGAGAGTGCATGGTGGCCACTGACTCAATGTGTAGTTGCTTCAAAAGTGTGTTGCAACACTGATATTTGAAAAGTCACAGTCAAGAGTGAGCCACTGGAGTTACTAGTGTTTGAGCTGCTTGATGCTCCAATTTCCTTCTAATCAAGGCTGCCATCACTTGAGATTACATATCCGGATGGAAGTATAGGAATTTTAGTAATGTCTTCACCATTCATAGTTGAGGTGATGGATTGTAACTCTAATGGCGCGTAGATTATCATGGCTCCTAGAGAGTCCATGCTAGTTTCTTGGTGCATCAGCATCTTGTTGTCCTTGGGTGCAAATGGCTGCATAATCACAAATACCATTGTAATAAGAAAACAATTGGTAAATTCATCAATTAAGTGCATTTTGAAAAACTAGGAAACATGTAAAATTAATGATAATCAATTATTTGCACAAGTATATATGGCACTGAAACTCTTGAGCTTTTATATATAAAATTTTTCCAAAACATTTCAGGCTTGGTTTGGTATTACTGTGCTTTTAAGAGAATCACCTTCTATTGTTATGCCACAAAAAGAATCAGATGTGAGAAGAATGAGATAAGTGATAGGTAAACTCTTGTTTCAAAATTGAAATATGTTTCAAAAGCAGCATTTGAGCGTTTGATAAACAAAAGTGATTTATTGCTGTATCGATATTAAATTACAAAAAAAGGACATTGATTATAATAATGTTATTTTGTATTATTATTATTATTATCACAAGTGGTAAAATTCTTTTTTTTTTTTCCTTTTATAGTAATATGTAATATTGTCAAATATTTTTTAACAGATAATGCATTCATTATTATTATTATTATTTTAAAATAAAATAATAAACACCTAATAAATTTCAAATTTTACAAAAACTAAGAAATAAAAGCATAGTAATATAGAGCAAAAATTAATTTAATTTAAATTATTTTTTATGCATCAAACTTGCCTCAATTCTATTTCTCAATTTCTTCATTTTCATATAGTATGAAAAATGTCAAATAATTTTAAATTATTAATTATTAATGACTTGCATAAATCGATTCTCAATTTAACTATTTTCATATAATAAAAAAATCAAATCACTTAAATCACTTAAATGTGTAAAAAATAAACATAGGATATTAAATGAATTAGTTTAATTAATTAGGGGTAAAATGAGTATTTTAATAATATATAAATGAAAAAACTAAAAGTATAATCTAAAAACCTGTCATTTTGCTGCTTCTCAAAATCTGCTGCAAAGTGAGTCGGATTATTTTATAATCACTTTTAAAAATTTTGACAAACGCCTAAATCAACTTCTGATTATTTGAGAATCAGAAGTTGTGCTCTAAAATCAATCCCAAACAGAGCCTCAATGTCTAAGGCATTACATTACATAGTACAAAAATAAGTGATGAACATAGAAGAGAAAAATATAATCACCGCATTTTTAATGACAGCAACTCCTACGCACATGACTTGCACATCAATTGATAACTATAGTTAAGTTTTAACATTCATATACAATATATATAGTTTGGACCAAGTTATGATTGAGGAACAAATACGAGGGGATTCATATTATTACCCTTCAATTTGAAACCAATACGAGGGGATTTCAACTATTCGACTATTCCATAAAAAATTTAAGCTATATAATTTATCTTAAGAGTAATTTGTCCTAAACTATCCAATAATGTATATGCCCCAAAAAAGCGGCTTGGTTAGACATCAATTTTTGTTTAAGCAACTAAGAAAGAATACCTTATTACAAGATCAAATATCTTTCCTTGAATAGTGAAAAACATTTAGTTTGTATTATTCATGAAGCAGAAATAAAAGAAAAAATGTACTTTCAAATTACTTCATGTGGTTTAACACGTTCTTCAATCGTCTAAATCATGTTATATGGTTGATGAAGGAGTTCCCAATCGAAGTTCGAGATCTGGGCCTTCCAAACTAGTAGATTGCTCAATTGTCGTAGCTGCAAATTAAAATAAAAAATAATAAGCCAGGTTGTTTCAAAATATATAAGCCACTGAATTCATATGTAATATAATATAATACAATATGGAATCATAATTCCATAGATATATCTAAAATGAACCTTTATTTTTTCCTACTACAAGTATTTATATTTGAGTGCAATCTTTATAAATGTACATAGACTTGATTAAGGCATTTAGATGGTCAAAATGAAAACTGACCTCTTCTCTTAAAATTGCATTTTCAATCTGTAAACGTTCCAAGCTTGAACTTTTCGTACAAGTAGGGCATCTCCTGTTTTCTAGTTTCTGAATCATTTTAAGGTTGTCCAGGTGAATTCTAGCATTCGCCATACGTAGAGCACTGTTTTCTGCTTGTTTCTCTTGGACCTAGAATAAGAAGTATGTGAGGATAACCGAGTCGAATACCATTTCTCATTAAACAAAGCAAGTATAAAAGTGCCAAATAGTGATGAGAATTTATGGCAGATGATTATCCGTTTGTAATCAATATTCTCAGATTCATGTACTTGAAGAAGCTCCAAGGCCCGAGCTAATTGCTGATAAGTGCGTTTTATGCACTTATTTTGGCATTTGAATTAATCTTTTATGTCTTCATATAGTTGATTTTCTACTTATCTAGTATATTATTGTTCTATTTCAGTTTTGGACGCATTTGTAAACAATTGGAGAAGAATGGACGAAAAGAGCAATAATTTGGCGAAATCGACGAGTAAGTTGAGTTTTTGAAGTGAATATCAAGAGCCAAACATTTGAGGATGAGGAAGAAGAGAAAATCAATAAGTTTAAGGTGTTTTGGAGTGACAACGAAGAGTTTAATCAATGGATCAAATACCGGAAAGTCAAAGAACCGAATTGGGAAACTACATACCGAAGCATGTGGAGAGATTAGAGTACAACTTTTGATATTAAAATCTCCACAAGGCAAATAATATACCATTGGAAAGATAATGGAATTACGAGTCCAACACTTTTTACGGATCTCAATTTGGAGTTTCCTACAAGAAGTTATGGCCGTTTGAAAATCAGCCGCCGGAAAAAATAAGCTGGGCGATCGCCCAGGCTTATATCTGGGCGAGCGCCCAGCACAATATTTCACCAACAGAGAGCAAAAAACATGCCTGGGCGATCGCCCGGGAATGTACTGGGCGATCTCCCAGTGTAAATTTTGGGAGCGAATTTTTGGTTTTATTTTCTTTCCTTTTTGAGTCCCAATCCAACTAGGAAACGTTTTGGACGAAATTTTTAGGTCTTCTTGGGATATTTTGTGGCACAATGGAGGCAATATAAATATGAGATATATTCTCATAACAAAGGGAGAGGATTTTTGGGAGCCGAATCAAGGGAAGACGGAAGAAAACAAGAGAAGACAACTGACTGATAATCAAGAGTTTTTGAAGATTTCTTCTCCTTCAATCTATGCCGGGTTCTATCAATTCTTGTATTTTTAATTTCATCATGTTCTTCTAATTTTCTTTAGCCAAGGTAGAGGATGAAACCTTGTTTTAATTAAGTAATTATTTCATTATTCGTTTAATTCCTTTTTAGGGCTTTAACGTTCATGGTTCGTTCTTAACTAGATTAATTAAATATAATTTCTTTCATTTTAAATATCATATATTTTTTATAGTTAGATATTGGTTTAATTAATCCATGCTTGATGCTTAAATAGATTCTATTAATTTCTTTTGATTTTTCATCTTCTTTTATTCGTATTGGGATACATGGAATGCTTAAGTAATCTTTGATTCTTTGTCTTCTTTCAATGGAATTTGATATGAAAAATGCTTAAGTGATTTATATTTGAAGCATAAGGGGAGCCTATATTTGATTTTCTGCTTTTGGACTTAATTGATAAATCTTTAGGGACGACAATAGATTGATTTCGTATTGTCGTGTGTTTGTGAGAATTAATGAATAATTGGATGATTGCTAAGTTAGACAATGGTGAATTCCGAAACCTTGGTATTTTACACAATTTGAATTCTCAATTCATCTGTTTATCATATTTCTTTAGTCTTTTAGTTAAACAATTTCAACAACAAAATCTTTTCAACTCAACTAGCATAGAATAATAGTTAATTTGGATTAAATTATACCTTACTCATAGCAGTCTCTGTGGGATCGACCTCGTTTTTACTTATCTATATTCCAATAGATTCGTACACTTGCGAGTTAATTAAAATTTGACATCAATTGCTTAAAGGGTCCAAGAACCCTTTACATTTTCAATATTGACAATATCTCCCCTCTTCCTTAGTCCAGTCTAGAGTTTACAATAAGTAAATTATCTATAACCACTTTAAGCATACGTGGGTTTGCAACCCTTTGGGGCAAACAAATCAACTTATAAGTCAAGTAATGGGGCTGATTACATATTCTAGCACATAACAGAACATTATTTTTTCTTGTGAAGGATGCAATTATAGAGGAAAGAGAGGAATGATGAGGTGTTGAGCAAGCTTTTAAGGGCTGTTAGGATTGCCAATCGTCGTATTTTACACAACATTCCTTAGAATATGTTGCCAAAAAGGTTGGAAGAGAGAGAGTTTGGTTTTGCTTCGCAAGAATTCTAGGGTAGATGTTGGTTCGTGTAAACCCTAATTGTGGGGATTCTTGAAGCAACACAAAATAGAGTTATAAATTCATGAGAAATGGTGTATGTGGTGGTGCATTCAGTACGTAACATAAATTTGTTTGAATTTATTCTTCTAAAAAAGAGAGAAACAAAGAACCTTTTTCTCAAGCTCCATCTCTTTACTCCATTTTTCTCTATTTTCTTGATCTGGAGAGTTGTTTGTCTGCGACAGCCTTTCCACACTCATCAAAATCATCAATTGATCTTAAACAAAAATTGTATGAAAAAAGGGCAACGATTAAAAAAAATATATTAAGATAAACACTTCAACTTCAGAAGTTTGCCCTAAATACTGTAGGACAAATGAAAATTCTAAAATGCACATGCATAAAAGAAGGAGAACATCAATGATATAATCATCGATTGTTATGATCCCAAGGAAACACGAAAAAATGGCAATAAAATAAAATGAAAAAAAAAACCCTACACCTTTTAAATTCATTCAGAGAAAAGATAGAATAACCTTGCAAATAGAGAGGAAAAATTTCATGCATGAAACAAAAGATTTATAACTTGCGCAGACTTACTCTTCTTGTGGTCTCTTGCTCTCCTCCTTTGGATTGGATATTTGACTATTGGAACCAGATCCAGAATTCATGGCACTTGAAGAAACAAATTTCAAGAACTTTTTTTGGAGTATAGTAAATTAGGGTATGGATAATCAGGTTTCTTGATGCTTAAAAAGGTCCCAAAAATTTCAAACAACTCGGTAGAATCGAAAGATAAGATTTGCATTATCTGAATTAATTCTTACTTACCAAAATTGCTTCATTATACATTGTTTAGAACTTTGTAAAAGTTGTATACGTAACTACATTTATATCATTAAATATATTTCCATCTCTAGTCTGATATTATTGCAACTTTTGAATCTGAATTCAGATGAGGGTTTAATTGAAAATAATAGGATGCACAATATGAAGATCCTCTTTATTATCATAATACGTTTGTAATGTCAAAGAAATAACTTAATGCAGTCAATTATATTTTCGCATTTTAATAGGATGCACAATATGAAGATCCTCTTTATTATCATAATACGTTTGTAATGTCAAAGAAATAACTTAATGCAGTCAATTATATTTTGGCATAAAAATGACACGATAAATGACCAATTAAGACACCTAGTTTGCAGTTAATGTTATGGTTTTACAAGTTGGGTCCACAAAAATAAATAACTTTTAAAGAAATAAAGTACTCTCGGATACATCTAATTTTACAAGCAAAAAACAAATATTTGATATTTCAATTTTGAGTTCTAATAGTGATAAACTTAACCGAGTAATGCGGCCGCTCAATACTTCACTAACTACCATTTATGGAAGAAAGATCAACTCAAACTACTCGTCTTACGAATTTTCAAAATAATGCTCAAGGTCGAGAAATGATATTAATTGTAATAGACGATATCTGCGACCTCTTATCAGGGCCGGCCCCGAGATTTGGGGGGCCTTAAAAAAAAATTTAAATGTGGCCCTAAATAAATCGAGATGTTTTAAAATGTAAATTTTTGACAAATAATTAAAATCTCGTGCATTCACGGGCATAATTTATAATACTTTATTTAGATCCAAATTAGATTCTTGCATAAGTATATAATACTTTGTTTAGATCCAAATTAAATTTTCACATAAGTCAAAAGATTTAAAAACTGTGATACAATACAGAGGCACAGAATATAATCAAATTATTTTCACTTCAAAAAGCAAATAAAGTTCTTTGAATTAAAAATAATTAAAAATGTCAAAGAGAATATATAATAAAAAACATACACGCAACATATGCAAGGGTGTGTGCGTATACGTATAAACAGATTTACAAGCAAAAAAATATACATTTTTCTTCTTCTTCACTAAATGAAAAAAAAATGATGGGAATTTTGAAAGTCATTTGATTCAAGATAAAGATTTCTAAAATGAGGTTTAAAGGAAAAATTGCACAGTTTACAATTTAAAGACTGGATTAAGGTATATAATATAGGTTAGATTTGTGATTGTTTTCTATTTAGGCTCATTGCACATTTTAGTAGGCTGAAATAAAAATAAAATTGGGCCAAAAATTTTGAGCCCATAATAGTTGGGGGCTAGGGCTAGGGCTAAGGCGGGCCAGGGCCGGTCCTGCCTGTGATTGTCAATAAGAAGGTGTACGTAGACCCCACAATATGTGCTCAATGTAGTGTGATCGCAATAAGTTAAGATACATATTATGTGATTATGGGGATAGCCATATCTTAGATTCACTCCGCATAAATAGAAAACTGATTGGACACATGTCATTTTCGTACAAAAGTGAATTTTGACACATCAGTATGGAGAATATCTATACATAGCAACAATTATCCCGGAAGAAGACATATTATTCATACTCTTTCAAATTTTATATTTCAGACTCTTTTTTTCAATGTACTAATTCTTACACTGGAATGGGACGTAGACAAGGTTCCCAACCGTTTTTTCATGTTACGGCGGCCTTGCCTAGAAGATCCATTCTGGCCACCTTGGAAGAAGTTAAGCATCAAGATCAAAATATTGAAATTGGTATGTGAAATTCGGTATTAATTTCCCTATATCATATAGATTTGAAACAAGTTTTAGCTTTTTAAGATTTGCGGGCCATACAAGTTATTTGAATAATCCCTCTTTTTTCATTTGTAATGGAAGTAGTACTACAAAGTGTAAATAATTTATTGAAGCTTGTTTCTCTCCCGTTGATGTGTATCTTGAGGTAAGGCTTCATGTCCTTCTATGTACTCAGTAACTCATATTTGATTTTTGCCACATCCTGCAACCCTACTGAAGTAAACGTCTAAAAAACTCTTAGTTTGACTTGCTTAGTCTTAACCACATCCCCCACCCACTCAACCCAAAAAAAAAAAAAAAATTACAGAAATGGAAAATGACAAAAACATTTTGTATAACAAATTTTAACTTATCCTAAAACAAAGAAACCCTCTCTTTATTGAGACCTCAGGAAGAAAACGTGTTGTATGAGCTTATCATGACATGTGTAATTACTAACCTAGAGTTCAGATAGCTACAACCGTTAACGCACAAGTCACTCTCAACTCTCTAGACATGATCTATCTGTTGGAACATCACAAACAATTAATTCAATATATATTATACGACCAAACAAGAGACTATATAGAATGATAAATATATAAAACTATGCATAAAAAATACTGACTTGAGTTTGGTAGAGACTTGCAAAGAGCAATGTCGTAAGGACAGTATTTCATCCCTTCTTAGTACTTGAAGTTCTCCACGTGTCTGCTTCTTAATATAAAACTATGTGATGTTAGAATTCTAGCACTAGAATTCTAACTCAACTTGAACTTTGTATTTTTTTTTTTTTTTTCTTTCTATCAATATGAATGTTTGTGGTGCAAGGATGTATAATAATTGTTCATCCTTAATATGAAAAACCTTATTCATATATATAGGCAAAATAACAAGTTTGAACAGATACAACTTCCTGGAGAAGATTGCAACTGTTAAAACAAAAACTGTAAAAAGGTAGTTAAAAACCTATAAATAATTATCCTTGTCTATTAAACTATAAAATGATTAAATTCAAATAATTTGATTCAAACATCTAACAATATCCCACATTTGAATCAATTATATAATGCAACATCTATATCATTTCAAAATATATTTAATGCACTAGAGAGGAATAGATATGTTGTGCTTCAAGAAAAGTGTCTTTTAGACTTGAACTTACTTTAGTGATACATATTGGATCTACTTGGTGACGCAGTGGATATAAATGATCTTGAAATGTTCACCTTTATAGTAAACCAAGACAATGTCTCACACACTACATATCTTAAAATAATTTAGTTCATGCATTTATATTCTTTTTGGTCCTGAATATATCCCAGGTTTACATGAATATATCACAAGTTTTGGTCCTGAATATATCTCAGGTTTTCATGATAGTTTTAGAGAATTTAGCCATTCATTCTCATAAATGCGACCCACATTTAATATCACATAGGTGACATTGATTAACTGTTAAATAAACTTATCTTGATTTTAAGATATCAAATGTCATTAAATGAAAAGCATAACTTTATACATCAACAGAAAACACATAAAACACCTTAGAAATGAATTACATTGTGTGTTTCAGTCTTTGAGTTTTACCAAACCAATTTTCCTATTGAACCTAGATCATGAGATTTCCAATTAACTAGGTTAGTTTTCCGCTCGGTTTAACTCATTCAATTGGCTTTTAATCCATTCCCCTCGATGTATATTTAATTTGCTCCTTTTGTCAAAGGATCTGCAATATTTTCCTTAGACTTTACATATTGTATGGATATTACTCTATTAGAGAGCAATTGCTTAATGGTATTATGCATAAGCCTTATGTGTCTTGACTTGCCATTGTATATATTATTTTTAGCTCTAGCTTGTGCTGCCAAACTATCACACTGTATACAAATAGTTGTCAGTGGCTTAGACCAAACCGGAATGTCCTCTAAGAAATTCCTTAGCCACTTTGCTTCTTCAACAGCTTTATCTAGTGCTATAAATTCTAACTCTATTGTGGATCGTGTTATACACATTTGTTTAGAAGACTTCCATGAAATTGCAGCTCCACCTAATGTAAATACATATCCACTAGTTGATTTGGTTTCTGTGCTATCAGAAATCTAATTAGCATCACTATATCCTTTAAGAACTGGTGGATACTTTGAAAAAATGTAATACATAATTTAAGGTATACTTGAAATACCTTAATACTCTTATCAATGATTCCCAATGATCATGACTAGGATTGCAAGTATATCTACTAAGCCTACTTATTGAATAAGCCATATATGGCCTAGTAGCATTCATTAAATACATTAGACTACCAATTATTCGAGAATATTCTAACTGAGATACTGATCCCTTTAATTTGCAATTTGCATCAAAAGGTGTTACAGCAAACTTGCAATTAAAATGACCATATTTATGTAACATTATTTCATCTCTCCTCAATGCTTGAAGTTCTTCAAGTGTCTGCCTCCTAGGATAAAACTATGTGAAGTTATAATTCTAGCACTAGAATTCTAACCCAACTTGGACTTTGTATTTTTTTTCTCTCTTCTATCAATATGAATGTTTGTGGTGCAAGGATATATAATAATTGTTCATCCTTAATATGAAAAACCTTATTCATATATATAGACAAAATAACAAGTTTAAACAGATACAACTTCATGGAAGATTGCAACTGATAAAACAAAAATTGTAAAAAAGTAGTTAAAACCCTATAAATAATTATCCTTGTCTATTAAACTATAAAAATGATTAAATTCAAATAATTTGATTCAAACATCTAACACTATCTCGCCTGAAAGTTCTAAAACTTAGATTAATTAAATTAAAAACAATTTTAATCTTAATTAAATAAGCGGTGGACAAAACGCAGTCAAAACTGATGAGTGACAGTTCTGACTTCGACACGCGAGTCCTAACGGTGTTAGTTTAATAAGAGTTTATTAAGTGCAGAATTTAAAAAATTAAATACAAACACAAGATGTAACGTGGTAAACTCCAAACGAAAACATCTACGGGCACCCATGTCATGGGTAAAAACAATCTACTAATAATTTTGATTAAATATACAATAGTTGTTGTAATTTTGCAAAATTAACAAAATAAAAATCAAAAGAATATAGATCAACTCCCTTTTGATACTTCATCAACTCCCTTTTGATACTTCTACTTTTGACTTGTTGATGAAATAGAATCAAACCCACAGGTCTTGATTTTATCGCCACTTCCCTATTGTACCTGATCACAACTACCACTTGGATTAAAAACTACTTTCTTAACTTTGCTTTGAAAACTTAATCAATGAAGCTTTATTTTTTGTTCATTCTCCATGAGAGAGCTTGGAAAACAAGAACAATAATTGTAATTTCAAAGCTTAATTCTTTATTGATTTTTACTCTTATTTATAGGTAAAGTAATAATTCAATTAGAAATTATTTCTTGTCTAAAAATCTGCAATAAGAGTGGTAAGAATATGAGAAAATATACAAAAAGATTTTCAAGATTTGTAGAAGGAAAGTATTTAGGAAGTCAAGATCCTAAACAAATCCAAGAATATAAGAGATGATATATGACCTAGAAAACACGAGTTGCACATGTTTACCACGAAATCAGATCATAATATATAAGGAAACAAAATAAAATTGCAGCTCATGTGATGTGGAAAAAGTTTACTTACCATCTCAACTAGTCAGGACTGGCACGAGCATGTCCAATCAGAACATGCACGCTTACTTCCACTTTCAACATTAAAAATTAGCAATACGAGGCACTCATATTTTTCCAACATCGCCGAACTCATTGACAATCAACATTTTGTTCTTCAAATTAATAAACATAAACAGTTAGGTTGTGATGCAACAGAAAAATACGACAAATCTCGTGATTCAAGATAGACACATTTATATTGATATCATTGAAACTAGACTATTAGATAAAGATAAATGCAGTCTAGGCTGTTTGTTGATGATATATAACCTCCAAGGAGACCTGGGATGTGAGCTACATTCAACCTATAACCATAAGATGTAGACAACCATTTGCATAAATTCAACCATAATTCTATTACCAGACACACAACTATTGTCATCTGGATATTAGGTTCAAATTAAAGGAAACCGCGATATAAGTAGCCACTAAAGATTCTAAGTTGAGAGTATATAGAATTAAATACAAGGAAGATGGCACTATTATTGATTGTCTTATTTTAAGGCATGTTTAGTCGCAAAGGGTTTTACTCAAGTTTTTGGTGTCGACTATGAAGAGACTTTCAGTCTGTTCGTAAAACCAACCACCATACACATTGTAATCACTTTCTCACTTTCTTTTTGAAGTGCAACTTGAGACAACTCAATGTAAAAAGATTGAATCTTTGCATGGGAATCTCAAAGAAAACGTATGCACAGAGCAATCTCTAGGCCTTTTTTTTAACTAGTTTACTAACTTTAGCTAACACTTTAATTAGTTGACGTGACATTTAATTATTTTTTACTTTTTTTTCTTGTTCCAATCTCATATATACATTCGGAATGTCAAATACACACACACACACACACATTGGAAATACAAAATAAAAAGACTAACTAAATTTAATACATCCAATGTGATAGTCAAACACTAGTTAAACTTAACATGTAGATGTATCAATTAGCATTTACTTTATTATCTATGTGGCTAACTAAAATTAACACATTGAATGCAGATGCTCTTAGTATTGCTTTGCACCAAATGGATGAGTGGTTATATTCTATGAAATAATTATTGGCTAAAAAATAAATGAAATTATTGTAATAATATTCCAACGACAATTCTCAATAAAAGTGAAATTACATAATGCAATCACTAGTCACCAATATGTAACTAAAAGATAAAAAAAAAATTATAAAATTTCTGGACGACCTAGTTTCGTTGTTATTACCGACGAATTACCAACAAATTTCCAACAAAAACTCAAAAATTATAAAAAATTAATTTTCCTATGGCCTCTAAATTCTGTCAGAATTTTTCGACGGCATTTATATTCCATCAAAAAATTCGATGAAACAAAACAGGCCGTCGGAAAACTTTTGACGGTATTTAGAGACCATCGAAAATTAGTAACTGCTTGTTTGGTTTCATCTAAAAATTAACTTTTTATAATTTATATTAAATTTTTTTGGAAATATTTGTGCCAGGAATATATCAATATAAACAAGACTAAGTTTTCGGCAGATATTTTTACAAAATCAAATGAAATCTTTGACGATATTTAGTACCCGTCAAAATTATCTAAATTAAGGTTTTGATATAAAAATTATCTAAATGAATGCATAGAATCGACTCATCACCATTGGTTGATGAACTAAATGTTGAGAATTCACTAAAATTAGGTTATCGTTTATTCTAAGTGAATATCAAAAATTGGTTTGATCAACAAATCAAAGATTGACCAAAATATCATTTTAGATTGAAAGATTGGGAGCTCTCCCCTTATTAATTAGTAATATTAACAAAGACAAAAAAAATTGATTATAACTACATCTCGTGGAATGGATCTCTTAATTCAAAAATTATTTAAAGATTACACTATGATAGTTGTATTCTTATTCAATACCACAGCATTAGGCATCATATTTTATTGATTATACAATGAATCGTGGTCATCATTCCCATAGAAATTTCGCCGTAAATATTTTGCAAGTTGTTACATGCAAAGACCGAGCCAAAGTTGTATCCAAATATTTTTATCATACGAGTTAAATTGTACTAATTTATCTTAAAATTAGTAATGTTCATGTACGCAAGAAGAGTTCCACGCACGTACAGAAATACTCATTGACGACAAATTTGAAATTAATGTTTTAAAGTAAAAAACTAAATTACTAGTCCTAACATGTTGAACTTCAACCAAATAGTAATAGAACTAAAGATATAAACCTATGACTATGCAGCTTTGGATACAAAGTATACAAAGTGCAAACAACAGTTTATCATGTTGCTTTATCATGGCAAATTTAAGGGGCCAAGTTATTGATGTTATACTGATAAAAACTAATAATATATTACATTATCACGTTGAAAAAATTAAAGATTTCCAGTTTTGTGAAACATTCACAAGATCATTCAACGAACAATATTAATGTGTTCTTATCATTGCACAATCACGTACCAATTGCGACTGTCATCACACAATTCTGTGTCACAAAATATTATCCTAGCTAGTACAAAAGATGAGTACATAACAACAAGACTTCCATCAATCCAACTCGAAGCAATCAAGAGCCACTTTAATCTTTTGAATTGTGGAGCTTATAAGAGAGTGCATAGTGGCCACTATCTCTGATGATGAATATTTTTCTCCTCTTCAAAGCACGGCGGCGATAGTGGTTACCTGCAAAATGTGGCGGGGCTTCTTTCTCCGTGTTCACTCCGGTATAATAATCAGTATATGATTAAAACCAGATATGCAGAAATAATATGAAGTATATGAGAGTTGGTTTTTATTTGGGGGTTAGCCTCTATTTATAGATGTGGCATGCGGTTTTAATGGTCTTTAATAACATGTGTCTCTTGTAATAACTCAGTCAAACTTAGAATTTTCTTGGTCAAAAATGTCATGCCAACTTTTAAAAAAAAATGGAATAAGATTGAGTCAGATTGTAGATGGATTTGGAATACAAATCCATTTTATTTTCATTTTAGCATTTCATTTTCTTTTCACTTACCATCTTCAACAAAAAGAAACAGCAACCTCTCTCTTTTTTCTTCCTTTCTCACACCTAAATTCATATTAAAAATTTTGAAATCGTAGAGAAAATTTGTAAAGTGGAAAAGTGATGAAACTTTAAGGTTGGAAGAATTAATTTCCTGGTTTGGCTACGATACAAGGTAAGAAGAGAAACTTTGATTTTAAGAATTAGTTTAATTGTGTGTTTATAGTGGGTTAAGAATTAGCAATTCAATTCATACCTTCAATTGTATTTTACAAGAAAGAGAATCGTAAGTGAGTTTTGATTTGGATAATCCTATTGTTATTTTAGGAAGCGATTCAAATATCGGGACAATCTATCAGCCGAGTTAGTCTCCAATAGATAATTATATGAGTGGAAAATATATTTTAGAAAATTTAGATTTCAATTATAAGATATTATATCACTAAATGTTAAATTACGTGATTTCTTATAATTGTTTGTTGAAATATGTTATCTTGTAAATTCTAAAGATTGTGAAATTGCTAATTATGAAATTAAATGTGAATTGAGATGACGTTTAAATCCATAAAAAGTACCATGTGAATTCATTGATTATTCTAGTATACTGAGGGGTTTTGGCCGTGTATTAGTACACTGAGAGGTCTTGGCCGTGTATTCATACACTGAGGGGTCTTGACCGTGTATCATATACACTGAGGGGTCTTGACCGTATACTAGAAAGCTTAGCCCTTTGAGGCAGTCTATGCACGCATGCTGAGATTATATAAAATTGGTACATTTTGATGAAATTTTTCATTGTACTGTGATATAATGAAGTGATGGTATATATTTTAGCTGATGGATATTCTATAAATATGAGCTGATATTACTTGTTGAAATTAATGTGATGTAAACGTTGGTTTAGATGTTGGGCTCATTTACGATATGAGAATGTCTCTAAATCTTTATAATTATTATTATTATGAGAAGTTATAATGTGAATTGTTAAGTGACATGAGCTCGTTTTCGATAGTATCTATAAATGAAAAGAGTATAATTATTTTTGAAAATCCTCACTCACTGAGCCTATCAACTCATGTATTTTCCAACAATGATTTTTCTTATCAAGTAGCAGTTGAGTTTCTAGGCAACCTTTGGATATAAAGATTTTGAGTTCAAAGTCAGAGCCACACGACAGAGTCAGTTAGTATAACTCATTTCATAGAGCATGTAGTCATTGTTTTGGGACCCACGTTTATTTTGGGATATCATTTTGCATCACTTGTAAATAGTTAGGTGGGCTCCCTATGTATTTTGTCATCCGTATGTATAGTTTAAGTAAATTAAATACTAAAACGTTTATGATTCGGCTAGTCTCTACCGCGTTGTTTTATTGTGAGTATTGGAAGGGCAAATAGTCCCATTTAATTGTGAATAAGTTTGTAGGGAATTGTGGCATCTTATTTCAGGTTAGCTAATTCAAATTACATGGGACATGATGCCGAAAGTTTCTTTAAAATGAGTAATCATGAGTAGTAATGGTAATAGCATTGATGGTGGGTCCAACCCTTAGTTGGTATCCACCATCGGCACATGTCTCGTCTCCGGTATATAAATATTGCTTGGGGACGGGTCGTGTCATCTCTTCATCTCCCTCATTACTAGGAGTTAATGAGTGACGTTACATCTTTCCAATCGCCAGTGGTAACTGTCATTCTGTGGGTCGCCTGTCTGGCTAACCCAACGACAGTTGGTTTTAGGGGTGGCAAAAAAACTCGTCGGCTCGTGGGCTCGCCGGCTCGGTTCGTAAAAGCTCGGCCCAACTCGGACTCAGGCTCTTCGAGAGACGAGCACGAACTAGGACTGAACTCAAAAAAAAAAGAGGGTCGAGCTAGCTCGGGTCGGCCAAAAAACGTGCCTACGAGCCCAAAAGCACAAACCACGAGCCGACTTGACTCGTGGCTCATGCATTAAGTGATTGTTAGATGATCATCCAACGGTCACACCATTTTTTTTTTAATTTCATTATTTTTCTATTAATACTCTTATTCTAAGGATGAGGATTTTTAATATTTAATTTTCAACATAAAATATACCCGATATTGTATTTCTTTCTCATTTTCAAAATTTAAAAAAAAAAAATTGAGGGCCAAGCTGAGCTCGTGGGCAGCTCGGCTCGGCCCGTTCGGCCCACGAGCTCGTGGGCCAAACCGATCACGTATTTTAGAGATGAGCCGAGCTCAGATTTTATGGGTCGAGCCGGCTCAACTCGACCCATTGCCATGCCTAGTTAGTTTATTGATATCCATCCGTCAAAAGCGAGTTATGAGACATCGGGGAGGACGAGCCAGTGAGACGGGTGAATCGTTGAGGCAGGCGTGCTAGGACATGTCACTATTGATAGACAACATATAGCAGCTGTTATCATAACATATAGTAGATGTCATCGTAACATATAGCAGCTGTCATTGTTTCTATCATCATAGCAGCTGTTATTGTTTCTATCATCACAAGCCCCTTTACTTTTCATAGACTGTCGTCAATGGGACCGCACATGCTCCTCTCTAAAATTTTTAGACAAAGGCTCATCGTCTTGATTTTTAAACAGAGGCTCATCGCTTTATTTTTCAGACAAAGGCTCATTGCTTTGATTTTTAAACAGAGGTTCATCGCCTTGTTTTCGCTTTGTTTTTCAGACAGATGCTCATCGCCTTTATTTTTAGACAGCGGCTTATCGCCTTAATTTTTAAACATGGGTTTATTGCCTTGTTTTTAAACTAAGGCTCATCGCCTTTATTTTTAGACAGAGATTCATCGCCTTAATTTTTAAATAAAGGTTCATATCCTTGTTTTGTATTTCAGGCAGGGGCTCATCACCTCGCCTTATTTTTTTTCTTGAGGCTCATTGTCTCGCCTCATTTTTTTTTTACCAAGGCTTTTCGTCTCGTTTGACCGTTGCAGTAGTTGAGAATGTTTGTGTCGCATGACTTACACTTAATAAAGAATTTAGTAAAAATAAGAAGTTACCGCAGGTCGGGTCCAGTAGGTGTGTCAAGACTTCCTAGCTAGCCTGATCCTACCTTTGTACCCTCATCATTTATCTACCTTAGATGTTTTATTTTCTGCTTGCCTTTATCATCTCGAGATTCAGACTCGTTCTGAGTCTTCCTTTTGTTAGACTCAGGTTCCTTTCGATCTTTCATGCCTTTGGTAATGAAATATGCTTTCTCAGCATCCACTATTGGCAGACAATATATAGAAACTGTCATCGTAACATATAGTAGATGTCATTGTAACATATAGCAGCTGTCATTGTTTCTATCATCATAGCAGCTGTCATTATATAATATATAGTAGCTGTCATTGTAACATATAGTAGCTGTCATTGTTTCTATCATCAGTCTCCGTGTGAAGTTGCTACGAAAGTGTGTTGCAACACACTAATATTTTAAAAGCCACGTTCAAGAGTGAGCCACTGGAGTTACTTGTGTTCAAGCTGCTTGACGCTCCAATTTCCTTCTGATCAAGACGGCCATCACTAGAGATTACATATCCGGATGGAAGTATAGGAATTTTGGCAGTGTCTTCACCATTCATAGCCAAGGTGATGGATCGTAACTCTATTGGCGCGTAGATTACCATGGCTCCTAGAGAGTCGATGCTACTTTCTTGGAGCATCTGCATCTTGTTGTCCTTTGGTGCATATGGCTGCATAATCACAAATGCCATTGCAACAAGAAAACAATTGGTAAACTCATCAATTAAGTGCATTTTGAAAAAACTATGAAACATGTAAAATTAATGATAATCATTTATTTGCACAAGTATGGCACTAAAACTCTTGAGCTTTTATATATAAAAGTTTTCTGAAAAATTTCAATGTTTAATTCATTACATCACATAGTAGAAAATAAGAAATGAACATAGAAGAGAAAAATATAATCACCGCATTTTTTAATGACAGCAACTCCTAGACACGTGACTTGCACGTCAATTAATAACTATAGTTAAGATAAGTTTTAACAATCATTTACAAAATAGAAATACGAGGAGATTCATATTATTACCCTTTAGTTCGGAACAAATACGAGAGAATTTCAGCTATTCGACTATTCCATACAAGTTTTAAGCTAATATAATTTATCATAAGAATAATTTTCCATAAACTATCCAATAATGTATATGCTCCAAAAAAGAGGCTTGGTTGAGACTTCAACTTGTTTTTAAGAAACAAAGAAATAATACCTCATTACAAGATCAAATATCTTTCCTTGAATAGTGAAAAACAAGTAGTTTGTAATATTCATGAAGCAAAATAAAAGAAAAATTCAAAGTATTCATGTGTTAAAACATTAAATCTTCAATCATCTAAATCATGTTATATGGTTGATGAAGGAGTTCCCAATCGAAGTTCGAGATATGTGCTATTAGTTCAAGAACATAACAATACAGAGAAAATAAACCCCAAATCTTACTCCAGTGTTGTACAAATCTCAGGGCTCAGAATACATTGTACCATTCAGTATCAAACCCAAAGAACCAAGTAATAACCCAATAACCAAACCCAAACCGCAACTCGTCTGAGTTGCTACAGTAATCACCAAGATTCTGTAAAACCAGACTCCATCAGCAACTCTCTCTCTCTTCTATGTAAACTCACTCAGAGATAATCACGAAGAAAAGAAGAAGAGATGAACACAGCCTCTGAAAACCAGAGGTTTTTCAGAAGATATAGAAGATGAAGATGAAGCCGAAAATATCTCACTGTATTTTATCTCTCTCTCTCTCTCTCTCTCACACACACACACACACAAACCTTATAGCCAAAGAGTCTGGAAGAAGCTGTGGATGATCAAGGGGCAGCAAATAAAGACACAAACCACCAGCCATTGATCTATACATTGATCCAACAGTTGACAGCAACCTTCTCAAAAGACGGTTACATGATCGGGCCGGTTTATCCTTTGGGCTTCTTGGATTTGGGCTGAATTATCAAGCAATGGTTATTGGATCACAGCAATTGGGCTCAAAGCCCATTTCATCATTGCCCAGTAACAAGTTATTATGTTTGTCATCACAGCCCATTTAACAAATGTCCTAACAGAATCTCCACCTTGATATCAAACAGATTGAGCAACAAGATTACCTGCAAATGGAAGTAAAACGAAAGAAATTTAAGCAGTATCAATATTCAATATTTTCAAACAAGAATTGAATTTATTTAGAGGCAATACCTTTGTACCCATATCTGAAGGATTAAACTGAGTTGGTATCTTTTCAAGATATAATAATTCCTTTGAAACTATATCTCTAATGAAATGCAATTTAACATCAATATGTTTAGTACGTTCATTAAACACTGAATTTTTACACAAGTGTATAACACTCTGACTATCTGAATACACAATTACAGAATTAGATAACATATTGATTTCAGACAATAACCCTTTTAACCATAGACCTTCTTTTATTGCCTCTGTTGTTGCAATATATTCTGTTTCTGTGGTAGATAAAGCTACAATAGGTTGAAGTTGTGACTTCCAACTTATACAAGTGCCACATAGTGTAAAAATATAAGCAGATGTAGATTTTCTATTGTCCTTATTACCAACAAAATCAGCATCAACAAAGCTCTTTAAAATTACTCCTTCATTACATGTACCATATATTAAACTAAGATTTGACGTACCTTTTAAGTATCTAAGCAACCATTTAAGAGCTTCCCAATGTTCAGGACCAGGATTGGCCATGAACCTGCTAAGTGTGCTAATAGCATGAGCTACACCAGGTCTAGTACATACCATGGTGTACATTACAGATCCTACAACATTAGCATAAGGAACCTTTTCCATGTACTTCAAATCTGATTCATCTATGGGACATTGATCTTTACTCAACTTAAAATGGCTAGATAAAGGTAAAGAAACAGATTTTGAATCATGCATTGAAAATTTTGACAACACTTTTTCAATCTAAGCAGATTGTTTCAACATCAAAATATGACTTGACCTTTTTCTTTCAATATCTATTCCTAATATTTTCTTAGCATGCCCTAAATCTTTCATATCAGATTCAAAGCAAAGAAACATCTTTATTTCATTTATGTTATGCATATTGGAACCAATCAACAGAATGTCATCAATATAAAAAAGCAAATAAACAGTCACAAAGCCATCTTTATCCTTTTTAAAGTACAGACAATGATCATAGGCACTTTTCTGAAATTTAACAGTTAACACATAGTTATCAAACCTTTTATACCATTGTCTAGGAGACTGTTTAAGGCCATATAAAGATTTCTTAAGTAAACACACATAATCAGGCTTGGACACATCAATAAAACCTTCAGGTTGTGACATACGAATAGTTTCATCTAAATCACCATGCAAGAATGCAGTTTTAACATCCATTTGTTCAATTTTCCAATCATGATGAGCAACTAAAGCAAGTAAAATTCTGATTGTAGTGTATTTAACAACAGGAGAGAATATTTTATTGTAATTTATGCCATGTTTTTGAGAAAAACCTTTTGCCACAAGTCTTGCTTTAAATCTTAAAGGTTCTTTATCAGAGACACCTTCTTTTACTTTAAAAATCCATTTGCAATCAACAAGGGACTTGTTCTTAGGTTTGGGAACAAGAATCCAAGTGTTATTCTTTTTAAGGGATTCCATTTCTTCTTTCATAGCACAATACCAATTATCAACATTTTGACCATTTACAACTTCACTGTAAGTATTTGGTTCTTTAAATATAAGGTCATGATAAGACATAGCAGCAAGAGAAACATAATCTCCAAACCTAAGAGGTGTCATAATGTCTCTTCTAGTCCTATCTCTGGCCAATTGGTAATCTTCAAGATCGGGTTGATGAGTTTCTTGGGCCACATTATCATCTCCTTGATGTTCTACATCAACTCCATCTTGCATATTGTGATCAGACTCAACTTCAGATTCAGGCTCCACCTGAATTTGATATATCCCTTCAGTAGGAGTTGTAAGCTCCACCTAAAGCTTAGTACTATGATCTAACTCACTTTCTTTCAATTTTTTGTCAACGAGACAAGGCATTTCAGATTCATTAAAAGTCACATCTCTACTTGTGATTATTTTAAAACCATTAATGCCTTTGGCCCACAATCTATACCCTTTAACCCCATCAAGATATCCTAGAAAAACACACTTTTTGAGTCCTAGCTTCAAGTTTTCCTATAGACTGATGAGAGTAAGCAGCACAACCAAAAGTTCTTAAATGACTATAGTCGGGAGACTTCCCAGACCACTGTTGTTCTGGAGTCTTACCATCAAGGGCACTGGAAGGTGTCCTAGAATATAGGAAGCTGTCATTACAGCTTCTCTCCATAAGACTTTAGGAATACTTGAACTGACCATCATACACCTAACTTTATCTAAGAGAGCCCTATTCATTCTTTCAGCAACACCATTTTGATGAGTGGTATAGGAAACTGTCTTATGTCTTAATATGCCACTTTCATCACACAAATGACTGAAATCAGAATTACAGAATTCAAGCCCATTATCAGTCCTAAGGACTTTAATTTTCTTTCCTGTCTGATTTTCTATAAGGGTCTTCCAAGTTTTAAACTTCTCAAAAGTATCAGATTTTTGTTTTAACAAAAATATCCAAACTTTTCTAGAGAAATCATCAATCAAATAAAAAAAATACTTATTTCCTCCTTGAGTGGAAATAGATTAAGGGCCCCACAAATTTTGAGTGAATGTATTCAAGAACAGAGGTGGTTTTGTGACTACTTGTACTAAAGTGAAGTCTATGATGTTTACCAAGAGTGCAGTATTCACAAAATATGACCTTTGAAATTACATCTTTGCCAAAAACTTCTTGTTTCTGTAGTATGTGAAGACCTTTTTCACTTACATGAGCCAGCCTGGTGTGCCACTTTAAAATGGAATCACCATCAGTGTTCAAGACAGTGTTATTGAACTGGGACATAGTTTCAGCTTTAGTAACATAAATCCCATTTCTTTTAAGGCCTTTAAAGATGACTAAGGATCCCTTGATCACTTTTAACATGCCATCTCCAAACCCACCACACATCCCTAACTCGTCTAAATTAACTACATATATCAGGTTTCTATTAAGATCAGGGACATACCTTACCCTATCTAAAGTGCATATGAAATCATTTTCAAACTTTAAAGTCACACTACCAACCCCTTTGATTTTACAGGCCATATTGTTTCCCATTAAAACTTCTCTAGAAGTTATATCTTTAAAATTCTGAAGCCAATCTCTCCTAGATGTCATATGGAAAGTGCAACCTGAATCCAAGATCCATTCTTGCATTTGATCATGATTGTAAGCAATATTTGCAGCAATATGATCACTGACAGGTTGAGTAGCAACATATACATCAACAGTGTTTGGTTCCATTGGTTCAACAACATTTCTTTCATTAGCTAATTTTTTTTAAATCATTTTTCTTTTATAGCAATCTTTGATGAAATGTCCTGTTTTACCACAACCATAACACTTCTTATTTCTTGACTTAGACATAGACATAGACTTCCCTCTGTTTTTCTTTTTGTAATTGCTATTTCCACTACCCTGACTTGGCTAACCTTCATGACTCCCAATTTGCCTAGTTTGAGATCTTCCTCTAACATATAGACTCTCTGAATTGCTGCTATCAGCTTTTTCTATTTTTAGTTCCATGTCTTTACTCCTTAAAGAATTTATTACAATATCTTGAGTGAGAGTATCCCTACTATACTTAATGGCATTTTTGACATCCCTATATGCTTCAGGAATGGCATTCAAGAGTATAACTACTTTATACTCTTCAGACACTTTTTCACCAGTATTAATGATAACTTGAACTAACTTGTTAAAGACATCAAAATTATCATCTAAATCCTTTGAGTAGTTTATTTTAAAACTAAAGAACTTCTCTAACAGAAAAAGCTTATTAGGTAAGGACTTAACTAAGTTCTAACAGAAAAAGCTTATTAGGTAAGGACTTAACTAAGTATAATTCTTCTATTTTTTTCCAAAGAAGCTTAGTGGAGTCTAATTTCCCTACCTTTCTAAGGACCTGATCAGACAAATGCGGGATTATGGAAGTATAGGCTAACTCATCAGCTTCAACTTGCTGATCATCAGACATAGTCTCAGGGTACACTCCCTCAATGGCTTTAGCCACCTTCTCCTGAACTAAAACTCCTCTCATTTTTTGTTGCCAAATCGGAAAATCCCATTTTCTATTAAACACTCCAAGTTCAAAACTAGTAGTAGTCATGACAGCAAGAACACAGAGTGATGCAAAATGATGTGAACAGAAAAGGAAAAAGGACTTGAAGTAGCAACAACACAAAAACAGTATCAAGAAAAATGAAACACACAAAGTAGTTGCACAATCTTGATTAATTCTTTCACATACTTATATACGAAATAATAAGTAGAAAGACCACTCTGCTTAGTTTCACCAGAGTTCTGTAAGAATCAAGTTCCCAGGTCAAGGCTCAAACTAAAAAACAGAAGTTTTGTTGCAGAGAAAACAAATACACAAAGATATTTCAATATACTTTTAAAAGAAAACTTTTAGGGATTCAACTATCAAAGCAGATTATTAAATAGCAAAGGCTTATTAGAAGCAAACCACTCTGGTGATCGGAGGCTTGATCACCATATACAAAAAGAAGCAGATGGTATATCACTTGAAAGATATTTCTTCAAGGAAACCAGAACGATATACAGGAAATAGATGGGTCTATCAAGTGGAACCGTAGATCTGAGAGTTCGTTTACCAGATTTGTAACAAGAAGCTTTAGATCTAGGCCAAAACCCTAGATCCGGTAACAAGAAACATAGATCTTAACAAGAAAGTGTATCTTTCAAAAAAAAGAAATAGGTTAAGTCTCCAAGAACGCCAATTGATGGTTCTGATACCACTATTAGTTCAAGAACATAACAATACAGAGAAAATAAACCCCAAATCTTACTCCACTGTTGTACAAATCTCAGGGCTCAGAATACATTGTACCCTTCAGCATCAAACCCAAAGAACCAAGTAATAACCCAATAACCAGACCTAAACCGCAACTCGTCTGAGTTGCTACAATAATCACCAAGATTCTATAAAACCAAACTCCCTCAGCAACTCTCTCTCTCTCTCTTCTATGTAAACTCACTCAGAGATAATCACGAAGAAAAGAAGAAGAAGAGATGGACACAGCCTCTGAAAACCAGAGGTTTTTCAGAAGATGTAGAAGATGAAGATGAAACCGAAAATATCTCACTGTATTTTATCTCTCTCTCTCTCTCTCTCATACAAACCTTACAGCTGAAGAGTCTGGAAGAAGCTGCATATAATCAAGAGGTATCAAGGTAAAAATACACAAACCACCAGCCATTGATCTATACATTGATCCAACGGGTTGAGCTGCCTTCTCAAAAGACGATTATATGATTGGGCCGGTTTATCCTTTGGGCTTCTTAGATTTGGGTTGAATTATCAGGCAATGGTTATTGGATCACAGTAGTTGGGCTCGAAGACCATTTCATCATTGCCCAGTGACAAGTTATTCTCTTTGCCATCACAGCCCATTTAACAAATGTCCTAACATGTGCCTTTCATCTCTTCTTGGTAGATGACATGTCTCTGTTCTAACTAAACTACTAGATTGCTCAATCATTCCAACTGCAAATTAAAATAAAAACATAATATGCCAGGTTGTTTTAAAATATATAAGTCACTGAATTCATATGTAATATAATAATGTAATATAATATAATACCATATGGGAGTGTTGATCTCCTCCCCACAGTAGAGAAGTTTTATGTTGCCCACTGCCTACATGGCAATGGGCAATTGGCCAAAAAGAAACTTATTCTGTAGGCAGTGGGCAATTGGACAAAAAGAAACTTATTCAATGTTAGCAAAAATATATGGCCAACATGGCAGTGGACAACATAAATCCTCCCCAATGTGGGGAGAAGATCACCACTCTACCATATGGAATCATAATTCTATAAATATCTAAAATGAACCTTTATTTTTTCCTACTACAAATATTTATATTTGAGTGCAATATTTATAAATGTACATATACTTGATCAAGGCATTTAGATAGTGAAAATGAAAACTGACATCTTCTCTTAAAATGGCATTTTCAATCTGTAAACGTTCCAAGCTTGAACTTTTCGTACAAGTAGGGCATCTCCTGTTTTCTAGTTCCTGGCTCATTTTAAGGTTGTCCAGGAAAACTCTAGCATTTGCCATACGTAGAGCACTGTTTTCTGCTTGTGCCTCTTGGACCTAGAATAAGAAGTATGTGATGATAACCGAGTAAAATAGTGATGAGAATTTAGGGCAGATGATTATCCGTTTGTAATCAATATTCTCAATAAGTAAATTATCTTTAACCACTTTTGCATATGTAGATTTGGCCCCTTTGGGGGCAAACAAATCAACTTATAAGTCAAGTAATGGGGCTGATTACATATTCTAGCACATAACAGAACATTATTTTTTCTTGTGAAGGATGCAATTATAGAGGAAAGTGAGGAACAATGAGGTGTTGAGCAAGCATTTGGGGGCTGTTAGGACTTAGGATTGCCAGTCATCATATTTTACACAACATTAGAATCTGTTGCCAAAAAGGTTGGAAGAGAGAGTTGAAGATTATCACCAACTTATTTGAAGGTTCTAGATATTTCTCATTATTTCCTTTAAAATGAATTTTTCTAGAATGTTCCATATAAATCAATAAGGTTATAGAACAATGGGGGTGCTTTCATGATTAGGACTAGAACTTTCTAATTTGTTGTTAACCTCCATTATAGATGTTTCTAGAAATGTAACAACCAAGTATAAATAGGGTGTTAGTGTTGTGATGAGTTGGAAATAAGGTAATGAGTGATGAATGAGATCAACTAAAGTGAGATGTTGTAAAATAATAGTGGTGTGTCCAAATTGTGTAAGTGTTTATATAATAAAACAAGTTCCTTTTGTGTTCCAAATCCAACAAGAGTTTGGTTTTTCTTCACAAGAATTATAGGGTTAGATGTTGGTTCGTGTAGACCATAATTGTGGGGATTCTTGAAGCGACACAAAATAGATAAATTCATGAGTATGTGGTGGTGCATTCAGTACGTATATAGCATAAATTTGTTTGAGTTTATTCTTCTAAAAAAGAGAGAAACAAAGAACCTTTTTCTCAAGCGCCATCTCTTTTACTCCATTTTTCTCTATTATTGCAACTTTTGAATCTGGATTCAGATGGTGAGGGATTAATTGAAAATAATAGGATGCAGAGTATGAAGATCCTCTTTATTATCATAATATGTCAAAGAAATGACTTAATGCAGTCAATTATTTTTTGGCATAAAAATGACACGATAAATGACCAATTAATACACCTAGTTTGCAGTTAATGTAATAGTTATACAAGTTGGGTCCACAAAAATAAATAACTTTTAAAGAAATAAAATACTTTCAATACATCTATTTTTACAAGCAAAAAAACAAATATTTCATACTTCAATTTTGAGTTCTAATAGTGATAAGGCTTACTTAACCGAGTAATGCGACCGCTTAATACTTCACTAACTGCCATTTATAGGAGAAAGACGGACTCAAACTACTCGACCTACGAATTTTCAAAATAATGCTCAAGGTTGAGAAATGATATTAACTGTAATATTCAATATCTGCGACCAGTGATTGTCAATAAGAAGGTGTACGTGGACCCCACAATATGTCTTCAATGTAGTGTGATCGCAAGTATTGTATTAAGTTACATATTATGTGATTATGTGGATAACCATATCCTATATTCACTTTGCATGTATAGAAAATGAATTGGACACCTATCCTTTTCGTACAAAACTCAATGTTGACACGTCAGTACGGAGAATATCTATAAATAGCAACCTTCGTCATAGAAGAAGACATATTATTCATACTCTATCAAATTTTATATTTCACACTCTTTTTTTCATTGTACGAATTCTTGCACCGGAGTGGGACCATAGACAAGGTTCCCAACCCTTTTTTCAGGTTACACCTAGAAGATCCATTCCGGCCCCCTTTTGGAAGAAGTTAAGCATCAAGATCAAAACATTGAAGTTGGTATGTGAAATTTGGTATTAATTTCCCTTTGTCATATAGATTTGAAACAAGTTTTAGCTTTTTAAGATTTTCGGGCCATACGAGTTATTTTAATAATCCCTCTTTTTTCATTTGTAATGGAAGTAGTACTGCAAAGTTTAATTAATGTATTGAATCTTGTTTCTCTTCCGTTGATGTATATCATGAGGTAAGACTTCATGTCCCTCTATGTACTCATATTGGATTTTTGCCACATCCTGCAACCCTAAGAGTCTAAAAACTCTTAGTTCGACTTGCTTAGTCTTAACCTCCTCCCCCACCCACGCAACCAAAAAAAAAAACAATTGTAGAAAAGGAAAATGACAAAAACATTTTGTATATCAAATTTTAGCTTATCCTAAAACGAAGAAGCCCTCCCTTTATTGAGACCTTAGGAAAGAAAACGTGTTGTAATAGCTTATCTTGTGATATGTAATTACTAACCTGAGTATGAAACTGTAACACTACACACTGCAAAAGGTTATAGGAAAATTGTGTAAGACAATAAAAAAATATTAATTAGCACAAAATTGTGCATGTTGTTACTATAAGCAAGCAATTTAATGATTACACAGTCCACCAAACAATGAATAAACGGTGAATAGCATCGAAATAAATTCTTGAAATAATCAATATGATGTACATATTCAAAGACAGCGCCAGAAAGTTAAGAGTCAAGATCTGTTGTCTCAATTATTTGTCTTCTTGACTGTCCAATCAATAGAAAATGTACACATTATTAAATAGATACAAATTAATTTTAACAGTTAATGTGAACACATTAAATAATTGTATTTATTTGATAATTTGTAAATTTTCTATTAGTGAAACAGCCGAAGGAACACACAATTGGGACAGCAGATCTGAACTCAAAAGGTAATCAATATTTATTTATTTCTTGAACATGCTTTCTCAGAGTTGTTGGTAGAAATCAGCTTCTTGAATAGGGATGGTAATGAGGCGGGTCACCCCGTCCCGTGACCTGCGAATTCGCGAGGCAAGGCGAGGCTTTGCCCCGTCAACCGCCCCAGTTCAGTTTTTTTTTATATAACAGAAAAAAAATGCACAAAACTTTTGTTGTTCGTGGTAAGATAAATGATTTATCAGAAAGAAAAACAGGGAAAAAAACAAATAGGAGAAAGTCTTCCGTTCACCATTTTTCCTAATTTCAAATGGGTACTCTGAAAAACTCATAAGCTGTCTGGGCAAATTAGTGCAGAGAGAAGAGTAAAGACTTCCATAAACAATTTCTCTGTTGGGATCAAGGCCGAATGGATCGGACTCAATTCGGGGATCATAAACCCATGTTCTACCAAGCTGGTCTGATTTTTCATAGACGACCACAACCTGCTGGCCTTCTCTTCTAAGCTCGCGGGCGGCAGCAAGCCCAGCGATACCAGCTCCGATAACCGCCACCTTTAGTGATTTTTCCATTGAACAAAAAATTTGTTGTTGCTGTAAAGGCATGGGTCTGCTTCTTCCACCATGGAGAGTGTAGGGTTTGAAGGCACTTGAAATGAGCAAATGGTGATGATGAAATCATGTTGAGACTTTGAGAGATTGAAAACGTCCAATAAGCTGCAGCCCACCAATTGCCAAATAAAAAAAAGAGTGAGCATTAAAAATGTGAATGCAAGACTGCCAGCTGCAAGCCTGCAACTTGAGAAATAAAAAGCCTAGTGACTCTAGTGTTGTGCCTTAGGTATTCAACCACTTTATCAATAGGCATAATGCCTATGATGGATGAGACATAACTAGGCCATCTTCTATATTCTATCTTTATAGTTTACACAGCCACCAACCCAATAAATAAATATGTTTGACCTTCCAAATATAACTATTAGTAATTCAACAAAAAAAAGTTAGGGACAAGGTGGGGTCACCCGGACCCGTCCCTATTACCCGTTTAAGCAGAGCGAGACGGGGACGGGGACGGGGACGGGGACGGGAACAGGGACGGGGATGGGGATGGGGATGGGGGCGGGGCCGAGTCAGCGGGTATTTTTGCCATCCCTATTCTTGGAAGGCCTGACATGTGTAACTATGCGAGCGATGATGGTGTTGATTACACTCAAGATATTTAAATTCATAGATATATCATAAATTACTACCTCTCATAAAAGTTCAAATTATTAGATGGAGGTTTATTTCGCCCCTTTCATCATGCGACAAAGTTCAAAAACTACATTAAAAAAAAAAAAAAAAAACAGTACTGGTATTAGCTAGCATGACAAACACAAGAATAAGGCAATTAAAAAGAATTTTTATGTTTGTTGATAGTTTTTATCAAATGCTTGTTAACACTAACAACCAAGAAAAGTAGAAAAAAAAGCTCTAAAAATGATGGCGTAGAGAACCTAGCTTTGGCTTATCTGGACGCAATGGACCGTAATTGTGATTCTTCAAAGAAACGGGCATAGATTTCGTCATGTCTATTTTCGTCCTTTTTGCATTTTACTTATCACTTTGAGTTTTATTTCAATTATGAGTTCTTTTTTGCATTTACTTATCAATTAGAGTTTTATTTCAATTAGGAGTTTACTATTTAAGACTTAAGAGTCCGTTTTCATTCATTAGAAGAGGAGTTGTTGAAATAAAAATATTGTTCTTGGAGTTTCTCCACCACAATCAATTCAATTCGGTATTCATAGGAATCAACGAATTGATTTTGAGTTTTGTTTTCATTCTTTTACGTTTCTGCCTATGTCAGTTGGTATCAGAGCCAAGTTGAATGTTCTGAGAACATGCCTCCACGACGACCACTGGCGGCAGCAGCAGTGGCTCCTCATGAAAATATTGCAGACGAGCAGCATCGTAGAGAAAAGGCAACTCAGGTCCGCCAACAGATCGACTTGTTGGTACAAGAGATGGTCGAGATGAAGACCCAACATATTGATCTTTTGGATCAAAACAGAGAATTGATGAGAATTCTGACCAGTTCACAACGACGTTGGCCTTCGAAGCGTGAGTAGACCACATCGAGCGGAAGCCACGCCACCCATGGCTGCCCAAGAATAGCGGAGGCGACGAAGGGGCAATCATCTTCAATTGGATTCATCCTTCGACGAAGAGACAGCGTCTGTGCACAATCTGTTTGCACCTTTGGATCTTGAATGGCGTGTCGGGAGGGGTGATGGAGTTGACAGACATTGAGAAGCGGGTTTTCTTGTTGATATCCTGAAATTCAATGGTGGATTGGAGGCCAATGAATTCTTGGATTGGCTATGCGTTGTGGATGAGATTTTGGATTTCAAGGAAGTTCCTGATGCTAGGCGTGTTTCTCTTGTGGCGACTCAATTTCGTGGCAGGGCGGCAGCAATTGAAAGCCACCCACTCGGGGCAGGGTAAGTCCAAAATTTCTTCTTGACAAAAATTAGCGGAACACATGGGGGAGTCCTTCTTACCATTCAATTACACTCGTATCTTGTATCAAAAATTACAAAATTTGAGACAAGGTTCAAGGACTATTGATGAGTACTCGAAGGAATTTTTTCAGTTGATTGCTCGAAATGAGATTCATGAGAGCGATGATCAGCTTGTGGCTCAATTCATTGGTGGTTTGAAGGTAAATTTTCAAGATGTGTTGAACCTTTTTACACCTGTTTCGATTTTTGAGACGCATCAACAAGCACTTCTGCTGGAAAAGCAAGCCTCGTGACGAGGTTTTGGATTTTCAGCTGCCAGTTTTTTAAGTGGCAGCACACGACAGTAGCAACCTTCGGGTAATAGCCCTTTGGGCACAGTCGAGCGGGGGCATGAGGGTCATTTTTCCAACACTGCTCCACTTGTGGGCGTGACTGGAGGGCGTAATCAGGTTGGGGACACATTGGCTGGAGGGCACAATCAGGATGGTATTCAGTGTTTTTCATGTGGCGAGTGGGGACACCGCCAATCTATCTGTCCTCAGCTTATGGCACGAAAGGGGCTGCTTTTGGATTATTTGGGTGAGACAAAGTGTGACGGACCACCTATTTTTTATGTTGAAGAATCTGACCAATTACCGATTGAGCAGGTGGACGGTGATGTTGGTCCAGCATTGGTCTTACGGTGCAATTGCCTTACCCCCACGCATTACTGATGACTATGTTCAGCATCATAAACTTTTTTAGTCGACTTGCATGGTTAATGGTAAGGTTTATCGATTTATTGTTGATGGGGGCTCTTGTGAGAATGTTATTTCTGATGAAGCTATCAAAAATCTTGAATTACCTACTAAAGCACACCATCAACCATATCAGATTGCTTGGCTTCAGAAAAGTATTGCTTTTAATGTCGATCGTCATGCCTCCGTCCCTTTATCTATTGGTGGTAAGTATCGAAAGACTATTTGTTGTAACGTTGCTCCGATGGATGCGTGCCATATTTTATTGGGCCATCCGTGGCAGTTTGATCGAAAGGCTTTACATGACAGTCGTAAGAACACTTACAGTTTTGTATTTGGAGGTATAAAAATTGTCTTGTTACCGTCTTCTCCACGGGCCGTGGTGCCCCAAGAGACTGTCCCAGCTTTGTTTTTATCTCGTGCCCAGTTTGAGCGAGAAATGGTGTCCGAGAGTAGGGTATTTTTATTGATTGGGAAGCCCGTTTCAGAAGGGGCTGAGGTGCCGTCAGCGGTTGCACCTTTGTTGGAGGACTTTGCAGATCTTTTTCTAGTTGACTTACCATTCGGTTTACCGCCGCTTCTTGACATTCAGCATCAGATTGACTTGGTTCCAGGGGTTTTTCTTCCTAATCATCCTCATTATCGTATGAGTCCGACTGAACATGAGGAGTTGAGGCGTCAGGTGGAGGATTTGTTGTAGAAGGGGCATATTCGTGAGAGCTTGAGCCCATGTACGGTACCAGCCCTTCTCATTCCTAAGAAGGACGGTACTTGGCACATGTGTGTTGATAGTTACGCCATTAACAAAATCACAGTCCGTTATCGGTTTTCCATTCCTCGTTTGGATGATATTTTGGACCAATTGAGCGGTGCTTCGATATTTAGTAAACTTGACCTAAAAAGTGGGTATCACCATATTCGATTACGGCCGGGGGATAAATGGAAGACGGCTTTCAAAACTAGGGAAGGGCTGTTTGAATGGCTTGTTATGCCATTTGGTCTTTTCAACGCCCCTAGCACTTTTATGCGTATTATGAACCAGGCTCTCCGTTCTTTGATTGGTACATGTGTGGTGGTTTACTTTGATGACATCCTAGTCTATAGCCGCATAGTCCCTGAGCATTTGCAGCACTTGCATTCAGTTTTTCTTATTCTTCGTTTAGAGAAATTTTTTGTTGCCCCTAGTAAGTGCACTTTCCTTGTTCTGCATATTTTATTTTGGGTTATCAGATGTCAAGACATGGTATTGCAGTTGATGATGCTAAGATAGAGGCCATTCAGCATTGGTCGACTCTGCTCACCCTCACAGATGAGCGTAGTTTTCACATGCTAGCTTCTTTTTATCATTGTTTCATCCCGCATTTTAGCTCTATCTTGGCCCCTGTTACTAATTATATGAGGCAAGCTACCTTTGCCTGGTCCAAGGGTGCAGATAAGGCTTTTCATCTTATCAATCAGAAATTGACTTCGGCTCCTGTCCTCGTTCTTCCTAATTTTTCCCTTTTTCCCTCCCTTTTGAGTTGCATTGTGACGCATCCAAGGTTGGCATCGGGACAGTGTTGAGCCAATGAGGTCGTCCAGTTGCTTATTTTAGTGAGAAGTTAGCAGGCGTGCGCAATCGATATAGTACATATGACGTGGAATTTTATGCAGTGGTTCAGGCTGTTCGCCATTGGCGCCATTATTTGTTTCAGCGGGAGTTTGTTTTAAACACAAACCATGAGGCGTTGAAGCATTTGGCCAGTCAGAATAATGTTTCTACACGCCATGCCTCTTGGACAACTTATCTGCAACAATTCACCTTTGTTATTAAGCATAAATCTGGTGCTTCTAACAAAGTGGCTGATGCCTTAAGTCGGCGACACTCTTTATTGACAAATTTGCAAGTTGCAGTTCATGGCTTTGACACATTTCGTGACCTCTATGCATCTAATCTATTTTTTGGACCTATTGTGACCAACATTCAGGCTGGGTAGTGCACAGATTTTATACTTTCAGATGGATTTCTATTTCGTGGTTTACAACTTTGCATTCCTGATTGTAGTATGCGTGATAAAATTATAGCTGAACTTCATGGGGCTGGACATGTTGGTCGCGATCGGTCAGTGGAGATGGTCAGCCGTACTTTTTTTGGCCCTCTTTGCGACGTGATGTTTCGTGGCATGTAGCGCGCTATCGCACGTGCCATGTGGCTAAAGGTACTGCGACCAATGCTCGTTTATATCGGGCCCTTCCTATACCGACTCAGCCTTGGACAGATATTAGCATGGACTTTGTGCTTGGTTTACCACGGACTCAACAAGATTTTGATTCAATATTTGTCGTCGTTGACCATTTCTCTAAGATGGTCCATTTCGTTCCGTGTAAACGTACTACTGATGTTGTTCATGTGGCCCAACTATTCTTTTGTGAGATTTATCGCATACATGGTTTGCCATCTTCTATGTGTCGAACCGTGACACCCGATTTCTTAGTCACTTTTGGCATAGTTTATGGCACATGCAAAACACTTCGTTGAATTTTAGTAGCGCCTATCACCCACAGACGGATGGGCAGACGGAGGTTGTGAACTGGTCTCTGGGTAATTTGTTGCGGTGTTTGGTTGGAGACAATATTAAATCATGGGATCAGTAGCTTAGTCAAGCCGAGTTTGCTCATAATGTGGCTGTCAATCGCAGCACTGGGTATTGCCCCTTCCATGTTGTTTATTCTATGATACCTCGGGGTCCTTTGGATTTGTTGTCCTTACCGACTACTACCCGTATTCATGGGCGTGCTGCTGACTTCATTGAGGGACTACAGCAGGTACACTCAGCCACTCATGCCAACCTGGTGGCTGCCACAGGCAAATACAAGAAGTTAGCTGATGCACATCGACAGCATGTCGAATTTGAGGTGGGTGATTTTGTTTGGGCCGTTTTTACGAATGACCGTTTTCCTGCTCATAGTAAAATAAATTATCGTCCCTTAAAATTTGTCCTTTGGAGATTGTGGAGAAAATTAATCCCAATGCCTATTGCCTGAAGCTACCGAGCCATATTCGTACTTCTGACGTTTTCAATGTCAAACACCTGGTGCCTTATGTGAGTGACAGTTCGTCTGATGACGAGATGACTGGCGATTCGAGGTCGAATCTTCTTGACCCCCAGGGAGATGATGGCGTAGATGACCTAACTTTGGCTTATCTGAACGCGATGGATCGTAATTGTGATTTTTCAAAGAAATGGGCATAGATTTCGTCATGTCTATTTTCGTACTTTTTGCATTTTACTTATCACTTAGAGTTTTATTTCAATTATGAGTTCTTTTTTGCATTCACTTATCAATTAGAGTTTTATTTCAATTAGGAGTTTACTATTTAAGATTTCATTTTCATTCATTAGAAGAGGAGTTGTTGAAATAAGAATATTGTTTTTGGAATTTCTCCACCACAATCAATTCAATTCGGTATTCATAAAAATCAACGAATTGATTTTGAGTTTTGTTTTCATTCTTTAACGTTTCTGTCTGCGTCAATATCTTATCTAAATAGCATTGTGCACATAATTTCCTGATACATACCAGGGTAATTGTTAGAGTTCTAGAGACTATGGGAGCTATAAATAAGAGATGGCCGATGAATAATATTTTTTTTATATTTATTCTTCTGCTTTTCTTTGATTCTTGGATCTCGGGGTTTCCATCAGTTCAACCAAGGTTACCACTCTCACAACACTCCACCAAACTCGTTTCCATATCCACCAGAGTTCAGATAGCTACAACCTGCGTCTACTTACTTAATTTAACGCACAATGTCACTCTCAACTCTCTAGACATGATCTATCTCGCCCAACTCATTGACAATCAACATTTTGTTCTTCAAATTATTAACAACAAACAGTTAGGTTGTGATGCAGCGGAAAAATACGAAAAATATAGTGACTCAAGATAGACACATTTATATTGATACCATTGGAACTAGACTGTTAGATAAAGATAAATGCAGTCTAGGTTGTTTGTTGATGATATTGTAACCTCTAAGGAGACCTGGGATGTGAGCTACATTCAACCTACAACCATAAGATGTAGACAACTATTTACATAAATTCATCCAAACTTCTATTACCAAATACACAACCATTGTCATCTCGATATTAGGTTCAAATTAAAGGACACCGCGATGTAAGTCCCCACGAAAGATGCTAAGTCGAGACTTGAGACAAAGTGGTATATAGAATTAGATACAAGGAAGATGGCACTATTATTGATTGTCTTAATTTAAGGTCTGTTTAGTGGCGAAGGGTTTTACTCAAATTTTTTGGTGTCGACTATGATGAGACTTTTAGTCTGTTCGTAAAACCAACCACCATACACCTTGTAATCACTCTCTCTCTTTCTTTTTGAAGTGAAACTTGAGACAACTCAATGTAAAAAGATTGAATCTTTGCATGGGAATCTCAAAGAAAAAATATGCACTAGGACTTTTTTATATTATACCATATACCGCCTTCATTACATGGGGCAAGTGATAATTGAGGAACAAATAGGAGGGAATAATTGTATCTTTCGAATTGGATATACCTTAGAAAAAAATAGGCTGAAAAAAATTCCCATGGGAAAGCTCTAGACATCCTTTTTGTTTGCTATTGTCGTTGCATCTCGTGTTTGATTGTTTAGGTCAAGGAGAAATTTTTTCACGAATTTGTTCTATCCATGCTAGGTGAAAGCTTTTGCTTCAGTCTGCACCAGATTTATGAAAAACTTATTTCTTACCAGTCTAAAAGGACCATGGGACTACTTGTGTAGATGCACACGTATTTGTGGCACTAATTAAATAGAGAAAAGATGTGCATATTATATTTGCTACTTCCTTGTGCCATGCGCAATCACACAACTCCGTTACTCATTAAGAGTCATCAGCCACGGATAAGAGGTCTTATATATTTATTATTTAAAAATCATGCATACACCTTATGCAAAAAAGATGCGTGTTAGAAAGACATTCTCTAGAAAGCCAAACCCAGGATAGTGTTATTAAGTTTATTTACCATACAATTTCAGAGCTCTATATAATATTAGTGCTAGGAGTACTAGTCGATAAACGTGATATTTTGCGCAACATTCTTCTAAATTATCTTATGAGCGTAATTCATTTGGGACTAAATGAATGCCTAGAATCGACTCATCACCATTGATTGATTCAACTAAATGTTGATTATTCACTAAAATCAGTTTCTCGTTTATTCTAAGTAAATATCAAAAATTGATTTGATCAACAAATCAGAGATTGAGCAAAATATCTATTTAGATTGAAAGATTGGGAGATTGGGAGCTCTCCCCTTATTAATTAGTAATATTAACAAAGACAACAAAAATCGATTAGAACTCCATCTCATCTACTGGATTTGTTAATTAATAAATTTTATTAAAACAACACTCTTATTCAATACCACAACATTAGGCATCATATTTTATTGATTCTACAATGAATTGTGGTCCTAATTCCAATAGAAATTTCACCATAAATATTTTGCAAGTTGTTTTTCAGTTTTAACCTATTATGCCTATAGACAAATAAATATCAAAGTCTAAACTTCACATTTTTTTAATTCTATAAATATTCACCATCAACGTGCAAAGAGCGTGCCAAAGTCGTGTCCTAATTTTTATGTACGCAAGAAGAGTTCCTCACACGTACATACGTACTCATTTAACGACCAATTTGAACTTAATGTTTTAAAGTCAAAAATAGTTTTCTAGTCTAACATGTTCAACTTCAACCAAATAGTAATAGAACTAAAGATAAACCTATGGTTTTGCTATGCAGTCATACAAAGTAAAGCTATGCAGCCAACATTTATGGGGCCAAGTTATTGATATTATATTGATAAAAACTAATAATAAATTACATTATCATCACATCGAGAAAATTAAAGATTTTCAGTTTTGTATGAAATTCAAAAAATCAATCAGCAAACAATATTGACATGTTTTATCATTGCACAATCGCATGCCTGTCATCACACCAATATTGCTGTGTCACAAAATATTATCCAATTACATAAGATGAGTACATATAACAACAAGACTTCCATCAATCCAACTCGGAGCAATCAAGAGCCACTTTTATCTTTTGAATTGTGGAGCTTATAAGAGAGTGCACAGTGGCCACTGACTCCATGTGTAGCTGCTTCGAAAGTGTGTTGCAACACACTAATATTTGAAAAGCCACGGTCAAGAGTGAGCCACTGGAGTTACTCGTGTTCGAGCTACTTGAAGCTCCAATTCCCTTCTGATCAAGGCGGCCATCACTAGAGATTACATATCCGGATGGAAGTATGGGAATTTTGGTACTATCTTCACCATTCATAGCTGCGGTGATGGACTGTAACTCTATTGGGGCGTAGATCATCATGGCTCCTAGACAGTCGATGCTACTTTCTTGGAGAATCAGCATCTTGTTCTCCTTGGGAGCATATGGCTGCATATCGATCACAAATACCATTGTAATAAGAAAATAATTGGCAAACTCAATTGAGTGCATTTTGAAAAAAAATAAAAAAAATGAAACATGTAAATTGAGAATCAATAATTTGCACAAGTATTGCACTGAATAAGTTTTCCAAAAATTATCAATTGAGTTTAAGGCATTACATTACATAGTAAAAAAATAAGTAATGAACATGCATTTTTATTGAGAGCAACTCCAACGCACGTGACTTGCACATCAATTGATAACTATAGTTAAAGATAAATTTTAACATTCATATACAATATATATAGTTTGGACCAAGTTATAATTAAGGAACAAATACGAGGGGATTCATATTATTACCCTTCAGTTCGGAATTGACCTTGTCTAAATTATAGGTTTTGCCCTTGTAGATTATATACAGTTATTGTATAAATCATGCATATACCATACGAAAACAAATATTCGCCAGAAAAAAATATTTTGCAAAGCCAGAAAACATATTACTATTTGTAAGTTTGCTTCCCATGTAATTTCTAAGCTAATGCTAGGTTGGGGTCAATGTCAAACTCTACATTTATGATATAAATAGGCGTGTAAAAACTCACATTTAGATGTAGATGGCTTTTAATAAAAAATTACTCCATAACCACAATTTTTGTCAACAATAAATTAAATGTTTTGAATACATGTTTATAGAAGGGATAAATAATTGAAGTAACCAAATAACAAATCGGATAATTGCAGATTAGAAATAGTTACTAAAGAAAATAATTTTGTACTTTGGGACTTTGCAAAATGTGTATGCTAGTAATTTTGAGCATAAAGTTTATTGACTTTTAGTCAAAAATTTATTTCTACTTCAAAATAATTTGATGATCATATATTACCATGTCTTAAATACTGTTTTGTTAACAAAATATGTCGTTTGTACCCCCTACACTATGTACACCACCCCATTGTGTCAACAAAATTTTCAAATGAGTTTGTAATATTTCTATGTAAAGAGTTGCACTAAATCCGAAGGATTAAGTCGATACATACTGAGTCTTCTCATAATTAAATTAATTAAGTTACAAATGAATGCCAAGTATCTCAAAAAATCATCAAGAAATAATCTAATGATAAACCACTATACTACGAGCATATTTGGTATAGTTTAAAAAAAAAAAAATTCATTTTTTATCCAAACTCATTTTCAACTACATATTTCATAGGACTCACACCTTTTATAAATTTTTCTGTTACACATTTCACCAACTTTTTTCAAAATCTCTTAAAAAACTACTTTTAAACTCTATAAACATGCACTAAGTAATCTTTTAAATTTTTACATTTAGATTAGTGTTCATGCTGTAGGCCACAAAGCCTAGAAGAGAATAGCGCGCTAAAATATTATAACTCAAACAGATTTTTTTCAAGTGTATTAGTGAAAAGGTCGACTATTTTTCTACTACATGACAAGGAATCAACTATTTTTAATTGTTTACATTTCCCTTTATTGCACTTGATTTATGAGCACTTCATATACATAATTAATTATTGGAATACGATATTAATTATCAATCCCAAGCCAGCTCAAAAAAAATAATCTAAATAGGTTGGAACCCTAGCTCATAAATATCTTAATATTCCAAGTTTCACTATTTCTATCGACTTTTTTTTCTAGTTCGATCTCCCTCTTCCCTTTCGTTCTTCATGAAGTGGACCAGGTTCATTCCAAAAAAAAATATGTCGTTCTTTTTTAATTTGTCACACATTGAATGATGGTGTTCTTTTTGTTGGCTCTTTATATTTAATTATGCAAGCAATTAAATAAATTAGAAGGCCATAAATTAAGCAACAATATTAAAAATATATATACATAGCACCTAAGTAGAAAGGAAGTAACCTGGATGATAGAGATACAATTTCCAGGATGTGTTCCGGTTGAGATGTGTGCAATCTCACTAACAGGATTTCCGTTGGATAAAACATCCCACTGCAAGAGAAAATGGATTTCTCTCATAAATTTTATAACTTGTTTTTAACAATATTATTCAAGTATTAAGAAAATTTATTTACTGCGTACATCGGCTCTTTTGTTCTCGTCTTTGAAGAAGTTTAACAGATTCTCGGGTGAAATAGGAAGCCATAGAGAGGTAGCTGCGCTGACAATCAAGCCATTGGGTTGGCCTAGACCATTGCTTTGTCTAAGCAAGACTCGAACTCCACTATTATTCAATTCTGATATGTGGGGAAAAGCTAGATTATCCGACATGCTCAATATTTCAGAAAAATTCTTGACCATTCTGTGAGAAAGTTTCATTAAATTTCTCCGGCCTTCAGCTGAGTCAATCACCAAACCCAAAAAATAAATTATCACAACCTTTTTTTGCTCAATTTTGTTAAATTTGAATATCATTACAATAAGGAAATAAAAGGATAAAGCACACATTAATGATAGCATACATATACCTTCTTCAAGTTCATGTCTAGGTCTATTGGTTAGCCCCATTGAGAATGCGAATCTCTCGCACATCCTTTGTAGACTAGCAATCCACCTCTTGGCTCCATATGCTTGACAACCACATATTAAGTCTCTATAGAGACGATGAGTCATCAATTTATCATCCACTTGGACATGTTCGATCCATGTAACCTATTCAACAAGACGAAGAAAAATTATAAACAGATATTAATTTTAATAAATCATTAATGCCGTCAAATTTGGCATGTTAGTAAGTCGGAGTAAATAACCATGCATGCTTTGATCAAACAAGAATTTATAAGGAGAATTAAGTTGGAGCTAAAAGTAGAAATTACATAAACCGGCACAACCTTGGGACATTAATCAACAAAATGCTTTCAAGGATGTAAAACATATTTCCAAGACGGGGAAGAGGAAGCAAACAAATAGAAAATAATTGTTAAAGAACTCACAGTTGATTTCCCATTTGACATATCTTCTATCATACATCCCGAGGGAAGTTTCCAAGACGGGGAAGAGGAAGCATCTTGAAACTCTTTGATGAATTCGTAGGATACATCCACCATTATCCACATTTTTGAATTAAGTTGTCGACAGTAGCGAATGAAAAAGAATTCTCGCGCTGGCACAAGAGGTGATAGAATGTGCATTTTTTCGTACATCTGTTTATAAATGTAATCATATATTCATCTTTCGTAATAACAAATTTGACTAAAACAGTTCGAAATCAGACTTCGAGTTATTTACCAAAGACACAGATCCATCCAAGCCTCCTGAATCAAGTACTTCTATGGTCCTGGCATCAGAGATAATAGTAGGAAACATGTCTTTCCATTTATTCTGAAAAATCATTAAATTATATAAGTTAGCATTTTAACATATGTTTGGAAAAGAACGAGTATCAGATTTTACCGAATCAAGAAGCATCTCGATCAAGTTTGTCGTAGCCATTGCCACAACACCTGAATCTTTCGATGATTCAATCCGGGCACTAGAGGCTTTAAAATGATTTGCCTTGGGAAAAAGCTTATCATAGCTATCTCGATGAAGTAGATATCTCCCGTCTGTTGGGGACTTGATCCACACGGGTTCTTTTACTTGTAGAAGTTTCATCAATTCATCCATGGCAGCAGCAGCAGTTTCAATAATGATAGACTTCTCCATCTCCTGTATTTCCCTCAATTGATATGGCGATGTGAGCTTGTGTGAACTCCGTGACATTTGTTCGGGATCAAGAGGAGGGCCTCCCGATTCTTGACCGAAAATTTGTTTACCAGGAACACTCAATGAAGATCCAATACCAAGAGACTGCGTTTGCGAAGAAATTGGTAATTTTCCCATGAAGCTGGAATGTATGTTAAGCATCCGTCCATGCTGCAAAATTTACCAAACAAAACATTATGAATTATATTCACCTCTCTTCTTTCGAGACTTACCTACGAAAGATAACTTTTACATTTGTCACGTAATAAAGTTGGAATGTGTCTAATTATTTCTATTAATAGAGGTATAGTCAATGCCGAATCTCCTACCTAGGCACGTGTGGATTTTGTTAAAAAATGAAAAAGGAAACAATCACCTCGTCTTTCAATAATGCATTTTCCATTTTCAATTTCTGTAGATTACGTTGCCTCTCTTCTTCGCCAAGACGTGGACCATCACAATCCGGGCAGATGATGTTATTCAGTGCCTCCTTCATTGCTAAATTCTCACAGTGGATTCTTTCATTGTCAGATCGAAGGGTGCTATTGTCTGCTCTCTCATGTTGAGCCTGGTATAAATAAATTATTCAATGTTAATTATCAGCACAACTGAGTATGAAATGAGAGACAAGGATATATATATATATATATATATATATATATATATATATATATAATTATATATATAGCACCTTTGTCTGAGTTCTTTTATTTTGAAACCAAAATTTTATCTGTTTGGTATCAAGTGCTAGTTCCCTGCTCAATTGTCGCCTCTGATTCTCATCTGGATGTGGGCATTCCTTAAAGAACCTGCATAATTGCCATCAATCATGAGCAAATATTCATGTTTTCAATTGAAGATGGCAATGATAATTCAGGGGTTTGAAACCCTGAAAAATGAAAATCTAAAAAGGTTGAACCAACTATTTAGTTCTGTGCATATGCAGTCACAGTCAAAAAGTTCAATATTAATTGCTGCATCAAGAAAGTTATGACCATGACCTATTATCAAAAAATGTTGAATCTATTTTACTTTAATAAAAAATAACCAACACTGTAAATTCTTCAATAACTAGAAAATGGAAGTGTATGAAAAAAGAACGATTAAAATAGTAAAAAAGAAAATGTAAATCATCCACAAGAAAAACATGCTTGCCGTCAAAGTTACAAGAAAACAAATCCTGGGACATATCAAAAAATGAAGTTTAATCTTACGCTTCAAGCTTCTGTATTTGTTGTGTTGAGTGTCGATGGCATGGCTTCTTGCCCCTCCGAGGGTTTGAGGTTTGTTCATCGCCTGATCCACTTCCTCCATACCCAGAATTCATTGTTTGCAGAGTTTTTCTTCTGCTGTCAGAGATAGTCTAGCAATGTGAGAAGTTCCACACAGAAACAAAGAAAAGGAAGAGAGATAGTATACAATTAATGCATTGATTAGCGAATAACTCACGTACTTCAGATAATTCAGAAACAAACTTCAAAATATTCAAGGATGCGATTATTCTGTGTTTGTGTTTGTGTTTGTGTTTGTGTTTGTGTTTGTGTGTGTATGTGGTTTATAATTCAGGTATATATTGGAAAGGAAATAGTATCGAGGCAGTAGGGTTTTGCATTGGTGAGTAATGAGTTGGATATTTAAAATAAATATCATAATCATGCTCTATTAAGTATCTGCATTAAGGGATTAGGACAAATTCTGTTAGAACAGCATTAATGATTAAACCAAAAATGATAGATATTTTCATTAATCAATTCAAATTCATTTTTATGATCTGTACCACTGTACAATTCAAATGCCTAACATTCTTATCTGCTTGTCCTTAGTATCTCGTGTGAGTAAAGGATAATGACACTAGTATACCACTTATCGGTGGAATCCGACCGTAAAAAAATAAATGAAAATTTGATAGAATTTGGTGAGGAGAAACAAGAAAAGATTTGAGAACGTGAAGAGAGAGAGAATTGGGAAGGGAAAATTTGAGGAAAGATTTTCTTTTAGAGGGTGAAAACAAACGTACGTGTTTTTTTTATCGTGAGTGAGAATGAAAACTTCTTCCACGGTCGATGATTAACTTATAAAAATCAAATTTCGTGGGAACTAAAAAAAAATTTAGTAAATTAATCGCATAAGCGTGAGATCTACAGTAACTATTCTTGCAATTTTCCTGTCCAAATATTTACGTTGAAAATCGCTGATAATATTATCATCCTATAAATTAATGTTTCACTTTTTTGGTCTACTGAAAACATAATGTATGGCGAAAAGCAACAGATATATGTGAAATATATAAAAGGTATCAAAAAGCTTACTCCATAAAATAGGGAGCCTATTTATAAATCTCCTTATGGGGTGACATTTCCAATTGTTTGGCGTACGTACCGAAGGCACATGTCTAACACATATATGGTCTTACATTTGTAGAGTGAAACTTGGGTCTTACCATAAGATATTTTATGTACAGCTATCAGGGAGATGTACATATGGTGTACGTCTTGGTGACTCTACTGTTCAAGACGTGGAGGAAGGCTCGACAAAGTGGAGGATCTTAAGCCATGATTCATACAATGGACTTGGCTCGATAATCGGCAGCATTATTCTATTTGCATGCACGAGGTTGAAGTCAATGCAATACCGATTCTCACAAATCGTTGGTCAATGCCTTCAACAATTATGATAGTCAATATGCGTAAAAGCAAGTTGAAAATGATCTATTTAGCCTTTTCAAAGTCGAGCAGCATCATAAGCCTCCGACTCTTCAATGAGAAGTAGAGATCATCATAGAATTACCTTTCATTTTCGTCATGATATTGTACGTGTTAATGGACTTTATACGTATTCTACACGAATTTTGATATTATTGAAGACGTGTGGTGCCTCAATTTGAGGCATTTTAAGTTCATCTTGTAGGTCATTATTGCGCCCACACATAGCCCACTTATGAGGCTCTTAATGCCTCACCACATGGCATTAAGTTGAAAAGGCTCTTTGCGCGAGTTTTACTATTTTAGAACTCCTTTTTCTATACCACAATTAAAATAGATATGGCAATAGAGTAGGTCTGAGACGGGTCAACCCTGTCCCGCTCCGCCTATTTGTGGGCGGAGCTAGGTGGTGCATCTCAATGACAAGTCAACTGCTCCATTTTTAATAAAAAAAAATTATTGTAAATTAAAGCAAAAAAAGTTCCAAACTCAAAACAAACAAACAAAATGAAAAAGTGTAAGATTAGTGTTGTGGTGTAGTGGTTAAGCAATGGTGTAGTTTCGCATTTAACCCTCGAGTTTTAATTCCATTCCCAACAATTTGCCTTGATTTTATGTTTTTTGAAAAAAAATATATATTATTAATGGACTGAGTCGTCCCTATTACTCGATTAATTGGGACGAGGCAGCCCAAAACAGGACAAGGCATGGGACAAGTCTGGAATCAATTGTCATCCCTAAATTAAGGATTAAAGCTCTCAAATTTTACCTTTACATTCATAAAGTACACAAAGTTTTCTTTGGTTCTCAGCATAACTCTTGGATAATCGATATTTCAAACTTAGTGGTTTATATTATATAATATTTTGTGTCATCTTCAACTTATTGTCATATATTTTAGGGATAGTTTCACAAATAACCATAAAAAATAAAAATAAAATTCTAAAAATAGTGTTTTATTTTTTTTATCATAAAAATATTGTTTTCAATTTTTATAATACTTTTTGTTACATTTGTTTTAAAAAAATGTGTGTTACATTTGTTACAAAAAATGTGTTACATTTGTTATACACATTTCTCCGCCTGTATCCGTCACCATCGCCGTCGCCTTCGCCTTCGCCTTCGCCTTCGCCTTCACCATTACTTTTTGTAACACTTTGTGTTATATTTGTTACAAAAAATATTACATACATTTCGTCACCTGTTTTTACAAACACCACCATTTCCGTTGCCAAATTTCAAAAAATGTGTGTTACAAGTGGCGGTGGTGATAACGGCAATCATTTCACAACTTGTTTTCATTACCATCGTCGTCGCCACTTGTAACAAGATGTGTAACATTTATAACACTTTTTGTTGCATTTGTTATAAAAATTAAGTGTTACATTTGTACAAAAATTGTGTTACACTTGTAACACGTGTAACATACTTTGTTACACTTTTGTAACACATGTAACACACTGTGTTATGTCGTTGCTGCCTCCACTTGTAACAAATTATATTATACAGTCGCCGCCAAAACCTGCCACAAACCACCACGTAACTAGATCTACAATCAGGAAAAAAAAAAGTTAACAAATCTGCAAACGCCAAACTCCAAATCCTAGCACCACCATCTTCCACACCAATTTCACCAGAAATGCTCGACACACTGTCACGTGAAGCCACACCCATTCGCCATCAAATCTCACCACTTACAACCTCTTTTCCCATTTTTTATTCACAATTAAACCCATTTGGATTTTCTTCAATTGCGTTCAAGTATCCATATCTCATAACAATTCAGAGATTCAATCTTTACGTATTAGAAACAATAAATTTCTATTCTTGAACTAAGTGTGTGAATTGGAAATTTTTTATCGTTGCGAACACAATAAATTTTGAGATTTTGATTCTACAATTTTGGTGTTTTCGATTGGTGTTTGTTATTATGTGTAAGCGAATGGTTGTGATGGTTTTCATTTAAGAAAGATGGTGGTAATAATGGTATGTTGCGAGTAGAAATAGTTTTTAGATAATATAATTTAATATCAATATTTTAGCAACACATCCAATAAATTTGAGAGGAGTGATTGCCTGATTGGAGTATTGCTCTTTTTTCGGAAAAAGAGGGTGTGATTTGTTTATTTCAAGAATACGCTTGATTCGAACATTTTTCATTTATAACTAGGAAAGAAGTGCATGATTTGATTTTGCGAATTACTTAACAAATTATATTTTTTAAATAAAAAACTATAACTAGCAAAATTGAAAATAAATGGAAAAAAAATTGAAGAGGTAAGAAAAGAACCCCAACCCGTATGAAGAAGAGCCTGCTCACCACTCGCCCCTGGTCGCGCCGACTGCCCGTCTATCTCTCTAGGTCTCCTCTATCCTTGAGTCTTGACAAGACCCCATCTCGGTCTAGTCTCGCCAGCCAGGTACATTCCAATTTTAATTTTTATTTTGGTTAATGTTGATTGAAGTATGGAGATTGTGGGTTTTGTGGTTTTTGATTGATTGAAGATTGTTAACTGAGATTCTGAGAATGATAAAATCCTAGGTTAAATTAACAAAGGATAGTAGGTTTTGAGAATGATTAAATCTTGGGTTTTTGATGATTTATGATTAGTGATTACTTCCTCTTCGAAATTCATGTAGGAAATTTTTTAGAAATCGAAATTTGAGTTGGCAGTTAAACTGATGAAGTGGCTGCCAATTTGGGTTGTGGATAAAACACCGCTGGCAGCTGCAAGATTAATACTAGGAAATGTCGACCATGATTTTAGGTCGATCTCATCATCAATTGTGGGATATTAAGTTAATCGCCAGTCCTCATCATTATGAACCGATTCATCCTGTTTTTGTTTTGTTTTTTTTTACTAGATTTTTTAAGTGCTCAAGATTAATTATCTGAACTTATGACACAATAAATTATACATAAAATCAAGGAAAGACTAAAAAGCTGATCACAGATAGGGTTTGTATTGTTTATCTGTGCTGTGATTCTTCCTCCATATGCCTCCATGTTTATCCTATAAATAAATTTCATCTGTGGTTACTACTTTAACACTTGAATATGTTGTAATCATGGATAAGTTTATTGTTGTACTGTAAATAATTAAATCGCTTAGAATTTTATAGCACCAAAATAAGGACTCCTGATTGTCATATAGCTTGTAGTGTTTTTATAATGTGTTAAAATGGGAGGGGTCTGAGAAGTGAAATTGTGAAAGCATAGCACGTAGGAACCCAATGGTTGGATCTATTACAGAATAGGAGAAGAAATTGGTAACATTCGACGTTAATTCTATAGGTGTATTAGATGCATCAGGGTGAGAGTGTCATTGTATGTAATTTTCGTTCGAAGTCTGTATTATCTGTTTTCTGAGGCTTGGGTATCAAGGTTTCTTGATTCCCATGTACTGTTTTTGTTTTAGCCTTCTAAGACAGTTGAGCAAAGGAGAAGAAATTGAGATGATTTTTGTCGAATGTATAACTTGAGCAACCAATAAAAGAAAAACAGGGTTTCAAAAAGCTTTCCTTGTGCCTTAGTTTTACTGAGAGTTCTGCAAAAAGAGTCCTGAAGTGGTTTCAAATAGAGTTTCCTTGAAGATTTTTATAGCTATTTTCACGTTTTTAAATAGGCATTCCTTGTTTTTCAGTACTTAGAAGACACTAAGGAATTCTCATAAAGCAATGCCTTTCATTAATTAATAAATACAGAGGGCAGATCAAAATTTCTAGGGTTTTGAAAGATTGAAACCTATAGAAATGGGTTATGTAGAATACAAGAAAAAGTGATGAATACTACAATTTGGGGGGCCATTGGGGGCCTAATTTATAAAGTTCGCCTCAGGTCCCAAAAATCACAGGATCGGCGCTGCTTAGCTCGTCTAGGAGTTGAGTCATCGAATCTTCTAGTAAAATTCAAATTGGAGCGCATTTTGTTTTTCCAGTGGAGTTGCAATTTTGGAATTAGTTTCGTATTGCCAGTAAGGTGGAGCACATTTTTTTAAGTAGGACTTATTACCTTAGAGTCGTTTTAATTGATCCTTGACTGAGTAAGTGAAGTTGGAGTGACATGTGAATTGGATATGATATATCTTCAATTCTAGAGCTGATCTGTAAAAAAGAACATCAGTATTTGGGAAAAAGATTAGATACATTATTTTTGACAAAGTTCTTAGTTGAGTCAAATATTACCCTTTCACTAATTTAGCTTCCACTACAGTGTGAGTTTATGTAAATTCTATTGAGAGCTGATAACAATCTATCTTATGAGGGGGAACAATCTATTCCTTGAAATAGAGAGCGGACACTATTGAGAGATGATAAAAAAAAAATATTATTGAACCATCACATGATGGAAAAGGATTCCATACTGAATCAAACAACCCATTTCCCTTTATCTTTAGTTGTTTTTGGTTGGAAGAATGTGATGCATTCTTGACTTCATCTTTAACTTTGCTTTCTTATGTTTTACAAGGATGCCTTGATCTCTCGATATATGTATCTTTACGTCTTGATTAATATAATTACGTTTCTTATCAAAAAATCCTATGGTTATCTGCTCCACTTCCACGCATGCTTGTGTTTCTTATGTCTTTGGCCTTGGTTATGGATATTCTAAACTCAATGTCATAGTTTCCATTTCACTTCACATTGTTGATCAGTGGTCAAATTAGACAATGCTAGTTACCTAATGTTCTTATACCTTACGTGAAGAATAAAAATTTACTCAATAGTTGTGCATATCATGAATGTATGATGAGAGATATGATTTTGCTGCAAATGGTAATTGTCTATTCATCAAGAAGACTTCCTTGCTTTATCTTCTTTAAAGTAGGAACTTTCATTTTGAAGCTCCAGCTGTAGTAGAATATAGAATTTTCTGTCCTGAATAATAAATTGAATACCCATGTTTGACTTGTCTATCGTTATCTTAACTTTATTTTTGGTTATTGATTATCATGGATTATTGTTACTAAAAGCTATCATTCATCACTTTTTAGTCAATGTATTGTTGTTGTATATAAATAATTCATTAATGTTGTTGCCTTGCTGACCTATTTCGCTGCCTTGTCGGCTATTATTAAATTGTTGTGCCTTGTCGGCATACTGACAGCAGTTGCCCTTACCAAGAATTACAAATTTCCCATTTTGTAGCCAAAAAATGGTATGCCATGTGGTTATGTTAGTAAATTCATAGAGGTTTAAAAGATCAAAATAAAAGAATGATATTTTCTCAGCTGACCATGACCAACTTCAATATTTAAGCTGAGTTTTCTCATTTCTTGATTCCTCAGTCGTCTCTACTCTGCAGCCCACCTCCAACTTCCATATCTAGACAGCCTTTCTTACATCAGATATCTTGATTATTATGGAGCTGCATTGCACATGTATTATATAGATCAATGTTAGCTGATTATATATATGTGAACCTGTTTGTGTGTGTGGAAATTCTTGAAGTAACTTCAATTGATCCATTGGCTATGCAAAAATGAAGGATTTTTAATTATGTTCTTCCTTTGATTTATTAACCAGCTAGTGGTATAAAAGATAAAATCTCTTCTCTGTTATTATAAAGAAAATTATTAGTGGAGTTTTAATTATATCTACAGTTTTGAATGAGAATCAAGATTCAGATTGGACTAGAAATAAAATCTAAAATTTACCATTGAAATGGTTTGTTAATGAGTGATACCGCATAATATTAGTTGTGATTTTGCTACCATGCAACAGTTTTTACAGAAGCATTATTATTGCTAAACATTGTGATAGAGATTGCATCAAAGAGTAACAAATAACGCTCTTATTCTAGGCATGGAAATAGAGAGTAGATTATAACTTATTTGATTTATTTTCTTGTCATGATTGTTAATTTTAAGTTGAGAATTTTTTCACTGCAACTTGCAGCTGATTGTTGCTGAGGCATCTCAGGAAATAAGTTAAAAGATGAAAGGGTTTGGGAAGCTGCAAAGGTAACATATTGTGGTGCATAGTGCATTGAAAAGAGCCATGCCATCAAAATTCCCAGATAGAAGGCAAAGAAAGAGTTAACCAAGCTGCCAACATTTATACGACAGAGCATTCAGGAACACGTAGAACCCGGTCTTAAGAGTTCAATTCAGATTTCTTGAAGTTCAAAATCAGGATGCTATGACTGGAAGCACTGATGAAAAAGCTGCAAGTTCATCTAACTGCTGGAAAATCATTCACATTCCTGACAAACCTCCCATTCCTCCTGACAACCAACCCACCACGAATGTGCATGCCGCTGCAATCGAACCTCAACATGCCAATACTATAGTAAGGAAGTTAAATCAGATTGCACCACTAGAAAATCTCCGTCATGTGAAGCGTGTGCACAAGAGGTGTCTGGATGAAGGAAAAATTCAATTGTTTGTGGTCTTATGTATGGCTTCGGAAAATGATGGCAAGTGCAACCATATGCCAGAGGAAGTTCTTGAGCTTGTAACTTTGTACCAATTGAGTACTTTCACCACAAAAGTATGCACATATGCTGCATCAACAAAGGAAGAATGGGAAGAACAATGCAAGCTATGGCCAACTTCCTTCCATCCACCCACCTACAATATTGATGGCGTAACTGGATTTAGTGAGGAGGATTCACTGTCAATTTTTCGCTTCATGAAGTTTGCAGTTAGTTTGACAAAATCTGGCATTGGCTCAGTTGTCAATGCTGCTATTATTGTGAATCCTTCAACTATGCAGGTTATTGCAAGCTCACGAGACCAAGTCCTTGCTTGCAATACTCCCATAAAAAGGAACAATGGAAAAAACATGTGGCTCAAGGCTTCTGGAAGTAACTTTATATGACACCATTGAAACAGAAGACCGCCAATCCTTGCTTTCAAAATGTTCATTCAATGATGCAAAGCTGACGTATAATTGTGTTTCTTGTTTAAATCCTTGGAGCTGGCTTGAACAAAAATTACAGACAGGTTCTGGTTCTTGGCATCCTTTACAACATGCAGCAATTGTGGCAATTGAAAATTCTGCTGCAAGGGACAGGCATCTTTTTCCGATGAATGGACACATTGCAGATGAACTTGTTCACGAGGACTACAAAGCGTCGTCTCCAACATGCTCTCCTTGGAAAAGACAAAAGATCAACCTTGCAAATGTTAAGGATGATGAGAACATAAACTGTCCGAATAATGGTCTTCGTTCCGACTCAAGCAGACCTTATTTATGTACTGGTTATGACATCTACCTTGGGTGGGAGCCATGCACAATGTGTGCAATGGCGCTGGTGCATCAACGAATTAGACGTATATTTTATGCTTTTCCGAATTCAAGTGACGGCGCTTTGGGAAGTGTTCACAGGTTACAGGGAGAGAAAAGCTTGAACCATCACTATGCTGTTTTTAGGGTCCTGATTCCTGAAGATTTCCTTTTAAGTGAAGCATTATTTGCAATAACTGCTGAGATTGATTAAACTACAACTCAGGTTTTCTCGTTGTTCAAGAGTTGCAGGGAATGATCTTTATCTCACACAATGGTTCATGGAGAAATGGATGTAATTCAAGCAAGATAGATTCTTTGGAATTCAACACTTGTGTACCTTCCTTGTAGGGATATGGGCTGTTACAGAGTTACAAGAAGAAGCTAAAGTAATGGAAATTGCAATTGAAGTTCAATTGGGAGAAAATAAGAACAGATTTGTTTTCTAATCCTAATTATTAATTTGAAGTTAGGAAACTTTTCGTTTTGTTATTTTTTGGCAACTTTCAATTTTGTTTTGCAAGTTTGAAGTATAAATTAATTTTAGTATCATTCATAATTTACGTGCTTACGAGTTTGGTTCTTGTAAATTCTCTACAACTTACCGAGTTTTCGGGTTTAATTCATATATTGCAATAAAAATTATTTAGTATCGTTCATAATTTACGTGCTTGTTTAGATGTAACAAGCTTCAAAATTTTTATATTATGGTCAACTTTGTTATCGAGAAAATTCTCCTTGATGTTATTTATAATATGCTCTACACTAAATGATAAAATGGATAAATTATAGGTAGGTAATTTAAAAATAAATCAATATACACAATCTCTCTCTATAAATCGATTAAGCACTAATTTGGTTATTATTCTTTTAAATTCTTTTTTTTTTTTAAATTCATTTTCAACTACATATTTAAGACTTGTTCGATTTCAAATTTTTTCAAAAAAATAACTTATTTTTTGTCTACTTTTTGTTTTATTATTCAAATTTTTTACACAAATAACAAAGTTTGAATAGTCAAAAAAAATGAACAAAAAAAACCTATTTTTTGGAAAATAATCTGCACCGAACAATTAATGAAATCTACAATTTTAATCAACTTTTCAATTACATATTTTATCAATTTTTATTAAAATATCTTAAAAATCTACTTTTTATCTACACGTTAATTAATATTTCAATTTGTAATTAAAATTTATATATTTTATACATGGCATATGGTCAGCAGTTTGAATGCGAAGTTACGTGTTTCATTTCATCATGATTTGTAAATTTAATCACTCCTTTTCAATCTGCACTCAATTATGCCAAAGACAATTCATACTCGTCCCCACTTCCCACTAGGCTGATAAAAGGATTAGGTAATGCGTTAGGTGTGATTAGAGAGTCAATTATCAAAATTTATTTTTTTATAAATTTATTTTAATTAAGTATTTTTGTTCAGCTTCATTGTTAAACATGGGGGCTGGACTATAGCCCGGTAGAGGTGTCAAGACGGGCGGGCCGACCGAACCGGCATCGGCCCACCCGCCTCGACCCGGAACCGCGGGCCGGCCCGTGAACCGGGCGGGCTGTTCACGGGCCGAGAAGGCCAACCCGCGGGCCGTTCACGGGCCGAAGAGGCCAACCCGCGGGCCGGCCCGTGAACCGCTTTGATTTTTTTTTTAAAAAAAAAAATGGGCAGAAAATTCAAACTTTCATATTTGAAATGATATTTAAAAAAAAATAAAAAAAACAAATGGCAGAGAGCCGTTTAAAGTGAAAGATGTGACAGATGCATTCACGTTTTAGTCTTTAAATATATAAATAAAAAATAGAAATTGAATTAAAAAATTAACAAATGTGAATTTATCATTGTTATTTATTTTTTATTTAGTAATTTAACACATTTTTTGTTATATATGTAAACATTATTTTTTTGAATTACAATAAGTAATTAAATTTTTTTAGTAATTTCAAAAAAAAATTAATTTTTTATTCATACGGGCCGAACCGGATCGAACCGCGGCCCATATGGGCTCGACCCGTATGGGCCAATGGGTGGGCTGGGTTTTTGAAAAAAATTTATGGGCTGGGCTGACCCGGCCCGCAACCCGTAGTGGCGCGGGCTTTTTCGAACGCAGGTCGTTACCGGGCCTCATCGGAGGTGGGCCGACCCGGCCCGCCTAACCCGGATTGACACCACTATAGCCCGGGTTCGCTCCAAAAAAAGTCTTTTTTTATAGTATAAAAAAAAATAGTAACAGCCTGAATTTGAAGTGCTAAAAAAAAATAGTAAAAAAAAAAAATCAATAGCAATCCAAACTCAAAAAATTCCTGGATCCGCTTCTTCATGTGACGATTAATAGATTAAATTATATCACTTTATCTATCTCATACTAATATTTGTATTCATTAACATGTCGTTGAATATATTAAGTTTATTGAAATAATCGAATTAATTTGTGATAAATAAAAATTCGTATAAAATTAGGGTGTAAATTCGTAATTTCTAAAATTGTTGGTAATAAATGATAATAAACAAAGTAATTATTTGTTAATAATTGTCACACTCGTATAATTTTATGAATATCAAACATAAGTAATTTATATTTTGAAATAAGAAAAAAATAGTGTATTTAAAATCGAACGTGCTTTGTATTGGCTTAGTATTGCTTAGCATCAAATGGATGAGTGGCTATTATGTTCCATGAAATATTGGTTTTTTCTAATAATATTCTAAGGAAAATTCCAATACAATCACTAATTAAAAATTATTAGGTAGATGCAACACAATATTATAAAGAATCATTGACAGCACCAAGATTTACAAATTTCCCATTTTGTAGCCAAAAAAATGGTGTGACATGTGGGTATGTTAGTAAATTCATATAGGCTTAAAAGATCAAAATAAATAAAAGAAGGGTAAACTATATTTACCGTTTCTATTCTTTCATGTTTGTAGCAATTTTATCTTCATTTAATTTTATTCACACATACCATCTCCAACATTTTATTAATTCGCATGGATAGTCCCTTTTGACAATTTTAACATGAGCTTAAATAAAATAAAATAGCAAAAATATAAAAATATAATGAAAAATTTGTAGTTGGAGTTCCTTACTTTTTTAAAAGTAAAAATAAATCTTAAATCTTTTATTTTTTACAGATTTTTACTTAAAATAATAAAAAATATGTCATCAAATCTCAAACTTTTTAATTTGCTACCTGCGTCCCTCAGTATATGTGCATCCAAATGATTTATAGAGTGTGGATAAATTTCGTCCAAATAATCGTTAATTAACAAAAAGTCAAATTGATAACCTAAATTTCACCAACTTAGCAATGACAAAATAATCTCTTCACATTTATTATTCAAAACAATTAAAAAAATAAAAATAAAATTCTTTTTCTTCTCCACACTTCCCCACCTCCACCACTGTGACCAAACCTGTGAGGATTTTTCTCCTGGATATCTGACCCAAACTCATTGGAGTTTTGTGGGGATGTTTCTCCTAGATTTCTGACCCAAACTCATTGGAGTTTGTGTTCGAAACTGGGAGAGAGAAATCCCACCCGATTTTGCTCGAAACCATATCTGTTTTCACACCTATTTCAAACTATCCAGCATTTAAAAAATCAATTTCAAAGCTTCTCTAGACTTACTTATTCTACGAAGACAAATGAATGAGTCCACATGTTATAATGGTCCATTCTGCGTTAATTTATGGAAAACATTGGTCTGCAATGTCCACATGTTATAATTGTCCATTCCAACTTTTATTATCGGAAATCAGATCTGAGTAAGTCTTGAAATGAGGCAATGATACATGCTGCTTTAATTGATGGAAAACATTCTACACATCAAAAAATCTTCAACATTCTCACATATCTACATATCAATGTTGAATACGTAAGAACTATAAGCATTAGAACTGTATACACATGAACAGTTTGCAAGTGCTTCTTTTAGCTATCCTCTTCGTAGCAATCCATTAACTATTTTGGAGGTAACTATTTTGGGGGGGTAGGATATTGTGAAGAAGGAGATGTTTTATTTATTTATTTTAAATTGTTTGAAATGATTAAATGTAAAGAAATTATTTTACATTTTTTAAAATGTTAGGAACTCTAATTATAATTTTTTTTATTATATTTTTTTTATTTTAATTTATTTAGATTAAGGGAAAAATCGTTAAAAGAACTATCTGTGTAAATTAATAAAAGATTGGAGATAATATCTACAAATAAATTTGAATGAGGATAAAATTTCTTCAAACCTAAAAAGATGGGGAGTGTAAGTGTAATTTATCCATAAAAGAACGGTATTATTTTCTTTGCTGACGATGACGAACTTCAATATTTAAGCTGCGTTTTCTCATTTCTTGATTCCTCAGTTCTCTCCTCTGCGGCCCACCTCCAATACGACGCCGGCTTTGCATAATTCTCAGTTAGTCTCTCACTCATAAACTCTTTCTTTCTCTGGCCAAGATTTTTTCTTTAACCTTCGTTATCTCATTTCATTTTTATTTTTTTATATTTGTACAGAAAGGAACTCTTCAGTTTGATTTGTAAAGAGAAAAAATTCAAGAAAAAGATGGCGTTTGAAAAGATCAAGGTGGCCAACCCCATTGTTGAGATGGATGGTTAGATTCAGATCTATCTAATTCTATTCCTATTTTCCGATCATAGATTTGTATACCTTATACAGATCTGGATTTTCTGTAAATTCCTGCTGGTTTGCCTTGTGTGTGCGTGTTTGAGTTGACTATAGATCAATGTTTATATGGTATTATGCATTGAAGAATCAAGATCTCTCCTTTTGTACTCTCAAAGTGTATTTTTATTTGCTTTTAGGATATGCCTATAAAAGTTCCTGGGACCATGTTTCTTTCTTCTGAGAATATGTTTTAATGTATAAATACTACGATCTGTTCTGTTTTATACATGAATATCTGATTTTTCAATATACTTATATAAAAAATAAAATTTCAAGCAGATTATTTTATTCTTCCTTGAATTTAATAGAAGTAACCTTATATGAATGGTATGATTTCTTATGGTCATTTCCAGATATCATAATTGATTTTTTTAATTAATCTGTAATGCAGGAGATGAGATGACACGGGTCATCTGGAAATTTATCAAGGACAAGGTAATAAAATTTCCCTTTAATTCTTTTTCATTAATTTTCATTAATATGCGTTTATATTTATGTGTGACTGAATGACTCACTGGCTGAGTGTGTATTCATCTGTGTCTCTTATAATGTTGCAGCTGATCTTGCCTTTCGTGGAGTTGGATATAAAGTACTTCGACCTTGGCCTTCCCCATCGGGATGCCACAGATGACAAAGTAACCATTGAAAGTGCAGAAGCAACTCTTAAGTATGTTAACCATTGTTCTGGAGTCTGAATAAATATTGAACTTCTGATATCGGACATTGGTGTCTTTATTTTCTGTTTCCCTTCTAATATTTGCTTACATAAAACAAAATTTCCAACATCTATATTTTTGAGTTTTCTATCACAATTTTCTTAAACATGTATTCGTACTTCTTCTCATTGATGGGAATTTTATATGTCGAAATCGTAGGTACAATGTAGCAATTAAGTGTGCTACCATCACTCCTGGTAGGCATGACTCAGCTAAAATTGTTCAATGCTATGCTGTGGATCTTAATATCATTTTATTTTTAAATATTGAATGAGATTATCATGCTGCAAAGTTATATGCATACAGATGAAGGTCGTGTGAAGGAGTTTGGCTTGAAGCAGATGTGGAGGAGTCCAAATGGGACAATTAGGAACATTTTGAATGGTAAGGGATTAAAGCCATGCTTTCATTTTGTAAGCATTGTGATCCATCTTAGTGGCTCATCATAATTTTCTTTCCCTGCAGGCACAGTCTTCAGAGAACCAATTCTCTGCAAAAATGTTCCCAGACTGGTCCCAGGTACTAGCTATTCCATTTTAGTTCTGATGTTACTTAATTCTTTATTTCCCTTTTCTTTTTGGGTGCATCTCACTCTTTCTTTAGGTTGTGGAATGATACTGAATTTCTGTTGCAATCAGGATGGACAAAGCCAATTTGCATTGGAAGGCATGCTTTTGGAGATCAATACCGAGCAACTGATACAGTTATTAAGGGAGCTGGAAAGCTAAAATTGGTGTTTGGTATTGCACTTTTAATTCACTTTTTTCCTCTTAGATATCTAACACTTCCTTAAATATTACTCCTGTTCTTTGACAAGCAATGAGTAATTTGATTATTATATTTTGTCCTGGATGTGTCTTTGTCTATTTATATGATCATATCTGTTTCTACAACGTTTGTGCATACTAATATTTTTATAATGAATTGTGTTCTAACTTGTATGCAGTTCCAGAAGGGAAGGACGAAAAAACAGAGATAGAGGTCTTTAACTTTACTGGTGAGGGTGGAGTTGCTCTCTCCATGTACAACACTGATGAGGTATGATTTGCAATATTTATAGAGTTTGACATCAGAGTGTTAAAGTGCTGGACCTAAATTATTTCGTTAATGCTTATTTGTGGGACACAGTCCATTCGTGCCTTTGGTGAAGCTTCAATGAACACTGCCTACCAGAAGAAATGGCCATTGTATCTTAGCACAAAGAACACCATTCTCAAGAAATATGATGGAAGGTATGCAGGGTGCTTCCTTTGAATAACTTCCAAATTTCTAATTTATAACCTTTTATACTTAAGTTGCTTTCAAATTCCTTTGTCTGGGCTGTTAGTGTTATTCTTCCTGAACTTATATCTTGTGGCATTTTTGTGTTAGCAAGTCATTTTATATGTGTTTTATAATGTATTCTTCAATTTAAATGTATTAACCATTTGTTTTTCTTTCTTTGGTGGGGTGTTTTGAAGATTCAAGGACATTTTCCAAGAAGTTTATGAATCAAACTGGAAATCCAAGTTCGAGGAAGCAGGAATATGGTGAGTTGCTCCACTTGTGATATCAGGCAATCCGGTTTTATGGAATATTTCAAATGTCACTGATTGCTGCAATTGTATTATGAAATATTTAGGTATGAACACCGTCTGATTGATGATATGGTTGCATATGCTCTAAAGAGTGAAGGAGGGTATGTTTGGGCTTGCAAGAACTATGATGGGGATGTTCAGAGTGATTTCTTAGCTCAAGGTATGAGTGACAAACTTTTAGAATCTCAAGGCTACAGTAATCATGCAAATATCATATTATGCTCTACTTGTAATGTAGAGTATGAATAGAATAGTCAATTATTGAGCATGCCCTTATTTCATTTTTAACTTGAGTAGCTATTACAACCTCAAATTTTTCATGCACGGCCATACACCATACATAACATAGAAATCACACTTGGAAAGGGTGGACAATTAAATAGAAAATTTAAAAAAAAAAAAAAAATCCTATTTTGGGTTAAAATGAATTACAATTAAGAAATCAAAATAGGATTTTGGGATAAGAAATAAACTAAACAAAACAAAAAAACCAATCTTGGGGTAAACAGTCTCGACTGCCTATATTTACTTTCATTTCTACCTTTTGTGTTCTCGCAGGTTTCGGATCTCTTGGGCTGATGACATCAGTCTTGGTATGTTCGATTCTCTTCAACAAATTCTATCTTAATTTTGTATTTCCTTGTGTTCTTTTATCATCCTTGTTACTTTGCAGTTCTGTTTCCATACTAATTTTTATCGATTTCTATGTTTTTCTAGCCTTTTTCTTTTGTTTCTGTACTCCCATCCCACTATTTTACCCACTAGCATCATCAAACTGCATTTATCACTCAATAGTATTCAACCTTGAAATTCGTACACATCTTCAGTTAAGAATCTAATAAATTTCTGGTTTTTATTCAGGTGTGCCCTGATGGAAAGACCATTGAAGCTGAAGCAGCCCATGGAACTGTCACACGCCACTACAGAGTTCACCAAAAAGGAGGTGAAACCAGCACAAACAGCATTGCTTCAATCTTTGCTTGGACTCGGGGTCTCGCACACAGGTAACTGAATTTGGTTTTGAGTACAATTTGGTATAACAAAATGCATTATTTTAAATGTCCTTTTTGGCTTTACAGTTTATTGGTTTCATTTGACCAATGAATAAGAAAAAAATAATTAACAAGCAAGCAAAATGTTTAGGGCAAAATTGGATGACAATGCTAAGCTCTTGGATTTCACTGACAAACTAGAAGCAGCTTGTATTGGTGTAGTGGAGTCTGGAAAGATGACCAAGGATCTTGCCCTTATCAGCCATGGATCCAAGTGAGTGACCATTTCGTCGTTTTCTCAGTCAATAGCTTTGCTCCTAAAGTCATATTTTTTTCCTAAACAAGTGGTTGAAAGCATCTCTTTTAACTCAATCGTTGTGCGCTCTTTTTGTAATGTTACAGGCTCACCCGAGACAAGTATCTGAACACTGAAGAGTTCATCGATGCTGTGGCAAATGAGCTTAAAGCAAAACTTTCTTGCTAAGCACAAGCGTATGTGAATGTTCGCTTCAAGTTTGACAGTTTTACTAATTTATTCTCTTTCCCAACTCACAATTTGTTGTTTGCCCTTGTCTGATTCTCCAGGCTCTAATGAAAATTTTCTGGTGGTCTGGTATTTGCATAGAAAGAAATAATTGGGTGAAAGAAAGGTCTTGAGGGTACCAGCATATTCCTGGTCAGGACTGTTACCTTTTTTATGGTTTAAACTTCAATCTTCATTTTGCCTACTGCTCTTCTCAATGTAATTGGGAAATTGCAACGTAGAATAGCTACTGAGCAGGCACAAGGTTTACATTGGAAGTAACTGCATAAGCAATATCCAAAAACATTCCGAAACTTCTTTAATTTATAATTTGAAATCTTTTGTTGTTGTCTTTCTTTTCTGTTCTCTCTTTTCCCTGTTCGAATTTTGTTGGCAAAGCAAATGAATTTATTAATGATGTTGCCTTTTTCATCTTTAAATCTTGAAATTGAGCTCCATTTGTTAGGTGTTTTCTTGGAACAAAACCACAAAGACCACACTCAACTTCATCTAATAAAGCTACAACATGATTCGAAGGAAGACTATAAATTGATTTAAGCAGATGAATGACACAGAATAAATAAAAATAAAAAAACAACAATAATCTCTTCCCCCAAACTACCATTCCAAGGGTGTTGGGCAGTGATCGGAATATCAGAAGAGGGACCGGAATAGGAATAAATGTTGTATCACTGCTTTTGTAATCTCGACATTTAATTTCACATCCATGTTGAATTTATGATGCCTTAATCTAAACATTCATCAATGAGACATTTAAGATTGGGTTGAAAGGTGGGCACTGCTGCACATATGTGCAAGTACTCAATTCACAAGAGGCTCATCTACATGTTGATCACTGGAAACTAGAAATGGAGGAGTGACGTGCTGACATGTTGCGAAAGGAGATATTATTTCTGTCCAACGAATATTGCTCGATTCGAATAGGGCTTTTCGTTACATTTTTTGCTCCAGCATCCATGACCAAAACCAACAAATGTTATGTCCGTTGATACTTGGTCTGGGAAATCTTTACTGGCTAGTAAGGCTTTCAGTCAAGTACAAATCATTGGGATGCATAGCCATAGAATTAGCTTAAGCAACTTGAAAGCATTGGTCAAAATCTCCAGCGAGTTATTTTTTTTTTTTTTTCAAAAATACTAATTAGAAGAAAACATTAAATAGGGCAAATGATCGTCGATGAAATTTTGTGAATCAGTAGTCTTACAAAAATTAATATAGGTAAATAATTTAAATTGAATTATCGACAGTAATATCTTCACTCATCATTGATGCACTCGATCACTGAAGGATAAATTTTTAATCATTAGTATTTAAGTGTTGTATTTTTATTACCTTTTTTGACATAATTTCTGTCGGTAAATCAAAATATTTATTTTTGTTATTATTAAATGAAAGTCCTTTCGTAATCGTGAATTAATTTTAATTGTTATTTAATTACTGCCAAAATTTTCTTAAGGTAATATTTAATTTTATTAATTTACTTAGTGGTGGAATTTTTATTGGTATATTAAAATTTTTAATTATTAACGATAAGAGACTTTGTTGTTAATCTTAAACTGTATTTGTTATTTATTTGAGGGTGCAACGATGCCGCTCTTAAATCCATGAGTTGAGTCACTCAAAAACATTGGTGGGAATGCCATAAAAAAATTAAGCTCACCCTCACTAGACACAAATTGATTTTCAGGTGGGATAGTCGAAACTCAATTCTATAGTTTAGATCCATACAAGGATTTGTATCAAATAACTTGAAATCTTGAATTATATTCTTCGTGCATGTTAAATGAAATTTTCATATTTTTAAGTCACATAAATAGGTTGCAACCACATCCATCAAATGCTTCTCAAGTTTTTCTAGCATTTCCATGCTACAAGATACAAAATATAATTGAACTCACCACATGGGAATATGTCCATTTCACAGTCAATGTCGGGTCATGCACACAAAATTGCACCGAAATTATTTCTTGAATCAAAGGTAATTCAGTGTTCTTAATTCCTGGGTTTTTAGGTTTGATTGTTCTCCATTCTTCACTTGTTATCAATAAAGTTCTTCCGGTGCTTGTCTGTGAATGTAGATCCGATAAGGGATTGTACCACATTAAATCATTGTGTTTGATCTCTTATTCTTGTGAACTTCAATTACTTGTAGTTCTTGTCAAATTTTATGATTTCTTCTCAAATTACTATGCTTTCTCATTGTTGGTTCCAAGAAATCAAACAAGAAAATATACAAAAAAGGAAAAAAGAAAAAGAAAAAACTCAAATCCATGGTGGAGACTTTCAAGAACTGAAAATATGTCTATTATTAGTTCAGTCGATTCCATAGCCTTCTTTACAGCTTTGATGTTTATCATATTATAACCTGCAGTTCTCCTAGGTGTACAGCAAAACATATTCTTGTGCATCCTCAGGCATTCCATAAACACACATACTGAGAAGACTATTTCCCCTTAAAACTGCTCCATTCTTTCGAATTTTATTGCTACATTACACTACCTTCCATCGCACCAAACACTAACTGCATCGTAATCTACCCTTTCAGGGAAGCAAATTCGTAACTACCTAACAACAGGATATAAATTAAGGAAGTGTTATGAAAAGAAGGAACAAATTCCTAATTACATTGCCAGCTGATGATGCTACTTGTCCCAACCTTGTAGTCAATGAACGTCTCGTGCTATCCATATAAAAAACCAAGTCCATTATTTCTGTAGAATGAAATATGCAAGTTACATATATATTTCCTTACTAATACTGAGCCAGTTAGTAAGCAAAGTGATGTAAATTTCCTTACCAAGCAGCAGCCTCAGTTGTACGTATCTGATGCCTGTCTTAAATCTGGAAAGCACAACAATTACCAAAGAATCTGAAAGTCGGGCATTAGAGCAATTAGTAAGCACGGGAAGATTAATGTGCTGTCAAGAACAATTTCCAAAATTGTCCAACATGCAGGTCATTAATGCAGAAATATTTAGGCATACATAGACTGTAAGACAATTCCAAGCATCTCTGAGATCGTGCTATAAGTTCTAAAGTGGTAATTTCACTTCCCCAACATTATCGTGACTTGGAAACTAGTTAGCTATTTGAATCAAAGAAAACATTAAAAAACCCTTGTCAAAGTCAGTGCACAATGCCCTCCCAAATCCATGCATGTCCATTTTGTGGATGAAAAGATTGCCAGTAGACTGTACGAGTGACTATATGGATTGGGTTTGCTACCTTTTTTAATATTTGGGATAAAGTGCACCTTTCCATTTATATAAACTAACTAAAGGAAACTAAATGTGTGTGCTTAATTTTAAAAAGTATAGTTTTTAAGTAATATTTTTTGTTTACGTTTAATTAAAAACTCCATCTATCCTTCATCACAGTCGACCCCAAACTTGAATAAAGGAGTAGCATTGCATTAAGTTGAAAATCACAATAAAACTTTGTCACGTCTTATAACATGAATTATTCTATGCATTTCGTTGATGGCACATTGTATCGAGTGTAGTGAAAAGGGAGTAAGTGAGGGCGTAGCACATAAGCCACGTAACACTTTGGAACTTGAAGGTGTCAAAAAGTAAGCAAGGGTTGCTAGACTAGAAAACAATATGTTTGTTGCTTGATGTGATTACTAATAAATGGAAAAGTACCAAAGATGTTCAAGTTTATAGAACAAAATGGTGGAACTTGCAGAATAAAAAATATATGAATTTTAAGGATAAGTAGTGAATGAAGAAAAATCGGATATAGAAGGTGATGGTAACATGATGTAGAATGAGGCTACATTCAAAACATAGCGAAGGAGGTATTAGAAATACTTTAAGGTTGACCACCACAAAAATACAACATAGTGAAATGAGAAGTTTTAGACGACAGTTTGACCGAAATAGAATGTTATACAAGCTTACCAAAATATAAAAATGCCTAGGTTTTTGAAAAATATAAGTTACCTAAACAGGATGCCAGGAGGGTAATATTGTTATCCTATGCAAAAGAATATGAAATTTATAGTTATCTAGACAGAGAGTCATTTAGAAGGTATCTAGGGTAGCATAGAAGAAAAGTAGAGATCTAAACCAAGTGCACTAAAGATGAAAATCTAAGAATTTTATTCCATAACAATGAGATCACGGTAAGATCGAGGAATCATTTTGAGAATTAAGTTAATAAAAGGTATGTCAGGATAATGGGGATTTGTTGAACTATTTTGTAGATGGGAATTATGTCAGAAGAATCCGCGAAGTAAGACTATATAGAGAATGAGGATGGGAAAGACAATTGGTCCAAAGGATTTTCTATCAAAGTACAGAAGTGTCCAGACGATGTCGATATTTTATGGTTCACAAAATTATTCAGTGAAATCTTAATGAGTAAATAGATGTGATATAAATGGAGGAAAATTGTTGTGGTTCGTATTCATGAAAATAAAGGAAACATTCAAGATTGTACAAATTACAAAGGATTAAGCTCGTGACTCGTACTATTAAATTATGGGAGAGAGTGATTGATCATAGATTAAGATGTGTCTCAAATGTATCAGAGAAATAGATTGACTTTATGCAAGTGCATCTACTACAGAAGCCTTTTAGCTTCTCAGGAGATTAATAAACAAGTCTAGAGAAAAGAAATAAATATTCATATAGTTTTTATTGATTTAGAAAAAACTTATAAAAGGGTGAATAAGTAACCATTGTGATGGGTGCTAGAGATAAAAAAATTCCTACATTATCAATATGTAAGATAGAACAATCACGAGAGAGATGTAGTGGTGGTAGTATCATAGAACAATCACGAGAGAGATGTAGTGGTGGAAGTATTCCTATCACTGTAAGCTTACATCAACATTCTGCTTTATGTCCTTATTGATGTAGAACAGGTACGTGAGTGAGAAATTAATATTCCTACATTATTTTATAATAATAGTCCATTTTCAGAAAATCCTATCCAAAGTGAAAATTTATCGAAATAACAAAATAAAAAATTTCCCAACTTAAAACTAATAATTATGGTAAGAAAACAATCATTAGCTTTTTCTTATTTTATGCCTAAGAGCATATCCAATGCATTCTATGGATTGTGTAGCCTCTAGATGGCATGCAAGTCGAAAGACTTGTTGTCTACGTGGTATTAATGTCTAGACAATTAAGCTCAAAATTGGTCTCTATTGGTTCTATTTTATGCCTAAGAGCTTATCCAATGCATTCTATGGATTGTGTAGCCTCTAGATGGCATGCAAGTCAAAAGACTTGTTGTCTACGTGATATTAATGTCTAATGAATAGACAATTAAGCTCAAAATTGGTCTCCAATGGTTCTATACACAACCCAATACTGCTGCCTAAGTGTCTTTTATTTTAAAATAAAGTTAAATGAAAATAAAATCACATATGATGATGTATAAGAAATATAAATATTGTTGAGTCATTCTGTCTAACAAAATTTCTCAATCTAGACGGAGCTTTTTACAATATTTATTTTTTTTCTTTGCCACATTAGTTTGACACAATCCTTGTTAGATTGCATTGGAGTGGAATTTTTAAAACACCGTTTATTTTGCTTATGTAGCAAAAAAAATTAGCTATCCACTTAAGCATTGAAGATGCTTTAAGAAAGTGCATATTTTTGCAAATCTTCAAAGATTCCATCATTTCCCGGTTTCCAAGGTATTTAAACTCCAAATATCATTTTCAACAAATTTGATCAAGTAAACTCCTTTTGCAAAGAAAAGGCAGAAGACAAGCCACAAAATTATACAAACTATGTTAGAATCAAAGTTGGCACTGCAAAAAACTCAGCTCACTATTACTATGCATGTACAATATCTTACAACACTTGAACCACATCGTGAACAGTTACGATATTTTATAATGACCAATACCAATAATAAATTTTAAGAAGGGTTTGGTTGAGAAAAGAATAGGCTCTAACGTTAATTGGGGTAGAATGCAAAAAACAAAAGGTGAAGAAAAAATTGGATAACTAATAGAAAAATACAGAGAGGATTCTGAATGTATTAAATCAATGTCTAGAAATAATACTATTCATGTTTGTATTTAATGCCTAATTAGTGGAATTTAAAAGTAGTTTTTTAGTAAATTTTAATGAAATGTGTGATTGAAAAATTGATAAAAGTAGTGAGTCCTGTGAAATATGTGGTTAAAAATGAGTTTGGAAAATAAGCGTTTAAAATAAACTCTAGCAAACATACTCTAAATTATTTAACAAAAACAAAAAGCTGACAAAATAACAAAACGAAAAACTTCATAACTTAAACTAATGACTATGGTAAGAAACTAAATCAAAAAAATAATTCTGATCTTTTCGTCTAACGGAAGTGATTGGGCAAGTCTTCATTGAAATATACTTCGCAATCTCCACCAATGATATGGATGGGGAATTGACGTGAAAGAGGAAGAATATGAGACAGGGAAAAGAGAGAAGAAGAAATTTTGAATATTATAAAGAGAAATTTCAATCCCACTAAATATATCGAATCAGCGGTCAACATTACTCAATAACATCAGTCCAATTTACACTTAAATTCCTAATAAAATGGAAAGTTGCTAAAAAATAACAAAATTGAATTTTCTAATTTAATCCCAATATTGATGGTAAGAAAATAAATCTGAATCTATTTCTTATTTTCATGCTGAAATAGTGAGTACTTTTAGTAAGTCTTCAATGAAATCTCTACCACTTATCTTTTCGCTTTAGTTATGGATGAAAATAGGAGGTATATCCAATATGAGGTTCCTCCATGTATATTATTCGATTATTTTAATATATGAGACTAGGAAGGGGTTGAGGATAATTCAAAACTTTGATATACTTTAGAACTTAAAATTTGTCGGGTTAGCACTTTAGAACTTTGATAGTAAAAATAAGGATGATAATGGGGTCATTATAGAGGTTCATGTTGTCCCTGAAAGCTATTGATTTCAATATTTAGATTTGATTATTAAACAAGGAACGAACTTAAAGAGGATGTAATGCTTAAAATTAGAGTATGTTACAAAAAAATAGAGAAGTCCTGTAGGGGAATACTATGCCATACGAAGATTTCTATATAGTTAAATGCGAGTTCTACCTAACAATTATTAGAGTTACTATGTTTTGTAGTACTATGAGTGTTGGAAGTTAATGACAAAATGTCCATACAGATAAGCATAGCAGAAATGGAGCTGTTGAGATGGATATGTGGTCATACTACAATCATTAAATAAGAAATGAGCATATATGCCATCAAAGAGAGTTGTCGCCAAATGTGAACAAATCAAGGAAACGACAACTTAGGTTATTTGAATTCTTGCATAGACATAAAGAAACTCTTGTTCAAAAGAGTGGCGTGACCTTTGTAGAAAAGGTTATAAAAGTACGAGGTAAACCAAATTGACATAGCTTATTTTGGATGCAAAGGATACCTTCCATAGATGTAGTCATGGACCGGATAGAGTGGCAAAAAAGAATTTATATAGCTGATCAAAAATTTGTCGTCAACAAGGCATAGTTTGTTGAGTTGTTCTTATAGTTTATGCTTAATTAATAATATGATGTTTACTAAATATATTTTCTACTAAGTTGCATTACGGAAAGATTTAATATTTACCAGATTGTCTTGACTTCTCAATTCTTTTGTGTCAAATTGTTAACTTCCTAGAGTTTATAGTGATATTGGGATGTGTAAAAAAGTGCACACACTTTTCAATGGGAGGTATAGAGAAATAATACAACTTCCTTTTAAGGGAAAAAAAAAAGCGGGAGAGAGAAATAGGAGATGAGGTGGGGGGAGTGTGGGGGCATGAGAAGGGAGAAGGAGAAAAAGAGAAAGGGGTGGAGAGAGATAGAAACATGAGAAAGGTAAAAAGAAAAAACAATAGAAAAGCAACTCAGAAGCAGTCTAGATTTCTTCCTGATACTTGAGAAAGAAAAAAATGGAGTCAAGTCAGATTGGCACGCCAAAATGTACTCTACTGCCCTTTCCTTTACTACACTAGAGCAAATAAATAAATTCAGATAGATCCATAAATAAATAGAGCTTGTAAATTTGAAATGTTAGCATGGATGACAAGCTCAAGTGATTAATTGAGTTCAACAGTAGGATAAGCAGAATACGGAGGAGGAAGAGGAAGAAGAGATTTAAGGGAGTAAAAGTTTACATTCTTACACCAGCTTATTTATCAATTTATCATGTAAATAAAGAAAATTATTGATATATTTGGCGAAGAACAGTGCTAACATTGAATTGTGTTGATGAACCAATGTCTTACCTGATTCAGAACTTTCCTGTGGATAGAGGCCACGTAATGCACATTTAGCATAAGCCAGTAGCCGTACTCGTTGAGGAGCTTCCAACTTGCTGATCAAAGACCTTAGCAGTCCGCTGAACAGAAGAGAGAAAAATGAGGAATAATAAACACCAATTTACATTTCTTTAAAAAGAGTTAAAGAAAGCTAATCATTCTTACTCAGTTCGCAATACTGTAAGAAAGTCAGGGGGTAATGACTCCATAAACGAAGATACGTCCTCCATTCTTAGAGACTTCACTTCCTGCTTGAGATATTTTCTCTCTTCAGGGGACATTGCTCTCCCAAGCACAGATTTACTGGTAACTCATTTGAATAAAAGGAGACATTAGTTCCAGCAACTCTACTTATATCAACAAGTGTGGCATTGTGCTACTTACCATAAAAAGGAAGTAAATATTCTATGGTGCTACAATGTCAACTGTCTTGTCAGAAATTAGTTGAATTAATTGTCATTGGTCCAGTAATAAAACAAATGAAGCTTCTACAAGTTCATGTTACATATTCTGATCCCCATTTTCATCTTTTTTAGATCCTGCCATTTATGAATTATTTAAGTTCCTTCTATGAGCAACTAAAAATGTTCTATTCTGCCATACCTGCCACTCCTTCCAATTTCCATGTTATCCTTCTTATTCTATTACAAAAGTATGTAACCATTTCAATGGTTACAGAAAGACATGGGCTCTGCAGGTTGTTCCCCAGGAAAATATCCATATTTTTTTAGCAAAAATTTACTGTTCATCTTTTCTTTTTAGGATCATTCTATGTCCATGGTATCTAAAGAGACTAAGAACAAAGCCCAATGCATCGAGTCATCAACTTTAGGACTAATCTGATTATTCTCGTAGGACAATCGAAGAATACAAAGGTTTTGGCTCAGCTCGTAGCAAAGCTTTAATAGGAGCTCTAGAAAATTCTCTAGATGTCAAAATCCTTTTCAGTAACAAGAGTAGCAAAAGTAACATTTCAAACAAAGAGTCGTCAATCAGCCCTGTTGGCAATATCAACATACAGCTCCACTAATTCTGAACAGAAGAATCAATAGCCAAGAGTGACTAGAAGCTTGAAGACTGGGTAAAAAAACATATAACTAGCAATTCTCTGACAACAAATTCTCTCTCAAAAATTGGGTTTTCTGGTGAAAACAAAGTGGATTGAGCCAGCAGTCTGAGATCATTTCTGGCTCTTTTTACCAACGTGATTGAATTTCAGGTGCATATTCATTAAATCTTCACTGACTATGGTTCAGATCTAGAGAGACAGGTTCCAGTAATAGTAGCTCAATATAGCATTCAAGGGGAAGCGGCTTGATCACTGATTATTAGGAATATGTCAAGTTCGTAGCATTCTTAACAAAGAAGCCCAACTATGTGCTTGGCATGGCAAACAAAATAGCACAGAAGAAGAAAACAAAGGGGAATGACATGGAAATTTATATTATTTTGGTTTGTAATAGACTTAAACCTTTGTGAACAAAGAAATACACAAGTACATAACCACGTCACTGAACGACAATCACCTGTTAATTGTTCTTCCTGTGAATATGACAGGAAAGTACCTAGAGTACTTCCCCACACCAAAGTTTTCACCCAGCTGCTGTAGTTTTTTTGAATCCATTAGGATCATAGCCTTCCAGAGTTGGCAATAGGCCTGTCTGAAACCTTCGTCCAGTTGTTTGTAGATCCCATGATCTAGAAGAACTACATTTATACATATTACAACAAGAAAAAATAGCAGATATTTTCTCCTCTATTAAAAAGGAACATAACACTACAGTATCAACCTATCATACCTAAAGAAAAGCCACCTGGCCCCTCTGGAGAAACAAATATATTACCAGGATGTGGATCCCCGTGCAGAAAACCATGGATAAATATCATCTCAGCAAAGACTTCCACTAGGGCTTTTGCCACCTGAGAAGAGTAGAAGAACCGAATGTGAGAAATGACCAAGTGCTTACAGCACTAACATCTAAGAGATGATCCCTGTAGCAGAACAATTTCTTGATCTACGAGTTTAAACTATCAGCTCCTGCTCCATTTTAGAGTATCAAAATTGTGCCATCAGAATTACAAAAAGTGTAGTTTTGTATCACTTACAAGAATTTAAGTGTTTCCATAGATAAACGAACCTTAAGTGGACTAATTCCCATCTGCCTTTGATATTCCAAGTCATCAACCTGAAAGCTAAGAAATTTCCTTTTAGTAGCACATATAGGCAGAACAAAACTAAATCATGACCATGAGAGTATATGTCAAGGTATCAATATGTTTGCTTACAAATTACTAGAATGTATGGAGGGAGAAAAAAAACAAGGTTACACCCACCAAAACATTCTACGTTTCAAGCAAGTGACTATCAAGGAAATTACAACTAAACAAAAATTGATAGAAGCTTCACCCAACTTAAATTCCAGCTGACAGAAATTTATCACAGTATTCCATTCTTTTGTGGTAAAAGCAATATGAGAAAGTTTATAGCACAAAACTAAAGCAGAATTTGTTTCTTCATGTGTAAAGAACTATCAAGTGGACTTTATAGACATGACCAAACCTTCACTGATATCATAAATAAATCTATGCCTACTTGCACATACTAATTGCAGAATCCTGAAATAGTTGACCCAATGACCATGATGATGCATGCAGGGCCCAAATTTGGCCCAAATATTTTTTTTTTTTTGTTTTTCTAAGTAAAGACCAACCTACTTAAATGTAAAATGAGTCTAAATAGAAAATAAATTCAAATCTAACCTACATTATATATTTTAATATAGTCTTTAAATTATAGATCGTGCAATTTTCTCTTTAAACCTCATTTTAGAAATTTTTATCTTGAATCAAAACGATTTTCCAAATTGTTAGGATTGAAGCAATAAATTAAAGAAGCAAAGAATAAAGAACACAAGAATTTATATAGTCCTATATAGTCCTATAAAAAATAATGATTTTTGTTTACAAGATATTAGTTCCTATATATAATAACACAATAAAAGTTTTCTAATTATAATGAAACTCTAAGGTCGATCCGCGATCAGCTTTGCATAGCACAACATATTAGGCTCCATATCTTAATACAAATTCCAATCATTTTTTAATTCTCTCAAAAAATTTTATTTTAAAAAAATCTCAATATATTAAATGGCCCATTTAAATTTTCGCCTAAGGCCCTCCAAATCTCAGGGCTGCCCTGGATGTGAGTTGCAAAAAGTAATGTCACTCTGATGATGGTAGTAAAAACTGGGTAATGCATACCATGATGATCAGATGTCAGTTACAGGTAATCAATTAAAGGATTATCATTCAATTGAAAACGACAAGCCTTCAGTGTACAGATCAGTCGATGTTTAGAAATGTCAGTTAAGTGACAGGGAACTTGCATAACTGACTATCTTGTGTTGAACAATTGCTTTGATACGTGTATTTTACACTTCTTCTGAAATTCCTTTACATTCTGATGTCTTTTGTTCATGGTTATGGAAAGCATGATAAAGCAATTTCTAATTCATGATGCATTATATATAGAATGGCTGAAACTTGCCAACAAAATGTTGAATACATAATCAGTTGACTGGCTTTGATTTGGCTAATGGCATGTACAAATAAGCTAATGATGTCAAATACAACTATACAAGAAGAATTCCCTTAGTGTTTTCGCCCCTGCTTGACAATGTAAAAGTATCCCTAAGAAGAAGAGGCAGATTTTATATAATTCTACAAAGTTTTGAGGAACAAATACATGCATAGAAATTTTGGACAGTGAGATAAGGTACAAAGTAAGCATAGTTTAAAGATTGCATATAGCACATAGCCACATACCTTCTGTCCTTTACAAAATTGCATAGTCAAAACCTGGCTGCTCGTGAAATCCTGGAGATGTGGTAATGGTTGTGAGCTTAAGATAAGAAAGATATTTTTGAGGAACAAATAACTTCTGTTAAAAACTGATACCAATCATTGATGAATAAACCTGACAATCATATCATACCCAGAAAACAAGTGGGATCCTGATCACGCTGTTGTTTATGAAATTTTTGGCAGTTCTTTCTGAATTTTTAGCTTCTTGAATGAAATCTGTACAGCAGTACAGATATCAAAACAATCTAGCAAATTAAGAAATTAATAGACAGCAATTACAATGAATTTTTTTTAATGAATTTAACAGTGTTTATTGATCAAAATTTGTGGCACAAAATATGACTTCTGTATGAACTCAAAACACAAAAACAAAACAACCAAAAAACGCATATTTCTGGAAGAAATTAATGCATTAGTTACTGGATAATGCATGCACTATCAAAGACACTAAATTTTGTGGCCGACATGTTCTGAGTACGTATAATACTAAAGCAAATAGATGGGACAATTCTAATAGAAGGTTCAAAATCAACAATGGTTCCTGATAAACAGAAACAAATATATGAATTATCAAAAGAAAGATAATAAGAATTTGTTTTACTGCATCTCAGTATCAAGTTCCTTGTCTATGAGTGTTTCCTTCTTCAACTATTCTTTTTTAAAAGAAAATAACAGAACCAAAATTAAAAAAAAAAAAAAAAAAAAAAAAGAAGAAGAAGAAGAAAGAAAGAAAGATCTTAGACGTTACAACACTATTGTACCAAAAACAAAATCAAACCCAAGTTTATGGGACAGACTTAGTCTCTGGAAGGGAGGTATATGGCAGTTCATTCTGATAGTCCTATCCTGTGTAACTGGCTTATAGGGCTGTCTCCCGTTAGCTCGTTAGAGTCCCAAGAAGGAAATACACTGGTAAAGAGTCCTAGACTGGGGCTTGAGTAAGTTTCCTAGCCATTGTGGAAGGTACATATCTGCAGAAGGGAGGGCAGAAGGAAACTTGCAAGAATGCAGATCATATATGATCCAACGAACGGGTGGCAACAGGATAAACTCAATTCAACCAAGCCATAAGTCAACTATTTGGGGTCAGCAACCAAATTCTTATTTCTCCACTCTTCTCAAACTTAGCAAGTAACCTTACTCGACATTTATTATATGAATTCTAGGATTTCAACTTAGAAAACTAGAATTGTGCGCATCCCTCGAAAACTAATAAAGATTGCATGTTTCCTATGAGATTGCAAATGATTTCTCACACAACAGTATATAATACGTAAAACAAACAACATAGATACGAATCAATTTCCAGAAATCTTTTTTTTTTTTTTTTTTTTTTTTTTGAAATCTAACATCCAATGTCACGATTGAACTCACCAAGTTCAGAAGCAATAGTTTTTGCAAATTCTGACACCATCCAATCGAACCTATATTCAGGAAAAAGCTGGGAGAAAGAAGCAACATGAAACCTTTCAATCCTGAAGCCATATTAGGAAAAGAACCAAACAACTTGAAATATTACATTATGATCAGTAGATTATTGCCATTAAACTTTGGACACTCTCCATGCATTATAAATTATTACAATATAACCATTCAACCTAAAGAGGGTGCTTGACAAGTCCCCTTCATCTAATTCTGTTGAAGTAAATGCTGCTGATGGAGATCCTAATGGATATAATAGTAGAGTCTTGCTAAGTTTAGATTTATGTTAGTTTATTGTAATGTTCTAGTTTGACTTAAATTATGTTTTATTTCCTTACCTTCCTACTTAAATTAGGTTTGTTCAAATTCCATTTAAAGAGGATCTATGCGTTGTAATAGTTACACTTTATTATTGAATAAACTCAGGTTTTCTCCCTCTAATAATTCTCTCTCTTCTCTTCTCTTCTCTTCTCTTCTCTCTTCTCCTCTCCTCTTTCTTCTATCTCTCTCCCCTTTCTCCTTCTCTTCTCTCTTCTTCTATAATCCTAATTCTTGTTTACGATCGTCCGTCTCAGCAGCAGTCTGAACATGCGACTTCTGCATACCCAACAAAGTTGGTTTCTCGAATATCATTAGTAAAAATAGAAAATAGAGGAAAGGAAACATAGAAAAAAAGAAAGAAAAATAGCTAGAAAACTTGAATTTCAAGAAATCATGCTTAATCCTATGATATTCTCGTCTGGTCCTTGTTCACATCTCTCCAGCCCCGCGATCCCCATCCTCTCTTCTTTTTACCCATATACCCCAGCTTAATAGAGTTGCAGTTACTGAGTTCTTATGAATGTTGATTGCTCATTAATGGAGGAGTTGAAAGACAATGATGGTGGCTATGGTTGTAGGAGCAAACACAGAAATTAGTAATGAATATGTAAAAATTTTTTGCAAATGATTCTTTTGGACCCGATTTTTAAATAAATTGATGGATAAAACAAAATAGTTCATTGAAAGATTTGAAGTTCTATGTTGTGGAACTTGAGGCCTTAATGAGGGAGACAAAATGGACTTGGGGTCCCACCGGTGGGAGTACACAAATTAGCCATTAATTCTGGTTATCGATGCTCGTACGCATGTGAAAAATGAAACATGTGACTGTGATCATTAGTGATGGTGTGTCTAGATTAATAGGAAGGTGTTACATTTTCTTGTTCTGTGAGAATTTTCCTTTACTCCCACCAGATGCATGACGGGAAATGTCTGAACTTGAATAATTTCGAAAAAAATTAGGCAAAACAAACATATTGGGCCTTAGTTTAAGTGGTCAATGATTGAAGTACACCTGGTGAAGGGAGGTGTCACGACAGGAACCTTGTCATGAACTTTCCTAACAAAAATATTACTGCTTTACCCTGTTATGGTGTGAATTAAAGAACTGAACAAGTGCCATAGCAACCAAAGGTTTTCCAAAGTCGAGTCATGTTTGCAGTAGATACGTTCTTCTATCAAAGATTTGAATGTAGCTGACTAGAAACTAATGAACCAAAAGGAAAAATATAAATTAGATTTTTATGGGATTTAGCGGCTAATTTTTACTGAACAGGTACGTTTCCATTTTGATGAAATAATTGACCCATGAAGCTTTTTGTTAGTGGATCACAGTTATTGATTTCTTAAAGCAAAAGAAAGCTTTGAGCTACCCATTAACCACCAGCTTCAACATTGATTACCAACTTTCCCATACCATTGACAAGTCTGTTAAATAATCTTAAAAGGGACGTGAGTGCATGTATCAGGAATATTTGCTGATTTCTAACTGTAAAATGTGTTGTCTTGCCAACACGATCCCGCCTAGCTAATTGTCAGCTACATCTAATTTGAAGCTTTTGACAGTTATCATCGATCACATCTATTCACCAATTCTAAGTCAATGCATGGTAGATTTCACTATGAGCAATGTAGCCTATAAGCTTCAAGCAGAGACAGAAAAGAGACGAAAGAAAACAGTCAATCAGATTGTATTATATCATTCACCATTCACTTGATTAGAAATGTTGGCTGAAGAATATATTGTTTCTAAGCTTTAAAAACAAATAGTATTTTTAAGTACTCAGTGTTCAAGTTAAGTATGTCATTCAATTGCATGCAAATTTCAAAAAACTGAAATTTGAGAGCCATGGTTCACATACTTTCTATTCATGATAAATTACGTATTACAAAACAAAAGAACAAGTTACAGATGGCCAGATGACATTTAAGTAAATGAGGCCTTTAATTCTTACCCATGCAACTGATTTTGAGAGGAAATCCATAGTCACAAGGTCAAATTTCATCTGATACTCTAATCCTGGATATTGTACCTGTTGTTCAGATAATGCAAAGAAACCTGAGCGTGCATCATTCCATCATGATTTGTCCAACAAAATAAAAGAAATGGAAGGGAGTTCAGGAGGTTTAGTTATTCTCGTGCTGATGCCACTGAATAGCCAAATGTCAAGGAAAATTGGTTCCACTTTTCATGAGGTTTAGTAATTTTAGTGCTGATGCCACTGAATAGCCAAGTGTCAAGGAAAGTTCGTTCCACATGACAACAGAAAAATGATTTTTTCCAATTAAAGCAGACAACTCTGAGTCTAAGCTCAATCTAATTGCTAACCCACCCATATAAAAAATTGGCTATAATTGGTAGAAAGAGGATGACAAGAACGGTTCAGATTTAAAAGTATTGCACTTCAGAACTTACCAATAATATTTTAAAGCCTTCAATTGGCAATATGATACAATAGAAGGAGATGGCTGTCATTAATTAGTAAAAGGAAGATCATATAAAGGTTCACTTTTAAAAGCACAGCAATTAGTTCAAATCATATGTTTATTAGTTTAGAAGCTCAATCAAATGGACATATGTTTCCACAAAGAAGCTGGCTGTACTGGTTGGTGTATCATGTGCCAAAAGACCTGCCAATAGAATAGTCCTGGTCTGTGCCGCCAGGAATCAAGGTGCCCAATATGAATCCTATTTATGAAAGATGTACTTGTTCATTTCATTAGAGTATATCCTCCTCTTTGAGTCAGAACCATGTCAACTAAAAGTTTGAATGCCCAGAATTATATCAGGCTTCAGCGCATGCTGGTAAATAGTTATCCACACATCACAAGCCCCCAAAAGACAGCAATGTTGATTAAAGAAAATCCAACAATAAGAGAAGGTCAAGAGTAATGCAATGCACAAATATTTTTCTATCTATTGCTGGACATCCTCATAGGAAAATGGACTTTAAACAGCATAATTTCATTGACAAACCTTCACTGCCACTTCCTGACCGTCTTTCAATAAAGCATGGTGTACTTGAGCAATAGAAGCAGCGGCAACTGGTTGCTCATCGAATGAGAAAAATCTGATTATCATAGATCCAGAAGTCAAAAAGTCATTATGGCTTACAAGTAGAAAATGATAAGCGGAGAAGAATTTCAGCTTCCTTATTATGGGTCAAGGAAAGGTAAAAAGGTCAAAGTTGAAACTTTAAGCCATTTACGGGAACACAATATTTGCAAAAAAAAAAAAAAAACTCAAGCTCTAAGCGTTAATATTAGACAATGCAAGTATGAAAATCAAATTTTGAGAATCCTGTCATAAATTCCAAGTACTTTTTTTCATTTTTCTTTTCAGTTACCTTGAAGTCAATGCTTATTTAGTTGAGAATGCAACAGTCCAATCAGTTTTTGCCTGATTTTGTCGGCTCTAAGCATTATTCTGTCATTGCTTTCAATGACAGTAGGGTCTAGCTGTCAACAGGCAAGAAGAACTCACAAAGTTACAGATCTAGAAGTTATTGCCAATCATGGGCAGAGAGATGAGTGATAATCAGAGAGAGTAAAGGGAAAAATTAAAATGGAATAAGTTAGTGCAGTGACCCGTAGTGCAGCGACTACCTTCCCCCAAACACCTTTTAAAGTAGGCCACCTCGCTTCACTTTTTGTAGGTTTACCAAGGCCAATGACTCTTTTCGTCTACATTTAATCCACGTTAATCAAAATGTTCCTAAAAAATAAAGATTTTCAGAAACTTCTATATTTCACAATTATCTTATTATTTTCAACATCATTGATGCAGGAGAGTCGAGTACACCAAGCACAATAGGGTCTGAACCACAATTTATAGGCAGCGTGCAAGGATGGGCCGAGTGGTGATGAAGTTGTTTGCTGAACATTGAAATCTAATTCTTATTTACTGCTTATTTGTTTAATTGTTTAAGTAATTAAGTAGGGTTGTTTTTGGTCTTTTACATACGTAGGGTTTATTTCCAGCTTTGAAGTATTTAAACATTGCTATGAACTTGATCATTCTTTGGTGATTATTGAATAAACAAACTCTCGAAGAAGATTTCTTGAAACTCTCAATCTCAATTCGGCATTCATGGAACCAATGAATAGTCGATCTCGTGTTCATTAACTTCGCTTCGCTGTTTGCATCAATTATTCTATCCAAAATTATCAGAATTTGAAGTGATGCTCACACCATGTCCAACAAGAGGGATGAGCCCCCTCACGCTTTTACCTTTTAAGACACTCATCTTTTTTATTTTTAGCTAAATCTAGGCTGAATCCTTCACTAGACTACAGATTATAAGGTCCTTGACCACTTCAAGCCCTATCATTATCCCTTTTCCCAATGACGGCACATATCTATCTTCTCCCTACGAGTCCACCATCTTACATTTAAGTTACAGGGAGAAGATTTTCAATGCAAATTACCATAAAAATTGCAAGCAACCCATACCGTGAAGACTCTCAATTAAACCAACGGTTTTACACTTGCAAGATTTTCCAAGATCAATTCATATAGACAAATGGGGTTCAAAATCAAATAAAAAACAAAGAACATAGACCCAAATATGAAATAGAAATAGTTTCATAATTCACCAGATATACTGGCAAATAGGTCACACAATATTATGACTAAACAAACTTAATGAATTCCATTCATAAGTTAATCAGGAGAGAGCTAAAAGTTTCTGCTACCGTGAATCAGAAAACAGAGTTTGCATATGGTTGATAAAATGGGGAAGTAATAGAACTTAGCAAAAAATAAATTTAAAACATTTTCCATTTGCATGTTACAACTTACATCTCTGATAAATCCTTCCCCAAACTTCTGAGTATCACTTCTTTGATGGCTCTAAAATTACAAGGAACTGCCTAAAGCATCACCAAGCATGAATCAGCATATGACTTGTACACAATGAAAACCGATAACATGCCACACATGAATTCGCTCAAATAAAACTTTCATAAAACAATGATAAGAACCTGATCCTGTAAAGATGACAGGGTTGATGAGTATTCTTTCGGAACTTGCCGCATGGCTGCAACAAACTGACCAGCTTTGACATAGAAACCTTTGTTGGCATGGCACAATTTTAACATCCTCTTCGCTGACCGTAGATGAATCTGGAAAGTCAAAAAGCGTCAAATTCAAAACAAAGGAAGGTTGTACTCCCTCATCTAATGCTCTAAAGAGAACTTCCACATTAAATCACTTCCGAATAAACTTTTGTCAAAGCTAATCAAGTCTCCTCAATATGTTAATAAGTGAATTTGATAAACAACATTCTCAAGAGTAGCCATTGCTTTGTTATAATGATGTGTGTATCTTACTAGTTACTGCTATTTGAGTTATAATATAAATGTAGAAAATATTAAGCTTGGACCTTTAGTTCATCAGCAATTTATCAGAGTCCAGTAGGTTTTGCACATATTCATCATCTCGAAACATATATTAGAAAATTTAAAACTTGGATGATATAGATGAGCCCACTTTTGCAGTTTTTCCTGGTAAGTATAGTTCCATTTAATTTTATCTGTCTATGTCTATTACTAATTTAAATCAAATAGAAAATATACAGAATTCTATCAAAAATTAAGAAATGCGGCATAACATTATGTAAAACTAATTGCCAAACCTCTGACAATGTAAGCCCATACTCATTGGAATCCACCGATAACCCGTGTAACGAATACTCGTAATCAACAACACACGAAGTGATCTGCAAAATTAGACCGCATGCTCAGAAGTCAGAACCTTAAAAACTGCCCAAAATGCAGAGTAAAATAGTAAACTAAATGGGAATATTAATACAGAAAGCAGGTTGATACAGTGAAAATGGCACGAGAAGACCGAACAACGCCGTTCAAGAAATTGAAAGGGAAATTCAATGTGTGACTGTAGGGGAAGTGTTCAGGGTTGAGAGTTTGGTAAGTGAGAGAGGCGAAACCGGTGGACGCTATAAGGTACAGCGAGGTCCTGGCTGCTCCTCCTCCACCGCTTGCCTTGCCGCCAAACTTCAACATTCCACTCATCTATCTATCATACCGGATTGAAAATCTGACCTTGCAAATTTCATTAGTTGGAAAATTTTAACTAAAAGGATTTCGAATTCAAAAATTAGAATATTAAATTCTTTAAAAATTCTAAAATTTTAATCAATCTTTTCTCTAAAGCCTTACTCTCTTGTAACACATAATTTATTGAATTGTTAGATTTTTTATTTAAATTTAACTTTAAAATTCATTCAATGAAAACTTAAGATTATTTTGAACAAATTAGAAAAAATATTTTTGCTTATTTTAAGCAAAATTACATCACGTCAACAAATTGATAAATAGATTATTAATTTTTTCGGTTAAACTCCTTTTTGGACAGTATTAGGGCGAAGTAATTACAAGAATGGAATAGAGAGGTTAGAGTGGAGAAGTTTAACTAAGGGTTTTATACATTGCTCAAAACTATAATGTGTAATTGTAGAATATGTGTGCTTTGAACATGTCATAATTAGGGTTAATTGTTTCAAAATTCAATGTACTATCTTACGCGTCACGAATATCTACTGTACTAAAAAATGTTGCTAAATCCTCACTATACAATGTAAATCTTATCTCAATCAATCACTCTTCACATAGTCGTTAGAATGTCTTTACAGAGTTGCTGACGTGTCAAACAGAGATCCTACGCCTATCACCGTCTATTTAATCCACGTCAACATTTCACATTTACCAAACACGTTTTCTCCTTTACCAAAATCAATTAAATGAGGCCCAAATCAAAAATCCCCAAATTGAATGAACCCTAACCCCTTCCTTAGCCTCTCCAAATTGAATCAATGTAATCCCTTACTCAACCGCGTGATGGAAAATTCTTTCGATTCTTCGTGAATTGTGGAAGGGGTTATATGTCATTGTGGTCAGTTCACCATATTGAAGACATCTTGGACAGAGGCAAATCCTAGTCCCCGATTTCGAGACTGCAAGTTCTATGGGAGGCCAAATGCTTGCGATTTCTTTCATGGCTTGATCCTCCAGCACATCCTAGTTACAAATCAGTCATCAATGGGTTATTGCGAAACAAATTAGTGGCTGATAAAAAAAAAAGTGGTTGTCAGTTGGAAGTTCAGAATTTATCAAATTGGTTTTTGGTTGCTCACTTGCTTCATAGTTATTCGTATTCTCTTCTAATTATCTAGCCGCTATGAATTGTGTAAGGTTGGGTGTAGTTTGGAAATTAGTTATGACGTCCCAACTGTAATGAGTTGTGTAAATTTCATCATTTTCTGGAGCTGTTATGTTGAAGTTATGGAGTTGTTTTGTTGAAGTTTGATGGTGCAATTCTCTTTGAGTGAGAGAGGAAAAGAGTAGGTGCTTGTGTTACCCAATCTATCATTGAGGGAAATGGCACATTAGTTAATGTATTAGGTTGTTTAGTTGAAGAAATGAAAGTCAGATTATTTCAAATGCATCCTACTGTAATTTTCTGGTACTGGTGTTATCCAATCTATCATTAGGTTGTTTAGTTGAAGAAATCAAGGTTGTTTAGTTTGGAATTTATCAAATTTGTTAGACCAAATGTTGGCTTCAATCCAACAACATCACAAAAAGTTGCTGGTTGCCTAACACTTCCACCAGTATCACTTCCCAGTGATACCACACATTGTCTAGCAGAAACAGCAGCAGCAGAGCCCCCTGATGATCATCCTGGGACCCGTGACAAATCCCAAGGATTTGCAATCACCTAACAAATATGAAGATGTATAACATGAGTAAACCATATTCAGTAACAAGTCATAAATTTGAAGGCAAATTCTTCATCCCAGTTAATTTGCTTACTTAATGTTTATGAACATTAACAAAAAGTAATTGCACAAATTAAAAAACTTGACAGATTGAGCTATTTCAATTTGCAAGTATCAATTGCATATACACCAATTTCAACTTCTCATTCAACTCTAGATGGTAAAATGCCAAACTTTTTTTCATCTCACAAAAATAAGCACAATCACTTGGCTCCACAAAAATAATGCCAAACTGAATGCCAAACTTTTTTTTCATCTCACAAAAATAATGCAGCCAGCTGAAATAATTTAGCTCTACAAAATGAAATTTCCAGCCAGATGAATTGAACAAAATATACACCAACATGACAAAAAACAAAATGCATCATTCTGCTGCCCGTGTCTGTCATTCCCAGCAACCAGATTTTATCAAAAGCATCATTCAAAACTTGTGTTTGTAAGAGCTTCAGTTACGTTTCTCATACTCCTTTTGTGTGCTCTTTCAGCCATTTGAGTTATCGCATCTTCCGTTGATGAAATGTTAACCTCTTGTATTATCACTGCAGTGGCCACATTCGTTGGCATAGATGCAGAAGGCCCACAGATTATCCCCTCAACTGCACATGGATGAGACACCCCAGGGGTCGGCATGAATCTGAAACTTGATTGCAACACTTTGCCCTGGCTAGAAGAACATATATTGTCTCTCTTTGGAACCATTTTACCCTGACAAAATTTAAAAATGAAGTTAGTGCACTGGTATTGCCTCGCTCAGAGTTTAAACAAAACAATTTAGTGCACTGGTACTGGAAGTTCATAATTTAAACAAAAAAAAAAACCTATTAGTGCACTGGTATTGGATTTCTAGTTTTGTACCTTGCTTCTCCTACGTTCTGGCATTTTGCTCCACCTCAGCATTAAATAAATCTTAGGAACATGATAAAATCACAAATTCACTCACATTTTGCTGAAGGACAAATTTGAAAATCATTTGAAGTGATTCAGTTTGTATAAAATATACTTATATTATCAGGGGCATCCGATCTCAAATGATAACGGCTATTATGACCTTCCAAGCTACACATGGAGCACGTCATGGTGACTTGTCCTTTTCTCCTCACATATGACTTGGACTAACTGTGGCCTATAAATTCTTCCTCGACACCTGTCCTCCTTTTTCTCTGCCTGGTTTTACAACACACGTTGGGGGTTTGATCACAAATCCCTCAACTTGCGGCCACAGTTTCTTGCCATTAATATGATATATTATATGCTCGTAGCACCTCAAATACGTCTCAACCTTGTAGCAGTTGTCAACGAAGTCCATTGGGTCATTCATTTCATCAAGTATCATGGCACAAGCATGGGTACAAGGAATGCCAGTTAAATCCCATTTTCGACACGCACAAGTACGATCATGCAAGTCCACGACAAATGTCCTAGCGGCACAGGTAACTTGATATTGTGAGCCACCTGAAAAATCCAAAGTGCAGCCCCCAACCGATGCAACATTCCTATCCAACTTTGTTTTAATTTTCGGACACAATTGGCCATTATACCTTATCATCCTATCCCTACATAACTGAATTCTTTTCATGAATGTCGTTTGAATCGAAGTCAACTTTGTTAGAACCGACTTTTCTCTATCCTCTAGCAATGTCTTGTTAAAACACTCACAACCATTGTTTAATACAATGTCGCATTTCGGTTTCACAGAAAAATGAGATTTACTCCACTCCGTTGGCGGCCTATCCATCAACCACTTGTACACATCTTCATTGACAATTTGTATTTGACCCATCCAATGTTTATAGTCAGTTACGGTAGTCGACTTTGCAGCCCGCCACAAGTAGTCCTTCAAAATTTTACCCTTGAAGTATTTCTTGAAAAAATTCGAGTACATGTGTCGGACACAAAATCTATGATCGGCTTCTAGAAACAGCTCGGCAATAACATTTTACAATCCCTTTTGTCTGTCAATCATGAATGTCCAGTCGTTTCCATTGTCAATACCAATATCATTAGCCAACAGGGACACAAACTATCTCCATGTCATTGTATTTTCTTTCTCGACTACCATGTACGCAACCAGATATATGCAATCATTGGAATCTATACCAACGGCTGTAAGCAATTGCCCTCCATAATTTGCCTTCAAAAAGCACCCATCCATTCCTATCACTTTCCTATAACCACTAACGAACCCTCTTTTACACGCATTCAAACAAATGTACATTTCTTGAAATTTCTCCTCGTTCACTCCTATAACAACGGTCGATCCGGGATTAGTCCTCAACACCTCTCCCGCGTAATTCCTCATTAAGCCAAATTGTTCTTCAATTGTACCCTCTACCAAGGTCTTGACATATTGCCTCGTTTTCCAAGCCACATTCCTACTAATTTTCACTTTCAAATCTTTATAGACCGTCGCTACAATATTCTTTGCCTTCCAATTAGGATCTACCGTAAAGTTCTCAAGATAATGATTAGCCAAGAATATGTATGTGCAATGTCTATTAATTTGGTCCCTAGAGCACGTATGTTTTTGAGTAAAAGATTTTATTTGAACCGTGCTGTTGTTCATCATCTTAGAAGCCCAAACCCTCCATTTACAACCCAACTTGCAAACCATATGTAATCTCTTCAGATCATTTACCTTAAATCTAACATTGAATCTATTCATAACACCATAATGCCTAACTGCATTTTTGAATTCATCTAAGGACCTAAATTTTTGTCCAACTTCTAAATGTGGATTTTTCATAACTACATCGGCATCAAATTTTGGAAACCTATACTTAATTTCATTGTCAGTTGAATACTCACTAATCAATCTTCAGAAGAAGGATACTCCAAGTCATCTTTTTCACATTTCAAGCCTTCTGTACCTTCAGTTTGCATATTTTCACAAACCATTTCAATGCATTCAATTATATTGTCGTTGAACAACCATCATCATCATCATCATCATTTATCTCATTCTCTGAATCATCGAAATCTGGTCCTGTTCTGAATCTGAAAAAAAAAAAGATAAAAACAACTCAGCAGCATACCCATATTCGAAGATAAACAAGAATCAATGCAATCTCCATTTTTTATATAGATTATTTTAGCTTTGCTGTGGGATACTATAACTAGGGTTAGGGTTTTCGCACAAGAACTATGGAATCTGCATGGGATAGGAACGAACAATCAATACCATACAACCAAAATCACATTGCTTACCTCCAAATAGTCCCTCCGTCGGCGACATTGTCAATTTCTTTAAAATCGGTGGTTCCTCCGGTGGGGTATCTTTGTCGGGGAATGGAGTACACACGGGAGGAGAATGGAGTTCACACGGCTAAGGAAGGGGTTAGATTCAATTTGGGAAATTTTGATTTGGGCCTCATTTAATTGATTTTGGTGAAAGAGAAAACGTATTTGGTAAATGTGAAATGTTGACGTGGATTAAATGGACGGTGATAGGCACCACGTAAGATCTTCGTTTGACACGTCAGCAACTTCGTGAAGACATTCTAACGACTGTGTAAAGAGTAATGGATGGAGATAAGATTTACATTGTACAATGAGGATTTAGCAACATTTTTTAGTACAGTGAAGTATCCGTGACGCGTAAGATAGTACAGTGATTTTTTAAACAATTAACCCTCATAATCAACATTTTAGCAAATTGTACTCTACATTACTTGTGATTTGTGGCTCAAATAATTAAAACAATCTATAGGGCATGTCACATTTGAGGGTTAATTTTGTTTTTTTTTTTTAATAGTAGGCATGAAGTAGTTGTGTATTTCTATTTTTTTTTTGGAGCTATTTGTCTATTCATAACAAGAAAATGAGTTAAATATTTCAATAATCACTGAAGTCTTAGTCACGTTTTCGATTACTCACTGAACTTTCAAATGTTAGTTACTAAACTTTAGAAAGTTACGCTCTGTTAATTACTCCTCACGATTTCGTAACTGTCAATTGACATAAACATACGCGTGGCTGACAAGACGCGTGGCTGACGGAATGCCCATGTTGTACGAGTTAAATGTTTCAATAATCACTAAATTTTTAATTGCATATTCGACCACTGACTAAACTTTCAAATATTGATGCGTGCTCAATAAACTTTAGAAAAATAACGCTTCGTTAATTACTATTTACAATTTCGTAACTGCCAATTGACGGAAGCGCACACGTGGCTGAAAGAACGCCCATGTGGCATACATTTAAGGTTAAATTCTACCAACCAATTGAAGTTGCCCATCCATATCATCAAAAACTTTTTCAAAATACGATTTATATATGAGAAACATATATTCTTTTCTAAAATTGAAATCCCTCAAAAGTCTCTTCTCCCAAGTTCAATTCTCCCAAATTTGATTCTTAACCCCAACTTCCTATCACCTGCAACAAAATGACACCCCCACAAACCAGTTTAATCGAGGACCCCCATTCTATTTATAAATCAATAATATCGCACATGGAAGGACCACATGGAGGTAAAGTCAAAGTCTATTTGTTTTTTTTTTTTTTTTGTCGTATTATATACCCAAAAATCTGCATGTATGGAGTTCTTTTATGGGAAACCTAGCCCTAATGTGTGCCACGTGGGCGCTTCGTCCATCGACAGTTACTAAATCACGAGGAATGATTAATGAAAAGTAACTTTCTAAAGTTCAATGAGCACACAAACATTTGAAAATTTAGCGAGTAATCGAAGACGCGACTAAAAAATTAGTGATTATTGAATTATTTAACTTTGTGCCGCGTGGGCATTCAGTCAGTCACGTATATGGTTCCGTCAATTGACAATTACGAAATCATGATGAGTGATTAACGGAACGTATTTTTCCAAAGTTTAATGAGTATGTAGCAACATTTAAAAGTTCAGTAAGTAATCGAAGATACGATTAAACTTTCATTGATTATTGAAACATTAACTCTCCAAAACACTCCTCTTATTAATATTGTTCCATTACATGGGTGTAAGACTGGTTATTAGTAAACTAAAAAAGTTTACAGAATATTTCATTAAAAACAAGAGAATTTGGTACAAATAGTCCTTAATCATTGTCCTTAGTGTGAAATAGTCCATAACATTTATTTTTTTGCACAGAAATTTCTAACATATGTATTTTGGTACGCAATTGGTACTTATTTGATGAAAAAGACAAATGTGCTATTAGTTTTAATTATAGAAAATTACATTAGGATTCCTAACATTTGTAAAATGTGCAAATGAGTCATATACATTTATTAAATAATATTTAATTTTATATACTAAATATATCATTATACCTGCGTCAATTAATTTTTTTTAGTAAAAAATTATAAAATTATTGTGCTTTAAGTATATGTAATTGCTATATGATGTAAAAAATTTAAATAAAAATTAAGTTAAATAAATAACAAAATGACTTATATAATTTTATGACATTGAACCAATCTTATTTTATTTTGTTCAACATAAAAATACTAATAAAAATCAATTAACACATTATGGGTTGTTTATTTTTGAACGATAATACAACAATAAATTAAATTGTAAAGAATACGGCTGGAACTCTATTATTTGTAGTTAATAAACGAATAGTTCAATTAAATAAAAGTATTTGAGCATCAAATTTGCAACAATTTTTTTGTCTATTATAATGATAAAATAAAATTTTAAATAATGTAATTACTTAATAATACAAATAATTATTTTAGTTTATTAATAATTATGAGTTTAAATTGTAGTTATTTTATAATAATTCATAAAATATACAAAATAATTTAGTATATTATTAATTTGTTCAATAAAGTCTTAATTCAAAAAAAATTGTTAGTTTTCTTTAATTTTTTAATAAAAAATAAAAGTATTAGACCCATTTGGACATTTTGCAAAGGTTAGCAACTCAACAACAATTTCTCCTTATTAAAATTATGTGTATATTAGTCTTTTATATCGTATAAGGACCAATTAAGTACCAAAAACACATAGGTCAGGAATTTATGTGCTAAAAAAATAAACGTTAGAGACCATTTGTGCCAAAATTCTTAAAAAAATATAAGAACTTGTTGAGTCGAACTTTAAAATTTTTTAAAAAACTGAAATCAAAGTCGATAATTAATTTTAACTACAAATTTTATAGGACCTACAACTTTTATTAACTCTTCAATCATATATTTCATCAATTTTTTATCAAAATCTACTAAAAAACTCCACCACACGATAGTTTAATTACTTAGGAGCTAAGTAAAAGTGTCCAGTGGGCCGGGTATGATTAGACCGGCCTGCTTCTGTATAGTCAATACAAGCAATTTATGTGTCCTGAACATGAACATGAACAATCCCAACCCACGTTTACACTTAGGGTGTGTTTGATTACAAGCAAGAATTTTAGGTGGAAAGAAAATGAATTCTATATAATTGAATTGCCAAGAAATTATTAATTGAAAAATAAAACAAATTTTCCATGAAAAATAAAACACCCTCCCCCCATAAGAAAATATTTTCCTTGAAAACAAAGAAAATGTGGCCAAAACAAGGAAAATGAGAAAATGTTTTACATAGAGAAAAAAAAATGTTGCAATCAAACACACTCTGAAAAATATGTGGAAAAATATTTTTTCCATAGAATATCTTGTGCAATCAAACATATCAGTTGAAAAATAGATGAAAAAAAGGGTTTTTTCATAGAAAATCATGTACAATCAAACACAGCCTTAGTAAAAGACTGGGGACAATTTAGGAAGGATTATCGATTCTCCTGTGTTGTAACCCTCCCCCTACCATAAAATTAAAAATAAAAAATTATATAGAAAAAATAAAAAAATAAAGTTATTTTTGAAAAGCAGATTTTTTACGTGGAATAAAAGGATAAATTCAGGGCTGGTCTCTGAACATACGCTTATGAACTCTTAAGTCATATAGTCTAAACTTAATTCAATTAAAGTCACGTTTCAGCGCTAAAAAACCAACGTGCCCTATTAATTGCAAAAATATTTAATTCAAACGTGATACTGTTTTATATTATACTGTTTTATTATAATATTGTTTTATATTATACAGTTTATTAAGATATATTTTTATGAAAAATAATTGATATTGTTTTACTTTTAATATTGTACACTAGTTTTCGTTACATTATAGCATGTTTGGCCAGGTTTATTAACTATTTTTTTTCAAACTTATTTTTAACCACATATTTCTTGAGACTCACATATTTTATCAACTTTTCAATAACACATTTCACCAATTTTTTTTAAAATTAAAAAAAAAAATTTAAACTCCACCAAACAAACGCACATTCAAAATTAAAAATTTTATGGTTGAAGTAATGATATTATTTTAAAATGATCTATTAGTAGTAATATTTTTATTCAAAATGTTTGATACTATTTCAATATATGATATTGATCTTCTATTAGGTTGTAGTTTGTATATGTGATTCTGTTTTATTAAAATTTTTCATATATGATACTGGTATATTATAATAATTTTATTTATGATATTGTTTTTATTAATATAGTGTTTTATTTATATACTATGATATGGTATCTGATATAGTTTCTGTTAAAACATAACATTTGTACTCATCTAAGTATGTGCTTGATAGTAATGTGCTTCTGACATTATTATATTTGTTATCGGTGATGTTATCTATTATACGGTTATTATGATATTGATACAATGTGTTCTTGATACTTTTTTTTATGACACTGTTTGGTTATACTGTTTTATTAAGATATTGTTTTAATTAATATACTGTTTTATTTAGATAGTATGTTATGGTTTATGCTAAAACATAATATTTGTTATCATTTAAGCATGTGTTTGATAATAATGTGCTTCTAATATTATTATATTTGCTATCTTTAACCATACGATATTGTTATCTATGATACTGTTATTATGATATTAATACAAATGTGTTTCTGATACTGTTTTATTAAGATATTATTTTCTATGATACATTATCAAACAACGCACGTGAATGTCTGACAGTAACATCCCGAAAGACATAAAAATATTGATGTATGTGAAACAAATGTTGTTTTCTTTTATTCAACAAAAAAAAAAATGATTTCAAAACAATTGTGTTCCTATATATCAAAATTATAATATCTCCAACAAAAAAAACCTCAATTCAAGAAAAATAAGAAAAAAAAAACACTCATAAAAACTGAATTCACCTAAAAAATAGCATTTAAGAAGCCATTGTTTCTGAATTTTGCAATCCAAGAGCTGCTCAATACTTCTCAGAACCATCGTCATTATCTTATAACAAGCAGGTTGTTAAAATTTAAAATTTTATCTTTTATATGATTGGGAAGAAAAAGAGAAAAATTGTGAATCCACTATTATCACTTACAAAAAGCAGTGGGAAATGTTTGAGTGGCCAACAGTGAGTCGTAAAATGCCGACAAGGTGCAATAATCGGTGGAGAGGTGCGTGAGAAGATGATGGCCACGTACGTTGCTGATCTAAAGTTTAATTATGGACCACATGGGTAATTCGAGATTAATATAAAATATGACTGAAGAGTATAATTTAATGGCAATTTTAAAAAGTATTTTAACCTAATTTAGAACAAGTCACCAACAATAACTTATAGGTCATTTCCCCAATTTTCTAAACCCCTCTGAATCTATCCCTAAATGAAATATCATCATTAAGAGCATGTTTGACGTGATTTTTTAAAAATTATTATTTTTCAAATTAATTTTCAACCACATATTTCAATGAATCAATTTTTATCAATTTTTAAACCACACAATCTATCAATTTTTTTCAAAATTTCCTAAAAAACTATTTTTATACTCTACCAATCCCCATGTGAGTTCGTGACTACTGATTATAAATCATGTTAACGAGAAAAGCTCCATGACTAAAAGAAAATCATCGTTACTCCATTTCCTTCTATTTGGAGAACTTATTGATTCATATTCTCATGGTTTTACATCATACAACATTCAACATTTTGAATATTTATCAAATTGACCGTAAGAGTATAATACGAGAGAAATCATACACGCATCTAGCTCACATCGACAATAATCATTGATTAGTAAATTTTTAGCATCTCTATAATCTTCTTTTGAATAAATTCTTTTGATCTTTTTCCTCGGATTCTTTAGAGACAAGTTATATTGGGTTTCTTCATCTTTAAACAAGAAATCAAATTCGTCTCTTTGTTTTATCCTGTTTTTGGGAATGAGTGAGGAGGTACGTGGAAGAGACGAGAGTGGAAACTTATTTTTTATGTTTTATGTATTTAATAAACAGAGACTATTCTACTTATTAATGTATTTGATAAATAATCACAATTCTATACTTTAGTTAATATAATAATCTAGATGTATTAAAAATTTTATTGGGATGTGTTTAGATATGTGTATAAGGATTTCAAATGTACTAATAGATTTATAGTGTGTTTGGAAGAGTTTTATTGAAGTCTAAAAGCACTTCTGAAAGAGTAAAAATATTTTTGGTTATTTTTATTGTTGTTTGGTTAAAATCAAAAAGTACTTTTTGATTAAAAAAATAACTTAAAAATACTGTTTTAGAGCCCAAATTTTGAACTTTTCTAAAAATCTCTAATGGAAATCTCTAATGGAGCTTTTACGGGAAATTGTAATTAACATTTAATGAACTTAAAAATTAACAAAATTACTATTAATACATCAAAAAAAGATATTAATCTATTTACTACATTAATTACTTATATCAAATTGTCACTTCATATACTTTTATATAAATTGGAAAAAAAAATATTAGCATGTTAAATAATATAATAAAAATTATATATAATATGTTTGATTTAAATAATTAATTACTGTTTAATCAAATATACTAAAATAATCATGTTATTATAATTAAATTAATATATTAATTTTAATAGTTATTATAGGATATAAAAATATATGATTTCTTTTAAAAAAAGCATATGAGTTATACAATAATTAATTATTGTTTAATCAAATATAATAAAATAATCGTGTTATTATAATTAAATTAATATATTAATTTTAATAGTTATTATAGGATATAAAAAAATTTATTTATTTTAAAACAAATAATATGAGATATATAATAATTAATTACTGTTTAATCAAATAAATATAAAGTTTATACAAAAGTACTTTTATAGTTATACAACCAAACACTCAATTTAATATTCACAACACTTTTTGGATTCATATCTAAACAGTCAACAGTTTTTTAACAAAAGCTCTACTGCTAAAAGTTCTACTACCAAACTCCTGCCAAAAGTTTTGCTCACAACAGCTGTACCAAATGGACCCTTAAACTGTAGAATTAACTTAAATTAAAGATAGTGATTATTTGTCAAATTTATTAGTAAGAGCAATCGTTCCCTTGATTTATTTAGTGCTTTCTTCAATGAAATTGATAATTTCGAGGAATCTCTACTACACTGAAAATAAAATAAGACTTTTGGGATAATTAATATAATGTATTATTATTAATTTAATTGTTACATAATAACTCTCTCAAGCCAAAATATATTTTATACTCTCATATATAATTCAAGACAATGATAATTATTAGAGCTTGTTTGGCATGGATTATAAACCGTTTTTAGTTTATTTCAGCCGTCATTTTTAACTTTTCAACCCACTTTTTACATAAAAAGTCAACAATTTCAACAAAAATAAACCAATATTGGTTTATAAACTAGTTTATAATCTCGGTCAAACGGACCCTTAGTGGAAATGATTTCTTACCCACTTATGTTGTCTATTTATGTTGTCCACGCTGATGTGATATCACAGGATTGGTAGTTCATGGTCTCATACTTATTATTTTTATCAATCATGTGATGCCACCTCAGCGTAGACAACATATGTGAGCAACATAAGTGGGTAGAAGACCATTTTCCTAATTATTAGTCTAAGTACCGAAGTATTATGTTACACACCGGGCAACACCAAGTATTATTCTATAAAGAAAACGGTTTATTTTATGAAACATATTATTATTTTTTCTTCTAAAGTATATATCCTACATAAAATAAAAGAGTCTTAAAATTACCACTATTCATGTGGTCATTGAAAACGACACCGTTTTGCTCAGGGTTTTTTTTAGGGTTATGAAATCAAATTCAATACACATAATATGCACACAGTAGCGGTGTAAATGTCTTAAGCCTAGATTTTTTCTCTCTCCGTCTTCTCCTATACACAAAGTGGCTGCTTTTTGCTCTGAACGTGTTCTCCGCCTCCGTCTCTGCCTCTGCCTCTGCCTCTGCCTCCGACCGTGTTCTCCGACATACACAGTTGCCGTGTAAGTGTTTTACCCCTAGGTTTTGGTCTCTTCGACATTGTCCCACACTCAACCACATCTTTTTTTCTCTACATTCTCTCATTTGTCATAGTTTCCAGTGGAGTTTATAAGAACTTGAATCCTACATCGGATATGTGGGTATCATTTTTATGGTTTATATGAGCTTGGGTTCTCCAACCACATTAGATAGATTTTGTGGGCTGGCTCTTCCAAGTCCCATGACATTGGTATCAAAGCAGGCACCATGTCTCGGTTACCACTTAGGGTGTGTGGGCACATGCTCGACGTGGACGCCGAGTCGGAAGCGTGGTGGTGTGTCATGGTTTCCAATGGAGTTTATGAGAACTTGAATCCCACATCGGATACGTGGGCATCCTTTGTGTGGTTTATATGGGATTGGGTTCTCCAACCACATTAGCTAGCTTTTGTAGGCTGGCTCTTCCAAGTCCCATTACATCATTTTCGAAGCTTTGGTTATTTGTTTTTCTCTCTCTTCGTTTGTCTACCTATTGAATGGATTTGCTTATTTTGATATGTATATCCAACGCTTAACCGTTATTTGCATTGATTTCGTCTAGAGTGTTGGGGTTTCCAAATCCCGAGTACATGTATCATTATTTGATTTTGGTCGATTTATCGTATTTAGGGTCAATTTTCTGTTTGATTTTGGTTTGTTTTGGGTTCATTTGATTTGGGTCATTTTTTGAAATTTGGTACTTCTGTGTTTTGATCTATCTCTATAGTTTTTTATTTTTGTTGTGATTGTTTGGGTTTTGAAATAGAGAATTTAGGGTATTTGTATTTAATCTGTGTTTGAGTTGTTGACCCATTTTTCCTTCTACCTGTTCGCACTCATATTCAAAATCAAATTTTCAAATCAAGGCAAGAATGTATTTTGATTTGGTATTTTTTTTATTTGCAAAACTAATATTAGCTACAATGGTAGGCTATAATTTAGAGAATTTGAAGCAGATTTTATTATTCTTGAAATTTATAGATTATATTTAAAATAGATTCAAGAAGAATACTGATTATTTTTCTGTTGTAAGGTCGACTCCGAAGGACAATAAATAAGCTCTACAATTAAACAATAATTTTTTGCTAATGAGACTGGATTTTAAACTTGCATATATGTTGTTTCATTCCTGGGGATGTAATGTGCAATAATTTTTCACATTTATTGTAGTTTACTATATTCGTAGTATACATTTCATATCTTGTTGGCATTCAAATTAATGCGTATTTGTGTTAAATATCATGTCACATCTTTGCTTTATTAATTTTATAAGTTTAATAACATAATTTACATTTGTCACTTTTCAAGGAATATATTATTTTATAGCAAGTTAATAAAAGTTTTGGCTACTCGATCATTCTTTCCAATGTGCAAGATCCATGATTCACTGTGAGATATATTGTTATTTCATCTATTTTTCTTTTAATTTTATTATACAGATGTAGACTCAATTTTAATATGAAATTTATAAACCGACTCTTTTAGTTGCTTCGAGATTTGATATGTTTTGCTTAAAAGGAATTCTACTCAGAACATAATCATTGGAGAAACTTAATCTTGATCACAATGATCATGAAGATTGAAACAAGGTAACTATTAGTACAATTATGAAGATATTTAACTTTTGAGAAATACCATGTGTCGATCTTGGTTTGACAAGGTTAACAACCATGTAATTGCTTTGTTATACTGAATCCTCATGGGGATGAGCCAAGTTTATTTTTTATTCAAATTATGACTTAATGTAAGCATTGAAGATACAATCTACATATTCAAAAGTTGTTACTGGTGCATTCGGATGAGAGCTACTTTTCTAACATGGTTCATCTTAAATCATGCATGGAGCTGCATGGCTTTGGTTTGTTACAGTTTGCAAATCTTGTTGATGTTGAATAAGCCAAATATTGGATGGATGATTAGATTCTTATTGGGCAACACTTGACTGTTGTATTCGCAAAAGAAAACTGGAAGAAGACCTCTGAGATGAAGGCTTAAGAACAAATAAGGTCAAGTGCTTAAATTCATATTTATTAATATTTAAATTCTTAGTTTGGCAGACTTTCAATGTAGTGAAGAAATGACATTTTTTTGCCTTTTAACATCTTAAAAAATTTCATAGAATGCAAGAGTACTTAAATTTCAATTTCTAATTGTATATCTTGATGCTTTCAGTCGGAGAAGATCCACACTTGGTTATCCTCGATCACCTCGCTACACACCATATTCTTGCTTACCAAGTTATGCTTGAACTTATTCCTGAGAGGATGATTACTATTCTCCATCTCCAAGAAGAAGAAGCAACTTGAGGTTATATAATTAAATGTTTTGGTTATTAAATAGGTTTAACCCTAGACGTGATAGAGTTTGTGATTTGTTCAATTCTATGGTAATTGGTAACTTCGTGCTTCTTTGGTGTCGATTTTAATGGGTTTATAGTTTTCCATTTTTTGACTTTTGGGGGGAAATGACCAAAATCATCCCATTTTCTAGTCAACTATTGTGACTCCTTTGGAAAACAAATGGTCATTTTGGTCATTTTTCCTTAAAAGTCAAAAAATGGAAAACTATAAACCCATTAAAATCTACACCAAACAAGCACTTCATTTCAAACGATGGCTAATATTTTGAAAGAACGTTCTTTTACGCCTATTAATCTTCACACTTTGGAGCAACATGAAAGTTTCAGTATATGGAGAATAATGTTGCTTGTAGATCTTGGGTTTCTAGATTGAACTCTATGTCTCTGGCATCCTACCGTATGAAGCTTGAAGGTAAAGTCTTGTTGGAGAAGATTTTTGAGCTATGTAGTTGGCAATTAAATGTGAGTTCTTAGATTTTGTGTGATTATGTGGTTAGAAATGTAAATTATTGGTCCCGTGAAAAGTAATGAAAGATGATCAAGTTTTTTAATGAATATAACTCAGGATTCAATATGGGTTTAGAATTATGTGTATTTCTTATGTTTGTAATTGAATTTTGTGTCTATGATAGTTATAATGAGAGGTTTAGGAAGGAAAAAAATGACTAAATTTTGTGTCCCTCTCTTTTCTCCGTTTTGAATTACTTTTGACCACGTACATAACATGAATTTAACCTGGGAATTGGGTTGAGGCATTTGCTGGAGTTCTAGGAGGTTGATTATATTTGTGAGAGAGAAATTACTTATCAAAATAATTGTTAATTTTATTATAGAAAGTTTGGGTAAACATATTTGATTTCTTCTCTGTCCCCGAGATTTATATCTTATTCTCTTTTTATAGTTTGAAGCTTGCATCTCTATATTGGTGATTTTTTTTTTTTTGAATTCGAATATAGGAAGAACTATATTAAAATTGGGTTGTTTATGCTTTAGGTTATCTTCTATTCTAATAGATACATAAAACAAAGTAGTATAAAAGAATTCTATGCGGCTGGCTAAATGAGAAAAAAAAGAAAAAAGAAAAAGAAAAAGAAAAAAAAGAAAGAGGAACAAGGCACAGTTTCTTGATATTGTAAAGGATTATGCTTTAGGTTAGAAGAGATTAAGGGTCCGTTTGACAGAGATTATAAACTAGTTTATAAATCAATATTGGTTTATTTGAGTTGAAATTCTTGACTTTTCATGTTAAAAGTGGGTTAACAAATAAAAAATGACGACTGAAATAAACTAAAATTGATTTATAAATTATGCCAAACAAGCTCTAAGAATATAAAAAGAATGGTTTATGTTAGGCTCCACAAAACTCTATTCACTAGATATCTTGCTCATGACACTTCCTTTAAACATGGACCTTTTTGGTTTGATTAGCTTCTTGTTGTAACTCATTATTTTACTTCTTTACTGAAGATATTAGTTAACATCATTAAGTTTCAAAATAGATGATGAAGAAGATAACAACAATGGCGAAAATTTTGAGATTTAGCAAAAAGTAAAATAGTTCGACGAGAATGGCAAAATATATCCAACCGTAGATAAAAATGTAAGCTAATTTATATTCAAGTTGATGTCAGCACTAGATCTTTAATTTTGGAATATATGTTTAAATTATAATCCAATAAGAAGATACAATGTTCAAATTTCTGATTTTTTCAAATCCATACAAATTGTAGGTTGTGTTGCTCGAATGTGGGATAACTCCGTATATCAAGAATGAGTTGAAATAACAAATTTGCTAACGAAAAAATCAATCATTGTTGGAAAAAAATTGAGGGAGACTTTATTCAAAAGTTAACCACTTGACCATTTACATTAATATTTCCACATGCAAGCTCCATTAATTGCTGCACATTAATATAATTGACAAGATTATCTATTGGAAATTGGTTTAAAATGTCGAGAAATTAACTAAGTGGCTTCGTGTCAACTTAGCCAAAATATACAAACCCGACCCACTTTATTTAGACAAAATTGTTTGCCACTTCGCCGCATCGGGAAAACGGGGTTCGACCTGCCCGGTCAGGTCGCGGGGGTCGAGGGGTATCTCAAAACCAATATCGAATAAATGAGAAATTACGAAAAAGGACAATTTTGGGTCAAAGTTTTGACCATGCAATCGCACAGGTATTTTCACCTGCGATCGCAATCTGCCTAAATTTTAAGCAGAACGTTTTTGGATCCTTCCATGCGATCGCAAGGTAAAAGCATTGGTTAAATTGGATCAAGTTCTGTTTTGAATTTTGTACTTTGTCATCGAAGCTTGGTAAAACTATGCGATCGCATAGGTTTACGCGAACAGACATGTCCTTTTGAAGGGTTGCACGATTTGGTTCCATTCCTTTTCGTTTTCAACCGATCTCCAACGTTAAAAAGGGCCTGTGGACGTCCATTTTGATAGAGGATTGATACAGTAACTATATGCAAACACTAAGAACTCATATTTCATCACTCTTTAACCAAAATTATTGCATTTTAGTTGCATAAAATTCTGGTTTCCATTTCATTTCATCCGTTGGAGTACAAAACCAATTTTGGTTCGTTGTACTTGAGTTTTTGAAGTGCTACAAAACTCAAACGAAGTCGTTGTATCTTGGGAGTCAATTGCTAAAGACTGAAGGCACCATTGCGGGGCAATATTAACTTAAAGACAAAGTGTTCAACACTTGCCTCGACTATTTCTTGATTTCCATTCAGTTCTTGTTTCTGCATATATTTTTTTTTGAGTCATTTACACAAATCCGCCAACATTACCAATATCTACAAAAATGAACAAGCTCCATCTCCATCAATCCAAGCTTTGAAATGGTTGCTGAATTGAAGTCAAGATGACCCTTTTTTATAACAGAACATACCTTTATTTTTGTTGGATATATAAATTGGTGTATTTATGTGACGAAGAACAGATTATGAATACAATATGTTTGCCTTTTTGTATATACATTTCTATTCCAAATACAGAATTCTATAATTCAAAGTATATTCTTTACGAAATCGAATTATTGCAACACTAGAGTTACATTCTTTGTAAATATACTATTTTAAACATTATCACCAATTTGAAACAAACTTCTATATCATTTCGACCAAGAGTGGGTTTAGGAGTGATGGGACCGATCTAGGAAAATAGTTTTTTATAGTGTAAAAGTCCGGTAGTGAGCAGTTCGATCACTAAAAAATTCTAGATCTGTCCCTAATTTTGACTCAATTAAAAGCTGTTGCATTTCATACAAACAGTTTGGCTTTCCACCCTGACTCAATTCACACAATCATAAAGACAATTTCTACATTATCACGTGCAACGCACGGGACAATACTAGTAATTAAAATAAATAATAAGTGTAAAGGTTAGGCAGTGATTCTCGTGGAAAAAGTAAAGTGGGGTTTCTGATTATTTGTTTAATACCTTTCTTTCTTTCTTTCTTTCTTTCTTTTTTCTTTATTTTAAAATAGTTGAGATTATGTGCTGACACACATACATAATTCATGTTATTTTTAGATTTAGTATATTTTGATAAAATTATTTTCGGTTTCTCTTATATTTTAAGTAATGTATTCATCTTGATTGAATTACAAATTTTATTGTAGAAATAAACTAGAGCATAATAAGTAATTACATATTACTTATTATATTCTTAAATTTGTATGGTCCTTGATTGACTACAGAAAATACGTCACTAATGCTTAACAATAGTACATAAATAAATAAAATAGACATTAAATCATTTAAGAATAAAAGATAGAAAAAGAATTAGAATTTATTGTAGTTAAAAATTATGGCCAAAAAAATATATGGGATTACACCAAATTTAATGCAAATGAATAGTGTTGCACCAATTTTGGGGGTGGGTTGGAGATGGCCTAAAAAGCTAAAGACACGTATTGTTTAGGGCATAATTATTAACTTTGAGAAATTTATAATTTATCTATTAGCCAATAAAAAGCATTACTTGTTGGTTCCATGACATGTCCTATTCAGTATTATTTCAAATATTTTACATACTAAGCTAAAATTTAATAGCATTGAAATTAATTTTTGAGTGTTTATAGATTGTGGATTTTATTGAGAGCATGAATAATAAGTAGATAGTAAGTAATGAATTTAATTATTAAATATATGAATGAAAATAAGTATATTTGACCAACTTAACTAAATTATAATAATTTAAACTTTGACAAACATGGGTTAACGAGGCATGACAGTCAACTTTGATAAATTTATAATTTATCTATAGATAATTATATTGATACCCCAATTTTTAGTTGTTACACAACTTTTTAATCATACTAAAGTCTTTAATTTTTGTTTATTGTCACATTTATGTCTCTAAATTTATTGTTGTATTTTTATCTTTAACTTAAAACAATATTTGGTTTATGTACATTTTACATAATTAATTACTGAATAAAATACTTTAAAAAAAAAATTCCGTCCATTTACTTTCGCTTGTAATGATCGGGATCTTACCTCCAATCGATACTCATCCACACTGTTTGCTTTGGGATGACCGAAGTCCTCTTAACCACTTACGGATTTCTTTTACATTTTCAGTGATTCGAACTCAATACTTCTCCTTATGAGACATTTAAGTTGAATATTGGTACCAATTCAGTATCCCATTAATTAGAACATATGATCTTTGATGACAGTTTCCATCTAAAAGGTCCCTTAGGATGGTGTAAAAAAACTTATTCACTCTTCATATTTTTCAATAAGCAAAAAATAAAAATACAACATAATATTTTTTCCTCATTTCAAAACATGCTAATAGAATATTTGAATAGAAAACATCATTATGACCCGATGTACTAATTAATAGAAGATTGACGAAAAGAATACAAAAAAAACATAAGAACGTAAATGTGACAATAAACAACAATTAAAAAACCTCTACTATAATAAAAAATAGTACAATAAAACAAAGTGCGATTTAAATATAACTGCATTTTATCTATTAGCCAATTAAAGGCATTACTTGTTGGTTCCACCTTTTTTTGTTGTTGTTAAACTATATTTTTAATTGCACTTAAAAGTCTTCAACCTTTGTTTATTGTAGTACGTATGTATTTAACTTTTTTTCATTGAATTCTTATCTTTTATTAATTATCACATCTCATCTTTAATGATGATTCCTGTCAAATTATTATGTTCGCATACTTTAAAATAAAAAAATAAAAAAAAATTGTCACACTTTTGTATTTATTATTATTTTTAAATATGATGTACAAATAAATCATTTTATGCTCTCTCAACAGACTTTTTGGATGTAAACTGTTATCATAGACAATATATGCTAATTAATAAATAAATAATGAGGATAAGAATGAGACAAAAAATTTGGGGACATAAATACTACAATAAGAAAAAAATTGAGACCTTAAAAAAAATTAAAATGCAGTGCAACAAATAAAAGTAATAGTGTGAAAATAATTACCCTTTATCTATATTTGTAAGTAGTATTCCATTCGTCCAAAAAAGATAGACTTGTTTTCATTTTTCATCTGTCTCAAACTATAGATCACTTTTCTTGTTGAAAATATAGTTAATTTCTTAGTTCTTTAATATACTCTTATTTAATGTGTCTTGTTATCAACAAAGTATGAACTACTATTATATTAATTTAAGTATATATTAAAAAAATGAAAATAAAATTTATTATTCTAACTATAATAATTATATTTTTTAAATATGTGTAAAAATAAAATAAAATTATTTTTTTGAGACGGAAAAAGTATTTATTATGAATGGATACCAAGAAAAATAAGGGTTAGTAACATATATACCCTATATTCATATTGATATTAACAATTTTACTGGCCCACTTTAAGAATAGTAATTTTACTGGATTTTGTCAAATTGTCAACGCAAATACTGGGCTTTGTGGATAAGGCCCGCAAACCATACGTGAAACAACTTTGCTGTTAATTGCTGTTAACAGAGATAAACATCAAAATGAGTATACCAGATTATATCCGATGATTATGGTGATTTTGAAATTCAAAATTTATATTTACAGATTTGTAATTAAATTACATGACCACGAATTGGGTATTCGTAACGCATTTACCAGTATTCATTAGTTAACAATAGTATCGGCATTTTAATCTCTGCAATTGGGTTTCATTGCCGCGGTCTGTTACTTCCAGATGATCGTGCTCTGTTGACTAATTTGTGAGGTAATTGTCTACTTTATCATCAGCATTTAACATTAATGTTGTGTTATCTTCATTAAAGAAATCTATATCAATACTTTGATGCAATCAATGGCGGATTTTTGATAACCAACTATGATACTGTTTTTTATCCATATGTTAAATTCGAATACTAAGGTTATAACAATTTAAGTATCATGCTGATGATCTTAAATAGTATCATAAAACATTATTGAAATATTTGGATCAGTACTGTATTTTTTTTTTCTGCTTTGAATTTAAAATTCTCTGTTAATTCGAAATTTAAGTTCTCTGTTAATATTCATTTTTGATTATTTTGTACTGCGATTAAATACATACATCTTTGTTCATATATTCTAATTTGTAGTAGTTTATTATTAGATCTTGATAGTAAAGTGTTTGGGAACCAAAAATGAAATTCAATGCTATTTTGATTGTGTATGTTGCAGATATGGAGTTTATTAGTGTTCTGGTATATTACGATGGTGAATGGGACACAACGCGAACATACAATGATTACTCAATTGTTGGAATAATAGTCCCATTGGATTGTAGTTATGAAAAGTTGGTTGATATAATAATGAAGGAGCTAAAAATGGATACAACGCAGTATGCCGTAACAGTTCAGTATCAAGTAGTATCAAATGGCCCTCTAATCAAAGTCTGCAGCGATAGTTCAGTATATTTCTACATACAGGTGAAAAAGGTAGAATTAGAACTGACTAAATTACCATTGTTAGTCGATATAAAGAAGGTGGCATGTGATGAATTAAATTTAATGTTTTTAGATACTTCACATTCAGATCCTAGTTGCTTTAGGAAGCGTCAAAGAATGGTTATTAGAAATTGTACAAAGCAGTGGTTGGATAATGACTTTAATCTGAGACTGCCAACAATTGAAGAAATGGGTTCTGAAATTAGTAATAGCATGTCATGTATTGATGAGGTCTTGGAAGAAACTGGGAGTGAAGTCGTGTGCCAACCAAGTATTGAAAGCATCAAGGAAAATGCAATATTCAAGAACAAAGAATTATTAACAACTAGTCTAGCACTACATGCAATTCATTACAGATTTCAATTCAAGGTATACAAATCAGACAAGAACGAGTACGTATTGAAGTGTATAGATGATGATTGCAAATGGGGGCTTAGATCTTCAGTAATTGGGAGAACAGCGATGTTTAAAATAAGAAAAATAAAAAATAGTCATACATGTTCTCTAGACATAGTGCTAGGTGATCATAGACAAGCAACGTGTTCAGTTATAGCTAGCTGCATCAAATATAAGTTCATTTCTGCAAAAACAGTTTACACACCAGGTGATGTTGTAAGGGATATGTTGAAAATTTACGGAGTATCAATTGGTTATGAAAAGGCTTGGAGAGCTCGGGAGCGAGCATTAGAGTTGATAAGGGGTGATCCAGAGGTATCATATAGGAGATTACCAGATTACCTATATATGCTGGAAAAAACAAACGAAAGGTCGTATACAATGATTGAAACTGATGAGGGTAATAGGTTCTTGTTCAGCTTTGTTGCATTAGGTGCTTCCATAGATGGATGGAAATATTGCAAGCCTATTATCGTAATTGACGGTACGTTCCTAACTGGAAGTTTTGGTGGGACGTTGTTCACAGCTTGCACACAAGATGCTAATAACAACATTTTTATTCTTGCTTTTGGTGTTGGTGATTCTGAAAATAATTTAGCATGGGAATGGTTCCTGTTGAGGCTCAAAGAAGCATATGGCGACCGTGATGGTTTGGTTATCGTATCTGATAGACATGGTAGTATCGAAAATGCAATACTCAAAGTGTACCCAAATGCAATGCATGGAATATGCTCTTATCACCTATTTCAGAATTTGAAGAAAGAATTTAGTAAAAAGGCTAAATTCATGAGACAACCGTTCAATGCAGCAGCTAGGGCTTACACGAAATCTGAATTCGAATTGCAGATGAGGCATTTGGACATCATAGACCCTGGTATACGAGAATATTTGGTAGGTAAACAAATATATGCGTAACTATTATATTTGTCCTTTTAATCTTTGAATAATATCGTTGATAATGTGTTCTAAATTTGATTCAGGAGGTCGTTGGTTACCATAAATGGTCCAGATCACACATGACAAGAAACAGGTTTACCACAATGACGTCAAACATTGTAGAGTCGGTCAACTCGGTAACAAGATCAGCCAAAAATTTTCCAATAGAGGCATTGTTTGAGTCATTGCGTTGTACAATACAAAAATGGTTTCACAAGAATTTAAATGATGCAAAGTCGACATTCACCAGATTGGGTTCAAGATACGATCCCTAGATCAAAACTAGGACATTCAGCCTCATCGATTCTTTTTGTCTCACACGGTCTCATCCCACTGCCTCTGAAAGATGATCTTGGATGTTGACTATCAGTTTTCATTGCAGCTACCTGGACCAACAATCAAATATGTCATCAGGCGTGTGTGCAAAATAAAAATAGAAATGATTAATATGCGATAAAAGTTTTATAAATTGAACCTTCATGTTTGTAGCGTAAGACTTCTTATAAGAGCTAGCCATTCTGGAACGTGGAGACTGTTTGGCTGCGCATAATTTATTTACTTCATTCAACCCGTCCGCAATGGATTTTGCAAACTCATTGCACAAATACTGAAAATGGAATTTGAGTCGGAAATGATCGGCTACTAGTATCTCGTGCTTTCTATGTATCTCACTGAAACATCTTTTGAGTACGTTGTTCGAGTTACAGCGTTCCTGTGATTTCTGAAAATGTGTCATGTAGTAAATACAAATACCCCATATCAGATTAACACTGAAATCAGACCAACAACATATATACCTTAATCTCTGAAGTATCATCAACTAGTTTGTCTTTTCCCTTTGCTTCCCTCGAATGGACAATGCGCTCCACTGGGATGAGTGCTTGTGCTTGTTTGGGCACGCTTGAATTACATACCACAGCATGATTGGATGGTTTGCAAGATGACAGGTCAACAGCTTCATTGATAGGTACAACATTTGAAGGTGAAACAGTAACATGATTTGTTTGATTTGTAAGGATGGTCGCATTCAACTAACACATCATGACGATGGAAGACAAATCAGCAATGTTGGAATGTTACAGATTAAATTAATAAAGATGAAACAATTCAAGTTGCATTTACCTTTGTTGAGATATCTACCCTCTGAGCAGAGTTACTGGTTGATGTAACTGGTGGTTGATTGTTTTTACCACGCATAGATCGACGTAACATTGGATACATGAAATCATCTTCACTGTCCTCTACAAGTTGACCAGCAATTCCAGAATAAAAACCAGATGTAAATAGCTGTTGTTTCTCGTGAGTGGTAGCCCTAATTGGAGTTATTTGTAACTACAGAAGAAATAAAAAATAGTAAAAATTATGGGACAAAATAAGTAACAAATGTTGGATAAGAAATCTTATTAATATACCGTGACAGAGAAATGAAAACACAACAATAAACAAAATCACTTACCCCAGGACGACTGAATATGTCTTTACCCAAATTCAACTTGGATGAGTGGTTCCCGTGTACATTTGATGTCCAGTTCAGAATTCGTGGGCTGCGTGAACCAATATGGGTGCATATTTTTCCTTCCAGTATCGGTAGAATCTCATATATCCATACTTGAAATGCAATCACAAATCCACTGATCCTATACGCGATGTATGGTCTACCGTCCCCCTCCACTATTAAAGACTTATTCCGAAGACTGGATTTAAGAGATGACAGAGTTAATTTAAACAACTCTTTTCCCCATGCATATGCATTCATCTCATCCGAGTCAACTAACACCATAAGAGAATCCTCAACAGACCTCTTGTATGCTGTTGTAAACATCAAATTCGTCAACAAAAAAAGGCAACCTAGTTTTACGACATCACTGTCACTCAGTTGATAATTTTTCAGGAAAAAATCAGAAATTTCTGTTGTCGTAATGTTGCTAAGTTCACTAAGGAGTTCATGCTTAATTCTGCAATAACTTGCATCATATTTCAGGCGTCTCTCTTCTCCAAAGCAGCGCAGACCAGATATCAAGCAGAAGTCTTCCATATTGAATCTTACAAGGCTGCCACCAAGGTTAAACCACATCTCATCAGATTTCGGCTGCTTCACTTCTCTGAGAAGCACCTGATGTATTAGTTGGTAATTGATTGCAATATCCCTAGCCTCAAGAAAGTGTCCGAAACACGTGTCCGCAAAGAGTTTCTTCTGCACGCTAGATAACCTTCCAACCAGTGAGCTGAATGTATTAGGCTTTGAAAATGCGTTCACTTTACCGAGAGACCACATATCTGGATGAATGAGATATTCCCAATCCTAAAGAAACGAAAATTAGTATTTGTTACTTGTGAATAATCAAATGCATCGCAAAGTGTAATATATAATAAAATTGAATTAAATTTCCAAATTTATCAATGATCAACTCCCAAATATAAAATGACACATCTTTTGTGATATTCACATTAGTGTCAAATTGATTAATCATGCATACCCATATTAGTTGAGGTGCAAGAAACACGTAATTGTACATATTAATTTGTGTTGTGACCAAAGGCATTTACACATGCAATGCTTAAATTAATACAAAGCTAAGATAATATTTAATTTGGACTGAAAACAACATCGTTGCAACATAATAGCACAATTCGTAGTAACAGGGTAACATGTATAAGTTGCATGAGTCACGTAACAACCTCGTTAAACACATGAAATAGTATAAAAGAAGTTAATATAAGATATTCACATAACAGCGAAAGTAAAAAAATAACACGCATCAATAAATAAATTCAATTAACACAGTTTGATAACAGTTACATAATATGTAAACGATCAAAGTAAACATTTGATATTAAAACATTCAAGTAACAATAATGAAATACATTGCAAAACATAGTATATAATAAATTGAAATTATTTTCCAAAATTATGAGTGCTCAACTCACGGAAATAAAAGGACACGTTTTTTATGGTATTGGACTTAGTGTCACATTAATTTATTATTAATACTCATATTAGTTGAGGTTCAAGAAACACGTAACAATACATATTAGTAACATGTTGACATATATATTTTGCGTGAGTCACGTAACAATGAGTGTATACAATTTAAATGCATGAAATGGTATAAGATAAGTTAATATAAGATATTCACGTAACATCAAAAGTAAACAAATCAAACAAATCAATTAATAAACTAAGTTATTTCACGTGGATAATAGTTATATATTAAGTTAACAATCCAGCTAAACATTTCATATATATAAATTCACGTAACAATACATGTATTTATACAATTATAGGACACAAATTAGTCCAAATTGCATAGGCTATTATATAAATTATTCAATACTGTGCATCGTTACTAGATATGAGTGAGATACATTTCAATGTAACATATAACACGCTTACATTAAAGTGACAATGAATAGAGATGATATATATGAACGCAGCATAAATCTTATTTCTTTGTTGATATGAAATACAAAATAAATAAATAAAAATGAAAGCATCATTATGAAAAATACAACAACCAGACTTATTATCCTCTAATAACAAAATAATATTTTGATCAATTTTTTTTAGATAATATATAAAAAAATAAATAAAAACAAAAGCATCATTATGAAAAATACAACATCAAGACTTCTTATTCTCTAATAGTAGAATAACATTTTGATCAATTTTTTTTATAAAATATATAAAAAATAAAAATTTGAACATAATCGGTTGCATGTAATGATAGACAAAGTATAACATCCCAGAAACTTACATTTTCTCCTTCCGGTACCGGAATATTGTGCTTATCTTTGACGGGTTTAGTTCTAACTTTATTGTAGCGATTTCTCCTTGCGGTCGAGGTGTTATTTCTTTTTTTACATTTACGCTTCGATTTCGAAGCACTATGTGATGATGCCATTCTACAAAAAATGGGTATTCAAAAACAATTTAAAAAAAAATCCCAACGTGAGATTGAAATAAAGAATAACAGTCAATAATTAATTCGAAATCAAATTTAAAGGGATTGTTTTCACTTACTTTGTTGAATGTGGGTTTTTAATCACGGGATTCAGTGATTTTTGATATTTGAATTTGGGGAGATTTCTAACTCACAGTGAAAAAGGATTTCTCCATGCGAGAAGCTTCCAGAGAGATATTATGAAATTTGATTAATGTATATTGATAAATGAATGAGGGCAATTGATACGTCAATAAGGGCAAAACAGTAAAGTGCATTACCCATATGCTTAAATATAGTGTTTGACTTATATAAAACTCTAATAAATAACTAATTCAGTTACAAAGTGATAATGATCATAATTAAATAATTATTAAATATAATATATTATTTAAAATTGTACAGTATAAAAAATCAATATATAGTAATATTGAAAAAAATTATATATATCTAGTAATTTTGAAAAATTGATAAAAAAGTAGGTGGAGTACCTAATTTTCACGAAAAATAATCCTAAATTACTTGAATTCTTTTCATCAACCTATTTGAGACATGTTAGCTGGGCCCACCAAATACATTTCCAAGTTTGCCACTTTTGTTCCATGGTAAGAAATTTGTCAAATATGGACTTGTAGTTCTCACGTTTGCTGTTCGCAACAACTCATTGAAAACCACCTTTGACTGTTCGTCAGTCCGCATTGAACTCAAATACTTTTGAAAAAGTCCAGGTCGTCCAAATTTTCCTTTGATCGTGTCATTTCATTTTTCTTTTCCCGCATTTATTAATAATTATTCTATTTTGACTTCTTCATAAATTATTTTTTATTTTACTTAATGTAACACGTTAAATATGTCATTTGTATAACTAGCTTTTGAAATATTTGAATAACGTAGACGACACAATTTATCTTAACCAAAAGAACAAACAAAAAAACGTGAAGCTTGCACTTCTTTGTTATGCAATTTCGTGACGTTATAGTGGTTATGTTCATTACTTGTGTTTTCTATTTCTTTTTAATTTACTTATTTAATGATTTATTTTAGATAATTACAAAATCGAAAGATAAATATTATTAAGAGCTTGTTTGATTTTGTTAAAATTCAGATTTTTGTTTTTAATTTTGAAAAAAATCGATAAAACTTGTAGTTGACAAGTTAATAAAAATTATAAGTCTCATTAAATATGTGGTTAAAAAATTAATTATTTACTTTAATTTCATTTTTTAAACAAAATTATTAAGTACAATCAAACAAAGCCTAAAACTCTTTTTTTCATAAGGGTTAAAATGTGTATTTTTTACTCAATGAAACCAAGAATATGAAGTATTCTACTAAAAAAGTCGACAAATTTGGCATGACTTATATATGTGTTCATATATATTTTCTTGTTTTTGTTTTTCCCCCTTGTCTCACTCTTGTAAATTTTATCTATTGGTATAATTTATTTATTTTTACACGCGTGCGTTGCATGTACTTTTGCAATAATATTGTCAATATTTATTTTTAAATAGTAATAATAAAAATATTAAAATAGCAATTGTAATAAAGATAAAATAAGACGGTTCTTGATAACATGTTGTATTGTATTGTTCGATATTATAATTAATAATATTGATATTTTATTTACATTCACAAAAGTACAATTGCAATCAGAAATGCATTTTATATGATAGTAATACCAACAGTAACTTGAATCCAATGAAAACTTCTTGGTAATTTCAACTTTGATGATTAACAAACCCTTGATATCAAATCTTATGAAATTGATGTTGTATTTTTCAGAACTGCGTTTTATGAAGAATAAAATTAATAATTACTAAATTTATTGTAAGAGAATGTAATGATCGACTATACAATATTGTTGGAGTAGTAGGTAATTGTAAACAATATTTTTTGTGTATGTTCTCTTTTTGTTATGCTTGTCTGATTTGACGATGTAAATGAAAATAACAAAACTGTAAATAAGAAACAAAAATTAAAGAACTGTCAATACTTGTTTATGTTGTGAGAATATTATTAAGGTGTTGAATTAAGATAAGAAAAACGTTCTATATACACATATATAATTATTAATTTAATTAAATTAAAAATAAAAAAAGTTTCAAATGTTAGTTCTGGACTATAATCTTTGTAATATAACGTGTTTAAAATAATCTTTTCATCTCCATTTCAGTTTTGACAAACATAATTTGAATTTTAATGCGGTAATAAACAAGATTACAACTTTTCTCATTTTTTTTTTTTTTTTTTTTTGTCTTTTGAAACCCATTTCTCATTCCTCCTTTCATCTAAGTAATGAACAAAATTGAACTTCATATTTAATTTAATAGATTAAATGTTTAAAAATTCTAAATGTATATTTAATAAATGGGTTAATTACACTAACGATCTCATTCTTTCACATTTGTAATAAATTGGTTAATCTTCATTCAATTTTTTTATTAGATTTCATCACCATCCTTCCATTTATCTGTACAGATGGTCCCCAAATGACTTTTTTTGGACAATTTTGCCCATGAATTAAATAAATTAAAATTATAGAAAAAATAAATCATTTTCAAAAGTATAAATAAATCCTTTTTTTTTTGACAATTTTGCCCATGAATGAAAAAATTGTAATTGAGACTATAACATTTTCAAAAGTACAAATAAATCATAAACTTTTTTATTGTTTTTACATATTTTCGCTTAAAATAATAAAAAATATTTAATCAAGTCTCAAAACTTCTAATTATGTTCACCAAAAGGAAATTTGAAGTCTCGACATATTTCGTCCAGTGATTCGTTAATTGACAAAAAATTATACCTGCTATCTAAATTTGACTAATTTAATAAGGACAAAATAGTTTATTATATTTTATTATTCAAAATATTTTTTTTTATTTAAAAAAAAAAAAAAACTCCACTTCATCTTCACTCCCACTCCCATTCTCCCAACCCCAAGTGACCACACCGGGCTCAACACCTTCTTCGTGCATCAAATCAAACAATCTGTGCGCCTCCTTTATCTCGCCATCTTGACAATAACTAGTTATTATTGCATTTCAAGAACCTGTATTTTTCCTACCCAACCTGAAATTGACACGAACGGGCACAAAAATCAACTCAAATCGACTTGAGTCGGTTCATGTTGTCGGGTTTCGAGTTTTTTGTCCAACTCTAACTAGAAACCTTTTCATTTGTATGCTATCAAGATATCAATTTATAAAATGAATTGGAGATACTTTAAGAATAATAGCTCAAATTCTTATTTGTTAGTTTACAATTTTATATTTTTAATTGGTGTAGAACTTGTTCTTTACATATCTTCAATTCTTTCCAAAAATCTATGCGGCAAAACTTGGACAGAAGACTGAAAATGACATGCAGCAAATTCAAGAACAAGTTTGAGTTATTAATAGAGATAATTGCATATTAAGTTTCCAACCTTTCAAAATCATTAGAGATATGCTTCTAACCTAAAACAATAGCACCACACATTCCCAACGTATGAAAAAATAAGCATCGTAGGTCCTCTTGATTGTTTCTATCAGTTTTCTCCGTTAAAAGTCATAATTGGCCTACACGAGTTTTATTTCTCCAAAAAACGCGACTCAAGTCTTGGTAAAAAATGCGGCTAACTTTGCATTGACTCCAATTGATGTTTGGACAAATATAGTCGAGTCTCCTATATCAGCTTATATGCGCTACCTGCAAAATTCAATCATGGATCCAAGTTTCCGACAACCCCGGCCTCAATATCAACCTCGTTTGCAACCTCATGTTCCTGGTCAAAATCTAGCTCAGCCACCAGGTTCTGGTTTGCTTCCTAACGCTGCCATGCAACAATTTCAGTAGCGTTTTTTGGAGAAATAAAACTCGTGTAGTCCAATTCTAACTTTTAACAGAGGAAACTAATGGAAACTGTCAAGAGGGACTTACAATGCCTATTTCTTCATACGTTGATGATGTATGGTGCTATTTTTTAGGTTATGAGCATATCTCCAACGATTTTAAAAAGTTGGGGACCTAATATGCAATTATTCCTTATTAATATTAACTAATGAAAGAGACTATTTTTTTTAACAAAAATATTAAAAAAAAGAATCTTTTTTCGGATGCGTATAAGTATTTAATATGATTGAACGTATATTTGATAGTGTTGAAATTATTTATAGAATATGTGGATAATAAGTAGGTAGTACATTGTAGATTTACAAAATGTGTGAATAAAAAATACGTTTGACAATTTTGACCAACTTAATAAGCAGTCTTATCTCCTGATCTCCAGGAAGCTAGTCCTGAAGAACCTTGCTTTTGCTTGCCATTGGCGCACCTCTCATAACTATTGCCCATTTATTTTAGAATAATCTTTTTAGGAGAGACAATTTTACATATTTCTGTCAAATCCTTCTATTGCTGCTCCTAATGAGTCTTCTCTCGGGAGACAAGGAGGTGCCTAACTGGTTCACGATCGGAATACTGTATGGACCTCTTCTCTTCCACCTTTTAGCATTATGGGTCCTGAAAAAATAAAGAAAGCTGAAATAAAAAAGAAAGCAAGACAGTTCGTAGGCCATTCACTGCTGATTCATCTTAAAATAAGGAAGAACTTAACCATACCGAAGCAAATTCCTCCTATCTAAGTCGTGCCCCTAACACTAGCTACTAGGCTAAGAAATCTCACTCTTGGGACTCTCCGTTTTCTGCTTCTTATTCCATTCTTTGGACCAATGTGAAAAGCTCCTGCTCTAACACATGCAGTTTTTTCAGTTCAATAGGCGGTATGTAAGTAAACTTTGCACGCTAAGAGAAGATGAGAGATGCTTGCAATTACTACCACAATAAAGTCACCCCTACTTTGACAAACATGAACTGAATGCAATGCTTCCTTTAACAAAAATATTCCAACTTTCTAACTTTCTCAAACCACACACAAAATCAGTTCACATCCAAGACACTTTAAATAATTAAAAAAGGGGTAATTTGCAATTTTAGTTACCAACTTTTCAAAAAAGTAACAAATCTACTCCCCAAACTTTTTTTAGCATTAGCCATCCCCAACATTTACATTTTATTGCAAATCACGTTATTTTGACATATTTTGACAGATTTTCCCTTCTCTTTAATAAGAAAAATACAAAAAAATAAAAACATTGCAAATGAAGTCCTATAACTTCTAAAAAATATAAAAGAACACTATCTTTTCCAAAAATCCCACCCCACCCACCTCTGCCATGCTTCCTCTCCAAATTACGCTTTCCTAGCTTCTCATTGAAATATAATTTCGCCCAATTCCAAACCTTAATTCCATTGGAGAGAGACGCATTGGCTACTTGCACACAATGCTGGGCGGCTTGTATGGAGATCTCTCTCCACCATCCTCCACCACAATGTGTGGTCGAGCAGCGCCAAGATGGCCCCACCCACCCTACCTAAACCCTTTTCTCCACTTCAGACCATTCTCAGGACTCAACAGCAGTAGCCCAAGCCGAATTCTACCATTTCCAAGGGGCCAATAACTCACTCTACTTCCGTCATCTCCGACGAGCACACCAACCCCAATCCTGCCACAACTTCGTTTTAGCCGACTCTAGTTGGTGTCAATAGCTCCGTAATCGAAGAATACGACCATGCCCGGCCCAACAATTATGAGGATTATTGCTGATAGCATAAGCGGAAGCAAGCTGAAGCAGGGATGAAGAGAGAATTAGAGGAAAGAGAGCAGAGAGAGAAAGGAGGGATTGAGAGCGTGACAGGGATCGGGAATTGAATATATCTAGAAAGGAGGCATGGCGGAGGAGGGGTGGAGTGGAGTTTTTGGGGAAGATGGTGTTTTTTTATGTTTTTTAGAAGTTATGGGACTTCATTTGCAATTTTGTTGTTTGTTTTTAGCTTTTTTGTATTTTTTATTATTTAAAGAGAATGTCAAATCCGTCAAAATATGTCAAAAGGACGTGATTTGCAAAAAAATACAAAGGTTGGGGATGACTAATGCTTAAAAAAGGTTTGGAGGTAGATTTATTACTTTTTGAAAAGGTTGGGGACCAAAATTGCAAATTACCCTTAAAAAAGTCCAATTTTGGCAAAGAAAATAAATAAAATAATAAAATGACAAACTATAGACAAATTTATGAAAAATAAACATATATGACTTAGAAGTCAAAAAAAATTTCAAAAAAAAAAAAAAAAAACTTTTGAAAAAATCAGAAAACGAAAGACTAAAAGTCTAATAGTTTTTCTATTTCGACCAAAAGTCTACGAATTAGGAGCATAATCAACGGACACAGTTTCTGATTATCCCACAAAATTATAAAATTCTGAAAACTTTGGTCAAATCAATTCTAGAGCTTTTATTAATTTGTGGAAAGTTTCTTTATCTACTGTACGCGTTTTTCCATTGTACTTATTGGACAAGCACGTAGTTTGATTGAATGAGTTCTAGGGGACGGCGGCATTAAATTTATGTCCCAATTCCTACAAACTTTTTGATATTCTAATATTTTGAATTGAATACTAAACGCTTTATTTATTCCCACAACTTTTCTCTACTCTCTTACTCTATATAATCATGACTACTTTGCTCTAAACATTTGCCCAACTACAATTTCTCTTATTCTTCTTCTTAATTTGGTCCTTCATAACAATATTACCATGGTACTATCCAAGACATCCTCTCAATCCGACGTCTCGATTCATTCGACCTTCGCTTCTCGATACGTTCGAGATTCTCTTCCACGGTAATTTTAAGCTCTTTGTTTCCGTATTTTTTTGGTCTTTTTATGGCATGATTATATGTATAATTTGATGAAAATGGTGATAGGTTTAAGATTCCGGAAAATTCAATTCCCAAGGAAGCCGCGTCTCAGATCATCAACGATGAACTTATGTTAGATGGGAATCCTAGGCTGAATCTGGCCTCCTTTGTTACAACATGGATGGAACCCGAGTGTGACAAACTTATGATGGCAGCCATCAACAAGAACTATGTTGACATGGATGAATATCCAATCACCACTGAACTTCAGGCAAGTCAATTACTAAATAGTATTGCTCATTCAAAAAAGACATATATATGTATGTGTGTGTATTTTAATTTATATATGCACAATTATTCCACTTCGTGTTTTTTCTATTAGTTTTCTTAGAAATTGTCCCACTGATCTATCAAGTGGTATAGTATATAGGATTTTTTGTTTTCTTGTGTGTGGTTGCGGATTATTGGTATCTACAGTAGTTTCTTTTGTAAAAAGCAAGAGGCATATTGTGCTGCGTACAATTTAGTCTGATTCTAGTCTAACAATTTGGTGCCTGTTAGATTTTGTTAAAAGTCTATTTTTTTAGTAAATTTTGATATAAGTTGATTAATTGTGTATTTGAAAAATTGACTAAAGTTATGGGTTCAATAAAAAGTGTGGTCAAAATTAAGTTTTTTAACAAATTTTTAAGTAAAATCAAACAGGGCCTCAGTTCAGTATTATGTCCTAAAATCGAAAATTAGACAGTTCTAGTTAAAGAACTTAAATTTAAACAAACCTTCATTTCTCAATTAAATAAACTTTAATTTCGAATAATCAACACTTTTTTGGTTCAAAATAAAATCCAAAAATTTACACAACAATTTATACTTTACAAATTTTTCTAAAACATAAAAAGACTTGAACCAAAATTGCAAGTAGTCGATTGTGTTCAATTCAGTTCCATCATTGCACATGAACCATTTTGGGTTAATATGTAGAATTTCCATTTGGTCCCATTTTCATTGCAATCGGACCATGCCAGCCTTACTTTAGAGGTGGTGTCTGCTTGCTAGACCCATGATTTAGTTTTAAATAATTGATTTTTTTAAGTTAGAATTATGAAGAAAGTATAATATTCAAACAGGGATTAATCAATGCCTAACTTTAAGCCGCTGGTTGTGGCGATGAGTCATGTAACATGGCCGACCAACAAAAAGCATCCCAGCCTATTTTAGTATTTATTTTTTATTTTATTTTATTTAGTGCATGTTTGGTAGTACTCAAATTATTTTTTAAGTATACTCAAATTATTTTTTAAGTACTTACAAGTCATAAGGTAATAAGTAGTACATATATAATTTCAATTTTTTTTTTTTTTTTAATCGTGTCAAATGTTACCATTATAATTTAGCAAATATGTTATCAATTGACCGTCAAATAACCGTACTTGTAACACTTGTAGAATCGATGCGTTAACATGATTGCGCATCTTTTTAACGCACCACTGGGAGACGGGGAGGCTGCAGTTGGAGTTGGAACAGTCGGATCATCAGAAGCCATTATGCTTGCAGGTTTAGCATTCAAGAGAAAATGGCAGAACAAGATGAAAGCCCTTGGTAAACCCCATGACAAGCCTAACATTGTCACTGGTGCCAACGTTCAGGTAATACTATGTGACAAATTAAGTTACAATATTTATTAGTCATGTATTTATGTACTTTATATAGAATTATCCTTTGCATAGGTATGTTGGGAGAAATTTGCAAGGTATTTTGAAGTGGAGTTAAAGGAGGTCAAACTGACAGATGGTTACTATGTGATGAACCCTGAGAAAGCTGTGGAAATGGTGGATGAAAACACAATTTGTGTTGCTGCAATCTTGGGTTCTACTCTTAATGGAGAATTTGAAGATGTTAAGACCTTGAACGACCTTTTGATGAAAAAAAACCAAGAGACGGGGTTCTTGTTTCTTTCTATTTAACAGTTTAAATTTTTAATACAATATCAGATTAGACAAAAGTTGACAATGTATTATAATTAATTGGTGAGCAGGTGGGACACTCCAATTCATGTGGATGCAGCTAGTGGTGGGTTCATTGCACCATTTCTTTACCCAGAACTTGAGTGGGATTTCAGGTTGCCACTGGTGAAGAGTATTAATGTGAGTGGGCACAAGTATGGACTTGTGTATGCAGGGATTGGATGGGCAATCTGGAGGAACAAGGAGGACTTGCCTGAAGAACTCATCTTCCACATTAACTACCTTGGAGCTGATCAACCCACTTTCACACTCAACTTTTCTAAAGGTAAAAAAACAAAAAAGGAAAAACGACCCAATAATTTTCACACCTCGACCAAAAAATTATGACATGTTTGCTAAAAAAAAATTGAACGATGTTGTTCAATACTGCCTACCTGACATAGTCTAATGCTTTAGATCGAAACGAATTGAGGAATACTAAATTACTTAATTACCTTATGATATTGCAGGTTCTAGTCAAGTAATTGCTCAATACTATCAGCTTATTCGCTTGGGTTACGAGGTAATTAAAGGGACAGAAAATCAATATAATTGTACTATTGATGATATTTGATCATGATTTTTTTTTTTTTTTTTAAATTCTGAAATCTCAATTATCTCAGTTCAATTATTGATTAAATGGTGTTGATTGGTCAGGGGTACAAAAACATAATGGAGAATTGTCAAGAAAATGCAATGGTACTCAAGGAAGGCCTGGAGAAAACAGGACGCTTTAACATTGTATCAAAAGACGATGGAGTCCCATTGGTGGCATTCTCTCTCAAGGACAACAGCCGTCACACCGAGTTCGAGGTGTCTGACTTGCTACGTCGCTTCGGGTGGATCGTCCCTGCCTATACCATGCCACCAGACGCACAACATGTAACAGTTCTTCGTGTTGTTATACGAGAAGATTTTTCAAGGACTTTGGCCGAGCGCCTTGTCGTGGACATTGAAAAGGTTTTACACGAGCTCGATACACTCCCAGCTAGAGTTAGTGCGAAAATCGCTGCCACTGAAGAGCATGACAAGAATGGTACCGCGGTGAAGAAAACTGCCATTGAGGTACAAAGGGAGATCACTACAGCTTGGATGAAATTTGTTGCTGACAAGAAGAAGACTAATGGGGTGTGCTAATGCTTCGATTCATCCATGGAATTGCAATTATTATTCTTCATGTCTTACGTATGGCTATTACTATGTTGTTTATCAGATTTTTTCTATTTATAATCGCGTCTGATTTTTGTAGTTTGATAAGATTGAAGAGTATCGCACTTTGAGTATAAAAATTCGAGTAATGCTATTAATGTCTGTTTCGCGCAGAAAGTGTATCATTCGCTAACAATTAAAGGATTCAGACGATGTGTAAGGGACGCCAAATCTTTTGAGACAAAGTCCCAACAAGGGGTGTTTGATTTATGAAGATTACAATAGTGACAAAGGATGAAAAAGCAAAACAAAATGCCTCCAAGGGGCACAAGCACACTGGAATTCACTGTAAAGAAATATTTAAGACTAAATGGAATGAAATTACATTTCTCTGTTTTTCGAGAGTTGTCTTCTTCTGTCTCTTTTCATTCAATCTCCTTTCTTTTATACCTTGCCAAACGGTTTTACCACACGTCTTCCTTCGATCTTGCATAAAACTTCTCATCGCCCAGCAACCGCCTCGTCGTCCAATAACTGCCCATTTCTTCCATAATGATTCTAACTATTTGTAACTTCCCCATGATAATCCAACTTCCTATAACTCCTCCATGATAATCCAAGTTTGTAACTCCTCCACGATAATTCAAGTTTATAACTCCTGACAACGTGGGAACAATGATGAGACAAGTTTGTAACTCCTCCACGATAACTCAAGTTTATAACTCCTGACAACGTGGGAACAATGATGAGAAAAATGAGAAAAACTACTTATGGACAATTACTCTTATGCGGTGATTGATCGTTCTAATCGCCCAACGCCCTAGGCGTTTCTGATCTGGGCGATGTTCATTTTGGGCCCTACCTGGCTTGGACAATTTCCATTGGGCTTATATACAAATTTATTTGGGCATCTATTGGGCCTGGCCGACATATTCTCTAGGCCCATATGCTTGGGTACTTCTTTATGGGCCTATATATATAATTTCTCTTAAGTCTCTTTTTAGGCCCTTGTTATTTCATATGTCAACAGTTACCCTCCAATATGACTTAATTAATATAATTGCTTATTAATTAGCCATATTCACTTGGTGGCGTTTCATCTTCTGAAAAAGTGTTTGGCGCCTTAATTCCGAAATCCCAAGAGCACGATTTCTATAAACCCCAAAAAAGGCGCCATTACCAATGACCACGTCCAGCCCCATCACATCGCTGTCCCTTTTCTCCATCTATAAAAGAGCACTATTCATACATCTTTCCTTTAACTCTCGCTTACCTCCTCACACTGATCATCTCTCTTGCAACCTTCTTGTCCATTCGCTGAGATCATGTCGACGTCCAAAGCTTCTTTGAGTGATAGCATTTCCTTCGAGGATTTCCAGGACCTCCTAACTAAACCTTATATAAATCCATCGAATCTTCTCCCCTCTAGGCCTGATAAGAACGAGTTTTATTTGGGCCCGTCGTTCAGGGATGCAGACTCCATTGGGCGATTGGCCACGGCCCAATTATTCCCTTGCACCCAAGAACCTCCTTTCTTGGACCCATTCTCTTTGAAGCCAATCCGCGAGAAAAGCATTCGCACCTGGCCTAAATCGGATACCACTTTCCGTCTTTGGCATGCGCGTATGATGAAGCATGCTCCCACGAAGGCTCTTTTTGATCGTGCTAGGATTTCTGATCTTTTAGAACTTGCCACACGCCCCCCCTCTATGACTCAGTTCTTTTCCCAATCGCTCTAAGCTTCTGGTCTTCCGAGTATAATACCTTCATTTTTCCCCTTGGCCCAATGTCAGTTACTCTAAGGGACGTTGGTGCTTTGGTTAATCTTCCTCCTCTGGGCGATACCATTTCCCCTGCCATACTGATATCCTCCCTAGCCCCAAAGTTTGAAAAGAGGTATACGGACTCCTATTCAGGCATGCAAGAACTTTATGACAACACGGGCAAAGATCCCACTCATGCAGAGCGTGTAGCCTTCCTTCAAGTTTGGCTGTGTAGGTACATTCTTTGTGTTCCCAGTCTTAAACCTTCCATGGCCTATCTGCCCATCGCTCATGAGTTGGCTCTTGGTAGGTCTTTAAACCTCTGTTCTTTGTTTCTGGCCGCCTTCTATAGAGGTATGGCCTACCTTCAATATCAACTTAGGACCAATACTTCTCCTACTGGAAGTGGGCCTCTTTGGCTCGCTCAATTGTGGTTGAGAGCATATTTTCCACAACTTGGTGTTCCTTCACTTTCTCCTAGGTCTGTGAGTTGCTACGGGCTAGTTATTAACCAATTAGCTCCCGTTGATATGTCTAACCGAGACGTCTTTACATTTTTTTACAATTTAAACTCAATTCCCTCCTTCTTTCCTTTTTCCATACATCAAGTCCCAGTCTACGTCCAACCCCCTCTTACTTTGAACGAGGTGAGTACTGTCTTGCCCGTTTGGGTCCAATACTTGACTGGGCGAGAATTGTTTCATGACATTCTCACGGGCACCAATGCCAAGGCTGGGGTTGAGGTCTATGCTCCCCAATTCTTTGCCCGACAGCTTGGTTTTGGCCAAACTTGGCCTCTTCCTCCTTGTTACTCAAAGAATTTTCAAGAACGCTTCCATACCATCACAAAAGTAGAAGCCCAGGCTATAGATGAGCGTAATGCTTCCCTGATGAATGGGTTCTCTTTGGCTCCTTTCAATCCCACTTTAGCAGTTCATCATCTTTTTGAACAGTTTTGGCCCTCGGTGAAACGTAGATTCTTCACTACTAATGTCAATCATGCATTCCACATACTTGAGGGGTCAGGGTCTTCTAGAACTTCCATCTCTTCTACTCCAATTCCTATTCCTGCTGTGCCCATATCTGTTAAACAACCTGCTCCTTCATCTTCTCCTACAAAGCCTTCAACAGTGCGTACTAGACGTTCAACTGCCCTTTCTATCCAATCTAGTTCTCCTCCCGCCCAAACTGGAGTTGCGAGAAGTGCATCCAGCCGTAAACGGCCTGCGTTGGACCCATCAGATCAGCCCGTTGATGAAAGTGATGATGATGATGATGCTCCTCCTATGACTAGGAGAAAGGTAATATGATTTCCCCTCATTTGAAGAACACTTTGGTATAAATATTAATTTCTCTTTGTATTCTGAATCAGAAGGTGGTCCCTTCTCCTTTGAAAGATTCTACGCCACCCGACCTTTCAATTCTTCGATCCTCCGAGCCATCCATAGAAGTGGACTTGCCTGAACAGGGATTTGGAGACCCAGCTGTTTCAATCGCCCAGTCAGTCGAAGAATCTCCATCATTCCAGGGCGTTTCCCCTCCAGGTGTAGAACCGGATGGTAATATGTGCTTATAATTATAACACTTTCCCAATTCTACCGTTTGACATGGCTAAACACTTATCATTCGTCCTTTTGCAGAAAGACCAATTGACTTGCCGGTTGTACAAGAGCCAGCACGTTTGGATAAGGGTGAACCCTCACATGCAGTCAAATCGCCCAGTGGCACACTTCCCCATTCTTCCTCCAAGACCACTGATGAGGTAATCTTTCTTTCGATTTCCTTTACTTTGCTTATTTCCAAAAAGACACTAAGTAATCGTTTTTTACCTTTACAGGATGCTGATACCATCTTGCGCTCTATTCAGGACCTGTTTACTTCATGGGAACAAGTGAAGGCTAGTCAGGCCGCTCGTTCGTCTTCGGCCAGTCGACCTTCTTCTGCCTCCGGTGCTTTTTCCATGGAAAACATGAACATCCTAAAGCAGGCAGTACTTGAATACACTTCCTTCATGGACATGGATATCTCACATGCCAGTGCTGCCAATCATCGGGATAAATTTGAGCATTTAAGCCACCAAATGACTCAAGCACTTGAGCTTCCTTCGCTCAAACTTTCCACAGATCTCAAATTATCTTTGAAAGTCATTCATCAGGAGATAAGTGCGTTGCTGGCCAAGAATGTGGAGCTCAAAGCCAAGAAGACTCAGTATGTCGCAGCTATGACCGAAAAGGACTCCCTTCACCAAGAAATCGATCAAGCCAAGAACAATTTGAACGAGATTTTTTCCGAGGTCATGGTTGAAGACTCCTTGATGATGAGTTTGGCTGCTCAAATGAGAGAAATCCAAGAAAGGATGGACGACTGTAAGGCCAGGCTGGCAGCCAAAAAGCGCGCTGCTTCACAGGAAATTGAACGGACTAAATCCTTACTTGAGCGTTATTCAAGTTTAGAAGTGGACGATGGGATTATGGATGAACTATCCGCCGCTTCTGTTCAACAGCGCGATGAGTGGGAGAAACTTAGAGAGCAAATGCGCTCTATTTGGGGTAGGATGTAGTTAGGATTTTAAGGTTTTAAGGACAACTTTTGTTTTATCCAATTTCCTTTTGTAATGGTAGCCACTTATGGCAACCAAATTATCTGATGAAATGAATGGCTTTATTCGTTTATAAAATTGCGTCCCTTAATATTTAAACCTCTAATCGTTCAAAGTCCCAAACTGACGGAACGTATTTCTTTAAATATTTGCCATTAATAGATCTTATGTGTCTCGTACCATCCAAATTTTCTAAATGATATGCCCCATTTGGCAACACCTCTTTAACTCTGTATGGCCCTTCCCAATTTGGCGACCATTTCCCAAACTTTGGATTACTACTATCCAATGGGAGTATTGTTTTCCATACCAAATCCTTCGTGCTAAAACATTTGGCTATAACTTTTTTATTATAATATGAAGCCACTTGTCTTTTTTGAATTTGCAACCTATCCAAAACGCTCAACTTTAGTTCATCCAATTCTAATAAATTCTGCACGAGTAGTTCAGTATGCTCGTTTTCATCTATGCTATTTTGCAAACGTACTCTGATCGATTGCACATTAATTTCCATGGGCAGCACAGCTTCTTGCCCATAAGTTAACTGAAAAGGAGTTACTTTAGTGCTAGATCGCGGAGAAGTTCTATAGGCCCATAACGCTCTATTCAAGCATTCATGCCAATTTCTAGCATTTTCGCCTATCATTTTCCTTATGATACTCTTTAAAACCTTATTCGACGATTCAGCTTGGCCGTTGGATTGGGCATAATAAGGTGTAGAGTTTGCCAACTTGATTCCAAACTCGCTCAGAAATTCTTTCACTTGACTCCCATTCAAAGAAGTTCCATGATCCATCACTACAGTTTGAGGTATCCCAAATCTATATACAATGTGATCACGAATGAACTCTATGACACTTCCTTGGGAAATTTCTTTTAAAGGTATCGCTTCTACCCATTTAGTGAAAAAATCCGTAGCGACTATTACAAAAGTGTGTTGTTTGGACGATGGTGGGTAAATCTTTCCTATCAGGTCTATCGCCCAACACTTGAAAGGCCATGGTTTAATAATAGGTACCATTTCCCTTGCTGGCACTCTTTGGACTGGGCCATGTTTTTGACACTCCAAGCAACTTTTAGCATACTGCACACATAATTCGCCCATTTTAGGCCAGTAATACCCATTCCTGATGATCAACCATCTCATCTTTTGGCCGGCTTGATGTGCTCCACACACTCCTTCATGCACTTCGGCCATAACCACTTTAGCTTCTTGCAAATTTATGCACTTCAAAAGTATACCATCTGAACGTTTCTTATATAATTCTCCTTCGACCAGCAAATAATTCAGTGAACGTAATTTTAACTTCCAATCGCTCTTCTTATTGGGTTTTTCCAGGAATTTTTGTATTTCTTCTCTCCAATCCAATGCGTCTCCATTTTGTATACAATGCACATTAAATTCCTTCGCCCTTCGTTGAATTACAGGCAATATCGTTCCATACTCGCATGCAGAATCGTCTTCTAACATTTTTGAATAGCCCGATGCCATTTGGGCCAGCTCATTTGCCAAATCGTTATACATCCTATTAACGTGTTGAAGCTCTACTTGGTCGAACTCGTCCAAGAGCTCTTGAGCGATGTCATATTGACTTATGACAGAATCACTTTGGCATTTGAAATCGCCACTCAATTGATAAATTATTAGTTGAGAATCACCTCTGATAATCACATTTTTTATCCCCAAATCTAATAATAATTCTAAACGGACAATCAAAGCTTCGTATTCGGCTTGATTATTAGTGCACATTTCAGTCAGGGCGAAAGCAAACTTGTAACGAACCCCCAGTGGGTTTATTAGCACTACCCCTACTCCTGCACCTCTAGCCGTTTTTGAACCGTCAAAGTATAAAATCCAGGGTTTTAGCTCGAGTGAATTGACTTCTAGTTCAATTTCTTTAGGAACGTCCAAGCATGGATGATCGGCCAAAAAGTTAGCCAATGCTTGATTTTTGACCGCCTTTTGTGGTGTGAACTGAATTTCAAATTCTGATAGTGCCAAAGTCCAAAGACCAATCCTTTGATGTAAAACAGGACGAGAGAACATGTACTTAACTAAATTTACTTTAGAAATTAAGTAGATAGTTACAGGCCGCAAGTAAGCCCTTAATTTAGTACATGTAAAATACAAAGCAAGACATAATTTTTCAATAGCAGAATAATTACATTCACATGCAGTTAATCGTCTACTAAGATAATATATCGCCCTTTCCTCTCCATACTGGTCGTCCTGGGCGACTAGTCCAGCTATTGATTCCTGCTCGGCCGATATATAAACTTTCATTGGCCGCCCTTGGATAGGTGAGACTAACACTGGTAGATTTGATAGATATGTCTTCAGGCTATGAAAAGCCTCTTGATGCTCTTCCTTCCAGACGAAGTCGTCCTGATTTTTCAACTTCAAAAGAGGCGAGAAAGTTTTCGTTCGCCCTGCACAATTAGAGATAAAACGTCGTAAGAAGTTCACTTGCCCAAGGAATCTTTGCAATTCCTTTTTGTTCTTAGGTGGTTTAGCCTCTAAAATGGCTTTTGCTTTATTTTTGTCGAGTTCAATTCCTCTTTCATGCACTAGGAATCCTAAGAAATTTCCTGCATTAACGCCAAACGCACACTTTAATGGATTCAATTTTAATTTATACTGTCTCATCCGTTCAAATGAACGTTTCAATTGTTGGAAATGGTTTTCTTCTTTCAGTGATTTAACCACTATATCATCAACATAAACTTCGACGAATTCTCCTATCATGTCGTGAAAAATTAGATTCATTGCCCTTTGATAAGTGGCTCCTGCATTTTTCAAACCAAAAGGCATGACCACCCACTCAAAACATCCTAGAGCGCCTGGGCATCTGAATGCGGTTTTGTGTACATCTTCTTCAGCTATATAAATTTGGTTGTATCCTGAATATCCATCCATAAAGGAGTACATTACATGTCCGGCAGTAGAATCTACTAAGGAATCTACCGTTGGCATTGGATATTCATCTTTGGGCGTTGCCAAGTTCAAATTTCTGAAATCTATGCAAACCCTAATACTACCATTTTTCTTTGATACAGGCACAATATTAGACAACCATTCAACATATCTGGCCGTCCTGATAAAACCTGTCTTTAACAATCGTTCTATTTCTTTCTTTACTTCGGGCAATACATTAGGAGCAAAACGTCTAAGGGGCTGCTTATGTGGTTTAAAGTGTGACTTAATTGGCAACCTATGTTCTACCAAATTTTTATCTAAACCAGGCATGTGTTCATATTCCCAAGCAAAACAATCTCTGTATTCTTTTAACAAAGCAATTAATTGGTCACTTACCTCTTTGCTAAGCATCTGACTTATAAACGTTGGGCGATCTTCTCGTTCATCTCCAATATTTACTTTCACCAAAGGGTCTTGTGCTTGAGCGTGCCCGGCCTTCATAACTCCTATCACATCATCGTCCAAGTTCCTTGCAGTGATGTCTTCTGCATCCAAACAATCCATCTTATTCACTTCTCGGCCAATATTCTGTTCTAACTCGAACACTGCTAATTTGTCTCTTAAAACCTTCAAAGTCGTTTCCTTTTTTACTTCTCTTTCGCACCTTTTCTCGAAAGCCATCGACTTGGCTTCGACATCCTGAAGGCTAGACACCTTCTTCATCATTTATTGAATGTCTTTTTTGCCAATCACTGGCTCTTCAAGGGCCACTATGTTTGGCCTCATTTGATCGAACATTTCAGTAAATGCATCTACTGATAATGGCTCCTCACTCTGCGCGATGATTCGAGTTTCTTCACCATCTTGGACAACTCTCACAGGCCCATAATTTCCCTCATACATAAACTTCTCGATCGAGTTCGCTTCTGCAACAAAAGGTCTATGATCTGCTTGCACCACTTCGGCCTCACCTTTATCATTCCAAAAAACTAGACATTGATGGAGTGACGAAGGTATACAACGATTCCCATGAATCCAATCTCTTCCTAACAACACATTGTAGCTAGTCGGCCCGTCTATTACAAAGAATACTGTGGTTTTGGTAATAGTTCCTACTGTGACGTCCAAAGGCATTACTCCTTTGGCCGAAGTCGCCCCACCATTGAAACTCGTAAGAATAACTTCAGTAGGGATCAAATCACTCTCCGTCTTTGTAAATTTCTTTATCATTCTGGATGGAATAGTGTTAATAGCGGCCCCATTATCGATGAGAACTTTGGCCACAGGGATGCCATTGACTAGAGCCTTTACATATAATGGTCTCAAATGTTTGGTTAAATTGGCTGTTGGCTTCTTAAAGATGACCTTTTCGGTTGCCTCTATCTCCACTTCTTGTCTCCCATCATCCTCTGGATCAAATTGCTGTGTCAGGTTTACATGCAACATTTCGCACTGATCTTCCGTGCCGGGTTTTTGAGTTTCTATGTCGCTCACTTCCTCCCAACCAGTAGGGGGTGGCAATATCATTGGAGGTGGTCCATACTTTTCAGAGCGTGGTACCCTCATTTTTCTCTTGGGCGTCCCGTATAATACGTAATAATCAAAAGATCGCCCAGATGGCTCGCCCAGCAAATCTACTTCTCGGACACCTTCTTGATACAGCTGTTTTAGCAAATTGTTATATGAAACTCCTCTCTTTCTTCTTTCTGATTCTAAGTCAATCTCTTCTTCCACATCGGTCAAGCCATCATCATCTTCTTCTTCTTCTCCTCCACAGACATCTCTAGAGGTTTGCCCGATTTCTCTCTTACATTCAAACGTGCATGCTTCCTCCCCCTCATTGTCTTGTGGCCCCTCATCACCTTTGCTTTTAAACTCATTGGCAAGCAAATAATTATTGGCCAATATTGGGGGTAAAGAACCAAACTGAATGGTGATGGATTGTCTAGGATCATCTTCATCTTCGTCTTTGTTGCGTCTCTCAAATTTTGACCTACCAGAAGAATCTTCTGGCAATTCTTCTGTTGAATCGTTCACATTATGTTCTTTCTCATCTTCGAAGTTTTCTTTAGCAACAGTGTTGGAGAAATTGGGCAATTTGGGACGTATCACTTCTTGTTGCTGCCTCATCATTCGTCCATAATTTCTCTGATGACGTCTTTGCTGTGTCCTAGTCATTTGATCAAAGGGTATCACCCTTCCCGCATTGTATTGGAATGAGTGCCATACATTTGATCGATGTGGCTGCGGCCTGAACGTTCTATTGTTGAGCATCGGCCTGCCATTATACATCGGTCTGACCTGTCTTTCAAAAGGAGGCCGTGATACCTTTTGTCCTTGAATAGGTTGGAAATTTTGGGTCGCATTTGGATAATCGTGACGCCCCCATACTTCTACTTTTTCCTCATCTTCATCCATTTCTCTGCTACATCTAGCACACAACACTTTTTTGTTCCTTCCAAGTTCTTTACCTTTGAGACGTTCAAACACGCTGGGATGCTGTCCAAGATCTTCGTCTCCATTATCGACTACCAATTTGAATTTAGGTAAACCACTTTTAAAACCTGCTGACAGCATATTGACTCCTAGTGGCCGCGGAAAAGGAGTTTAATCCACTGCCATCTTCTTTTTAGCTTCAAAAGTGATTCGCCCTGATTCGATGGCATCCTGTAATACATGACGAAAAACCAAACAATTATTAGTTGTATGAGACCATGCATTATGCGACTTACAATATTTTTTATCCTTAACTTGCTCAGGATTTGGCAATTTGTGCTTATCGTTCAGTTTTATTTGCTTGTCTTTATACAATCTATCAAATATAGTATCTGCTTTGGTTATATCGAACGAAAACGTTCTAGCCTTCTTGCTTGTATCTCTTAGAGGCTCGTTTTTCGCCGTCACCCCTGAACTAATTATTAACGGACATTCATAAGCATCTCCTTTAATCAATTCGGCCAGACATATTTCGGTTTGATCATAATACTCATCTACAATATGAACGTCGAAGTTTGGATCTCTATAGTAAGTCCCTTTACTAGAATTTTTCATTTGTTCTTCTTCCCTTATCAAACGCTCATTCCTAATTACATTGGCCGTTAATTGGAAGAGGTCAGGAAATTCCCTATCCTGAAATTTCTTTTTCAAGTCGAAACTTAAACAACTCTGAGTGATCTTAACAAACTCTTTTTCAGGTAAGGGCACGAAGCACTTACTCCTAGCAGTCTTAAATCTTTGAAGGAAAACTTCCGCTTATTCAGTTGGCATTTGACGTAAATTCGCCAAATCGGCCAAGGTAACTTCAGATTCAGTTTTATAGAATTGGGCGTGGAACAACTGCTCTAATTGTTGCCATGTATGAACAGAGTTTGCTGGTAAATTAATGAACCATGAAAAGGCTACCCCTGTTAGCGAACTAGGAAACAACCTTATTTTATGATAATCACTTACTTCACCACATTGTAGTGTAAATCGCCCTACATGTTTCAATGTTGAGACCTCTCCTAACCCTGTGAATAGTAAAAATTCTGGCACTTTATATCTCCTAGGCCACGGATAGGCTTGGTCTATCCAATCGGGATATGGCTTCCTATAGGTCGGCCTAATGAAAGGACGCATTCCAAAAGCCATCTGATCTTGCATTATCTCGGTGATTTGGTTTCTTAAGGCCATATTTGGATCGTACGGGACTCCTATAGGTTGATTCACAGGTGGAATCATCTGAGGTCTATTGTTTAGCCCTGGATTGGTGGCCAAATTACCATTATTCATGGTATTATTGCCATTTATTTGGACATTTGCCCATTCGCTAACACGTGTTGTGTTTTGTCCTATATTTGGCAAATTTTCTCTTGTATTCGGGCTACCCCCCAAGTTGGACGATCCGACATTATGACCACTCAAATTGGCCATGCCGCCTCCACCTACGTTTGACGTCGATGGTATAAAAGGCATTTCTATTCTCTGACTAAGATTCATAGGGTTCATTATCGGTGAATTGTGCCCCACAACCGTGCTAGCTTGGAAATGATTCCCTATATTTGGCAAATTTGATTGACATGTCTGGCCTACTAACCTAGTTATAAGTTCATTTAAAGTGCTTAATTGTTTGGCCATGTTGTCATAATGCACATTTTCAGTTTGAACAAATTTTTCCATATCATGAACATTTTGCAAGCTTACCTGTCCCACGACATCTTGTGTGAGTTCACCAAGTAATGCGCGCATGGTTCGTGGAGTCAATTCCGTCATTGGCTCATAACGGCTTTGATTTTGTCCATCCGTTGCTGGTGTATTTTGCTGCTCCTCATATCGCTCGATCACGGATTGAATTCGCTGGCTTGCTGGTTCCTTATCTGGGTTCTTATGAGGCATATTGTTCCACCCTCTTGTATCTTCTAACACCAAAAGGGTCCCACCGGGCGTGCCAAATTGTTTCGCGCAGAAAGTGTATCCTTCGCTAACAATTAAAGGATTCAGACGATGTGTAAGGGACGCCAAACCTTTTGAGACAAAGTCTCAACAAGGGGTGTTTGATTTATGAAGATTACAATAGTGACAAAGGATGAAAAAGCAAAACAAAATGCCTCCAAGGGGCACAAGCACACTGGAATTCACTGTAAAGAAATATTTAAGACTAAATGGAATGAAATTACATTTCTCTGTTTTTTGAGAGTTATCTTCTTCTGTCTCTTTTCATTCAATCTCCTTTCTTTTATACCTTGCCAAACGGTTTTACCACACGTCTTCCTTCGATCTTGCATAAAACTTCTCATCGCCCAGTTTCTTCCTCATCGCCCAGCAACTGCCTCGTCGCCCAATAACTGCCCATTTCTTCCATAATGATTCTAACTGTTTGTAACTTCCCCATGATGATCCAACTTCCTGTAACTCCTCCATGATAATCCAAGTTTGTAACTCCTCCACAATAACTCAAGTTTATAACTCCTAACAACGTGGGAACAATGATGAGACAAGTTTGTAACTCCTCCACGATAACTCAAGTTTATAACTCCTGACAACGTGGGAACAATGATGAGAAAAATGAGAAAAACTACTTATGGACAATTACTCTTATGCGGTGATTGATCGTTCTAATCGCCCAACGCCCTGGGCGTTTCTGATCTGGGCGATGTTCATTTTGGGCCCTACCTGGCTTGGACAATTTTCATTGAGCTTATATACAAATTTATTTGGGCATCTATTGGGCCTGGCCGACATATTCTCTAGGCCCATATACTTGGGTACTTCTTTATGGGCCTATATATATAATTTCTCTTAAGTCTCTTTTTAGGCCCTTGTTATTTCATATGTCAACAATGTCGTCCAAGCTCCGTTTCCCACTATTTTAAAGTTCTTGAAAACGAATTATAAATAAATAGTTTTATTCAAAAAATAATTATTATCAAATGTCGCCAAATACATTTCCAAGTTTGCCACTTTTGTTAAATCTTTTCTATGCTAAAAAATTTGTCAAAAGGACTTGTATGTCTTAGTTCTCACGTTTGCAGTTTGCAACAATTTGTTGTGGTCTCATAAAACGTGTGATTAAAAATAATTATTGACTTTGACTTTATTTAAAAAAAATTAAATAAAATCAGCAAAACCTAAAAACCCTTTTTTCAAGGGTTAAAATGAAAAAAAACAAGTGTTGGAAATTTTGTCCAAATGTGTATTTTTTTACTCAATGAAACGAAGAATACGAAGTATTCTACTAAAAAAGTCTATCTGACAAATTTAATATTCCACTAGACTTATTTTATCTGAAATTGGTGGCATGACTTGCGTGTTCATATATATTTTCTTGTTTTGTTCTTGTCCCCCTCTAGAATATTTTATCTATTGTCTTATATATACAAAAACTCATAAATCATGCTCCAAAAATTTATTATTTTATTAAGATTTGGTAGATTTGGAGTTCTATTTTTAAATATGAAGTTTGTTAAGAGTAGTTCAAAAATTATATGTTGGTTAATATTTTTATATGGGTAATTAGCATAAAACGTCTTTACTTTTTGAAGTAATTGTGCAAATTGTCCATATCTTTGAAATTTTGGTATTTTCACCGTCACATACACATTTTCTTGTGCAAAGGGTCATTTTTGTCCATTGTCATCCAAAATTTGCCGTTAACCCTCTTCCACAACACAACTCGCACCACAAAAGAAGGGTAATTTCGTCCATTTTGTCCATACAATTTCTTCTCTCGCAACATAATATTTTTGCTAATTCACCTATTCTGCAGCACCACCAGAGGCTTGTAGAGGATAATAATGTAAATTTATTTGGGTCTGATGCTCTTGATGAAGTAAATGGTTCCACAGGCTTTTGCATAAAAAATTTTCGACGAATCATCTGACGTCTGAGACATCAATTTTGGTGGGCTAACAAGCATTCCTTCAGCCATGCCCACCAACAAATTAAGCATATCAAAAAGTGCCTCTTCATCTATAAATTCATTCGCACTAGCTATGTCCACTTGTGCATTCGCAAAGCCACCATCTCTCAGCGGTTCAACCACCGCCTCCTCACTACTTATCGGCTTCATCAATGCGACTGCAGCGGAATTCACCAGAAATTTAGTTAGTCCATACCCAAATGTATTTCACAAAAGATTAAAAATATTGATTTGCACGTATCGAAATTTACATGTAGGCCAAATAATATGCTTGGCCCTGCAGACATCCTGTATGATGGTAAAAATCTTCTCGCATCTCAGTTGTAATTTTTGTTGGATAGTGGGACTACTTACAGCTACTTCAGCCCTACAATATGCCAAGTTGTTCTTTCCCAGATAAGATAAGACAGAAGAGAGAAAAGAATGATGAATATCATTTACAAAGCAATTTTATTAGTCTTTGGTTGATTTTTCAGGAGAGAATTGGCAACAAATGAGGGAAGCAAAATATCTGAAGAAAGTGTATGGACGAAATTACAATTTTTTTGTGGTGTGAGTCGTGTTGTGGAAGAGGGTTAACGACAATTTTTGGATGATAATGGACGAAAAGAACCTTTTGCGCAAAAAAAAAAAATGTGTACGTGAGGGTAAAAATGCCAAAATTTCAAAGGTATGGACGATTTGCACAATAACTTCAAAAGGTACGGACGTTTTGTGCTAATTACCCTTTTTATATTTGTCTGATTATAAATTTATCCTTAACATGTCCACAAGATGATGATTCATTTGAGCATACTAATCTTGAAATTTGATTATTTGTTTGAGTTTCTAGATTGATTGAATAACTCATTTGAGTATTATGAGCTTTGATACTTTATTAAAATTTGAAGTTACATCTTAAAATTTCAATCTTATTAAGAGCATCTCCCATGCAACCGTAGATTGATAAAACAAATTGCAACATAAATAAATTGAACAATGTTTAAAAAATACTTTTCTAGTGAAAGTTGTCATGGACTCTGTCAAATTTGACCAAAAAAAATTAAGAAAGGACATTGTATAAACTCTCTTTAGATTTAGAAACTTTGCTAGACATGTTCATCAGTAAAATTTCTATTTTCTATGCAGATTTAAATGTGAATTTATTTTTATTTTAATAAACGACGACTAGACATTATTATTGAGTTGTAGATATGACTTGTTAGAGATCAATTTTAGACTTAGTGTCTATTCATTAAACATTAATATCACATAAACCAAAAATCTTTTTATCTTGCATACCATCAAAATAGTAATCTATATAATGCCCTAGGTTTTTTAGAAAATTTTGTCGTAGTCAATTGGATTTGTTTTGAATTTATGGATGAGATGCGTTGAATGTGACCTTATTTTAAATCTTTAAACTCTCGTGGGTGGCATTTGGTTTCGATAAAAAAAATGGTCCTATAACCATTATGCAGTTTTGAAATTTTTACATTTGCCATGAGATTATTTTAATCAATGTCACTACGAATACCTTGAATGTGACATGGAATATTGCCTTTAATTGTGACTTTAGTGGTGACCTCGTTTGTGTAGGTTGGTACGTGGATTGGAGTTGTGAAATTTGAATAATTGTGATCATAGTTGTTTCTTTAGTTGTGATTCTTAGTATGTTATTATGATCAGTGTCAGACATATAATTTTATTCAAGTGAACATTATAAGTGTGAGAGGGACGGGGCTAGCCCCCATTGTTCCAATGAGTAATGATGTTTTTCTCATGGTGGGAAGGAATTATAAAGGCCACATAACACGTGTCATGTGACTATTTGATAAGTGATTGACATTTTTATCAATCACTTTTCCTTCTCCAATAGCTACAGGACACGTGTCCTGTGGCCTTTATAATTTCTCTCCACCATGAGGAGGAGATCATTACCCTTGTTCCAATACCATCCTTACACTTATTCTTTATATTTTTCCTAAAATATCGTTTATTTGTCTACAAGTTCTATTCATATTTTTAAGCAACAATAATGAAAAATCACTATAATGTTCATATCATCTTTTATTGAACCAAGTACAATTGATATCCTTCCATCATAGTCTGATGCAATTTGCAATAAATTGGACATTAAAAAACAAAATGTATTTACAAAATGGACTGATTAAAATAAATTGGTGAAGCAATATGAATACTCACTATTCAATAATAGTATAGACTTTATAACATAATAAACCTCAAGATTAAACCCACTTCAATCCAAGATCCTATGCAAATTCTACTTCAATTTCTATTAAAAAGAAGTAAAACCCCTTAAAAGAAAACGTTTTAATATTCAATTCCCAATATTTAATTGAGGGATTATCTAAGAAAACACAAATTTTGAGAGGGTCTCAAAATTAATATAAATTTTCAGATTGACAAATAGACTCTGCCCTAGGTAAGATTACATACGGCTGAATCGAAATAGACTGCATACTTACCTAGCTAGGGCAGAGCCGCAAAGGCAGAAGTCTTGGCAGAATCATCCGAAGGCAAAGCTACTGCGCACGAAAGAAGAGGAGTGGAGGATGAATCGTGTCCACCTTCTCCATCATGGAGAAAAATTATTGGGACAATAGAGTTTGGTTACTATTAAATATTACTGTATTATGTTACGATGTATGGTGATATTTAATTATTTTGATTGGCATAAGTACATAGTCGAACATTATATATAAGTATACAATGCTGTAAGTTGTTATTTCAATTTAGTTCTTGATTAATTATTATTGCACTCTTGTAACAAAAGGTTTATGTGTTGCTCCAGGCTGCTACTTCAAATCAATATTCTTATGAAATTGTATTTCATTTATGTTATACGTTGAAAAAACGCCCAATATCGATTGTGGCAATCATCCGAGAAGTTAGAAGATTGCAATATGTAATTACGTGCACTGAATGTTCAATGATTTTGTGTTTTCTTTGCAATATATTTCCTTACAATTATTTTCTAAGAATATTATCAATACTATAAAATTATGAAAATGGTGCTAGAGAAAAAGTAGATACCCAATTTTGAATTTATTAATTAAATTAAGAGAATTTGAATTTTGAAAATAAGATTTATATGAGTTTTTGGGAGAAGATTTTCAATTGAAATGATTGTATTGATTTCAAGAAAGTAATATTCTATAAATAACATAGCTTTTAAATGTTCACTATTTTTCAATTCATACAATTATAAATTGGTAATTTTTTTATTATTTTATACATTTCAAATATATTTCAATTTCAAAAAAATCATGCGCCTATGAACTCTTAAGTTATATGGTCCAAACACAATTTAATTAAAGTCGCGTTTTAACGCTAAAAGACCAACGTACTCATACAATTGCAAAAAGCGCTAATTTAAACACAATATTTTTTTTTTATTATGATACTGTTTTCTATGATACCGTTTTATGAAAAATACTTGATATTGTATACTAATTTTCGTTACATTATATCATGTTTGGCCATGTTTATTAACTCTTTTTTTTCAAACTTATTTTCAACCACATATTGCATGAGACCCACAAATTTTATCAATTTTTCAACCACACATTTCACCAACTTTGTTCAAAATCTCAAAAAATATTACCTTTAAACTCTACCAAACAAACACACATTCAAAATTAAATGTTTTATGGTTAAAGTAATGATACTATTTCAAAATGCTCTATTAGTAGTACAAGATCATTTATACTATTTTCATTCAAAATATTTGATACTGTTTCAATATATTGAGTTGTAGTTTATGTATGTGATACTATTTTATTAAGATACTGTCATCTATGATACTGATATATTAAGTTATGCTTTTATCTATAATATTGTTTTATTTAGATACTGTATTATAGTTTATGCTAAAATATAACATTTCTGCTCACCTAAGCATGTGCTTGATAATAATGTGTTTTTGATATTGTTATATTTGCTATTTTTAACCATACGATATTATTATCAAGACCGTAGAGTGTTTCTCCTCTACTGACCTAAAAAAATCTACTATACGTCTATCTTCACCTTCTTCAATTATTTTTTTCAATTTCCTCAATTCTCTTTTTCTTCACTATTTTTCTCCAAATCTTTCCTTCTCAACCTTGTTCATCCTATCAATTTTCATTTATTTCTCTACGGTCGAATTTCACCGATAAGCGATATACTAATATATGATACTATTATTATGATATTAATACAAATGTGCTTCTCATACTGTTTTCTATGATACTATTTTATTAAGATATTATTTCTTATAATATAATATCAAACAACACACATGAATGTGCGACAGTAACACAATAAAACACATAAAAATATTGTAATTGTAGGGGTATGTCGGTCTTTTAGCGCTAAAATGTGAATTTAATTGAATTAAGTTTTGGCTATGTGACTATGGAGCTCATAAGTACAGCAACAATGACCAATCATGAATTTACCCATTAGTAATTATCAGAAATTTTGATTATAGCATTGAAACCTAATTTTCCCTAAACATAATCACTATGAATTGAATTCTTACGAGTCCATTAAGCATATGTTTGGTAGTGATGAAATTATTTTTTAAGTATTTATATTATAAGTTATGAGTGAATGTGTGAATAAAAATGAGTTATAAGTTGTAAGTCCTATGAAATATGTGGATAAAAAATTAAAAAAGTATGTTTGACCAATTTGACGAATTAAAATTATAATTTAAACAATGACAAACATATGTTAAATTGAATTGGGCCAGACTTCAAAGCCTCTTTCAAATCCCTTGGAGTTAATAATGTTGGAAGAATATGTTATTCACTATTAGTCGTTTTCTATTCGACATATTTGACTTGATAAAAATATACAAAAATTGATAGATATATGTATATTATTCTTATTTTAATGTTGTTAATTCAATTTAAGCTAACGTGTTGATATGTACATAATGTATATCTAGTGTGCATCAACTTAAAATAATTATAGTGTCACATTAAAATTATATTGTGATTTGATATATAAAATTTGAATCAAGTACTTAATCAAGAGTGTCGATCTGCTGCCCACGAATGGGCAGCTTATTCGGCCCACGTGCTGACGTGGCAGCACGTGGGCCGAAAATGATAAAAGCAACTTTTATCATTTTCGGTCCACGTGCTGCACGTGGCAGCACGTGGGCCGAATAAGCTGCCCACGATCATGTCCATGCCACGTCAGCACGTGGGCCGAATAAGCTGCCCACGATCATGTCCAACTTAATCAATACATATAAAGATAATCAAAATCAGTTTCAAGTTGGAATTGAGTCCATACACAAGCATATCACTTTGTGACAAGAAATCCTTTAAAAGGTAGTATTTGTTAATGAAGCCATGAAAGGACCACATGATTAAGCATCAAATAGGTTCCAAGTCACAACTTTTATCATTTTCGGCCCACGTGCTGCCACGTCAGCACGTGGGCCGAATAAGCTGCCCACGATCATGTCCAACTTAATCAATACATATAAAGATAATCAAAATCAGTTTCAAGTTGGAATTGAGTCCATACACAAGCATATCACTTTGTGACAAGAAATCCTTTAAAAGGTAGTATTTGTTAATGAAGCCATGAAAGGACCACATGATTAAGCATCAAATAGGTTCCAAGTCACAATCATTTATCTATAAAATTTCCATTCGCCGAAATTTTAATGAAATATCTACGTATATTGTTGAAAATAAAATACGAATAAAATACAAACAATTTTTTTTCCTTAAAATTTATTTTTAAATTAGATAATTTAACACATATTAATTAATAAACAGTTGTTACTAATAAAGAAACATCTCTAAGAGTGTTTTTATTTTTGAAGGGCAAGATAAAAAAAAATCTTTAAATTTAAAGAGTAATTTTTTTTTACACATTCTTTATTTTACTTTTTTTACTTATTGTTTTTTTTAATTAATATATATATATATATATATATATATATATATATTTAGATGTCAATAGTTAAAAAATTCATAAATAAAAAAAAAGTAGAGCATTGAAACGTATAATTTATTAGATGTAACAGCATATTCGGTAATCATTTTTTCCAAAAAAAACCTATTTTTTTGTCTACTATTTTTGACTTTTCAACTTTTTTATAATGTCAACTTTTTTCCACTATAAAAAAGAAAAGTTTGAAAAATCAATAAAGTAACCAAAAAAATCTATTTTTTTTTAAAAAAAAAAACTACACTGAACAAACCCTAAGTATTATAAAATAGGAAGAGAGAGTTGTTTAACTTTCCAATGTAGTGAACCAAACCTCCTATTTATTTTTAAAAATTAAACTAAAAAACCTGTTGAAACCTAAATTTTTACTTTCCAATGCACAAATTCAACCCTTGTTGGCACCTCCAAGTCATAAGGTATGTAGGTCGAGGAGATCAAAGAAGGTTAACAAATGGGTAAATAAAAAATATATTTGATCAACTTAAAATTATAATTTAAACTCTAACAAAAGTGAATTTAATATATAATCCGAATTGATAATTGAACCCTAAAGCTAATGTTCTGGGGATATATAGCAACAGTTGAATAAGAAAAAAGCAGATGATACGTCCATTGAATAAATCCAAACAAACAATTGAAGATATATAATGATGCATTATCTCTCAAGCACCTAAATGACAAGTTATGAATATATATATATATATATATAAGATAACAACAACAACATCACATAATAATACAAACAAAACCCACCCTCACACTATTTACTGTATAATTTCCTTGCTTACACACGGCACCAACTGCCAGCCAGCAATCAACAACTCATACCAAAACCTTTAAGCCTTTGGCGGCGGCGTCCCTTTCACCACCGTCACTGGACACGGCGCATTTTGTACCACGTAGTTGCTTACACTTCCAAGCAACACCCTACATTTATTTCAAACTTGTTCATTAGTATAAGAATATAGTAAGTCTTGAATTTAAATTTCGATATCAGAAGTCTTCAATTTAAATTTTGCGATATCAAGCAACATACATACTATGTATTAGAAACGAAGATAAGACAAGAAGTAGTACATACATACTTGTTCAAGCTTTTATAGTATGTGTTTTAACAATTAGGAAGAATAGTGAATGATAAATTTAATTACCTCTTAAGTACTCCTAAGCCTCTGCTTCCAACAACAAGTGAATCAAGCTTGAGTTGCTCTACTGCATCAATCAACTTCTCCCTAGGATCTCCCCAATACACCTTCGCCACCACCGTAACCTGTATGCATATCTCACCCAAAATTAAGAGGAAAAATCAGATTATATATACCCTCTGTGTGCGTGTGAGAGAGAGAGAGAAAGAGTATTACTCTTTTGGTCCTGGCCACTTTATCAAGCATATCAAGAACCTCAGGATCAGGGTTGAGCCCATAGTGTTTGTAAACATTAATCTCTCTGAATTCCGCCAAAGGGATCAATGCTAAAATTCAACACAATAAAACTACGTACATCAGTACATATAGTCATATACGTGTGTGTGTGGGTGTCTGTGTTTTCAAAATATAATCTACTGGTTAATGGTACTTACGGGATCCTGTGTCTTGAAAGAGTTGCTTATTGGTTGGTTCAGCTTTGGGAGAAACAACATGGACGATGACTATTTGATCGCCCTCTTCAATCAGATTATTGATTGCCCAACACAGAGCTGATTTGCTAGTGGGTGAATAGTCCATTCCAATACCAACTGAGCGTGCCTTCACCATTTCTATAATTTTCTCAGTTGAAATGAAAAGTGCTACGTTGGTTTGATTTTTATAAATTTCTTTTGGGGTTCTGTTGAAAGATTAGAGGAGTTTCTTGAAGAAACTAGAAGGTGGCTGTTTGGAATAATTTGGGGTCATCACTTTATTCTCAAATGATAAAGGTGACAATTAATTTGGCATAATGTTTGTGGGACAGGTGTTTAGAATCTGTGTGCTGAATTACTTCACAAGAAAATTCTTTATCTCTTGTAAAAAAATAAAAATCAATTTTAGAGTTGAATGTTCTAATTGCCTGACTAACTTTACTAAAGCTCAAATAAATCTGAATTTTCCTTTGGGGATATCCGAACAGGTTATTTTCTTGACCCCAAATTGCATACTCTGCTGTCAATTAGGGATGAACAAAAATACAGTTTGAAATTGTTATTTTGAAACTGTTAGCGTTGGTTTGGATATATATATATAGAATAGACTCGATAATACTTTGATTGTGAAACGAAAAAATAAAAAAGTTAAGAAATGATTCGATTTAGATTTTGATAGTTCAAGTTGAAACCAAATCGAGCAATTCACCTACTTAAGAAAAAATAATTACTTGTGACATGTGATTTATTAATAAATAATGATATTCATAATCGATTACTCATTCTAAATGACATTATTCAATTGGATAAATTATTTACTCTAATTGAGTAATGTATTTATAGCCATTAATTATGAATCATTCATTCAATTAAATAATGCCACATAAGATAACTATTGGTAGTGAGCGATTATGAATAACATTACTCTTTATTAATTCAATTTATGCTCGAAATCTTTTTCTTTCAAGTAGACTTCCACGAACTCTTTAGGAATAAATAATGATTTATACAATATTTTCCTTATCTATATGCTAGGGTTTTGGAAGTTTAGATTTATGGTTAAACTTTCTATTATTTTGTAAATAGTCACTAATATATGTCTATAGTGCATTTTTAGTTCATGCAGAAAACTTTCTAATCTATACCTTTTAAGTGCAAAAAAATATTTCGACCTTTCACCAACGGAATATCCGTTGGTAAAGAATGAATCATATTACCTACGGAAAATCTGTTGGTGATATTAATTAATTTTGAAAACAAAAAAATATTTCGACTTTCACCAACGGAATATCTGATATTAATTAATTTTGAAAACCAAAAAATATTTCGATCTTTCACCAATGAAATATCCGTTGGTGGAGAGTGAATCATATTACCTATGGAAATTCCGTTGGTGATATCAATTAATTTTGAAAACCAAAAAATAATTCGACCTTTCACCAACAGAATATCCGTTGGTGAAAAGTGAATCATATTACCTATGAAAATTCTGTTGTTGATATTAATTAATTTTGAAAACCAAAAAATATTTTGACCTTTCACCTACGGAATATCCGTTGGTGAATAGTGAATCATATTACCTACGAAAATTTCGTTGGTGATATTAATTAATTTTGAAAACCAAAAAATATTATCGACTTTTCACCTACGGAATATCCGTTAGTGAATGGTGAATCATATTATCTACGAAAATTTCGTTGGAGATATTAATTAATTTTGAAAACCAAAAAATATTTTGACCTTTCACCTACGGAATATCCATTGGTGAAGAGTAATTCTTATTACCTACGAAAATTCTGTAGGTGATATAAATCAATTTTGAAGACCAAAAAACACAATTTATCTATTTAAATAAAAGAAATTTATGTGAGTAATTTATAAGTCGAAAAAATCTTTCAACCTATTACCCACAGATAATCCATATGTAATATTACTATTTCAACCATTAAGCTACAAAAAATGTTGGTGAAGACTAAATTTTGTTACCCGCATAATTTTCACGAGTAATGTCAATCAAATTTTGAAAATGAAAAAAAATTCAACTATATAGAATTGAATGTTAATTACTTAAGGATTAGTCGTAAATAAAGTTTCATTCATAGCATGTTCAGTATGCATTTTCATCTCCAAAATCCATTTTTGAGTATAAGTTTTTTGACTTTTCAAAAGAATTTGAAATGAGATGACCAAATTGCCCTTTTAATTTTTAAATGACATTTAATTGATTGAGGGCAATTTTGTCAAATTGCAATGTAAGTCAAAAAGTGTGTAAGAGGAATTCAGTCATGGCCCACCAAATTTAATGCAAAATGGATTTTTGAGATGAAAAAAACGACAGCCGAACAAGCACTCATTTAACATTCGATTTTTCTACAACGAAGTTATATATGCAATTACAATAATAAAAAAGATTCAAACTATAATCTCATACGAAGAAAATATAGGTGGAGTAGTTTACATATTGTACGACATCACTTTAGTTGGGCATTTCGTGTTTAAATGTGAAAATAAATAATGTTTATCATCATCTCATACAATTTGTACAGCTATAAATTTTTTTCGAGCAATGTGATATTTTATGTTTAAGTGTTAACACAATGTAGAATTTGATTTTTCACTAATATTTATTTTTTACTTTACAAGAAATTATAGAAAATGTTACTCATTGAACTAATATATATTATAAAAACAAAAACAATTACAAGAATTCATTTGTCTCCAATGATTTGGTTTGGCTGTAACTTCACAAGTTTAAGGTCAAAAGTTCAAATGACATTACATAAATTCAAATTAATAAAATAATAAAAATGCTTGACAAAACTTAGCGGATTTGGTCAGGCCTTTGGTGGATCGAGTTTCAAGCCCATAATTGGCAAGTCGGGTCAGGGGTCCACCAGTATATGAAATTATTATTTTTTAATTATAAAAAATTTGCACTATTACCTACGGAATTTCCGTAGGTAAAGACTTGGGACATTACCTACAAAATTTTCGTTGGTAATAGTATTTGTCATTTATGTTGCTATTTTGAGGGTTGTTGAAAGTTACCAATAAAATTTTTGTTGGTAAAAGGGCGTGTCATAATAGTGTGTGTCATTACCAACGGATATTTCGTAGGTAAAAGGTTGGGACATTACTAATGACAAATACTCTTACCAACGGAAATTTCGTTTGTGAAGATTACCAACGGAAATTTCGTTTGTGAAGATTACCAACGGAAATTCCGTTGGTAACTTTCAGCGACCCTCAAAATAGCAACGAAAATTTTGTTGCAAATAGTCCGTTGATGGCGACTATTATGCATGGATATCGTGGTTTCAGCAACGGAAAATTTGTTTCTGAAGCCACGGTTTTTTATAGTGTTTGTCCAAAATGTCGTTAATTTTGCTTGGGGTTAACACTTTTTTTTTTTAATAGTATGGGCAAATTTAATAATTTTAAAATAAATAATAAAAATAGAATTAAAAAAATAAAAAAGATCATATTCTTCAACCCACTCCACGCCACCACACCTATCAACACACAACACTATCGTGTAGCCACTCGCCACAAGGAATGCAGTATGTTGTCTTTAGTGAAAAAAGCAAAAGACAAATAAATAAATTAGGTAATTTAGGATTGATTAGATATGATCTAATTATTGGAGCTTGAATAATATATATCCGAATATGTGTTGTGATAGTTCTATTATATTTTGTACTTAATTGTAATTATTATAAAAGTTGTGCACTTAATTGTAATTGTAATAAAGGTTTAGGAACTACACTTGTAATCATAGCAAATTGACCCTAATTAAATTATGATGTAGTCCATGAATACTGGAAACTGAGAGAATCAAGTTGGTGAATTAAAAGTAGGTTCTTGACTATGAGATTGAGATCCTATAATCAAATATCGATTTAATTATAATTCTAAATCATTATTTTCAAATTATAACAAAATATTTATTTTCAAACTATTCTCGTACCAATTGCCAACATGGATTTTTCTTCAAATTGGTTGGATGAAAAATTCGGAAGTTGAGCAATACGATTACGGTCCTTTTTCTCCACTGCACTGAATTCATCCGAGAAATGGACGAAAACACGCCAGAGGGTAACTCAGAGGAACTCAACTGCTCAATATGAAAGAACAACCAAACTTTAATGAATATGCTTTCAATCTCACTGAAAATGATTGTTATTCAATACTAAATGAAACTTGGCTTATAAAGCCATTACAAATAACTGAATGCAAGAATTCAGGCCCACGTCTTTCACAGACCCTAAGATCGTGGTAAATAGTTAGGGAAATAGTCAAATACAAACAGAAACAAAACGAGCTCTTAAACTCTAGGAGTTATTGACTACACTAACAACCAGACGTTTGAACAATTTCTCCCCCTAAACTGAAGTTGCTAAAAGCAATCAGTTTAGTTCATCTAAGAACTTCATTCCCAGTAGCTCTCGAAGCTTCATAAAGCTCTCCAACTTCAAAAGTTTGGTCATAATGTCTGCCAGCTACTCATTTGTACTGCAATACTTCAACTAAACAACACCATTTCTCGTGAGATCACGTAGAAAGTGAAACCTCACATCTATATGTTTGCTTCTCCCATGTAAAACCGGATTTTTTGACAACTTAACAGTAGATGAGTTATCGCAAAACACAGTAATACACTTACTTGGAGAAGGACTTATCTGATTCAGCACTCTCTTCATCCAAATGCTCTGACAAGCACACCCCGCCGTAGCAATATATTCTGCCTCCGTTGTAGAAAGAGTTACAACCGACTGTTTTTTAGAGTACCAGGCTACAGCGCATCCACTCAGCGTGGGCAACATAGGTGTACAATATAAGTGGATAGGAGATCATTTCCCCACATGGATAATTACAGAATCAATTGAAATATGGCTGAATAGTATGAATTAATAATAATTTTGAAAAATATTTTAACCTAATTTATAACAAGTCACCTACATGTGACTTATATACACTTTCTTCATTTTTTAACTGGTCATTTAAATTCTTTTTAAATGAATAATGGGTATAATTGAGAAGATGTATTGATGTTTTGTCTTTTTTTTCCTATAAGATTTTGGCATAAATAGTCTATAACGTATGTCTCTAGTGCATTTTTGGTCTCTAATCTTTTATTTATGACTAATAAGTCCCTAACATATGTATTTAAGTATGAAATTGATCCGTGTGGACGGATTTTATCCAAAATCTCAAGTAGTTGGGCACGTCGTGGTGTACAATCACGTTTAATAATAAAGACAAATTTATCAATTCTTATATACATAATTTAAAAAAAAAATTATAATAATCACCTTCTTCAACATACCTCACCCACCTACCATTGCCAGCTTGGATTGAGAAAAAGTCACCCCAAGAAAAAAACTTGGGGATGAAATTCCCCTCAAATCTGACATTAATGGCAGTAGGGGGCAGGAGGGATGCAAAAGTCCTCAATCGAATCTGCCATTACACTGACATTAACGGTAGAGATGGTGGTGTGATGTGGTGTGGGTGGGTTGAAGAATGTTGATGATTTTTAATATTTTTCTTTATATAAAAATTGTCTAATTTGTCATTGTTATTAAAAATGAGTATGCACCACGCACTTAACTAACACAGTTTTTGAATAAAATCCGTACATAGGGATCAATTTCGCAATTAAGGGCATATATTAGGGATGTCCTAGAGAACAATAAAATATTAGCGACAAAAAATGCACTAGAGACATACCTTAGGGGCCATTTGCGCCAAAAATCTCATTTCTTTTGGTGTTTTAAATTTTTAAGAATAATTTTGATATGTAGCCAAAAGTAAATAGTGGATTTCAAAAATAACAACTTTTGATAATATTTGCAAATATATCATTTTTTTGGATGCAAAATTTCAAATATACTCTTTTGTGAAAATTACAAATTTTTTGTATAGTTAAGATTAATGGTAGTTGATAGTTACACAGTAACTTATAAGAGAAGTTGTCAGTCTAAAAATCAACAAATCAGTAAAAAAATTGATAGATGAGTATGAAAAATCGACATTTAAATTTTTTTAGTACGATGATATACATAAATTCATACCATTTAGCCTAGACACTTATTTAATTTCAACTTTTAATTAATGAATGTCAATTTAAACTGAACATAAAAAAAAAAAAAAAACTTTTATGACAGAGCAAATATGTTGGACATTGACAAAATAATGTCATCGACTAAATAATGTTGATGTTGACAAATTTTTCAATGTCTACCAATTTTGTCTATTTTTGTCGATGATATCGATAAAATAGAGACATATAAAATAGATACAAATTTATTGCTTATTTTGTCGTTAACATACCATTATTTTGTATTTTGTCTATATAAAAATGATAATGTCGATCAGGGGATACCAAAATTTGTGCCCATTCCCATTGTTGATGGCGGGCACCAATTTGGTGTCTATTTAGATGGGTACCAAATTGGTGTCCAGTCATTTGTTGATGAGCACCAATTTGGTGCACATTTCTAATTTGATGCCTGTTTTTATATGGATAGAATGAACAATAATTTGGTATTTATTTAGAAATGGATACATATTAGTATCAGTTTTGTTCATCAATAAAATAGTTGTTCATTTTGTCGACGCATAGACGAGTTTTATGTCTACTGTTTTGTGCTTATTTTTTTGTCCAATTTCGACCAAATGTAATCAATTTCATTTTCCGTACATCGACCATAAAATATACCAATAAATTAGATTGAGAAAATTTGTAAATTAAACTCAAAAAAATTACACTAAAACATAAAATATATAAACAAAAAAATTAAGATACAATATATTAAATTGAAGTTTCATATAATCTACATCAATAATATACTAATTTTCTCAATTTTTAATAAATTATAATTGACTTCAAAAGTTTTAAATCGGTCGACTTCTTCAATGACTCAAAAATCGGTGACAAATCTGACAATGTATTTGAATCTGTGAAAAGAATATGAGAATTCGGCCACAAAAAGAACAAATGAGAGTGCAAAATGGAGTTTAGAGGCCGCGACAATGGTGAAAGAAGTGAGGAGAGAGTGTTTAAGTTAGAGAGAGAAATAGTGAGAGTAGGAAGATAAGAAAATGAATATAATAGATATTTATTTGGTCATCTAAATGTAATTTTGTTAAATATCATAAAAATAGACATATTTCAAAATACATATCTAGAATGTGGTAGTTTGTCTAATTCTCTCATTTTTTTAATTGGTAATTTAAATTATATTTTAATGAATAATGGTGAGTGGACTAATTTGCCCTTCGTAAAAGTCAATTAAAAAAAAAAAAAAAAAGTTGAACCCCAACTTTGAGAGCCCCCACCGACCTTGTCCTAAGCCTTTGGTGGAGGAGATAAATCGCAGGATGTGCTTCCCATGAGTTAAGGTGGAGAGCTTATGGATAGATTCTGTAGAAACGAAATTTGGGGTTAGGTCTGCTACTTCAGCTAAATGTTAAGGAAATAGTGCCCAATATATTTCTAAACAATTAGAAGAATTTTTCGAGAGGAGTTCTCATATTTTAAATCTTATCTAAATGTTAAGGAGAAATGGTGCCCACTTTACACTCATTCAATGAATGTAAGATACTTATCTTGGTGGGCATTATAAAATACCCACTAGAGGCATTAGATCAAATCCGATCTAATATATCCCCCAATTCGAAGATAATTATGGGATTGGTTTGTGAAAAATCACCGGTAGTAATTTTTCACAAATGTTCTATTAAAAGTTTTTGACAGATTGCTTTTTTTCGTAGTTGTGAATTACCAATAAGTTTTTTTACGAATTCTCGCATAGTTTTTTTTTATTAAATTTATTTTCAACTACATATTTTATGAAATTTTTATGAACTTTTTTAAAAATCTCCAAAAAAAACTATTTTTGAAATCTACCAAACGAGCACCAATTTTTTTAAGATAGATTACTTCTAGCAACAAAAAATTTCTTCTCAAAATAAGAGCATGTTTGTCAATGTTTACAAGTACTTATAAGTTGGTCAAACATCACTTTTATACACATATTTCGTAGAACTGACAACTTTTAGTCGCTTTTTATCCACACATTCCGTAGGACCCACTACTTATAATATATAAAAATATTTATCAAACATACTCTAAAGTAGTAGATACAAAAAATGTGGATAAAGATGTTCAAACACCCAACTATTGGAGCCTTTTGTTGTTAATTCTTTGACTAATTGTCCTATCACGTGTCCGACTGTCACGTGTCGACAATCGAACAAATAAATATGAAGGACCAGCTGAGAAAAAAAGAAGGGGAGGGGTGTGTGTATTTGCCTAATTGTCAACACGTGGCAGTATGGTAGGGCAAATGAGGACGACATCAATAAAAATTACCGTTTTTCCACACCGGTTTCTTTCAGGTGATTTTGATCACAAATGTTCATTCTAGTGTAGACATTCGATATGAGGTGAAGATGTGGACGGCAAAGTCAGTAGTTATATTTGTGCGTCGAATCTGTACCTAACTTATTCCATTTTTTCTACTTCCACTTTATTATTCATTGTTTTCCAATACAATATTTTAATTAATTAACAGTGTACTACGTGTCCGTATTGTAGTAAACAAGATACCAAAAATGGTCTTTCTGATTCACCATTTTATTACACTAAACCAAAAATTGAGATTGCTAAACAAGCCCAAAGTTTATTACAATTTTACACACACAAAAATACTATGATATAATTGGAAGTACAAAACAACATTTATATTACTGATATGATGTCTCGAGTAAGCAGGAATGGTCTTGATTGATTTACAGTGCTGATGTGATGAAAACAGAGGTATGATCATTGATCATGGATTCAAGTTCTTTAACAAATCTTTCCATGGCAAGAGCAGGTAAACATATAGGCACCACTATTCCATTCTCACCCTTTTTGTTCCTGAAAGGTATGTAGAAACTTGCAACACCAGGAATGGCACCCACCCCACCTTTGGCTGGTCCTCCATAGGCTGCTTTACCCCATCCAAAGTCGACTTCCCCAAATCCAGCCCGCGTCACATCTGATACCAGGTAACTCCTCACCACAGTGAAATGGGGTCGCCCTCTAATCACCATAAGATCTGCCAATGATTTCATGTACTCCATCGTAACATCAGATTTGGTTTTCGTTACAAGTTCAAGTGCATATCCTAATGGATTCTTGCACAGATTCTCAGCCGTTGATATTGCCACCGGGAATGCAAATGCATTGCCGTAGTATCCAACAGGAAGGGGAGGATTGAACCTGTTGCGTGCATTCACTATGCAAAGTATGCGCATTTCCTCTTCGGGGTCAGGGGAAATGGCTATTGTGCGACAGCGCCAAAGGCAGGCTGTTAATAACTCGAATGTGGAGCAATTGTGCAGCTCGGGTGGGACAAGTTTTCGAAGGCTGTTAACTTCCTTGGAGCCGAAAAAGAACGATTTATGGACCATGTCATCTAGTGGGATTATGGTTCCTTTAGTGTCGGGTACTTGTTCGTACTCGTAATGTTTACATGATATATGTGGTGGTTGTCGAGCGTTTAGTAATTCCCTCTGCCACACCGGTAACACAGAAGGGGCTGGCGCACCTCGAGCAATTTCACCCACCGCTTCCATGAATTGGACTAGTCCGGCTGCATCACACATGGTGTGATTGAGGCGTAGGGCGAATATAAAACCGCCACATTTGAGTCGAGTTACCTACAAACATAGGCAATATTGTTAATGAAAAAGTTTTTATATGCTATCTCTAGTAGTTGTGACCATACACATGAATCATTCAATGTTATTTGGACTAAAATCTAACGCCAACATGCTATTTCAAGAACAAAATAATGAGACTCTGGATATTATTTGTCTCCACAATAATTGCTTATGCTAGGGGCCCACTAATTTCTAAACCACAAGTAATGTTCTGGTGCCTCGAGTACGTTTTCCGTCGCTTTAAGGAAAATTACCATATAGTTTACTAAGTTATGGCCAAGATAGTTCAATGTATCGTTTTCATGATTTCATATAAAAATTTGGTATTTCAATTTTAGTTCACAACAATTTATTTTTAAAATTCTACTATCTAATATTTTTTTAAAAATATTGAACACCGAACTTACTTGTACCTAAATAGTTCTAATTAGGCAATGGAGTGATTATTTTAGGCCATAAATGTTCATAAATATTAGAAAATATACGTTTTGAAAAAAACTAGAGTGAATTTGTATCCGGATACAAATTTTGTCCTCCTTTTTTCGAAGATAAAACTTCTTTTCATTCTTAGCTTAAATTGTTATCTGCATAAAAGTGTATTTGAATTTCAATTCAGCTCGAACAGACAAATTTTATCCGTTATCTTTAACTATTGATCATATATTTAACGGACCTTAAATTTAAATTATAATTTAAAATGGTCAAATTAGTTAAACATACTTTTTATTTACACATTTCGTAAGATCCAAAACTTACTAGCCAATTATTATGTACACATTCTATAAGACCAATAACTTATAAGTACTTAAGAAAATAATTTCAACACCACAAAATATGCATGTATATTTGTTAGAGCTTATAAGAAATCTCCAATGCTAGATACTATTTAAAAAATTTAGTGGTAAGAGAAAGAAAAGAGACGAGGAAAGAGAGATAGTGGGAAGGACGAAAGAGAATAAAAAAATAGATAAGAGAGACATATACAATATACTAAAAAATTTGGTAGAATGCTGTCTAGCAAACTGTCTAAAAATGGATAGCGTGTTGGACAACCTTATAAAATAAATGATGTCACATTAGTTTTGTCCCTAACACCTTATCATCACATTATCACATTCAAAATGGAAGACAATATCGAATATGTTCTAAGTTGGTCAAACATTAATTTTATTCACATATTTAGTAAGACCCATAATTTTTATCTACACATTTTATAAAATCAACTGCTTATAATTTACAAAATATTTTACCAAAATTTTACAGAAATTTTTTACCATGCATAATAAGATAACACATTCTTGATCAAGAGAGAAGACAGGTTGCCTGAATCGGATAACATATCTTCTGTTCGACTGCCACGTGTTGACAGTTGGACAAGGAATGTGGGTCGAACAAAAAGGGGATGTGTATGTGTTCGATTGCTGACACGTGACAGTCAAGCACAAGATATGTTGCTCAATTCGGACATAATATCTTTTCTCCTTGATCAAATCATGCCTAATACAGCATCCCTATATATATAAATACACACACACTGGGTGTACCTGAATAAGCAACAACGGGCAGTTAAGGACTCCACTGGAGCCCGGAACATCATAAAGCAGCTCCTCCAAACAAGGAAACGGAGGCTGAAGAGCGTCCCCGAATTCCCGGAGACTGACTTCAGCATCAGCTTCAATGAACATCACACCCTCGCCGGTGCAGTCCACCATGAGTTTCCGTCCGGAGCCTTCCCGAAGCCGGCCTGCGAACGGGTAGTAAAACACTAGAGTTTTTGCCAGAGCTTCCCTAATGACATTTACAGGGTCTTTCCCTGCTGCCATTAATGAAGTATCATGGCGATAGAATTGTATAACCGGAATTTGAAAACGAAGGCCCTCTTGATCGTCGATATCGGAGAGGAGTTTGTATTCACGGGGTGTTGGCTTTGCCGGACGTACGAGTTCTGGGTTTTGCCTCGTAACTTTGAAGGATAAAGATGAAGCCATAACTATGAAATGATAAAATTATGGTAATTATAGAATGAGAGCTTACTTTGAGAAATGTAGAGGTGAGTATTTATAGAAGGAGGGATGATCTCCTCCACACTAGTGGGGAGCTTATTTTCCCCACTAGGTGACTTGTCCAATGAGAATTGGACAAGTCACCTAGTGGGGAAAATAAGCTCCCCACTAGGTGGAGGAGAACACTACTTTTATAGAAGGAGGGATGATCTCCTCCACACTAGTGGGGAGCTTATTTTCCCCACTAGGTGACTTGTCCAATTCTCATTGGACAAGTCAAAAGTGAAATTTAAAAGATAGTTGGAGTATGTCATCACTTGAAATGAGATAAACGATGGTGGTAACCCACAAATACAGTATACCTTTGTTTTTTTATTTATTTAATTAAACCATGTTTTAATTCATTAATGAAAAAATAAAAATATAATATAATAAAAATGAAATTTACTTCGTCCAAGATAAGTATACTTCATGCGTCCTATGTCCTATTCACATTTCTCATCATACGTCTCAAACTCGTTGTAACCTTCAAACTCGTTATTTAAAAAAGATTGTTTAATTAAATTTATTATCGAACTTAAAATTCGGAACCACATAAATTACACTTGTACCTTTGTTTAAATATGGTACAAATAATAATTGCTTCAACCTAAAAAATGTGTAGTGCACTATATTTTAGAAGGTCATAATGGGAACAGAAGACTACAATGAAATGAGTGGGAAATTGACTTAAAATTAGAAGGTAGTGCGTGAAACAAGTGGGGTTCCATCTCTTTTCTCTTTCATTTCTTGTTTGTTTACTGTTCATTTTTATATAGTTTGTATGTAAATTTCATGGCTGCTGCCATTAATTTGACTGAAGAATTGACTTTGAACAGATTGAAATGACCTCTCTGAAGGAAGACAAAAATATTCGATTAGTCCAAAATACAATAAATATTCGATTCAAATAGAGCGAAAATTTTTCAATCTGCGGATCAAAAGGACAGACTGCGGGGCGGATCAGATCATGTGTGCTCCGATCTGATTTGTCCCGTTTGAAAAATAAATAGAATTAAATAATAAATAGATGACAGATTTAGGGTTTAAATTACAATTTAGAGATAGTTGCATTTAGCTAAAAAAAAATTTATTCCAAAAAATAAAAAATAAAAAATGAAACGGAACACAATGATGATCACTGCTCTGATCTAATCCGCCCCGAAAAATGGCAAATCTTTTCGCAGATTTAGATCTCCTACAATTATTGTGAAACGAATATGAATCAGACTGATTCAATCCGAACCGAATTTACCCCGTTGCCGTCACTAAAATCTCTCCCTCTCTCTCTCTCTCTCTCTCTCTCTCTCTCTCTCTCTCTTTTTTCAATTTACAATGACTTCGCTCCAAGAATATGTTTGGTTAGACAATTTCTATGAAGCACAAGTCACGTGATGAAGAAGTAAAATAATCAACTTAAATTTGGAATATTGCCGTTCAAAAGTTGACTCCTTTTTATAATTTAGCGTGCTTGGAAAGAGCAAGTTGTTGGTACTGAATAATTTATTTATATTTTTCGTGAAATGAATTATTTATATTTTTCATTGTGTTCATGATCAATAAAATTAGGGTAATTTGCAGCCTCCATCCCTAATTTTTGAATTTTTGACACTTTTATCCTAATTCTTTATTTTTTGACACCTATATCCTCAATATTTCTTAATTTGGTGGTTGAAGTCCTCAACCTTTAAACTTTTGGCACTTTTATCCTCATTCTTTATTTTTTTACACCCATATCCTCAATATTTCTTAATTTGGTAGTTGAAGTCTCTAATTTTTGAACTTTTGTATCATATATTTTAATTTTTTAATTGAAATCTATGAAAAGTCTATTTAAAGCCAAGTTTTGTGAGTAATTTTATCTTAAGTACAATTAAAATGTGGTGCGCTTATAACAAATTGTAGTATGAATATAACCACCTAATTTATAAATTAATTTATTTGACCAATAATAATAAAAAATATCATACTATCAAGACAATTTTTTTGGTCAAATAAACTAGCTATTTCCTATTACTCTTTGTAAACTTGGGAAACACATTGTGAGAATTTAATAATCACTTTATGTTGTTCAAACTGATTTTTATTTTATTTTTTGAAATTTTTTAATTGGTCTAACATCAAATAAGTTAAATCAATAAAATTTCTATTTTAATCGAGTCTCTTTCTCAGCAACTTCCTCGATAACTTTGAGATTGACTATATAATCGAGTCTCTTTCTCATCAACTTCCTCGATAACTCTACCAGTTCATTGGGACATCTGATATTTTAGTCAATAATTGTTTTTTTAGGACCTTTGAGGAATGCAAAAGCAAATTATGTTTATTTTTCCTACTTAAATTAATAATTTTAATAAAATAATTACTCAAAATAAATAAAATAAAAACAGTGGTAATGATTGAAGCCGCATACGCAAATAGTTTCTTGCAATGATGATCAACAAGGCACAATAACAAAAAATACATCACATTGGAATATATCTCCAGCAACATATATTTTATAATAAACAGTTATCCATTGTAATTTCGAAGCAAATGGCAAAGATTTTAGTTAAATCATACACTTCATGTCTGATGAAAAACACATAGTATATAAAAAGATTGTCATCTAATTAAAAAACTTATTTTTTTCTAAACCATTAATATAAACAATGTAAGAACCAATTAATATTGACTCAATATCTGAAAATAATATGTAACAAACGTTGACCTGATCAACTAGTAAAATCCACCTAATTATCTTTTTGTTTTATATGGACTGGGCATCCTGCAATTTACCAGAATAATTAATTAACACAAAATACTTACATGGCATCTTCTCTTCTGATTGCTACAATTTTTAATTCTTAGTACTTGGTCAACAATTTCAGAAATATATATGAAAATGAAGAAAACTTGCATGGTAAACACCAAGTATTTTTCTCGTGGTGTGATTTGGATTGCTCGTTACAATTTATATATTTTTTCTTCTAACTAATAGCAACTTACCTTCAAAGAAACTTATAACAACTTATTTAGAAAATAGATTGTCAAGAACAATCATTTCAAATTGGACAAAATTGATAACATCCCCACATATTATTAAAAAGATTAAAAAAAATACATTTTTTTTAAATTTTTTTTAAAAATACATCATTTTCATTGAAAACCACTACTAAAAATCACATTTTCACCAACGGAAATTTACCAACGGACTATTTCCGTTGGTAATCAGCAACTGATTATCCGTTGGTAAAAGTGATGACCTTTCAACTACAATAATTAGCGACGGCTTTTCCGTTGCCAAATGTAATAGGTTTTCACCAATAAATTTTCACCTTTCACCAACGGAATATCCATTGGTGAAGAGTGAATCATATCACCAACGGAAATTCCGTTGGTAATATTAATTAATTTTGAAAACCAAAAAATAATTCGACCTTTCACCAACGGAATATCCGTTGGTGAAGAGTAAATCTTATTACCAACGGAAATTCCGTTGGTGATATTAATTAATTTTGAAAACCAAAAAATAATTCGACCTTTCACCAACGGATATTCCGTTGGTAAAGAGTGAAACATATCACCAACGAAATTGCCGTTGGTGATATTAATTAATTTTAAAAATCAAAAAATAATTCGACCTTTAACCAACGGAATATCTGTTGGGGGAAGAGTGAATCTTATCACCAACGGGAATTCCGTAGGTGATATTAATTAATTTTGATTAAAGTCCAAAAAATATTTCGACCTTTCACCTACGGAATATCTGTTGGTGAAAAGTGGTCCATATTACCTACGGAATATTCGATGGTGAACAGTGGTTCAAATAAAAAAATTCGAGCAATGTAATATTTTATGTTTAAGTGTTAACACAATGTGGAATTTGATTTTTCACTAATATTTATTTTTTACTTTATAAGCAATTATAGAAAATGTTGCTCATTAAACTAATATATATTATAAAAACAAATATAATTTCAAGAATTCATTTCTCTCCAATGGTTTAGTTGTAACTTCTCAACTCTTAGGTCAAATGTTCAAATCACATTACATTCATTCTAAATTAATAAAATAATAAAAATACTTAACAAAGCTTAGTAGATCGGGTCAAACCTCTGGTGGGTCGAGTTTCAAACCCATAATTGGCAAGTTGGGTCAGAGGTCCACCAAGTATATAAAATTAATTTTTTTAATTATTAAAAATTTGCACCATTACCTACGGAATTTCCGTTGGTAATAGTGCTCGTCATTTCTGTTGCTATTTTGAGGGTCGCTGAAAGTTACCAACGGAAATTCCGTTGGTAAAAGCGTGTGTCATTACTAACGAAAATTCCGTAGGTAAAGGGTTGGGACATTACCAACAAAAATTCCGTTGGTAATAGTGTGTGTCATTACCAACGGAAATTTCGTTTGTGAAGATGACCAACGGAAATTCCGTTGGTAACTTTTAACTACCCTCAAAATAGCAATGGAAAATCTGTTGCAAATAATCCGTTGGTAGCGACTATTAGGCACGGATATCGTGGCTTCAGCAATGGAAAATCTGTTTCTGAAGCCACGGTTTTTTGTAGTGAACCAATATTTTACCATTTATTTTTTATTTTATAATTTTTTGAAAAATACATTGTTTTTATCTAAAATTAATATTTCAAATTTTCATTTAAAAAAAAAAGATTTTTACACATAATATAATGTGTTGTCATATGTTACTTTTTATTAAAACATCATAAATTTGCACAGGTAACATGTTGTGTTTCTATATATTACTTTTATTAAAAAATCAATGATTTACAAGGGTAATATATTATGTTGTTTTATGTCACTTTTTATTAAAAAGTTAACGTTTTACACATGATAACACACTATGTTACTTGTATTTAAAAAAATTATATTTTACACTAGTAACATGTTGTGTTACCCTATTTTATCAATATTGCTCTTAATTTTGTTCAACCAACACCATTCACAAAACCAGGGGCAGAGGAAGGTTTTCTGGAGGAGATCAAGACCCCCTAACTTTCTAAATTTTTTTAAATTTATTAACCAGCCCAAAAAAATAAAAAATAATAAAGTTCAAACCGAAAAAGAGCCAACAAAAAGACCCAACCCAATTACCCAACCAAAATGCAACAAGCAACGGTGAAATAAACAAATAAAGCCCAATTGCTTTTCATCAATCTTCTTCTTCATAGAATCAGAGACGAGTTCACGTCTTCTTTAGCCCTAAAAAATTAATTGCGAATCACTTAATTTTTGGGCTTTATTTTTAATTCACTAACCAGCTAAACTTAAAACACAATTGTCCGAACCAAATAATCAATTAAAGTACAACAAAAATAAATAACATAAACAAATAAGACCAAAAAATGGATTGATATTCATCTTCTTCTGTCACCGCCACTGGACTTCCCGTCTTGTGGTCCGTGAACTTCAAATCACGAATCACGCACGGTAGGTGGCAGCAAGAATTACGTCGTTTGAGTTCTTTTGTCGAATCAAAGAGCCAAGTTCCCATAAAAAAACATTAGATAAAAATGGGTTCTTGAAAAACAATTTGGGGGCAGCACCCCCCTCTTCCCAACGCTCCACCCTTCTTGGAGGACCCCCCAACTTAAAATATCTGGCCCCACCACTGTACAAAACACTATAGTCCCAAAAATCATTACATTCGAATGCTCAACTTTATTTGCTAACGCCACAATGTACCAAGTTTCTATTAAATTAACAAAAATTAGTTACTTGGAGGGTAACATATATGTTACCTTGTTACTTTTGTCTCAAAGCCTAACCACCATTTCCAGCCATCATTGTCGCCTTGTGTTGTCGTCTTCCACCACCACCAATCTATTGATACTACAACCTACCTAATTTCAATTAAATTAATAAAAATTCATTACTTGTAGGGTAACACACATGTTGCCTTGTTACTTTTATCTTAAACCTTAACACTATCTCCCACGATCACTGCCACCTTCCGCTACCACCATCACCATCATCAACCGGTCGGATTTCTCCAATCTCAACCATCTCTGTACTTATTTCCCCACCATTGCTCTACCACCAACGTCACACAAAGATGTGTGATTCTCCAATCTAACTCAAATATCCACCCAACAAAATCTTAGTGTCACAAGTCGCAGCTGTCAACGATGTGAGCCATCATCGTCGCTCACCACCACTATCGCCAGTAACCGAGTTAACACTGGCGACCACCACTCACACAAATCATCGCCATGGTGAGTGGTGCCATCGTGAGATCATTGCAATGGTGGTAGTGGTGGTGGTGGTCCATATTGTTTGTATTTGAAAAATAGAAAATAATAATCAATAGTTTGTGTTTATGATTTTTAAAAAGTTTATATAGTATAAATAAAAGTATCCTTTAAAAAGTATTATTGTAGGGTAAAAATTTAAAGAATTAAATAAAACTTTTAGAAAAAAAAAAAGTATTTGGCATAATTAACCTTTCCAAATTATAATATATGAGTGGTGACATGGTACTTATAGTAGGTACTAATTATAGTGTCCACGTGACATAACAATATTGATCACTTTTTTAAAAGTTCAAAAAAATTGTGAAAATGACTAATATAACACCATAATTAGTACCCATGTTATATCACTAGCATATTGGCACAAATTCGTATAATCAACTATTTGGAAAAAACAACTGGCCCGTACTAAATATTTGGGAAGTGACCAATAGCACTAAATAGGGTTAGGCAACGATTGAGGGTCCTTTTCTAAGCTTTTAATTTTAAAGTGTATTTGGATTTGACTTTTCAAACAAACAAATATTACTTTTGTAAATGAAGCTTATATAGGCTTTGTTTGTAAACAATTAAAATTTTGTTAAAAAATTAAAGTCAAAGTCAACATTTAATTTTAACCACACATTTCATGGACCCATAATTTTTCAACCACATATTTTACCAAATTTTACAAAAAATCTGATTTTAATCAAAATCAAACACACCCATAATTTATGAAAAATAGTATTGGAGGTCTAAAATATTTGAACCTTATAATGTTAGAGATTTGAATTTTTAATTTCTAGTATTCGAAATCTCAAATCTTTTAAACGTTTATGTCTGAGGTCTTTTTATTACAAAAAATATCACTTTAACCATTAGATGGTCAAATTTTTATTAAAATGAATGTTATACCCTTATTCATATTTTTATTCAAACTGATGTTTTCCATCACAAAAAACCTTAGACATATACGTTAGAAATGTTTAGAATACTAGTTGCTAGATATCAAAGGTTTGAAATCCTATCGATTATCGTCACAAGATTCAAAGTTTTTGGGACATCCGGTTCTATTTACCCTATAATTTAGGTAAATAATATCAGTCTTTATTTTTTCAGATTTGTAACAATATCATCTCAATTCAATTTTATTCGCAAATATCATTCTAATTCTTTTATTAATTCGCATAGATGGTCCTCAAATAGTCATTTTTGACAATATTACCACTATCTTAAATAAATTAAAATAAAAAATATAATAAAAAAATTGCAATTGAAGACCCTACATTTTTCAAAAGTGCAAATAAATTATAAATCATTTATTTATTTTAACATATTTTCACTTAAATTAATAAAAAAAAATTGTCGTCAAATCCCAAACTTTGTAATTATGTTCATTGAAAAGACTTTTGAGACTGGACAGATGTCGGTTAATTGATTAAAAATCAAGCCCGTTAATTGGTTGGGGGGGGGGGGGGGGGGGGGGAAGATGGCATTTTTTTTCTTTTAATTTTTTTACATTTTCTTTCTTTTAATTTTTAATTTTTAAAAATAAAAGATTTGAGATTTATTTACACTTTTAAAAAGGTTAAGGATCTCAACTACAAATTTTCCAAAATCATAAAAAATGACCATTTGAAGATCATTTGTGGAAATTAATGAAAGGATAAATACGATATCTGCGAATAAAATTGAATAGGAATGATATTATTACAAAGTCGAAAAAATAGAGACTGTAAATATAATTTTTACTTATAATTTATTATGACACAACTTTGTAGCTATCCCTCTAGACAATTGTCTAATAAAGTCACATGGAACTGAATATTGATATCGTAAAAATATAAAACTCATTCATGACTGTTCCAAACTTGCGTTGGCCCAAACAAGAGCCATAAACTTGGATAACCCGATTATAATTTACACCTTTACTCGATTACAGGGCAAGAAAGTTTGTTTAACAATTTTTTGTTACATTTGTTTGTGCGCCTAGTTTAATGGTAAATTAATCTTGAACATGGATAAATATAAAAAATAAAAATTGTTTTCAGTTCGAGAACTTGTAACGAAATATAGGATGTAGGGTGCAAATCTTGTTTTGATCACGATCGATGTTATAGTTATCATCTCCTTCGTTGTTAACAAGTTAGTTTTTTAATATAGTTGTCGAACATGTCAAGGAAACTTAAAGAACACGATAACATCTAAATTTTTATGTCTAACGTGGCACATAAGTTTTTCAAAGATAATTTTAGTTTTTCTATATGTATATTCTTCATTCAAGTTTTTCAAAGATAATTTTATTTTTTAATATAGTATAAGTTTCGCTGCCACCAATTTATTAAAAATTGTGCACGTACGAGGATTTGTTGAGTAAAATGAACATCACCTATACGTGAAGAGGTGTGTTGAATGTAAGATGTAAATGATATACATGTGGCCCTATTAAATAGTTTAAATTTTTAGATCAAATGGTTCAATAGAAACAAGTAAGTTTTAAAATATATATTTCTTATGGGTTAAAGTTCGAAATAAAAGTTGTTTACTTTGATAAGAATGTAAGTGTTATTTTCTCAACCTTTTTTATTTAAAAGTAAAATATCCAAATATGTTTGGAACAAAAAGTTGCTTAAAAGTAATTTTTACTTTTAGTTAACTAACTTAGCCAAGCACGATCTTTCTCTCTGGTGTCACCAAATTTCTAAATGGTCAACTGTTGATTATAGGATTTGCAATCCTTTCCTATTTTTGCTCGAAATGTTCTGATGGTCTTTCATTTTGTCACATTATCACTTGAGATATGAACTAGGGAGATTGTAATTTTTTTATGTTCTACATAGATTTCCAATGGGTGTTTGGATGGGATCTGAACGGGTTGAGAATGTGTTGGGTGGATGCACAACCCCATAGTTTAGCTTTAGGTTGGAAGAGTTGCAATTTAAAACATCAAGCCTTTTCTTCTTTTCATACTATATTTTCAAGTGCATAGAAAATTTTCGATTAAGAAAAAATACTAAAAGCACTAGCAAGCTTGAAATTATCCGATCTCTCGTTAGCATGAAAATATCCAATTATACTCGGAGCCTTCCCCATAATATATTCTACATATTGTGCTCCAATTTACGACTTGCGCTTGAAAAATCGACAGGGAGGGAGGGGGAGAGTGAGCGACTTAGTATGCATCATTCTGTTATAAGGTCTGAATCTAAGAGTTTATTTGAAACAGTTGTGCATTGAAGTCTTAAGAAACGAAGTCCAATCCACATTCTCTTGTATCTTTCTGTTATAAGGTCTGAATCTAAGAGTTTATTTGAAACAGTTGTGCATTGAAGTCTTAAGAAACGAAGTCCAATCCACATTCTCTTGTATCTTTCTGTTCTTGCTGGCTTTTGATTATTACATTTGCATAATGATGATATAATATCCAGTAATTGTAATATTTAACACTTGCATCCTTTCATTTTCGGTATCTACTTCGGTGAGCCTCTTTGACAGAGGATGTTGCATTTGCCTTTCTGAAGGCTGATAGCGATGGAGATTACATTACCTTCTCTGATTTCTGTGAAGCATTGCGACAGATTCATGATATCTCAGATTTATGTACTTGCATTTATGCTTGGGCTAGACATTCTATCTATATATTTTCCTGGAGTGGGCTGGCAAGGCAGAGATGAATAACTACTATTCTTTGATATTCCTACAGCTTAATTTTATTGGCCATTGCTATGGACTGAGTGTTGGCGAGACAAAATTTGTGGGTGCAAGCAGACATTGACGGGAATGGTGTTCTTGATTATAACGAATTTAAGGTATTATCTCCATTTTTAACTTATTTAGCATTATTTTGCAAATTATGATTATGTTTATGCATCTTTTTTGCTTTAATAGAATTTTCATTGTATCGGTGGCCGGCTGAGATTATTTCTCAGTAATTAATGTCGCTGCACGAAAATGTTGGAGCTCGTGAATCCGAGGTTGGGTTCAAATTTCAACGAGGACGAGGCAAAACGAATGATCAAAGTTGTATTATTGGTGTTCTATGTGTGCATTTTCCTGTAATTCATGAGGCAAAATGAATTATCAAAGTTGCATTATTGGTGTTCTATGTGTGCATTTTACTGTAATTCATGAATGGAAAATATGAACATGTACTTTAGAATTTTATACCATTACCATGTACACGTTCTTTGATTTTCTGCGGTACAATGACAACTTGTGTTTATGTAAATCTTTTTGTTTTTCTAAGTATCTGATTTTGATTTCATTTATTTGTCAATATACTTTTAGTTTGGAAATTAATCGTATGAAATTGTATTTGACATCAATTTATCCTCATCTAGCTTAGCTACATTGTGCGATAAATAATTAAAAGAACTCAAGACTATTTCGTATAGTGACTTGGTACACAAGATGAACATAAGTCCACATCATTCAAAAAAATAAAAAATAAAATAACAAATCATGTAAGTAACTCCCAAAATAATATACATGTAAACGCATTTTCTATCATTATTCATTTTGTTGAGAGCGCGACAAAAAAGTCATTTTTTTTTTTTTTTTTGTCGAGAAGCTCGAATAAGGCCAATTTTTTTTCCCCAAGCGGCTCATAACTGTCCACATACCCTTTTTTTATGGTTGTGTGGAGTGGACAAATAGGATTCCCATTTGTCGAGTTACTTGACAATGCCAAATTTTTGTGTGTGCGCTTGTTGAGCAGTTCGACAAACACTATTTTGATTTTTTTTTTTTTTTGGCAAAAGAATTTTTATTTTTATTTTTTTGGAATTAATTTTTGTTAGAATTATTCGTAATAACAAATTTGAAAATGTAAAAAATTCACCTTCGACTGGAGTGAATTGTGTACAATTTGCTTATAAGATAAAATAATAATAAAAAAATTAGTAAAAAATTGAATAAAAATCTAATTACTACTAAAGTCTAAAAGGAAAAAAAAAATGCTATTATAAGATAAAATAATAATAAAAAAATTCACCTTTTTTTTTTTTTTTTAAATTTTTTTGTCGAGCAAGAAGTTGCCAATCAAAATGGGTTTAGTGCATTTAGACAAAATTTTCCTCAATTTTTCCCCCCTTTTACACCTTCTTCCAAACAAATTTTCATTCAATATTTCACTAATTTTTTTTTATCTTATAAACAAATTGTACACAATTCGCTCCAGTCGAATTAGTAATAAAATACAACATAACAACTCCAACTTTTTTTTTTTTTTTTTTTAAATTTCTACAAACAAGCTTAATTATCATTTTTGTCGAGTAGTTCTCGAGTTGCTCCACAATTTTTGGTTGTGATTAAATTTAAATCATTTACCATTGTACTTGTTTTAGTCTTCACACAAATAATCCTTTTGACAATAAAACAAATCAAACTAAAAATTTTAATTTCTATTTAGTAAAAAAAAAAATTTGGAAAACACTATCTTTTTCTAAATTTTTGCGTCCAAATTTTGATTTTTTTTTTCACTAATGTAATTTTTTTTTGAAGGAAGATAATTGGAGTTTGTAGACAAAATCAGAGTTTTTTTTTCTCTCTCTCTTTTTTTTTTTTTTACTTTATTATAATTTTTTTTTTATATTTTTTACATCTTGTACTATTGTAATTATGTTCTAATTATTGTTCGAATTTCTCGACAAAGACTGTCGAGTAACTCCAAAACCTCTCATTAGTGGAGTTTAAACTCCATTTTGAAGGCTTTTTATTTTTTATTTTTTATTTTTTACTGTAGTCGAGTTACTCGACTTAAAAGTTTGTCAAGTAACTCGACAAGTTCAAGTCGATGATTTTTTTTTCTTTACTTTATTATAATTTTTATTTATTTTATACTTTTTTAATTATTTTATTGTTTAACTTTCGTTTATTCAATTTCATTTCCTCTAACTTGTTTCTCACTTATTTCACTAAATTTGTCTAACATCTTCCGTAATTGCCTAACAACACAGAGAAGTCATCAATTAGATTTATTTATTTATAGATTATTTATGATTAGTTATTAAAACATCATCAACTTATAAATTAACGTGTCATCAATATATTTTTTTTAAAAAAATTTGTTTAAAAGTTTTAATTTCATATTTTATATTTTTTTGTCATTTCAATTACATTTAAAACCTAAAATTTTTTCCTATATTTTTCACATACGTGTGCAACGCACGTAGCTAAGACTAGTATATATATAAGAGGAAGAAGGGGAAAAATAGAGTGCGCGATTTTTAGTGCATTCCATACAGCAATATCTATGGAGTATGAAGAATCCTAAGCAGACAATCAACTCAATTAGAAGCAGCCATAGTTTAAAAAGTATTTATATATGCCCTCTATACATCTTCAATGCAAAGATGCGGACGAGTTTTCCATATCCTCATCAAGTGTCAAGTGTCCAACTTGAATACCTTGATAAATTTAAGGATTCCACACGAAAGACATTAACGTCTAACATCAGCAAAAGAATAGACAAATAATTTCAACTTGTCATCCTATTTGCCAATATGATGGTCATATAACAAAGTGCACATACATCAATAACCACAGCACAGAGTGAAAACAAATTAAAAAATATGTTGTAAAAAAAGAACGTGACAATTTCCAATATTCATTTAAATATTAAAAAGATGGTTATCTGGAATTCTGGATACGACAAATTAATTAGACAAGACATTCATATCTTTCAGCATTAAATAATAAACATAAATGAAGTGTAAGAACATTTACAGGGTTGTGAATCTTTTCACTGAGCCCAATATTGACAAGAACTGAATTGAGAAGAAAAGATCCAGCTCCAAGCTGAGAAATAATCCAAATTAAGTAGTGTAACAATCAGATAAAAATTTAACTACAAAAGCACAACGTTCAGAAGAGAGAGCAGCACAAAAAGAATGCTAACCACTGAACCATATATAATGAGGTAGAGAACCTTTTTCCTGGCAGTTGGCAACAATTTCATTCCCTGCGCAAAAGCAACCTAATGAGATGTGTTTATTGGCACAGTCAAAAGAAGATTAAAGGGCCACATTGACTACTTAAGAAAAAGAGGGCGAAATCCAACTTCCACATAAGGAGGTTTAGCATACTGAATGGTGGAGAACATATAATCTTAGCTTTTGACTGAGAAAATTGTAGTTAACTTTTGTGAACAAGTGAAGGTACATCTGGACAAAGGAGCAACCACCTAGTGGTGTCAATCCGGGTTAGGCGGGCCGGGTCGGCCCGCCTCCGATGAGGCCCGGTAACGGCCCGCGTTCGAAAAAGCCCGCGCCACTACGGGTTGCGGGCCGGGTCGGCCCAGCCCACGAAATTTTTTCAAAAGCCCGGCCCACCCATTGGCCCATACGGGTCGAGCCCATATGGGCCGCGGTTCGATCCGGTTCGGCCCGTATAAATAAAAAATTAATTTTTTTTGAAATTACTAAAAAAATTTAGTTTCTTATTGTAATTCAAAAAAAAAAAATGTTTACATATATAACAAAAAATTTGTTAAATTACTAAATAAAAAATAAATAACAATGATAAATTCACATTTGTTAATTTTTTAATTCAATTTCTATTTTTTATTTATATATTTAAAGACTAAAACGTGAATGCATCTGTCACATCTTTCACTTTAAACGGCTCTCTGCCATTTGTTTTTTTATTTTTTTTTTAAATATCATTTCAAATATGAAAGTTTGAATTTTCTGCCCATTTTTTTTTAAAAAAAAAATCAAAGCGGTTCACGGGTCGACCCGCGGGTTGGCCTCTTCGGCCCGTGAACGGCCCGCGGGTTGGCCTTCTCGGCCCGTGAACAGCCCGCCCGGTTCACGGGCCGGCCCGCGGTTCCGGGTCGAGGAGGGTGGGCCGATGCCGGTTCGGTCGGCCCGCCCGTCTTGACACCTCTACAACCACCCAAACAAAAAGTTGCAGCATTCTACCCAGGTCCCCTCTTAAAACTACATTATATTTCCTTCTAACACTTGCATGTTCGCTTCAAAATTCAATATTTTGCATTTACCCCAGCTTTTTCCTAAAATCAAGAATGCAGATAAGAAGGGCATATCCTGTAACTTGAATCCCTTTAGGGGAAAAACCAACTTCCTTCTTCCCTTGGTCAATATCTACCTTTTATCTTTAGGATCAAGTGATTACTTTTTACTCTTTCCCCTTTTTTCCCCTCTTTTAGAACCTTTAGATCCTGGATATTCACTTGGACATTATATCCAGCAATTTGTACAAGCCTTGTGTTTCCGAGTGTTTGATTTCTTGCTTAGAACATTAAGAATGCTGCTTATTAACCAGAGAGGCACACAGATAAAGCCAAGTAAAAGTTCAAAAAATATATAAATAAATAAATAAAGGGACTTTCCAGAAAGCAAAAAAAAAAAAATATTATCTTTATTGAATTGGGAAATCAAAAACACGGTAGAGGGAACATAGTAAAAATGAAGATACCTGGAAGAGAAGGATTATGATGACAAGACAAAATCCTATAGCCATTGAACTGCTATAGTAAAAAGGAACCCAGCTACTAACAATTGGTGCGAGCATCAATAAAACAAAACCCAAAGCAAGACAAAGTAGACGCCATCTGTGAAACTCTGCCCACAACAGAGAGAGAGATGCCAAAACAGCAAATAAGTATGTCATATGAAACTCAAACATGAATAGAATTAAGCCTGACCTAGTTCAACAGAGACAGTCACAGAATTAGTGAAGTCCCCGACAAACTTCACATCAATGTATCTTTGAAAATTATTTCCTATACATACGAATAAAATGAATTCAATTCAACAAGTAGAACAAAAACACAAAATTAGACCTTACAATATTCATTTATGAAATTATATCATAACGAAAATGATATAGATCATGCATGCCAATGATCATATTATTTGAATTCAATCAATAGAACTATAGAAGTACCAAAGAGTTTAAGTTTTCGAAATGTACTAAAAGTTAAAAACTACATAAAGAAACCTAAAGTTAAAAACTACATAAAGAAACCTAAAGTTAAAAACTACATAAAAAAACCTAAAGTTGAAACATTTGAGATTTACAAGGTATTTTAAGAACCAAAACCAGTGGCTGGATGTTGTCCCGTGGGGGCTAGCGCGTGTCTACCAGGGACCGAACCCAATAACCCATTAATATTTTCCATCTTTGGAAATCCCGAGATCTCATGTTGTTGTCCTGTGAGGTCCGACATATATCCAACTGGATATTGGCTGTAAATATAGGGTTCTTTCAAATGATTTGGTGGCACAATGGACATGGGAGCTTGATTACTGTCATGCAGGGGAATGGAATCAATGTGTGTGTATTGAGGATCCTGATAATTAAAAAAACCACAGGGATTATTGTTGTTAACATCTCCCACCATGTTTTCCCAATTTCCTATGAAGGAATCGGCAATATCAAAGTCGATATTATCATAAGACGAAGAATGATCTTCTGGTGCAGCAACATTGATGGTGTTTTCGCCTTCTCTACGCTTATTTTCTTCGTAACTTGCACCTTCATTGGTGTTATTATTTGTTTCTTCAATCTGATCATCCCTTTTTCGCTTTCTATTTTTGTCACTTTTCTTGTTGTTCTTGATCCTACACAAAACCCAATCGTCCAACTACAAGAAACAATTTGAACAACGTTTTAAATATATATAGACGAAATATTGTATACCAAACATGAAATTTATTCTTTGACCCTAAAAACGTGCAAAGAACTTGTATAGATAGCAAGATTTACCCTCATGTCATCTGAACTCAATCTTTGCGGGGTTGGGGGATTATTCACTGTATATTCGTGCATAATCCAAGAGGTCTTAGCACCATTTGGAGGTTTTCCCTCATGGAATACTAAAGCCTTTCGACATCCAACATTTTCACCATTGCGTTTGACCATATTGTCAGCTCCTGATGCTTTCCAGTACCCATTACCCGTAGCTCGATTCGGGCGTTTCCCATTTTTGTATTTTTTTTCCCTCGATGTAAAGAAGTACCATTCGTCCTCTCCAGTTAACCTATGATGATCTGTGAATCAAATAACGTGAAAAAAAATTATATTAATCGTTAGATAGAAAATTGCTTCTTAAAACTCGACCATAAATTGGTAATAATAGTTGGAAGAGAAAGAAAACTTTAGGAATTATCATATTCGAAAATAGCTCAGAAATTAATATCTTGATCTAAGTAAATATATGATTGATCAAGTCAAATTAATACCTTGTGAAGTCTATCATTTCATGATGCTTGGCAAAGTTGAGATTATAAAAGAATTAAGGCACTACACAGTAGTTTTAGTATACACACACATTACATATATATATATATATATAAACCAAGCATTACATAAACACACACGGTACACACATTACATATATATATATATATATATAAAAAACCAAGCATTACATAAACACACATTACATATATATATATACATAAACACACACGGTACACACATTACATATATATATAAAAACCAAGCATTACATAAACACACACATTACATATATATATATAAACCAAGAAAAACCAAGAAAAAACATAAACATAAACGAAATAGATGATTTTACCAAAAAGGATTTCAGGGTTGAACTCATATATATTAGCCACGGTAATATTGTTGCGAGGCAGCTTCTCATTGTTGATTTTTTTCATCAAGTAATCGACAATAAGTTCATCATGAGTAGGCTTAAAACGAAAGCCAACAGGCAAACTTTGAAAGTATTCATAATCACTAACTTCATCTAAGAAATTGGGATAATGATATGCAACACCATTGTTTTGCATCGGTTGGTTCACCATTGTAGAACTCTTTAAAAGCTTCTCTAACAATTGGACAAGAAAACTAACTCTCAATTAATTGGACAAGAAAACTTTAGTTTCAATTAATTGGACAAGAAAACTAACTCTCAATTAATTTAGAGTTTGTTTATTAGGTTTCTTTTATGATGTTTAGGAGTCCCTAGCTAATATTTTTTATTCGAATATCATGTCTATCCTAATATTTTTTATTCGAATATCATGTCTATCCTAATATTTGAACTAGTATATATATATACACACACACACACACACACCAATTGTACCAACTCTTAATTGACATAGAGTAAAAAACAAACAAAATTATTTAGTTGAAATATAAAAAAAATGATGTCCCATAAAAAAGATTACGAATTAGAACAAATTTCACTACGTATGGTACTTATTCTCAGATAATATTGAGTTGACTAAGTTATTGTAGAGATGACAAGTGTTCGCATAAAGAGTTAGAATTATTCAAAATGTCACGAGTCTCTATATGGAAGTTTTCCACCCTAACCTGAGTTAGTACTTGGGTAGTTTCAATTAAAACGTTTCAAGGTATATGATTATAAGGATTAAGGAATAATGGGGATTGTAAGGTGTTACAAAAAAAAAAAAAGAGTTAAAATAGGTGCTAAAGTCGAAAGTCTACAAAAAATGATAGAGGTCCTTTTAGTTTTGGATTGTGCTCACTATTAAAATTGGGACTCTTAGTGCACATCCTCATGGTGAGACATTTTTTATTTTTGGAATAAAATAATAATAAGGGTTGTAGATTTAAATTGAATCATGCAAAAAGCGACTATTGTTATTGATATAAAATGTTTGTATGCTACTTACAAACTTTTTCAACATTTATTTGAAACTAATAAATAGGGTAACTTACTCTAGGGTCCCCAAATTTTTATCAGTGTGACAGTCATGGCCCAAACATTTTAACACTGTTCGCGATATATTCAAGGAAAATGTCTATATAGACGTCGCATGATATCTGACTGAAAGTTAAAATCGTCTTGAAAAAAACAGCATTTGTAATTCACGTGAGTGACGTCTGAAAATTTAATATCTAAATAGACGTTTTATGTGTTAGGTAAGGATACCACGTACATAATTTTAAATGGTTGGAGACATAGATGCTATAAAAAAGATTAGGAACATGGCTGCCACGCTTATGAAATGTTGAGAACATCTAAAGGAATTTATCCTTTTAAATAATTTATAACACTATTATTGATAAAATGATTTTTATTATTTTTAAAACATATATTAAATTTTAAATTTGATCGTGGAAGATGAACTTAAATTGATCGAAACTCATTCGTCTGATATTAAATTAACTTTTAATTTTATGATTATATCTTCCCAAACCAACTAGAATTTGCTAAAATATGTAAAGATTATAAAATGAGAAATATAAAATTCGTTTATAACATAGAAAGTACGTGTACTTCAATAAGTCCCACACTTTATTGTCGATTATTTACTTCTTGCATCATTCCTTCTTATTGTCATACAATAGAAAACAAAATTAAAGAATGTTTAGAACATACATCAATGCCCTTCATACTTTAACTGTTGTAAAGGATTGGAAAATTTGCATTTTTCATTTTTAATTTTTGCGGTTTGTTACTAATCTATATTTAATTTTTTTCTAGCATCAGACATTTTTAATCTTTCACTTAATTACAAATCACGTCTCTATTAATAAATAATGACGAATTTACCTCCCTATTTAAATAAACAAAAATAAAAGAAAGCAAAAAAACAAAAAAATTACAAAAAAAAATTTTATAACTTTTCAAAAAATACAAAACTTCTTCTTCACCAACCCACTAACCACAATCATCACCAATACTAGAATTGTTGCAGATCTTTTTTATATTAGAGGCAGCAAATACAAATAAATGCACACACAAACAGTTGATTAATTTTAGTATACAGAACATTGATACCAAGATTTTTTTTAATGTTTTGCTATGTAGAAAAGAAAAAGAAAAAGAAAATGAAGAATAAAAGTAATGGAAAAGTTCCTACAAAATGGATTCCCACTTTTTTCAATCTTTTTCATCTTTCTTGGGATGATCTTCACCAACAAGTATAGTTCAAGAAATTTTTGAATTTTGATTAATTTTTTTTTAATTCACTGCAAATTTTAATCTTATTACTCATATGAGTTTTAGTGATTATGGGCTCCATTAGAAATCAACAACAGTATTTTTGGAGAAATCGGTCAAAATAAGGATTTCTATTTTAAATTCTTATTTTATGAACCATTTCGTGCAGTCTGATTCTGGTAAAAGAATCCCAGTAACAGTGTTCTTGGGAGAAAACGATCGAAAAAACCGGCCCTGCTACGTAAAATGGCTGGTTTTCCATTCATTGCTCATACTGCTTCTGCTTCAAGTTCTTGCATTGTGTTACATAATATGAACTCTGTATTTTTCACCTCCTCAAATGCTGCGAACATTATAGTGTGTGATGCTAGTCACCTCCTGGCTGTATACTTCATCACGCGCTGTATTCTCCTCTGTCGTTTTTTCCTTTCTTATTTTGTATGTACATGGTCGGTCGTGTTTATTGTCATGCATGTAAAAACTCGATCGACCGACTACAGTCCTCGTCTATAAATAGACGAGTCCCCCCCTCATTTGAGGGCGGGAAAAAACATCAATTAACGAATTTCATAATTTCATAATTTCATAATTTCTCTCTCTAAATACAATTATCAATTAGCTTCAATCCCCCTCTGAGTATTGTATTTAAAGAGAGAAATTATGAAATTATGAAATTCGTTAATTGATATTTTTTCCCGCCCTCAAATGAGGGGGGGACTCATCTATTTATAGACGAGGACTGTAGTCGGTCGATCGAGTTTTTACATGCATGACAATAAACACGATCGACCATGTACATACAAAATAAGAAAGGAAAAAACGACAGAGGAGAATACAGCGTGTGATGAAGTATACAGCCAGGAGGTGACTAGCATCATTGGCCCCCCACTCTCAAGTATACTGACTGTTTATCTTGAGAGTAACCCTTTCACTTAGTCACGAATCCTCCAAATTTTGTCGACCGGTTTGTCAAATCAAAGAACGACGCCGTGGCCACCACCATAATTAATGCTTTGCAGATTCCCTAGGCGCACAGTGACCGAAGAGGCGGCGCCATCATGGGAAATAGTACCGTCGCCTTCACCTCTTAAATCTTCATTTTACCGGCATTTTCACCCTCTGTTACCTTTTTTTAAAATTTTTAATATCTCTACAACTTAACATCATTCATCTTCAATACTCAAAAGCATCATTTCCCTTTCTTTAAACAACCTCCCTTACTCCAACATTGTCTTCCCTTTTTCATGAACGTTATAAATTTAGAAAGCTCCTCAGACGAATAAGAAGTAGTCTCCCTTTCTGAGATTGAATTTTCTTTTGATTCTCTAGAATCCATCGAACCTCTTGGTCATCCAGACGATCCGGCGCCGGAAGTCACTAGCCTTTACCTGAACACCGATCCACTTCTCAGCTTAAACACACCCGGTAGGTTCTTTCTTTCTCTGGTTCTGCTCGCATCTTAATATTTATTCATCTCTTTTTCTTCCACTCCTTTCAAATCCACGTTCCCATTTATTTATACAAACGCTACTGTAAAAAATGGTACGGCTAAACCGTAGACGTGGTAGGAAGAACCGATCGGTCGACAATACCCCTTTTACTCACGACCAATCAAACCCCAACCTTCGTAACATCCCTAGGCAGCCGAGCACATACACAGAAACAACACTTAGACGCACGATCAACCACTTTTTCCTTAGTAGAGAACATATTTACTGAGCTCCCAGTCCGACCGAGTACCTTCCACTCGATCGAGATGGAGAAATAGCCATCTATCAAGATAGCCTTAAGGCCGGGCTTAGGTTTCTCCTACATCCGTTTTTAGTAGAGTTTTTCTGTACCTTCCACCTTTCTCCTGGACAATTAGTTCCCAATGCCCTAAGAATGTTAAATTATTATTTGCTTGTATGCTTACGTCTGGGTGTAGAACCCTCGATCGATGTGTTTCGTCTACTTTTCGAGATGAAACTGCTCGATCGTTATGATTGCTTTGTAGTCTTTTCTCATCGAGATAGAGGTCTCCCCGCCCATGAACATTTCAAAATTCCTAACTGTCCGACTTCCAACAGCGGTTGGAAGAGTAGATATTTCTTCGTCAAACCGACCGAGGGAATATTCCCTTTTCCTTTAAATTGGGGTACCCCACCCCTAGAGGATTTTAATGCTACCCCCATTCTATCCGAACTGGAAATAGATTCTCTAATCATCTTACGAGCGGCCGAACCTCTAGGCCGGTCGATGAACGACGTACTAACCGACGATGCTCTGGTATCTGCTGGCATCGGCCGTCCCTATGGTAGGAAAAAGTTCTCCCCACCACCTTTCTCCTTTCATATTACATTACTCCCTCCGTCCCAAATATATAGGCCACCTTTCCTTTTTCTCTTGTCCCAAATATATAGGCTTGTTTCTAATTTAAGGTGTTTTTTTTTTCTCCTTTACTAAAATACCCTTATTTAATTTGCTTATTTATAACCACTTTTTCCAACTAAATTTTGAAATTATACATTAAATTATACTCATTAAATAAGGGTAAATTAGGAAAACTATTGGTAAAATTTACTTTTTCAATAACATTCTTAATCCGTGTGAAAAACCCAATCAGCCTATATATTTGGGACGGAGGGAGTATTATTTTTTTATGAACCTTTTGACTAACTACCTGCATGCTCCTTTCAGACATGTCGTCAGACAAATTCTCAGAGGAATTTTTGGAAGAGCTAGCCAGAAGGAACTCCTGAACGCAAAAGAAGAGGCGTAGAGAGAATCGACCGGCTGATCCGCCTTCTTCTGATGCTGCTCAGTCCTCTGGACTAGCAGACAATGTGCCGGCCGATTCTTCTCCGCTGATTCAGACTGTGCCTCCTCCAGCCGCCACTCCGAAAATTCCCATCTCCTCTCTGGCACCCTCTTCTTCCATCGGCCGACATGCAATATGCGCCGACCGCTGGAGAAGGTTTCTGAAGACTGCCGAATGATTTCCACCTGCCTGGACTGGGAGGTGATTGATGCTAGCAGGGACAAATCACCTGAAAGCTTAGAAAGATCGATAATGGTTGAAGAACGGCGAGTACGTTTTCTGAACCTTCATGATAAGCACTAATCCCATATACTTCTAGTTTTTAACAGTATTATCTTTCTTATAGGTACTTTTCCTTCGACACGCAGCCTTCCGAAAAATGCGCGATCAGGCAGAAAAAATCGAGCACACTGGGCGTGCCATGGCCGAGAAGAGTCAGGAGTTGCTCGATCTTCGCAGAGAACTGGCCGAGAAGACAGCTGCCTTCAATGACCGAGAATCACAACTTCTTGATAAGGAGAAGTCTCTCCAAGAATATGAAGAGCAGCTGCAACGTGCTATGGCCAAGAATCAAGCTCTGGAAGATTCAGTCACTCGTCTCTCACAAGAATTGGCAGTAAAAGGAGAAAGCGCGATCATGGAGTACAAGGAGAGCGAGGAGTATATGACGACCGTGGGCATGGTGGGTGTTCGCGGCCGAGAGATGGCTTTTAGGAAAAGCCGAGAATGGCTTGTAGAACACTTTCCGGCTGCTAACTTCTCGGGCGCCCCCTTCATGCCAGCGGCAGACGAGGACGATGATGACTCAGAGGAATAAACTCCTTTTAACTTTTGTAATGCGACCTTTTGAAAACGTATTTGCGCCTGTACTTGGATCGATATGACATTTACTTTGAAATTCAATATAAAAATATGTGAGGTGCTTTATTTTGAATGTATCTCTTTGAATGTATCTTTCACAATGGCATAACATGTGTTTCTTACTTCCCAATTTTGAATGTATTAAGATCTCTTAACACGACGAAGGTGTATATATGATCGAAGGTACACAATCATAATATTATAATTGAAGGTACATATACTATCTTTCGGGTGTACTACCCGCTACCATAATCGTTGATATACAAGGCCGTAGTCTTAAATACATTTTCGACCGTAGTCGGAATATACAACACCGTAATCTTTAGAGTGCACGACCGTAGTCTTAAATGCAAACGATTGTGCAAACTCGACCGTAGTCTTATGCGTCCATGACCGTAGTCTTATGAGGATATGACCGTAGTCTTATGTGTACATGACCGTAGTCTTATGTGTTCACGATCGTAGTCTTTAGAGTACCACATGAATTTGGTGGTTGGGAGGAATCATGGGCCGCACTGGGTTTGGTCAGGCTTATCAACCATAACCTTAGCGTCCTCATCATATGTCCCCCACCCCTTTATTTAGACAATGTTGCGGATACAAAGGAAAGAATAAAGGACTAATCAACAAAAAGAACAAACAACGAACAACTACCAAAGTTTCCTCAAGTGTCAAACATGCTTACTGGTAATACTTCTTCAGGTGTTCGACATTCCACGGTCTGCTAAGTGCTTTCCCATGCTGATTTTTTAGACTGTACGTTCCTCTCTTCACCTCTCGAATAACTTCGAAGGGCCCCTCCCATTTAGGGTCTAACTTGCCCGGATGATGACCCGCGGCCGATGCATTCCTGAGAACCAGATCTCCTTCTTCAAACTTCCGTTGTTTCACCCGTCTGTCAAAATATGCAGCCGTTCTCCGCTTGTAATTCACCATCCTTGTGTATGCTTTTTGTCTAACTCCTTCGAGCCAGTCGAGTTCAGACCTGTGCAGATCAACATCATTTTACTGGACCATAATGCGCGGTGAAGGTTCCAAAATCTCAATCGGCGTCACGGCTTCCAGACCAAAGCACAATCGGTAAGGTGTTTCCCTGGTCGATTCTCGCGGAGTGGTGTGATACGCCCATAATACATTCGGGATTTCCTCCGCCCATGACCCCTTATAACTCTCCAATCTGGTCATAATATCCCATAAGATTGTACGATTAGTGACTTCTACCTGACCATTAGCTCGAGGGTGTGCAACGGACGTTCTCTTCAGATCAATCTTGTAGCTATTGCAAAATTGCTCAAACTCCCGATTATCAAATTGTCTTCCATTATCTGATATAATTACTCGCGGTATACCAAATCTGCATATAATGTTCTTCCAAATGAAACTCTGTATCTTCTTGGTCGTTATTGTAGCGAGCGCTTCTGCTTCTACCCATTTCGTGAAATAATCGATTGCAACTAGTAGAAACTTCCTCTGCTGACCAGCCATCGGGAAAGGTCCTAGGAGGTCGATTCCCCACTGAAAAAACGGGCATATGCCAAACACGGCCGTTTGGTACTCGGCCGGTATATGAATAAGGTTTGTGTGTCTCTGGCATGAGTCACACCTTCGAACTAGTTCTTTTGCGTCCAATTTCATAGTTGGCCAATAATATCCTTGCCGAAGGGCTCTAAAGGCCAACATCCCTGCCCCCTGATGATTTTCGCACATCCCTGAATGTATTTCCGTAAGTATCGCATATCCTCTATTAGCATCGAGGCATTTTAGATATGGAGTCGAGAGACCTTTCTTGAATAAGTGACCGTCTATCATTACAAATCCGGCTGCCCGTATCCGTAATCTTCTTGCTTCGGCCGGGTCCTCGGGCTGGATATCTTCGGTCAAGTAAGCCCTCAACGGATCCATCCATGTAGACTGTTCCTCGATTCCCACAATTTCTATCACGGTTATAAAGCTCGGTCGTGTAATCGTCTGGAGCAGGGAAGAATACGAACAGTTGGTATTATACGTTGACCCCAAGCGAGACAGCGCATCCGCCCGTGAATTGTTCGCTCGAGCTATCTTCACAATTTCGAATTCATTGAAACGTTGCTGTAAATCTCTGATTTTCAACAAATACGCGGCCATGCGATCCTCCTTGGCATCAAATTCTCCTTTTATTTGTCCAACCACCAACTGGGAGTCACTATGCACTTGAATCGACCGTGCTCCCATTTTTAAGGCGTACTGAAGCCCGAGGATGACTGCCTCATATTCTGCGTCATTGTTAGTGGCCTTAAACTCAAACCTTAATGCGTATCTGATCTCTTCCCCCTCTGGTTTCATCAGTATAATTTCCGCTCTCGACCCCTCTCTAGTGGACGATCCATCTACGAATAATGTCCACATGGGGTTTTCTCCAGATACCGGCCTGGGTGATAATTCGGCAATAAAGTCTGCTAGCACTTGTCCCTTTATGGAAGACCTAGCCTTAAACTCTATATCATACTCTCCCAATTCCACTGCCCATTTCATTAATCGGCCGGATGTCTCTGGCCGGTGAAGGATCTGCTTCAGCGGTTGGTTAGTTAGCACCTCAATCGGATGTGCTTGGAAATAAGGCCTCAATTTCCTGGCGCTAATAATCAGGCATAAGATCAACTGTTCTGCTAAATTGTACTGTGACTCCGTATCCTTCATAATGTGGCTTACGTAGTATACTGGCCGCTCGATTTTTTCTTCAACTCTTTTAAGCACTGAGCTTACAGCATGTTGAGACACGGCTAGATACAATCTGAGCGTTTCCCCTGTGGCTGGTCGGCTTAAGATAGGAGGATGTTGAAGTACCGATTTCAAGTCGGCTAATGACTCTTCACACTCAGTCGTCCATTCGAAATCATTGCTTTTTTTTTATGGCTCTGAAAAACGGGAGACATTTGTCAGCGGCCCTAGACATAAATCGATTGAGTGCTGCTATTCTGCCAGTCAGCCTTTGTACTTCATTCTTGTTTCTGGGGCTAGCCATGTTGATGATCGCCTGAATTTTGTCAGGATTGGCTTCAATCCCCCTCTGAGTCACCATGAAGCCTAAGAATTTGCCACCAGTGTGTAAAATTGTTGACTCAGATGCCCGAAGTTACGACATGAAATCTTTTGTACTCATGGATTGAATTCCACGTATATAAGATTATAAGTTATGTTTTCCCTGGGACATGGCCATTTTTCCTCAAAAGATATAAATGATCATAATACAAATAAGATACCATTGCTAGTTCAATCCAAAATGAAACATTCACTATGTTATACTTTTTCAAAATTTTTGCAGGCCATACAAATAAAGTATCAGCAATCAAGAAATAGTTATAAGAGGATGGTGATTGGTCTTTTTCAATTGAAGCCTCGAAAACAAAACTTTTTTTTTCTTTTTTTCTCTAATATAGGTGTGCAACATTTCTAATCTTAGTGATAGTTGTGGCGGGTGGCTGGAGGCGTAAAGTGAGCGAGGAAGAGGATAATTTATAATTTTTGAAAAATTATGGAATTTTCTTTGCAATTTTTTCTTAATTTTTTTGTTTTTTTTAAAGAGGAGAACAAATTCGTCATTATCTGTCAATAGGAATGTGATTTGCAATTAAGTGAAAGTTTGGAGATGTCAAGTGCTAAAAAGAGTTAAAAATAAATTAGTAACAAACTATTAAAGATGAAAAGTGCAAATTTCTCTAAATTATAACATGTAAAGAAGATTTGACTAAAATTTCAAAGAATTGCGGTAAATATAAAGATTTTGATTATGTGCATGCAATCAAAGGTGGTATGTTGGTTTATGTTCTACATGACTACTCTTAAAATATTTCACCTCAAACTTTTCAAAATAAGTTAGGACATACTTTTAATCTTTAAAAATAGTATATTAGTATTATACATTCTCAACGTTTGAAGAAATATGCATGATATGTCTCTGATGACAGAATCCATCAATTTTTGTTGTTAAGGTCAAATTAAAAAACAAAATTGCCTATCCCTTTAAATAAAAAAAAAGGCAAAAAAAGAAAAAAAATATAACCAAATAAATAACCACGTTAAGAAAGTTTAAAAAAAAGTATATATTCTAATCTTTTCTTAAAACTTGTTGTAGGACGTGCATGTGGTTCGTAGGATACTTATGTTATTGTATTTTAATTTATAATCTATACAGATATAAAATAGTCCAAGTATTATTTGCAGTAAATGATTTAAGAAAATCAGCACTCAACAAATATAAGATGAATAATAAAAAAACACACTTCTTAAAAATAAATATAACAAGTAAACAATTATTTGAACAAACCACAATTTACAACTTAGAAGAACTTGTAGTTGATTACATAACTATTTTTTAACTGTTTACTAAACAAAATAGTAGAAGTTGAGAAATACTATTTGGTAGTGCTGAATTTATTTTTAAGTGTTTATATTATAAGTTGAGAGTGAATGTGTGGATAAAAAGTGAGTTGTAAATTGTGGTCCTATAAAATATGTAGATAAAAAGTATATTTGACCATATTGAGCAGCTGAAATTATAATTTAAGCAGTAACAAACGTTTGCTAATACATATAATTTTCATAAGCAACATTATAGTGCTATAGACAAACAAAAAGAAACAAGAAGAGCTTTGATTATCAAAAGTTGCTCTCAACATATGCATTTTCAAATCATAAATAATTTAACATGTTCATAAAATCATAAGTGTGATCCTTCTGAACGTCAAAATAAATAAAACATTATAACACATTAGAAAAACTTAAAAGTCTACGAAATGGGACTATTTGGGGCATAAGAGCAAAATCATTAATTAGCCATATCACTTTTATTCTATTATGTTTTTTTTTTCCCATAGAATATATATGTTCAAGAATATGAAAAAAAATCCTCACTAGATCTCCATAAAAGCTCAATATAGGAAAAATCGTGTATCCATACCATGCACTTTGAAAATAGATTTTTTTTATTTGTTAATACTTGTAAAAATTTAAAACTAACTAACGAATCACAAATTTGAAGTTTAAGTACATATAATGATCTAATCGATATCAACAAGTCTACAATTTTTAGATATTTCAAAAGAGTATTCCAGTTACAAATCCCAAGCATCTATATATCAACTATGAAATTTATAAATGTACAACTACTTGGTTAGCCCATCTTCGGAAGTAGCTAAGTAACAAAACAACATTGTCCTACCCGAGTTTCTCAAATTTTATATGTAACTCAAATTTTAGACTGTCACCTAAGTGAATTTACAATTTAATTTTTCCAAAAGTTAACTAAGGCTCAGGCAATCCACATGAATCATATATAACTAAACGTAAATTAACATTTTTTTTATGACAGTCAAAATAATTTTCAGCATATTTTAAGTCTTTGATCCAACATGAAGAAAAAAGACGTCATTCGACCAATAAAAATAAAAATTAAAGAGTAATTTGTATGCGACAAAAGCCACAAAAAAAATTATGCACTTAATCAAAATTTAAACACACCATCATCAGCATGTTATTTCTTCTCTTTTCAATAGATCTCATTATGCATTGATTCTATTATATGTAGAAAATCGATTACAAATCTAATAAATAGATCTGCAAAGAAGTGTTCAAAATCACCGACAGAAATCATTTACCAAACAATAAAATCTGCAAATGAGTAAATCGATCATAGACTGGGTATTGTTGCACTTTTTCTGCAAATGGGTGAGTTAATCATTTCTCTCATGAAATCTGCATTTTTCCCCCATCGGTTACATTTGCTATGCTTTGTGCACAGATGATCAAATTCGGGTATTGTATATCTGAATTAAGAATCATTTTATTACTAAATTTTTTCTTTTGTAGCTGAGTTTGAAGTAGAAGTCATAAGCAAAAGATGGTTGCAAGAAATCAGGAAGAAGACATTGGACACAAAATTGTGGTGCTGTTGTGATTTGAATTAATAGAATTAGGTTGTTGGGCCATAAAATTGGGGTGCTGTGGTGTTTTGGAGGAATAGAATTAAGTTGTTGTCCACAAAATTATGGTGCTCTAAATGATATACACATGTACAACGTTTAAACAAGAAACAAAAAGGGTAATTATATTTCCACTATAATTTTTATTATACACTACGTTTTAATTACAATGAAGGTCCACCAATATTTGAAATTTTGTCACTTATATCTCCAACTTGTTTCGCGCATTTCTATTGTTAAATTTCAATTAATTTTCACATCTTGTATCAGATGACAATTTTTGTTCAAATATTTTGATAATGTGCATTAAAATGAGGGACACATATTTTGTTAAATTTTTGTATTTGTTATTTATTTTTTTATTTAAAAATATGAGAGACAAAAAAAATATTTTTACGCCCCATTAATTAATTTTTTGAACAAAAATATCATTAAAGACAAAGATAAGATGTGCTAATTAATAGGTTGATGATAACAAATGTGATAACAAATAGTTATGGACATAAATATAAAAATTAGATACTGTTGAAAACTTTTATTACAATTAAAATGTGGTGTAGTTAAAAAAAATGTGGTTTAAATATAATTATCTAAACAAAAAAGAAAAAAAAATTAGTAAAACATGGAAGACAGCCCACATCTCAAGCCGACACATGGCAATAGGAATAGTAAAAATTTAGCCTTTTTTATTATAGGTTGAAGTGGGACAACTAATTAAGAGTTGTTATTATGGTAAACTAAGACCATCCGCATTGGATGTGTTAAATCAACTATTAGTGTTATATGTTAGGTAGGAGTCAAATTTACCTCTACATTAGATGTGTAAGTATGTCAGTTAAGTGCATTTATTATAGTTATTTGTTAACTAGTTTGTTAAATTTAGCTAGCACTTTAACTGGTTGATATGATATTTAATTATTTTCTATTTTTTTCTTGTTCCAATCTCATATACATATTGGGAATGTCAAATATATATATAAATATTTACTTTATTATCTATGTCACTAGCTAAAATTAATATATCTAATGTAGATGTCCAAAAAGTCTTTTTCCTTTTGTTAGGCCAAAGAAAAGGGTAATCTATACTACATATAAAAGTCCTAATATGGGAGAAACATTTATGAATAATATTACCCTCGCAAATAATTTATAATTCTTAAAATCATATTTCAATTAATATTAATTATTTTAGCTTTAATTTAAACTATTTAATATCATATAAATATTGCATTTCGATCATTAAAAGTGATTTGCCTATTTAAATTCCATTATATATTGTAATTAATGAAAATAAATAAAAATATAATGCTAATAAGGTTTTTAATATATTGAAAATATAATGCTAATAATGTTTTTAATATATTGAAATTATTATCTTTAATTATAAACGATCAAAGAGTCAATCTTATTATGCATGAGAATTTAAGCAAATTCCTTCATCAACACAACAAAACAAGAGGATTTGACTTTGCATTTCGACTTTCTTATTATTGATTCATAATTTCTTCATCTGTTGTTCTTCTTTGTTTTTTATTATGCCAGGAATTTTCTCTCTCTCGTAGGGACGGTTTTTAATATTTGATAATTAGTTTGATAGTAATGTAGTAATAATGGATGTGTTAATTTTTCATAAATGATTTATTAATTTTAAGAATATATATGATGGTAATATTCATTTGAATTTTGATTTCTATATATATATATATATATTTTTTTTTTTGATTTAGAATATCTGTTCGATGTAAAAATCTTAATTATTGTGGTAGTATATTTAAATGATGTTTTATGTCATTTTGTAAGTAATTAAACATATATTCATCGAAGAATAACGAGGTAGAATAACAAAAATTAGTGTTACTCTAACTCTTTCAAGCATGCAGTTGTGGAAGACATAATTTGGATAAACTGAGTAATGCTATGTATAAGGTGAATGTAAATATCGCATAATAAGTGGTTTTATGTTTTGAGTAAAAATCATGAATTTCTATTAAGAAAGGGATTGTCTAAATATCTGGTTGTTTTGAATTTTCTTGAAATTTATTAATATTTCAGATGGAATTGTAGGAAAGAATGCATGAAGAGAACAAAAAATAAATAAAATAATAAATCCTTAGTTTTACGGGTGCATTAAAACTGAATGGATATTGGAAGAGAAAATTCTTCTTTATCTTATGTCAAAGAATTTTGGAATTATTTTTCTGAGAAATAAGGCTAAATATTTTGTTTTCATATACTTTTTATAATGATATAAATACAGAAAATCAATAAAAAATTGTGTTATATCTACTATTTTCATGTATTTTAGAAGTTAATACTAATTTTCATAAAAGAAAGTTGCATTTACTGATATGCCATTAGATATATGCTTTAAAATATAATTAAAAGAGCATCAATAATTTTTCAAACTTAACATTCACGTTGGCCATGCACTTTTTAACGAACCACCTATTTGAAGTTTGAATGTCATTCCTTAGTTGGTCGTAATCATTGATGAACTTATGATTGAAAATGAGTTTCATTTAAGTGCTATATTCATCAATGATTTTAAAATGAAAAAATCATAATATTATTACAAAATCACGTGCAATGCACGTATTCTTAACTAGTTAGCACAAAACGTCTACACTTTTTGAAATTATTGTGCAAATCGTCTAAACCTTCAAAATTTTGACATTTTCATCCTCACCAAAAAGCTCCGTTAAATATGATTTTCAACACGATTCGTACTAATTTCGAAGGTTAATTTCATCCAAAAACTTTCTTCCCAAATTCTTTCACCTGCAATTCTTCATAATGCCTATTAGAAGCTAATCCAATCCAGAATACATGCAAAGATGGAGGAAATTCTTCCCAATTTTTTCCCAACTAAACTCTCTGGTGCAAAAAACTCTAATGGCGATTGGGAAGAATTTTATTTACCTTGTTGTTGTGTTGATATACTTTGAAAATTTTGGTACCATCAATAGATGCCAAGTACGATGCTGATAAGGGAAAGGAGAAGGCAAAATCTTTGAATCCATCATCTTGCATTATAGTTTCGGCTGCATCCGTGACTTATTGTAGTTCTCTATCACCCAATGTATCACATTGGGCAATGGTTCCATTTACCAGTTTTGTGTCTAATAAGCTGGTGAGCAAAACCTGCATTAATTTATGCATAATTAGAATTGAAACAAGAAATACATCAATTAGTTATTTTCTTGTAGATCGATCTTCTCTATAATCTACCTTAACTTGGAGACGTCAAAACCTGGTGCAGGTATATTTCCTCCACAGACTAATAAGTACATCTCATCTTCTACACCAGAGGGTTTAGTTGGGAAGAATTTCTGCACGATTGATTATGAAAGAATTTGGGAAGAATTTCTGCACTAGAGAAATTAGTTGGGAAGAATTTCCTCTATTTTTTTCTCTCACTTTGCTTGAATTCTGGGTTGGATTAGTTTCTAACCGCCAATAGGAAGAATTGCATGTGGAAGAATTTGAGAAGAATATTTTTGGATGAAATTACTTTTCGAAATTGGTACGAATAGTGTTGAAAATCAAATTTAACGGAGCTTTTTGGATGGTAATGGACGGTAAAGACGTTTTGTGCAAGGGAAGGTTTAGGTGAAGGTGAAAATGCCAAAATTTTGAAAGTAGAGACGATTTGCACAATAACTTTAAAAAGTGAGAACGTTTTGTGCTAATTATCCCCAAAAGAAAACCAACAAAAATAGAAAATAAATAGACCAATTACACTAAAGAAAAAAAATGAATAAAGAAAAAATAAAAACATAAGGTGATATGAGTTTGGCTATAAATTCAATAAAAAAATTCGATAAAATCTTTTTTCTCATCTCCAAATTAAAGTAATATAAACTAGGAATTTTTTTCTTTTGATAAATTATGATTTCACTTGTTTTGGTGTATTCCATTCAAAAAATATTAGAAACACATTAAATTAAACTTTAAATTAGAATTTTTAGTTTATATTACTTTAATTTTGGAGATAAGAAAAAAGATTTTCTCGAATTTTTTTTTATTGAATTTACGGTCAAACTCTTAGCACCTTAAGTTTTTATTTTTTGTGTTTTTTTCCCATCATTTTATTTGGTATCTTTATTTTTTATTTTTCTTGGTTTTATTTGGCTAACAAAAAAAAGAAAAAAAGAAAAGACTTCTAGTTTACCGTAATAACAACTCTTAATTAGTTATCCTTAACGTGGGTTATGTTAACCCCGAAAATCGGACTCCTTCCAATGCAAACGTAGATTGTATTAAAAAATTTGCAACATCATCCTAAATTGCTATATGACAAAAAAAGTAGTGGATTTTCTATTTATTTTTTTATAATTAATGTTTATCAAAATATGTGTTAAATTTTTTATTTAATTTGTGATAATTTATATCCATCGAAATATGTGTTAATTATTTTTTATTTAATTTTTTATAATTTATCTATATTCTTTTTTTTTCTAATTAAACTGTAATTTTTTTTAATCTACAATATCATTAGAGATGATATTGTTTTTGTAGCTATCTAATTTAATACGTATATACAATAATACCATTGGAGAATGGAGGTGGCCAAGTTGACTTGAAGCCTTGAAGGCGCAGCATTTATTATCCAGGTTTGTATTTGAGTCGGAATTTCCCTGCCTAATCCGTAACCGATTCCATTTGTCAACTGCTGTATTTATACCCAATTCTTCTCAAACGGGCCGGGCTTTTTTTACATTCTAAATTATTCATTTGGGGGGAGGGGAAATTGAGATCTGCGCTTCTCTCTATAACTCTATGTAGATGTCTATATATATTTGTAGTACTGAATAATTAACGTGTGCGTGCGTGTGTCAGAAGTAGCATTGCATTGCATTACTGCATTAGTGAGACAAAAATGGATGAGAAGGTGAAAATGATGATGAGAGGGTGGTTTGCCGTAGTTTTGCTCCTAGTACGCACAGTAATTTCGGTGAGATCGGATGCATCCGATCACAAATACAAAGTCGGAGATTCTGTGCCGCTTTACGCAAATAAGGTTGGACCTTTTCACAACCCCAGGTAAACTTATTCTTTCCCGACGATCTAAGACTTTCATGCATCAGAAAATGTACTTTGTATACTTGTGTTTTGCGTTGTGGAATCTGTTTGAGAATTGAGTTGTTTTTGCATTGAATTGGATTAATATTTTGTATTACTGAGAAATTTCATAATAATTGAGATCACATTGAGCTATTTCGCTTTTCCAAAATCAGAGGACAAAGGACGGTTGTGTCATGTGTGTTAGGGGAATTTCATAATAATCGAGATCAGAAGAGCTAATTTTCTTATCAGAAATAGAGGAGAAAAGAAGATATTGTATCACTGGAATTTCACAAGAATTGAGATCATACTGAGCTAAACCACATTTTGAAAATCATAGGGTAAAAGGAAGATCCAGTTTTTCACGCTGGACATTGTTCGTGTGAATGAAAATTCGTGAATCATGCAGAGGTTCTAACTTTGAGGGTCATTTGGTTAAAGGAAAATTCTGGCTCTCGTAAAATGGGCTCTTGGCTTAAGAAAATGAAAACAGTTGCCATCAATTGGAAATGGTTGCATGTATCACCTGAACTGCACTTTCCAGTGAAGGCAAATTCATAGTGTATGAGGAGTATGTCAAATTTTAAGATCCTAAGTGTCTCTTAGACGTATGCAATACAAATTGTGGTGTTAACTGGAATAAAAATATGAATTACCAGGGCCCTTAAGGAGGAAGGGGAATTTAGTTTTCTGATAATAATGTAATTGTAGTTGATTACTGCTAGCAAATGCTTGGGTGGAGGGCCTCAATACTCTATTTTGGGTGGCCTGAATTAGGTGCACGGTACATTTATGATACATGTGGTGTTTTAGGTGCACAGTACATTTGGGTGGCCTGAATTGAGTTGTTTTTGCATTGAATTGAGTTAATTTTTTGTATTACAGAGAAATTTCATTATAATTGAGATCACATCGAGCTAATTCTCTTTTCAAAAATCAGAGGACAAAGGACGATCACGTGTTAGGGGAATTTCATAATAATCGAGATCAAAAGAGCTAATTTTCTTTTCAGAAATAGAGGAGAAAGGAAGATATTGTATCATTGGAATTTCACAAGAATTGAGATCATACTGAGCTAAACCACATTTTGAAAATCAGAGGGTAAAAGGAAGATCCGGTTTTTCACGCTGGACATTGTTCATGAGAATGAAAATTCGTGAATCATGCAGAGGTTCTAACTTTGAGGGTCATTTGGTTAAAGGAAAATTCTGGCTCTTGTAAAATGGGCTCTTGGCTTAAGAAAATGAAAACAGTTGCCATCAATTGTTTGGAAATGGTTGCATGTGCCACGTGAACTGCACTTTCCAGTGAAGGCAAATTCATAGTGTATGAGGAGTATGTGAAATTTTAAGATCCTAAATGCCTCTCGTAGACGTATGCAATACAAATTTTGGTGTTAACTGGAATAAGAATATGAATTACTGGGGCGCTTAAGGATGAAGGGGCATTGAGTTGTGTTTATTTCTGATAATAATGCAATTGTAGTTGATTACTGCTTGGGTGGAGGGCTCAATACTCTATTTTGGGTGGCCTGAATTAGGTGCACAGTACATTTGTTTTACATCTGTCATCTGGGACTTGTTACTGAGCAGATTGAAGTAATCAATTTATTTATTTATTATTATTATGAAATGGGATGGCATTAAAAGGTGAATAAATATGTCGAATCAATCAACTTCTTCCTTTGACTGACCACCACTAGTTCTAAATTGTTGGTGAATCCCAAGGACCCCTTAAACTTTGAAGTTGATTGTGTATGTAGAAAGCTTAAATATTGAATTCCTGATAAGTTTTGTACAAAAAGTAGAAAGAATTATATTTTAATTGAAAAATACTTGGGATGCTTAATTCACATATGGGTATTATCATGAATTGGCATGTGTTAGCAGTATATGAGCAGAAAGCCAACATATCAATGTGCCATTGTCATGTGTTGGAATTATGATTTTAATTCTGATTTTGAAGCTAGGAATGAAGAATGGTAAAGATTTCAAGAATATTAATTTTTTTGTGATAATTTTGTTCATAAGATGATCCAACTCCTAGCGTGCGGCAAAATTTTTAATCTATATGCATACACATTATTCCAAGTAAAATTCCTCAAGAATCAAAATTTTAATTCAAACAAGAAGCAAGGCTTTATATTTTATGAGAACAAAGTTATGTTAATAATGTTGACATTGAAGTTTGCAAAGTACATCTGCTCATTATATTTGATTGGGAGGTCTCGTAAACTCGGTATGCGCATTATGTGGAAAAATGATTTTTTTATTTCATGAAGGCCGTAAAGGAACATGAACTTTGAAGAATATACATTCATTACATTGTTTTAAAGTGAAAGCATTCAGTGTACCATGATCTTATTATTTTGAATCCATGTGCCGTTTGAGATAGAATATGAGACTGATTAGGAATAATTATTTAAACACCAGCACATAATAACATACAAGCAGAAAACACTTGTACTACGATGAACTAATGCCAAACTATTGCTTGTTTTTTTCCATGCCAGTGAAACGTATCGCTACTTTGATCTTCCTTTCTGTTCCCCAGGTTTGAATCTTTCCATTTTGCTTCTCTTTTTGATTCACGAATGTGCTGAAAAATAATAAGTTCTTGTTATGGTGGGATGTCTCTGGCAGCTCATATGAAAGAGAAGAAGGAAGCTCTTGGGGAAGTGTTGAATGGGGATCGCCTTGTTAGTGCCCCATATAAACTTGACTTTTTGCAAGATAAAGACTCTGAAATTGTTTGCAAGAAGACGTTGACCAATAAAGAAGTTGTGCAATTTCGAAGAGCTGTCATAAAAGACTACTATTTCCAAATGTACTATGATGATTTGCCCATCTGGGGTTTCTTAGGGAAAGTTGAGAAGGAAGGAAAAACTGATCCCAATGAGTACAAATATTATCTATTTAAACATCTCCATTTTGAGATCTTTTACAATAAGGATCGTGTGATTGAGATTAATGCACGAACTGACCCCAGTGCCCGTGTAGACCTCACTGAGGATAAGGAAGTTGATGTGGAATTCATGTACTCTGTGAAATGGAAGGAAACAAACACACCTTTTGAGAAGAGGATGGAGAAGTATTCACAGTCTTCTTCACTACCACATCACTTGGAAATCCATTGGTTCTCGATAATCAACTCCTGTGTAACAGTTCTCCTCTTAACTGGTTTCCTGGCCACTATTCTTATGCGAGTCCTTAAGAATGACTTTGTCAAGTGCGTTTTTATTTATCTTTTCCCGATTTTGATTATAATTTTTTTCTTCTCATGTTAACATTGTTTATTTAATTCTATTCGTGAAAAGGTATGCTCATGATGAGGAGACAGCTGATGATCAAGAAGAAACTGGTTGGAAATACATTCATGGTGATGTGTTCAGGTACCCGAAGTACAAATCTTTGTTTGCTGCAGCCCTTGGTTCTGGCACCCAGTTGTTTACCCTGTAAGTACATCTTTAATCTGCTTTGTTTGCACAAGGTTACTTATCACTAACTGTTGGAAAATCTACTAATTTCTACCATTTGTTTTTGTCAGCACGGTATTTATTTTTATCCTTGCACTGGTTGGTGTATTTTATCCATACAACCGTGGAGCTCTATTCACTGCACTTGTTGTCATTTATGCACTTACGTCTGGAATTGCTGGCTATACTGCAGCGGCTTTCTATTGCCAACTAGAAGGAACAAACTGGGTATGTTTTACTTTTAGCACATTCTTTACATCTAATAATTGCCCAAATGCAATAACCAAGTTTCAAGCTTGGTATATCTGGGTTCACCACCCTCCATCCCAACACCAATAAAAAGGTGAATAAAAAATGTCTGTTGTCTCGACAGAAAAAGAAGGTTCTTGGTACATTTTATTGTACTTGATAAATTGAAATAGTGGACCAAAGATGAACAGATTGTATTGTATTGTAGATCAATGCAAATTACGTAGTTGGACTTGAATAAGGACACCTACAGATTGAAAGTCTTTCCATGGAACAAACAGTGATATTTCCAGCATTGACATTTGTTCGTCTGATTATAAAGTTTTCCACTTTTCAAATACTTTCTTCTAGACAATTGGTTAGTTCTTTTTGTCTAACTTGTTTTGGCACCTTCGAGAAACATCTTTGACACTTGCCATCAAAATATAGGGAAGCTTATTTGACAAAATGGATATGAATCTAATGGGAAATGCATTACAGCTCATAACGTTGTTAGGCCATGTTTGGTTTGTGGACAAGTTAAGACAATACAACAAAATCTTAGGACTGGCCATTCAAGATTGTTCTTAAGACGTTAATCTTGTGTTATCTCGGGTTTATTTTGTCCATAACGTACCATGCAATTAAAGATCACAAGAATTTCATTCTGCATTTTGTACACCAACACCTTTCTTTATTTCTTATTCAAATGTTTTGAAAAGGAAAAACAGAGAAGAAAAACCCACAATTTTGTCACCATCTTTGCCACTGCTATCATCACTACTAGCTGCCCCAAACCTTTACCAATCTCACCCTACCGGCCCCATCACCTCAAGGAGATAAATCTAGCATGTGGAACTAAAATTGAGAAATTAACCTTGCAGATCGTGAGAGCATGTGCTTTAGCTTTTTGATTTAACGCCAATTAGTTTTTGGGAGGTTTCTGAACTAGCATCGAATGCTTACTTTTTAATAAGCTTAAGGATATCATTGTAAAGGCTAGTAAAAGACTTAAAAGCTTTTGTACAGAAGAAAGTTTTCTTTTAATGGTTGTTATTTTTATTTTTACTTGGTAAATGTTGCTTAACGTGTTTGTTGAGGAAATTTTTAAAGGATTGCAAAACTGAAGGTTACCTAAATGTACTGTCGTAGAGTAAAATTGATGCTGATTCCACACTCCCTTTCTCATTCCACAGGTTCGGAATGTATTGTTGACTGGAAGTCTATTTTGCGGGCCGCTATTTCTTACATTCTGCTTCCTTAATACTGTTGCCATTGCTTACAGTGCCACTGCAGCACTGCCATTCGGTACAATTGTGGTCATCTTTCTTATTTGGGCTCTCGTAACATCACCTTTGCTAGTCTTGGGCGGGATAGCAGGAAAGAATAGCAGGGCAGAGTTTCAAGCACCATGTCGTACCACAAAATATCCCAGAGAGATCCCACAGCTACCTTGGTACCGTGGAACTCTGCCTCAGATGGCAATGGCTGGATTCTTGCCTTTCAGTGCCATTTATATTGAACTTTACTACATATTTGCCAGTGTGTGGGGCCACAGGATCTATACTATCTACAGCATCTTATTTATTGTTTTCATCATCCTCTTGATTGTTACTGCCTTTATTACTGTTGCTTTGACGTACTTCCAGCTTGCCGCTGAAGACCATGAATGGTGGTGGAGGTATGACATAGTGTTCTCCGCGTTTGGTTATTCCTAAAAGATGAGTTTTATGCTAGCGTTTTTTACCTTTATAACGTGATTGGTAATTTGGAGTTTTCGTACATATGAGATTATAAGGTGGTCCTTTTTTCAAGAACAATGTCGTCAGTCATTTGATTGACTTTTGACTTTATTTACCGCATAGCTGGTAAATAAAGTTTATACACGTACATCGAAGGAATTTGGATGGTACTCTAGGGCTATCATTTAGTTTAAATATTATATTCTGATTTGTTGCATTGCAGGGATTTGGTAAAAATGAACTATTGGATTAAGCAAGAATCTTGGTGTATATATGTAAGCTACATGCTTTATGAAAGCAATACACATAAGATCTTGAGTTCATCCCTGCATCGCTAATGAGGGGAAAGATTCTCTTGATTCTTTGTATAATATGAATGTTGAAAGAATTACCTGATTTTTGGGTGACCTAAAATGGCTTGTTTGAGTACCAGAAATTAGTTTACAGGGATAAATTAGGAGGGGGATTTAGGGAGAAAATTATCGTCTTTGGCTCAAGCATAGGGCCAATATTCTACTTGCATGAGCTACATACTCTTAGGGTGAAAACTGAAATTTCACTTTTATGTACAGATTTTTTTGTGCTTAATGATATCCTGATTTTTTTCCCCAATCAATATTTTTGTCTTTACATTCTGCGTAGGTAATTGTTAACAATTTTGTGGTTATTTGCTAACCTTAATCATGAATGAAACTCTCTGAATCATATGATGTACATAGGAAATGTGCTGGACCTACATGTAGTGTATACCTTGCAAAATTAGTCATTGCAACCATCAAATGCAAAGAAAATATTCAAACCTCGAGGAGTTTCATGTTTTATGGTTCAGGTCATATGTTCCTGGTTGTCTTTTACTTTGTGTGCATGAATTTTTCTGATAACATTTCACATTTCTTTTAATGAGGGACTTTTAGTATATCTTGAATCTTTTGATATATAATCTAAACTCGTTGAACAATTGGGAATGTTTGTTGTTTGTACAGGTCCTTCCTTTGTGGTGGATCTACGGGGCTGTTCATCTATAGCTACTGCTTGTATTATTACTATGCACGGTCAGATATGTCGGGCTTCATGCAAACCTCATTCTTCTTTGGATACATGGCGTGCATTTGCTATGGTTTCTTTCTCATGCTGGGGACTGTTGGTTTCCGTGCGGCACTCTTTTTTGTTCGCCATATATACCACTCAATTAAGTGCGAGTAGCTAAGTAAATTGGATAGTCTTCCATGTTCTACATTTGGGGATGAAAAGGACGACCGTATAGGGGCATAGATTGTGCTATATATCTAATGATGGCACTCTTTAATTTTTATTTAAATTTTTTTACAATTTTGTCTTTAAAACTTAAGGATTTATAATTTTAATTTAGTTTTACAGTTTTCTAAACTCCAGCTTCAATTATTCTATAACAAACTGTTGAATGAGCTGATGAAGAGGGCCTTTGCAGCGTGGTCTTGTGTGCCTGCTTTTCCTCCGTGACAAATATGAAAATCAAGGCCACGTTTGTTTTGAAGGTGTTAAGCTTTGGTTATTGAGTGAATATTATTATAAAACCAATTAGATTCTTGGTTTGAACTTTGAAGTCGATCATAAAATTGAAATTGCAGAATGTGCCCAGTAAGGGATCTGCAAGGGTATTTTAAAAAAAAAAAAAAAAAAAAAAAAAATTTCCTTTTGGGATCTTTGTGACGACAACCAATGATCTATCGTGGTACAACAGCATATCAACATGAGATCTATCGTGGTACAACCACCAGTAATATGAAACTCATTCAGTGCCACCTACAAAACAAAACATAAAAGTGAAACTAACGTCCCGTAAATATGGTGATGCACATGTATGCCTAATTAATTGACAATGGTTTCCAAACAACTTTATTGTGTATTGAGTGAGCTTATATATCAATGGCAAAAATCACAATGCACAAAAGTGCTCATCCTACTGTTGATAATCACCATTTTAAGGCACTCTTTCACAAGGGAAACGCCTATTCAAGAATTAGCAATGCCCACTGTGTCGTTCGTACCTGTTCTTGGGCAATTGCCAATCAGGAACCTCCTGAACACTTTTTTTAGACCCAATTGGTGACCGTTAAAGCATCGAAAAATAAATTTATCTTGACTCTCGTTTGTCGTAGAACAAACTCAAGTATTCCATGAATAATCTTGAATATAACATGGATCAAAACACAGAATTGGGTACATCTTTCACTAATTGATATGATTCATTTACATGCATGCTAATAGAACAAAATTAAAATGAGAAAACAAAAGAAAAAATAATAATTTTCCTCTAGCCGACCTTCAAGGTGGAACGGGTTAATTTCAATCCTTTAGTCCACAAAATGAAATTAATGTCATGGTCCACCAGAAATACTCCCATTGAAAATCTCGATGGTATCACCTTGGCCAACATGATGCCACCTAAAAGATCGATCATCATCCATCACATTTTGTTTGTAAATGAAAAAATAGCCTTCCTGTGGAAGTTCCAACTGCAACTGTTCATTCAACTTGTGTAGCTTCTTCTTCATGCCCCCAACATTATCCCAAGAATTCACTTCAATTGGAATTCTTTTAGTCCCAGATTTTGTCTTAACAAAAATCCTCAGTTTTCTTGATCCACTACCCATATTCCCTGATGATCCTGATGAAGTTGTTGTTGTTGTAGTAGAAGATGATTTAAAACTCACGTCGATTTCTGAATTATCCAGAAGCTCACAATCTTGTAATGATTTTGAATCCTTTAACTCAATCCCATTTGCATGGATAACCAATCTTGTAATTGGGATTCCTTCCATTTCATGGATTTTCTCCTTCAGTATTCGGACCGTTTCGTTAACGTCCATTTCGACCGCCACGCCGAGTTTTGACGCTGGCATTTTGACAAGGAGTTGGATCTTTGTTCGGGAAAGTTCTCCAGCGACGAGCACCTGAATCTGGGACTGATCGAGGATATCCGAGTAGTGGACATTGAGTTCGTCCTGTAGAACATTGCCATTGAAAACTAGGGTTTGTTTGGATATAGGGATTCCCTTCACCTTATGTATTTTTTCTTTGATATCTAGCACTGTGTCAAAGTAGCCAATTTCAATTTGGAATGTATTGCCCCGGCTTGGTTGGAAGTTGATATCCATTACTCAATTGTCACACAGAGAGTATGTGAGAGAGAGGTATGGTAGGGTGGGGTTGCAACAGAGTTTGGAGAGATACAAATAAATAGTTGTAACAGCGCCCGATATTCACTCAATTTCAGCCGGGGGTGAGGGTGGGGGTGTGACTCTCTTTTGTTGCAGTCTCTTGGCCCAAAAAAATATTTTTTTAGTATAGAATTTTTTTTTTTTGAAAAATTACAATTTTTATATAGAAATTTTATTTTTTTTTCATATATTAGTTCAGTTAAAAAATATTTTTAGCCTCCATCTAAATCCGCCCCTGATTTTAGTTTATATGGATTACCCTTTTTTGAATCTCGTTTTAAAGATACGTTTAATAACATTATAAGTTCTTTTTTATGTTTACACATTATATAAGATCTTTAACTTATAAGAATTTAAAAAATAATTTCAACACCACACAAATGACTTTGTATGGATGCATGTGACAAGTTGAACACGATTGTCTAACGCGATATGTTATGATACATTTTTAATCACGAGAAAAGATACTTATGATTTCAGAAACGTTATTAAGTTTATGTCGACCGAGTGTTTTTTCATCTTGAATTGCCAGCTAAGTTTACGAAAATACTTTTCTCGTTTTAAATATTTGATTTCATAATACAATTTTGATCACGAAAAATGATACTTCTTTGTTTCAGAAACATTATTCATGCTTGTGTCGACCACGTGTTTCTTTATCTTGGATTGCCAGCTAAGTTCATAAAATTACTTTTCTCGTTTTAAAGGTTTGATTTCATGATACTTGTGTTCAAAAAACATTATTTATGCTAATGTCGACCACGTATTTCTTCGTCTTAAATTGTCAGCTAAGATTCTGAAAATACTTTTTTCGTTTTAAAGTTTCAAAGTCAGTCCAGACTCCAGACCAACGTGGCCGCCGTACACTCCTAGTGCAATTTATGATTTTATGCCCACATTAGGCCATCTCCAACCCATATCTTCAAATTGGTGCAACTTATGCACTAAAATGGTGCAACTTTCACACCAAATCCAAATGTCATCTCCAACCCATTACTTCAAATATTGCACCAAATAAACAGTGTCTATTATAATATATTTATATTTGAAATTTTGAACAATAATTTAATTCAAAAATTAGTTAATCATATAGTGTATTTATAATTTTATATTAAATATATAAATTTTTTATTAAATTAAATTTACGTAACTATTGCATTCATTAAAAAAAAAAAGCAAGATACTAAATATCTCAATTTCAAAAACATTTAACATAATAAAATAAAAAAATTGGACAGATTACTGAAAAAAGACAATGAAACTGTAAAGAAAAGGGATACAAAAGGAAACTAATTGTTCACTGCAGCCAAGTTGGGGGTAAATGTGGAATAAAATTTCAAGCCAAATTCATCTTCATCGCTACAGTGCTGCGCCATATATGGCATAGCACTGTTCATCATCTCAACATAGCGCAACGTTTTGGCATTCGGTTGGAGAGAAGATTTGCTCCATCTTGGCGTATTGCATTCAATTTGGCGATGGGTTGGAGATGCTCTTAATGTCAATTGTAGCAGATTTATAGAATCACTAAATTTCAGTGCATTATGGTATTAAAAAAATGAGCAAAAATGAAAAAAATTGACAAACTTCCACCCATTTAAGATTACACGACCATAATTAGTTGGGACTCAATCTACCAAATGCTCTAAAAAGTGTAAAGTGTGATTAGACGTAGAAGTCGAACTTCAGGTTTTTCGAGTATAAGCAAAGCCTAAGCAAGGGTACCGTCCCGCTTAGGCAAAGCGTAGATGTTACCTAGATAAGCTTTTTAGAAAAGTGAATATACCATTACAAGTTTGTTTCCTTAAATTTGATTGTAGTATATTGTTTATTTCGCCTGCCGTTTGCGGTGATTTACATTAATAAATGCAAATTCCTTTTTTTTTTAAACGAAAAAAAGCACAAACCGGGGTTCTTCCTAAGTCGTAGATCCAATTTATCCCCTTACACTCCCACTTAACCCTAGAGGTTATGAAATGAGATGGGTTTTGTTGGTTCAAAATACACATGTACATTGGTCATGTTTGTGAGGCCTAATCTGCTTTGAATTTGATAAATATATTTCTTGCCAAGTATATATTTGTGTGTTTCTGTTTCCTATATTTTACATGTTTACTGAAAATTAGAATTTTGTACTAACATTCTCCATAAATTCTTCTTAAAAGAAAAAGTCAAGAATTCAAATCGTTAAAGAATACGATAGAAATTCAATTTAGAACCCAATCTCTCCAATTGACAGTACATAAACTAACAACACACGAAATAGTCCCTAACGAAAAGCTTGTTAAAAAAAATCAATAATCGTTACAAAATCTTTGAAAGAAATGATTACCTAATCTTGAAAGCTATATATATTTTGGTAATCACATTCAAGTATATTCCAACAAATTGTTTACATGTATGAACTTTTAATTATCATTATCGCAAATTGAATTGTAATAAAATTGCTTGTGTCTAACTATATTTGAAGATTACACAATTTGAACAATTTTGAATTCACCTCAAATAGAATATACTATAAGCATTCCCCCCAAGTAGAGGTGGTAAATGGGTTGTCCAGTCCGACCCTGCCCGAAATTGATAGACCATAGATAAAACTGAGTTGGGCTGGTCCAACCCAATTTTCAGACAGGTCAGTAAATTGTTTTGCCAACTCAGCCCGATTTTGGACCATTGGGTCAACGGGCCAGTCCGACCACAATTTTTTTTTTTTTTTTTATAGAATAAAAAAAATAGAATTTGTAGTTAAAGTTGTCCAAGAAGTTGAATCTGAGAATCTGTGCGACTTCTAAAAGAGACATACAAATGGAGAAGAATTGAAATGCACAGGACAGGGCAAACAGACACCTTAAATTCTTTGAGATTCTTGGGGAGTTCTCAGTTATTGCATCCCATATATCTTTGAACATCATCTTCCGTCTTCTCCATTGGTTTACCATATCCATATACATCTTCTCAACAGCTTGTCGTTCTTCTTGACTCGCTAGAGTTACTCAGTGCCTCAATTTAATCAACTTTTCCTCCATTTGCTTTGCCTGTGAAGAATTACAATGTCATGAATAATTTGTTTCTTTCATCCAGCAAAGAACACATCAATTTGACCTCCACATCACCTATCTCTTTCTCCAACTTGACTTGTTTTGCTTATAGAAAATGTAACTAGATGTATCCAATACCAAAAAAGTGATTTTACAGAAAATGTAAAATGTATTAGTGTGCATTACTCAACAAAGCAGGAAATTGAACTTTTATCCATGAAGAATAATAATTTTGTAAATTTATTTGATATATGAGTTGAGGTAATTACAATAAAAAATGTCCATTCCAAAGTTTTCAAATCCTGCAACCATTTAATTTCTAGAATTCATGTAAGAAGTACAGGTAATTTGCTCGGTCAGTTTAGTTGCCCTGCTCTTCTTTATGGCTTCTATCTTCAGTTTGTATGAATTTGCTGATGAAATGAGACATCAGATTGCTTGAAGAGAACAAAGAAGTATTACTTTTTTTTCTCAATCATTTTATGAAACTTCAATCTTCTTCTAATTTGACTCTATGCTCCTTACAATATAACAATTAGTCACGAGCTCAACTTTTTATGGGTCTTTTGTCTGTTTATGCACGCACGAGGAATTGAAATTTATATTGCCTGTAAAACTAGATGAACGACGTAAATTTGCGTCAACTTGTCCCTGTTATCTCCGCATGCAGCCATAAGAAAGCTCAGCTAATAGCTAAAGTCTAATTTAGGTATGTTGTGGTATTGAGTTTTTGCTACCTAAAATTTAAATCAAAACATTATAGTTTGAGCAGAAATCCAGAAGTAAATTGAGTTATACTATTGATTCAATCTTTCAATGACTTGTCAAAAAATGAAATGACAATATGAAAATATTTTATGTAGAGTGAACAAGCAAAAGCCTCAACGCACTAATGCAGTAAATCAAACCTTTATCAATTTATCTAGCACTTATTCTTCAAAAGCCTGATATCCAGAACCATGCTTGATTTTGGACAATCAGACACTACGTTTCTGTAAGCGCTGAAAATAACTGATGATGAAGCTGGTTGATGCGGCAAAACTAGGAGACAATTTGAAAGATCCCCATTCCCCCTACACACTCTCATAAGCTGTAATCTGCAACAAAATGCTCCTTGAGAGACTAACAACAAAATGATGCTAAAACTCAATTGGATGCTATCAAGCAATATACACAAAATCAAACATGTATCCTAAATCACCAAGTACGAAAATCAAACAAATTATATTGCAATGTCTACTTGGAATTAATCGAAAATTCAGACATTCAGAAAAAAGTAACGCATCAAATTCGCACTTCGCATAAAAAAGTAACACAACTCACAAATTCTTTAAAAAAAAAAAAAAAAAAAAAACTGAACTTATCGATTGTTTTTCACACTTCGTAGTCAATTGTCAGACTCTAACTTTGTAGTGGCCGATCGGGGAAGAAAATAAAAGGAACTGACAATATGGGTTAATGAATTTTGGGCTGATTTCAGTGGATTGCAGCATAAATTGAGGAAATTGAGTGAAATTGATGAAAGAAGTATAGGGTTATTAAGTTTTGGGTGGAGCTTGGGGCCTTTGAACGGAAAAAAAAAAAGTATCAGGCTAGAAAAAAAATCGGACCAGCCCACATTTACGGGCTAATAGATCCGGACCAAATAGGCCCTATTTTTTTTGGGCTAGATTTTTTCAGGACCAACCCAGCCCTAAATTTGGGCCATCTGGACTAGTCCGATGGGCCGACCCATTTTGCTACCTCTACCCCCAAGCAATGATATATTTCATAACATAAAGATTATTGAATTTAACATATATTTAGTAGTACTGAAATTATTTTTTAAGTACGTATATAATAAGTTGTAGGTGAATGTGTGAATAAAAAATAGCTGTAAATTGAGTCCTATAAAATATGTTTGACTAATTTAACTAGCTGAAATTATAATTTAAGCAATGACAAACATGAGCTAAAAAATAGTAGACAGCATTAAAAATGTCCTTAGAAAATTATTCGAGGCAATCCTCATATACAGAATTAATTCACCAAAAATAACATACAAATTGTTTGATATACTTGCATTCACTACACATCCAACATTGTGAGCATTACCAATGGCTCACATCCGTCACCAGCATGAACAACAGTTGATTATAATGACATCTTAAGATGTGAAGTACCACGAAAATCTGATGATGACCAGAATACGGTATTTCTCCATCAGAATGACGGTGGACCAGAGAACTCAGTTTCAAACGACCAATCCCCACTACCTCCACGTAGAACCACCAAGTTTGATCACCTCCTCAGTACCACCGGGCTTGCTGGGACCCTTGTCATTACTTGCCTTTTGACTGTTGAGGTCACCATATAGATCTCTAAGCGTGGCCAAATTACTGGATGCAGAGGTCTTTTCCTTGTTTCCATCTTTAGCAGGGCTTGGATGATGTCGATTGCGACCACTAGGTTCATTCATGCTATCGATTCTGCTTCTGCTCCTGCTCCTGCTCCTGCTCCTGCTCCTGCTCCGGCGATAACTGCCTTCTCTATGATATCGATCATCACGGCTGCTCCTATTGTCACAATCTCTTCTATAGCTATCTCTCGACCCTCGATCATAGTCATACCTCCGGTCTCTTCCCCGCTCTCTATTCCTTTCCCTGTGCCAGTCTCCATCTCTGTGCCTGGCTCTTTCTTGGTAGCTATCTCCATCTTGGTCATGGGAAAGATCCCGATCCCTGCCTCTGTCCCGGCCTCTGTCCTTGTCTATATATTCTCGATCAGATAAATCGCAGCTCTGGCTCCTACGACAACTGGGGGACTGTCTCGAATTGTTTTCCCTATCATATGAAGATGGTGGCAGTGTACGGCGAACTGGCGATGAATCCCTGGTTGATGCACGATGAGGAGCACGCTGACCGAACGAAACAGAAAGGGAAGCTTTAACAGAAGGTGGCCTCCGTGAAGTTTCCTCGGACCCACGGGTAGAATCTCCAGTGACACCACAATGTTTAGTAGGCAGCTTCATATTTTCAAGGTTGGTTACAACAATCCGCAGTACAGGAACAGGTATACGGGGTAAAAGAGTGTCAAAGTAATACTGCAATCAGAAAAAAATTAAAAAAATTGAGATCTTTTCTGAAGGCCTAGAGGACACACTACTGCAGCATACATTCATCATCCAAAAATTGGAACGACCTTCAGCAGATGAAGTACATTAACTATATAAAATTTTCTAAGATTAATCTTAGTAGTAATAGACTATGATAAATTAGTCACTGTAAGCAGTGCATCCAATCCCAGAGCAGAAATGATTTTTATAAAAACCAAAGTGAAAGGTACCAAAAAGTTAAAAACTCCATCTCTCATCTCCTGTACACAAAACAATAGTTAAGCAAACGCAGATCTTTCAATAGCAAGAGCATTAGAGCAACACAGTCACAAAACAAATTACTAAATTAAAAACCACGATAGATCAACCAAAAATATTGCTCATTACCAACCTACACGAGTGATCAGGTCCTTAGGCAATGGAACTAACTTGAAAAACATTTTATATATGTTCATGGAAATTTCAGGAACATCAACCAAACATAATGCATATAATGTGGAATACTATGTTATGCGTCAAATATATATTAACCTGTCACTGCATTCTACTAAGAAGACTAGAATGAAAGATGGTTAACCAGAGAAGCAGCACAAGTTATTTGACACATCCCAATTTAAAAGCAGCAAGGGGCAACAAACCTGTCCAAGAAGCAAGTCACGCACATACACGCCTATCGTGGTCATTCGGCCATTGGAACCAGGAGAGAATTCCTGAAATAGAATTTAAAGTATCCACGAAAATAAGCTCCAACTAATAGAAGTGCTAGTATTAGAATTAAAGTTTTCCAGTAAATAACAAAATTCAAGACCATAATTATACAATCAAGTCCTGCACAGCTCCTGACCATGGCTTCATACCACTCAGGAATTTTTTTGATAATTATAGAAAGAAATATTCCTAGGGCTAGTTATCTCCATGCATCTGTTTATCAAAGTCCAAAGACCACTTCAAGTCTAGAGCCTCAACCCCCAACATAAAATAAATTATTAAAAAAAAAAAACTGAAACATGTATAACTGCATTTGGAAGTAAAACAAGATTTTTCAGTCAATTCATTGTCTATCACACAAAAGCAGTTCACCTTTACAAGAATCATGTTGATGCACCACTGAGGAACTGTGAAACCCTTCCATCCTGAGCCATCAGGAGAATCACAGAACAGAAGATTCGTGAATCATATACAAATTCTGTCCACACATAACCCATAGAGAAAGATGGCAATGTCACTAGACAGCACTGAAAGATAGCTTGGTAACTAAAAACCTTGCATCAAATTAACATTAAGAGAAAAAGTACAACGTAACACTGGTAGCAGGTCAAGGATGGACTTCTATGATGCATATGATTATGTTAATCCACTGATGATTGAATATTTCATTATCTTGCCAAATGTCATTTGATGCAATCGTGCAAAAAAGGTAGGCCACGATACCCTAACCTTGAAGGGAAACATGCCAAAAGAGTAATGATAGATGAAAATATAAAGAAATGTGGACAATTTAACATGGCAATGTTCCTCCCAGATCTTTTGACTACAATACTCGAGTATCTTGACTAGTTGTTACAACCATAAACCATGTCATCATTGAGCAATTCCTCTTATTTGACTTCACATTAATACTTTCCTTCAAAGGTCAAATCTCAACTTAAAGGATGCTGTCCGTTCTGCTTCATTGATGGCCATAGAATATGTCATATATTATTACTTCAAATAAGAGAACAACTCAAATTAAAACTTAAAATAACACAAATCATCCAGGCACCTTCTTAATACCTCGTCATCTTTTAGGTATGGTTCATACCAACTCCACAACGTCTTTGGATCTGCAACATATCTCAAGTAGAGAAACCCAATCTGCAAAGACAACATACAATTAGCCCGTCCACATCAGAAGCTTCCTCCCAGTACTAAACAAATTGACCATACAAAAGCAGAGTAGAGAATAGATTGGTTACACATGCAAGTGATGCCCTAAATTGATACCCACAACCGAGAAGCATGTTATAATTATAAACCCCAGCTCGAAGCCCAAGTCCATGTAAAACAGTGTTTAGGTAATTTGTACATATTTCCGTCTTCAATGCTCAGAGAACTGGCCAAATGTATTATACAGAATCTCAGAACTAGAAACAAAGGAGAGAGGTTATTTAAACAAACTATATTTCACACCATGTTGGCAATAAAATTATACCCCCCCCCCCCAAAAAAAAAAAAAAGTACACAGTGAACACCAATCATCAAAATGCTAATTATTTGATCCCTATAGACTATTTTGAATTAGATGTTGGTATCCAGTTGATTCAACACTAAAGAGTTCATTGGATACTCAAAACGTAAAGAATCAATATCCAGCTAAGATTCTACTTACTGCTCTGATGTAAGGAGAATCTGGGTGCTTCAACAATCCATGCATTTGCTTCACAGTAAGTTTCATGGTGAAGAATTTGTAGAGAAGGCAGAATGCCGTTGAAGGGCCCCTACAATTGCCGGTCATCCATGGCTCCACATGGGTGGCAGTAACATATATCTCATCAATCACTTCGTGATAAGTTTTTAATCTCAAGAGGTCTCTAAAGTAATCAGAAGAAAGTATATTCATGCACAGGACCTTCTCCAATAATTGATCGACTGGTCTCCCGGAAGTCTTTATCTCGGACATTGTGTATCATCAATGCACTGATGCACTAACCCACCAATAAAATGTCAAAAATTGTATACTAAAAGATTGTCAAAGCAAAAAATTTATATTCCAAACTAGAAATTATACCCCGATATGCACAGAGATAGAAAAAAGAGAAATTTTTTAGGAGAAACCTGTAATTTTATCGCTACAATATCGAAAAAACCAAATGATAAATCAGTAACTCAACCAATTACAAATTCAAATTCAAGAGAAAAAATCCAAATTTCTGTTCTAATGAAATTATTTCAACGTTTCCAAATTCGACTCGAACTAAAGATGAGCTACGAAAACGCTTGAGTTCAAATTTTTCTACACAAATTTTTGCTTCAATTCTTAATTTTCTAACGTGTTGTCAACCCCAAGTCACAGAAAAAAAAAATCCGCAAATCAACTTCTATATTCGAACTAGAACCGTATTAAAAACAGAAATTCTGAAACTCAAGTAGAATTTGATTAATATTTGCCCCAAATGTTCAAAGATCAAATTGTTATTTCATAAGCGGCATAAATTCAAAATTATACATAAATTGTTCCTCAATAACTATGTACGCGTACACAGATAGAATTGGTCTCGAATAAATTTTACAGCATTTGATTTAAGAAAAGAAACAAGGAACTCGATAATTGAAGGATAATTTGAGAGATGATATTTATTTTTTCATTTTTGAACAATCCTTACCTTAAATCGACGAAGGGAGAGCAAGACGATGAGGGTTTGATATAGCGAACCCTTACCCTAGGAGGAAATGCGAATCTTCAGAATTAAGACAAACAATTGTATAAACTGTAAAATTTACAATGGAGTATTAAAGTTTTGAACGAGACTGGGCCCGAACTTTCGTCTTCGGATAAAATAGAACTGGTCCAAATAAACTAATAGATTGTCCACGGTTCAAAGGGAAATAGACATTGACACAAATAGCACTTGACGCGGGGCTGCTTGAAGTCTAGACGGGCCCGACGGGTGTAAATTATGGTGTTAATACCATGTTTTGGCTAAGAATAAAGTTAATTCTAAGTAATTTTTTTTACTAAACATGTTTAATAGTTTTTTTTGGGATTTTTACCATGTTTGGGAGTTGCTTATAAGAACTAATAAGTTGGTCAAATATAATTTTTATTAACACATTTTATATGACTACAACTTTTATCTACACATTCTGAACGACTCTTCTTGTTTTACTTTTATTGTACACTAAGTGTTACCTTTTTTTTTTTTTTCCAAACCAACATAGGGTGCAGTGTGTAGGCTTGTTTGATATTCCTGTGCTTTTAAGAGAATCAATTTTTTATGTGCTGCAGAAAGAATCAATTATGAGAAAATCATATAAATGTTTGATAAACTCTTGAGCGTTTGGTAAATAAAAGTGATTTATTATTATGATTGTATAAAAAAATTACGGATTAGGAAGATGTCATACGATTTGATCACCAATCAATAGAAAGTAGAGTGATAATTTAACTAGTTGGAAAAATTGAGAACTAAAGATTACAAAGCTTAAATCTCACGAGACCTCGTCATACTCTTATCATATGTTGCGTGTAATATTTGCTAGAATTATTGTTAGATTCATAGTCACTACTAGACTTAGAGTGTGCCAATGCCTGTCCATCATCTAGTTCTGGGATGTATAAATCTTCCTCTGTGTGCATGTCTAATTTACTTTTGTAGACTCACTTATTTACTTTCTTCAAGCTTACTATGTCATGTTTGGATAAGCTTAAAAGCTGCTTTCATTTTTCATTTTTTGGAAGATACCTCTTTTTAAAATTTTAGTACAAAATCTTGCTTTTTTATGTTATTGTGCGTTTTCTGAAGCTTAGCCAATACAGCATGCAAGAAGGAAGAACAATCAAATTCTTCCGTTCCTAGAATCAATGTGAGGAGGAATAGTAGATTGAGCTCTCTCGACTAAGTCTATTGAACAAAATTTGATCGCCTCTCGAATAAGGTTTGTCATTGAAGATACTTTGATATTGATTATCCTCATAGATACATTTATTTGTCTTAACTGGATTTCTATGTTCGGTAGAAAATGTTGTCTTCACTCCTAAACTCGATGTAATCAAGTAGTTCGAGAATGAGTTAGAAGGTCAAAGGTGGCTTGCACCGATATCAAGGTTCTTTTCGTGGGTGAAGCACCATAATGATCTTCGAGCAATGTCATACTTTGTCTAGTGTGCAACTTAATCAGCGTTGGTAATTCCCTGCACTATCACTTTCCAGTTTCCACCATACACACTTGTTCAAGAACGACGTTAGAGGCTGGGGGTGTACATATAACTGTGAGAATGGTTTGACACCGAACCTCTTCAACTATGTCATATGGAAGCTCATGAGACCTATGTGCACTTGTTCCTATTCCTGATTAAAGACAATTGTTCTCCATGTAGCAATGGCCTGGTGTTAAATGTGGGAGACATAAAGGTAAACACGTGTTTCTAACCAGTGGGTTAAACTTATAGAGACGTTGAGCTCTTTCATTTTTTCTTAGGGTTAAGGTTCGATCTCCTCTTTTTTCTAAAAATGTCGAATTCGAGCTCAAGTTCTTCGAAGAACAAGTCAAGGAGAATTAAGCCCATGTTGAAGATATGAAAAGATCATGATATTATTGTATTTGATATTTTTTCGATTGTATGAGATTACTTTCTTTTATAGTTGATTGTGGGGTAAATTTAACCAATGGCCACTCAACTTTAATTGAATTTCTACTTAACCACTGAACTTTAAAAGGTATCTCAATGGTCACTCAACTTTCAACTAGTTTCTATTTAGCTACCGAACTTTAAAAAGTATCTCAATAGTTGAAAGTTGGGTGGCCATTGAGATACCTTTTAAAGTTCGGTGGCTAAATAGAAACTAGTTGAAAGTTGAGTGGCCATTGAGATATTTTTTAAAGTTCAGTGGCCATTGGTTGTGTGATTATTACACAATCTTTCCTTTTTGGAGACCTAATCCATTTTGTTTCAGGTAATTTGTAAAACTTATTATTCTCCTCAGCAATCACTAAATTTCTTTGATTTTTTTCAAATTTATTGTAAACAAATCTTTTGAATTAGCTCATGGCTTGTTGGCTTCTTATTTGAATTCAGGGGATAAATCCAAGTGAAATGGGTGAAGTAAATGTAGTATTTAAATCAAATGTGGAAGTGACTGGTGTTGCACCCCGCAAATTAAGAGTATATTTGTTAGTGCTTATAAGTACTTAGTTGATGAAATATTATTTTTATTCACACATTTCGTAGAATCCACGATTTTTATACATTTTTTATCTACACATTCCGTAGAACATACTGTTTATAATCTACAAAAATCTTTAATAAACAAATCAAGTGGTTTTGACATGTGAGAGTCAGATTATTTGAAAGAATGCGAGTTTAACATACTCCATTTTTGACATGCAACTAGACAAGGAAATGTTGACACGGTGACTAATGACATGACATCTAGAAGTAGAACGTTGACTAGACAGATTTGGTTGATGTCAATAAACACAAGATCGTTGGTAGTTAATTCTTTCTTTGAATGAAAACTGAAAAGAAACTCAATTAGAATACAACTCCATTTATTCCCTGCAACTCACAACTATTTAAAATACAAAATTCGTTGAACCAAAAAGAGGAATGAACACTCGGAACAGATCTAAAATACCAAAGCATTTCTTCTTTATACATGAGCTAGTCAGTTGCATGCTTGACCTTCAATGTGTTAAAACACTGTAATATATGTTTATCTGCAGGAGATGAAGCTGGAGTTCTTGCGGTAAAAACTTGGCTCTCGTGGAACGGTCAAAGGCCTTGTTGATCTGAAAAATAAATTATCGAAACTGTTTTAACGCGATCAAATTACTTGCGCACATTTTCCAAATTATAATCTTGCTCTTTGTGTTGGTAATTTTGGCTGTAAGATTGTTGTGATTTTTCTATACAACATGTTAGAAGTGGTAGGGATATAGAGAATCTAAAACTAGTAAAGTCCATTGTGTTGTCGAAGACATGATCATTTTTTAATCTTCCAATAGATGCAGCCATGAAAATGAGTGTGGAGAAAGATTCACACAGCCGACTCCAAATTTAATGGAAATAAAGCTTAGTTTGGCTTTTTTATTCTGGACATATTGCGAGGTCGAAGAAAATTTAGTGGGAGTACCTTTGTGGGAAGAAGGGTCTATCAAAAAAGGGCATCAACTGAGCTCTGGGAATCATTTCCTTTCTCAGCATCCTAACCTCTTCCTCCTCTATCATCTGCTTCAAATCAAACATTTTATTACATTAGATTGACTTAAAAATATTATTTTCAAGACAATCTTCAAGTGTATGTGTGTGTATACCTTTAGCAGCTTTTCTACTTGCCTCTTCTGTTGCTCTATGATACACAGCTTGATTGCAACCTGTATTAGTTCCAAAGTACAGAAAAGATGCATATCAATAATTCCTCTTTTCTCACTGTATGTTCATGTATCACTCGCTTATCTAACGAACTATGCTCAATGCACTCAACCTGATACAGAAAAATCCGCGTGCTTTATTGCTATAGAAGGAAGCAGATTCGTGGTATAATTACCGTAGAGTTGAATAATGCACGCCTGGCTGCTCTTTCCTGAGTGTGGAGCTTGAAATCAAATGGTTTGGTGTTTTCTTTTATCAGAGGCTTTTGAAGAACCTACAAACAAATGTTACGAGGTTATCAATAGATCAACAATTGAGATTTGTGTGGGGATCTTTTTCAGTTGTTCCTCCACATTCTACTCTGGCTTCTTGAGAGCATTGTTCCGACCTAGCACAATCTTCGCCCTCTTTCTTCACCATTTTTCAGTGTTATCGTCGTGCTTAAGTTTACTTGATATGATGTGCAGGAGATATTGATTAACTTCCTCTAATTGTAGATAATCCTTGATTTATTGTTTCAACTGATTCTTCTAGATTTCTTAAGAAACAGAATTGTCACTGAGGAAAAATTAGAAGGAAATTGTAATAAATTAGAGGATTTTAATTGGTCCCTGTGAATAGAAGTCTAATATTAATGTGTGAAAAAACGTTCGAATTGCTCAGAGCGGCCATTATGAAAGAACTACTATTGGTGAGCTGTAAACTACTTGCATATGTTTGGTATGGGGCTAATTTGACAAAATTTTAACTTCTTTTTTTTTTTTTTTTTGATAATTGTCCAATAATTTGCACCAAGCATGCCATTATCGTGTTGTTTCTTGATTATTAAGAAAGAAAATAGAACTTAGCCAGAATCTTCACCCTGATGAGCAGTCTCACTTATTTATTACAAATACGGAGATGCTTTATGACATTAATGTCAGTTTGGTATGCTGGAGTAGACAAGATCAAACATTATAATGAAGTTTTTCTTTCTTTAACATTGTCCAATGCTATGTCTGGCTAGCAAAAATGCCGTCAGAGCTCAATGCTGATTTGGCAAAATGGAAGCAACAGGTTCCAATTATGTGATTTATCTGTCCCTTTCTGTAGAAAAGAGAAAATCCCCACCAGAAAATTGGGATGAAAAACTTGCAAGGACGAGCCATAAATTTGACAGTGCAACGTGCAAATAACTGAAGAAAACTACACAAGTGGTCACCAGAAGCTCATCTTATCTTTGGGGGCCAAAGTCCAAATCCTTCTCAAAGATACTAAGATTTTATGTTAATAAACTGCCCGTAATCTATAAATGGGTGACAGCGACTCTTGAAATCAGAATTTGTATCTACTAATATATACACTACATAATAATAAAACCTACCCCAGAATGGCTGCTGAAGGGTCGTCGAGGCGGGCTGTTTTTTGCTCCTCTAGTACTTGATGGAGCTGCAGGCTGTGAACTAGTACTCTTCACAAACTTAAAATCAAGTTGAAAATAGTGTTAGGCTTTTGATGATAAAATCCTTTTAAGGCTAGAAGAAGAATATAAAATTAAGAACAACAGGTCATGTTAATAATACTCACCTTTGGAGAAGATTTCCTGTTTGGGCTCTCCATGATCACACCTTAATTAATAATGGCTTAATTAGTTTAACTACTGATCAAGCTGAAGTATATATGAAGATATATTTATATTATGGTGTTTGGAGATTTGTGTGTCTAATGGAGGAATCACTTGCTGTTGCTCCATCACCAGCATCTTCAGGAAGTTGCATGCTCTTTTTTACCAAACTTTCTGATTAAATTTCCCTCTCATGTGTACTCTCAGATAATTTGTTCAACTGTTCACTTTGCTTGGCTTAAAGACGGCAAAAAGAAACAATCCTAGATAGATAATCATAACTTTTAACTTGATTCATTTGGGGGTTTTGAGTGGAGTCTTGTGTTTTAAGTCAAGATTAATTAAACTTAAGACTGTAAAACAGATATTTGAATGTTCGAATGTGTTAGCATTGGATGTATGTTGGCACAAGAAGGGCCGCTTGATCACCACTCCATCTACTTTGCAAGTAGACGACTTTCCGCTAGGGAATTATACATCAAACCTTCTTTAATCTTTATCATGATTCGACCCATACCTAAGAGCCAAGATCGAGCATCAGATCTGCTCAAAATCAAAGCTAAGTGACAAAAATTGACAGTTAACTTGTTATTAATCCAGTTTGCTCTGTCAAAAATGTCATGGGCATACATGGACCAGTTTAGGACACACTAGTTTCACACGTGAACAAATTTGGAATGTTAGTAGCATCGGCACTGACATGTTTAAGTAGAACATTCTTAAGAGTCTAATTTCAAAAAACGATAAGACAATTTGTCTAATTTTATAGTTTTGTTTTGTACATGGAGTATACTGCTATTATTACCTTATTTCTTCCATTGTAAACATATTTTCTATATATGATACAAGTAAGTCATACTTGTATTGTACTTTTATCAGTTTAGTAGTCAAAACATGATTTCAGCACCTTTTAAGCTTAATAAAACATGCTAATATTTTCAACTAGTGGTGTAAGCAGAAAGGTGACACTTAGCCTACAATTTCGAGAAGGCGGTTTCATTTAATTTTTTTAATTTACTTGCATCCTGATCTTCAACTACATATATACATAAGACAGAAAGGTGCACAATTCTAATAGTATGTTTGAAAATGTTGGGCACTATTGGATTAAGTTAGACAAGACAATAATATAAAGATCTAATTGTATCTCACATCGCTTGTGAAAGACCTGCTTTGTGGGCTTATAAGCACTTTGAGCACCCTCCTTTACAAGCCAGTTTTAAGGGTGAGTTTTACCCCCAACGGTTATTGCAATTGGTATTAGAACACATATCCTGTCTTTGGGGGACCCTCGTTGCAGACATGTGACCTAGGGAGGGCTAACTTCCATTAGAAGATTGGTTAAGTGGGATCACCCTATTGGGAAGAATGAGCTGCCGTGGATGTTCGTCTTGAAGAGGAGCGAAATGTAACGATTTAATTGCATTTATACGGTGAAAAATCTGTATCGTGGGTTTATAAGCACTTTGGGCATCATTCCCTTACAAGTTGATTTAAAAGTGAATTATGCCCAAAAATTTGTTGCAATGATATTTTTTTCATACATGTTTATCTTCTTTAATTGTGTCAAATCATATTCACTCCCACATACCAACAATGTTTTAAAATTTATAACAAAAGCAGACAATCATGAACCAACTTTGATTGAGTAGTGTGGAGTGGTAGGCCAAATTAAATCAATTTTCTTTTTGACATTCTCTCACTGTCCATCTACACCAACAGTGATTAAAGAAACAAATTTAATGATGATTTAGCACTAAACAGACAATAATTAAGGATTTCTTGTTAAGTCTGTTATGTTAAATAGAAAGTGGAAGGTAATCTTTCATTTCTGGGCAGTTCTTGGCTTCTTGTCAAATGATACAGTTATTAATTTAATAAATGATTATGATATAGTTAGGTTATGATTCGAATGATAACCTACTTATGAAAACAAAAAAATACTTGTGTTTGAAGTTAGTAATGCATCAGATCTGTCAAATACTTGTGAAGGATTAATGGCATGTGAAAAATAGACTTCTCAAAAAATAAGCTAAAATTTTGATTCAATCTGTCATGCCATTTTGGTATATGTTATTATAAACTTTAAATAATACTTCAAGAGTGCGTAAAATTTGCACTACTTTTTTTTTTATTATTGCTCAAACATTAGTAATTAGATATAACATATAAACAAAATTATTATTACACTAATTATGTCAAGACTATAACGCGATATTCTTTTTAGTCTAAATAGTTTGAAACTAAGACCTAGATCCTCGAAATTGAGGCTTGGACCGGCCCCATTCCCTATGAACGAGCTCCAGACCAGCCTGTGGAAGTGGATAGGGGGTCCAGGCAGCCCATGGGTAGAGCTTTTACATGTCGAGCACATTGCCTCTCCTAACCCTATACATAGGATATGGGAGAACTACTCTACTGAACAAGACTTAGAGGTCCGTATGAATAGACAAAGATGAAAGGCAAAAGGCAAAACAAACAATAATTACAAAAATTATCACATTTTACTGAAATCACATGGTATCGATTAAACTGCATAGACTCAGCAATTAGCAAATACACCGTTTTCGCTACTGGAAATATATTGACTTTGAAGCACTTATTATATAGTATAGAGCACATTAATAATCTTCTTCAGTAAATACAAACTGCAGTCTTAAAATTTCCTCCTCTTACTGAACCCCAAAAATCCTTTGATGTCCACAAGAACCTTTACTTTCTTACTGAAAATACTTTGTGATAGCATAACAGAAGCAGCACTAGTTTTCTTCAGAAACCTTGAAAAATGTGTAAGACAAAATCAAGTTGTTGATACCGTCCATTCTAGGATCTGTTTCAAACTCAGGGTCTATATAAAAGAAGACCTACAGATCAAAAGTATAATCACATAACAGGATTCCAGGAGCAATGCAACTTGTACAAGAAATGGAAACAACACCACTTACAGGCATGTCGATCTGCTCTCCAGGAAGAAGTCGCTGCTCTTCAAAACAAAAGCATTGTATTTTGTTGAAGTAAACTGCAGCCTGAAAAAGTGTCATGAATCAATTATTTGCTTTCGCGAGGTCACAAATCCAAGTACAATAGTTAATACAAGAAGGATTAACTTCGATGGGTGAATTAAATGTTTCAAGATTATTCCTATGCACTTTACCCTATTGTACTTCAAACCCAGGACGTATTCTTGATGCCCAATTAATCCGATCCGATGACATTATTTATCTTGTTTTTAACATGAAATCATGTGACTTGCTCCTGATAAATAAAACTAAAAAAGTAAAATTAAATCACTGCATCATGCGGTGGCTATGCAGAAGCACACACGCATACTACACACACGAAACAACCAATGCAAAAAACCTGGACCCACTTGCACAAAGTGATAACACAACAAGACTCTTACACGAGCAAACCAAAAAACACACACAACTGCACAGGTGAACACAATGTCACAGTGATATCAACACAAAAGATTGCATGAAATGACTAAAAACCCCTGAAGTAGCACAGCATGAACATTATAATTTTTTGGTGTCGACAACAAACTCCAAGCAAAAATACTGACATGCCAATAATCGCATGCACACTGAAATACAAACAGTCAACACGCATTGACCACAACCATATAATGGAGCACAAACATCATGATGTTGAGCATAGAATGTGTAGATATACCATCAATCAAACTGGAAATTCAGGTTCTAGTTTGTACTTAGTTGTAAAGTTGGTGGCTAGGGCATGAAGTTAAAGGAGCAGTCTAGGAAAAGTAAAGAATCAATAAAAATGAAGCATCATTCCAGAACGAGTCTAAACTCAATTCTAAACAGCAGGATAATGCAGTGTATAAGTATCTTATGTTATATGTCTCATGACCATTCTCAGCCACTCGTGATCCCAAGAAACAAAAACAAAAAAAGCAAAAAAAAGAATGAAATGGGAAATTTTGTCATGCTTCTGCACAGTTATTTCATTGCTTTTGCTAATTTATCTCTTAAGTTTCACCACTCAGCTACTGCACTTAAGCCTGATAACTTGTACGTCTTTACAGACATTCAGCAACCAAAGGCTTATGATGGGCCATCCTGAGCATATAGTGATTTCAGGGTTGAATTGCAAACAACGTAAGCGAGACATCTTTCTTAAAAAGAATGCCACTTCTCCAAAACATAGTGAAAATTAAACAGGATATTTGGACACATCAAGGCTGAATAAGGACTTTGCAGACTTTCCAGGACGAGGAAAAAGTAGTTAATTTCAAAGAAAAACAGTATAAGTTCCATTTTGCGGTAGTTGAAAGCCCTCTCATAATTTTGACACATCTATGACATGGATCTCTAAAAAATTCCATTGGGGCATCCCCTACTAGCAACACACATATCAGGCCCTAGGAATGGTGAGAGGCCAGCAAGGGTTAGTTGGGACATACACCAAATTTGACAAGGTGCATCATGTGTCCAGAAGTAAGAGTTCCCACACCCTAATGGACGGAGGTAAGTGAAGAACTTAGTCCAAGTAAATTAAATTAGGGTAGATATATCAAAGAGATAATAATACAGACAAGATATATTCTGTCGAGGCAACTCTCTTGAACTTGATGGCGAAACTAGGGTTGGTTAATTATATTTAAGAGGGTAAATAAACAAATGGAATATTTGGATCATATCAAAGCTGGATAAGGACTTTGCAGACTTTCCAGGACAAGGTGAAAGTTGTTAATTTCAAACTAAAACAAAATAAGTTCCGGTTTGCATCAGTTGAACGCTATCTCATAATAGTGTCACATTATGACATGGATCTCTAAAAAATTCCATTGGGGGCATCCCTTACTAGCAACACACTGTATCAGGCCCTAGGTATAGTAAGAAGTGGGCAATGGTTAGTTGGGACATACACCATATTCGGTAAGGCGCATCACATGTCCAGAAGTGAGAATTCCACACCGTAATGAACGGAGGTGAAATTAGAGTTATTTGACCAAGATTGATTATGCGAAGCAATTCTCTTGGTCTTGAGTCCAGGTTGGTTAATTATAAGTAAGAGGGTACTGAACTCCATTCTTAAGCCTCGAACTGGATGTAAAGACGCTTAGATTGTCAAATGGGTAGTAGAGAAGGCAAAGTAACTGGGAACACTTGTTATACAAGTAAGAATTATACAAGTGAAGGAAATAGCAGAATACAATAGGAATAATCATTTAACCCAAGTTTAAAAAACGAGGTGGCAGAGAATAAAAGTGTAGGGAATAAGATTACATTTGCTGCCTAATGTTAGACATTGGGAGAGGCATCGAATAGTGTCGTTAAGCATGTCTGCTCCACAAACAGGAGTAGATTGTGCAAAAAGCAATGCTTCTAGAAGGATATGGATGGGTTGATCCAAGCAATCCTTACTCAAGATAAAACTTATATGGAAGAAGTAAAAAAATCATGTGGACAAAGGATATCTTCTCACTTGATAACTTTTAGATATTTAGTTAAACAGATTTCCCCTCATTTAAGACAATCCCTAACTTTAACTTGGTTCCATCCATATTAGAGCATCTCCAATGCAACAATGTGGACTGTTGTCCATGTGGCAAGTAATATAGGGGATGGAGAGAAAAGCATTTCCAATAGGGTTGTGGATTGGGAAAATTGTGGGCCACGTGTACAAGAAAGAGAATGTAAATAAATTAAAATAATTAAATAGAAGATGCTTAGGACACATTTCGATAGAAATAAATTATAAAAAATTAAATAAAAAATGCTTAGTACATATTTTGATAGAGATAAATATTAAAAAATTAAATAGAGTGGAAAGTGTGCTAGACATCCTCCACTTTTTTCCTTTTCCATATAAGTATTTTGGAGGTGGTATGACATATTTTTTAATACAATCCACAGCACCATTGGAGATGCTCTTACTTTCTTGCTTTTTTATTCGCAAAGTGTTCTCTCTCTCTTAGAGATACGCCGCTTGAACAATTTTATCCTTCATTTCATCAGAGAGAGAGAAAGAGAAAGAAGATTATACTCCGCAAAATGGGGCAGGTGGTCATCTTGGGAACCTAGGCTAGAGTGAGGAATTGAAAACAAATGGAGCAGAAAAGGGGTATGAGATTCTTAAGAAGCAAAATGGCATTATCATCTCAATCAAAATTTCTAAGTATATATAAAAAGGGAAGAGAACGTGTTAAACCACTTGATCTAAAAGTTTAAGCTTTTAGATAGAACCACATATATATCATTTAAATATTATTTTCAACACGCTCTCCTCACGTATAGGCGAGATTTATATTTTTTCCCATTAATGCCTAACGTGCACAATTTATTTAAATGGGTGGTAGTGAGACTTGAACTCAAGACCTTGCTCTGATATTATGTTGAATAATTTGATCTAAAAGCTTAAATTGTTAGATATGGCCACATATATATCATTTTAATATTATTTTCAACACAACCATATAAGTTACAAAACCCAAAATCCACGAGTATATTTTGGCCAGCACCAGTAGTTTATCCGAAAACATTAAACATACAAGGGGTTTAGACTAGGAAGGAACAAAAATGTGGGGAAATTACACAGCATATAACATATTAAAAAGGTAACTACACACAAGTTCTCAATTACTCCCTTTCTCCCAACTTCTTAAATTATCTAAGAATAATATTCTTGACCTGCATTCATTCGAACTAGAAGAAATATCCTTGTGTCAGTGTATCCTCTTCATCCCCCTGGTTTACTCTCAAATTTTCTGCATGTAGTCTTCCTTCCTTTCAAATTTAAGAGAAATATCCCATGTTAAGGTCAAAGCCAAAATACTATTTCTCGTCATCTCCCAATACAACCACTTATTGATGTAACTGAAGCAAATTCCAAATGGGGCACATGCAGAATATTTCCATAGTAAGAGCAAATCTTATGTACTGAGGGATCAAATCAGAACCAATTAACAGGGTTTTGAACTTTCTCCATCATTGTAGTGTTCTTATCTTATTAAATCTCCTCTCTGCTCATCCTCATATGCCATGTTGACCAACTCTATCCAACTTACTTCCAAATTTTCAATTCATCCTCACCTCTAACTTGTACTTAAAATCTACATTTATTATGTCATATGTTCACTCTCTTTTACATGTTAGGAGCAAAACACATCTGAATCTAGATCAAAATCCTTACATCTTGATCATTTTTGTTCATCAAAAAAATAGTTGATAAACCATTCTTCGCTGCCCTAACATCTGCATGTCACCTTTTCCAAAATGAGCATCCTTGCATCAGCAAACTCATCTCACCCTCCATGTATCAATCTTCTTGGAGTTCGTATAGATGAAATTCCTGAGACTGAATTTTGAACTTGCTCCTGACCTCAACCAACCCAACCCCTCTTTAATTGTAGAACCTGATTCCACAATGCCAAATCTCTATCAAACAATCTCTGTCGTTCCACCAAACCACACTTTTCCTTTCCCTTCTTTCTCCAATCAGGGTTAACCAAGTTTAGGGCTTCAGATCAGAGACGTACAAGATTATTTGTCCTCTCTCAATCTAAAGTCTAAACCTTCCTCGCTCTTGTCCTTCTCATCTCAACAAGAGGAAATAGGACGCTATTGTTACTTGGAATATATTTGAATTCACAATCAAAGAGACTTTCCGCACCATCAAAAATGGGGCAGCAACATTGTGAGAGTTATGGTAGACATGGCCAAACACCGATAATACAGGTGCCATCAGATATGCAGAAGAGATTTTCCAAACTAGTTTTAGGCTTGTAGCATTGATTCAAAGAATTTTACGGAGTTTTTGACTAAGACACATTTTGCAAATCTTATCCTAGCCCATCCACCAAAAAAGAATTATCTAGAAGCATGACCTAGAAGACTGTTTATGATACCCATAAGTTACAACCAAAAGTTATGATATGTGGACCAAGATTAATGGAATCTTAGAGGTTTAAACTTTAAAAACATGAAAAGTGGCCACCACTGTTGGTCTTTATCAAGAAAAAATTTAACACTCATAAATTCTCTCCACAATAACTCCAGTTTTGTATGGTCAAACAGACTTTAAATCTGGTTTATGCAACGTATGTGCTTATACCAGTAAAAAACTGACTGAGAAAAACATTTTCTTGACCGTACCAGACCAAATGTATGTCAAGAATTAGCATCATCCTACCATTCCTACCCAGCAAAAGGGAAGAGATGAAAAAGTAATTATCCTCTCATAAGATGATAGACCACTAATCCTGCAAGTTCATTAAAAAACCTAGATTCCTAATACCCAATAAAATATTAGTAAAATTTACTGAATCGAACAAAATCAGTTGAATATCTACAACTAAGCATGCCACTAACACTTTTCTCGTATCATGGAAAGGGCTATACTATATTGAAGGAAGCCATGAAATTCCACAAAATTTACCTTTATCCCATCTCTTTGCAGAAAATTTGTAAACATATATTGGTGATGGCTACGCATCGTTCTTGTATTAACTCATTAAAAGACAATGACATGAGTAAAGAATGCTTGGCAATAGCTCGACCTAACTAAATATAGTCAACCAGATTTTTGAATCCTGAGACACATAAATAGTTTTGAAAAGAATTTTGAAGAAGTAACAAGAAAGATCAACGAGAAAATAGAGATTTTGAGAGAATAATAAACCTAGCCTTTGAATATTCATACCTTCATTGGAGTAACATTATAAGTAGATACACCAGTTATGGGAGTTGAACTTCTATTTTCTGCAGTGTAAAATGCAAGGGCACTCTCTCCTGGCTTAACCCTTACCTGAAGTCAGATATTATAGAAATATGAATAATCATCCAAAACCAGGTAAGATACCTTCAATGTGTTCCACCAAAACAAATACATGCAGCACACACAGAGAAGAAAAAATAAACATGTTCGCACATGTGCATAAGCACCTCTCTCTGTGTTGGAACAAATTTCCACGGCATTCCATCAGCCACATCAGCATTGAACTGCACAACAATCTCCCTGTAAGCACAAGACCTAAAGGTCATCCAAACTTGACATGCATAATGCAAGATTCAGGGATTCTTACTAAAACTGAACCCTGGGGCCTTGCTTTGCAGAATATGCAAGAGGAACAGTAGCATTACATTTTATCAGATAAAGAATATTCTTATTGACACTTGTTAATTCAAGTTGAAGAAAATGGCTTTAAATTAAGACAAACCATCTCTTATTAGGACCATACAGATGAATTATTCTGGATGAATGTGGGAACAAAGAGAACTTTCCATTGGGTGGTTAAGCTTCAACCTTAAGGATTTATTAACATGTCAAATTATTCAGAAGAAATTATTTATTTTTGGCTTCCTCCTCTCTTCTTTGAGCATCACTCCCAATCTTAATTAGAACAAAATCCATAAACAACTTGTTTTGACCTTTCGGATCTTAAATACGGGAACAAGAGAGAGAAAATTAGAAATCAGAGGAAACAGGCATGCATTTATTTTTTCTCCCACAAAAATACCTCTTAATATCAGAATATTTATATTTAAGAGTGTCTTTGTGAAGTCATCGGCTTTTATTGAAGAATGAAGGCTAGTGATTGTTTTCAATGAAATGTTTGCGGGTGGGTGTACTTCAATCGATTTTTTTAATCCCAATGGCTGCTTATTCCTTGTCATATTTATGTTTCCCTTACATTTCTTCTTTTTGAAAAATGACAACTAAAAATTAATGGGCTTGGCCTGTTCTTCGACATCTTTCTTGTCTAAGATCCAAAGAGACTTTACTGGCAAATACATGGAAATCTCCTTAATCGTATATGAATGAAGAATGGCTGAAATCGATTATAGTTATTCAAGCAATGAAAGCCACACCTGGTCGTGAGTGTTCCATCGTTGGTATGGCGGGCTATCTTTTCTTCAACACTCTGTGTAACACCAAGATATTGCATAATTATACAGTTAAAAAAATCATCAAAGAAGAATGGAAGCATGGATAAAATCAATTGAGGCTATTTCACCTCGCGACGTTGAACAGTGCCTCCATAACCAGTAGCCTGGCAAAACCTCCTATATAGAGGAACTGCAGCATAACTACACCCTACCATTGCAAAAACCAATCCCGTCAAGTACAAAAGCATCTTGTTCGATTTCTTTTCTATGGATGCCTGAGTAGCATATTGCCGACGGAGATTAATAGAAGAAGATGGCCTCTCCACATTATTACCAATCAATTGCACTCTATTAAATCCACGCATTGAAATAAAGCTCCCATACTCATAACGGAATTCTCCTCCATATATATTACAGTTGCTTGCTCCATAAAAATTGTACCTTGGTGCAACAGCTTGAAGCAGGTGCCTTGATTGGAAATCATAATAAACAACATAGATAACTTAATCATCTATATGGGCATATAGAAAAAAACATGGAAATGCTAAATTTATGAAATGCATGAGTAAAATTCGAGATTCATGAATTCAATTACCTGGGCTCAAATGGGGCCTGATGAATCGGTTTGTTAAGGTAAGAACATAAAAGGGTTCCTCTAGAAAGCCGGGAAAGTGACATGCTTACGGAGAACGGATTATCTCAGAGATATTAATATACATTATAGCATCTGCAAAAACAAGAAATCGGCACCCAATTAATTTCTTTTACCTGGAAATGGTGAGAGTGCCAAATCATCCTGTATTCTTTAGTTTGATAATCATCTAGACATTTATAATTTATAGACAAGAAATAACGAGAGAACACCTGCTTTTGATCATCGTCTAGCACAACTTATAAACTCTGGCTACTCTCGAAAAGCGAAGCGTAAGATTCGGATTTTGAAACAAGTTGGAAGCTGGGTGGGTTTGCAATTTGGATCCGAATCCGAACTAAACTTTTTGGCCTTTTTGCGTTCAGAAAATATAGTAATTTGCAATCAACCCACAGTTTTTCCATTAATTCACTATCACTCCATAAAGTTTGAGAAATTGTGAATTGTGTCCTACAATTTCGAATCTCGTGGATTTCATTGGAGGCTCATACGAGTATCTCCAATACATTATATAGTTTGCTATCTAGGTGATACAAATATTGAAAAATTTCTAATTTGTAAAATTAACGTCTAATGAAAAGACATTAAAGTACAAATTTAATTTTCAATGTATTATATAAATTGCTATTTAGGTGTATTTTATTTTGTTAAAATAAAAACAAAATTACATTTAAATATGTATAGAAAATTTAAATTTTGCTACTCAACATGTCTAACGGAGCTTCTGAATTTAAACGAAGCTTTAGACATTATCTTTTTTCCTTACCACATTAGTTTCACGAAGTTCTTGACAAATTGTATTAGAGAATAATTTTTTGAAATATTGTCTATTTTTATTTCGTGGTAATTACTTTTTAGAGGCTCTAGGTTATGTGTTAATTTTGGGAGAATTGCACAAACAGTCCACAATCTATTGAGGTAGTGCAACATTGGTCCATATAAACAGAAAACACGCACAAAGAAAAAGACTTCAAAATGTCACAAAACTATTTCTTCCCTGACCTAGTCATAGCTTCCAACTTTTTAGTGCAAATGATCTTAGACTATTTCCAACTCATATGTTTAAAGAGCCCCGTTCGGATTTTTTCTTATCCTACTCATTGCCTATATAGCATTGTCATGTCATTGATTTTGCACACATAAACTATTGCCACATCATTAATTACTATTGTAAAAAATTGACTATCAATTTTTGTCACACCACACTCTCTCTCCACCTTTCCCCCTCCCAAATGCACCTTGGCCATTGGTGCCACAAGAGACCGCTGTGGAGATGGCGATGGGTTGCTGCGTCTCGGAGGAACTCAATTTCTCGTCACATCTAGTGGCGGACGCTGATGGGCGGGTGATTAACCTTATAAATAGCACAACCCAATTCATGTGCTCCAGGTCGGAAAGCCAGATGGAAGAGGAAAAACTGGCAAAGCTATAAGCATAAATGGAGGTGAGAAAAGCGACGGCCGACGGTGAGTTCAAAAAAAAACCAGCACCTGGGTTTCAAAAAAAAAAAAAAAAAAAAAACTAGCACCTGTAAATGGGAAAAAAACCTGCACCTGGGTTTTAAAAACTGGAGAAGGAGAAACGGGAGCTAGAAGTAGAAATGGAGGCGAGGAAAGCGGCGGCCGGCGGTGGGTTTAAAAAAAAAACCAACACCTGTAAATGGGGAAAAAACTAGCACCTGGGTTTTAAAAACTAGATTGAATATTGTCTTGTGTATGTAAAGATTTATGGACATGGATTGGGTCCGGCGTCGATTTCGCAATTGAATGAGAGAAGATATTTAGGGAAAAGGGAGGGGAAAGGTAGAGAGAGTGTGTGGTGTGAATGAAAATTGATAGTCAATTTTTTACAACAACAATTAATGATGTGGTAGTAGTTTATGTGTGCAAAATTGATGACATGGCAATTCCATATAGGCAATGGGCATGATAAGAAAAACCCTCCGTGGGCAGAAGAACGTGGCTGTATGTTAAATTAGTGCAATTTTTATACCAAATTCAAATATCATCTACAATCCATTACTTCAAATTTTACACCAAATCAACAATATAGATTCTCTTTTCTTTTTTTTTTTTAATTCTTAGCAATTAATTTATTTTTTAAAAAAAATTTGATTATATATTGTATTTGTATTAAATGCATATATTAAAAATTACACTTATTTACCTACATTTATTCAGTAGTTACAATTTATTCTATTAATAAAAATAATAATCAAATTAAAAGAAACATAAATAATTTGATATCTACCCATTTTTTTCTTGGGTAAATTCAAGACCGGTTAATGTTTTAGCACTTATGAACTCTAAAGTCATATGGTCAAAACTTAATTCAATTAAAATCACATTTTAGAGCTAAAAGACCAACATATATTTAATTGTAAAAAACGCTAATTTAATGATATTGTTTTGTTGTTGATACTGATTTATTGTGATACGGTTTTGTATGATAATGTTTTATTGTAATATTGTTTTGTATGATATTGTTTTATCTATGATACTGTTTTATTTAGATAATGTATATTGGTATATTTATACCATATTTTTATCTTTGATACTGTTTTATTATGACAATGTTTAAACATATGATCTTATACTACTAATAGAGCATTTTAAGAACCGTATAATTACTTCAACCATTAAAATATGATACTGTTTTGTCTATGATACTGTTTTATATAGATAATGTGCTTATGGTACACTTACACTATTCTTTTATCTTTGATATTATTTTATTATGATAATATTTCAACCTATGATAATGTTTTAATCTACGACAATGTTATTGAATGCAAACACTATCAATAGTTTTATACTACTAATAGAATATTTTAAGAATAATATAATTACTTCAACTAGTAAAACATTTATGATATTGTTTTAATATATAATAATGTTATTGAATGGAAACAGTATCAATAGTCTTGTACTACTAATGGAGCATTTTAAGAATAATATAATTACTGCAACTAGTAAAATAGATCTATGATACTAATTTATTTAGATAAAGTGATACTGTATACTTATACCACGTTTTTATCTTTGATACTGTTTCATTATGATAATATTTCAACCTATAATACTCTTATTTTATTGGGTTGTAATTTGTGTATGTGATATTGTTTTATTAAGATATTTTCATGTATGATACTAATACATTAAGATACATTTATCTGTGATACTGTTTTAGTATGTATGATACTGTTTTGATAAGAAAAATTAAAGATTGTCATTTTTAGCTAAAAAACGACTTGAAATGGCTAAAATTCATTGTACACAGTGGCAAAGTAACTGGTCTTGACTGGCTTGTCGAAACCATTCCAAAAACATTATATAATAAAAATGCTGAGCACGTATGCAAATTCTATACCATTTCTGTTACGATAATATTTTGTGATATTGTTTTATATAATACAGTATCAAACAATACACATTACTAACAACACAAAGAAATAATTCAATGGCCAACTTAATACAGTATCAAGCTACACTCTGATAATGGTATTGAATCAATATATTTCACTTCTCTCTATTTTTCCCAATTCAATCAAATAGTGAAGCATTATCACATATCTTTGTTCTATATTTTCATTCTTCATAATCTTTGTCACATACAATTCAATTCTTTTTCAAAATCCAAATACTAACCACCTGTGTATGTGAAGCATGTGAATGTGTACAACCCAAAGTCAGCCTCTGCCTCAATATCTACCACCACCGCCACCGCCGGTAGTGATGGCAACGGAGCAGATCGGGACAAATCGACTTGAACCGTATCTGCCCCGCAATAATTGTAGGAGATCCAAATCCGCCATTTTTCGGGATGGATCGGATATGAATTGGGGCGGATCAGAGCCCTGATCCGTTTTTTTTTTTTTTGGAATAAATTTTTTTAGCTAAGTACAGCCACCTTTAAATTGTAATTTAAGCCTCAAATATTTCATCTATTTATTATTTAATCCTATTTTTTTTTCATACAGGGTGGAACAGATTGGATCTGGCCTGATCCAATCCATCCCGATCTGTTCTGATCCACTTCGTTGATCCGCAGATCGAGAATTTTTTGCTCCATTCGGATCTGGTATCCATCGAGTTTGGGGCGGATTAGATATTTTTGCCATCCCTAACTACCGCGCGAGACCAAAATTAAACATTGAATGAATATAATTTTGAACTTCTCTTTCCCTGCTTACAATTAGAAATTGAAATTCAACGAGAACAAACTATTTCCAACTAATTGATTCACGTAAGAAACACCAGAAAACAAGAAACCAGAACCAGGTTTCTTATGGTAGACCCGACCCCAAAACTACCGGACCCGGAATTCACCATGGGCGGACCACCTTCGGTCACCCTCGTTGCACCCATACCCGACCTTACGCTATCAAATTCAGCCCCCACGCCAAAAACAACACCTAAATCGCGACGGACCTAGATTTAGCCCCTACGCTGCCATGACCTCCTCCATCGAACGAGCGACCACCGGACGGTCACCGATCGACTCGCCCATGCTCAAGTGACCGATGGAGGTTTGTAGATGTGGAAGAAGACGGCAATGTTTGTCGAATGTAATTTTAGAATTAATTCAAAATATTTTTTAGAGTATGACTTAATCACAATTTTGAAAAATGTCTTGACCTAATTTGAAACAAGTCATGTACAAGTGATTTATAGACAATTTCCTATTTTTTCTTTATCTATGAGCCAGTCGTCCAGTGTACCTTCTCATTTTATCTCTTCTCGATTGAATACTTTTCATGAATGTAGATTGCATAGAAGTTAGCATACCGATGATCAACTTCTCCCTATCATCCAAAAGTGTTTTGTTGAAAACTTTACAACCGTTGTTCAATAATATGTCAGTCTTCACTTTAATCGAAAAATGTGATTTACTTCATTTTTGCTGATTTTTTTCTATCAACCAATTAAATGCATCTTCATTCACATTCTTAATTTGTTGCATCCACTTTCTATAGTCAGTCTGTTGTGGCATTAGCTGCTCGCCACAATTAGTCTTTTAATATTTTCCCCTTAAATCCCTTGTTGAAGAAATTGGTGTACACGTGCTGCAAACAAAACATATGCTTTGCCTCCGGAAACAACCCCTTCATCACATTTATTAAACTCTTCTGCCTATCAGTCATGAATGCCCAGTCACTATTGTTTTCGATGCCTAAATCCTCTCTTAAATGCATGACGAACCATCGCCACGAAGCAGTATTTTCTTTCTGTACAACTGCATATGCGACAAGATATATACAATCATTTGTATCTAGAGCAATTGCAGAAAGTATTTGGCCTCCATAGTTGCCCCTCAAAATGGCATCCGTCATGCCCAATCATCTTTCTACAACCCCTCGCAAACTCTAACTTACAGGCATTGAAGCATATGTAAATACCATGGAAGACCCTATCATGAACCGCTAAAATCACAGTAGATCCCGGATTTGTCCTTAACACTTCAGCAGTATAAGACCCCCACAACCCAAATTGCTCATGAATTGTTCCTTCTAACAATTGCCTAGCGTATCTCATAGTTTTCCAGTCAATGTTCCTACTAATATCAGTTTTCAAATCTTTTTTCACTGTGGCTATGATACTCTTGGTTTTCCACTCTGGATCAACTCTAAATATTTCTATATACCTATTTGTCAAGTACATGTACGAGCAGTGTCTATTAGTTTGGTCACGACTGCAAGTATGTTCTGGCGTGTACGATTTGACCTGAACTGTGCTCGTATTCTTCACCTTCGACGCCCAAATCTTCCATTGACATCCTAGTTTACAAACTCACTGCACTCTATTTTCGTCATTGACCTTAAACTTAACATTATACCTATTCACAGCCCCATAATTTCTAACGGCTTGTCTAATATCTTCAATTGACCTAAGTTTCTGCCCAATTACAAAATTCGGATTTTGCATATCAATCTCAGTATTAAACTCACGAAACATATATCCAACCTCCTCATCACTTTCATAATCACTACGCAATTCTTGAGACGTTGGATACTCTAACTCATCTATCTCATTTTAAATATCCTTAGCCCCTTCAGATACTCTGCCTTCTACGTCGATTTGAATGTCATCTGTGACATTTTATTCATATGCTAGATCATCATCTTCATCATTGTTATTCTCAGAATCGACAAAGTCTGGATCATCGTCTGATTATGTTACCATAAACAAAGAAACAACATTACAATTTCATTTTAGATTCTAAAGGGAAAATACCAAACCAATATATAACAAAAATTTAAAAAATGAAACCAGTACCTCCTGTGGGTCCATTCATGTGCGGCATTGTTGATATGTAAATGTAGTTGTGGTTCTCGATTATGCTGTTGAGTGGGGGTATCCGTGTCTTGTTGTCGCTGGAGATGATGTATTCAGATTAGGGTTTGGGACTATGGTAATTTGGGAGAAAAACCAAATTGTTGAAAGTTAAGGAATGAATAAATGGTTGGAAACGTTTTTTAATAGATGACATGGCGTGTGTTTTTTATGACATGGAGGACACCAAATGGTTATTGGATGATTCCGTCTGACATATGTATATTCTATTTATCATGTGGATATTTTGTTATTTGGTCGTAACAAAATCTTCTTTAATGAGTAATATTGAGTAACTTTTGAAAGTTCAATAAATACTCAAAAATACTTTAAAATTGAATAAGTAAACGAAGACGGAAGTAATAATTTAATGATTAATGATATATTTAACTTCATTTTTCCCTCCTCACCTCGACCCATTTGTATGGACCATTCTAGACGGTTCTACGACTATACTGCACCAAAAATTTGCCCTTCTAAAAGCTTCGGAATGTTTTCACCCCGAATCCTCCTAAGCTTCCACTCGCGATTCTCTCCGTGCACATTTTCTCAATTTCTTGCATAAACAAGAGGACCAAAAAAAGAGGACCAAAAATCAAAATTATCAAGAAATAATCAAAAGCAGCACAAAAATGTTCGGACTAGTTTTCCCAAACCGTAGCTTCCCCCTAGACATCTCCACCTTCACCCAAATCGATACATTCCACTGGCTATTGGACATGAATCACTTCGTCGGTGAGGAGTATGATTCCATTCGAGAAGTCTGCATATTTTTGCTTAACAATTTCACGCTTCCACCCGACAAGGCCTTGGCTGTCTACATCCAGTCTCCTGGCAGCCCTTTCTTGTTTTGTGGGGCGGTAACAGTTTCGCGTCCCTCCGCTGTGCTATCACTCCCGTGGCCCGAGCCTGGAAGCAGCGCTGCCCAGCTGCAGCTAACGGCGCCCGATGTCCCGCCGCTGTCCGCCAAAATTGGGGTGTCGGTGGAGGACCTGGCGGCGCTTCCTTCCCTTGACGTGGCGGCTGAGAAGAAGATTGAGCGGCTGGCGTTGAAAGTGGGGGAAAATCTGTTCAATTTCATGCAATCGTTTTGTGGTGTGGACGGGTCGAAGCTGGTGGTACCCATGGATATTTTGGACCGGTGGTTTAAGAAGTTCCAGGAGAGGTCCAAGCGTGACCCAGAATATTTGAAGGGTTTTGCCTTGTAGAGGTATATGTCACTAGTTAATTATGCGTATTATGATGTTGCTAAGTGAATGCCTTTTGTTTTTTCAACGATCAGATTATGGTGGAAATGTGAAATTCTAAGTCAGTGATTCTCTTTTTGGGGTTAGATTTTTGTTTTTGATGAAGCGAAGTTTATTTTCTGTATGCAACTATTGAGCTTGTTTCTGGCCTGACATCTTCCTCCAATTTCCATATAGGATCATTTCGGTTGTGCCCGGACTTACAATTACAGAAGATTTGATGTTAGCGTAATTATTTGCACACTGCATTGGCGTTTTTCTTGCACCAACTCTAATTATACATGCCAAAAAATCCTCTTTATAATTATAGCAACGAGTGTATATTAACAATTTGATTCCTTGTTAGTTTTGGTGCTTCATCGCGCTTTAAGGTATTGCAAACCTTCTGTGGATGGGGCTTGGTTTCAATTTTATGTTGATGTACTTTATATATGTGGGAGGACTGAGTTTTTTTAAGTAAACATTGACAATGTATTATTTACTATTTCCTTATCATGTGGCCATTTTTTATGTGCACCGTGTCATTTTATCATCTTCTTGTTATTTCCTGAGTTGTAAGCCTCCATTAGAATGTTTATTAAATGATGGATATCAGTCTGACAATGAACAAGAGGCATCCTGTGTTGGTATATGTCTATTAAGGTTGTCTTTCCGCAATGGAAAAGTATTCTCAATGATTGCAGAATTTATACTTTATTTATGTAGCTATTTGAGAAACATATTCTTGTGCAGGCTTGACAGCTAGCCCTTTTTGTGATGGTAACTAGAGGCATCCAGTGTTGGTATATGTCTATTAAGGTTGTCTTTCTGCAATGGAAAAGTATTCTCAACGATTGCAGAATTTATACTTTATTTATGTAGCTATTTGAGAAACATATTCTTGTGCAGTCTTGACAGCAAGCCCTTTTTGTGATGGTAACTAGTTCTTGTTTACCAACTTCAGTTAACACCAGAGATGGATCAAATTGATTTTGCTAACTTATTAAATTCCATGTTCGATATCTACTAGACTAGTCACTAGATTTTCTTTGACGCAACAATTGACTTGTGGCTTGATGATTATGCAAACAACACGTTAATCAATCTTGAGTTTGAAGAGGCTTTTGCATATGTTATCATGTGTACCAGATTCGATATTATTAACTAGAGTTTTAGGCGGCAAGAATACATTAGTAATCGTCACATGTATTGAAATGCCAAATTATAGACATTTTAATTTTAGTGCTAACATATTCTATTTTCAGATGCCAAGTAGCATTCTTTGCTCTTAGTATTTGGTTATATAACTAGATTCCTATGGCATGAAAAAGGTGTAGGGATGAATTTATTATGATTTCAAATTATACTGGAAAATTAATTTCTGTTTTAATATCCTGTTTTCTCATCAAATTTTGATTTATCCTTCTTGCAATTTTCATGCAATGCGGATAATTGTGAAAAATTCTTATTTTTCTGCTGTGATGTCTGTTGAATGGTACTGGTGATGGTCAAATTATGCAACTATAGTTAAAAAGGAAGTAAGGATTTGAGGATCTCACTTTTATAATTTGCTGGTGTATTTGGAGTAATTTCGGAAGAGCGGAAAAGGAAGTTTATATTGGGGAAAATGCCATGGTTAGTTTTTCTAACCTGCTTGTGGACCTCATCCTCAACAGGGACATAAGGCAATGTTCAGAAGAACTTCTTTAGCAAACTATAGTTTTAACTGACTACTTGTATTTTCCATCACATATGATTCTTCAGTGAAAGCTGAAGCAGCTCTTTTGAATTGAAATGTCTACTTAGTTAATGAGCAATAAAGTATTTACCTGGCATGTTACTGCAAGTTTTATTTATTTCATGGGTTTTGAGTTTCAAAGCTCTCTGTGGGTTGCTTAGATATCGAGTACTAGTTGATTGGTGCATTTGGTTACCGATCTTATTTAAATATCGAGAAAATTGATGCAAATGTTTTGCTGGGGGTCTAACAAAGACCTATGCTTTAATCAGATGCTCATAAACATTGATTCTCATTTTGTACCTCAAAGTCTCTCAGTGCTCACATAATTTGGCTTTTCTGTTTTGTCTATTACTTGAATTGTTCCTAATTGCAGCTTAATCAACTCCTTAGAATGCATCTTTGATTGGTTTTTATGTAAAAAACTTAAGAGAATCATGAAGCCCTGCAGTAGAGTTTTTTCGAGTTCTTGCCAGTGTAATGATTAACTGGCTATGTTGATCATTCCTTGTGATTTAAGAGTACCAGCTTGGATGCCTCTGCTGCACTGACGCGTATGATTATGAATACCTGCTTTCAAATGTATAGCTATTTCATTATGTGATTACCAAATCCACTGTAAAAGAGTAAAGATGCACGATTATCTTCTTATGCTTGGAATTTTTTGGGGGTGGAATATCATTTTAACGAGTGCTATTTGCTCAGTTTATAATTATAATTTCATTTTATATTACGTTTGTCCCTGTACGTTGAGAAGGTGTTGTATTGAGCATAGAGAGGGACATGGACATGCCCATGTTTTAAAAGCGTGAGTGGTACCTAGTTATGAATGGCATATTAAATTAAAAAAAAAAAAATTTTTTATGTGTAATTTTGTTTATTCAACTTATACGCTTTTGGTCCCGCAAGACATATAAGGGTGTTTTTATCTCCACTTATGATAAAAATTATAGTACATTTTTTAAAAAATTAGGTAAGAATTGTCCAATTCTTTATCATATTTTCTCTATTTATTAAATTTTATTTTCACAAATTAGATTTTTAAATCTATCTCATCTTTGCTGTCTTCGTTTACTATTGAATTGGAATAATGTGTTTACGGTTGGATTTAACTTCGTGTAAATGTTATATTAGTTTAAATAATGTAATATCTTTGTTTTGTTAAGAAAATGTTAATTATCGATCGTAGAGAAGTTTACTACGCTACAAACACACAAAAAATATTTTTTTATGTCACTATGTCTTTATTTTTTCAAACTAAAATCTGTATCTTTTATTCAATTTCTCTATATTCTTCTCTATATTCATCAAAATTAAATTCTCTTCAAACAAAATTCTCTCTCTCTCTTTCTCTCATTTTTCTCAATTCTTGAATCTATTAAAATCTTCTACGATCGGATTTTACCGCAATGAAAAGCGGTATAATAGTAAAAATGTAATTATGAAAATAATGAACAAAATGAACGTGTTGACAGCAAATGAACACCACGTGGCACAAAAAATAAAGAGGTAGAGACTAGAGAGCGTTGGGGACTTGGGGGAATAAATCTTGTCCACGTGGAGAAGACCCACTGTAACTATTCACGCTTGCATACCATCCTGTAACTAGTCTCGAAAGGCGATCAATGCTCAATCACTCGTCTTTCAACCAATCTCCAATCTCGAAATCGTGCAAGGACTATAAACAACTTTCACGCACAGACGCACACAGTGAGGGTGAAAATGGCGGACGCCACCGACAGGCCAAGCAGCGTCTTGATTGACGGGGTAGGGGACGGTGAAGAATCAGATTTCAAAACCAAACGCAAACAAACTTCCGATCATCAAGGAGAGGAAGAACTGACACTTCTCACCATTTTGAACCGTTTGATCAGTGCAATTTTCTTCCCGAAATCAAATTTAAGTATTGCTAATGCTCCTCTGCTTCACAGAATTAAAGCCTCTGTCTCCGAGAACACTCCTCTGCTTCGTGAAGCTTCGCAGAATACTGGTCTCCATGTTCTCCTCTGGGCTCACCGTGGCAGCCCCTTTCGCTTACTCCTCGTTGTCTCTGTGAGTATAGACTGCTGTTTTAATAATTAAACGAAATTGTTGTGTTCTCAAAACTGTAATTTTTATGTGTGCGGTTAGGATTATAAGCGTTCACAGTATATGCATATTCCTTATGATGATTTTTTTTTAAAAATATTTATTTTAGTGTAATGTGGTTCTGACTTGGAGATGGTGCACTTGAGGTAGCATATGTCAAATTTGATGGTTTTTTATTGGTATTGTTTTTGTCAAATTATTGTACTCTTCGAGAAATTTATGCATGGCAGTTGACTGTTGGCCTGAATAGACTAATTAAATCACAAAGAGAAGCACACGAGTTTGATGTGTATGTCAGTAATAGCTGATCACATCCTAGAAGGAAATATTTTTTTTTAACTTGAATAATTATTCAGAGTAGGTAGTGGAGCTTTTATACGCTGTAATACAGGGAAGGATAGAAACTATTTCCATCATGATATTTCTGCATCGACGTCTTAACATGAATGTATTCAGTCAAAATTGTAAGTGCAAACTGGGTAAGCAATCCATCATAACTCATGGTACAGAGATGATTAGATCAAGGTGTTGTAGTTGACTATACTCATGGATTCAGTATTTCAGTCCCGAGTACAGGTCATATGATGGAACTCGTGGCCTCGTGGGCTTATATCCCGTGTTGATTCTATGTGTACATGGTGTGCGTGGTATTGCACTCGGTTATTGGATTCTCACATGAGCAAATGTATCCTACTCGAACACTCTGTATGCTTAGCATGGACGTTCTTGATTGTGTTCGCGTAAATCAACGGTTGAAGAGACACACATCTGGAGTGAAAGATTCGAGACTCTTGCTTTCATGAAATTCTTAACAAACTTTGGCCACAGATCAAGTCTGGAATTTGAAGTTAAACATTCATGATGAAATAATGCACCTTATACACACTTCCAAAACCCATTATGACATTAACCTACCCTGAATCTGCCATGGACTAATGAAAATTTCTCCCCCAAATCTATCAATGTCTGAGTGCTCCTTCACTACTAAACAAAACGAAAAAGCAGTCATTTTTGAAGTGAAACGGCAGATGTCAAGCCAAATGGAGTGCAACTGGTGGAGGGGTAGGGCATAGTGAAGGCTTTCCATGAAAAGCAAGCAAACTTCTGGTCACTGGGAGGAGGAACTGACCCCTGAAAATTGTATGCTTTTCTTCCCCAATCTTCCCTAAATAGTGCTTCTGCCTCTCTGCTACACTGAATCAAATCCTAACTGTCAGAACATATTCCTCTGTTTCACTAAGCATTGTTAAATACTGAATAGTGAATACCATGTTCTCTTCAGGGCCTTGCCACATAAGCCCCTTTTGTGTCCTTCTCATTGTCTTTCTATGGCGCTCTACTATTTTATTATATGTAGAGTATATCCCCCACCATTTCCCCTACTCTATCCCTGAAGAGAAGTTTAGGTGAAATATGGCATTTTCTCAAAACAAATTACTTCCATTGATACAGATTTTTTGATATATGGGATTGAAAACTTGTACCATTTTGAGTTGGTGATACCTGAGAAACACACATTTAGTGGGTTTATGGTTTAATTTTGCTTTTGGTGCATCTGTGGCAATGGACAAAGATAATTCAACCCAATGCGACTCCACACTTTTTTTTTGTATGTTCATGGAAATTTCATACTTAAGAACAAGGGTTGACTTGCTATTAATCACTCAGGAGGTTTTGACACGACTTCAAGATGTATGATGAATAATCCCACTCATCAGGATATTTTCCACAATTGTTAAAAAGTACTCTTTCCAATTATCGTTCCTTAGAACTTGGATATTTTTCTGAAATTGATATGGAATTTTTTTGTGTAATGTTTGGAAAACTCTTGGGCCACATTAGATTTTCCTTTAACTTATGTTCAATTCATATGACTCAAATATGATTTTCACTATGGAAGTACTAAGCCATCGTGCACCAAATATGTTGTTTAAACAAGAGGAGCCCGTGGAACACTATGCACAAAAGAGAAAAGACTAGGGTGCACATAATTTTTGGGAGGAACGAAAAGTTTCACATTGAAAGCCGACATTTTTATTATTAAATTAAACAAAGAGGAAATTAACATTCAGATAGGTAAAAGCTCAAATGCCCTAGTCTAACTTGCACAACATTCTTTCATCCTTAATAGTTGAAGAACTCTCCCGTTGTAGCATTAGCAGAACCTTCTCATTTTCTATTGATTCTTCTTCCACAATAATCAAGTCTTCACTGCTAATCCTTTTGCTGACGTGGTTCCTAAAATTCACGAGTTAAGGATCATTTAGCCTCACAGTTTAGATCCTTGCAAGGCATATCCAGGACACTTGGACAACATATAGAACAATGCATTTGGAGAAAATTATGGAACATTTTCCTGTACAGAGGAAAGAGAACCATATGCTGCCTTTAGCTTTTGTTGTCTCGAACATGGAACATGCCAGAATCACTGATCAAGGGGTAGATATTGAATTTCTGGTATGTGAAGCAGAGAAAATTTCCTGCTTGTGTTACATTGGCAGTATAGGCAGTGATTGGAAAGGGAATGGTGGTATCTCATAAATTGATGGAGATATTGAAGTTATTCCTTGGTGAAAACTGGAGGCTTGAATGGTCTAGGTTGCCCATTTTGATTTCCTTCCAGTTGTAACTCGAGATATTGGGAAATTGGTTTAGATTAGATCAACTTAGTTATTGTTGGAAATTTGCTAGCCATCAAATCTGTACAGCTGTTTGACAGGCTGCTTTAGATCGGATTTCTCAACAGGTATCTCTATAAAGGGGGATAAAATGCTTTGGAGTCAAATTTTCTGCTATCAAATCCAAGGTTGCTTAATGCTGTTATTTTATTGGATTGCTGGAATGTGAGGAATACCTTTATTAGCTTTAGGATTGGTTCCATCTGCATCACGAGGGCAGTTTAGAGGACTGCAGTCACCACATCATTAAAAGCATGAAAATTAATTTGGAAAACGAAGAGCGCCTTCTTAGACTTTTTTATGTTAAGAAATTGTCATTTTATGCCAACTTTTATTGACGCTTTATTGGGTGTGTAGCATTTTGACAAGTGATGCAAACCCAGGTCCCAATTTGTATACTTCTTGTACTTAGATTTTGTCCTTTTCTAATAAAGTTTGGTTTTTTGATGAATAACTAGATAGACACAGAACCCTAAGAGTTATCTATGCTGTGGTTAATAAAAGACCTATAACAGTCGGGAAAGAAATAGCTGATGCCATGAGACATTTCTCCTCTAGTTGAGTTCTTGGCCAAGAACAGTGAATTTTCTTTAATCTGGTTTGGTACTTGGTCTGGCAAAGTGGCCAACTATATTTGTGCCTCAATTCTCTCCAATTCCTTGGCCATTCTTAAAATTTATAAACATAGTCACCCTTAATGGACTATCTATTCATCTCCATGATATTGAAACTGTTTGCTGACTGCCCTCTTTACATTTGGCCAATTGCATAAACATCTTTCCTCTATTAACTCCATACTTCACCATGCTTGCTACTTGAAATGCCCTTAGTTTCCTCTTATCTAATGCTTATTCATCCTGCAGAATTTGTGTGTATCTCCTTTTCAGTTTATTAGTTCATAGAGTACTTTGCGATTTATACATTTCACATGATTTTGTGGAGTTTCCCATCTTTGTTTTCCTGATTGTCTTTACATATTCTGATATTTGGAATATTTCATCTACAATATTTTGGACGTAATTACCATCTTGGTTGGTTACTGAATGATCTTTACTTAATCGCACATGCAGACTTGGTAACTTAATAGTATTGGGTGATTTCTGACTTGATTGGTCAGTGGTAATTGATAGTATTGGGTGATGTCTAACTACATGCACGGGTGGAGGGACATGGGGGAGGGGAAACCGCCCCGGCAACATTTTTTAATAGTTATGTAGAAATTTTTTAACACAGAGATAAAAATATAATAAAAATAAAAATTTTATTTTTATTGATAAGAAACGCTATGTAGCTTAGTGGTAAAAATTACATTTCGTGTGTCGAGGTCGAATCCGAGCAGCCACACTGTTAGTTTTCCTTTTTCCTTCGGAAAATTTGCACAATCAGTCCTTAATTTTTAGCACCTATAGCAAATACATCATCAACCTTTAAAATCGGACTTTTCAGTCCCCAACCTTTAGTCCCATTTGCATAGTTTGTTTTTTTTTCATAATTCCATCAACTTTTTTTTTTTTTTTTTATTTGAGCCCGTACAAAAAGCTTTCACAATCAATTATGTATTCAATCTATGGAGCATCAAATTACTCACCTTCATGCATATAAATCTATCATTCCAATAATTTAAACTAAACCGCAATTTTAACCCCCATAATGACTAAGAAAATTATATTAAATACCATTGTAGATGGATATATTTGAAAATTTTAACCACTGAGATTGATCTCGACAAAAAATAATGTCAAAATTACGCCATGAAATCAAGTAAGCACATCAAATGAATAGACCACTTATCTTTAGGTTAAAACAACACTTAAAATATTCCAATCCTCCATTTTTTTTATTCGATTTTCCGGGTGTTGTGTAATCAAACCCTGGTTTTTTTAAATAAAAGTTGATTCATTTTCTGTTTTGTTCACTATTTTATTTGTATCTAAAGGTGATTGCATTTTTGTTGAATAAAGTAGGTAGCATGCCGGTATATGTAAGCTACCATTGTGGCGTTGACCGACCGCCGTAGCACTGTCAAGTGCTGTAGCACCACCAAACCACCCCCCCCAAAACCAAAAATCCTGACTCCGCCATTGACTACATGTCTCTGTTTTGATTATTTTCTTTTGAGAAATGTGTTCATAATCATTTATTTTGTATTGTTGCATTGCCAAGAGAAGATGGTGCAAAATAAAACAAGCAAGCTCCAATTTTTTGAGGATGACTCTTCTGATGGAGTATTACCCAAATAGTCAGGGAGAGTACTGCATTCCAAAAAAGTTCACATTATTTGTCTGCTACTAGTTGATGAAGAGCTCTCTGTGCTAGCAATATTCCAGCAAGTTTGCAGCATACGATTTTTCATCTGTGTTTTCTTTTCCTGTTACATGCTTGCATACTATATATATATATATATATATATATAATTGCATATGCATGATTATTACTCTAGTTTAGGTATACATTCATGATGTGCCTGCATGTTACATCAGGATCATATATTACATGGAAAATCCTTTAAATTTAAGTAGATTATTTTTCTTTATCTTCTGGAAATTTGTTATAACATTTCTATATTACGTCTCTGAAATACTGATATTGCTGCAGGTTGGGACAATTTCACTTCTCACCTTGACAGGATTCACAGTCTTTCTGATTTTCTTTGTTGCTGCAACCATCAATGCCATTGTCATTTCTCTTCTTATGTCTCTAGCAGCAGCTGGAGGAATCTTGGCTCTTTTCTTTGCATGTGTTGCAGCCATTTACGTTGGGGCATTAATGTTATCTGTATTTGTCATTTCTACGACAACAGTTGTAGCCATCATTTCCGTTCTTATAGCTGCAGGTAGCCTTGTAGTATTCTTTTTGGTTACCCAGTATTTTATTTTCATCTAGAAATAATTAAACTCTCTAAGAGACTCTGTGTCCCCCTCACCGTATTGGACGTGCTCAGACATCTGATGAGAGAAATGTCGTTTTCACTTAGTTCAATGTGTGTGAAGCTAAATAATCGTACTGATTCTGATGATGTTACTTTTTCTTTGAGCATGACATTGAAACTTGTAACATGTGAATCAGGTTGGATAGGATTCTTTTGGACGGTGTGGCTAGTATCAAAGAAAAGCATAGGTATAGCCAAGCAATCGCTTCACATGACAGGATCAGCACTTTCAGCTTACTCTCCTTCTTGGCATTCCCGACACCACCACGAATCGAACAAATCGTACTGAAGAGCTGTTGGTAAGACGGGTTTTACCATGTATATGTGTGTAGCATGGTTGTGTGTGTGTTAAAATTGCACTTGCTGTGCCTTCTTGACAGTATCGAATATACTTTTTGTATTATACGGAATACTTTGTATTTGGCACTTGATTCACGTCAGATTGTTTAATTTCTAAGACAAGCCCTTTGTTGAAGCCTGCATCCACTCTTCACAAAATTATGCTTTTGGACGTGTTACATTTTGCACATAATTTCGAGGCGATTGTTTCTCTAAACTATTGTGTTGTGACTTTGCACAAACACGTGTATGTGTGTAAATTAGTAATTGGGAAACAGCAGCCATCTCGGAACCTTGTTCAAACATAGTTTATACGAGTAAAATCTCTGAGTCCTTTGTGCTAGATCAAATTTGAGGATTTGGGGATTTATTTGGAGACGATTTTGGTGAGAACAGTGACAATTTTATAAGTTTCTTTGCAGAGCTCGAGCAAACTAACATTTAGAACTGTCCACGTCATAATATTTACTGCTACATAAGAAACGTTGTGAAGTGACCAAACTGAAATGTAATTCAAATTTCTGTCATTAAAAGGAAACAAATTAAAGTGAAGTAACTAAAATTTAACTTCACCAAGAGTATATATAATATGTATACGCGAGTTTGTTTACTAAAACAACGTTGCTTATAAACAAAGTTGCTTAGTTTATACAAAGCAACATGTAATTAAAATCATTCTAATTCAATATGTGTGCCCTTTGCCATCCTATCTAATATTTTACACGCCTTAGGGTTCTGTTATTTTTTTATTTTTGTCAGTGTAGACAATTAATCCGTCTTGATTAAAAAAGATATGTCATCGTCCTTAGTCCTTACTAGGGATATCATCGAATTTATCTCAGCGTTTTTTCTCCTCCTTTCCTATGCCTATGTTTCGATTTATCTCAACCTTTTCACATTCATGCATCAGAAAGTACTGCCCTTGTATGCAATGAAGAATTATATAATTTACATAATTTTCGATGAGAAATGTTACTTGTACAGAAATTTCCTACAGAATAATTTACAGATGCTGACTTGGCATATTTGTCTCAGCAATGAAGAAATTTCCTTACTTGACATTTTTTCATCACTTCTAACAAATTACTTTTTGTGCAAAACTTGGCCTTTTTTCCATGTAAGCTCTCTAATTAAATACACATATAAAAAATATAACTGACAATATAAGATATATAATAAGATTGCATGAACAAATAATGGGTTAATTATATCATATATCATCGAATTTTATAGTCTTTTATTTATGTTCTCAATTTTTCATTAATTAGCACATCTTGTATTTGATAACAATTTTCGTCTAAAACATTTGTTGGGAATTTGTAAAAAGACTTATTTGTCCGTTATATTTAAAAAAAAAAAACAATAGATACAAAAGTACGATAAAATATTTTTCATCATTTCCGAGCATGTAAACAAAATATCTCGACAGAAACTATTATTAATGATGAAATGTGCTAATTAATGAAAGTTGAATATAAGAATTCAATGATAAAAAGTTAAGAACATAATTGTAATAATGAACAAAAGTTGGAGATCTTAAGTACAATTAAGATGTGGTGTACTTATGACAAATTGTAGTGTGAATATAACCACCCTTTATGTTATCGTACTTTAATTTGCCATATGTGTATGAAGTTCAAAATAAAAAATACGTTTTTCACATCAATTAAACGACTTTGACCAAGGGTTGTCGTTCATCAATTTCCAATTTTTTCAAAATCAAATCAAATTCCTCATCCCCAAATTTTTCAAAACTTGAAGATACATAAGAGATTTTAATGGCCCGTTAATGCCACATCAGAATTTTCGTTACACAATGAATGACTGATTAACAAAGTGGTTTAATTGAAAATAACTTTCAAGTTGGTGGTGGTATAAATGAAATAAATTAAAGTATAGTAGCATAAATGAAATGAAACATAAAGTTCGATAGTATATGATATAATTAACCCAATAACAAATACATCAAAATTTGGCAAAATATACATGAAAAGAACAATGAACAACTATTTTTTTTCGAGTAATGCTATTTATAATCAATAATGATAATCACCCATCTATGTGGCATTAAAATTGAAAATCCAATAAAATAAGTTTGTGGATTTATTATTTAATATAAATACAATTGTCAATATACAGATGATAATCATTAAAGGTGTGTTTGATTGCAAGGAAAAAATTTGGGTGGAAAGTAAATGAATTATAGGAATTTGAATTGCCAAGAAATTGTTAATTGAAAAAAGTTAATTTAAAAAGACAAATTTTACCTGGAAAATAAAACATCTTCTCCCCTCCCCCCAAAGAAAACATTTTCCTTGAAAACAAGGAAAATGTGGCCATTAAGGATCCGTTTGATTGCACTATTTTCCATGAAAAATGTTACATCCGAAGAAAATAATATCACATCAGAGGAAAATATTTTCCTACTTTAGCTATTTGATACAAGGTGGAAAAGAAAAATGAATTCTAGAGTACAATCACTTGAATCATGAATTTGATCATTTTGGTGGAAAAATATTTTCTCATCATTTTGGTGGTTTTTATTTTCCTTTTTATATGAATTTTTTTTTTCTTTTCCACCATTTCTAATCAAACACACCCTATTTGAAAATGAGAAAATGTTTTACCCGGAAAAAAAGGTTGCAATCAAACGTATAGGTTATGTTTGATTACACAAAATTTTCCATGAAAAATGCATTTTTTCCACCTATTTCCAACTAATGTGTTTGATTGCACAAGATTTTCCATAAAAAAAATATTCTACTCCCTATTTTCCTTGTTTTGTTTGATTGAAACTTTTTTTCATGTAAAATTTTTTCTCATTTTCTTTGTTTTGAAGAAAAATATTTTCTTTGGGGTTGGGGGTGTGGTGGGGGGTGGGGACATGACCAAGACTTTGATGGAATTCTTTCCTTCGTATTCAATTACAAAAGAAAAGACTTAGTCAAAGACAACAATATTCATTTCTCAATCTCTTACCTTGTTAGTTATGCAATCCATAACCAACATAACATGACTATAGTCAAGGAGCCAAAAGGAATAAAGAATGGGGGAGGAGGTTTTATTTTCCATAGAAAATTTATCTTATTTTCCAATCAATAATTTCTTGACAATTCAATTCTATAGAATTTATTTTCTTTCTATCCAAATTTCTTGCTTACAATCAAACACACTCATAGTTGAAAAATAGGTGGGAAAATAATGTCTACCAACTTATCAGTTAGAAAATAGATGGAAAAAAAACTTTTTCCATAAAAACTTTTTGACAATCAAAGACAGCCTAATAGTGATAAATAATATTATTCTATTTTTTCAAAAATATTATGAATAATGGTCTTGTTAACCAGTGCCCTTATGCTGCATTAAATTGGATTGTTTTCCTCTTATTTTTCTAAAAAATTAGGCACTGTTCTCTTATTTCTCAACACATTTTTTTTAAAAATATAAATAGTAAAAGTATGATAGTCTTATTGCTTTGAGATATAAGTATATTTTAGCTTAAATTAAAAAAATTACTTATAAGTAAATTTAAAATAAATAATTTATTTGTCACATCAAATATAATTTGGATTGAATCTTAATTAAACTAAATTTTAATTAAATCTAAATAATTTTATGTTAGAGTTTGAAATTTATGGATTAATGTTTCAAAAAAGACAATTTAAGTTGGAGAGCTTAGGCCATTTTAGATTGATATTATTTGGATTATGTATTAGGACTATTCACAAAATGAGTGATTAATGTTAATGAGCAAAAAATAAAAAAAATTGCGAGCTAACCGGGCCTGGCTGGTTTTGCCACCTCTATATCTAATGACCCATTTGGTATATGGACAATTATTAAAGATTTTAATCTTATTCTATTTGGGTATAGTTGATGTTCGGATAAACTTTTATCTGGATAACAATTTAAGTAAAAATAAGAATAAATTTTGTCCTAAAAAAGAAGAGGACAAATTTTTTTAATAAAAAGACGAACTTATCCCTTATGATATAGAACAAATCTATTTTTGGATATCCGCCGCTTCCACCATCGTCCTCCGACCATCATCTACCACCACCAACCTCCGCCGCCATCTGCCACCGTCCTCCGCCACCATCCTTTGCTGCTCTACCTATTTTTTTTCTCTCTTAATTTTTTTATTTACTTTTTTTGTTTAATTAAGAATAATAGTAGAATTGTCTTTTTTATTAAAAGATGACTTTTTAACAATGATTTTTTTTCATTCTTATACTTAGTCGAACCAAATAGGATATTAATAAATTTGTTATCTAGATAACTATTATTCAAATAACTTTTATCCAAACAAATAATTTTATCCATAAACCAAACGATCTCCACTATTAATAAATTTGGCCTCCACATCTTTATGTTTCTGTTAATTATCGAGTAAGTAATTGTCGAACGCTTAACAATTCAACATGCTTAATAGTATATACGTTGTATAATCACATTTTATACTAGTCAAATACGATTGGTACGTAGAGAAGAAAACATATAATATATAAAGAAAATACGGAAAATTAAAAACTACGATTGATTCAAAATGACCCCATTTTAACCACAAATTTGTTCAAATCTTTGTTTTGAAAATATTTAATCCAATTTCTATATTTTATATTTGGTTGCAAAATCTAGGGTTTTACTTAATCATAATCTATTTCTCAATTAATTTTATATCTGCTAAATGTTTTTCACGATTGAATTATTCAAAGTGTACAGCCCCTATTTGTTTACGAGGCTTGCCGTGTTTCGTGGAGTGTGACTTTCTATAATCTAAAAAACATGGGAATTATGACTTGACTCCAAAGAAATTGCTAGGAAGCTTTCTAACTTTGATTCTTTACAGAAAAGTACACAAAAGGAAATTTTGGTCGTGTGAATATGATCTTAATATTCTATGGACCATCCATTTTTTTATTAATTAATATTATAAATCTAATATATAAAATTCATTGAATGGGTCCAATTGACCATAGCTAAAAACAGCCTAGCAACAGTACATTCTGGGTTGTTCAGTGCTGGTATACACATTTATCTTGTCTTTGAGTTGGCGTGCGTGAACTATTTACGTATATCTTGTTAACTATATGTTAAAAATTCGGGTATGGATCTATTTTATCGACGTTCATAAACAATAAAACATAGATTGAATCGTTGAATTCCAAAATTGAATGAAATAATGACTTTGAATCGGGAGTCCAGATCTGTGATGTCCTAAATATGTATCTCCTTAACTGTTCCACCAATAAAAAATATATATATTATCAAATAAATACAAGTTAATTTTAACAATAAGTGTGAACACATTAAATAATTGTTTATTTGATGATGTGTATATTTTCTATTCGTGGACAGCTAAAGAAACACACATTTGAGACAATAGATCTGGACTCACCAAAACTCTTGCATCGGCTCATTTTGGAGTTGTCCAAGATATAATTAATCAATTTGGCATACCAAGGTTAATACTCATGCATGGAGCAAAGAAATATGAATTTATTAAGTGCTGAAACCTTTCTTCACAATCCCTTTTCTGTCGACCAAAAAAAAAAGGGGGGGTGGGGGGGGGGGGGGGGGGGGGAAGAATATTGATAAAAACATGTATCTATTCTATTTGATATATAATCATCCTTTTTTCATAATATCTAGCCATTTTTTTAATTTTTTTTTGGGGGATCTGGATAGATAAATAACTTCAAAAAAATGAGAAGAATAAAGAATTTGTTGGTATAGTATTGTAGGAGTAGGACAACAGAGACGAGAAATACAATTTACATTATTATGACCCTTTCTCTCATAGTTGTTGAATGCATCAAGCCCTTATTTCTTGGATGAAGCAATTTCGACCAAAACCCGCTTTTATTCTTTCCATTATTATCATCTTTTCGTCTTTGCATGACAAAAGCCATCGATCTACTCTTTTTAAGCACGTCTTTGCCAGTAGTCTTCAAAGAATTAATCACGGAACCTCTTGCTACTGAAGCCACACGAAAACTAGTCCCATTCACAGGAGAAGAGTAGGAAGAAACATTTGAAGACGAAGACAAAGACGATAAATAGGAAGAAGAAGAAGATGATATTTTACTTCGTGAAGAAGAATTGGTGGATAGCTGAGAGAGTTTTTCCCTTAGACAAATAGAGCAAACTCCGGGAGACTGGCGGTGTTTAGGGTGCTTTTTGCAGGGTGCATTGGCCTTGGTTTTGACTGATTTTTGATACTTTGGTCTCCAAGATTCCATCTTGAGTTTTGTGAGCCGTGTGTGTGTGTTTGTGTATATATATATATATACAGAGAGAGAGAGAGAGAGAGAGAGGAGAGAGAGAGAGAGTTGCATGGGGTATTTCCATGAGATTTCATGTGAGGTTCATAGGGTGCTTCAGAAAATAGCTTTTTTGACGGTTTGTGAGTTTGAAAAGTCTGGCGAGGACTGAATGCACGATTGGATGTACGTAAGTAACTATGGCTGGGTGGGGTTGTGGTCTTAGAGTGTATTTGGTCAAGCTTAAGCACCAACGCTTACGCTCTCTCTTTTTTTTTTCTATTCTATGTGGGGGACGGCGTGGAATTCTACACTTGTAATCCACATTCTATGAAAATACTTGGCTATTCCTCATTGAATATTATAATTGTTGATCAATAAAGAAATTGCTAAAGGCCTATATCCTTATTCCTTCCTTCCTATATCACTCATCTATATGGTCAATCCAACATCTTCATAAAAATCTCACACTATTTTAGGGTCCGTTTGACAGAGATTATAAACTAGTTTATAAACCAAAATTGGTTTATTTGACAAATATTGGTTTTTTTGAGTTGAAATTATTGACTTTTCATGTTAAAAGTGGGTTGAAAAGTCAAAAATTACGGCTGAAAAAAACCAAAATGGGTTTTTAATCCCAATCAAACAAGCTCTTATTCCCTTTTTTTTTTCCCAAACTCAATTGAATTAATTACTCTATAAAACTACGTTCACGCTCGCACTCACACGTAATACTAAATGTCCGTTTGATAGAGTTTATAAACCAGTTTATTTGACCAAAATAGTTTATTTAACAAAAAATAATTTATTTGATAAAAAAATTTGTCTTGGTAGCTGTCATTTTTTACTATTCTTGGTCAAATAAACTAGTTTATAATCTCTACCAAACATGCACTAAGTTATTTGAGTTCAAGATAATTAGTATCTTGTTTGATATCACTTTAATTTTTTTTGCTAAAAAAAAATTAAAGTCAAATTCAACAATTAATTTTAGCTATGCATTTCATCAACTTTTACAAAAAAAAATTATAATTTTAACTAAAATTAAACACATCCTTAAATACTAATACAATAACAAACAAGAAACTAAATTTTATCAATATAAATTGAAATCATGAATTCTTTTTCAGTACTATTGTGTTTGGTTTGCCGTTATATATTTATTGAAAAATTTAATACAATTAAATTATTTTCAACCATAATTTAGCGGTATAGATGGAATGGGACTGATCATCTGTCCCTAGGGGGCAGGTGAAATTCGGCCCACCGCTGACGTGTCAGCAGGTGGGCCGTTGATGATAAAAGTTGCTTTTATCATCAACGGCCCACCTGCTGACACGTCAGCGGTGGACCGAATTTCACCTGCCCCCTAGGGGCAGGTGATCGGCACTTATAGATGGAAATATATTTACACCTTTCGTCTAATATATTTCAACATTTAAAAACATAGTGGTATTTTGCGTGGTTTATTAGGTTAGATTAGATGCCGACATTTGTCAGTGGCAAAGGAGAAATTAGTTGTGTAAGCAAACTTGTTATATAAAGATGAGATGGGTATTCACATTAGAGTCAAACAGAATAAAGAAAAGTTCACCGCCCGTATCTTTTTTGAGAATAACTTTTTAGGTTAGGTTTCATCAAATAAGTAGGGTTGGATATTTTAACTGGAATCGAACTTTTTGAATTGAAATCGAACTGAAATTGAAGGTTTGGATCTGGATTCAAAAAAATAAAATTAGAAATCGAAATCGAGAACCGATCGGGTTCGAGTCAGTTCTTAGTTCTTGAACTAGAACTGTGTATACCCGATTAGAACCGAATTTATCAAAAGTGAAAAATGTAGCTGGAGTAATTTACCCTTAAGTTGTATTACGAGTTGTGTTGGTGAAGTTCATTAACAGCAACTTTTGGACGAAAATGACGTTTTGCGCAAGAAATAAGATAGGTGAGAGTGAAAATGCTAAAATTTTGAAGGTATAGACGATTTGTACAACGACTTCAATAGGTAGGGATGTTTTGTGCTAATTACTCTATTTTTAACAATTTTGCCCTAACTTAAATAAATTAAAATAACAAAAAAATAAAACATAATGAAAACAATTGGAAACTCCAACTTTTTCAAAAGTATAAAATAGTCTCTTTACATTTTATTATTTGAAATAATTTAAAAAAAAAACGTTATTTTCTTCCCCAATCCTCCACCCCACCTCACCTGTGACTAGAGGTAGAAAAATCGGTCTGGCTAGCGGGCCAGCCCACATAACCCATATTTTGAGTTGGGCTAGCCCCGGCCCAAACAAAATCAGTCCGTCTAGCCCGCAATATTTTTATTTATTTATTTATTGAGAAAATTGTCTATAAGTCACTTGTAAGCGATTTGTTCCACATTATGTCAAACTATTTTTCAAAATTGTGAATAAGTCATACCATTCAGCAATATTTCAAATTAATCCCAAAATTACCCTCCACAAATCTTGGCGTCTTCTTCCACATCTACAAACCTCTATCTGTCCCGTTGGAAAATCAGTAACCGCCAACCCTTGGGTGCCAATTGAGACATCAAACTGCTTGCCCAAGGTAGGCGAGTCGACCAGTGATTGTTCGGTGGTCGCGCGTTTGGTAGAGGAGATCACGGTGGCGCTAGGGGCTAGACCTAGGTCCGTCGTGATTTGGGTGCTGTTTTTTAGCGTGGGGCTTGATGGCGTGAGGCCAGGTATGGGTATGGGTATGGGTGAGACGAGGGTGACTGAAGGTAGTCTGCCCATGGTAAAGTCCGAGTCCGGTGGTTTTGGTGTCCGGTCTATCATAAGAATCCTGGTTCTGGTTTTCTGGTATTTCTTGCTTTCTGGTTTATTGTTTTCTGGTGTTTCTTACGTGAATCAATTAGTTGGAAATACTCTATTCTCGTTGAATTCCAATTTCTAATTGGAAGCAATGAAATGGAAGTTCAAAATTACATACATTCAAGATTTAATTATGGTCTCGCCGGCAGTGGCGGTAGATATTGATGCATAGACAGACCTTGGGTTGTACAAATTATTGCTTCACATACACAAGTGGTTAGTGTTTGGATTTTGAAAAGAATCGAATTGTATGTGAAAAAGATTATGAAGAATGAAGATATGGAACAAAGGTGGGTGATAATGAGCCACCATCTGATGGCCATGATTTCTTGCTATTGGATGTGGGCATGTTTTGAAGAAAGTTGGACATTAGATTATTCTTTATGTTGTTAGTCATATGTGTTATTTGATACTGTATTAGAATAAAACAGTATCATAGAAATAAAAAATAGTATCATAACAGAAACATTCATAGAATTCGCATACGTGCTCAAAAATTTTATTATAATATATTTTTGAAATCGTTTCGACGAGCCGGTCAAGACCAGTTACTTTACCACTACGTACGATAAATTTTAGTCGTTTGAAGTCGTCTCTTCAACTTAAAATATCAATATTTAATTTTTCATGTCTAAACAATATCATACATACTAAAATAGTATCATAAATAAATGTATCTTAATATATCAATATCATACATTAAAATATCTTAATAAAACAGTATCAAAAACTACAACTCAATAAAATAATATTATCATAGATTAAATTACACTGTCATATATTGAAACATTATCATAATAAAACAATATCAAAGATAAAGTATGGTATAAGTATCATAGATAAATGAGAATTTTTCAGAAATAAGTATAATAAATAAAATATTTTCTTAAAATACTGTTATATATTTTTTATTCTAAAAATATTGTTTTTTTATTTTTGTAACACTTGTTATTTTAGTTATAATAAATGTGTTACATTTGTTATTAACAAGCATAACAAATGTAACAACAATTGTTATAAAAATAAAAAAATTTTAGAATAAAAAAAGTTAAATAATATTTTTAAAATTATTTTATATTTTGTAGTATATGGTGAAATTATCACTAGATAAAACTAAATGTAGAGATATTTTATTGGTTGAAGTAATAATATTGTTATTAAAATACTCGATTAGTAGTACAAGACTATTGATATTGTTTGTATTCAATAACATTATCATAGATTGAAACAGTATCATAGATTGAAATATTATCATAATAAAACAGTATTAATGATATAAATATAGATAAAATAGTATCATATATAAAACTAAGTACAAGATGTTTTTAATGGTTGAAGTAATGATACAGTATCATGTATAAAATTAAATACAAGATGTTTTAATGGTTGAAATAATGATAGTATTCTTAAAATGTTCTATTAGTATTACAAGATCCTTGATATTGTTTGTATTCGATAATAGTATCATAGGTTGAAATATTATCATAATAAAACAGTATCAAAGATAAAAACATGATATAAATATACCAAATGCACATTATCTAAATGAAACAATATCATAGATAAAACAATATCATATGTTGAAAATATTATTATAATAAAACACTATCAAAGATAAAAGTATGATATAAATATATCAAAACAGTATCATACATAAAACAATATCATAGATAAAACAGTATCATACAAAACAATATCATACAAAAACAGTATCATAATAAAACATTATCATTAAATTAGCGTTTTTTGAAAATTTTAGGGGTATGTTGTCTTTTAGTGCTAAAATGTGACTTTAATTGAATTAAGTTTTGACCATATGATTATAGAGTCTATAAGTACAACAACAGTGATCAGCCTTGAATTTACCCTTATTTATTTTTTGCTAATTAACTACTCATTTTGTGAATAGCCCAATACATAATCCAAATAATATTAATCTAAAATGGCCTAAACTCAAGTCTCCAACTTAAATTGTTTTTTTTTGAAACATTAGTCAAAGAATCTCAAGCTCCAACATAAAATTGTCTTAGATTTAAATAAAATTTAGTTCAAATTTCAATCCAAATTATGTTTAGTGTGACAAGTAAATTATTTATTTTAAATTTACTTATAAGTTAACTTTTTTAAATTTACTTAAAAAAATTGATGTTTATCTATTGACTAATACATGAGAGTCCCAATTTTATAAATTAATCTCTTTAAAAATCTCAAAATATATTGTCTAAATTTATTTAAAATTGTATTTGATTTAATATATTAGATTGTATAAAAATTTATTTTAAAAAAATAAAATAAAATTAAGGTAGGGTTGGGTTGGGCCAGCATATTTTTGGCCCGCATAAAATTGAGTTGAGCTAGGTCTGCCCGATCCAATTTCAAGTGTGGCCAAGCTCTGACGGGCTGAGCCGGACAACCTAACCCATTTGCTAGCTCTATGTGTGTCCAAATCAATAGATTTTTCTCCCCTGATTTCAGACATTTTTAAATTGTTTTAAATAATAAAATGTGAAGAAAATATTTTGTCCTTGTTAAATTAGTCAAATTTAAACACGAGTTTAAGTTTTTTAAGGATATATTACACTCACGGTCTTCATTCTTTTAGTTTTGTAACAATATCATTCTCATTCAATTTTATTCCTAGATATCGTTCTTATTCTTTCATTAATTCGCACAAATCTCCCCAAATAGTCACTTTTAATGATTTTTTCCTTGGCTTAAATAAATTAAAATAGCAAAAAATAAAAAAACATATTGAAAAAAATTGTAATTTGAGTTCCTAACTTTTTCAACAGTGCAAATAAATCTTAATTTTTTTAAATAGAATTTCACTTAAAATAATAAAAAATATTTTATCAAGTTCCAAACTTTTTAATTTGGCACATATGTTTCTCATTATATGTGCACCGAAAAGAGCTCTAGAGTTTAAATAGATTGTCTAAAAGTTCGTTAGTTAACGAATAGTCAAATTCGTGACCTAAATTGATTAATTTAACGAGAACAAAATAATCTATTCACATTGTATTATTTAAAACAATTAAAAAAAATATCATCGTCATCTTCGCCCCCGCCCCCGCCCCCGCCCCCGCCCCCGCACCGCTTTATGAGACTCTTTCATCGGCAGTTGAGAGGGAGATGAGACATTACTTATAATCCAGGTTAGGAATGCTAGGGACAAAAAATCCCACCTTATCTATGAGTGCATGTGAAACCTTGTCTTGCTTAGAAATTTCATCACCAACACCCCCCACCACCACAGGTGGCTGGCTATATATGCCTTCATTGCCTCTACTTTATCATCAATACCATACCATCTCCAACCACCATATGCTATTTTAAAGTTCAGTATGGAAATATCAAGAGATATTTACCATGACCGAAATCACTAACTTGAGAAATCATCATCTACACGCACAAGCAGTGGCGGATCTAGGATTCATAAGTCATGGGGGCCAAAAAAAATTTTGGGGGGATCTTTGATGGGGGTTCGGGGGCAGCGCCCCCGAAAAATTTTTTTTTTGGACAATCTAATCAATCTACAAGTAAAATATAATAACCAAATTTAATTTACAAATTCACATCACAAATATCAATATACAAAGCAATCAAACAATCATTCATCTATTGACCACCCATCTCCATTTCAAAAACAAAAAGATATATCAAAGTTACGGTGTAACATTAATATATTATATTAAAAAACATTGCAAAGTTACTAATAAATTAGAAATATCTATTTTATTAAAAAAAAGAGTAGTCTTTCACACTTGCTAAGATGATTTTTGTGAGACTTCAATTTGACGATTTTGTGATTTCTCCCACCATTTTTAATCTTCCATTTTTCGACATGAGAGACACAAAGGGCTGAAGAAAATGGAGTTGGGAAAAAAAAAAAAAAATGTAAAAGTTGTGGACCATTTAATAAAATAAAATAAAAAAAAGTAAAAAAAAAAAAAAAATTTTGTCAAATGGGCGTGGGGGCCATGGACCCCATGGCCCCCAAGCCAAATCCGCCACTGCGCACAAGCACAAAGGTGAGTATCAAAATTAGATATCGATCTCATCTCGGATTTAAGTTTATTTTGATAATTTTGAAATAGTTTATTTATGACATTACCATCTTTAATTCATGAATAGAAATCCATGAAAATGAATGCAATTTTAATTTATAAATGGACAATAGAAATCTAATTGTTTTCCGTTAATTATCCAAGATAATCTGGTCGAATCAGCTTGTTTTCCATTAATGATCCAATAAAATCTGGTTTCGCCCCACCCCCAAGTTTTGGTGCGATAGCTCACCATTTTATACTTTTGAAAAAGTTAAGGACCTTAATTATAATTTTTTTTATTATGTTTTCCTTATTCAATTATTTTAATTTATTTAAACCATGTGCAAAATTTTCAAAAAGACCATTTAAGGAACATTTGTGTGAATTAATGAAAAAATGGAAACGATATCTATGAATAAAATTGAATGAAGATGATATTGTTACAAAACTAAAAGAATGAGACTGTGAGGGTAATTTATCTTTTTTTTTTTTTTTTTAACTAACGAATATTTGAACAAAATCCATCCAAACTTTATAAGGTCTTTCGGCGCATATATACTAAGGGGCGTAGATTTCAAATTAGAAGGTTTGAGAGTTGATTACACATTTTTTATTATTTTAAGTGAAAAAATATATATAAAAAATAAAATGTATAAAATTTATTTGCACTTTTAAAAAAAATTGAGACCCCAAATGTAATTTTTTTTTATTATGTTTTATATTTTTTATATTTTTATTTGTTTAAGCTAAATGTAAAATTGTCAAAAATAACTATTTGTAAACTATCAGTACGAATTAATGAAATAATGGATACGATATGTGTGAATAAAATTAAACGGAAATGATATTGTTATAAATATGAAAGAATGGAGATAGTAAGTATAATTTATCTAATAAATTAATAATTTGTCACCAACACCATATCTTGTTTTTAGATTGCCAGTGGGCTTGGGCGTCGGTCCAGGTATTTCAATATCCGAAACCACCCGTTACTGTTTGGGTATTTTGTAAATAGAATAATTCGGTTCCACATAGTTATTAGAACCAAACTCAAACTGAAACCGTCACTTCGGGTTCGGGTTTGGTTATACCCATAACATTTTCTTTTAAAATCGTAAATTAACAATATGTTTTTTAAAAAATTAAAAATTGCAAAAGTATGATAGATATTAAAACAATTTATGAAAGATATAAACATTAACCGAAAGAATAGACACTAAAATTGCAAACTCATAAATTAAGATTAAAAAAAGAAAAACTACCTTTCAAAATTGAGGATTCGTTTCGGTTAAGAGGAGTTTCCCTTCGCCGTTTCACTATGTGTTGAACGAAAGTACGAGATAGACATCAATGTTTGTATTGAATATCTGAATAAATAGTGATTGAGAATTTAAGATTTGAGTAATTAGAATTGAGTCATTTGAGTTTGAACTTAAGAGTTATGAGTTTTGTACTTTTGGTTTGAGTTTTGGACAGTTGGACTTTTGTCTTTGGTACCGTGATGTTGAGCTGTGATTCATTGTGTTATTGTGAATAAATTGTAAAAAATAAAAAAAATTATAAAAAATAATAAATTCGATTTCAATCAGGTATCCATGGTTTTAGTTCAATAACCAATAACCGACCTAGACCCAATCATTTCCCAATTTTCGGTTCCAATCTCTAATTTCAATTCAAAAGGTTTGATTTCGGTTAAAATACCCCCAATTGCCGGTGAGTAATTGTATTGAGCAAGCAATTCAAGCTTGCCATATTTTTGAAAAAGAAAAATATTTATGTTATCTACATTTACGGCATTAAACAAAATATGAATATAAGGCCCGCTTGAAAATTTTATAATGACTCTTTTCGTTTTGATGCTGAAGACATTTTTTTAGGGTAAATAGTATTGGAGATCTCGAATCTTTGAAACTTGTAACCAAGATGTCTTGAACTTTCAATGTTTAGCACCTCAGGTCCTTAATATTTAAAAACGCGCAATCAAAACATTTCTGTTAAAAAAATTGTTAGTTTAACCGTTAAATAGTCAAATTTTTTTTAAAATAACCAATATAACCTTTTCGAATTAAAATTAAAAACAAAGAAAATAAAAGAAATAAAAGAAAAATTGCAATCAACCCCCTCCCCGATTTCTTCTTCTCTAATCAACCCTTTCTCCCATTACCAAAATCATCGCCAAAGGAGATCTTGCCACCAACCACCGAAAAACAACACTAACAGCGGCAGCGGCAACATATGCGAAAGGAATTAAATTTCATGAAATAGCTCTTTTGATAAAATCAAAATTTTAGATGCTTTACAACAAGGGGGTTTTAGTCGTCGCCATTCTCATTGGTCCCGATTTGCACCTGGTGAGCGCAAACGGCTTGTAGCCCATGGTGAGCAGTGAGCGCAAACGGCTACATTCACCAACTTCTGCTCAATCATTGAAGCCATCGACGCTACAGCGGCCGCCGCTGATAGAGAACACGACGACCGCGGTGGTTGCTGAGAAATATGTCAAGTATTTTTATCCCTTAACAATTGTAGCAGCCTTCTAAAGGATCCATTTGACCATAGCAGCCATCATACACATCTCCAAAAAAGATTTCACATCATTTTTTCCTATGCTCTGTTCTTTCTGAATAAGAGAATTGACTTTTTTGATTTCAAAACTAGGCTGTCTCTTTCATGTAGCAAAACCAGGGAAATGAATTTTTCCATGTGGATAAACTCCATCTTTTGCCTCTTCTGCACAAGCTGTCATGTTTATTTCTCCAGTAAAAGAATGTTGAGTATTTTCCTCGAGCATAGCACAATTGGGAAATATAATTTTCAAGATGCCATTTTTACCGTGTGAAAGTCAAGTTTCTAATGGTTTGTTTTGCACTCATAGTTCGACGAACTGTAGTTGTTTTCCAGTGGATGGTGGTTGGCGGTGATTTTGAAGAAAAAGAAGTGGTTAGATGGATTGTAAATTTTGTATTTTCTTGGTTGGAGTTTAATTGAAGAAAAAAAATAAGAGAGAATTGATTGGAGAATAAGAAGTTGGTGAAGGGGTTGATTGCATTTATTCCTTAATTTTTTATTTTAATTCTAAATAAGTCATTTTAAGAAAATTTTAACCATTTAACGATCAAGCTAACAATTTTTTTAACATAATAACTTTGCTGGCGCATTTTTTTAAAGGTTCAGGACCCCACTACTATTTACCCTTTTTTTTAAAATAAAAATAAAAAAGGCATTTTGCGAATCTTTAATTAAAAAGAGTTATGTGAAGGCAACTTTTCACCACGACCTTAAAAATATATTTCCAATTTTTCCCGGACCAATTTCACAATGCACAAGCATCGAGCGATTTAAAACACTAAGGTTGCATTTTGGTGCACTTTTACTAAAAGATAAAAAAATAATATCCAATGTAATACCACTTACAAACCATTATTCATTCTAATTTCATACATTCATAGTCTATTACGGTACACCAACGCAACCCAATAGTATTCGCTTTCGATTAATGCATTTTTAGAGGAGATACAAGCAAGTCTTTCATTGTGTTTCTTCTAGTTTTTTTCATCTCATATCGAAGTATGGAAATAAGAATTTAGAGACACCTGCTCAAAGAAAGTGTACTGAGCCAAGAAGAATGTTGCCTCCAATGTTAAAAAATATTATATACTATATCATGTATCATGAGTTCAAGACTACGTACCAAATACGCTCTAGATGAAGATGAGTAAATGGAAACAATCAATATCCTCGTACAGAAAAAGATGAAGCTAATGCCAGATTAAGAACATTAATCACAGCTTCTAGATTGTGCCTAATTACACTATTCGTTCATTTAGATATAAGTAAAACTGTGTTTGAAATGAGTTGACAATGTTTTATGCCTAATGAATGCCAACAAATTCCATACTCGCTAACAGAACAAAGCATACATAAAACTCCCAAACAGAACAAAGGGGTTGAAGGTGCCCATGAACAATCTTTCTCATAATATATAATTCAGTGAATGAATCAAAATATTTTTATCATTCGACCAATTTACTTAGCTGAATCAGCCGCTTCGGTAGATGTAACTTCTCTAGCACACTGGGATACATACGGTTTTAGCTGCAAACAAGAGGAGTAAAGTGTATTAGCACCTGTTACGAGTGAAACTTCCTAACCATCTTAGGAGTCGAAGAGCAACCACCACATGTCATGGGATCATACATTGGAGGATCCTTATAATCATTAAGACTTGGATTTTTTGGGGTCTTGCCCCTTTAAATACTGAATTATATATATGAAGGTATGCGCCCATGCAGGCACACGCTGTGGAAAACATTGAATACAATCCTCAGTCCTGAATTATACTCTATTTTGAAGGTATGCAGGCGCAAGCAATGGAACATATAAACACAATCCTCAATCCTGAATTATACTCTATATTGAAATTTGAAGGTATGCATGCACACGCTTTAGAAAACATATAAACACAATCCTCCATCTCCTGTAACTCTTCGCTTTAACATTCCTATCTCGAGCATTGAAGTGACCATTCAGTGACAGCTTATGGGCCAATTTATGGACACAACACGTAGGAATCATTTGTGAAAACACCTATCCACCACTAATTGAATTATTCTCACTACATTTCAGAACTTTTCACCCACTTAAAATAATGTTGTCTTGAAAAGGGATCATTGAGAAAAGGCATCCCTAATAATCAAGAACAATATTGCCAGGTTGAGATAATGAGACTAACCATGACTAAAGAAGTTGTCCAATCTCAATCCTTCAAGCCTCAACCCTCTAGGTCCAACAAGATCAAGAGTAGCAGAGGGAAGGAAGTCCTAGCCAACCAACTCCAAGCAAGCATAGCATATGGAGAAACCACATGTATTGATTTATCTACTCGCATGCCACATTAGGACAACAACAAAATCCACATGCAAAGAATCAAATGGTAGCTCTTCGCTGGAGCATAACAAGGAAGAGATGGTCTCATGATGATACCTGGACTTCAGCAGCACCCTTAACACCAAGCACGATGCGACATCTGGAACAACATCACAATCCTACTTTCATAACACCTTAAACTAGAGGTCAAAGACAGGGAATACTTCCAGGGATTTGTGCAAAAGGCTTAAACACATGGAAGAAGAAATGGCGGCTCTTAGTGAAGGATGGCACACGCCTTGGACTCCCCTCCAGTATCTAGGTGTACCTCCTCCAATAACATTGGGAACGAGCTAATTCTGCTAAAGTTCAAGCTACAAAACATAAACAAATTCTCTAACCATCTAGATCATTACCAGTCACTGTATCATGATGATTCAGCATGCTACAAAAGCTACTTTCTACAGGTCTTCCCTACTATGTTGAAAGTTGACCTATCTTGGTTTTATAAGCAAAGTCCAAACTAGTAGACAAACTACCAAGATATCGACTCGCACGACTTTATGTCAAGTGACTCAGTGATAAAGCACACTGGATACCAAATCTCTCCAAAAGTTATTCTCCAACCTTAGGGGTACGTGTCGCCTCTGGATGCTTTTATGTTTCAACTATTGAGAATCCTCCTAAGGATGTCATTGAATCACAAGCATGTGCAGAAGCAGAAACCAGGGTAGGGAGGCTAACTGCACCAGAAAAGGTGACACAATTGAGGTCTAATAGGACAAGGAAAAACCCTATGGAAGGAAGGAGAAAAGGCCTTATTCCAACAATAAAAGAGACCTCCCATACCAAAATGAGACCAACATATTAATACAAGTCAGGGATGAGAACTTTGTGAAGTGGTCACAAAGGATGAAGAATCTAGAGAGAAGGAACCTGGGACCAGCCTCGATACTACCAATTCCATAGAGGTCCCAAACACAACACTAAGGACTGCAGGAATCTTGAGGAAAACAAAGAATCATTGGAAAGGCTACCTGAAGGGATTTTGTATGGGATTTAGAATGGCCCAGGAGGGATGAAAACAGAAATAGATTAAGGTACACGAACCTTCAAAAGAACTGAGCTGTGCACGTTTAGGATCATCCATACCATGACACGAGAGCTAGTAGACTGGTAGTAATAACTTGACAGAAAGGCCTATGACAGGTAACTATTAATGGATAAGCACGTCAACAAGAAAAAATAACAAGTTACATAATCTCCTTATACATATACCTCAAGGGAAAACCCAAACCTCTTTCTAATTCAATAGTGATCTTCACCTTGATCTCCAATAAATGCAAGACATGAGGTCAAGATAATCTTTATCAACAATGGAATTATGGCGACCTCCAGTACTCCTATGCTTCTTCGGAAGTGAGGTTTAAGCCTGATCATGTCTGGGCCGTAGAAGGGCTCATTGACTTGAAATTCAAGATTGATTACTGCCCTTAGGTCGCCATGATTGACCTTGTGCTTTTAGTCATTAATTTCAATCATCCTATGATGCAATCATGGATGGACTGCCAAACTGCGCCAAGTGTCATACATTTGGTCCCTTATCTCAAGCTTAAGGTTCCAACACTCTACATGGTAGGCTAAGTACAAGGTGACTAGAAGGTAGATGTAACCTGAAACAGTGCAACCCAATCAGCACAAGGAAAGCAGCAGGTTATGAACATTCAGATAAAAGTCAGAATATGGTTCTTATGGGTGGTTTAACAAAATATGTACCAATTACCCAAATTTTATTTTATTTTATTTTATTTTGTTAGGTAAACTTTCTCTTTGTGTATTCCGTCTCTTGAGAACATCAATCTCAAGATTGAAACTTTGACACATAAAGCTCCTCAACTTTTTTCACCTCTCAGATTGGTATAGGGGATCCAGTGCACTCAAGAGTCCATAAGTCCATGAGCAGCTATTTAAACCAAGACTTTCACATCCAATAAGAAAAAAATTCGAAGGGCTTTGGACCAAACCTTACCCCTTTTATTGACAGTAACTGCTGAACAGTGATCCAAGATCAAGTGGGCACAAAAATCAGCTAAACACTCTCATATGCCATGATTCTACCCAGCATCTACATGATTCTATCCAGCATCTACATACCCTAGCAGGACCCTCTCTTTTGTTACACTAGGATAAGGATAACAATTACCTTTTTGCTTGTAAGTCATCAATGTCCAAATCCACGATACAATCATGACTAGGGTGAACACCAGAAAATCTCATCAACATTTCTCACTATATTGATGTCACCCACAATAATTCAAGGTTGTCCATGAATTATATATCGTATACAAAAAAGCTCTGTCTATATGTGTGTTGTTTCCTCATATTTATTTGAAGCATAAACCATAGTAGTGAAGAACGCTATTGATTCTACGTTATAATATGTAAATAGGGTCAGGGTCTAAAGTATTCTCAATAAAAAAATTTATGAGAAATTATTAGTTTAGTTGATGCGACCGTGGACTATTCTCAAAGTGGGCCTATGAGAAACAATTTTTTTTTTAATGTTTTAGTAATAACTAGTGGAGTAGTGGACTATTCCCAAAGTGGGTGAATAAAATTTTAATGTTTTGTATACCCACACACCTAAAGCGAAGTAAATAAATCTGGAGAAGTAACGAGTGCATTCCTCACAAGTCTTGAGGTGTATGCTTCACTGAACTGAAGCGTACACTTACAATAATTGTCTTACAATTAGCAGTCAGCACCTTGAGACTTTTTTTGTTTGCTTCGCTTTGAAGTGCCTCAATCGGGATTTTTTAAACAATGACAAAGAACACTACCACTTATAGATTTATTAGTCTGAAAAACAAGGTACTTCAAAAAATTCACTATTTTTGAGCAATATCAAAAATGTTCTTCTATAGAAGTTGCCATCAATAATTCTTTCTTGTTGCTCTAAATTGAGCAGACTCTTTTCATGGCAACTTTTTCTGTACATGCTTCTTGACACCAATTCACCATCTCCATTGCAGGAACTGCCCATCAATATCACAGTTCTACCATATTTCCACTCATATAAAAATATGTTCAATGAAGAATAAAGATGGTGAGGTATTTTTGCAAATAGCCCTCATCCTCATCAGTTTCATTCAGTCAAGCATATACAACTAAGCCTACCTTGATTGTGGAATAAACCTCAAAAGGCATAGTTTCCTTGAACGCCAAAGTCAGAATAAGAATACTGAATATGAGGACATAGCACATGTCCGTAAAACCCATCACCCCAGCAGCATAGCCATTGCAAGAGAAAAAAGAAGACGAACACATTCTTGGCTCTTTTCTCCTTCATTCAACATGGATTGTAGCTGAATAAACTAATCTCTCTCTGCGGCACCCTACCCTCCTATCCTTTAAAAAGACGTATGGGGGAAAAAGGAAAAGTCGTAAGAGAAACACACTTAAAGCTACTACCACGGTTTCTTCCTTTGCCCCTCTACATGCAGAGAATTGAAAATATGACAATACATAGATAGAAAAAAGTCATGCTTAATGGGTGATACAATCACTTTATGCTTCAAATCAAATAGAAGCTTAAATCATCAAAACACTAAAGTACCTATCCTTGTTATCTAGCAAATTTATGAGTCCTTGCATTTTGCAATTATTGCAATTATAATTTTATCATTGTTTATGCATGTACTTGAAATGAAAAAAAGGAATAAGATAAATTACCTTGAAGTCAGTCAAATCTGGTACCACATAGTTTGGCAACTTTTCAGGTACCACAACATAACCACCTGTATCCAAAGATCAGAAAATCGCCAATACTGAGAATTTTTACCCGTATAAACATTCAACTTTGTCAAACTATATTTCATCAAGACATCCACATGCATCTAAACCTTTAAGGTGGAGAAATGAACATATCTAGCAGAGATGCACCTGAAAGTTTGGAAACCTCAGAAAGACTCCACGTTCACTGTATGTCACTCACTAAATAACAGAGTTCGTAGTTACTATCTCTGTTCCCTATTGTCAAACCATATATCTGATATTCTCAGTAGGCAGCACCTTTGAAGTTAAAAGAAGCATTGTTTAAAATCTATCCCCTGAGAGGAGTTTCATGTTCTGCAAATTTTAAAGCCAAACCTTAGTTTAAAATGTTGTGACCTTTACCACCAGTATAATCCTAGATGAAGATAGACATGGCAATGGGCCGAGCCGAGTCGGCTCTGTCCATAAAATCCGAGCTCGGCTCGTTTGAGCTCATCTCCAAAACACGTGATCGGTTCGGTCCACGAGCTCGGCTCGGCCTTCAAATTTTTTTTTGTTTTTTTTTTTTTTAAATTTTGAAAATGAGAAAGAAATACAATATCGGGTATCTTTTATGTTGAAAATTAAATATTTTGAACTCTCATTCTTAAAATAAGAGTATTTATAGAAAAATAATGAAATTAAAAAAAAAAAAAAAAAAAAAAAATGGTGTGACCGTTGGATGATCATCCAACGGTCACTTAGCTCGTGCTTTTGGGCACGTGGGCTCGTTCCCACGAGCCTCGCCCACAAGTCGGCTCGTTTTTTGGTCGAGTTGAGCTAGCTCAGCCCTCTTTTTTTTTTTTGAGCTCGGCCCTAGCTCGTTCTCGTCTCTCGACGAGCCCGAGTCCGAGCCGGCGAGTCGACGAGCTTTTTTGCCACCCCTAGATGGAGATCTTATAGACTGTACCCATGTCTCCATAATGCCTCAAACAAAAATGAATACAATTTTTGAACTAAGCATCATGGAATCACAGCTTCCTAAGAATTTGCAAATGGAAATCAGCTATCAAATCTGCCACCTGCATTTTCCTATCCATTGCTTTTTCGGGTTTTGAGGGGGTTCAAACATCAAAGTCAAGGATGAGAAATCAATTGAGTCCAATTAGAAGGACCAGATAGAGCTCATACACAGTGTACTATATTCACCCAAATGTGGATTACTCTTTCCATTGTGAAGAACAAAATTTACAAAACAATAATTTTAATGAACTCCATTTTAACAATTACAGTGATACGTTGTCGTATTTTACAGTAAAAGAAACCTAACCTTGATAACAAGTTGTCAAAGGCCCAATTCTGTTAGATAAAACATGATTTTGCATCTTGAAAAGCCAATGATACCAGTTGAACTTATCTGTAGTTGACCCAACTAATAACTCACTCACTCAACTCAGTAATCATCTAACTGTGACTCAAATGCATATAAACCCAGTAGCTTAAATTCCTTCCTTTCACTTCCTCCTGTGCCAGCCTAAAATAGCTCGTCATGGACATCATGTCATCAAGATCTATAATAATGTTGATCATGGACAATTCTGTCACAGTGTGCTTAGATTGTATTATTGGACAATATATAGAGAAAATGATTTGTTTTGGAGCAGATTATAAATCAGTAATTTCTGTTAAGGTAAACTAGCAAGCTCAAAACCGATACATTCAGTTCGGACTGAATTGTGTATAAAGAAATAATGCAGTATTTCACCTTAATCAGAATTAACCAGCTTAACTCAAATGGACATCCTCAGCAAAGGACAATGACTCCTCTCCAGTATGTTTGTTGCACTCTCTAGAACTGACAAAACATGTGTTTGGTAACATGGAAAAAAATCATCTTTATTCATTTAGCCTTTCTACAATAGATGTATACTCTATAAGAAACATCAATCAAGATGCAGTAAAAGATACTAATTTGGTTGGCTTCTTCTTTGATTTTTGGGTGGGAAACTTCAACATTATCATCAAATTAGAGTAACTGCTACGAGGTTCAGCAAGTTGCCAGATACTTCCACTAGCACCAGAAGATATTGCCAAAATAACCATAATGTTGCCAAGTACCATTTGCACTTTTTTGCTAACTTGAAAAGCATCTAAAAGCCTACCAAGTACTTGATGATGTGATCAAAGCGTACAATCAAAACTAAGAAAAGCACATTAACGGTTAACCATCCAGCATGCAAAGACACAGAAATGTAAACAAAGTGCAGAAAAAATACCTTTGCGAGTGTGGAAACCTGTAGGCTTGCAATTATTTCCCTTGTAATAACCTCGAGGACTCCTTTTTGAGGTGAGAATATCGAGTGAAGACGTGCGCTTTCTCCTGAACGCCCTCCCTATTCCAATTATCAGCCCCAGCGGCATTTTACTTGCTTTTTCTTCCTCCACAAATGAAGCACTTAACCGAGTAAATTTTCTACATCTCAAACAAAAATTGTCAGGTTCGTGAACTCAGTAATGGCCTCAATAAGTTTATCATAGAAGAAGCCAAAGAAATATGTAATTCTGTAACAAAAACTGTACGTATTTTCGAAAATTTTAACATTACACAATCAAGTCAGTCTAGTGTTCATAAATCAAATGGGTTCTTTCAAAAGTTACCGAAAGAGGGGGAATTGTTTTTTCGAATTTTACTATTATTCAGTCTCGTCATTTTATATCCGTTAAAATGTTAAAATGGTTCCTATCTTTTGATTATCAAGAAAAATTCTAAATTGTGATTGTAATTATTTCTAACATATACAAGAATTTTCAGCAATTAAGATAGAAACTTACTTGGAGCACGATTTGGGGTCCCTTTCAGAGCAGCAATAAGAGTTTTAATGGCGAAATTCTTGAAGTGTTTCATGGTTTTCCGCCCTTAATGGGCCTCAACCCTTGTGTCGCGAAATCTAATTGGGCCTTGACATCCAGATTCAAAGCCCAAAGTTACAAAAATTTGAAGATAAAAAAAAAATAATTTCAAAATACCACTCTTGTTTCATTTATTTTAAAAATATTTTTTTAACAAATTATTATTTTAATTTATTATATTAAATAATATTAAATTTGCTTCTTGAATCTTTGATTATTTACACAATAAGTCCTTTATTTTTATAATTTTCCCACTTTAGTCTTTATAATTCCTCTTTTATTTTAATTCCATCTTCTTTTATTTGCAACTCAAGTCCTTTAATTTTTGAATTTTTGTAAATTAATCTCCATATTTATATTTTTATATCAATTTAATCTTTTATATTATCACTATTTGATACATATGTTACAAATTATATTGTGTATCAATGTTTGATACAAATGTTACAAATGATATTTTGTAACAATTTATGTTACAAATTGAGATGTAAAATATTAGTGATACAAAATATTAATTCATATAACACGTGCTGTGTAAAATAACATAATATAATTTGTAATATATTCAGTGAAACAATATATCATTTGTAATATTTGTATCATAAGCTCCCCACTAGTGAGGAGGAGATCACCCTTGTAGATCATGATACTAAACAGAAATTGTTACAACTACAAAATCAACTCTAAACTTCAATAAGTTTGTATTAATATACACATTAGACTCTAAAAACCTATTGATACTATGTCACACCAATATGATATAGATTTGTAACACAATGTCAAATTTAACAAATAAAACTATTGATTTTATCATTTGTAACAGACGTAACATCAGTGATACAAAATATCAATTCATGTAACATATGATATGTAAAATAACATAATATAATATGTAACATATTCAGTGATACAAAATATCATTTGTAATATCTGTATCAAATAGTGATAATATAAAGAATTAAATTGACATAAAAGCATAAATATAGGGACCAATTTGTAAAAATATAAAAGTTTAAGGACTTAGATTGCAAATAAAAGAGGATGAAATTGAATTATAAAGATGAAGGACTTGTCATACAAATAATTAATTTATTATTTTATTAATTAATATATTATTAGATATGTAGTATTTTTAAAATAAATTTGTTAAGTTATTAGATTTGAAATATATTAAAAGTACATAATCCTTGAATCCAAATTTTTCTTCACCAACTAATTTTTGTTTTTGCAAATCAGGTTCTATATTCAAAATAGAGCCATATTTACCCGGAAACTTGAAGGCAGGGGCAGAAGGACAGGGGCCGACCGCCCTCACAATATTTTTAAATTTTTCTAGATTTGTACAATTTTTTTAATATATATATATATATATATAACACATATATATACTTTGCCCCATTAATATTTTTTTGTCACTCTACGAGAAAATCCTAGCTATACTACTGCTTTAAGCTCAAACTTTGTAATTCAAAACTCAAAAGTGGCATAAATTATAGCATTTGTAAATTGTTCCTCAATTACTATCTAAACGTAATAATGCAATAAAATTAATGTAAGAAATGAATGCGTTACAGTTCGGTAACCCAAATTCTGTTGGACTGAATCTAAAACGTTCTCGGTCTCAAATATGTAGTAAAATTAAAATTATGAGAAAAACTGGTGTCTGTTATGAAATTAAAATTATGCACATGTTTTATCAGGACTAAGATTTTTCTCACACAAGTATATATATACTATGTATTCTAGAGTTAGTGAACTAGCACATCTTTGTAACCATCTTTGATATAGTGGATTATTCTATCTTCTGTCTGTGGATTTTTCTTCGTGTTATAGGGTTTCTCATATAAATTTGTGTGTTTTTGTTCCTTTTTTGTTGTCTATATTTCGTTCATATTATTATAGAATGTTTTATAGTACTTGATTTAATAAAAGAAACAAAAGGAATCTATTACGTTTACTGTTTAAAAAATCTTTTACATTTGATAGTCGTAGGTGTGAAGAAATAAAAAGAGAACCAATTTTATTAAGCAAAACGGTATATTGAAAATACAATTACAAAGGGGTTTTTAAAGTAATGAAAACCCTAATCTATATTAAGTAAACAAATATTCTAATATATATATTTTATATTATAACATATATATTATATTCTAACATCCCGTCTCAAACTCATGATGTTACAACAATAAGCAGCGAGAGTTTGTCAAATAAGAAACGAAAACGATGTACTGAATGTGACTTTGTGAAAAAGTCAGCAAACTGCAACGATGAAGAAACAAAAGGTAAAGAAATAGTGCCATGCTGAAGATGGTGGCGAATCAGATGACAATCAATCTCAATATATTTCGTGCGCTCATGGAACACATAGTTGTGAGAAATCGAAATAGCACTTTTATTATCACAATACATAGGAATCAGAGAGGAAAGAGAAACACCCATGTTAGCAAGTAATCAATGCAACCACACAATCTCAGTAGTGGTAGACGCCATAGCACGATACTCTGCTTCAGTAGAAGAACGAGAAACTACATTTTGCTTCTTACTCTTCCAAGAGATAAGTGAGTCTCCCAAAAATAGACAAAAACCAGTAGTGGACTTGCGATCAGTTGGGTTACTGGCCCAATCAGCATCAGAGTATGCGCGGAGCTCCAAGGAAGAAGTCGATAGGAATAAGAGACTCTGAAAACAAGTACCACGAAGATAGCGCAGAATACGAACAACAGCTCCCCAGTGAACGGTAGTCGGAGCAGAGACAAACTGACTAACAATGTGAACAACATAAGCAATATCAGGACTGGTGATGGTGAGATAGACGAGACTTCCAACGATAGTGCAGTACAGATTGGGATCAGGCAAAGGGATACCGTCAGAAGGTGAATAACGAACATTGGTTTCAAGAGGAGTATCAGCAGTCTTAGTATCAGTGAGACGAGTACGCTCAATAACATCAGTTGCATACTTAGATTGAGTGAAAAGATAACCTCTAGGAGAAGAAGAAACCTCGATCCTTCATTTCAAAACGACGAGCTAAATCAGATTTTAAGACAACAATACCATTAACACCATCACCAGTGATAATCATGTCATCAACATATAAAAGGAATAAAATACGACCAGAGGAGGTGCATCTAGAAAATAAAGCAGAATCATGAAGGTTGGATATAAAGCCAAGAGAGGCAACAACAGTATAAAATTTTTCAAACCAAGCGCGAGGTGCCTGTTTGAGACCATAAAGTGCTTTCTTAAGTTTGCAGACATATCCAGGACAATGAGAAACACCAGGATGAGGAACCATATAGACGTCCTCCTGAAGGGTTCCATTTATGAATGCGTTTTTAACATCCAACTGAGGGAGATTCCACAGGAAAACAGAAGCAACTTCAATAAGTGTACGAACAGTAGTCATCTTTGCAACAGGAGCAAAAGTCTCTTCATAATCTAAACCATATTGCTGACTAAACCCCTTAGCAACCGCAACCAACCTAGCCTTGTAGCGCTCAATTGAACCATCAGATTTGGTTTTGATTTTATAGACCAAACGTGAACCAATAGCATGTTTACCCTGAGGTAATAAAACTAGATCCCAAGTGTCTGTCTTATGTAAAGCAGAGAGTTCATCAGCCATAGCCTGTTGCCAAAGAGGATCTAGAATAGCCTCTTTATAGGAAGAATGTTCAGAAAGCTTGTGAATAAATGTTAAGAAACAGCAGAAAGATTCTGAATAACAAGAATAAGCAAAATCAGGTAACTTAGTAGACTTACGAATACGTGGAGGATATCGAGAAGAAGGAGGTTGATCAACAATCTCAGATGGTGCTTGGGTGGCCATAAAAGGAGAAGGATCATTATGAGGCGGTGCATGCGTACCTGGAGTAGGAGAAGAATCAACAACAAGTGGGGTAAGAGAATGTGAGCTATCGGTACTATCAGAAAAGGGATCAATATGAATGAGATCAGCCTTAGTCATGGTATGAGTATTATCAGAAATAGAAAAGAATGGAATATGCTTAAGAAACACAACTTGACGGGAAACATATAGTTTTTTATTAATAGGATCAAAACAACGATAACCCTTTTGTCCCTCCCCATATCCTAAGAAGACACAAATAGCAGAACGAGAAGTCAACTTACTACATTCTACTTGAGGACGAAGGACAAAACATGTGCACCCAAAAACTCTTAGAAGAGAATAATCAGGAGGATGTCCAAATAGTGTTTCAGAAGGTGATAAACCCGAAGTGTGAGAGGATGGAATTTTATTAATTAATTGGACAGCAGTTAAAACTGCTTCTCCCCAAAATTCACTAGGAACTTTGGTAGATAAAAGTAGAGAACGAGCAGTTTCAATAACGTGTCTATGCTTACGTTCAGTAATACCATTTTGTTGTGGGGTGTCAGTACATGAGAATTAGTGAATTGTGCCATCAAAAGCAAGCAATGTAGAAAAGTCAGTAGAGGTATACTCTCCACTCAAGTCACATCTGAAGCATTTAATAACAGCAGAATGTTGAGTTTTAACAAGTACTCTAAAAGAAAGATAAATGGAAAGAAAATCAGAACGTCGTTTCATAAGATAAACCCAACAATAACGACTATAATCATCAATAAACGAGACATAATATCTAGACCCTCATTTTGTAGCAATAGGAGCAGGTCCCTACACATCAGAATGAACAAGATCAAATGGTGCAACAGAACGAGAAATACTTCGAAGAAAAGGTAAAGCAGAAAATTTAGCTAATTTACAACCACTATAGTCAGAAATATCATGAGTTCGCAAATCTCCCAATTGACCTTTAGAAACTAAAAATTTTAAATGACTAGCAGAAACATGTCCAAGGCGAGAATGCCACAAATAAAAACTAGAAGAAGAAGAATTCAAAGAAAAAGAAGACAAATCAACACTAGAGGCTGCATCATGCGGTGGTTGCAGATTGTCCAAAACATATAAACCTCATTTTCTATGGCCTATCCCAATCAGCTTCTGAGATTGAGGATCCTGCACATGACAAGCAGTAGAAGAAAATTGAACTAAGTATCCAGAGTCACATAACTGACCAATAGATATAACATTCAAAGAAAGAGTTGGAACACAATAGACATCTGAGAGTGATAAATTGGATGTGTTAATAGAACCAACCCCTACCAAAGGCAGATGAGTGCCATCAGCAGTCATAATAGACACAGACGAATTTGAAGGGCGTAAAGAATCAAACAGTGTGGAGTCAGAAGACATGTGTTTAGAGGCACCTGAGTCAAAGATCCACGAGGAAGAAATACTTGAGGAGTTCTGGGACGACAAACCTGCATGAGTAGAGGCAGACATAGCATGAGGTTGAGTGGCAAGAAACTTCTGAAACTGCTAAGTTAGAGTAGTGAGCTGGGGATTAGAGGGAGGTGCTCCAAGAGTAGGTGAGTCATAAGGTGACATGGCTACTACTATGTTAACATTGGGACGATAAAATTGATGTTGTGATTACTGTTGACTCTGTAAATATTGTAATTTTTTAGGACATTGAGCCTTCCAATGTCCTTTTTTTTTTTTTTTTTTTTTTTTTGCAAAAGCTACACTCATTACTAGCAACTTGCACATAACCTCTGTTCTGATTCTGCGTAGATGGTCGAGAAGGGACAGCTAGAACAGAAGTACTAGAAGTAGGAAGGGATGCCTCACCTGTTAGGGATTTCAAACGTGTTTCCTCAGCCACAAGTTCACTAACTACTGAATCAACAAAAGGAAGAGGAGAACGATGCAAGATAGAGCCTCTAAGGCCCTCAAAAGAATTACGAAGTGCCATAAAAAACTGAACCAATCGTTGCTCCTCTCTATAAACAATATAATCCTCACAAGCTTTCAGTCCTGCCGATTCTGTAAGAGCCAACTCATCCCAAATCGATGTCATAGCAGTATAAAATTCCAGAATACCCATATTTTTCTATTGTAAAGCTCGTATATCAATCTCCAACTGAAATCGTTTTGCAAAGTTAGACTTAGTATATAACTTCTGCAAATGATCCCAGACTTCCTTAGCAGTTTCATATTTTGCCAACTGTGCACCAATGGAATGATCGACAGAATTGTGAATCCAAGTAAGAATTTTTGCATTGTTTGACTCCGAAACATCAACATCAATAGTATATCAATCTCCAACTGAAATCGTTTTGCAAAGTTAGACTTAGTATATAACTTCTGCAAATGATCCCAAACTTCCTTAGCAGTTTCATATTTTGCCAACTGTGCACCAATGGAATGATCGACAGAATTGTGAATCCAAGTAAGAATTTTTGCATTGTTTGACTCCGAAACATCAACATCAATAGTATAATTATCACTAGTAATCTTAGGTATCACAATAGTTCCATTAATATAACCCCATAATTTTTTACCCTTGAGAAAATTTTTCATCACGGTACTCCAATATGAATAATTCTGACCAATTAATCTTATATTAATAGATTGAAGAGAATCATCCCTTTCAGTTGCCATTATTAAATCTGGCCTAAAGGACCTAAAACACTCTGGCGGCAAGCATGAAAATTACCCTGATTTGGTCCAGTTTTGATTTGGTACTCTTTCAATCACTGGGTCCAGAATAAATCACTTGGTCCAGAATCATCCCGAGAAGAACAGTCCCTCTCCCTTTATCTCTCTAGCCGTCTCTAGGACTAGGAATATACATACACATATATAGGTGTAGAGAGATAGAATGGGTGGTCGGAAGTTTGCTGTTCTTCAATGTCCAGAGGATTCAGATTACTTAATGAAAACTACTACTGAGCCGAGCCTCCCCTTCTGCCGACGACTTGAAGAAGGTGATCGCAGCCGGAAGAGAGAAGTGTGCTATTGGCCGGACCTGCTGCTGCTGCTGTTGCCGGACCTGCTTGCTGTTGCTGTTGCCGGACCTGCTGATTCACTGAAGAAAGACGGAGGTGGCGGCTGAAATAAATCACAAATAATGGTTCTTCCCTGTTGGCCGGACCTCCTGATTAGTTTTTGGTCATAGAGACCAATAGGAATTTTTGTGGGATTGGTGGTGCTATTGGCCGGAACTGCTGCTGTTGCTGTTGCCGAACCTGCTGATTCACTGAAGAAAGACGGAGGTGGCGGCTGAAATAAATCACAAATAATGGTTCTTCCCTGTTGGCTGGACTTCTTGATTAGTTTTTGGTCATAGAGACCAATAGGAATTTTCGTGGGATTGGTGGTGCTGTGCTGCTGTTGCTGTTTTATAAATTTGGCTCTGATACCATGTGAAGAAATAAAAAGAGAACCAATTTTATTAAGCAAAACGGTATATTGAAAATACAATTACAAAGGGTTTTTTTTTATAATAATGAAAACCCTAATCTATATTAGGTAAACAAATATTCTAATATATATATTTTATATTCTAACAGTAGGGAATTTTAGATGGAGAATTTTCTACTTTTTTATTTAAACTTTTTTTCTTACCTTAAAGGAGAGCAAGAGCACATGCTTACAACATCTCTAATGCAATTGTAAATTGCTAAAATATTTTTATTACATAAATAAAATAGACAATGTCTAAAAAACTTTATCTTCAATCCCAATTTAAAATTTGTACCACATAATGCATTGAAGGTGCTTTTAGATTTCTAGCCCTTGGGGAATAATTGTATAAAATTTACTGTCGAGCTTCAACTCAAGACTGGGCCCAAACTGATCTTTAGGTAAAATAAAACTGGTCCCGATTTCAGTATCCAAATGAATTAATGGGCTGTCAACAGTTCAAATGGAATAGACAAATTGATAGAAATAGCACTTGATGTCGAAGTACATAAAAGTAAGTTTTGTCAAGAAAAGGAAAAAATCTCAATGCTGAGGGCACTAATCTTAGTGCTGTCTCGAGTAGTGATGAACAGATTTTAATAACTTTGGTGGGATGTTAATAAAGGAAGTTATGGTCCTATAAAGATGAGAAAATGTACAAATCTTATGGTACCTTGAAATAACGTGATGATGATCAGATGTCTATTTATTAGGATAATTAGGTCTGTTGAGCAAAAATTGGCCACCTAAATAATAAGGTTTATACTTCAAAGATTGTTGATGTTGATGTTGATTTTGATTATCCTTATATATATACGCTAAATTATTTTGACACTCCACCTAACATTATCAAAGTAATTCAAGAATGACCGTATAAAGTAAAACATAACTATTATATCGATCTAAAGCTTCATTTGATGGGTCAAAAACTATACTATTCTTGTGACTATAGTCGTTGTTTAATTAGTGCACTATCACTTGTTCACACCAACTTGTGTCTAGGTGAGAGTTTCGCGGATCCTTACCTATAGATTAAATATGAAAAGAGGTGCAAAAGGAGGGGGACATACCCGCTTTTCTCCATAAATACGGAGGAGAAATATAGAATTTTAAAACAACATATGATAATTATTATTAACAGTTGATACATCTAAACATGGAACAAATTGGAGATTTTTCTTTCATAAAGTCAATTGTGGTTGAGGCGAAGCCTAAATTGTGACTTAAGTAGTTTAACGTATCTGTATTACACATTTTTTAGTATTTTTTGTTGTTTTATAGTTGTTGTCTTCTTAAAATAAATTACAACATCCCGGACTGAATTGACCCTGCTCGAAGGCGGAATACTTGGTGGCGGATCAATGCATAACCTAGGGATAACTACCTCTAAATTTTGTACCGATATATATATATATATAGCAGAAAGATTACGTGTTGATTCAATGTTGTTGGAAGTAGTGAAGGTGCCATTAACTCGTCTTAGGGAACGTTTGGACACTATAAATTTGCAGATTAGTGCTTGTACTCATGGTTTTCAGCGTCACGTAACTTTAAACACGTGATTTACCCAAACAGTCCTATTTAGTGCTCATTTGGTGTAGTTTATAAACTGATTTATTTGATCAAAAATAATTTATTTGACTAAAAAATTTGTCTTCACTGCATGACATTATATTGTTGGCAATTCTTAATCAAATAAACTATTTTTAATTGAAAAACTGATTTATGATCTATATCAATCAAGCCTTTATTTCATATCGTATTCATATAACAGGGTGTTAGTACTTTTATTTTACCAGGCTCAAAGCCACATAATCTTGTACAAAAGTAAACATACATGAGAGTGTGACCAAAAGGGACGGTGATGAGTACGATTAAAAATTGTAAAAAAAGGGGGAGAACACAAAACACTTGGGGGACTATTTCTCTCCTGGAATACAGTACTGTACATTCTTCTTCTTCTAGTGTTTAGGGTTCAATTCCTTGGGTAGGGTTTCTGGTGTAATAGATAGGATCACGGGAGTGTGTTCATATTTTGTTGTTTTGAGTAGTGTGTAATTGAATTGTCTGTAAACAGGTTCGTATTATTGTGATTTTTCATAGTGCATGTGGGGTACTTCTGTGATTGAGCTCAAACATGCATGATGTAGATCTTAAGGTCAATCCATGGTGAAATATTTGTCTTGTTTCTTTTGATCTGCATATTTTCTTTTCTTCCAGTGAGTTCTTTGTAGGGTATTATCAAAACCCTTCAATCATGAAGTTTCATATCATAAGAAAGAAATTGAGAAATAAGGCATTCTCTAGTTCTCCATATTTTATGGATTAAAGAAAGAAAATTAGAGAAGAAAAAAGCATGAATAATCAGAGAAAGAGGGCCTTTTCCAAATAATCGATCTTCTGTTCTTGTTTTTCCATATGGAACACAATAAAATATGCATTGAACTTGTTACATTAGAGACTCATCTGCAGCCGAAAAAAAAATGGTAGGAACAAATGAAAATATGATAGGAAGATGCATGTCCAACAAACAAAAGTTACTACTATACTACTACTGCTTCTTCTTCTTCTTGCCAATACCTCTTTATATATTCAAGTCTTCTTTCATTTCCAAAAACTGAATCAAAATAGAGAAAATATAAGTCAGGCATGCTCTTTTTCATCCCAGTCTGGTCTGCCAAGTGTGAACTCTAAGCTCGGGTTTTTATAATTCATATTGGACCCTTGATAGCTCTTGGGCATGGAAGAATCACATTCCTGCAATGTTTAAGGTTGTCATTCATTCATATCCAGTAGAGTACTTGCATGAAGCAAAGAGATCAAGAGAAAGAGAAATTAGTTACCAAGGGAAATAAAATATAGTGGAGTGCTTGCATGAAAGGGAATTCATATTTCATATTCCACGACGATTATTAGTATAGTCGTCGTGAATATTTCCATCCCTCATGGAAAGTCTTGTTCAACTGTTTTTAGCCATGGTGGAAACTCAGATTTTTGCGTAGTGTTGCCCGCTTATCTTGACAATAAGAAGAAAATTGAAAAAGGAAGGGAAGACCTCAAATGAAATAAAGGAAAGAAGGGGCAAGAATATTTAGTTTTCCTCCTTCAATTCCTTTCTACTCATATTGAAACAAAGAAGTTAGAAGTTTTCAGTTCAGATTTTTTCCTCCATTATCCTTTATGTCGACCTAACGTTAACACTTACTCTTGAACAAAGGTAATCTTAAATAGTTTTTGAAATAACGATCTAAGATGTAACACAAATATATAATACCTCTATCTGGTGACTGGAATTTTGTTGTGACGGAAAAAATGATGATCTAAGACCATTCAAGTCACCGGCATTTGCTTGTAACCAACCCTCTCTGTTGCTGAAGAACAACAATTACAGAAATTTGTTAGTACAATTATGTTTACTTTACCATTTTATCACATGACATCCCAATTTTACTATGGTCGTAGCGCGAGGTGCTAGACAAAAAACATATTTCTTAGGCTACATTGCACTAGAAAATGCTCTCTACTGCTTTTTTCAAATACGAACTTGCTTTTAGTAATTTGCATTGCATAAGTAATTGATATATATCTTCATAACAGAAAAAGTTAAAAGCAAATTTTCAGTGAACTGATTGTTTGATACTTGAAGCCGGACATGAACAGCATTAATTTCTAAAGGATTTTCCAAACTTGTGTATTAATTATGTGACAACATTGTATAGCACAAGGACAAGATTTATAACTTTATATTCATCTTATTCAATATTATCTAGTTTAACATACAAAATGTGTAATACGGACATGATAAACAAATCAACATACTTCAAGAAATTATTTGAGTTATCCAGGTTTTTATTTTTTAATTTTTTTTAATTTTATATATAGTTCATAGACTATTCGGGAATTGTTTTATGCATGGTTTCCTTCGTTGGCTTAATGTATTCATATGGCAAACAAATGTATAATTAAGGTCCAATGTGGTTATGGATTTGAAAATAATTAGTTCCAACTAAATAGATTTCAGCAAAAAGACAGCTGAAGGTAATATATGGAATTATGAATTAATTTATAGGGTAGAGGAAAATAATGTCAGCATAGTTAATTAGGGCATAAAATGAAGAAATGCTCACTTGAAGGATTTTACAATAATTAGTTAAAATGATTAATTTTGGCCATTGAACTAACTTACAATCCAAGAAGGAAAAATGACCTTGAACCGGCCTCAATTATTATTCATCAAATACATTAATGGTGTGAAAAGCTTCTTTTAGGTTTTCACATGTATAACAACTTCTTGATACCTTATACATTGTTAATTTTCAAAAACATTGTTTTCACCTTAGCTAACAAAATTATGTATCGTTATTCAAAACAACAATGGAATGTTCACAGATAAAACATGTTCATTTACCTACATATACGCGAACAATTCACAAAGAGAAACAAGTTCCAAATGTATAAGCACGTTCCATAGATGAAACTTGCACAATGCCATTCTAGTTATATTGATAAATTAATGTGAGTTGAATGGATTACAAGCCAAGCTATAGATGGTTAAAACTGCAAAGGTGTGTGTGTTAAATTCTTTCTTTTCCACCTAAAAATCTCTAAAAGCATGATAGATGAAACATGCACAAAGAAGGAAACCAAAATTCAAGAAACAAGGGATGGTTTCTATATGGAATATGGGTGAATGATTGAGTGAGTATTTGGTATTGATTAAACTCATGACTCTCAAGTGCCTAAGACCTATAAAAAAATGAAATTGAGGCCTCATAATGAGTATCACGTTGAGCAATCCGAACCGGTTGGGTCAAATCTATTTATCGACCGAACAAGTTAGTATCATTATACATAGGAATCCTACCAAGTCAACTTGAATCAGTGAAACTGAACTCTAGAGACTTGCTTTACTTCAATAACATTTTGATTGAAACAGCAAGCTGAATTTCTGGGAATGTGATGTTATAACTGAAGGATAGTTGTTTGGATGAGAGGGTGAGGTACTGGTCTAGAAAAGAAGTTGTGGTGGACAAACATTGACTATACATACTGTCTCAAAATTTGTGCATTCTATGCTACATTGTCATCAATATATTTATTTAATATCTATAGAAGTTCAGTGAAATCTTTTGGGGAACAAAATTGTTCATCATATTCAGACTAAGAATGGAAACAATATCTTAAAATAGAATAGAAAGAAAGAAAACAGTGTTCCTCAGAATTTAGGGACTTCTATTTTTCGCCATTTTAGACAGTTTGGTAGCAAAAGAGGAATGATTTAGACAAAGGCAAATGCCACTTTACTGCCAAAGCTATCTTAATGCATAGAAGCTGGTTCCAAAACAGTGTCCTATATGTGATTCCTCTATCTATGAATACACACAGAAACCATAAAAAAAAAAAAAAAAAATATATATATATATATATATATATATATAAATAGTACTGTAACTTTAAGAAAAGGAGAGCACTAAGTCAAGGTACTTGTCCTTTTTTCTTGGTCCTATATGAAATATATATCTCCTCGTGAATAGAATAAGAACAAGGTTTTGAGAATTAAATACTTTAGGAACAGGATTAAGAAATAATTCCAGGGAGAAAAAGGAAAAGTGTAGCAGAGGTTGCTTTTTTTTTTTTTCTTCTTAATTTATCCTTTGATTGTGTTTACTGTAACTTTTTTTAAGTACCACATCAATGCTACGTAAGCCAATGTCAGGTGAAAATCTTCCAAAATCAAAGACTAAAATAAAGAAAAGACGAAATGAAACAAAACAAAAGCAAAAGCTGCCACAAGAACCCTTTTATTCTTCAAAAATGGTGGACGTGAGTTTGCATTTTCTAAGTTTCAGGTACCATGCAAAAGGAAAAGGAAAGGAATTCATTATTCCATCATTATTTTAAAGCAGTACGTGGACATTTAACAGATACTTCCATACATCTATGTATATAATATATATGTGAATATATATATATATATAAATATATAGAGAGAGAGAGACATGAGAGAAGAGAGAGAGAGAGAGAGAGATGCAGACCTTGAGGAGTTGCTCCATAATGTGCTCGCAGTGGAAGGGTAATCAGATTCTTGTTGCAAAGATCCATCGGATGAGCCTCTTTGATCAATGAGCCGTCGCAATCTGGCCCGGTCACCTGCACCGGCACTGCCTATTGTGGAGAGATCATCTTCACCGGAGCCATCCGAATGGCCTTCAAGAAAGAAGCCAAAAATTTCAAGATGAATGCTAATGCAATGCATGCGTTGCCTAAAAAACATGGAAGGGTTTAAATGACTACATATCTAAGAATGAAATGAACTGTGAGACTGTTAAGAAAGTTAATAATTAAATCTGCTAAAGCAAGACGAATTACCTGAAGAAGCTGCAGGCTTGTCAGTGGTTTTAACAGTTCGATACATCTGTATTGGAAAGTATATATATGTAATTAAAGACAATTAAAAATCATTAAAAGAAAACTGAAAACACTCTCAGATCTCTCTTTCTCTCTCAAATGAATGTAGTATTTGTAAAACTTCTGGGCTTCTGAGTCATGTGTTGGTTTGATCATTAATCACGAGGTTGATGTTTGATAAGGCAGTAATGAGCTGTATTATTGAAAAATGATGACTTGCTTTTGTCTGTTATCATTCTACAATTTCTGCAATTCTCTCTCAATCTTTTTCCTCTTTCACTACTGCTCTGACTGTCAGCCCCTCCCAAGACTTCTCCAATTCATTAATTCATTCATTCACTGCACTCATCGGCTAATGTGCCGGAGAAATAGACGGAGACCTCTACAGACATCATAAACTCAGAGAGAGAAATGTGAGTTTTCATTTTTCAGTACCTGTAAATGGCTCTTGACATGAGCTAGAGTGAGATCTTTGACATCCATGAGCTCAAGAACTGACTTGGGAGTGGCTCCTGAAAATCACAAACAAACTATAAAAATGGAAGATATATCCCAAAAATTCCATATTTCTAAACAAAAAAAAAAAAAAAAAAGATGAAAAAAGAACACAGAAAAATAGAAAGTAAACGCAACAAGAAAAAAAATTCGAGAATAAATCAACGGAAATTAGGGAGAGAAAATATTTTACTTTCATGGCCACCAAGAAGCTCAACTGCGTGAACAAAACGCGCATGAAGGGTGCTAGTCCATCGCATTCTGGGTGCCCTCATGCTTCTTTTTGTCGGGAGTTTGGGAAGAAATCTTGATCTCATCATCCCATGGGAAGCCTCAGAAGGCCCTACTCCATACTGCTGACTATGGTGACGGTGGTATTGGTAAGACGAAGACATCCCGTTAAACCTTGCGCCACCACCGGCCGGTATTCGGTAAGCCGAGGAGGAAGCGTTAGGCCCCGAGTTCAAAATCGACATATGATCCAAACCACCACCAAAATAAGGTGAAGCTGAGTGTGAAACTGAAGGAGAACATAAAGACGTACAAGAAGAAGACGATGCTATAGTGGATGACCAAGAGGGACAAGTCATTTGATAGAAGCACATCTTTGGATCCTTGTCTCTGCTGGCATGGTCCAGAGGCAAGAAAGGGAATGGACGGTTGGGATAAACCGGAATACCCTTAATAGGCCTCAAACCATCCGATACATCCAGAACTGAAACCCCATGATTTATGTGATTTAGCTGGCTATTAGATTGGTAGATATGGTGATAAGGGTTTTGTGGTTGTTCTTCTTGACCTCCACCGTAGAAATTTCTTCGAAACAGACTTTCTCCGGCAGTTGCAGGGTGAGCTAAGGACAGCTCAATGAAGGTATCGCAACTCTTGGATGCGTTTGCTTCACACCTTGTGGAAAGATCGAATTTTGCAGCAACTTCACTAACGCCATTGCAGATTGCTGATGAGGAACTGTTGGGAGGACTAATGTGGAGAGAAAGATCAGGGACTGGATTTGAAGATGGTTCAACGAAAATCCCTTCCAAGGGCATTTTCCTTGCTAGATTTTCTTGATAATTTAAAAATCCAAAGTAATATAGAAAAGGGAAATAGGAGACAGAAAAGGAAACTCCAAATTTTGTTGTGGGAGATTAAAATTTGTTTGGAGATTGTAAAAGTGTTGGGGAAAAACTTGGTGTGCTATAAAGGCTAAAGTTGAGAAATCTAGGAGATATATGGAGTAAAAGAAGAAGAGTGCAATCTCTCTTTTATCTTCTCACCAAATCCAATCTGATATCAGGAAACAGAAGTAAGAGAGAATAAACAGGAACATAAAAAGACAATTAAACCTCAATTTTTTTTTTCTTGATTCTGGGAAATTTTGTTTGAGGGATTAAATTCCCTCAAAAGACTGTAAAGCTATGAAAAGACTAGTACTACATGTATGCTTCAAAAGCTAAAGAAGAAAACTCAATGAGAAATGAAGTAAAGAAAAGTGGATTATATTATTCTATAGAGAGTAGAAGAGGAGAAGAGGGAATTCCAGAAAGGCATGTAAAGGAGAAGGGGGAATTGGGTTTGGTGTTCTTACCTCGAGAGTATATCTAGGAAAATGACACTAGAACGAGATCTCTTCCTCTCGAGTCAAAACACACAAAGCAGAAAATTATTATATAAAAAAAAAAAACACAATCATTAATCAACACAAAAAACAAAAGATAAAAAAGCATAAACAACATAAAAAAGATGTGTTGCTACTTTTTGATTTCCTTCCCCGTAGACGACGGGTTAAAAAATCTTGAAAGAGAGAGACCCTCTACTGTGATTCCTTTTTCCCCCACCCTCTTCGCTTCTCTCACTCTCTCACACACACACACTCACACACTTACAGTAGAGAGAGAAATACTCATACACACACGTACAAACATAATATTTTTTATGATTTCAGTGAAAAAGGACATTAAAGAAATTCCCTTTTCATGCTAAGAAATGACAGGCTACACAGGATAATCTAATCAAATTCTCTTAAAACTAAATTATATATAAATCTTGTCCTATACTAGACAATACATATACACACACTGATACACAACTCCAAATCTTGAAATTTTAATGTTTTTTTTTTTTTTTTTTTTTCAAATTTTAATTTGGGCCTTTTGTTTGAAGTCTAATAGTATATTTTATATAGATATAAGCACAGAAGCTAACAGAGTACAAATAGACTCATTGACTTGATCAGTTTAGACATCCCAAAAAGGGTATTTGTTTGCTAGTGTGTATTTGGTTGATCATGTGCATAAACCAAAATAAACCCACATTACCTTCTAATTCCTTTTCATACTCCCAAATGTTCCCTTCTAATCTTTCAACACCTTTGTCTGGCATCTTGGGTTTTTATTATGTCTTCCTCCACATGAAACCCTTCATTTGACTCCACCCCTACCCAACTCCCAAAAAGATGCGAGGGGTTTTTTTTTTTTTTTTTCCCAAAACCCTAGGCTGAATCAACGGGTAAATACAGTAGTATATTTTTTTTTATTGGGAAGTGACTTCTCTAGCACTTTTAATGCTCTTTCACAAGAGAGATTAAAACTAGGTGCAAACATCTTTGTATATGTAATTGCATTTTGAATGAGGGAATACAGTGTGTGACACCTTCTTCGATGTTACACTAAATGACACAAGTCCACAGACGGTGTTTAGCTGGTGCATTAAATGCTAAAATTATATGGGTTTGGTTAATGATCGATGTTTGCTGCTCCACTTTTTCAAAACATTTTAATCAATAAATAATTTCTTCTTAGCATTGTTTTGAACGAGATATGCTCTTTCGCAAAAAACCTTCTTCTTCTTCTAATCTTCTTCTAATTTTCTTTAATAAAAATAATCTGGTAAAAGATAACTTGTCATTCCCAATTATAGCGTAAGAGATTTAGTCACGAGATTTAAATAAATGTAAGAAAAATTAGTGTGACTAAATTAGCGAGTGTAAATGGTTTGGATTAATTTACGATAAAGAAAACAACAAGTGAATTAATGCAGAAAATTGTATTTATTTTTAATTATTGTGTAATTTTTTATTCCAAAATTGTTGGTGGAGTTAGTGAGGGGGAATTCCCCTAAAATTGTCACTAAGCAAGGGTAGAAATCCTTCATTCAATCAGTTACGAAGGGCTTGAGAATTCGTATTTATGCTTATTACAAAGTGTTAGAATATAAAGTTCAACCGTCTTTAATAGTAAATTAACTAAGAAACAAGTAAAGAGCTCACACATTTATTGACCTTGAATACAGAATATTGAGCTTAATGTATTTTAGGTCTCATTACTCCCCAATCTCTCTCCATATTCTAGTTTTCTTAGCATATTTTTGAGGCCTAGGTGTAGCGATAAAAGAAGAAATCCGAGAGCATAGAGCCGCGATGCATCCTAGCTGTAGCAACAAAAGTCAGGAGCCCAATGCCGCAGTTGTGCCCACTAGTCAAGACTACGGCGCTTGTTCAATTTCTAGTAGCTTGAATTTTTTCAAATGATCAAGACTCCCTTTGATCAATCTTCTGAGTTGCCCACATCTACACTATTAATCGAAGATTCAACCCAGAATATTCCTCATCAGGTAATCTTAAATCCCATACTTAATGAACTAATAAAACACTTGATCTCGCAGAAAATATAGCAAATAAATATCCACAAGTGTCTAATAGAGACATCCCGAAAAAGCAATATGAGTTCGATTCTAAAGCCAAAACAAAGTACCCAATTAGTAAACATTATGTTTGCCTCCACACGTTATGTGAATCATATGCACTTACTATTAATAAATTGTCCAATGTATAGAGTCCTAACAGGATGGATTGGCAGATCCAAACTGGACCAAGGCTATAATGAAGAAATAAAGGCCTTTTAGAAGAGCAATATTTGGGAGATGTGTCAATTACCGAAAGGGAGAAGACGATTGGGTGTAGATGTGTCTTTAGAGTTAAACTCAAGAGTGATAGGAGTATTGATAGATATAAAACAAAGTTAGTTGCAAAAAAATATGCACATAAGTATGGTATCGATTATCAAGAGACCTTCACCAGTCAAAATTAATACAATCCGCATTTTTATAAGCAAATCAAAATTGGCATTTGCAACAATTTGACGTCAAAAATGCTTTTCACAATGGAGACTTAGATGAGGAAGTCTACATAGAGTTACCTCCCTGAACTAAATGTAAACCGTCAATAAAAACTAAAGTATGTAAATTGAAGAAATTATTATATGGACTCAAACAAGCATCCCAAGCTTTATTTGGAAAATTCTTGTCCACAATGAAGAAGTTTGGTTATAAGCAAAGTTATTCACACAATATTTTGTTTATAATTTAATCAACACTCTCTATTATACATTTAGATAATAATTTATTTCAATCTATAACTCCAATAAATATGCTCTCTTCTCAATTTTTATTTTATTTATTACGTATACAACAATTCAAATTATTTCATTGGGCATTGGAGATGTTCTTAGCTATACCCACTGCACACTACAGTTTGGCATGTGGATGCTATTAAATGGCACTAAAGTTTGACAAGAATGAAACCTTGAGGATACACTGTAGACTAGTACACTATTAATCTTTGAAAATAATTACAAAAACTTAATTTCTTATTCCCATCAATCTTAAACATTTAATGAAGGTCCCACATAATGAAAAAGATGCCAATTGGATGCCAATTGGAATTATTAATTATAGTACATGATTTATCTTTAAATTTCATTTTCCATATGAACATGCAATTCATATTGCGCATGTTTATTGGATTAAATTGGAGATCATTTGACATTGTTGATGATATAAATAATGACAGTTGTTGTATATTATTTATCTATGGTGACATGCTCGTCTCAACAACTCGATTGTCTTACTAGCTTACCCACCTCGTTGGTCTCATGAGCACGTTTCTAACAAATAGACTGCAATAATCCAACTATTATCAGATTAGTCAGGCAGACAATCCATAAAATGAAAGTTATCACCAGCTATCAGAAATACGAAACATCCCTCATTAACTCATAATAATGAGGGAGATGAAAAGACACCCGTTATCAAATGAGGAAGATGAAAGGATACCCTTATCAAATGAGGGAGATGAATAGACAACCATCATCAATAACTACAGGTCATCCCTATAAATAGAGGTTAACCCCCCAGGTAAAAACAGAACACACAACTCTTATACACTCCATATTGCTATTTAGCACAAATGCTTTAATCATATACTGATTATGCCGGAATGGACACGGGGGAAAAAAGCCCCGCCACCTTTTGTAGGTCTCCACCATTGTCGCCACCGTGCTCGGAGGAGGAGAAAAAATCATTTATCATCAATTGGCGCCGTCTGTAGAAAACTGAACAAGAAGTTATGGCTCGAACCAGAAGAGCTAGGAATGTAACCGCTCCACCAACCCCTGTCGGGGATGTAGGCACCGAGTCCAACGCCGCCACTAATCAGCCACCACAATAATTTACCTCTGCCACTCAACTCGCGGCACTACAAGCTCAGGTGGCGGCTTTAATGGCTCTACTCCAAGACGAGGCAACATCGCCCAAGCCGAGGCAAGTCAACCAGGCAAGCTCACCCAGATAGCCGAGATAAAAAAAAATTAGGCGAGCTCACTCCAGGCGGGCGGGCGGGCGACCTCGCCCAAAAAAAAAAATTTCAAGGTGACAGCTGCTACTGTCTAAAAAATCAAGGCGATGAGCCTATGTCCGAAAAACAAGGTGATGAGCCTATATTTAAAAATCAAGGTGATGAGTCTTTGTCTGAAAAACAAGACGATGAGCCTCTGACTATAAATCAAGGCGATGAGCCTCTGTCAAGAAAACAAGGCGATGAGCCTATGTTTAAAAATCAATGCGATGAGCCTCTGTCAAGAAAACAAGACGGGCGACCTCACTCCAGGCGGGCGGACCACCTCGCCCAAAAAAAAAATTTTAACATGATAGCTGCTACTGTAACAAGACCAGTTGCTACTGTCTGAGAAATAAAGCCAGCTGCTACTGTCTAAAAAATCAAGGCGATGAGCTTATATTTAAAAATCAAGACGATGAGCCTTTGATTAAAAATCAAGGCGATGAGCCTATGTTTAAAAATCAAGGCGATGAGTCTCTGTATGAAAAAGTTAGAAAATAGCAGGTGCAGTAGTTATTTCTACTTTCCATTGACAACAGTATATGAAAAGTAGTCTATGGGAAGTAGAGGGGCTTATGATGATATAAATAATGATAGTTGATGTATGTTATTTATCTATGGTGACACGCCAGCCTCACCAGTTTGCCCACCTCGTTGGTCTCATGAGTACGCTTCTGACAGATAGACTGCAATAATCCAACTATCATCAGATTAGCCAGGCAGATGACCCATGGAATGACAGTTACCACCAATTATTGAGAATACGAAACATCCCTCATTAACTCATAATAATGAGGGAGATGAAAGGACACCCGTTATCAAACGAAGAAGATGAAAGGATACCCTTATCAAATGAGGGAGATGAATGGACACCCATCATCAATAACTGCAAGCCATTCCTATAAATAGAGGCCAACCCCTAAGTAAAAACAGAACACACAACTCTTATACACTACATATTGCTATTTAGCACAAATACTTTAATTTTATATTGATTATCACGCCGGAGTAGACACGGGGAGAAAAAAGCTCCGCCACCTTTTGCAGGTCTCCACCATTGTCGCCACCGTGCTCGGAGGAGGAGAAAAAATCATTTATCATCAATTGTCATTACGTCCTCAATTAAGCTTTTTTATATTCTACTCGTCCCATAAAAACAGTCAATTTTCTTTGTTAATAGAATAATTAATTTCTTAATTTTCTATTTTCTAATATATTCTTATTTTAATATGTCTTGAACTACTATTATATTAATGTAGTATATTAAGAAACACATAATTAAAATTTATTGTTTTAACTATAATAATTAAATTTTTTTAATCTGTGTGAAAATAAAAGTAAGACTATCTTTATGAGACGGAAAGATTTAGTGTTCTTGATAATAATGTGCTTCTGATAGTGTTATTTAACTTATTTACTATCTTTAACCAAATAATACTGTTATATATGATATTGTTATTAAGATACTGATAGTTATATGCTTCTAATACTGTTTTATTAAGATAATTTTATTATAATATTGTTGTTCTGTTGGGTTGAAATTTTTTATTTTGAGCGTGTAATAGTGTCTTTGATTCCAAAGATACGTACTAATACTAATGTGCTTGTTATATTAATATAATAATGTGATTCTGATATTGAAATATTAATATATTTTTATATGTGATATTATTATGTTAAGATGCTGAAATACTGTTCTTAATAATATATTATTCATAATACTGTTTTGTTAAGATACTATTTCCTACAATACAGTACTAAACAACAAATATGAATGTGACACTAACATCATTATGAAACACATAAATCCTCCGGCAACGCAGGTTCGATTCCCGTGTGGGGCAGATTTCCACTAAAATATTATAGGGGTCTGTCCTGGGGGTTGGCCTGTTGGCTTTCTCCCTCAGGTCATGTCACTCGTGCACATCCCTCAATTTATAACCCGCCTGGCCAAGGGGCCTCTAACACAGGTGGGGGGGTTTCGCCTTCGGGACTTTCCCCTTAACAGAAGATATTGGTTTTTTATTATACAATATCAAACAACACATATGAATGTATGACACCAATATCCGGAAACACATAAAAATATTAATGTATGTGAGACACATGTTACCTTCATTTATTCGACTAAAAAATGATTAAAAATGAATTGTGTTCCTATACATAAAAAAAACCAACATATCTAACAAAAACAACATACCTTCAAGAAAATTAAGAGAAATCATTCATAAAAACTAAATTCACCTGCAAAATAATATTCAAATAAACAGTTATTTTCAAAATTTTGTAATCCAGAGACTGCCCAATACTTCTCAAAATCACCGTCATTATCTGATAACAATAACAAGCTGTTAATGTTCAAAACTTTATCTTTTACACAATTAAAAAGAAAAACAATAGTTAAAAATCGTGAATCTGCAATTATCATTTACGAAAACAGTGGAAAAAGGTTTGGGTGGCAGCCGGCGGTCGTGTAATGCAGATGACGAGATGCAAGAGCCGACGGAAAGACAGGAGAAGACGGTGGCCACTTACGTGTTATTAAAGTTTAAATCAATTTAATTCTAATTAATTTGAGCTATAGAGATAATTACGAGATTAATTAAAATATACAATAAATAGTATAACTTAATAATAATTTTAAAAATTACTAGACCTAATTTAAAAAAATCACTTCGAATAACTTAAACGCAATTTCCCCATCTTTCTTTTCCCCTCCCCGACAATGGGAGAGAATAGGAATGAGCATTTTAGAGAAAAAAGTAAATGTATTTAAAAACTAATTATAAGATAATTCTGTAAGGCTGGGCTGGACCTTGCTGTGATATTTATTCAAAATGGGGTCCACTTAATTAACGGTTTGCATCAATTGTGCAACAAAACTTTTCATTTCTTATTCTCCCTATTATTTATTTTCTTTAATTACGAAATAATGTCAAAAATTGAAAATTTGATTAGGTTTAGGTGAGACCAGTAGATTAACAACTACTTACCAGTTTTCCATGCGACCTAATAAGGCAGTGTTTAGATTCAATTTAAAGGAAAGAATTAATGAGTTATTGCAATAAACAATATTGAGAATTAATAATTTATTAAAAATATATAACCAACTGGATTTGCAGTATTACTCTAGATTCAACTCTCACATATATATGTAAAAGATAAAAGATAAAATATAAATATACAAATTATTCTCACCTCTTTTATAACATAAAGTTTTAGATGATATTGTTCAACATAGTATTAGACCATATCAAGATCATACATTCAAATCTCGACGACACCATGTAAAAGTCTATGTGTTAGATCTTCTATAAAAAATGAATACAACCAACATGTAATGAAACATGTTTGAGATAAAGTATAAATAATTGAATTTGGTTATTCAGTAAAATAGAAAAAATTTATATTAATATTTTATCAAGTAATATATACACAAATAAAATAGAAACAAATAAGAAATTAGAAAAATAAGAAATAAAAGAATAAAAAATAATGACGTGGACTGATAATTTTAATCTATTTTTATATAAATAAAAATTTTAAGAATTTTTTTATTTAAATAATTAATAAGGGCTTGAACTGTTTTTACTTTTTTAGATTTTTTTTTTTCTCTTTTTAGTAATTTAGAATTTTTTTTAATTTTTATGTTTTTAGAATTTTAGATTTTTTATCATCGACCGTAGGGAAGTTTAATCAACTACAAACATAAAAAAAAAATATTTCTTTGTCCGTCACTACGTTTTCATCATTTCAAACCAAAACCCATATATATCTCTCAATTCCTCTATTTCTCCATATTCTTCTCTGTATTAATCAAAATCAAACCCCCTTTAAACAAAACTCTCTCTCTCTCTCTCATTCTTCTCAACTCCTCAATCTATTAAAATTCTCTACGATCGGATTCCACAGCAAAAAAGCGGTATATATACTAGTATAATATTTCAATGCATATTTCTCCTATTTTGAGTGTTTTAGTATTTTCCACTGAAAACAATTAAAACATCAAAAACATGTTTTGAGTTTTATATTATAGGTTTAACTTTGTTTTCAAAAATACATTTTCAAAAACAGCAAATTAAACAAGTTTTAAGTATTTTATATAACTGAAAACTGAAACTAAGAGTGGAGCCACCAAGGGACAAATGAGGTCAAATTACCCTGCAAATATTTTAAAAATGGTCCAAGTCCAAATCTGAAAATATAAATTAGCCTAAAATAGTTCAAGTCCAAGTTCCAACCTAAATTGTTTTAATTCAAGTTTCAACACAAATTGGCCCATATCCCAAGTTTTATTCATATCAGCTGCTGAATACCCTAAGTCTTCAAGCTCAATTGATATCATCTATTTAATTGTCTTCTTAGCAGATAAGTGCGCTCTAATCCGATTGTAATTTTTACTTCATTTATTCAAATTAAAGTTACAACAAACCAAAATCAGCTCTAAATCTATTAACCCAACGAGCCAGCTCGCAGAGGGACTAGCAGATGAGGGCTTAGCTTGCTCTCTTCGTGGTCATTCTTTCAAGGGGAGTGGCATCCAGCTGAAAAAAAGAGGCTGACCCAGATCTATATAATTTCTTCTTCTCTGTCTCTTAGATTTAGGCTAACTAGCTAAAAAACAGTCGAATAGAGCTTGAGGAGGGAAGTGATGATCGAGACGAAATCACAGAGCTGACAAGATTTTATTGTAAATCTAAAATAGTTTTTGAGTGATATAAAATATGAATATTTAGAGAAAAAAAATATTGACGTGAATGAAGTGATAAACAACAACGCCAATTAATGCTCATCATTTTAAATTTTAATAAAATTAATTTTCTTATTTTTTTTATTGAATTAATAGTTGAATATTGATGTGAAATTGCATGATAACCACGTCGGAAGTGAGTCGTTTCACAAAATTGTTAATGATATAATTATATAACATTTTCAATGAAAATGTGCAGAGAACAATTGTTGTAAAATATCGAAATAATTTCATTAGTGTTATATTATTCTAAAAAAAAATTGCTACTTAATTTTTGCCCACCAAAAAAAAAAAAAAAAAACTAGCTCCGCCACTTACTGAAACCACTCTGAAAATACAACACGTGCTAAACTTTTAAATGAAACATAGTACGTATGCAGGTGATATGTATTGCATTTAGTTCACTCTATTAGTAAGTGCAATGGAAATGAAAGTAACAGTTTGTTAAAAAAAGATAGTTTAAAATTTTTATAAAAGTAAATCGAGATTTAATTTAATTTTATAGTTTAATTTGTAGTGAAATACGTAATTTTAAACAACAAGGTTTGGCAAAGGTCAATTTCTTGTTTGTATCCAAGACATAAGGTATTTTTTATCTTAGGGTCCATAAAAGTGCCCAAAATACTAAACTAGATTGAGATGTACTTGCTCGTTCCAATAGTCCCAATGTGTCTGGATTGAGTCTCCATTTCACTTTTCGTTGCAATTGTGTTATATAAGTTCGATGGTGTTCTTAACACAAGAAAATGTAAATAAGAGAATGTTTGGTATTGTTTATTATATTTTTTTTCAACCACATATTTTATAGTACCTACAATTTTTTTCAAAATTGCCTAAAAAACTACTTTTAAACTCTGCCAAACATACACTAATTTTACTCGAAAAGTAACTAACACGGATATGTTGATTTTGATAGTATTATATTGTATAAAGAATTTAGTATACAATTCAAATGAATAATAGTAGGTTGATGATATTATGGTAGATTAATGAAGATATTATTCTTTAATCTTTTAGTTAAAAAAATATTATTTGAACTATCAATTTTATAACATAATGCGGAAGATAGAGATGGTTAAAGACCATATAAGATAATTGCGGTAATAATGTTGGGACCAAATTAATTTTATTACTAAATAGCACTGTTCTAAAAAGCCCGCCTAAGCCTCGCTTAGGCTTCGCCTATGTTTGAAGCTCGGTATCCATGCCTAACCACGCATCACGCATCGCTCTCGCCTTGCCCTTATCTCACTCTCGCCTAGGCTTAAAAAGCTTGAAGCTCGGCCTCCACGCTTATTCACGTTTTACGCTTTTTAGAACATTGCTAAATAGTTTAGCCTTTTAGGAAATGAAAGAAGCCTTCATTTGTAAAGGGGCGCTTTTGAGATATAATTATTGACCTTTATAAAAGGAAAAAAAAAAAAAAAAAACTTAGAAATGTCCCTTTTGCTTCAATTTGTCTAGCCCTTTTGGTCCTTATCAAATAAATTCCTTATATTTTCAAAAGTTCGAAATACATACAGTATATAATATATGTTGTTGTTGACAATTCAAAATGAAACGAAACAAGAAATGGCTCGTTTTCCAAGATATATATGCATATACCATAACATAAAGTCATATAAAATTTGTAGTAATGTATTGTATGTTCATCTGTCATCTGACTACTTATGGCATAACATTAATGTGATGTCAAAAGTCCACCAACCCCCCCACCCCCCCACCCCCCAAACACACATACACACCATTCTTTGAGAGCTTGTTATAAGCAACCAAATAAATAACTTGATAGAAATCTCACAAAATTTGTTCCTTTTTGGAGAAAAATCATTTTGAAACGTCTTCTTCCAGTATTTAATGTTCTTTTCATTCTTTCATGATTTTTTTTCATTTTTGTCCATCTACCTATTCATTTCGACTCAAATAAGCATTGTCTTTGGCCAATTGTTAAGACATTGCTTAATGGAAAGCTGATTGGAATAAGTACTTATATTGGTGGAGTTTTAGAGAATTATAATTCTTTTTCTGGACATTTTTCTCCGTTGGTGAAACAAATATTTTGGTTTGCCTAACAATTATCCAACCCTTACTTGACAAGAATGACTGTAGAAAATCTAGATAGTTTTGTTCGGTGCTTTTCATTAGGGCTAACAAACCGATGAATATTACCTAACTTGAACTCAAACACTAATGATTTATATGATGCAACTCAAGAACACGAGACGTATACGTAGTCAATTACTTTATTTTTTAAGATTTCTATATCGAAACTAATTGGAAATGAGAAAACCGATCTCATATACTAGTTTAAGAGGTCATAAATTTTAACAAGGACAAGTAGTAGTACTTCTAGGCATATGCAACCACCAAAAAGTGAGGATAGATAGAATAAGGTGTCATGGTCGCAATTCCGATGACAATGTATTATGTAGACTGAATTGAATTCAATGAAATTTAAGTTACGAAACTTGTTTAGTATCTCTTGAACCTAACTCGATGTTAAAACATCTATATCATAATCAATTAACAATTAGCAATGGATCAAGAGGTTCATATAATATTTATTTACTAATTTGGAAGGACAAAAACTTTTGGGACGAAGAGAGCTTAAATTATATGATTTAAACTTTCGAACTTTAATTGTTCAATAAAAACACTCTACCTTGACCCATCGAATGGCATCAACAATGTCATTCTCACCTACATATAATTTAAGTTATTTTAAAACACGTATTTGTGTATTTGGTATTTATTTGTAAATAAACAAGTTATTCTCAAGCGTATTTAATAAAAATATATAGTAATTTAAAAAAAAATCATATTTAATTATTATCACAATATTTTATAAAGATATCATTTTAGCTGAAAGAAATGCTCCCATTTTAATTACAATTATAGAAAGAATATTAAAAAAATAGGAAAAATATTATAGTTTAAATATCATTTAATAACAGTTTCAAATAAATATAAAGACAAAAGAGTAAAATGAAGGAATATATATTTAGTTTTATTGACAGAGATAATTTGTCTAAATGGAAAATCTGAAAAGATATTTTTGTAATGCTTAAAAAGAAAAAAGAAAAAAAAAAAAAGAAGTATTTCTATATAAGAACACGTGACCACCTCCACGTGTTTAGATTGAATGTTCCTGTGGTATCCAATAGACTCGAATGTATTTGGATAAAATATTGTCTTTAACTTTGTTTATCGAGTACATATTTATCTAATACACCGCAAGATTTTTTTCAAAAAAAAAAAAAAAAAAAAAGTACACTTAGAAAAAAATGCTTCTGCAGTATACAAAATTAAAAGAGTATTTAATTAAAAATAATTGAGAAAAAAAATTAATAATTTTATTAACCTTATGTGCCTGTTTAAGTGTGGTCACGTCTAGATTGATATTTTCTTTCGATCCAAATTGGTTCTTTTGAAATCCATTAAGAGTGTTGTTGCTTAATTATATATTGTGGGCACCTGCAATTAAAGAATATTCAATGAAAATAGATTAAAAAAAAAGCAATTCCTTATAAGAAGTTGCTTCAGTATTACAACAAATGGCATACATCTTTCAAAATCCATATTTGTCTTTAATACAAAATGTGTTGTTCCATATAAAAGTTATATGCCACATTTTTATAGAAACTAGAAAAGGAAATGTTTTTTTTTTTTCCAATCAAATTTTTGTGTGTAGGGGGTAATAAATGTGTGGTCTAATTCGATTCTAGTTATGTTGGTTGGCCAAAGAGTGATGGTTACAAGGTACCCAATCCATTGTATAATACAAATTGGTAGAGGACATGACATTGGATGCCAATGCCTGTGGAATGATAGTGAGAGTCCTTGAAATGTCAATGCCTTCTAAAATAAGGACAATAATGAAAAACAACACAAAAATCGAGGTAGTGTTTGACAAAATATTAAAACCAATGTCAATGGTACTATGTCTAAGACAATAATTAGAAATTAAATTTTACTCTTATTCAATTTATTACATCTATTTGTTAGAAATAAATTGGAGTTAGTTAGTATACTTATAATTTGAACATATTTTATCTGGGTTTTGCTATTTGTACACTTTCACTTACACTCTCACTTTTGGAGTAAAACATTTAACCAAAATCATTATTTATTTAGTCAAATAAATAATAATTTGACCAAATTATTATTTGTCACGTAAGCAAGTATAAGTGAGAGTATAAGTGAAAATCTACATGTAGCAAAATTCATTTTATCCCTATCATCTAGAGTTAGAGTCATTTGTAGATGGTAGATCACTTGTATTTGTTTAAATATATTGTCATGTGGTCAATGAAAACGTGAGTTACATTGCATTCTCTAAATATTTTGACACTATTAAAATGTTCAATGCAACTAAGTGCTTCTTTGTTCATTTGTTCATGTTTAAATTATAATTTAAGTTGTTTAAATTAGTCAAATATATATTTTATCTACATATTTCATAAAATTCATAATTTACAACTCACTTATTATCCACACATTTAATAAAATTTATAATTTATAAGTACTTAACGTAATTTAAAAAAACACCAAACATGCAGTAAATGGATACACTGACCATAGTTTTGGTAACTTTACTTCAAATAGATTTTGCCTTCAATCTCATCTTTAAAGCAAGTTAAATATACCATTTAATTGCAACATTTTTCAAACAAAAAAAGCAATTACTTTCTGGGAGTGTAATATATTATATTATGTGCAATAATTGAAGTTCAGATAATTAATTTTTAATTTAAATGCAGAATTTTCAATATCTTTAGTAAAGTTAGATATTCTAGTTGTCGTCGAACTTTTCCAAATGTTTTCAAATTGTTATTGAACTTCAAAAAAAATTTAGTTGCTATTGAAAATTTTCGAATAGTTCCCAGTTATAATTGAATTATAAAAGTTTTGCTAGTTCACAATTCTCACTCCGCCACTCGTCATTTTGAGAACGAATGTTACTCACGATTTTGGTGACATGACATACACTAACGGTGAAAAATATGCCAAGTGTGAAAATTTCGTCTGCCATGTTATGAAGTCGGTTAAATTTTAAAATGAAGACTGACGAATGAGATAATATTTTAGCAAGTTCAATAGAAAATAAAAAAAATAAATTACAAAGTTCTATGGTAACTAAGAAATATTTTAGAAAAATTCAGTGACAACTCGAAAGAACTTTTAAAATTCAATAGTAACTAAGAAACATTTTAAAAAACTTAGGTGACAATTGAGATGTTTAAAATTCTTTAATACCAGAAACTCAATCACAAATAAAGAGCTATTTTCACAATCCATTTTTTTGTGAATATTTGTAACAATAGTTTTTTTTTTTTTTTTTTTTTTTTTAGTCAACACACCATCACAGCCCCAATGTGGTTTTTAGGCCTCCATCAGGGAAGGACGGGGGGGTTAAGGAAGCCCCAACCATATATAAATAGCTCATAATAGTACAAGGGAGGGGGGCATAAAACCTGACCTCCAAGCACAATCGAATGAAAGAGTAAGTGCAAAACAGAAATCAATAAATAAGGAGGTACTACCTCCCATACAAATGTCTAAAGAGAAACTATAAGCCTCTAACAGTAGGAAGTCCAAATTTGTCAATCTGGACTAGACTACGATGTCGTCGTGGAAGATCCTGAGAGCTGTACTCATAATAGTAGCGTCGATCCCAGCCCTCTGATGCAAGAAGATCAGCAACTTGGTTGCCCTCTCGGAAGATGTGAGTGATAGTATCCCTGTCCAGTGCTAGTAGATGCCTGATGTGCCGTAGAGTAGCCTGAATATGCCAAGGTCCTCCTCCCTTGGTGATGCAGTGGATTGCTAATGTAGAGTCTGACTCCACCCATAGAATTGATAACCCAAGCCTCTGAGCCAGAATGATCCCGTCTAGTATAGCTCGTAGCTCCGCCTCGAGAATGGTGCAGACGCCATAGAAAGAGAAGAATGCCCGAATGCACTGTCCTGACGAATCTCTGATAATCCCTCCGCCACTAGCAACCCCGTCCTTGACGCATCCATCAGTGTTGATCTTGTAGGATCCCACTGGTGGAGTACGCCAGAAAACTAAAGTGGGAGGAGGAGGGGAATGGGTGGTAATAATGACACCAAAAAGCGGAGCGATGTCCATGTCTCCACGCCAATGGATGTGCCGAAATAAGCGGCCTGTATGCAGAAGCGAGATGGTGTGGTAAACTCTCCAAATGATCTTCCTCGGCTCCATAGCTATATCTCTGTGCTTCGCATCATTCCTCGCAGTCCATAGAAACCATAATATCAATAGAGGAATGATCGTGCGTATATGTCCCGTGCTGACAAACTGACCCGAGAATCTCCAGGTCTGGAAGCGATACTGGAATCTCTCGAGCGGCCTGAGGGTGATATGAAAGATGTCTGCAAAGTGTCTCCAAACAGTATCTGCTGTCGGACTATCAATGAATAAGTGCTGAATAGTCTCTATAGCCGAACAGCACTGGCACCTCGACGCCATATGACTCCCTATCCGTCTCTGGATCACCACATCTACTGGTATAAGCCCCTGCCACAATCTCCAACAGAAGAAGGAAACCGTGGTCGGAATAATCGAACTCCATATCATACGATATACAGCCTGAATAGTGCTCCCTGTACGAACAAGCTGCCATGCAGATTTGGTAATAAATCTGCCATCTGAAGTATCAGTCCATACAATCTGATCATCCACATGTGGGGTGATAGGGATGCTCCCTATCTGCTTAGCCATGGTAAGTGGAACGATCTGAGTGAGTCTGTCAATATTCCATCTAATATCATCAAAGAAATCGTGCACCTGGATGGAAGAATGTGGTAGCTGCGGGAACTGATCAGCCAAAGTAGTATTGCCCATCCAACAATCATGCCAAAAAAATATGTGACCCCGCCCTAGCTTCCATGCAATGTAGGACTCGGCCTGTGGTCCTATAAGCTTCAGCCATCTCCAAACAGGTGAAGCATAATAAGGAACAGTAGCCAGTATCGGATGTGTGTCCTGATAGTACTTACCCTGTAAAAACTGAGCCCAAAGAGATCTCTGAGATCTGAATAGCCACCATAGCTTCAGCGAGAAAATCTCAACAAGGTCCTGTAACCGCCTAAATCCCAGTCCTCCCTCCTCAGTCAGGAGACATAAGTCCTTCCATCTCTTCCAATGAAGACGATGGGTATGATCTTTGGAGTCCCAGAGGAATCTAGCAAAGATGCTCTCTAGCTTCTTCAAGACAGCCTTAGGCGGCTTCAAAATCTGAAGAAGGTAGAGAGGAAGAGAAGACAGAACAGACCGAATCAGAGTAATCCGTCCTCCAGGTGAAAGTAATCTCGAAGCCCAGCCAGATATCCTGCTCCGTACTTTCTGAATGAGATCATCGTATAGGAATATCTTACGATGCCCTTTGAACAGGGGCACTCCAAGATAGGTGACAGGCTGCTGCTGGTGACGAAAGCCTGTCAGATGCTCAATCCTGTGTATCTGTTGAATAGTAGCCCGTCTGGGTAAAATAATCCCGCTCTTATCTCTATTCACTAACTGGCCCGAAGCTCGCTCATAGTGCTCGATACAATGTAGGACCCGTCTAATAGACTGCTTCTGACTGTTAGCGAAAATGATCATATCATCTGCAAAACATAGATGTGAGATAAGAGCATCCCCTCCATGTCTGTAAGCCATCGAAGCTATCTGCTGATACTGCCGAGTAAGGATGCGCGAAAAATAGTCAGCCGCTAGAATAAATAGCGATGGAGAGATGGGATCACCCTGTCGAAGTCCCCTGGATGAGGGGAAAAAACCACATGGTCTACCATTGAGCAGGACTGAAAAGTGACACTCTGAGATGCACCTCCGTATCCGATCTATCCATATAGCATCAAATCCAAAGCCCTCCAAAACAGAGATAAAAAAACCCCAATCCAGGCGGTCATAGGCCTTAGCCATATCTAGCTTGAGGATAGCATTACCTCCTCGCACCTTCGTATCTAGTGTGTGTAGAAGCTCCTGTGCAAGGAGGATGTTATCCCCAATGAGTCGTCCTGGGATGAATCCGCTCTGAGGTGCTGAAATAATCTGAGGAAGTATGTTACTCAGTCGCGAATTCAGCAGCTTTGTAACCAACTTATTAAAAACTGTACATAAGCTGATAGGACGAAACTCAGACCACCGACATGCATTATCCCGCTTAAGGATCAATACTATAGAAGTAGCTGAAAAACCTCTCGGAAAATGCCCCCCTGCGAAGAAGTCCAGTACTGCCTGAAAAACATCATCTGAGATAATATCCCAACACTCTTGAAAAAAGTGTGAAGAAAATCCATCTGGCCCCGCTACACTGTCAGGATCAATACTGAAGATAGCCTCCCGAACCTCAGCCAAAGTCGGTATCCGATTGAGCTGCAAATTATCCTCATCTGACACCAGTCTAGGAATAATATCGGGTCGAATAGGATCGACAGGCTGAGGAGCAGCTGACAAAAGCTCCTGAAAAAATGACACAGCTGAAGGCTGAATAGTCTCCTGAGAGTCAAACACTTCCCCCGTCTCGGAAGTAATAGACCTAATCCGAGATCGGATCCTACGCCCCTGCACCAAAGAATGAAAATACCGGGTGTTGTGGTCTCCCTCACAAACCCAACGAGCCCCTGCCTTTTGTTTCCAAAAAGCCTCCTCAACAGATAAAGTCTGGTTCAGGCCTGCCTGAGCCTGGTGTAACGTATCACGGTGGGGTGGAGTAGGATCACTATCATAGACGGACTCTGCCTCGTCCACCCTACACTCTGCATCCCTGACTCGCTGGAAGATGTCACCAAACACATGTCGATTCCACCAACGAAGGCCCTGTTTGAGCCTAAAAATCTTCTCCCAAAGAGCAGTCATTCCCGTATGATGAGTCGGGAAAGACCACTTTTGGGATACGAAGCTCAAGAAGTCATGATGTCTAGACCATACGTTGAGGAATCGAAACGGACGAGGTCCTAAATCGTCATCAGAAGACCACTGAATCAAGAGCGGAGAGTGATCTGAAGTACTTCGGTTCAGATGCTGAACCGAGAAGCGAGAGCAAGAAGAACCAACTGCTGAGTTAATCAACACTCTGTCCAACCGTTTCCACACTCTCCCATTAGTCCACGTATACTGACTACCACTGTAACCTGCATCAGTCAAGCCACAATCCATCATCATATCTGCAAAATCATAGTTGATGTTTAATCATTTCCAATTTTCATATGTTATCATTTAAGAATTTTTTTGTCATATATTTGAGCATTAACTACTTTCTAAATAATCAATAGTGATTTTGGGTAGATTTTAATAGTTAATTTTTAAATGTGGAAATTAGGCCCCTTACTTCATTTTACAAAAAAAATTGAAAAATACGGTTATTTTTAAAAAAATTGAAAAATAGGCTTGTTTAATATATCAGAATAAGGAAGGGTAAAAAAGGAAAATTAATTACTACAGTGAATTAAACCCTAACAGGCGATTTTACTCTGCGATTTCCGACGAAATTCCCTCAAAATCGTTCGCTAATCCATTGTTTTTGTTCGTTTCTTCTATATTTTAATACTATATTGTTCAACATGGTTGGAGAAGGTGAAATCATTGTTGCAGAATCTTCAGGGATGAAGAGAAAGAGTATTTCAGCCGAAGGATCTTCCAAAAAGACGAAAAATATGGTCCGTTTATTCTTTATTTCTATATTTTTTCGATTGCTTTGTGAAATCAAACTTATGTTTTTCATTATTATTCAATTTATGATGTGTGAAATTTTTATATTTTGAAGAATTTGTTCTGTGAAATTGCATTTCTGTTTTCAATGATCAATGGTTGATGATGGTGCGTTTAGGAATCCAATAACACGTTGAAACCATTGCCAAATCAATGATATACCAAAATGAGATCAGTGTTTTTTTGAACTGAATGCAACTTTTTGATATGTTTGTCACTTTTTGGAGATGTTGTCACTTTTTAATTAAAATGTTACAGAGCATTCCACTTTCATCTAATATAATAAGTGAATGCAATAAGTTTGAACATCTAAACTAACAAATAGATTGTATAAAGAGATCCATGTCACTTATTGGAGATGTTTTGATATGTTTGTTACTATTTTTTAAGATGTATATCACTTTTAAAGAGATTCATGTTACTTATTGGAGATGCTTGTCATTTTTTTGAGATAGTTGTCACTTTTTACATAAAAAGTGACAGAGCATGTCACTTTTATGTTATATATAAATACAATAAGATATTAACATCCAAACTAAGAAATAGATTGTATGATCACTGTTTTTTGAGATGTATGTCACTTTTAAAGAGATCTACGTTACTTTTTGGAGATGTTTGTCACTTTTTACTTATATAGGTACAATAAGTTTGAATGTGGAAACTAGTAAATAGACTTTATGATCACTGTTGTTGTAGATATATGTGACTTTAAAAGAGATGAATGTCACATTTTTAGATCTATATCATTTTGAAGAGATGTATGACACTTTTTGAAGATGTTTGTCAATTTTTGGTGATGTTTGTCACTTTATACTTAAAAAGTGACAAAGCATGTCACTTTTATGTAATATATAAATACAATAAGTATGATCATCCAAACTAACATATAGATTGTATGATTACTGTTTTTGAGATGTATATTACTTTTAAAGAGATCTACGTGTAGATACAATAAGTTTGAATGTGCAAACTAATAAATAGACTTCATGATCACTGTTGTTGTAGATATATGTCACTTTAAAAGAGATGAATGTCACATTTTTAGATCTATATCATTTTGAAGAGATGTTTGTCATTTTTTGAAGATGTTTGTCATTTTTTACTTAAAAAGTGACAGAGCATGTCACTTTTTAAGTAAAAAGTGACATATCATGTCACTTTTATGTAATATATAAATTCAATAAGTATGAACATCCAAACTAACAAATAGATTGTATGATCACTGTATTTTGAGATGTATGTCACTTTTAAATAGAGCTACTGTCACATTTTTAGATATATATCATTTTGAAGAGATGTATGCCACTTTTTGAAGATGTTTGTCACATTTTGGACACGTTTGTCACTTTTTACTTAAAAAGTGACAGAGCATGTCACTTTTTAAGTAAAAAATGATATATCATGTCACTTTTATGTAATATATAAATTTAATAAGTATGAACATCCAAACTAACAAATAGATTGTATGATCACTGTTTTTTGAGATGTATGTCACTTTTAAATAGAGCAACTTTCACATTTTTAGATATATATCTTTTTGAAGAGATGTATGCCACTTTTTGAATATGTTTGTCACTTTTTGGACATGTTTGTCACTTTTTAAGTAAAAAGTGACATATCATGTCACTTTTATGTAATATATAAATATAATAAGTATGAACATCCAAACTAACAAATAGATTGTATGATCACTGTTTTTTGAGATGTATGTCACTTTTAAATAGAGCTACTGTCACAGTTTTAGATATATATCACTTTTTGAAGATGTTTGTCACTTTTTGGACATGTATGTCACTTTTTACTTAAAAAGTGACAGAGCATGTCACTTTTTAAGTAAAAAGTGACATATCATGTCACTTTTATGTAATATATAAATACAATAAGTATGAACATCCAAACTAACAAATAGATTGTATGATCACTGTTTTTTGAGATGTATGTCACTTTTAAATAGAGCTACTGTCACATTTTTAGACATATATCAGTTTTTGAAGATGTTTGTCACTTTTTGGACATGTATGTCACTTTTTACTTAAAAAGTGACAGAGCATGTCACTTTTTAAGTAAAAAGTGACATATCATGTCACTTTTATGTAATATATAAATACAATAAGTATGAACATCCAAACTAACAAATAGATTGTATGATCACTGTTTTTTGAGATGTATGTCACTTTTAAATAGAGCTACTGTCACAGTTTTAGATATATATCACTTTTTGAAGATGTTTGTCACTTTTTGGACATGTATGTCACTTTTTACTTAAAAAGTGACAGAGCATGTCACTTTTTAAGTAAAAATTGACATATCATGTCACTTTTATGTAATATATAAATACAATAAGTATGAACATCCAAACTAACAAATAGATTGTATGATCACTGTTTTTTGAGATGTATGTCACTTTTAAATAGAGCTACTGTCACATTTTTAGACATATATCAGTTTTTGAAGATGTTTGTCACTTTTTGGACATGTATGTCACTTTTTACTTAAAAAGTGACAGAGCATGTCACTTTTTAAGTAAAAAGTGACATATCATGTCACTTTTATGTAATATATAAATACAATAAGTATGAACATCCAAACTAACAAATAGATTGTATGATCACTGTTTTTTGAGATGTATGTCACTTTTAAATAGAGCTACTGTCACAGTTTTAGATATATATCACTTTTTGAAGATGTTTGTCACTTTTTGGACATGTATGTCACTTTTTACTTAAAAAGTGACAGAGCATGTCACTTTTTAAGTAAAAAGTGACATATCATGTCACTTTTATGTAATATATAAATACAATAAGTATGAACATCCAAACTAACAAATAGATTGTATGATCACTGTTTTTTGAGATGTATGTCACTTTTAAATAGAGCTACTGTCACATTTTTAGACATATATCAGTTTTTGAAGATGTTTGTCACTTTTTGAAGATGTTTGTTACTTTTTGGACATGTATGTCACTTTTTACTTAAAAAGTGACAGAGCATGTCACTTTTTAAGTAAAAAGTGACATATCATGTCACTTTTATGTAATATATAAATACAATAAGTATGAACATCCAAACTAACAAATAGATTGTATGATCACTGTTTTTTGAGATGTATGTCACTTTTAAATAGAGCTACTGTCACATTTTTAGACATATATCAGTTTTTGAAGATGTTTGTCACTTTTTGAAGACATTTGTCACTTTTTGGACATGTTTGTCACTTTTTACTTAAAAAGTGACAGAGCATGTCACTTTTTAAGTAAAAAGTGACATATCATGTCAATTTTTTGTAATATATAAATACAATAAGTATGAACATCCAAACTAACAAATAGATTGTATGATCACTGTTTTTTGAGATGTATGTCACTTTTAAATAGAGCTACTGTCACAGTTTTAGACATATATCACTATTTGAAGATGTTTGTCACTTTTTGAAGACATTTGTCACTTTTTGGACATGTATGTCACTTTTTACTTAAAAAGTGACAGAGCATGTCACTTGTTGAATATGTTTCTCACTTTTATTTAATATATGTTCATTCTATTTATATGTCACTTATATAGTAACTAACCATCTTTGTTATATATTTTTTGTAGGACTGCGAGCTATTGATTCCGCAGATCTATTGGTTTCCTGGGAAAGTCACATTTTACTCTCCCCATGTAGTCATCAAGACCTTAAACAACAAGCTTACAGAAACACAAAAGCAGATGTTTAAGGAAACCTGTTTTGGACCGTATCTTGATTTAAAAGAAACGGTTATTCAGGCTCAGTTGATTCACCAGTTGTTATTAAGGCAGGTAAAGCAACCAAATGTAAATGAATTATGGTTCAACATCGATGACAAAGTTGTCAGATTTTCTATTGAAGAATTTTGTCTGATGTCGGGACTTCGGTGCGTGGGGAATGGTGATTTTACCAAGTACAGAATGTGTAGTAGTACGATTAAGGACAAGTATTTCAAGTTTTTTGATAACATTTCAACAGAGTGTGTTGAAAATGTATTTAAAGAGTTGCCATCTGATACTGTTGACAAGGATGTGGTGGATGTTGGTCTTATATATCTTATTTCATCATTCTTATTTGCCACATGATACCATAAAAGTGTTGATGATTCAATTTTTGTACTTGTTGAATCGGGTGAAATGGAATCTTTTCCATGGGGAAAGGAGTTGTATAGTTTGACGTTAATGTCTCTGAAGGGTGCATTCAGCAAGAGGATCATGAAGTTAGATTCTTCAAAAAATTTTTTGAAGTATAGGCTGAATGGTTTTCTTCTTGCTTTCCAAGTTTGGATATACGAGTCTATTCCCGCAATAGCTGAGAAAAAATTTTGTGTGAAGTACAAGCCATCGCTTCCTCGGATCTTGAGCTGGAGTTCTAATGTGCATTTGACATCTTTACAATTGCACAAACGTATTTTTGACTTGATAAAAGTAAGCTCCATTTATTATTTATGTGATTTTTCTTTACATTTTTCATTACAGTTTGTTATTTTAAATATATGAATATGTGTTTTTGCAGATTGAAGTTAATGTTGTTAAGATCACTGATGCGGAGAAGGAAGTGTCATATACTGATGGGTTGTTTGAGAATTTAAAATCTCAAGGGCAGAACACTAAAGATGATGACAACTCTGAGCATCCTGTTATTCATCAGTCAACGCTGATGATTACAGCCGGCGATGACAGTTCTTCAAAGTTGAAGAAAAAAAAGGTAGTCGAGTTTTATGAGAATTTATTTACCTTTTTATGCTTTTTATACCTTTTGTATTTATTGTTTCTTATGATTATGTCTTTTTCTCTGATTTTTGTATTTTCAGAGACATTCTGAATCAAATGAAGTAATATTGAAACGTTTAGCAGAGATTGAAGTGAAACTTCAATCAAATGAAGAAATTTTGAAACGGTTGGCAGAAATAGAGGCGAAAGTGGAATCACATGACATTATTTTGAAACGGTTGACAGATATAGAGTCGAAAATACAATCAAATGAAGAAATTCAGAATCGACTAGCTGAGCTTGAAATCAAAGTTCAATCGAATATTCAAATTGAAGAGAAAGTAAAACAACTTGAAGAGAAAGTAAGATTGAATGAAGAAATTCTACAACGGGTGGCAAATGTTGAAAGCAAAGTGAATGACTTGCAAATGTTGAAGGTATGTCACATTTTTAGATCTAAGTCACTTTTTTCATAAATGTATGTCACTTTTTAAGAGATGTTGTCACTTTTTTAGGTTTATGTCACTTTTTGCTAAGAAAGTGACAAACTGTGTCACTTTTTGGAGACGTGTATCATTTTTATTTTATTTTTGTAAAAACATTGAGAGAAATGGAATATGGGGATGATAGAGTTGATGTAGTTGATTTGGAAGCCCAAAATCTCTATATGTAATTTTTAATAAGAAAGTGACACAGTTTGTCACTTTTTGCTAAGAAAGTGACAAACTGTGTCACTTTTTGCTAAGAAAGTGACAAACTGTGTCACTTTTTGCTAAGAAAGTGACACAGTGTGTCACTTTTTGCTATATCACTTATTACTATAAGTATGTCATTTTTAAGAGATTTATGTCACTTTTTATATATATATGTTTGAGACTTTTTATTTATTCTTATGTCTAGAATGGTGCGGAAAATGTTGCTAAGGATACAGTGGACATGGAAAAGAATGCAACTGATTGCCCTAGTTTTTCATTGGGTGTTGAGTTTGATTCGACTGGAAAAAGTATTGAGATGCCGGTTGAAACTAATGTGGAAAAGGTATTATTCAATTCCAAATGCATTGTATTTATAATTTGAGATTTACTTAGATGTTATTGTGCACTATATAACGTGGCTTATTTATTTTTGATTTAGTCTATTGATGAAGATATAATAAATTTTAATGAAGAGGACTGGAAGATTGTTGATGATGTTGCTGCTCATAGTTTAGCCAAAAAAATGCAACAAGATGTATTTTTTTCACACTATATTTTGTGTTTTTACTTTGTTAGATCTGTTTTTTGTACTGCAAAAAGTAATCTTTTGTACGTTTTTATTCAGACTGTTGATGTAAATGATGATGATATTGAATTGAAAGATGAGGATTGGCAAAAAATTGATGAGATTGCTGCAGCTGTTTTAGCTGAACATAAACTTGAAGAGGCAATTGTTTGTTTGATTATTTTTCATTTAAAAGACTTATTTTTGTGTGTTCTGTACAATATAACTTGACACTTTTTAATTTTTTTGTGACATTTTAGACTGTTGATGAAGTCACTCCAGATGCACCCCTGAAGAGGCAAACGAAACCTGCTGCAATTCTTCAGTCCCCATTTGTTAATCAATATGATTCTACGGTGGGTACTTCTACAGCGGGAACTTCTACTGCAAAGCGTGTGGTGAAGGGTACGTTTGCATTCAAAGTTGGGTTGTGTCCCCCATACGCACCAGATGTGGAAGCATTCGAGAGTTGGTACAAGGAAGGGTTGGTGACGAAAAACAAGTAAGTATGTGACATAATGTCACTTTTTAATAAGAAAGTGACACATTATTTTTATCCAAATGTGTTTTGTGTAAAAATTAAATGAACTATAGAGAAGATTTTTTATTAAAATTTGTTTATCTAACTTGCATACATTGTTCTGTCACTTTTTGAGCAAAAAGTGACATAGCATGTCACTTTTAAGTTGCATACAAATGTTCTGTCACTTTTTAAGCAAAAAGTGACATAGCATGTCACTTTTATAACTCTAAGCTTCAATTCATATTCAAGACAAAAAAAAAACAATACATAAATGTTTGATTATGGTCAATAATTCATGTCACTTCATAATGCACAACAAATATCAAGTTAAATCTTGCATTTAAATCAACCACATAGATGATACTGATTCAAAATTGTATGTATTACTTGCATACATTGTTTTGTCACTTTTTGAGCAAAAAGTGACAGACCATGTCACTTTTTGAGCAAAAAGTGACAGAGCGTGTCACTTTTTGCTCAAAAAGTGACATAGTCTGTCACTTTTCTATCTGAAGCCTCAATTCATATTCAAGACAAAAGAAAAATGATGCATTAATGCTTGATCTTGCATAATTCATGTCACTCCATAATTCACAACAAATATCAAGTTAAATCTTGTAATTAAATCAACCACAGAGAAAAATTTGATACAAATGTGTTTGTATAACTTGTATACATACTCTGTCACTTTTTACTAAAAAAGTGACATACTTGTCACTTTTTACTTTAAGTATGTCACTTTTTTAGTAAAATGTGACACAGTATGTCACTTTTTAAAAGTATGTCATTTTTATTATAAGTGTAATTGTATGTGACCTATCTTTTTTGTAATGCAGAGTTAGTCATTTCAATGATGACAATATTAAGATTAGCCCTTCCTTCTACTTCAGCGATGTTGCAATCTCTTCTAAAATCTGGTGGTATGAATTAGTGACAAAAGATGAGGCTTTGGATGACTCAGTAAGTTTTTGTTTGTTAGTTGTTTGGTTTAAGATTTATGTATATAATTTATTAATACATTGCTGTTTCTTTTTATACATTTGTTTTGTAGCATATGGATGTATGTTTTTATTATCTCCGAAAGATGTTAAGGTATGGGAATGGTATGAGAATCAAAGCTACAACAACGGACTTTGCCTTTGACAGCCAAGTTAGGGGGTTGTATGAAGATTTTTCAAAAGATCCACTAGTCCTTGTTAAGCAAACTTCTCTACTCTCGTATCCAATTGGATTGTACATGCCATGCAACACAAGTTGGCGAGAAGTTGACCATGTCCTTATGCCTTTGAGGATGTATAACTCGGCTCATTGGCTTCTTTGTCATTTTGACATCAAGGAGATGCGCTTGAATATATATAATTCATACAATAAGTTTATCAAGAAGTCTGATGTACTTGAAGCTCTGGAACCATTTTCAGTTATGATTCCTCATCTTTTGTATAACACTGGATTCTTCGACGGCAAAAATATTCAAGAAAAAGAGGCGCTAAAACCACTTGCTGTGAAGTTGGTTCCAAAACTACCATAGCAAAAGAACGAGTTAGTTTGCTTTTTAATAATTTGGCTTTTTATATGTTGAATAGATAGAAATGTATGGTTTGCCTTCAATTATTGGTTAATGTTCAATTTTGTTTGTTGCAGTGGCGATTGTGGAATCTATGTCATTAAATATGCTGAGTATTTCATCAATTCAATGTTGAAGGAAATGCCAAAGACATTCAATATTCCACAGATTCGGAAATACTTGGCCACTGAATTGTACGTGTATGCCAAGAAGAAGCAAGTGGAGAATTATGATACTGATAATGATTGGGTGCCAAAGGATATGTGAAAAGACACTGCAATTTTTTTGTAAATAATATTTTTGTACTAGGACTACATGTTACATGTAAATGTAGTGTATATGGTGAATGTAGTTTCATGTAAATGAGATTAACAATGTAGTTTTTGAAGGTTTCTTTGCAAAAGATGTAAGTACAAAATATTTTTGTGTACAGGTGATATGCTATTCATGTTGACAAAACATGATTATATTGATATATTACTTTAAGTATGGAAATCATGTATACACTTTGACAGCCAGGTTAGGGGTTTTAATAACGAACAAACGACAGTTTGTCACTTTTCATTATAAAAGTGACAGTGTGTGTCACTTTTTGTTCTAAAAGTGACATAGTGTGTCACTTTTTGTTCTTAAATTATGAAAAACGTGTATACACTTTGACAGCGATGTTAGGAGTTTTGATAACGAACAAACGACTTAGTTTGTCACTTTTCATTATAAAAGTGACAGTGTGTGTCACTTTTTGTTCTAAAAGTGACATAGTATGTCACTTTTTGTTCTAAAAGTGACATAGTGTGTCACTTTTTGTTCTTAAATTATGAAAAACATCTATACACTTTGACAGCCATGTTAGGAGTTTTAATAACGAACAAATGACATAGTGTGTCACTTTTTGTTCTAAAAGTGACAAAGTGTGTCACTTTTTGTTCTTAAATTATGAAAAACATGTATACACTTTGACAGCCATGTTAGGAGTTTTGATAACGAACAAACGACATACTTTGTCACTTTTCATTATAAAAGTGACAGTGTGTGTCACTTTTTGTTCTAAAAGTGACCTAGTATGTCACTTTTTGTTCTAAAAGTGACATAGTGTGTCACTTTTTGTTCTTAAATTATGAAAAACATCTATACACTTTGACAACCATGTTAGGAGTTTTAATAACGAACAAACGACATAGTTTGTCACTTTTCATTATAAAAGTGACAGTGTGTGTCACTTTTTGTTCTAAAAGTGACATAGTGTGTCACTTTTTGTTCTAAAAGTGACAAAGTGTGTCACTTTTTGTTCTTAAATTATGAAAAACATGTATACACTTTGACATCCATGTTAGGAGTTTTGATAACGAACAAACGATATACTTTGTCACTTTTCATTATAAAAGTGACAGTGTGTGTCACTTTTTGTTCTAAAAGTGACAAAGTGTGTCACTTTTTGTTCTTAAATTATGAAAAACATGTATACACTTTGACAGCCATGTTAGGAGTTTTAATAACGAACAAACGACATAGTTTGTCACTTTTCATTATAAAAGTGACATAGTGTGTCACTTTTTGATATAAAAGTGACATATTGTGTTCTAAAAGTGACACAAATGTAACCTTTTGTTCTAAAAGTTACAATTTCAGTATTTATCAAATCCCTTTAATAGGTGAAGTATCATGTATACCATATAGTGTTAAATGATAAGTTTTACATTCCACTATAATGTCATGTCCTATAAAAAAGCAAAGCGCATGAATGTTAACACTATTTTGAATAGAAAAACCAATAAGAATGAATAAGTGATACTTTCTAAATAAAAAATAAAAAAACTCATAAATCTTGCAACTTTCTTTTCTTTTGTGGCTTCTTCTTCAAAGGTGCTAGAGTTTGACACGATCTTCGATTATGGCCGTACTTTCCACATCTACCACATTTTGTACTTTGCTTTTTTTCTCCTTTTGATGGTATTCTTTTCTCTTTAGGTCGTCCAGATTTCCTTTTTGGATCAGGAGCCAAGACTATTCTTGCTTTTACATCAACTGGTATATTCCAATCATTACGATCTCCAAGTAGGTAAACTGTACCACTGTATGTTTGGACATACATCTCTGTTGTGTAATATTTTGAACAATACAAATATGAATCGTCCTTTATCTTTGGAATAACTGCCAATGCATGTGCACATGGGATTTTGTCCACTTGGAAATGATTGCATGTACATGTCTTTTCTTCAATATTCACCAAATATGAGGCACAAACATCATTGACTTGGTATATTATTGAACTTGAAGCCAATGCCTGTGAAAATAATGCAAGAAAACAATGTATTAATAAACTACAACAATTAAATCATTATTTCATGATGTTTAATTCCCACTTACTGAAAAAGTGACACACTATGTCACTTTTTACTTAGAAAGTGACAAACTATGTCACTTTTATAGATAATCATATTTTCATTACAATAACAATCAGATATAATTAGATTTCAAAATCATAAACCTTCTATTGATATGTAATTATAAATAGAGCCATAGACGATATGAAATTTAAGTCATGCCACTTTTTACTAAGAAAGTGACACTCTGTGTCACTTTTTACTAAGAAAGTGACACACTATGTCACTTTTTACTCAGAAAGTGACACAATCTGTCACTTTTTTAGATAATCACAATTTTATCACAATAACAATCAGATATAATAAGATTTCAAAATCATAAACCTTATACTGATATGTAATTATAAATAGAGCCATAGACTATATAAAATCCAAGTCATGCCACTTTTTACTAAGAAAGTGACACACTATGTCACTTTTTACTCAGAAAGTGACACACTCTGTCACTTTTTTAAATAATCATAATTTCATCACAATAACAATCAGATATAATAAGATTTCAAAATCATAAATCTTTTACTGATATGTAATTATAAATAGAACCATAGACGATATGAAATCCAACTCATGCCACTTTTTACTAAGAAAGTGACACACTATGTCACTTTTTACTCAGAAAGTGACACACTCTGTCACTTTTTATTCAAAAAGTGACACACTATGTCACTTTTTTAGATAATCATAATTTCATCACAATAACAATCAGATATAATAAGATTTCAAAATCATAAACCTTCTACTGATATGTAATTATAAATAGAGCCATAGATTATATAAAATCCAAGTCATGCCTCTTTTTACTAAGAAAGTGACACACTATGTCACTTTTTACTCAGAAAGTGACACACTCTGTCACTTTTTTAGATAATCATAATTTCATCACAATAACAATCAGATTTTAAAATCATAAACCTTCTACTGATATGTAATTATAAATAGAGCCATAGACGATATGAAATCCAAGTCATGCCACTTTTTACTCAGAAAGTGACACAATATGTCCCTAGTTGGTATATGCATGTTTTCATTACAATAAAACTCAGCATATAAATGATATTTAGTTCATGCAATTTATCGCTTTTTACCTTCAATTTCTTTGATTCCATGGATTTCTCTCTCAATATTTTTTCTTGTTTGTTTGCAAGTTTTGTGAAGGTTGCCCGCGCATCGTTTAAGTGCTTCACAAACCATTCTTGCAACAAATATCTTAAGGATTCCAATAAAAGTTCTATAGGACAACCTTTTGTTGTTTTTGTTATCGAATTTACTGATTCAACTATGTTTGAAGTCATTGTGGAAAACCTGTTATTTGTCATGTATGCCCTTGACCACTTGTGATAACCAATTTCTTCCTGCATAAAGAATAACCAAAATATTAATCATTTATTGTATATAATGTTATTATGCATCCAAACTAATAAATATTATTGAACATACCAGATGTGATCGAATCCCTTTGTGGATTTCATCGAGTTGTTTCATATGGAACTCAAAATCATTTTTCGTGTAGGCTCTAGCAGCTCTATTGAATGGTTGTGTAATGTTCTTTCCATTTCTTTTGCCAAATGTTGACTTTAAATTTTGTAGCAAGTGGTAGGAACATAGACCATGCATCGAATTCTTATACACCTTCTGGATTGCATTTTTTATGCTTTTATGACCATCTGAGATTATACACAATCCTTCTCGCTCACCATAAGCTTCTTTTAACATAAGTAAGAACCACTCCCATGAATCATTAGTTTCTAAGTCACCAACTCCAAATGCTAATATGAAAATGTTGTTGTTTGCATCTTGTGTACATGCTGTAAATAAAGTTCCACCATAATTTCCCTTTAAGAACGTACCATCAATCACTATTATAGGTCTGCAATACTCCCACCCCTGAATAGATGCTCCTAATGCCATGAAGAGGTATTTAAATTTGTTGTTGTCATAAGTCTCAATTCTTGTAATTGATCCAGGATTTGTTTGTTCTATCATGTACAAGTACTTTGGAACATTTTCATAAGACTCTGTCGGATCTCCTCTCACCAATTCCAAAGCTTTCTCCTTAGATCTCCAAGCTTTCTCGTAACTCATCGACACTCCGTATGTATTCATCATGTCAGTTATTATGTCTGCAGGAGTGTATGTTGTTTTTGTTGAGACATACTTGTACTTGATGCATTCTCCTACTATTGAGCTTGTTGCTTGACGGTGATCTGCCAAGATGATGTTATTTGAGCATGTGTGATCGTTTCTCATATATCTTATTTTGAACATTTCTGTTCCTCCAAGTCTTGAAGCTCTAAAACTCCATTTGCAATTATCATCTATGCATTTCAGCACATATTCTTTCTTGTCCGACTTACTTACCTTGAACTGAAAGTTTTTATGTATCGCATACACCGAAATACTTTTCTTAACCAATGTCTTGTTCCTAAAAACCTTTTTGTCTGCAATTTCATTCATACTAACAAATGAAATAATTTCACTACCTGTTTCATTACTCATTTCTTCAACCTCAGGTATGCATGAAGAAACATCAACAGCTAAGTCTTCAATACTTGGTAGACTTTGAACTGAGGTTGTTGCCGAACCATGAGTTTGAAAAACTTGTAATTGCATCATGTCATTTTCTTCACCAGTAGCAGCTTCTGAAAGTTGTATGTCTTCAAAACTTTCAATTCTTTGACATAATGAAACCGGTGTGACATCTATGCACAAAGGAAAGCTTGCAAGATGTTTCTCCCTTCTTTTGAGCTCAAAATAAAATGTGAGGGAATTATTGTCTGAAATCTTCATCAGAGGCAGGTTTTTCTTCACCTTATATTGTATTGTTATTGAGTGTGTTACTGGACTTACGTTTGTGACTGAATATATCATGCCATTGAGTTCGCAGTATGTACATTCTATTGGAACGACAATTCCAGCCATTTTAAAATTTATATATTGGTTACCTTGTTCCCATTTCCCTCCATAATGGATGAATACATTGATTTTATCCATATCTGCAAAAAAAACACCGATATATGATACATTAATGTCTGATCATCCTCAATAGATGTATCATTAAGTAAAAAGTGACAGAGCATGTCACTTTTCTATCCTCCAAGCCTCAATTCATGTTCAAAGCAAAATAACGATACATTAATGTTTGGCCATGCTCAATAATTGATGTCACTTCATAATGCACAACAAATATCAAGTTAAATCATGCATTTAAATCAACCACATATATGATTTTGATTCAAATTTATTTCTCTATCTTGCAAACATTGTTTTGTCACTTTTTGAGCAAAAAGTGACATGCTCTGTCACTTTTTAGGCAAAAAGTGACATAGCATGTCATTTTTCTATCCCCCAAGCCTCAATTCATTTTCAAAGCAAAATAACGATACATTAATGTTTGGTCATGCTCAATAATTGATGTCACTTCATAATGCACAACAAAATCAAGTTAAATCTTGCATTTAAATAAACCACATAGATGATTTTTTATTTAAATTTGTTTCTCTAACTTGCAAACATTGTTCTGTCACTTTTTGAGCAAAAAGTGACATGCTCTGTCACTTTTTAAGCAAAAAGTGACATAGCATGTCACTTTTCTATCCTCCAAGCCTCAATTCATTTTCAAAGCAAAATAACGATACATTAATGTTTGGCCATGCTCAATAATTGATGTCACTTTATAATGCACAACAAATATCAAGTTAAATCATGCATATAAATCAACCACATATATGATTTTGATTCAAATTTATTTCTCTATCTTGCAAACATTGTTTTGTCACTTTTTGAGCAAAAAGTGACATGCTCTGTCACTTTTTAGGCAAAAAGTGACATAGCATGTCACTTTTCTATCCCCCAAGCCTCAATTCATTTTCAAAGCAAAATAACGATACATTAATGTTTGGTCATGCTCAATAATTGATGTCACTTCATAATGCACAACAAAATCAAGTTAAATCTTGCATTTAAATAAACCACATAGATGATTTTTTATTCAAATTTGTTTCTCTAACTTGCATACATTGTTCTGTCACTTTTTGAGCTAAAAGTGACAGACCATGTCACTTTTTAAGCAAAAAGTGACATAACATGTCACTTTTCTATCCTCCAAGCCTCAATTCATGTTCAAAGCAAAATAACGATACATTAATGTTTGGCCATGCTCAATAATTGATGTCACTTCATAATGCACAACAAATATCAAGTTAAATCATGCATTTAAATCAACCACATATATGATTTTGATTCAAATTTATTTCTCTATCTTGCAAACATTGTTTTGTCACTTTTTGAGCAAAAAGTGACATGCTGTGTCACTTTTTAGGCAAAAAGTGACATAGCATGTCACTTTTCTATCCCCCAAGCCTCAATTCATGTTCAAAGCAAAATAACGATACATTAATGTTTGGTCATGCTCAATAATTGATGTCACTTCATAATGCACAACAAAATCAAGTAAAATCTTGCATTTAAATAAACCACATAGATGATTTTTTTATTCAAATTTGTTTCTCTAACTTGCATACATTGTTCTGTCACTTTTTGAGCAAAAAGTGACAGACCATGTCACTTTTTAGGCAAAAAGTGACAGAACATGTCACTATTTTGTTCACAAGCTTAAATTCATATTCAAGACAAAATGACAATACATTAATGTTTGGTCAATCTCAATAATTCATGTCACTTCATAATGCACAACAAAATCAAGTTAAATCTTGCATTTAAATCAACTACATAGATGATTTTTGATTCAAATTTATTTTTCTAACTTGCAAATATTGTTCTGTCACTTTTAAACAAAAAGTGACAGAGCATGTCACTTTTTAGGCAAAAAGTGACAGAACATGTCAATTTTCTATCCCCCAAGCCTCAATTCATATTCAAGTTAAAATAACGATACATTAATGTTTTGTCATGCTCAATAATTCATGTCACTTCATAATGCACAACAAATATCAAGTTAATTCCTGCATTTAAATCAACCACGGAGATGATTTTGATTCAAATATGTTCGTATGACTTGCATATAATGTTCTGTCACTTTTTAAGCAAAAAGTGACAGAGCATGTCACTTTTTGAACAACCTAGCCTCAATTCATATTCAAGTTAAAATAACGATACATTAATGTTTTGTCATGCTCAATAATTCATGTCACTTCATAATGCACAACAAATATCAAGTTAATTCCTGCATTTAAATCAACCACGGAGATGATTTTGATTCAAATATGTTCGTATGACTTGCATATAATGTTCTGTCACTTTTTAAGCAAAAAGTGACAGAGCATGTCACTTTTTGAACAACCTAGCCTCAATTCATATTCAAGTTAAAATAACGATACATTAATGTTTTGTCATGCTCAATAATTCATGTCACTTCATAATGCACAACAAATATCAAGTTAATTCCTGCATTTAAATCAACCACGGAGATGATTTTGATTCAAATATGTTCGTATGACTTGCATATAATGTTCTGTCACTTTTTAAGCAAAAAGTGACAGAGCATGTCACTTTTTGAACAACCTAGCCTCAATTCATATTCAAGTTAAAATAACGATACATTAATGTTTTGTTATGCTCAATAATTCATGTCACTTCATAATGCACAACAAATATCAAGTTAATTCCTGCATTTAAATCAACAACGGAGATGATTTTGATTCAAATATTTTCGTATGACTTGCATATAATGTTCTGTCACTTTTTAAGCAAAAAGTGACAGAGCATGTCACTTTTTGAACAAAAAGCTATATTCTTATTGACATTTTTACAAACACATTGTATGCACCCCTGCATAAGCAAATATGTTTACAAACACATTGGTAACTGATATTCTTATTCAAATTTTTACAAACACATTGGTAACTGATATTCGCAAATATGTTTAGCTCAATACTAATGATTTATAACGAAGTGAATAAAGAATGATTTGTCTACATTGAAATCGGAATATGATATAATTTAAATCAAAATCATTTGTATGCATTTAACTTGATATGTTATTGAATATCTCCAATCAAAATACAGAAAGTTATCTAATTGAAATAGGAAGTATGAAGAAGAAGTAAAATTTAGCAAATTACCTGAGAATTTTGAATTTGAATTCTGATTTTGTGTTGAATTGGAGAAGAAACAACGAGAAATCCAGATCGATTTTGAATTTGAATTCCGATAACGTGAAAGAGATCGGTTTTATTATGAATTTTGGTTTGTAAAGAATTTGGATATGTTTTGGGGTTGATTATGGAATGGAATTGGAATTGGAAATAATATTTACCGTATTTTTTACTGTTATAATTGTTTAGGATGATTTTCCAAAAAACCCTCAATTTTATGGGTATTTGTGTAATTTGCCCTTTTTAAATTCACAATTAAAACAACTCTCGCCCATTTATGCTAACCCGTAGGATGGAGTTAGCCCAAACGACCAACTCAAAACATATTTTTCAACTCACGTTTTATGCTAATCGCTCAATTCTTTCTAAAATTTAGGTGGACGCCGGAAGTGATTATTTTATCTCCAACTCGAGAAAGGACTTCACAGTTCACACCGAATATCCATTTTGAAAGTAAAAGTATAAAGTATCAAATATTAATAAAATTACATGATTAATTGATTAGGCCTAGATTATTAAAAATATGGACATCTAATTTGGTGCCCATACATGAGGCACTCAATGTAGGAGTTTTTCCTGACATATTGGACCAAAAAGAAAGCAAATTCTTCTTTTAATTATGAATTCATCACATCACAACCCTTAAAAAGATAGAAATTGGTTGCTGAGTGTGAATTTTTTTTTTTTGTTGATGAAAACATGGTATGATTGTAATGTAAAAAGGGTTTGCCAAAGCATATGAAAGCAAGCAAAAGGGTCTGAATCCAATTCTGACATTAGCTATTGTCACGTGCTGCTAATTTAGTGTTTGAACTTTAATTCAATTATTGAAGTTATTATGTTGGCAAGGGTCAAAAAGGTTGACAACAATGTATACGTGTATAGTTGACATACAAGTACATATATAATTTATCATATTTCTTGTAACATCTATTTGATTGACGGGATTTGGTAAGACAATGTTTTTCAAATATTTATTTTTTGACACGTAAGAAATAAATCAGTTTAGTTGTTGAATTTTACATTGTGCTTATTTAGTCTAGTTGTTAAAAAATTATAGTTAAAGTCAACAATTAATTTTAACCATACATTTTATGACGCCCGTAATTTTTATTTACTTTTCAATTATACAAAATAAATCAAACAAGTTCAAGAGAGGCGGTGGATTATGATTTGAAAAAAGGGGGAGAAAGTAGAAATGTGATTGTTGAATAGCTTCAAAAGGAAGGCAAGTTCTAATAGAATTATTAGTTCTTTTGGATTGAGTAAAAAGTTGTAAAGATGTTCTCTCAAATGAACTCAAATATTCGTAAATATGTAAAAATAAAAATAAAAAATTATCTTAATTACGGATTATCAAAATTAATTAATATGTGTGAATCTTGAATGTATGTATAAAAATATATTATATCGACTATCGACTATTGATACTAATCCTAAGAGAAATCAAATCTTTTATAATACATCACGTGCAACACTTAATGTCCAAAACATAAAATATAAACATTGTTCAACTTGTTAAGTATATATAAAATATACATACATTGGAAAATTCAAACATAAGAAAATACGTACAACTTGATGAGGTCTTACATGTGTACAAACTCAAAGAATATATTGGAGATTGAAAGTCTCCGATGATTCTGCCCTTCTTTGGACTCTCTCTCTCTCTCTCTCTCTCTATATATATATATATATATATGTAAATATAAATATATGCAACATTCTCAATGGGACCATCCCAACATTTACGGTCTCACCCAGCTGTTTCCCTCTATATAGTCCACAAGTATATTAGCTTTATTATTTAGGTCTATTCTCTATTTCAACTGGGGAAACACGTACGTACACAATAATATATATTTATATATATATATATAACTTACACATGTATATGTAAAGAACAAATCTCCTTTCTTGATTCCCAAAATCCAAGAGGGACTTTTTAGGACTATTTTCTCAACTGGTGACTTGTTATTGTGCTAGAAAAGTTACTTGTTTACGTTCATCACTATTCGTGGATCTAACGTTTATTGTAATCTTATTTCTCACTATATTTTAGCAATAATTGACTGATATTAAATATGTTTGAGTAGACTTTTTTATTTATTTATTTATTAATAATAAATGTAAAATACAAATTTAGAAGAAAGATACATAGTACCCTAATGGAAATAACTATGATGAGGTTAACGAATGGGCGCCAGCATAGCTCTTTCAAAAAGCATCTTTTAGTGGTCTAATGGATTATCTATTAAGAGTCCCATCTAACTCAAGTTTTTCATTATGGTATTTTGTAAAACCTCAAATCCATGTTTTTGAAAATTCTGTCAACATTTTTAGCTACAATGAATCGGTCCGTATACCCCCAACCCCCTCGGGGGGTCCAGCAGCCAAGCAGCCAGTAGCGGTCGTCCCTTGCTCTGTTCCATCCTTCGTTTCGAAATGTCGTGGGTCCGAGAGCAATGAGCAAGACTCCTAGCTCTAGTGTTCCGAGCATTAATTTGCAAAGACTTGTAGCAAATGTGTGTTAATCTACTGCATTTGATTTTTAAGTTGGCAATGTTGATTAACTTGGCCACTAAGATATGTTTATTGGTAAAGCACGTCCATGCCTCCGTCCACAAGGGAATTATGGCGACTAGAAGATCTACAGAAAACTTGAAGATATTAAGATTTGAGATTCCATCTTCAAAGATTAATATTATTAAGAGTAGTCCAAATCTTTAATGTGGGATAATATCAACCATGTTAAGAGGAATAATCTAAACCCTTAACATGGTGTGAGATTTATCCCTTAACATGTCCTTGTAAGATGGTGGCTTGTTTGAGAATACTAATCTTAAATTCGTGCACTTCATTGATTCTAAGTTGGATCGAATTGTTCGTTTGAGTTTAATGAGCTCGATGCTGACTTAGAATTTCATCTTAAAAGATCAACATTGTTAAGATGAGTAGTCTAAATCCTTATATATTAGTTATTTTCATCTTTATTCACTGAATGGTGGATTTGAGTTTCATTTAAAAAGTCAATTTCAATTAAGTGCTTGCTTGAAAGATTTCATTTTCTAGAAAAATGATACCAATAATTAAATTGAGATTATTTGTGAACAACCATACTAATGATCATCTATATATTTATAATATATATGTCATTTTCATAAAAGATGACAACAATGTTTGTAAAAGCAAAGCTAATCACTTTTGGTAAAGTGATTTTCATCTCTTAATGTCTATTCACTTTCTTCATTTCATTGCATGGAGGAATATTATTTTTGGTATCTGTCTTTTCTTGTATAATATTTAAACTACATAATTTTTTATTTTATTTTTCTTATTTTTGGATAATATAAGACAACAAATGAACCTAGAAAACTATTATTGGCTTAAAAGTATGCGACACATGATTATACTATAATTCATTCCCTACGCTTAGAGTTTCTTAATTTCCACGAGAAATTGAGGTGGTTAATAGTCAACATCCCTCTATAAATAACTAGCTGCTACGTCTATACCTCAAAAAGTCCATATAATTAAATAATAAAAGACTGATAAGAAGAGCCATATGACTTTTAAATGGCAAATCTGTCAATTCCATTATGTGTATATAAATTCGTGCATATTTATATACGGATATGAATGAATCCCTACTTTAATTGACTTTAGAAACCTATTTTTATAGAGTTGGCAAATTGGATGTGTCATATAAATTGAAATTATTTTGTAAAAAGAAAACAAATGTTAATAATAATTAAAATAATTTTTTTATTTTAGAAAAATATTGACATGAGTTTGTATTGTACGGTGTTGTTCGAATGGAAATGGTCATAATTCCAGTTCATCGAGTCTCTATTAAAGAGAAATCGAGTATCTAGAAATGTTTTGTATTTATTATAAAAGTAGAAAAAAAAAATGGTTCTTTAGTGTTAAACTCGAGAACCTAACGATATAAACTAATTCTCCTTTTAAAATAGCTAGTTTTATTCACTGTTCTACACATTCCGCCTAGGCGTGAAGCGCGGCCTCCACGCTTAACTACGACTCACGTTTTGCCATTGTCTTGCTCTCACTTAGGCCTTGTCTAGGTTCAAAAAGCTTCAAACTCGGCATCCATGCCTAACCTCGCTTTACACTTTTTAGAATATTGATTTTATTGTTCACTTGTCCACGATTGTCGCGAAAGGAGAACATTTTTTTATTGAGGCATTCTTTTATATTACGAAAAGGGGCATTGATTTTCCCTAAATAATAATGCAAAAGCCTTTCGTTTCATCATTATAATGGAGAATTCACGATTAAAATCTGTAAAGCTACTTTGCTTCTACTTTTCCTCGGTAATCCACGAGAATCCTTATGCATGACCCACTTATAATCAAATCTTCTAATTGATTTCCATTAAAATGTAATCTTAGTACTAAGTTAGGGAAGCTTATTATAGCAGCAGTCCCTAACGTTTGGGATAAGTGCAAATAGGTCTCCATTCTTTAAATCTTGAAAGAGTAATCTTCAACATTTTATAAGTATAGCACCAGATGTCGTGACAAACGGAATCTGTCCAAATTGGTGAGAACCGTGATTTAAAAATTTCAAATAGGTATTGATACCAAGAATTTTTAGTAAATTTCTTAAAATTGGGATTCAATAAAAAATTTCATTCAATTAAAGAGAAATTTTTTTTCTTATAATTAGTTATTATAGTCTGAGTCTTCGATTCTTCCAACATTATTGAGACCTTCGTTTACAATAGTACTATTGGACAGAGCATGCATGGAGTGATAAGTAGTTGCCGATTTAATGCACCTTTGTTAACTATTAATAATTTTAACTTTCACTATTAAATATATTAACTTTCTAAAATAAATTCTTATTACTTTTTCTAACACTATTATTATATTGTCCTTTTTTTATTTGTGTTATTCCTACATTACACGACGAAAAAAAAAAAAAAAAAAAAAAAGCCCATAGAAATTTTAACGTACCTAAGGACTAGGGGTGGATACGAGAGGCTTCGTGTGCTTGAGCTTCCATTTAAAAAAAAAAAAAAAAAGCTTTTCATATATTAGCTTAGTTCAAATTTTTTTTAGCTCTCGTTTGAATCTGTCTCTGCTAAAGACTTTTGTTTTTCGTCAATTTGACGTCTTTTAGAGTCGTGTAATTAATCTTAACCTACTTATATTTATGTAGCTGCAATTGGGAGAAAAAAAACTACATAAATTGCAAATTAAAATTACTGTAGAGAGAGAGAGTACACTGAAAGAAAAATCACATTAGTGTGTGTGTGTGAGAGAGAGAGAGAGTATAATATAACAAAGTGACAGTGTAGGGTCTCATGGGAGGAATTAAAAGAAAGGAACAAAAGCAGTGTATTTCGTTTATCCCTTTTGACGAGCGAATATATTGAGGGTGAAAGACCACCACCCACCCACCCGTCAAGAATGTAATTGTACACTTGCCCACATGAAAAACCGACATCTCCATTCCCCAACAACTCTCACGCTCCCTCATTCTTCGTGGCAACCACTTTCTCCCCCTTCTTTAACCCTATCCCTATTCAATTTTTTAAACAAATCTTGTTGTATTTACTTTCTAAATATTCTATATGTTGATATGAGTAGAAACCAAATTTGGGAAGGTGGGTTCTTTTGTTGCCGTAAATATAAGAATAATACTATTTATCATCACTAGTAATAATTATTAATTTGCGTTACTTTGAATAATAGGAGGATAAGATGGTGAATAATTGAAATTAGAAGTTGACAAATGAGAAATGAGAGAGAGAAAGAGAGATATATATATTGTGGAGTAGGGTTAGGGTGTCTAACCCTAGATGGCCCATTCCTCGAAAAGTGAGTAATAAATGGTAAGGGAGCAGAAGGATACAGGACTTTTGTGGCAGAGCAGAAAAGATGGATGTGAGAGGGAGAGGGTGAGGGTGGGGGTGCGGAGTAGTAAATCATTTTGTAATCGATTGCTTTATGATTGAATTGCAATTGATGAGAGAGAAAAAAAAAAGTGACTGAGTCTGAAGAAAGAGAGAAATAAATGGCTTTTCTTAAAGTCCTTTTACCTTTTTTTCAAAGGACAAAAGTTAAGAAGGGGTGGTGCTATCACAAGGGTATGATGGCACTATGATGAGAGAATAGAATTGTGGTTTCTTTGCACTTGTATTTATTGATGACAATCCCACTGCCCTAGGTAACAAAGATGGGGACACCCCCAGAGAGAGACTGTACACTACTGTATACATCTATCATCTATGTATGTATGTATGTATGTATATGTATGTATATCCTGAGAGAGAAAGAGAAAGATAAATAAGAGTGTGTGGATATGTGAATGAGCTTTCACATCTTTACTTGGTTAAGGGGCCTGTAGTGTAGAGACTGACATTGTCCTTCAGGAAAGTCGCTGACCATATTGTCTACCCCGCATTTAAAGCGCGCCACTGTGTAATGTCATTGCCATGCATTTGTCACTATTTTTTTTAATACTTTTCTTTTTTCTATTTTATTATCCCTAAAAATTTAAACAAATTCCAAAATCATAATCGAATTCATTTCTTGATGAAAAGTTTTTATTAGTTCTTATTATACTTTAATAAAAATTAAGATTTTATTTGAATAAAATACGTAAAATGAGTTAATACGAAATATGTAAATATATTCAATGATCATGACTTCTTACTTGCAACTCAAATAGGCAAAGTTATATTTCATGGACTTTTTTTTTTGGTAGAAAGAAAAAATTTTGGATATTAAGCCATCGACAATAAATGAAGTGCTTACCAAAACGCCACTTAAAATTTCTTTTGAAAACATTTAAACACTTGATGAAAGTGACTTGGATCCAAATTTGACTAATGTATGTAGAGATGAGTAAATTTTATGAACATGTTTTTAGTCAAATCAAATAGAGTCTAGTTTAAAATTGTTAAAATAAATTTCAAGTAAAAGAGAATATCTTTCACTTTACATCTAAGCACATGTTTGTTATTGTTTAAATTATAATTTCAGTTGGTCAAATTATTCAAATATATTTTTTATCCACATATTTTATAGTACTTGCAATTTACAACCCACTTTTTATTTTTTATCCACAAATTAACTATAACTTATGTTACCACCCGATTTTGGTAAAGCCTCCACGTCAGCAAAGTTCTAGTAAAAGTCTCATCTAGGCTTCGCTAAGGCCTTATAGGCCCAGCGAAGGCCTTCCAGATTCATAAAGGTTCCATTGGCCCGGCGAAGGCCTCGGAGGCCCATCGAACATCTTAGCATTCCTGAATCAGAGTATTGCGAGGCCTATGAAGGGCCTCGACACTTATGGCCGATCAAGAGAGCCTCGCCCGGCTTCGTATTTATTATGGTCCGCACAGTTAAAAGGATATCTCAGGAAAGATTGCAATTGATTGTCACAAGGAAACCATATCCCAATCCAATAAAATCGACAACACAATCTTAGAGATTGAGATTGAGATGCAATCTCGAAAGATTACGGCGAGATTGGAACATACCTTATCTAGTAAGGAAAGAGAATCCCAACAGAATTCTAATTGATTGCTTCCCTGAATCAATTATGATTCTTCCCCTATAAATATCATGTTCTGGTTATTCTAAGGTATGCACAATTTTGATTACGTATATTTTAGTACTCATATTTTATGACGCACTTTTACGCTTAAGAATCCCACCCTAAACTCTGCTCAAACCTCTGCCTGCTTGTCTCTCCCACACCCCTATTTTGTTCCCGCCCCCGCGTATTTCTTATATACCGGCTGTTGACTTGATCGTCGGAGTGCCAACGATCGCCGGACCCTTTTTCTCCGGAGATCTTGGTGCTTAACGGTCGTCCTGGTGTGTAGGTAACATACGGGCTGGCAGAGGAGTGATTGGAGATCTGTTGGCACGTGGACTGGTGCAGGTTCAAACATCAACAACTTATAATATAAATACTTACAAAATAATTTCAACACTAACAAACATATACTAAGTATGTTTGACAAAGTTTTTTTAAAGTTTAAAAAGGTTTTTGGATGGAGAAAAAGTAATTTTACTAAATTTGAATGTTTAGTTAAAGTCAAAAGAGATTATTGACCATAAAAATAATTTTTTCAAGTTATTCTAGAGAAACTCAAATTAAAATTTTTTTAAAATATTTTAAATTTAGCTTTTTATGGAAAGTTGAATCTACATTTAATGCAACTTTTAAATTTTTAATATATTCAAAATTTCCTTCTATTAATTAATTTGAGAGGGATTGTGACATATTTTAATCATAATTTTTGTCATTATTTATCATTTTATTTGGTTATGAAATTTACTTCATTTAAAAAATATATGTCATATTGGCGCAAATGGATTCTAGTATTTTTCCACGATGTAGAAATAGTATCTAACATTTTTTTATAGCACAGTAGTTCATAACTTATTTGTTTTAGTGCGTAATTAGTCCTTATTTGATAAGAAAGACAAATACGTACTTAATTTTAATCAGAGAAAATTGTAATTTGATTATTAACCTTTGCAAAAAGTACAAATAGGTTCGACACTTTTATATTTTATAAAAAAGGAAACTAACGAGTTCTTTTTTTTTATGAATTAATATTTTATTGACCAAATTGATAGTATACTAAATTGTTTTGTATATATTACGAACTATTATAAAACAACTAAAATTTAAGCTTATAATTATCAACAAATTTGTTAAATAAAATTAGTAATTTTTTATTAAGTAATTATATTATTTAAAATTTAAAATTTAAAATTTTATTTTACCATTACAACATAAAAAGAAAATAATTTTGTCACATACTTGTTGCTCAAATACTTTTATTTAATTGAGCTATTCGTTTATAAACTACAAATATTAGAGCTTCAATTCTATTCTTCATATTTTAATTTATCACTTTATTATTATTCAAAAATAAAGAACTTATAATGTGTAAATTAATTTTTATTAGTATTTTTATGTCTAAAAAAAATTGGTTCAATGTCATAAAATTATATATATTATTTTGTTATTTATTTAATTTAATTTTTATTCAAGTTTTTCCATATACTTAAAGTGTAATAAATAATTTTATATTTTTCTCTTATGAAAAATTTAATTGGTACGAATATAATGATATATTTAATATGATAAATTAAATATTATTTACTAAATGTATCGGATATATTTGCACATTTTGCAAAAGTTAAGAATTCAAAATACAATTTTCTCTAATTAAAACTAATGTCATATTTGTCTTTTTATCAAATAAGGACCAATTGCGCACCAAAACACATAGATTATAGACTTTTGTGCCAAAAACAAACGTTATGGATGATTTTCACACTGAAGGCAAAGATTAAAGACCATTTGCGCCAATTTCTCTTAAAGTAATTTGACTATATGTGTACATAAAACAAATAAATTGAACATAATATGATATATATTAAAATAACTCCGATAATTTAATTAAAATTTTAATTTTAATACATTTTATAGTATATTAAAATAAATATTATTTATAAAAGAAAAAATTGTGAAATAACACAAAATAAGTACTTTTTAGTAGTTTATATAAATATATTTTTATAATTATGCTATCGAATAATAATTTGTAATTGACAACCAAATAGTCAAAGAGAGTTTTATTAAAAGCTCTTGAAAAAATTTTACTCAAAAAACTCTACTTACCGCAGCTTTGCCAAATGGTCCCGATTTCTTTTCTTTTTAAATCCATGGGAAAAATAAGTTTCAACGGACCTATTCCAAGCTTGCCAGATTTAGGCCCTAATTAAAAAATTTTAAAGTCTTTATATATTTGATTATTTTCTTCTAAAATTGGTTAATTAAAAAAAAATCAATATGGCAAAAGAGAGAAAAGTGAAGTAGGAAAGAGAAACGAAAAATAATCGAGAAAGATAGACAAAAAATAATAAAAAAAAATGAGTAGAAGGCTGTCTAAAAACAGACAGTTTGTTGGACAATTTTTTACAATAAATACTACCATATGAGTTGTGTTTTCTCACCATATCTGCTCAACATTCAAAATAGAAGACAGAATTCAAGATGCTCTATATAACATTGTTAGTAGGGTCTCTGTCAGTTCACATTTATGTCACACTGTAAGGGGATGTTTGGAAAAATCAGAAAGGACCAAAACGAGGCAAGATGGTGTTGAAAATTGGGAATTGGGGTATGAAATTTGAAGTGGGATAATCTTTTGTTCAGTGCTGCAAACTGTATTGGCTGGTTTCTGGAATTTCTTTGGTACTTGAATTTTGTGCAGATATTTGGATTTTAGTATTGAATGAGAGGTCAAATTTTTATTTATTTATTTATTTTTTATTTTCCAAACATTCTTTTTGGGTTTTTTTGGTCAAAACAATGTTTTAGGGTTCAACTTTTGAACTTTTGTCTAATTGGATAAGACTATAAAGCCCAATAAAAGATGGCCCCAAATAAGTAAGAAAATGATACACTATTGGCCCAACATGCAGCCCCTATACATTGTAGGAGCAAGTACTTTTCCACGGCAGATCATGAGTTGAATCTTGGTTTCCATTCCCACATTGAATTAAAAAAATACTCCTCGTTACTTATTCTTTACAAAAGAAAAGAAAAAAAGGAACTCGATCTCTCGGAGCTAGTGTGATTACGACATTGAAAAAAACGAAGGTTTTCTTATTTGTCGTGAAAATCTGTTCATCGAAAGCTATATTTTCTAAATTTGGGCACATCTTACAAACCATCGCCTATGGTTGAGAGGGTCCAAACTTAAGCCTTAAGCTTTAGGATCCCCAACAAACGTTGTGTGGATTTGTATTGGGCCTGGACTTTAAACACCTACTTCTGTGAATTTCTGTATAATTTAATATGGGCAAATTATTCTCATTTTATTATAAAATTGAAATAAAGTTTAATTAGTTAAAAAATACATTGTGTGACTTTTTATTGAAAAAGTAACACACTATGTGACTTTTTAATAAATAATTTAATTAATATTTTAATTAAAAAGTTACATAACATGGGAACTTTAATTAACATCTAACAAAACAAAATATAAAAGTACGAGCAAAATATTAGTTTAAAAAGTTCTTAGAAGTACAATTGAATATTAGTGTAATATGTTTTTATAACTACATTGTAAGTTTAGCTAAAGATGTTCTACTAGAAATAAACACTAAATTACACGGTATCTAATATTTTAACTATAAAGTGACACATTATGCCACTTTCTAGCTCTTATCATTTTCACATGTATGCACATTTAACAAACAAAAAATTCACTACAAGAAAAAGAGTCTATCGCAACGGGCGGAAAACGTTGCCATAGACCTTTTGCAACGTTCAGGCGCACGTTGCATCCTTCGATGTTTCCGAAAACTAGATCTCTACGGCAACATGCAATGTTCGTTGTGGAATACAAAAAGCGTGTTGTCATTTTACTTTTTAGCAACGTCCTTAGAGATATAACAACGTTCTTTAGACCGTTGTGGTAAATGTTCTTTTAACAACGTTCTCTTGACCGTTGTCGTTTCGTTTTAACAACGTGCCTCTGACCGTTGTCGTTTCATTTTAACAACGTTCTCCTGACCGTTGTCGTTTCACTTTAACAACGTTGCGCTGCTCGTTGTCGTTTCATTTTAACAACATTCTATAGCTCGTTGTTGTTATTCTTTTTTAGCAACAGTGATGCACACGTGGTCGTTTCTTTCTTTATTTTTTTTTTAAATATTTTCAACAACATTCACCTGTTTATCAATATAAAACTCAATCTAATAGTTCAACGCTAAAATGAAATTTATACAAAATCAATGAAATGTGAACAAGGTTGAAACAAATCAAATATATTATAAAATAGAAGAATTTGTATTCATACATTTATAGCCTAGAAGTTTCTTGTAATATGAAAGTTCGAACCAAAATCTAACAAAATACACATGTACTAGAAGTTTCTTGGCACGAAAAATATTTAATCTACCAAAATCTTGAAACCGATAATCCTGCATGCACTTCACAAAAATAACAACAAAAATTCTTCTAACTCCGCATCCTTTTCCTTTGACTACCCTTTCCCAGTTAATCCTGCAGATAAGAGAAACAGAAATGGATTGAAATATTTCTTCCTCCAGACAGCATCGCAAGCAAAGTACCAGATTAGTACTAAGAATCAATGAATTCAGCAGATGATTGCTATTTGAACGAGTATGCCAACTATAAATGGACAATAAATAATCCCATAAACTGAAAGTATAACACAATTGCACTAGCAATAACATGTTTCTAATTTGAACATATCAGTTAACGGCAATCCTAAATCAAATGCTGCTCCAACTCTATAGATATTATGTGGTTTACACATCAAAGATGTGAATAGTCAGATTTATAACCTGTGGACTCATGCAAAAAAGGGCCTTGACTTTGGATATAGGCATATAGACACACCATCGATAAAATCTGTAAGCTAAAGTATGATTCTCAGAAGATCTTCCAGGTGAAACACAATAGGAAAAAACTTGCACTTTAAAGAAAGAATATGTATTAAAGCTCAAAAATGATATGACAAATGATTATTGTTATTTACAAGTAAATTATAGTTGAGTTATTTTCTTGAGACTCCAGTCATGTTATCAGAGAGTCGTGTCTTCTTTCGAGACATTCAAAAACGCAACCATGTCATGTCAAGCTGTTGTCTCCAGCCGGACACAATGTAACCAAAGAGTCCTACTAACAACAGGTTAGATATTTGCTAAAAAGATGCAGTTATTTTCACAAAAATAACAACAAAAACTCTTCACAAAAATAACAACAAATGACTGACAAACTGCATAGGAAAATACATTAGTACCATACAGCAACAACTTGAGCAAGCAGTCATAAACCCAATGCAACACAAAACATATTTGATAGGATATTAACTAGTAAAATTGAGAGCTGACAACTGATCTTGAACAGCTACATTAGCCTGTTGACTGGCTGAATATAAAATGCCTGAAAGCCAATCTCCAGCGGTTCCATCAGCCAAAAGATAAACAGAATCAGGTATTTGCTGACCACAGGAAAAACAAGTTTCCAAATGTTAGAAGCTTGAAGTGCATAGTGAGATGGACACGAGCTAAACCAATGTATTCTTAATGTAATATTTACACATAATATAAATTGAATGCTTGACAAATGCAAATAGAGACGAAGGAGTGTAGAAGTCTTTTTGGACACCAAAAGAAAAGCTTTCTATTTTGTTAGCTAAGAATTAAGAAGACCTAGACTTCACCCCATGGTTGAGTTCATGCAAGATTTTTATTTTGTCTTTCCAGTATGACCATCTTACAAAATAGCACTTCATCTAAAAGAAATGTTATACGCTCAGCAATAGTTACTGAAATTACAGAATATGCCCACATGTAACAGAGCAGAGCTTTAGAGGTCAATGAAACTCTATAGTTTCAAACATGAATGCATTATTTAAAGTAAGAGGATACCCAAGAATGTGTAAGAAATCCCAATTTTGAGGACTCATCATTTCCAAAATTGAAGCCAAAAATAGAACGTTAAAACGAAAAACCTCCCCCTCCCCCTCCCCCTCCCCCTCCCCCTCCCCCAAAATAAAAAAACCAGAAGCAAGAGAAGAACATGCAGATTGACAGATGGGTTCCGCAAGTAAAAGAATTGCGTGTAAAACAATGTTATGACAATATTTAACAAGACGAAAGGCAAAGATACGACTGGTTTACAGAATGAAAAATGGAAGCATCAAAAGGCTCATAAAATCAAGGTTAGAAGCAGCACTTAATTTCAGTGTTGATTTAATTATTTTTCTTCTTATTTGCAGTTCAGATTCTTGTTCCAACTAAAGAAAGTTGAAAGTTCTCTCACAAAATCAAGAAGAATGTAAAAGGCAATAATCAGACAAGCATCGGGTCTTTCTCAAAACAAGTAAACAAAAAACACCCTTTCTTGCTAGCACTGGCGATAAGCACTCAAAACAAGAACTAAGTGTTGACCTATGGTTAACTTTAAACCTTAATGTTTTGATTATTACAAACAAATTGGTTATGTTTTCTAACATTTTATTTTCAAGCAATATTCAAAGCACTACAAATCGAACTCTCAATGTCAAGATCGAACTCTCATGCCATGTCAAGATCAAAGTCAAATATATACAAGAGTTCAAGCATCTCAAGATTCGAGATTCGAGGTTCAAAGATCAAGATCGAGGAATAGATTTTTTATAAAATTGTAAAGGTATTAACTCTTTAATCCTTAGCAATTAAATGAATGAAAGCTCAAATATTTTTATGCACAAAACATATGTCATTATCATTGCATAAAATACTTTTATCAAAGTCAAAAATCAAGTTTTTTGAAACTGCAGAAACGGTCATCCGTTTGATCATCCGGTTGATCATCCGTTTGAACAGAGAGTTCAAACGGTCGACCGTTTGGATGAACCGGTCGACCGGTTGGCTGTCCTTTTCCAAAAAGTGTTCGTTCTGATTTTTTTTCAGTTCCAACGGCTAGTTCTGACTAAGTAAACGGTCGACCGTTTGGTCATCCGTTTGGGTCATCCGTCTGGACAGAAATTGACGAAAATTCATCTCTATAAATACCACTTCATTTATTATCATTCAACAACACTTACAAGAGCATTTATAGAGAGAATCATATTGAAAAATTTCATCCAAAGCTTTATTGCATATATACATTCAATATCTCTTATTGAAAAACTTTGTTTGATTATATCAAATTCTTGATTCATCATTCTCAACAAAGTTTTCATCTAACACTTGAGCTTTCCTCATCTATTGCTATTCATTAAAGTGTTAGTCTCTCTTAGAGCTAAACTTGTATTGATCATTCATCTAGAGAGAAATACAAATCAATCTCTTTACATTTTTGGGTCATATTGAGGTCCCGTGAAAAGCTCAATATTGTATAAGGATCGGTGCTCCTTGTTTGTAAGTCACCGGATACATTGTAAGGGTTTGGATTGCACCATAAGTCAATCAAAATAGTGGAAAGGCCGTGCTCGTGTTGGAGAGCTTGGTAACGGGGGACGTAGATCATTGGTTGGATCGAACCTCCATAAAAATCGTTTGCACTCTCTCTTCTCTTTTATTTACTTATATATTGTGCTTATATTTTTGTGAATCATCTTTTATTTTCTTAAATATCATTTTTGAGAATATTTTTCGAAAAAGTTTGAGAAAACCAATTCACCCCCCTCTTGGTTAGTTATTCTTGGGCTATCACTAAGCTACTGAAGTCAGCATGAAGAAGTTTCTCACCTTAATATTTTCCCCAGTAAAAGCATTTGCAGTGTGTGTTAAAACCAAATTTGCTGCAGCAAATTCCAAACTAACATCAGTTATTCTGTTCCCACAAATGCAAGTTCAACTTAAGCCAAAAAATAAAAGTTAAATTAGTGCATATTCCTTGAACGAACCAAAAGAAAATCGATTGAGAATAAGATCCAAAATGTAAGTGCGGGTTCAATTCTAGGTTTTTCCGAATGTAAAATAGTACTATTATGCAAGTGAATAAAAACCAAATGAAATTAATTAAACATATTACAAGAAATAAAATTCTTGTTCAATTTTTCTTACCTGCAACCGAATTTAGGAATACATTAGTGAGTTCAGTTTTGCTAGTCTTTGACAGTGATACAACATCTTCACCATCACGACACTCCCTCTTGAGGAATTTTGAATGCTCCTTGTCTTTTATACCTGTTATCAAATATGAACCATCAAAATCGATTTGGAACAAACATCTGTTATCAAATATGTTATCAAATATGAACCATCATTCTATTGGGGAGTACTTGCTAAGCCAGGGAAGATGCACAGTCTCACTTCAGTATATATTATTTACTATTAACTGTGACTCACGTAATCAAAATTCAGCATGATATAGAGCGCGAATAGGCATTGGAATCGAATTAAAAAGAAAAAGATCAAAGATAGATAATAGAAAGGATCCAAAAGTATAAATGTGAAGCATATAGAATGAATTGGTCAGATTTGGATTTATTATCTTTTTGGTTCTTCCGACACTAAAAAAAAGCCAATACGTACTTATCCCACTGTCCTCCTGTGTCAACTAAATCCCTGTACCTATCAAATGCTGGATATAACTGATAATGAGATCGTTATAACAGAACATGCAATTTGTTGTACTTCAAAATCGAAACTGCAGTTGTGCAAGAGAAATGTTTTTTAATGTACGCGTATATCACATGACATTTATTATTGAACTATTCTGATGCCTTATCAGAGAGTGATTATGCAAGTGCAACTATGAGGGGAACTCCAAACTTCGACACAGTTTTAATGTGTTTGGGAATTAGAAATGATACTTTTTGACTGCCACAGGGTACACAGACAAGCATGAAGATGAAAAAGCTGAGAGTGTTGAGTTTGAGAATGACCATGGTCTTATCAGAGTATGACTTTGTAAAGGTTGATAATAGAATGAGTTTGGAAGCTTTTGAAAAATAAGGAAAGGATGAGAGTTGAGAGAACTTGTTTTGGTTGAAAGTCTGGTAATGTTTATATATAGATGAAAAGGAAAGAATCAAATCCTTTGTAGCTCATCATATTCCTCTTCATTTAATAGAAATCTGTCCGTCATTTAATATAAAGCTAGGGAAGGGACGGCCATCATTTATATTTATATTTAATATAAACATTAATATAAATCTGTACCGTCCCTTCTCAATTGATGAAAAGGAGAATACATCTACCAGCTCATCATATTCCTCTTCATATAGTTCTGGTGCCATGAATTCGGGTGTACCTGATGCAATACGCGAGACAATTATATATATAGTCAGCCTAAGACAATTAGTTATATCATAGGATTCTTGCAACTGCTAGGATTTTGGGTATCTTTTAAGATTGGTGGTTATAAACCATAATACCAAGAACAAGAACGTAGAAAACTCCAAGAACGGAGGATTCTAAAAAGACAATGTTAACTGACTGTATAAAAAATTGTTAGTCACACAATATGTCTGTCACCCCAACCTCAAGTCAAGTACATCCTCAAAATTTAGATGATGCAAAATAGCAAAAGTACTCAGACCGAAATTCAGGCATGCATAAAATATGATACTATAAAAGATATCCCCAAATCTCACTATCAATGAGCTCCTCTGTACATGATAACAAAGAGGCTGGATTCCTATCCAATGTAGGACAAACAAACCCATTCCTATAACAAACATTCATTCTATGTGGACAATACAAGCCCAATTTCTATTTTACTTTTGCATATTAAAGGAGGAATTTTAAATTGTATCAAGCCTGCTTAATCGCTGGAGTTTAATTAGCTCTTCAAGAATTTGGCGAGCCCAATCCTTAATCGCTCCAATATTAACTTGATTATACCTCTGCCTGTACCTGTAATTAAACATCGATGGAGTTTAATCAGCTCGTTAATAGTATACTAAGTGTACTGAATTCCACATAATATATATGATTAAGAAAGAAAAAAAAAAGTTAAAATATAGTTCGTTATACTCTCTTAGGGAGCCGGAGGTGAACATTTCTGTGATGAAGTTGAAAGTTCTTAGATAAAATTAGATAAAATTCAAACCTGATGGAAGGTTAGAGATCGAGAACATGAGTGTGGAGCAGCTTAGAGCCCTAAAAGAGCAAGCCGATTTGGAATTCAATTTATTTCAAGACACAACATCCGCACTGCCACCGCCCGCCTCGAGATTGCCTTCTCCAACATCGAAGACCTCGCCCTCCGTCTCCAAGGTAATACTGTAATTATTATTGTTTAAAAAAAAAGAAATATAAAAATCTCCCGTTCATCCCTTCACTTCCAACCAATTAACAGAATTGAGAGAAAGACTGTCGGAAGTGTTGGAGATTTGAGGAGATTTGAAGGAGGAGAGATGAGGAAGAGATGTGATTTTGGGGGGTTTGCACACAAACGTATATGGTAAAATTGGGTGAGTGGAATACGTTCGATTGATTAAATGGGTTAGTATTTTGACATCAAATTTTTTACAACGTTCAAGGAACGTTGCGATTTCATTTATTATATAAAATCTTTTGCAACAGACATTGACCGTTGCAAAATGATATAAAATAGAGTTTTTCGCAACGTGCGCGTTCAAAGAACGTTGCCAATTCATTTATTATATAAAATCTTTTGCAACAGATATTGACCGTTGCAAAATGCCCTAAAATAAAGTCTTTCGCAACGTGCGCGAACGTTGCTAAATGCTATATTATTTGACAACGGTCACTGTCCGTTGTTGAATAGTAAAATGTATAATTATTTTGACAACAGACAATGACCGTTGCAAAAGGATATATTGGCAACATTCATTTAAATACCGTTGTCAAATATCAATTGAATTAATCAATTGCAACAGACATTTGATGACTGTTGCCGTAAACCAGTTTTAGCAACAAGCTATTAACGAATGTTGTCATTGAGATGTTGCAAAAGGCAATTTTTGTTGTAGTTAGTACGTACATTTTCACAAATTGTGAGCATCTTATCTGATTGATTTTCACACACAACCCGTAATGTCCAAAATTGTAACCATTGTGGTCGCATTGCCAAACTTACCTCCATTGATATAAAGTCGAACACTTGGAATACAAGATTATACAATAGAACAAAATCTTAATTGCGTAACATGAGACATTTTCAAATAAGTGATTAACGTGAATCTCAACAAGAAGGAAATAAAAAAAATTCCTATAACAACGAATATGTAATAGAAGTAATAAAATGCAAAAACATGTTTTTTATAGTCCAAAACTAAATAAAATTTACTCTCGCAAGCTCATATAAATTCCCAAAATGAACACAACTCAACGGACTTTTAATTCTAGATCTAAATATCAGTTAAAGAGTTTTTATAAGCTCGTTGGAAGATTAAGCAAACATGTTCCATTAAAAAAAGTCTAGTTACAGTGATATTTCAATTAAAAAGTATCATATCATGTCACTTTCTACTACATAACCTTAATTCATATTCCAGATAAAACTTTGGTTGACTGATTACATTTTCACAAATATCTTGTGTGCATCTTGCTCATTTTCTCTTGATTATACAACAAATATTAACTCACAAATTTTCTTAATTCCATATTGATTTTTTCCCATAGTATCTTAGCATTCTAGTTTTTTGCAAAATTCGATAATAATCAATTATTCTATCATTTAAAGAAAAATCAACATAGTAGAAAATACATTCAAATATGCATCATACACATTATCAATGTTCTAAAAATTGTAAAGTATGGCTAAATATGAATGTCGAACTTTAAACTTTTTGAGTTTAAGCAAAGACGAGGCAATGAGGAGGCATGTAGGTTGTGCCTTATGCCTAGGTGGAGCCTAGACGCTGCCTACGCAAGTTTTTTAGAACAGTGAACAAATATAGATTGTCAATTACACATTGGGAATCACTATTTTTACTCATATGGTAACTCCAACACTTGTTTTGGGAGGCGGTTGGACCTTCGAAGTGCCAACAAACTTCTTTTTTTTTTTTTTTTTTAATTATGAATAAATGTTTTCGTAATATTTGGTATCAAAGTTAGACATGAATTTGTCGATTAAGCAATGTAGAACTATTAGAAAAGATTGTAGAAGTTATCTTTGATTGCCAAAAGGAATTTCGATGCAAGATTAACAATTCTTCAAAATTTTCGATGCAAAATTACAATCTTTGTCAAGCAACCAAGGTATGAAAATTACAATTGAAAATTCAATGGTCTCGATGGGTGTACACAACAATAAGCGAATATTAGTGGAAAATTGAATTTCTTGATGTTGTAGTCTCATAATCAGACGGCAGCTGATGTTCAACATTATGTTCAAATTTAAGCGTAGGTGAAAGTGCATCATTTTTAGTCATCCACATTTTGTAGCTTCAGGAAGAGGATGAAAACTAATAAAGATGATATAAGACTCAACCAACATTAACTCTCGAGTTGTGTAATAACCGTAAAGAGGTTTTCTCCACTACGGGCAGAAAAAAAAAAACTACTTTATTACTATGTCACTACGTCTTCATCCCTCTCAAACAAAACCCCCTCTCTCGCAGTATTCTCCAGATTCTTCTCAAGTTTTCAAAATCAACCCTCTCTCTTTGCAATATTCTACAGATTCTTCTCAACAACTTAATCAATTAAAATCCTCTCTCAATCAATTATATATATATTTTCAAATGGTTGTTTTAATCAATAGATAGAATGAACAAGCGGCTAAATGATATTTTCATTTTTCTTGCGGTGATTATTGGAAAATATTTATTGTGAAGGTGAAGATTTTGCACTAGACTCTACGATCGGATCCCATCGCGAAGAAAATCAGTATACTAGTACATACATTGCAGATACTTTATATTTGAAGAAATCGACTATTTTAATTATGAAAAAATTTCAATTATCCTCACAATTAGTAATCAAAGTGCGTCTCCTTATAGCACTACAAATAGAATGACCACAAAAAATTAAAGGCAAAATTTTCAATAAAAGTTTTAACAAACGAAGGCAAAAATCTACAGCAAATTTAGATCGATCTCACTTAAAGTACACGAAATGAAATTTTAAAATTCCTAGTATATAAAAATTATAATAGTAAAATCATTACAAATTAAATGGGAAATTGGTGCAAATAGTCCCTAACCTTTCATTTTTGGCAGAATGGTCCCTAACCTATCAATTTAGGTGCGCAATTAGTCATTTTTTATGGATTCCGTTAAAAATCCGTTAAAACCTTTCCAAAATTGGAGCAAATGGTCCTTCTTATATTTTTTTTTGGTCTTTATTAGTGGGGATAAAATTATTAATTCTTTCAATTGGCGCAAATGGTCCCAAACCTTTACTTTTTTTTGGCGCAAATAGTTCCTAACCTATAATTATATTTTGGTGCACAATTGGTCCTTATTTGATGAAAAAGATAAAAATATCCTTACTTTTAATTAAAGAAATTTGCAATTGGATTTCTGACATTTAAAAAAAGTGAAAATGAGTTCGTTACCTTAATTTTTTTATTAAAAAAATTAAAAGAAAACTAACAAATTGACAATATACTAAATTATTTTGTATATTTTACGAACTATTATAAAATAACTAAAATTTAAGCTCATAATTATTAATGAATGTGCTAATTAAAATTATTTTATTATTATTAAGTAATTATATTATTTAAAATTCAAACTTTAATTTTATTGTTACAATATAAAAAAATACTTTGTCACAAATAAAAATTTTAATTAATTTCCAAACAGCACATATCCGTTCAATCAAACAAGATCTATCTATGTAGCTAAACATGAGTCTTCTTTTTCGTTGAATTTTCTTCTTGTCCAACAACCAACCACCACCGGATAACCTGTCCAAAACTAAAAAAAAATTCCACCGGAGAATACCACCGGATCTACGCCTGTCATCTTCCTCGCAGATCTGGTGGATTTTGAACCAGATCTACGCGACCGATCCGCACACATCCAGCAGAATTCGGGATCTGTGCGACTCCGATCGTGCAGATTTGGTTAGACCCGCGTGGCCACCGCGTAGATCCCATCGAATCTGCGTGACCTAGTGGCGCAATCCTGTCAAATCCGCGCGAGCCACCAGATCTACGCCACCGATCTGCGCACATCCAGCAGAATTCGGGATCTGTGCGACTCCGATCGTGCAGATTTGGTTAGACCCGCGTGGCCACCGCGTAGATCCCATCGAATCTGCGTGACCCAGTGGCGTAATCCTGTCAAATCCGCGCGAGCCACCAAATCGAAGTTTCACAGATCCAAAGAGATCTGCGCGGCTGCGCGCAGATCCATCGGGCAGTGTACCTTTTTTTATTTCATTTTTGTTTTTTTTTTCAAGATTCACTGGATCTGCTAGAAAGATAACCGGCGTAGGTCCAGTGGTTTTTGCCGGTGGAAATTTTTTTGAGTTTTGGATGGGTTATCTGGTGGTGGTTGGTTGTTTGGACAAGAAAAAAATTTAACGAAAAAGAAGACTCATGTTTGGCTACATGGATAGATATTGTTTGGTTCAACAGATAGGTGCTGTTTGGAAAGTAATTAAAATTTTATTTGTGACAAAGTTATTTTTTTTTATATTTTAACGTTAAAATTAAAGTTTGAATTTTAAATAATATGATTACTTAATAATAATAAAATAATTTTAATTAGCACATTCGTTAATAATTATGAGCTTAAATTTTAGTTATTTTATAATAGTTCGTAAAATATACAAAATAATTTAGTATATTGTCAATTTGTTAGTTTTCTTTTAATTTTTTTTAATAAAAAAATTAAAGTATCGGACTCATTTTCACTTTTTTTAAAGGTTAGGAATCCAATTGCAAATTTTTTTAATTAAAAGTAAGGATATTTTTGTCTTTTTCATCAAATAAGGACCAATTGTGCACCAAAATATAATTATAGGTTAGAGACTATTTGCGCCAAAAAGGGTAAAGGTTAGGGACCATTTGCGCCAATTGAAAGAAAAATGTAACTTGACAATTTTACCCCCACTGATAAAGACAAAAAAAAAATAAAATAAAAATGAGAGGGACCATTTGGGCCAATTTTGGAAAGGTTTTAACAGATTTTTAACGGAATCCGTCAAAAAGGACCAATTGCGCACCTAAATGGATAGGTTAGGGACCATTCCACCAAAAATGAAAGGTTATGGACCATTTGCGCACTAATGGCATACGTTAGGGACTATTTTTGCCAATTTCCCCAAATTAAATCTAAAATAAACAAAAAATAAATTCGAACACCAATAAATATTCGTCACCTTATCTCTGCGAATTTGATTTGAATGCAACTTTTTGATGTACATAATCCACCAAATTCTATGTATTTTAGGAAATTTTCAGAATCTTTGGATCAATTTTGAAATGAAGGGAGCTCTATTCCAATTTGTATTAGTTTTTGGCTCACATTCAACGTAGTTCAAAATTTCAAAATCTATGTTAGGCTAGCACATTCGATCTAGATTTAAATTTCTGTTCAAATTTGTTGAAAACGCAATTATCTTTTGATCTAAAATTGGTATTTATAGTTTCTAGGGTTTGGTCATCATTTAAATATTATGAAATTTGGATGAATTTTGGTTGGAAATTGAGTTTATATTTTCCCAAGGTTTGTGCAATTTTTGGGGTCGACTATGGGCTAATTTTCTCTTTATGCTGTGTCTTTAATTATGCTTAGATAATTTTGAGTTGTATATTTTTAGGCATTTTTTAATGAAGACCATTCCATCTATCAATGTATTTGATAAATTAATTTGACAAATAATCACAATTCTTAATTTAAATTAATTTAAAAGTCTTGATGTATTAAAATATTTATTGGGATGTGTTTGGACGTGTGTATAAAGATTTTAAAAGTTCTAACATCTAGATCGTTAAATTAGTTTAAATTAAGGACCGTAATTATACATTAGTAGGAAGAACGATTCTTTTTTTAATAGTTTTATAAATTTTGACAAATTCATTTTAAGAGTACTTTAAACTTTTTTATAAAATACTCGTCGGCCTAAATCATGAAAGAAATTCCCGCTATTTTCTTCTTTCCCTTTGTCGGGGCTTTTACTCAAAGTGAACTAGGTTAATTAAAACATACTGAACTCTGAAGGATAGTGAACTAAGGTAAGTTAAAACATTGCATTGTTTGTCTATTTCAATTTTCACAATAAATAAGAAATGGGTTCATTTCACTAACACTCAAATTACAATAAGGTTACTGAAGTTATAAAATTTCAGTGTCGATATATTAACGAGTTGATGACATGTCACTGTTAAGTGTCCACATAGTACACAATCGGTAGATTTAAAAAAAAAATTTTGACGTTACGTGAAATTAATGTACTAGTAACAATAAATTCGAACCACAAATAATGTACCTAAAACATGAGGACCTAACATCATTAATTTAGGATCCTCAATTTCCCATCCCCTCAAACTTGATGCTCGTCCCCAAATCTTTCCCAAAATCCAGATTTTCCCCCCAATTACTAAAATACCTAATTAATCCATCCTAAATATGTTTTATCTATGATTTTCCCTCTCTTATGCAAGAAGTCTAGCCCCAAATACTCTCAACAATAGAAATTTTAATAGACAGTGCCTCGATTTTAACTCTAATTTGAGATTTTGCATCCATCATCTAGTGTTTTTGGTGGCATTTTGAAATAGAAAAGAATTTTGACATGGATTGTAGATGAATCGGAATTTGGTTGGATTAATTGGAATTTGTCTAGAAATTGTAGTTAGGTCCTTATGTATTAGGTGTATATTTTGTGATTTGAATTTATTGTTATTAGTTTATTAAGTCTACGTGGCATCAATTTTGTTAAATTTCAGTCCATTTTAGGCCACGTCGACACTTAACGGTCACACATCATCAATTCACACTAAAAATTTAACATAGTAAATATTGACGAAAGCATTAGTATAGTTCATTGAGTGTTTTATAATTTTGCTGAAACTTCACTTATCACAATGAAATTAACCCATGACATATTGAAATGGTCCAGAGATTTTGTGGTCCTGTCCATCAGCACAATTTTTAGTTTTCATCACACTCCATACCGACAATCTAAACCAGCAAAAATCAAGAAAATCATTACAAAAAAAAAAAAAAAAAAAAAATGGCTGATAGTGAAAACCCAATTCGTTTTGGAATCATGGGATGTGCAGAGATTGCCAGGAAAGTTTCTAGAGCCATAACAATGGCTCCCAATTCCACTATTTTTGCAATTGCGAGTCGTTCAATCGACAAGGCAAGACAATTTGCAATCAGAAACAATTTATCAGAAGAAGTGAAACTTTGTGGGGACTACAACAACTTGTTGGATGATCCATGTGTGGATGCTGTTTACATGCCATTACCAACTAGCCTGCATCTTAAATGGGCAGTTTTGGCTGCTCAAAAAGGGAAGCATTTGCTTCTGGAGAAACCCTCTGCTCTTCATGTTAAAGAGCTTGATAAAATACTGGAAGCATGTGAATCTAATGGGTTACAGTTTATGGATGGAAGCATGTGGTATCATCATCCGAGGACTGCGAAAATGAAGGATTTTCTATCTAATTTGGAGCTATTAGGACGAATCAAAGCAGTAAGTCTATCCACATTATATTAGTTCTGATTTGTTTTGTGCGCACTGATAAGTACAATTTTGTGCTTATTTAAGCTTACAAAAAGTGACGATTATGAGTACTCTTATTTGTTTTCAGTTTAATTGCATGTTGTTTTCTTGTTATTTTAGAAAATAATCAAATTCAAGTATCAATCTGACGAAAAGACGAAAAAGAGCGCAAATAGAAGAAAAGATGATGTAATTGCAAAAACAAAGAGACTTGGCATGCAAATACAAAAGAAACAAAACGAGGAACTGCCTCCAAGGTCAAGGAAGTAAAATATTCAGCAGAACGTAAATTGATTAAGCGATGCGATCGCATGGATCGCAAGGCTATAGCGGCAGCAGTTTGACAGATTCCAGATGGGATTAAAACTCTACCAAGTCTACGATAAAACAACTACCTAATTCACGTCTTGAAGGGTTTAGAGAACATTATAAAAAACAAGGGAGACAAATTTTGGGAACAAGATACAAAAAAAGAATCGAAGATCAAGGCATGGGACTGAAGATTCTTCAGTTATAGTCACGGGTTTTATTTATTCTTTCTTCTTTTTCTTTCGCCGGAACATGATTAATACGATTTTTGTATTATTTTACATAATCATGTCCGGCTAATTTACTTATTTCTAGGATGAACGATGAAACCTCATGCGTTTAATTGATTAGAAGTTTTTCCGTTTTAGTAATTAATTACTTTTGGGTTGATTATTCTTTATTCATTATTTTTATTGTTTTAATGCCTAATCACCATTAGAATATATTGTGATCTATATTGAAATCGAGAGATTCAATATAGATTAAGCACGTGGTATTGAATAACATATGGTATAATAATAGATAAAGATCACTATTATGCTTTATGAAATCCATTTAGGTGTTCTTGAGATTTTAATGCATATGTTTATGTTCGAAACTTGATTAGAGATAATTAGGTTTGCATATCGTATAGAATTGATTGACCATCGAGAGAGGCTTTTGATTATTTTAGGAACGCCGATTTTCAATCCAAGGTAATTATAAGCTAAAGCGGTTAAACAAATAATTGATTAAAGAACTTGTAGGTGGATTCGCAAATCCTAGTGTTGGTATAATTTGAATTCGTTCTCATAAATTTACTTTAATGTTTGATAATTTAGATTTAATTAAAATAGTTTTAGAATCACAAATCAAAATAAATCTGTGTTTTTCATATTGTTAAAATTTAAGTTATAAATTAATAGGTTAAATTAATATTTAGTCCTCGTTGGTTCGACACTCTATTCATTACTTTATTACTTGTAATAATCCGTCCACTTGCGGGATTGAAATCGCACAACACGCGCGCGTGTATTTCTGCATGTTGAGACGAAGCCTTATTGTGGGTCTTCTAACAGTCAAGTCGTGAGCACTGGGAATTATTTACAATTTCCTATTGGTTGTTATTATTTGAGTTAGATTTAATTTTTCTGGAATAATTCAGGTACAACAGAAGATAAAATTTAAATAAATAAGTTTGTCTCCTCTTTTAACAGTAAGCTTATTGTTATGAGAACCGATAAAGGTCTTGAGTCGAGGTACTGTGTGCTGTAGCCATGAAAACTATTAGAATCCTATTTACAGTAGAGTACCATGTAGTAGAATACCACCATACATGTAATATTCCTATTCTAGGTAGAACTCTTTTTCTTTTCTTATTAGGTTTCCATTAGCTATCAATTAGTATATATATATCTTGTACCATATTCATTATTTACATTACATCAATATACAGAGAGAATTATTTCTCCACACATATATTTTCTCTCATATTTTACATGGTATCAGAGCGACGATGCTTCGCACAAACGATGATAGAAAAATCATAGAGACAACGATTACCCAATCAGATCCCATGGCTCTAAAGCAATCCGATCATCCTGGCTTCATCCTCGTTTCTAATCCACTTAATGGAAACAATTATGGCACAAACACCATAGAGACGACGACGATTGCCCAATTGGATTTCATAGCTCTACAACAATCCGATCATGAAGGGCAACATTCAATCAATTCAATCAATTGGAGATCGAACCGGAAAGGTGACAATTGGCCAACCAAAAATCGGTCAGACCGGTCGATCGGTTCGTCCAACCGGTCAACCGTTTCGACTGGAACAAGGCAGAAACAATGCACATACTGCAAGATGATTGGCCACATCGTTGATACCTGCTATTTCATCCATGACTTCCCTCTAGGGCACAAGTTTCATGGAAAAGACGTGAAGCCACGAAACAAATGCTTCAAAAACACTACTACCGCTTCTACTCCTGACCCAGAGGAAGGCAAAACGCTCACAACCAAGGATTATTAACAGATTATGACATTTCTAAACAACAAGTCGGGTAATGACAAGCCTTGTGTTAACACCTCAGGTATCAATCTCTCTACTATCTCTTTGAGTAATTTATGGATTATTGATAGTGGGGCCACTGACCATGTGACAAATGATGAGATTCTTGAGAATAAATTTATGCCAATGCACAAAACTGTGCAATTACCGAATGGGGGTCATGCTCTTATTAAATCCATTGGTACAGTTAACTTTGAAAATAATATGACTGTTGATAATGTGCTTCATGTTCCCAAATTCAAAGTTAATCTATTATCTATCAGTAAACTTACTAGAGAGTTAGGTTGCTATGTGACATTTTTCTCTGATTTTTGTGTCATGAAGGATCTGACTACGAAGAAAACGATTGGCTTGGGAAGGCAGAGTAACGGCCTATATTACCTTTCACAAAAACCACAAATACATCATACTACCAGTGGATCAACCAACCTATGGCATAAACGTCTTGGACACCCTTCAGCCTCACCTCTTCAATTCTTAGCACAAAATATCTTAGGTATTAGTTTTGATTCCCACGATATTTGTGATATTTGTCATCTGGCAAAACAATCTAGACTACCCTTTAAAGTCAGTCAAATATCTAGCAATAAACCCTTTGATTTGATTCATTATGATATTTGGGGACCTCATATGATTTATTCTTATTCTGGTGCTAGATATTTCCTTACAATTGTTGATGACTTTTCTCGTTATACTTGGGTACACCTTATGCGTCACAAATCTGAAACTCAAAGCATAATTAAAAATTTCTTTGCTTGGGTTAAAACTCAACACAACCTGATCATAAAAATCCTGAGACCTGACAATGGCCAAGAGTTCTTATCCTTGCAAACATTCTTAGGTGAAAATGGTACCATTTTTCATAGGTCATGTCCTTATACCCCTCAACAAAATGGAGTGGTAGAAAGAAAACACCGCCACCTCCTTAATGTGGCTCGTGCCATTTAATTTCAAGCCAATCTTCCGTTAAAATTTTGGGGAGAACATATCAAAACAGCTTGTTACCTTATCAACCGGATACCTTCACCATTGCTCTCACACAAAACACCCTACGAAAGATTGCACAAGAAACCACCACCTTATTCCCATTTACGTGTCTATGGTTGCCTATGTTTTGCCACCAACCTTAAACCCAGCCATAAATTTGACACACGAGCCAAACGGTGTGTGTTCCTTGGATACTCCTCAGGACAAAAAGCATACACCTTATATGACCTAACCGACAAAAAGTTAGTAGTATCCCGAGACGTTGTGTTCTATGAAAATATATTTCCATACACTTTCCAACAACATGATGAAACCAACTTCATCCCATTGCCACAATCTATGCCTCTAGATGTTGAAACACCATATTTCACAAACCCAGAGGACCAACACATAGCAGAAACGAATAACTTGCCTGAAGATCCCGAAACATCATCCAAACCAACCGGTCGACCGGTTCACTCGTCCGCTTCAACAGAGAGTTTAAACGGTCGACCGTCTTCACCTACCGGTCGACCGGTTGAGCAATGTCCAACCACAATTGATCCACCTACCTCTTCTCACCCTCCAGATGACCAACTTAGACGATCCACAAGATTAATTCAAACCCCATTTCACCTGAAAGATTACTATGTTAATCATACTCTGCCTACTCAAGCCGGGTCTCTTCTAGTCAAATCCAGCACTCGACACCCTATATCAAGGTATGTATCATATAGTAACCTTTCTTCTATTCATCGTGCTTTTACATATAATATTTCTCATATCATTGAGCCAACTACATATGAGGCAGCTTGTTAGGATCCCAAATGGGTCGCTGCTATGAATGATGAAATTCGTGCCTTGGAAAAAAACAATACTTGGTCACTTGTACCACTTCCTCCAAGTTCTCATCCTATTGGTTGTAAGTGGGTGTTCAAAATTAAATTTCATTCTGACGGTACAGTTGAACGTTACAAAGCACGGTTAGTGGCAAAGGGGTTTACACAACGAGAAAGGATTGATTATAATGAAACTTTCGCTCCAGTTGCAAAGTTAACTACATTCAGATGCTTACTTGCTATCGCCTCTATTCGTGACTGGACGCTTCATCAGATGGATGTACACAATGCCTTTCTTCATGGTGATCTTGATGAAGAAGTCTATATGACTCCCCCTCCTGGATTTCGTCGACAGGGGGAGACACCAGTTGTATGTCGATTTCATAAATCTCTATATGGATTGAAACAGGCATCTCGTTCTTGGTTTCAAAAATTTGTATCTGCTATTATTCAGTTTGGGTTCAAACAGTCACATGCGGATTACTCACTCTTTACAAATGTCAATGATAATTCATTTACGGCAGTCCTATTATATGTGGATGATATGATTGTCACGGGAAACAATAGAGAAGTAATCTCCACTACAAAAACATTCCTTGCATCTCAATTCAAGTTGAAGGATCTTGGCACATTAAAATACTTTCTTGGAATAGAAATTGCTCGCTCAAGATCAGGAATTTCAATAAATCAAAGGAAGTATACTCTTGACATTCTTCAAGAAACTGGATTACTTGGATCAAAACCTGCAACATTTCTTATGGAGCAGTCATTAAAATTTAATCTGACTGATGGAAATTTATTGAAAGATCCCACATACTATCGACGGTTGGTAGGAAAGCTCATTTATCTCACCATTACCAGACCAGAGATCTCATATTTAGTCAATACACTTAGTCAGTTTATGCATACACCTAGACGACCCCATCTTGATGCAGTTCACCGATTGCTCCGATACTTGAAAGGGGCACCAGGACGAGGATTATATTTTCCATCAAGTAGGAAATTGCAGCTAGCAGGATTTTGTGATGCAGATTGGGCCGGAGATATTACTACATGACGGTCAGTTACAGGATATTGTGTATTTTTGGAAAAGGCACTTATATCATGGAAAAGCAAGAAACAAACAACTGTGTCCAAATCTTCAGCAGAAGCTGAGTATAGGGCAATGGCTTCCATTACATGTGAGCTTATATGATTAAGACAATTGCTGACAGACTTATGTGTAGATCATTCACAAGCAGCAATATTATATTGTGATAATCAAGCAGCAATGCATATTGCTGCTAATCCAGTATATCATGAAAGAACAAAACACATTGAAATAGATTGTCATATTGTTCGTGAACGAATCGATAAGGGAGAGATCAAAACTGCCTATGTTCCAAGCAACAATTAGATTGCGGATTTATTTACTAAAGCATTGGGCAAGGAGGCATTTCACAATTTCACTCACAAGTTGGGCACTTTTGACATACATGCTCCAACTTGACGAGGAGTATTAGAATCCTATTTACAGTAGAGTACCATATAGTAGAATACCACCATACATGTAATATTCCTATTCTAGGTAGAACTATTTTTCTTTTCTTATTAGGTTTCCATTAGCTATCAATTAGTATATATATATCTTGTACCCTATTCATTATTTACATTACATCAATATACAGAGAGAATTATTTCTTCACACATATATTTTCTCTCATATTTTACAAAAACTTTGCTCGTCTAAGCCCTTTTATGGAGAAAAAAAACGAATTTACTGCCCTGACCTGTGAAATATCACCCAGATTACTTTGAAACCAGGTTTCAAATTGTAATCTGTATCCTTTATCAGACGATGAATAGCCTAAGCTTTGAGCTAGTTATACAGTTCGACCATCACTTTCGGAATTATCGGCTTTAGATTTTTTAAGCTGACTGTCAAGTAACATACACTAAAGCTTTTCAGACCAATTTCATCTTCAAGGGGAGAGATTTTTGGGCGTACTTTATTTTCTTAGGAGGCAAGGGGAGTATGAGGGAAGACACTACATCTACCTTCTTACGGATAAATAGATCTATTGGAATTGATACTGAAATTTTACTTGGTGATGACTACTGATTTCCTAGTTATCCACATCCCCCTGATAGTTGAAAGATTTTCCAACATGGTTCAAGGTATTATATTGAAACTATGTTGAATTGTTGATCAAATAACAGAGCAGAATTCACTCCTATTATAGTGATATTTATTTCAGTGGCTGATATGATATGTGTAGATAATGTACTGATAATCAATTGATTGCCATGTCTTTCTATTGTTATCAGATCCACAGTTCATCATCTTATACTGGAACATCTCAGTTTCTTGAAAACGATATTCCAGTAAAACCGGATCTCTTGGTGCACTAGGAGATACAGGGTGGTACGTACTGCATTGGTGCCATATTATGGTCTGTGAACAAAAAACTACCAACAACAGTCAACAGTCACTGCTCTACCTGCCATAGCACGAAACTTGGCCGCGGTCATCTTATCGTGCAGCGCATCTTTATACTGGGACGAAGGAAAAACTGTAGCAACATTTTATTGTTTCTTAATTTTACATGAAACCATGGATTTGGCTATATGTGGTTCTAATGGGACGCTTCATGTTGAAGATTTTATAATCCCTTATGAAGAGAGTTCTGCGGCGTTTAGCTTTACGTCTGGGGCTAAGTTTGTGGATCTTCATATTGGGTGGAATGTTAAACCTCAAGAAGTTCACGTGGCTTGTAAGTTACCATAGGAGGAGATGATGATTCAAGAGTTTTCCAGGCTAGTCAAGGGCATAAAATTATCCAGACTTAGACTGGATAGCAAGTGGGCCGGTACGACCAGAAATACACAACTGGTGCTGGATGCAGTAAAGAATTCCATAGAGATTGGTTTTAAACCTGTTCAGATGTAAGCAGGCGTTCTCTAAACTGGTTTTCTTAGCAATGGGTAGAGGATTTTTCACAAGGTTCGATTTGCATAACAAGTTTTGATGCTAAAATAAGGTTGTAATGTGCTCTGTCATTACCATGTCTTCGGCATCTTTGGAATTTTTTTAGCTTCTTTTAACAGCTACATAAATTTACGATTATATGGTTAATGACTTTCAACTAGTTCTTCAACTCCTGATCTTAAAGTTCTTTTTTTTTTATTTTATTTTTTAAAAGCCACCTGTGTCTAGTTGAGGGTTTGGCATTGACTCCTAACCTTATAGTTAAGACATAATAAGTGCTCTATTATAGACGCCTAACCACTACTGAATTTGATGAAATTATAGATTTTTTATGGGTAGCAGAGGACAGAACAGAAATGAGTTCAAAAGAGCTTCTAAAGTGCTCCATTGCAGTTATTCCAGGAGAAAAAAAACATAGCATTAAGAAAAGGGATCGAGGAGAATATCTGTAGAAGCATAGAATCCATAATGTTGTCAATGGGTGTGTTTTCAACCTGATTTCAAATCCGATTTGATTCCTCTCATGGTCTAATTCTGCTGATATGTGAAAATTAATTCATGATGCAGTTCCTACAGTTGCAACAATCCAAATAAAATGTAATCTTGATCAAATCTATAGAGAGTGATTTGACAAAGATCTAAACGGAAGTTGAACAGTTGTAGTACATGTATATTAGAATATAATTCCTACTTTTCTGACTTGCATCAATTATGTCAGGATTAGGAAAAACAGCAATTAAGTCTGACTTGCAACATCTGTGTTGATCCAAAGCGGTTCTTGATTACCAGTTAGTATTACAATGGTTAACAGTACAACTAATAATAGTAGCTCATTACTTTAAATGAGACTGACAGTAACAATGGTCTAGTGATGAATAAAAAATAACATAAGAATAGACCAAAATTTAGATTTTGTTACATAAACAATAGTTCATCCTTATCTCGAGAAATGTTGATGTCTATTACGAAGATTGTACTTCTTTGTAATTGCACTGGTTTGAATTGAATTCTCTCCAACTTCCTCTGCAAATACATAGTCAGGATCCTCTGATTTTTCTACTTCTTCTGGTAACTCACTGTCAACCCACAAAGACCAGTTCATGTCACTATCCTCATCCATGTCCAATAACAATTCTTTGTTGCGTAGCAAGCCATTAATCTTGTCACTAAGTGTTAACAGCATCTGATGGTTTAGCATTTCATAGTCTCTACACAATTTCCAAAATATATGTTAGACATACTATACAAATGTCAAATGCAGCACATTCCCTGAAAATAACCTATAATCGCAATTACAATCTTCTAACCTGTATGTGTTAATGGCATACAGAAGTTGGATTGTGGCCAGAACCAGGAAAAGTGACCTAAGAGAGCTTATTATCCATCCCATTTGTTCAATATCATATGTTGCACAGCGAATTATGATAACCTCGATAAGAAATGTGACACACAATCCTGCAAACAAGAACTCCATTAGGGAAGTCAAAATGAATTGTATAACTTAAAGTTTTGCTTCAATTAGAAGTGTGATAATTACCTATGTAGAGCCTGGGTCGCACGTTGTATGTTTGCTTCATACTGGTAAATACGTAGAGCAGAAATATTATTAATAAATAAAAGAAGATAGCTTTAATTACTCGAGATTCAAGCAGCAATGCATTATGCAAGGCAAAAAGCTTGTCTATGGCTATGAACATGCTGGCTTGCTTCGATTCAAAAGCTTCCTGTAACACAATGTTGAAAAGTGAGAACCGCTATGAAGAAAGTCGAATAATAAACTACTTTAAAGAGGATTTCGTTGAAAAATGCCAAACCTGAGCTGCTAATATTGTCTTCGAATTTTCAACTAGGTGATCGTGAGCCTGTTGAAGTTGTTCTTGCCGCCGAAGAAGTTCCTCTTGTTGGTTCTTACCAAATTCAGCCAATTGTTGCAAGGTGCCCCTTTTATCATATGAAAATTGTAGTAAGTGCATAAGATTTCAATCTAGGTTGTGAAGCTAATATACATTATGATAACACACTTTTCAGTCTTTTCTATCTATTTACCTGTTCTCTTCAAGTGCTTGAGATTGAAATTTAGTAAGAAACTGAAGACCTTCAAGTGCTGCTGTTTGAGCATCCAAAAGTTGTTTTTGTTTGTCCAAAGAACTTCCCGTCATATTCTCAATATCGTCGGCTTTATTCTGCAGAGTCGACATTTTTGAAAACATCTCCTCTCCGACTTTACCAATCTCCTTCTCTATTTGAACAGTTTCATCCCTCAAGTTATTAATTTCGATTCCCAAATTGTCATAAGAATCATGAAGCATTGATATCCCTTCATCTAGCTTCTCTTTCATTTTCTTTTGACCTTCACTCAACTTTACCTGCGAAGCTGCTATTCCCTTGGATTGTTCATAGACTACCTCTGTGTACTTCTTTACAACGTATACATGATTCTCAACATTTTTCGATGTTTCTGCCACCTGTTGTGTTTGGACATCAATGGAAGCCAAAGAATTATGAATCTGTTTCGAGTTTTGCAATAATTCCTTCCCTCGTTCATCAATGCTTTCAAGTTTTTTTTCTGCATACTCAGCAGATCTTTTCAATTCGTTTACCAATCTCTCAGTTTGATGCTTGAAGGCATGGATCCTGCAGCAATTTTGAAAATATTAACTCAAAAATGGAAAAAGATCAACAAATCTAGGAAATTTCTTTCCAAGCTTAGAGAGAAGGGAAACTCACTGTAACTGATGACAGATTGTATGGATTTGAAGGAAAAACTCTAAGAAAACCTTGTGGGAATCATTGTTCAATTTCTCAAGGCATTTCTTCATGGGATTTTTTCTTGAATCACAGTGAGGAAAGGCAGGCCGTCCAGTATGCTGTTGAAAGCAATCACTAAGATCCCAAGCCAGTTTATATTTCAATTCTTCCTCTGCAACAATCTTAGAACATCCTACTGATAAGTCTTGGTATGCATTCAACGAGCACAATTTTGATGTTCGCATAGCTAGTTTAGCGCTCTCGACCAAATTCACTCCCTTTTCATCATTTTCTAGAGTTTTAAGTGCAAATTCAGCGCCGACAGCGTCGGAAATCATCTGATTCTGTGAAGGGTTATAAGTTTCTTTATCATTAGAAGAAAACCACCACCCACCCCACGCTCCGTGTACTTGTGATAGCAAAATCAAGAACAAAATATATAGATGTTTCATTGCAATTCTATTCTTTCAAGCAATATAACCTGCAAACACAAAAATACAGTGCTTAAGTTGAATACATATTGATCTTTAAAGGGTACTGAGACTTGGCGCACAAGTTGTGGCGATTAAGAAAAGAAGAAAGTGACTTCTGAACTTCTAATGAATGTAATATTTAAATATTTTTTTATTCTCAGGTTCATTTGTTTCCTTGGCAGGATCATGGGTTTCTATATATCATTATTTGTAAAGATTCCATATCAAAACTGCAAAAAGAAACATGTAATTAATATGTTGATGCTCAATCTTCCTAATTTAAAAACTTCCCTTTTATTGACAGATGCGCCCCAAAAAATAATTAAAATCATAATTACCTTGAAGGCTTTGGCAATCAAATTGAGAGACCCCACTTCATTACTATGCAAAAAATATATATTATGTTACGTCAAACTGTTTTTCCCTTCGAAGAGGGCTGGGAAAAAGAGAGAGAATGGCATCCATTTGTTTCATTTAACTGTCGTTATAATTTGGCGGGCGGCGTTTTAGTTTCCGTTACAGAAAGATGTCTTTTTGAATCCAAGGGTCATCTAATTTACTTTTTTGCCTTTTTAAAAATAAATATAAATTAATTAATTTTATTTCCATTTATTTTTATTATTAAATGAAATTCGGGGTTTGCTTATTATAAGTACTAGTGATCGTTTGTGCATTGCACGTGGTAGAGTATAATTTTGACGTTAATGATGTAAAATGAATACCAATGTCTATATGAATTATGGGATGCAATATATGAGAATGACAAATGTATTGATGGAAATGAATTATCATGCCTGCAAGATTAAATTGCTAAGATACGATATCTAATATGTCCCAAAAACTGATTCACATGAAACACAACAACATCGTTACATTAAATAATATGAAAACATGATCATCTTTCCCGGTCGGTAGTAAACACATTTAGTCAAAATAAACTATTATCATCATCGAGATCATTGTAGTAGATATTGTCAAATTGAAAATACAATCGACCTAGAATCAAATAGAGATCATTAGTGTCTGAATCATTGTTGCTTATGAATCACACAAAAATTAACATTAGAAATATTTAACACAACAACAATTATCTATCAATCAAATTGATATAAGATGTGTGTGCCACAAATTATGATGATTGGGACTAATTGGGACTACTAAATGGGACTAATTGGGACTAATTGGGTCGGTGTAACGTATTGACTATTTAAACATCAATAGGGACGGGATATTACCGTTTCTAATAAATGGTACGAATCGGGGACGGTTTTCAACCGTCCCAAGTTGTTGTAACGTATTGACCATTTAAACATCAATGGGGACGGTTTTCAACCGTCCCGAATACAAACACGTTTTCCCCACGGCCTTCTAACCGTCCCTAATACTATTTGCAACACCCTTAACGGGGACGGTTTGAGTTTCTGTCCTAAACATTTATTGGGGACGGATATGCATTATTAGGGACGGTTGCAACTGTCAGTTTTTTAGTAGTGTGGACATCCAAAACCGTTGTGCTTGAATCAATGTCTCTTTTGGCAGTAATTGTACAAGATGGGAACTTAATGGCAAAGCATTTCTCAAACTCCCTGATTTGGTACTTTATGTAACGGTTCATCGTTGTAACTTGCGTAAGCTTGTTGGGATAGACTTTTTCCAGTCTCTCAATATACTTTATCAACTCAATGATAACCATTGGGATAGTAATTCAAAACTCCATTCAACTCTTTGAATTCAAAGTCCTAAAAAACACATGAATTAATTAAGAAAATTTTGACCAAAGCAGTAAAGCTAAAATTGGGCGACTGATGCCAACCAGAAGATAACCAGGCAATTTGGCCTTGTTACTTTAGTGAACATATTGGATCTAGACTTATAGTTACCTCCATACTTGTGTCAGTCCCAAAATCTTTCCTCCACTAAATCATACAGCCCACATGTGCTTAGCTTTTTCAATATCAAATTTCCTTGCTTTCAAAAACCTACAAGGAAATTTCTTCACCCGTCTAAAAAACAAATAAAAATAAAAATAGAGGGAATTGTTGCTGAATCAAGAAAAGAAAGAAAGTTGGAAATTTTTGTCTTGCATGAATTCAAAACCAATTTTACGTGCTTTTACATTTCAGTATATGCTGATGATTTTATGTTTACACATTTCATATCAATTTTGTCTATTAACCTTTTAAAGAATACTGGAAGTTTACAACAAATATTCATCTCGCAGTTAGTATCTTTAATTTTTCTCTAGTTACAGAAAACACAAAATTTATCAGAAAATATTCACCTCTCCCTAATAATCATACTTTTCAATTAGTATCAGGAAACACAAAACTTATAATATAAAATGCTATTCTTAAACATGAGGCGCCAACTACAACACGGCTTGCAGCTCCTCAGCATCCCGGATATCCTCAATTGAAACAAAACTGACTTGGCCATCGCTCTTTCTTTTGTTGCTCTTCTTCTTGTGAGAATGCTTGAACTTTGATGATACATTCAGTGCTTTCTTCTTTAGGTTCCTATCGTTGTCATCCTTTCAACTTCAGAATTCTCAAAATCAGAAATTTTTTTCTCTTCTCTCATCAGCACCTGATGAACCCTCAAATCCCGTCCCATGGAAACAAATATCATATATGAGAAAATCATTTTGAGAATCAGAAATTCACTATATCATTCATACAACATTCTTCTTGGAGTTACCAGAAATCCATAAACCCATAGCAAATCATCAATAGGAACAACTCATCTGATTTTAGTATTCTAGCAATTTTGGACACTAATTTGGAGATCCAATGGTTCAATTGCATAGCTTCACTCCTCCCATTGACATTTATGAAGCAAAAATGTTAAAATGAAAGATAGTCAATGAAATAGCATTTTGTAAGAAGTTTGATAGCACTCAATTTTATCAGCCGTTTAAACTATAATAAATTCTCATTGTATAGACACTTCAATTGTCTACGATTAATGATTAAGGAATAAAACTACCCACAACATACCACATTTCACAATGTAGTGAATTGTGATCCCAATTTCGCCAAGTGATACTGATTCTGCCTCCTCAAGAGTAATCCATCTAATCTTAATGGCTCACCACCTACTATCTTGCCCCTTGATGATCGACCTAATCTCAATTGGCGAAAATAACAAAAAAAGAATTACATAATTTAACCAAGTTCCAAAACTCGAGCTTGGCTGTCAAAAATCTCATATAACTTCAACTGTAGCAATGCCATTCGAACCTAACTATGACCACAATAGCATTTCCATTCAGGTAAACAAAAAATAGAGAACAAAAAAATATAAAACTACGGATAAATATATAATCTTCCAGGTGTGGCCAACAAAATGTATAAAAACATCAAAGGGAAGAAAGAGATTCAATAACTGAAGTCCTGTTTCATATTTTTACAGTACTTGCGAAAATATATAATGCTCCATAATTTTGCACTCCAAAACTTCTTACCAATGAAGGAAGAAGAAAAGAAAAAAAAAGAAAGAAAAATGAATCCCGTTCTTATTTGCCCAAGATCTTTTGCTTTTTCTTGGTTTTCTTTTGAAAGTCCAAAACAGCCATAAATCTTAAAAAAAAAAAAAAAAAGAAACTTAAATCGGTGGTAGAGTAGAAGAAGTTTAAATAACCAAGCAAAGAGAAATGATTGGCAAAAACATAATTTTTCATTGGAAGAAGAAAGATTTGAAAAAACAAACAACCACGCCTGGACTACAACTGACACCGAAGAGTAGATTTTCTTCTACAAGATGAAGACATTCAGAAGACAACAACACAACAACCAATCAGAAAATTAACACAATGACAGTTAGCAAGTAAAATCAAGGAAACACTTATGAATATCAGTATAGAAAAAACTACAAAACGAAAGCAAGAGAATTTACCTGGTACGAATCTGGGCTGAAGAAACAAATATTTTGAATGAACAAACAAGCACGGATGACCTTCGACTGAATACTTATTTCAACTGGACAACTTCGAAAAGATGGGCACTGAAGTGCACAAATTAGACGGCACGAACGATCCAACAAATGGGTGGATTAGACAAATAAATTTGGACGGAAAGAAGGTTAGAGAGGAGGACCGTGCAAACACAAAAGAAGAAAGATGAAGTAAGTGTACAAATGTGGACAATGCCGTATGGAGCTACAAACGAACCATACAACGTCGTTTTGGTGTAAGAAGAAAAAAAAATTAAAAAACCTTGAATCCAGAACGACGTCGAATTTGTCCTTCATGGCCCAATAAAATGAACAGTGTCCCCAAATAAGCCTCTTATATTATAGTTAGAAGGAAAAGGAAAAGAAGAGCACTACTGCAAATTTATCAAATAATACTCAAAAGTAAATAGCTTTAAATCAGATTTTTTGGGGATGTATTCATTTATGCAAGCTTGACGATGTCTAGAATGGAAAATCTAAATTCAACTTCATGCATTACTGGAATGAAAAATCAACATTCCTATTGGACAGATCCTCAATAACAATTGGAATTGGAACAATTGAAGATGTCCAACTTGAAAGAAACCATGTTCATATGTTATTAATCTTGCCATGTTTTATTATGCACCACTCATTATTCATTACAAAATTACCAAAGCTTTATGGAAATTTATGGTGCCAAGTTCAAGTCCTTGATTAAAAGAACTGTGTGGGCATTTATTTCTTAGTACAATACCAAAAAAAAAAAAAAAAATTCCAAGAAACAAAATATTTCTAAATTTATGAAGAAATGTAAAATTCACAAACCCCTATTTATTTCAATTAGGGAGTTCAACTCGCTTACCTGATTGAATATTAAACTACTCATTTGTCTGAATATTAGTACCTGAAAAATACAAATAAAATAGAAAAAGTACACAATATATAAAAGAACTAATCAAAACCATAATCACAAAATAAACAAAGAGACCTAGATAGATTTGTCCGAACAAGCCAATGCCAATTTTCCAATGGGCTAGAATTTATTCCCACACGTGGTTCTATCCAATTTAACAATCAAAAGTTGCCCTACACTTTTAAGGGTTTTTTTTTCTGTTTTTTTTTCTTTCGTTTTTTGTTGTTTTTCTAAAAAAAAATTAAATTAAATTAGGCTGAATATTGTAGATTTAGAGAGAGAAACATGTACATATAGAGATCAACATAATGAATAATTGTATGCATCAAATCATATGTGGCTTACTCCCCTCAGCTCAGGGCTTTCTTTCATCCAATCAACTCCCCTATAAGACTTTTTGCATACAACGTGAATATATAAATATACGAGAGAACAATCACAACAATGCAAAAAATCGGACCAATTTGTTTATGCTGAACCCAACGTTCTAGAATTATCCTCAATTCGATGAAACGATTGAGAAATTGAAAGGTTGGAATAGATGTACAAGAAATTTCACATTATCTACAATTCAAGAAACAAAGAGCAATTTTAAAGTTTATGCTTTTAAAAAAAAGGAATGATGATTTTGAGATGTGTGTTTTGAATGAAAATGGAGAGAAACGTACGAGGAAAGTCGGCGGAAGGAAAAGCAATGGTGCTGGAAGGTCTTTTGGAAGATGTTGTATTCGTCCTTTTATTCAGAAGAAGAAAAAAAAAAGATGTGAATCAAGAAATGATGTCGTATTCATCATCCAAGATCCAAAAAAATGAATAATGGTTCAATTTAAGGCTCTAATATTATAGGTTAGAAATGATAAGTTTCAACATTGAACTTTTTTTGAATTTCAACTTTAAAACATAAAGGAATTTACCTCCATGATTATTTATACATATACAACCAACTAGACAATCAACCATAAGAACTCAATGAACAAGCAAAATATTATCATATTACTTTTTGTATAATTCATTCAAGATTATAGTAAAGCATAAACATCAACCCTTATAAAAATATACAAGTTTGACTGCTTCTACACCTGCTAGTGTAAATTGGCAACCTTTATTAGAAATGATATTTCAGAGTCAAAATCTTTAGTAGCATAACAATTTGTAAATGAATAACAAAGAAGAGACCATTACCATCCCATAAACCAATGGTGCTGGAACTTTGTAAATTTTTATCTTGACCTTCAAAACATAATATCATATTTAATTTGAAATAAAGTAAACCAACCAAGTAAATAACACTGTAACATGGCATATAAATTAAAAATGAAAAACATAAGCGAACATCAAAAACTTGAAAATGGTGCAAAAAATAAAATAGAATATAGAGATATAAAGATTATACCTTAAACAACAGATTTTTGGCTTCATCATCAGGCAAATTGTACACTATTATTGCAAAAGAGAGAGATTTGCAGCATCAATTAGAATCAAAACCTTATGCCCAATGTCTACATTTCCCATCACTTTCTCACCAAATTTTTTCTTTATCTCTGCTTGAAAGGGGGCTCTGGCTCCAAAATCAACGACCAAATCAGTGCTCATGTTGAGGAAGAATAAATCGTTTTTACTACAAGTACTCAGTTCACAAATCAAACATAAAAATGGTATTTCAATCAAGAAGAGAAAAAATGTGTATGGGCATTGTGGAATCCAACAAAATCAAACCACACAGTCCAAAAAAACCCTACATTCGACGAAATAAAATGGAGATATAAAGCAACAGACTTGTGACAACCGGAACAATGCAACCAAACGGACCGAATAGAACAAAATAAAATCCAAAATTTCAGAAATACCCTCGTTTCGACGAAACAAACGAGAAATTGGATGGTTTTGACAGTCAAATGATACATAAATGACCAGAGACAAGTGACGGAAGGCAGCACGATTGGGAAAATAGAATCACCGAAGAGATTTTGGGAGAAGAAAATCGCTGCCAAATTGGGAGCGGAGAGAAAAGAGACGGTGGTCAGAGGTGATGCCTATCCTTGGAGTGTCATTTCAAGTGCAAACAAAATTACAAAAATCATACAATTTCATGGTCAAATCTTTGAAAGAAGCCCTCGAAATTTTACTTGAATATTTTACAGATCCAAAAGATTGAAGGAATGTTGGTAATACTAATATGTCATTTATGCATGGTCAATATTGTACTAGTCATTGTGAATTAATAAATTTGGCTGTTTGATAGCATTAAACAAATTCCAATCTCTTTTTGAATCCGTAATTATGTATATAAAAAATATTTGAAACTGATTGAATTATAAAATTCTGCATTACGTTATCATCCAGGGGTTTTGAATGACAATTCTGCATTACATTATTAATGATTTTTCAAGCAGTTTTTGAATTAAAAGAATTCCATAATTATGCATATTAAGTGGTGTTACAAGTGCAACCAGATTGCTAACCTAACGTTTTTTTTTTTAATTTTAATTTATTAAAATCCAAAACAAAGTAGCAAATATAAATTGATTATCTCAATATTCTCTGACCCCATCCCATTCCAAAAGCTCTTAACCTGGATCGGGGGCGGGGGGGGGGGGGGGGGTGTTGAGATTAGAGTGAGATCTTTCATGTTTATAGTTTTTATCAACTTTCTTCTGTCTCTCTTATGAACTTGTAGACAGGAATGGTGTCATGAGGCGGCCATCCCTGTCCATCCCCGCCCCAATTCCACTTACAGGAAGGCGGGGGCAGGGGCGGGGGCGGGGCAAGCTTTTCAGTTTAATTGACAACCATTTTTCCATGTTTAGTACACAAGATAATCTAAAGTACCAAACATGACCTTTATATATATATAGCTGAAAACATTAATAATTGGATTTTTGAGAGTAACCTCCAATCAGAATTATGCTCATTTGTAAAGAAATAGCCAATCATTTAGCTGCATATTGTACCATGAAAGCACTGGTTGCATCTTTTCTTTCAACAATCAGTTTTCTGGATTCAAAGAACAAAAGCCTGTAAAGAATACCCTCTTAATTCTTTCCATCATCAAGAACTACACTGGTATGCTCAAATTCTTCCATAAGATTAAAATTCAATTTACTTTCCAGAAAAGAAAAAAAAAGAAAAAAAAGAAAAAAAAGAAAAAAGGGAAAGACTGAAACTTAATCGTGATAGAGAAAAAGCAGATACTAAAATTTGTAGAAGTAAAGATAGAAGTTTCAATGTAATAGAGATCATCATTGACCATTTTCGGTAATAAAGCTTCATGTTCATGAGAATGATAACCAGAAGATATACAAACCAAACCATTCAGTCTTAAAACTGTACAGAGACATGTTTTTTGAATTTTTCCTTTCATTTTTATTAATTCTTTTGTGATTTCTGTTCAATGGAATGGACAATAGAGCTAACGACCTGTGAAGTGAGTTATAGAAGCAGTGGCATTAGACGTTGATGATCCAGTAAATATGGAACTGTCCGGTAATCTCTTTCAGGGTCTAAAAATGAAGGCCTGCTTAGAGTCTTTTGCTCAACTGACCGATCACTTGAAAGCATGACAAGAACTTCAGACATGGTCGGCCTTGAAGAAGCCGGTGATTGTGTGCAAGCCAAAGCAATCTCTATGAGTTTCTTCACATCTTCGGCTTTAAAGTAGATGAAACGAAGGAAGGGGATCTAGGGTTTTCAAAAGAGGAAATAACGAAGCCAGAGAGAGAGAATAAAATATCTGTATTTCCTTAATTAACCATACACTGAAACTGTTTAGTGTATATACATACAGAACCACAAAAGAATAAGAAACAAAAACGTGTTTGTGATAATAACACTTTTACAAATACAAATGACAACTTTACAACTCAACATCCTCCCTCAAGCGCGGCTGAGGAAGATCAGCAAGCTTGTCATTGTCCAGCTTGTCACGAACTGAAGTAAGTTTGTCCCGAAATGTAGCAAACTTTGCACCAGCCAGTGGCTTAGTTAACATATCTGCAACCTGATCCTCTGTAGCTATGTACTGCACTTGCAAGGCTTTCTCAATGACTTTTTCTCTGATGAAATGTATATCAATCTCTATATGTTTCGTTCTTTGATGAAATACTGGATTAGTAGCAAGAGAACCTGCACTAACATTATCACACCAGATAATAGGACAAGAATGTAAAGAAATATGTAACTCTGTAAACAGACTTTGGAGCCAAATGATGTCAGTGGCTGCTTGTGCCAGTGCCCGATATTCTGATTCGGTGCTGGACCTTGCAACCACTTTTTGTTTTCTGGAACACCATTGAATTAAATTCCCACCAAGAAAGACACAATACCCACTAGTTGATCGTCTATCATCCACACAACTAGCCCAATCAGCGTCTGAAAAAGCTTCTAAAGTCAGACTGGCAGTTGGTTTGAAGTGAAGACCAAGTGTAGTAGTATTCTTCAAGTACCTCAAGACCCTTTTACAAGCTTGCCAATGTAAGACAGTAGGAGCATGCAAGAACTGACTGAGTTTATTTACAGGAAAAGCAATATCAGGTCTTGTCATAGTGAGATACTGTAAAGCACCAATGGTGGATCGATAAAGTGTAGGAGATTCAAAGGAAGGACTATCAGTCAGGGATAATTTCTGTCCAGTACACATGGGTGTGTCACACCCTTTTGCTCCCAACATGTTTGTTTTTGCCAAAAGATCTTTGATATATTTTGATTGAGTCAAATATATCCCAGTGTGATCTCTAATAGCTTCAAAACCCAAGAAATACTTCAAACTTCCTAAAGTTTTTAAGGTAAATCGCATGTTCAGATCATGAACAAGTTTTAAAACTTGATTCTTATCATCTCCAGTGATAAGAATATCATCCACATAAACTAGCACAAACAAATGTTTTCCAGCAGAGAAATGAATAAACAAACTGGTGTCAGATGTAGATCCTGTAAAACCCCAATCAACCAAGGCCTGCTTCAATTTGTCAAACCAAGCTCTAGGAGCTTGTTTTAACCCATATAAGGCCTTATGCAACTTGCAAACAAAATTTGGATGCTTTTCATCTACAAAGCCTTCAGGCTGAGTCATGTAAACTGTTTCTTGCAAATCTCCATTCAGAAAGGCATTATTAATATCTATTTGCTGAATATCCCAACCATAGGTAACAGCCAGAGAAAGAATTACCCTTATAGTGGAAGGTTTCACCACAGGACTGAATGTTTCAAAGTAATCAATACCAGGGGTTTGCTGAAAACCCTTGGCAACAAGTCTGGCTTTATATCTCTCCACACTACCATCTGAGAGGTATTTCACTTTAAAAACCCACTTGTTCCCAACTATATGCAGATCATCAGTGGATGGAACAAGGCTCCAAGTATGATTTGCTTTTAAAGCATGTAATTCAGTAGTCATAGCCTCAACCCACTTTGGATCCAGCAATGCTTCTTTTACAGATGCTGGTTCAGTAGGTTGAGATAAGGAGGACATATATGCAAAAGTTTTTGGCTTATGAATTCCTGATTTGGATTTAGTTTGCATTGAGTGAAATGGTGTAGTGGAGGGCTTGGAAGTATGATCTGAAGTAGGCACATGGTTACTGTCCTGTTGGTGAGTAGTGGCAGCACTAGGAATAGATGGAGATGAAGGACTGTCCTGTTGGTGAGTGGAGGCAGCACTAGGAATAGATGGAGATGAAGGATTTTGTGGATGATTATATGGATGTGGAGACTCTTGTGGTTGACTGAATGGTGAAGAAGAATTCTGTGGCTGACTCATCCTTGGAGAAGTAGCAAAGTCAAGTATTCTACCTTCAGATGTGTCCTTATTCACTGAATACCAGTTGTGAACAAGAAGTTGATTGGAGATTTGATCAGAATAGGCAACTTTCACAGGAGAGTTAAAACCACTAGTAAAGGGAAAACAGTTTTCATTGAATGTTACACTTTGGGCAATATAGATTCTTCCAGTAGGACTTAAGCATCTATAGCCCTTGTGTTTGTTGCTATATCCAAGAAAGACACATTGTGTTGTGTGAAAACCAACTTTGTGCTTATTGTATGGTCTAAGAAAAGGAAAACAAGCACAACCAAAAGTTCTGAAATGACTAAGACTAGGTTTCTCATTAAAAAAACAATTCATAAGGAGTTTTATGATTCAGAGTAGCAGTTGGAAGTCTGTTGATGAGTAGAGTACTTGTACCAAAGGCATCCCACCAAAAATTTAGAGGCATACTGGCTTGTGCTAAAAGAGTTAACCCTGTCTCTACAATGTGTCTGTGTTTTCTCTCAGACCTGCCATTTTGTTGGTGAGTGTGAGGACAAGGATGTCTAAACACAACCCCCAGTTTGGTAAGAAATGGTTCAAGTTTCCTATACTCCTCTCCCCAGTCAGATTGAACACATTTGATTTTCTTGTTGAATTGTCTTTCAACAAAATGCTGAAATTGCTGGAATATGGACACTAGTTCAGATTTAAGTCTCATTGGAAAGATCCAAGTAAACCTAGAGTACTCATCTATGAAATGGACATAATATCTGTAGCCCTCAGTGGAAGTGACAGGTGAGGGTCCCCAAACATCAGTATGTATGATGTCTAGGGAAGATTTAGCACAATTTGAGGATAAAGGAAAGTGAGATTGAGATAACTTCCCATATTGGCATGCTTGACAGAAATTAACACACCTTTTAACATCAATGGAAATATTTAAAGAGTTCAAAACCTGTTGCAAAGTATGTTTATTGGGGTGTCCCAGTCTTTGATGCCATAAGTTGGCATCACTATTATTCAAATAGGTACAGAAAAAGGCAGAAACAGAATTCAAGTGTTTTTGTAAAGCAGAATTGGAGTTACAGGAGTCAGGATTTGATAATGAAGTGGATTTGGACACATCTAGCTGATAGAGTCCATGCTTAAGCCTTCCCCGAAAAAGAGCCAGCTTCGAGAACTTGTCCTTAAAGACACAAGAGTCATTTTCAAACACAGCGATCAGGTTATTGTCAGCAAGAAATTTTGACAAACTAAGTAAGTTTTTCTTGATAAATGGGACATGTAATATGTTTTTCAGAAATAAAGGAGTATGTATGTTAGAGTTAAAAATGGATGAACCAACATGAGTAATAGAGAGAGCATTACCATCACCAACTGTGAGCTTACCCTTTCCTTTGTAGTCAGTATGAATATGGAGATTGTCAATATCAAAGGTGATGTGATCAGATGCCCCACTGTCCACATACCACGCATCATCTTTAACCGTAGAAGGTGATGCTATATAGGCTTGAGAATGATTGAAGTTTCCTCTGTTCTGAGGAGAGTTCATCTCACTCTTGAATGATGTATCAAACCTCTTGTAACATTTCAACGCAGTATGCCCAACCTTATCACAGATTTGGCATTGTACATTTGCTCTGTTTCCTCTGCCTCTTCCTCTACCAGAATTCTGGTGATTATAACCAGAATTGGCAAAGGAAGATGTCACTGACTGTCCAGGATTTCCTTTGAAACCTTTCCTGGCAGCAAAATTTGCAGAACCACCACCAAAATCAATAGTGGAGACTGCACATAACTGATCCAAACGCATCTCATGTGATTGAAGAAGATACTGAGCCTCTTGCAGGGTAACAACCTCACTTCGTGAAGTGAGATTAACCACAACCGCATCATACTCAGAACCAATGCCCCCTAAAATGTACATTAGAAGGTCTGTATCACTCACAGGACTACCAGCAGTAGATAAATTGTCAGCGATTTCCTTCATTGAAAGGAAATAGTCATTGATTGACTTATTTCCTTTCTTTGTGGATTGCAACGCAGATCGAAGATGTAGTACTTGAGATTTCGTCTGAGACACAAATAATCGCCCGAATGTCTGCCAAACCTGACTTGCAGTGGCACATCCGACTACGTGTCCAAACATGCTTTCAGAAATTGAACCAAGAAGCCAACTCATAATCAGTTGGTCCGTTCGCAACCACAGAGAATAGGTAGGGTTGAATCGCCTGATGATTTCACCGGTATCTGCAGATCTGGCCTCAATCACCTTCTGAGGACAGGCCATGCTTCCGGTAATGAAACCTTCAAGATCGTATGCCCGGAGTGTAGGCATGATCTGAGATTTCCAAAAATTGTAATTCGATCTCCCCAATTTCATCGCTATCGGTAAGAGAGTGGGCAGACTGTTTAGAACACCAGTCACGGCAACACTTTCAGTAAACGGAAGGCTACCAGTGGTGGCGTCTTCAGTCAGAGGAACATTTGAGATTCCAGAATCCATGGCTGTGAAGCAACAGCTCTGATACCAAGATGAAACGAAGGAAGGGGATCTAGGGTTTTCAAAAGAGGAAATAACGAAGCCAGAGAGAGAGAATAAAATATCTGTATTTCCTTAATTAACCATACACTGAAACTGTTTAGTGTATATACATACAGAACCACAAAAGAATAAGAAACAAAAACGTGTTTGTGATAATAACACTTTTACAAATACAAATGACAACTTTACAACTCAACAAAAGTCATTTCGATCTAACCTTTCATCCACTAGTTTCTCTTACATTTCAGTCTCGTGCAGTTTCCATGCCTATGAAAACATGATATAAATTAACAAAGTTAAACAATTAATAAACGAATAACCAAAAAAGGAATTGACAAGATTTTGCAGAAGTAAATGAAAACATATGGATGCTGCAAAAGCAGCACATATATTTATTATATTAGTATGGACTAGGTTTTGTAAAGGCAATGAGAACAGTAAGATATGTATCCAGTTATGCAAATGCACATCAAATTGAAGTGAGAGAATAATAAAACTCCAACAGGTTCCTTTGTGTTTGCTCGAAAATATACACGAGCGGAAGGAAAAATGCATTGCTTTGGGAGAAATGTGAAAGTTATAACAATAATATAAATTAAACTAGGAAGAGAAAACCAAAAAAGGAGAAAGAAGAACGAATACTATTAAGCAAACGATATAATGAAAATACTGATACAACTAAATTATATAATAAGGTAAATCTAAAATATATTAAGTAAACAAATAAACTAATATATTCTAATATATTAGGACAATCTTCTAATATATATGAGAATTTTCTAATATATATTCTAATATCCCCTTCAAACTCACGATGCTACAACAATAAGCAACGAGAGTTTGTCAAATCAAAAACAAAAACGATGGACCAGATGTAACTTTGTGAAAAAGTCAGCAAGCTCAATATGCTTCCCGTGCTCATTGAACACAGAGTTGTGATAAATTTGAATAGCACTCTTATTATCACAATACATAGGGGGTTGAAGAGGAAAGAGACACACCCACATCGGCAAGTAACCAAGGCAATCACACAATCTTAATAGTAGTAGACGCCATAGCACGATACTCTGTTTCAGTAGAAGAACGAGAAACAACAGTCAGCTTCTTACACTTTCAAGAGACAAGAGATCACCCCAAAAGTGGACAAAAAATCAGTTTATTATAGAAAGAAGGGAAAATGGGAAAGAAGAAGAAGAGAAATGAATGGAAGAAGAGAAGAAGGTAATAGGAATGGGGAGACAGATTTTCCAGATTTACCAGAAACAAAACCAACCAAATTTCAGATTAATGGACCAGATTCCAAATCTAAATTAATGGATGCAAATACCAAATTGCAGAGAAGAGAAGAATGTGATAGGAAGAGAGAGATAGATTGTCCAGATTAACCGAAAACAAAACCAACCAAATTCTAAGTTAGTGGACTAGATTCTAAATCCAAATTAATGGACGCAAATACTAAATTGCAGAGAAGAGAAGAAGATGATAAGAAGAGGGAGACAGATTGTCCAGATTAACAGGAAATAAAACTAACCAAATTTCAAATTACTGGACCAGATTCCAAATCCAAATTAATAGATGCAAATACCAATTTACAAATTTTGATTATTTGGAATCAAATTCCAAATCCAAATCACTAAATACAAATACCATATACTGAATCCCAAATTATCACCTGGATGCAAAACCAACCAAATTCCAAAATATAACAACTGAACAAATTCCAAACTGGCTTGGATATACTGGATGCAAAACCAACCAAATTCTAGAACAGGGCAACTAAACAAATTCCAAACTGACTTGGACATATTGGATGCAAAATCATCCAAATTCCAAAACAGAACAACTGGACAAATTCCAAATTTCAAACTAGCCAGAAACAGTATCTAAAAGAAACGAAAAAAGACTTGGCCGGACAAGTGACATAAGGCCACTCGCCGAAGAACGAAAGCGATTTTAAGTTTAAACCAAGTCAGATCAAACTTGCTCTGATACCATGTGAAAGTTCCAACAATAATATAAATTAAACTAGGAAGAGAAAAACAAAAAAGAAGAAAGAAGAATCAATATTATTAAGCAAACGACATAATGAAAATACTGATACAATTGGTTTATATAATAATGTAAACTTAATCTATATTAAGTAAATCAATCAACTAATATATTCTAATATATTTGGACAATCTTCTAATATATATGAGAATTCTCTAATATATATTTTAGCAAGTATAAGTTACCTCTTCAAGGAAATATTCAGTGTCAGTAGAGCTGGCAAAATTGGCCTGACCCGTGAGCTGGCCCATATAACCCGGCCTTTTGGGTTGGGCTGGCCTTGGCTCAAATAAAATTGGGTCAATATGGCCCGACCCATCTAGCCCGTGGGCTAGTTGGACCGGCCCCAATATTTTTTATTTTTTTTACTCTTTAACACTAATCACTCTTTTTGTGAGTAGTTCCAATACATAATCCAAATAATATTAATCTAAAATTATCTAAGTCTAAGTCACTAATAAATATTAGTCCAAAAATCTCAAGATCCAACATAAAATTGTTTAGATTTAATTAAAAATTTAGTTTAATTTATGTTTCAATCCAAAATATATTTGGTGTGACAAGTAAATTATTTATTTAAATTTACTTATAAGTAAACTTTTTAATTTAAGCCAAACATGCTTATATCTCAAAGCAATAAGACTAGCATGCTTTTAATATTTGTATTTTTTTTTAAAAGTGTTTATAAATAGTTTACAATTAACCAAAAAAATTATTATTTTGAAAGAAAATTGACGTTTATCTATTGACTAATACATGAGAGTCCCAATTTTATAAATTAATCTCTTTAAAAATCTTAAAATATATAGTCTAAATTTATCTAAGATTGTATTTGATGTAATGTATTAGAATGTATTAAAAATTTATTTGAAAAAAAAAAAGAAAAAAAAATTAAGACCAAATTGGGCCAATTGGTTGGATTGGATTAGCATATTTCTGACTCATACAAAACTCAATTTCATATGTGACCTTGCTCTGGCAGATTGGACTGGTCCAACCCAACCCATTTACCAGCCCTAAGTATTAGATTCATCATTCATCTGAGTGCTCTTCGGCCACTAATGATTTCAAGGATGACAACACCAAAGCTGTAGGCGTCAACTTTCTCCGACAAATGTCCATGAATAGCATATTCTGGTGTTGTGTAGCCTCTGTGCACCCAAGTTAGCAATTAAATGCCATATGCTACCAATAGTTTTGACTAACCAGTCAACTTTAATATAACAAAAAATTAAAAGAAAGTTTGAATTCACATTTCGGAATCAATGCACTTCTTATATGAATGGAAGTTCATGTTATTTATATTTCCGCTATAGTACATAGGGATATCACGAAAATTCAAGCTCAAGGCCAAATAGAACTTTGTAATTTATCATTCGTATTTGTTTACCAGTGAGATGTCATAAAGTTATATTTCTTTATCGATCAAAATTTGTAGATATTCAGAACTCAAATGACTTCAATGTGAGAGAAATCAGTCAAACTACACACAAACAAAGACTTATGTGAACAATATGAAAAGTATGTATGAATAAAAAACTTGGCAATGCATTGCATTTCAAGGCAAATAAAGCCCTGAGAAAAGCTGACTTACAAGGTTCCTGCAAATTTAGTGCTAACATGACTCTGATTCTTAGGTAGAAGTCTTGCCAATCCAAAATCAGCTAATTTCGGTAAAAAGTCATCATCCAGCAGTATATAGTTAGTAAATCAATTTCTTCGTATAAAGTCAAAAATTATATGAACTTTAAAACTTTAATCTTGAAACTTAATTATTTTTATGTTATGAATAAAGCAATAAGACATACATTGATCCATTGATGATATATAGTTAAAGAAATAGAACGTGCAATATAAAAATAAACCAGAAAATCAAGAAACCGTTCTCTATCTTCACATCTCTGTAATTGTACGTATATAATTTGATGGAATAAATTCACATTTATAAGTAAAGAGAGGCCGTTTCTAATTGGCCTTAAAACGGCACACTTTCCATCAAAGTGTGCAGATAAGAAACTGTTATTTCTCAATTCACCAATTAGATTTTAGTACTAAAACCCACTTTATTTAATTCATTTAATAATATTAAATCGGCCACAATTAATAGGTCTTACATTCTCCTACTTGACCCATATAATAATGTCTCACTATATGGTCTATAATATAATGCGCATATCATAAGCTAAAATCTCTCGTACATTGGTCACTTAATATATCATCCTTAAGTAAAGACCAATAAGAGTCATGGCGGTTGTACATCATCATTTCGACATAGTCCCTTCCATGTACTACAATATTAGTATTCACTTAACATGATATGTAATACGAAGTTCAATAATTTTTTAACAATAATGTCTTCGTAAAGATTATCCTTGTCAGCATTCATGTATATATACTAACAATTAAGACAATAATAATATTTTTGTCAAAAACAATACATAATTGAGCTCAGAGTGTCAAATACATAAACATCATAAATTACATAATGTCAATGATTATTTTCAATAATGCCAATTCTTTTGACATGTTCATTAAATGTCTTTGAGGGCAATCCTTTCGTTAGTGGATCTGTAATCATAAGATTTGTGCTAATATGTCGATTGACACTATTCTTCTTTAACGACAAAGTACTTCAATTCCATATGTTTAGCACTTTTAGAGTACTTGTCATTCTTTGAAAAGAAGACCGCTGCAGAATTATCATAATAATTTTTCAGTGGCTTGGCTATATTGTCGACAATCCCAAGTCCTGAAATAAAGTTTCGCAGCCAATTTCCTTGAACAGTGGCCTCAAAGCATGTCACAAACTCAGCTTCCATAGTGGATACAGCAATGACTGACTGCTTCGCACTTTCCATGATATTGCCCTTCCAGCTAAGAAGAACAAATAGCCAAATGTGGATTTTCTGGTATCAACACATCCAGAAAAATCTGAATCTGAATATCCAATGACCTCCAAATTATCAGATCTCCTATAGGTGAGCATGTGGTCCTTCGTTCCTTGCAAGTATCTCAATACTTTCTTTGCAGCTTTCCAATGATCAAGTCCTAGATTACTTTGATACTTGCCCAGCATTCCGATAGCAAAACTGTTGTATGATCTGGTACAAGTTTAAGCATACGTTAAGCTTCCAACAACAGATGCATAAGGAATAACTATCATTTGTTGACGTTCCAATTCGTTCTTTGGACATTGCATGAGACTAAAATTGTCTCCTTTTTTAGTTAGAACAACACTTGCTGATCATATTTCCATCTTAAATCTCTCTAAGACTTTATTGATATATGCTTTCTGAGACAATCCTAACAATCCTTGTGACCTATTTCAGAATATTTCAATTCCAATCACATAAGATGCCTCTCCCATATCTTTCATTTCAAAGTTCTTAGAGAAGAACTTTTTAGTTTCGTGCAGAAGACCAAAATCATTAGTAGCAAGCAAGATGTCATCAACATACATAATCAAAAAGATAAACTTACTCCCACTGACCTTTAGATATATACATCGATCAACGATGTTTTCCTCAAATCCAAAGGAAGTAATGGTATCATTGAACTTAAGATACCTAAGATACCATTGGCGGGAAACTTGTTTAAGTCCGTATGTTGATTTCTTCAGTTTACACACCATGTGTTCCTTTCTTTCAACTGAAAAACCTTCAAGTTGGTCCATATAAACTTCTTCATCTAAATTTCCATTTAGAAATGCAGTTTTTACATCCATTTGATGTAGCTCAAAGTCATGATGAGCTACTAAAGCCATTATAATTCTGAATGAGTCTTTCTTAGAGACGGGCGAAAATGTCTCTATATAGCCAATACCATCTTTATGAGTTAAACTTTTGGCTACAAGTCTATCTTTATATCATTATCAACAATTCCTAAGTCAAACTCAAACTCTTGCAGGTAAACCACATAATCATCAGGAATAGCAGGTCTACGCTGTCTTTCTAACCTTCTTAATGCTATTTATTGTGAATCATTTAGTTCAGGATCATTAATAACAACTTCATTTTAAGGTGTTTGATCATTCATTTGTTGTACTGGAAAATTGTCATGTCGTTCAACAATTGGATGAACAACAACATTAGAAGAAGTTGAGGGTAAAGGAACTTGAACTTAAACTTCTTGAATCTTCACATTTTGTGGCTCTACACTCCCACTAAATTCGCCATTTTCAATAAACCTAGCATTTCCAGTTTCAACAATTCTAGTACTTTGATTAGGACAGTAAAATATATACCCTTTTTGATTTTTCTGGATAACTAATGAAGAAACCATTGATTGTTCTTGAGTCCAATTTCTTTTCATGTGGATTATAAATTCTTGCTTCTGCCTGTCAACCCCAAACATGCAGGTGCCTTAAACTGGGTTTCCTTCCAGTCCACAATTCAAAATACGTCTTTGGAACTGCCTTACTAGGAACCATATTCTGTAAATACATGACAGTCTTTAATGCATACATCCACAAAGAGACAGGTAAAGAAGAGTTGCTTAACATACACCTAACCATTTCAATTAGAGTACAATTACGCCTTTCAGCTACACCATTCTGTTCTGGTGTGCCGTGCATAGTGTATTGAGCACATATGCCACGTCTTTCAAGAATTTTAGCAAATAGACCCGGCTGTTGTCCAGTTTCATTATACCTTCCATAATATTCAACACCTCTATCAAATCTAATGATTTTCACCTTTCTGTCTAATTGTCGTTCAACTTCATTGATAAAGATCTCTAAAACATTTACAGTTTGAGACTTTTCATGCAACAAATAAACATAACCATAACGTGAAAAGTTATCAATGAAGGTGATAAAATATTTTTTTCCACTAAAAGATGGAACATCAAAAGGCCCATATATATCAGTGTATTATCTCAAGAAGTTGTGTGCTTCTTGTGGCTCTTTTCTTTGTGTGCCTGGTTTGTTTACCCTTAATACAATCCACACACACTCTAAGATCAGTGAAATCCAAACCGGGAAGAATTTCATTCTTTACTAATCTTTCTATCCTTTCCCTAAATATATGACCCAGACCTTTATGCCACAAGTTAGCATATCGTTCATTCAATAAACTATGTTTAGTACCAACATTATGATACAGAACCAAAAGAGTCTCGTCAAAAAGGTTATCAAACTTTAATTTGTATAAGCCATCACAAAGAATAGCAGAACCGATAAGATGATTCCGTTTAAACAAACTCAAACATCCATTTCCACCATCATAGAAATATCCAGCAGAATCTATGTGACTACTTCTAAATTTTCGTTAATTTTTTTTTTTTAAAAATTTCAGATCTACTGAAGGTTCTTAATAGAGAAATTAGAAAACTAACTTTTTAAAGAATTTAATATCCTATTTAAAGAAAACAGGACATGTATATTTTTCTTTTTCTGCTTCAGGTCTGAAGGACACTAGTGTCCTTGAGTTGAGTTAAAAATTAGTTTTTGACGAATATTAGTATCTTTAAGTCAAACATGTAAATGTCCATATTTCAATTTGTTACCTTAACTCCCAATGTTTAATTTAAAATTATAACATACGATTTTTAAGACTTTGAAGCTAAAACTAAAAATGAAACTTTTAATAATGTACCAAATATAATAATTTATGAACTTAATTATATAGTCTTAATCACAAACATAGTAAACAAGATTCTCTTTCTTCTAAATATATCGGGTTTCTAAAATTTACAAAATTATATTTTCCGATTTACATTAAAGAACCAAAACAACTTTATAAGAGAATCTTCAAAAGAGTTGGATCAAAAGAAAATTGTTATCTTTTTACATGATGAAGTGTAGAGTTCTTAAAAGCTCCAAAGTCATCACGTTGAAAATAAGAACCGTATTATAACTCATTTCCTTAATATATACTCCGGGCATTTGAGGAAAGTGGTACCAAACTTCTCTCTTTGTTATGACATGAAACTCCCTCCCATCATTGCACGTCCAACTCCAAGTCTTCACTATCTCAGTGTATTGTCTATCCATTCTCTAAAAAGTCATAAAACAACTTTTAAGCGGTGAAGCTTAGTGAGTAAAACAACAATCAATGCATAATAGATACAAATATGTTATCATTTAATCCATATAATTCATGAATACCACTTTTTAGCCCTAACTTATAATTTCATATATCATCTAATAACATAAGGAAACATCATTTTCATATTAATTACCACCTTGATACACATATGTAAGGATTAATATGGCTGCTCATAATAAAATCTACATTCAAAATTCATCTAAAAACCAATCATTTATGCATGAATACAGAATACATATGCAACCAAATTTCATCTTATCTTTGGGCCTGTTCTATACATAGAAACTTGTACACTAAGCGCTCAAACTTTGTGCTTAAAATAGTACTAAGGTCATCATACTGATTGGACCCTAAGGTCCATGAGGCATCAGCCTCCTTTGGTGTATATCTATGTATAGAACTTAGTTATGATTCATAATTCTTTCATTACTAATAAATTAAGACTCTTTAATGATCATGAATTCACATGAATGTCTCAGATCTTATCAAGCATGTCTTTGTTTCAATAAAACATAATAATCATGCTTGAATAAAACAATAATCAGAATATAATATATGCACAATTTCTATATGCTGTTTTGTAAGAGAGCTACTAGAAGCTCGCATCGAGAATACTAGAAACATGGATACAGGATACTAGAAGCACGAATCCAGAGAACATCATGTAATAGATCACCTTAGCATATCATTTATAATCATACAGAAAGCTAATGTCCATTCTAGGAGAATTTCTAAAATCAAATAAGGCACTTGTTCAATCATATAGTATAAGCACAGTGAATTTTTTTTTTTTTTTTTTTGTATAAATATTTACTTAAGAAAAGGAAATAAGAGGGACTATCATAGAATTAAGACTTGAATTATAGTTGGGGGATTTTGGCGCAAATGGTCCCTAACGTATGCACTCAGTGTGGTTTTGGTCCCTAACCTTTCATTTTTGGCTAGGAGGTCCCTAACCTATGCATTTGGTTGCAAAACTGGTCTCTATGGACGGAATCCGTCCAATTGTGCCGTTAGTTATTAATTTGTTTTGAGATTTTGGCGCAAATGGTCCCTAACCTTTACCCTTAGTGCGGAATTGGTCCCTAACGTTTATTTTTGGCATACATGTCCCTAATCTATGTGTTTTGGTGCGAAATTGGTCCTTATGAGGTAAAAAGACAAATATGCCCTTAGTTAATTGAAGAATTGTATGTGGATTCCTAATCATTACAAAATGTGCAAATATGTCCAATACTTTTATTTTTTATAAAGAATTAAAGAAAATTAATGATTTTTTTATTTGAAATTAACACTTTAGTAATAAACATGTCGAATAAAATTATTATTTTTATTATTAAGTAATTATATTATATAAAATTTAAACTTTTATTTTATTGTTATATAAAAAAATAATTTTATCAAAAACTTGATGTACAAATACTTTTATTTAATTGAGTTATATGTTTATTAACTACAAATATTAGAGATCCAACTATATTCTTCATATTTTAATTTATCGTTTTATTTTCGTTCAAAAATAAAACACATAATGTGTAAATTAACTTTTATTAGTATTTTTATGTTAAATAATAATAAAATAAAATCTGGTAAATAAAAATACTAATTTTTATCAGTCACTACCACCTGCCATCATGCCGCTGCCAAACTATTAAATCTGGTAAATAAAATAATTTGGAACGTGAGCATTCAAAAAAAATATATTCAATAGTATGTACACACTCTATTGAAAAAATTATATACCCACAATCACACGACATGTCAAATAAAAATTATACACGACATGTCAAATAAAAATAAAATTTTTATTAAATAAAAATTATTACATAACTTGAACTAATCTTATTATTATTTTATTTAATATAAAAATACTAATAAAAGTTAATTTACATGTTATGTCTTTTATTTTTGAACGAAAATAAAACGATAAATTAAAATGTGAAGAATATAGTTGGATTTCTAATATTTGTAGTTAATAAACATGTAACTCATTTAAATAAAAGTATTTGTACATCAAATTTGTGACAAAGTTATTTTTTTATATAACAATAAAATAAAAGTTTAAATTTTAAATAATATAATTACTTAATAATAAAAATAATAATTTTATTTGACATGTTTATTACTAAAGTGTTAATTTCAAATAAAAAAATCATTAATTTTCTTTAATTTTTTATGAAAAATAAAAGTATTGGACCTATTTGCACATTTTGTAATGATTAGGAATCTACATACAATTTCTTCAATTAACTAAGGGCATATTAGTCTTTTTACCTCATAAGGACCAATTTCGCACCAAAACACATAGGTTAGGGACATGTATGCCAAAAATAAACGTTAGGGACCAATTCCACACTAAGGGTAAAGGTTAGGGACCATTTGCGCCAAAATCCCAAAACAAATTAATGACTAACGGCACAATTGGACGGATTTCGTCCATAGGGACCAGTTTTGCAACCAAATGTATAGGTTAAGGACCTCCTAGCCAAAAATGAAAGGTTAGGGACCAAAACCACACTGAGTGCATACGTTAGGGATCATTTGCGCCAAAATCCCTTATAGTTGGTCATAAAAAATTTTTAACCAAATGAAGAAGTATAAATTTCTAGTAATAAAGCTCCATGAATTAATTACATGTAAAGCTACAAGTTATCATTTTATCACCTTAAGAATTTCTGGATTTCATTTACTCCTAATTAAATAAGTGAAATCATCTTTTAGAACAAATAACCATGTTGCTGGAACTGAACTCTCACAAATAAACTCAAGGAATAACATATTTCAATTGTTATACAACACTAACAAAGTTCATCACTTCTATAGTTGAAATCTCTGGAATTATATTGCTGAAATATCATGAATAAAGATATATATCTTAAAGAAAATTTCTTTGTTAATCCAACATAGGTGAATAAAGATATGGAATTCTAACATAAATTCTGATTAATTTAACATAAACAAAGGATAAGCATGAATAAATTATAAACCACTGTAGAATTGAATTTCTAAACTTCAATAAGCAAAAATACTATGTTAGGGTAAGAAAACTCACTACTGGAAGGTTGAAATTATGATTTTAACTACGAAAAACAGCAACTTAACAGCAATAATATGCATAATATTGATGTTGAACTTTTAAGAAAGAAGGCTAAGAAATAATTAGAGATTTCTAAAGAAATTTCCTTAGTTCTAGCATAAATTAAGCTACAATTCTACAAATTTTAGTATGACTATTAAAGATAAAGAAAGAACAAAATCAAATGTATTAATTACTGCAGAATTATAAACACATAAATGTTTTACTCACATAAATTTCTTGATCTCAAATAAGATAGATTAGAGTTGCTCAATGTAAAAATATTCAATTTAACTACCACCAATAGTTATATTCAAATGAAATAAAACATTTGAACTTTGAAAACACTTAAGGTGCGTTCTCTTAGCGTTTGAGTTTTGTATTTTGAGTTTTGAATTCATTTTGTGTTTTGTGTTTTGAGTGTTTGAAAATGCGTTCTGTTTGGAATTTTTGAAAATTATTTCTGAAAACAGAAAACTCGAAAACGCGTTTACTTGAATTTTTTTTATAAATTTGGATTTGGAATTAAAAACAATTTAAACTTACAATTAAAAATATTTAAACACAATTAAAAACAATTAACTATGAAATTAAAAACATTTAAAAATATTTAATTATGGAATTCAAAATATTTAAAAATAATTAAAAATATTTAAAAACATTTAATTATGAAATTCAAAATATTTAAAAACAATTAACAACATGTAAAAACAATTTAAAACAATTTAAACTTGGAATTAAAAACATTTAAACAAAATTAAAAACATTTAAAAATAATTAAACCATTTAATTATGGAATTAAAAATATTTAAAAACATTTATAGAATTAAAAACATTTAAAACCCATTAAAAAAACAATTAAAAAGATTGGAAAAGAAAGGGGAATTGAACCCCTAACCTTTGCTATGGAAATGGTGTACGTGGCCACTTGGACTAGGAACCGCATTTGTTAAAAAAACGCGAACAATTATTAAATCATCACTCGCCCGCGTAAAATGAAAAAAAAAAAAAAATGCCACGACCAAGAATCGAAACCTTGACCTCCATGGCCAAAACGCGCGTTTTGGCCATTTTGGCCAACTCCGCGTTTTGTACACAACGCCCAAAATGATAAAATACCATTTTCCGTTTTCCTTGCAATTTTTTTTGGTGTTTTAGAAAATGCATTTTCAAAAATGAGGAAGAGAACGTGTTTTCATTATTTTCAAAAACTAAAAACAGAAAATAGCCCCAAAACACCAAAGAGAACGCACCCTTAATTTCTATGATTTGATTGTATAAATTTAGCCAAAAGAAACAGTACAATTGCTGGTGGTAAAACTCAATGGATTAAATATATTAGGGCAAGAAACTAACTTTTAGAACTTTAAAAATTTCTAGATTTGATTTACCCATTGTAAATGAGAGAAAACATTGTTTTAAGGAAAGAAACCCCACTGTTGACATGCTGAAATTTCCCAAAATAATGGAAGAAACAACATGTTGTAAATGATGAAAAAGAGTAAATAATTTCAAGAACACCATAGCTGAAATTTTTGGAAAAAAAGCTGAATAAATTGCTAAAATAATACAATAAAGAGATACATCTAAAGAAAATTTCTTAGTTCCAACATCAGTTGAGAAAAATTCCAGAAACCCAACATAAACTTCAATTAATCTAACATAAACAATGAGTAAACATGAAAAACTTGAATAATTGCAGAAATCTTTTTTAAATATGATCACATAAAGCAAGTAAATGCTTTACTCACCTTATTTCTTTACATCTGGCTGTGATTTTTCTTAATGACTAAGTGCTTTATTTATAGGAGTTTTTAAAGGTCATGTTTGGTTTTACTTAATTTTGTGCTTTCACTTATTTAATATTTGGTTGTCTAAATTTTGTTATTTCGTACGAATATAGTATCACGCTATTGGATTAATTTATTTTTCGATTTTAAGTTCTACCAAACAGCTCCTAAGAAGTCATGATTAGTTTTTGACAAGTGTCCTAAAACCTATTATTTTAATAGAAAAATAGATAGATTTTAATGTTTAAGATACCATATTCGGGTCAATATTTGAGGAACTTAAGGAGACCCAAACCGAGAGAACTTTATACCGTTACGAAGTTCTTGTTACAAGCTTCGTAACACATACAAATGCAAAATGAACGGATCATCCGACTGTTCGTACGACTCACTCAAAGTAGGCTGCTTGACCACGAAATTTTATACTTAGCCAAATTTTCAAATTTTCTAAAAGTTTACTTAACTTTAGTTCAACTTTGGTTCGAGTTTCTGTGCTTATCCCGACTCGAAAAGTCTACAAATTTGATACTAAAACGAAGATCTCGACATGAACTTCGAGGTGGTATAACATGCATTACCCATACTTTATCGTGCTATTCACGAAATGCTTATAAAATAAGCTCGAATACAATGGCAAAACTGTAATTTATCCAAACTTTCCAGATTTCATGATTTTGGTTCCTGTCTTCATTTATAAAGTATGACTAAGTTGGTCTTAACATTCCAACTTTAATTTCCTCCAATTTATCCTTAAAACTTAATTTACATATTTATCTCTACTTTTTAACATCATACACCAAAGAAAATTTCCATTTCTTAAAGAATTTTATCTTTTGAACTTGGAGTATATTAATATACGATAAAATTTAGACATGAAATTTTCCGTTCGTTACAATCAAGTTTTGACAAGGAAACTAAATTGCGAGAAACAGAAGGTACATAAAGAGTTTGAAACAAATCTAAATGATGTCACTACAAGAAAAAGACCATTTTGCAACGGGCAGAGTACGTTGCTAAAGGGATTTAGCAACGTTCACCTGTACGTTGCGGCCTTTGATGTTGTCGAAAAGTCTCTGTCTACAGCAACAGGCATTGCCCGTTGCCAAAGAAAATAAGTGCGTTGCCATTAACTTTTTTGCAACGTACATAACACTTTTAACAACGATCAATACACGTTGTCTTTAATAATCTTTTAGCAACGTTCATCGGTCGTTGTCATTTATATTTAGCAACGTTCACATGCGTGTTGTCATTTATCTTTAGCAACGTTCACCTGCGCGTTGTCATTTATCTTTAACAACGTTCACCTGCGCGTTGTCATTTATCTTTAGCAACGTTCACATGCACGTTGTCATTTATTTTTAGCAACGTTCTCTTGTACGTTGTCATTTAGTTTTAGCAACATGTACATGCATGTTGTCTTTACCTTTGACAACATATTTAACAACATTCGTCTGCACGTTGTCGTTACCTTTGACTATTTATTTTGCATGTTTTATTTTTTTTTATCTATTATTTTGAAACATAATTTATAGATGTATCACGTCAAACCGTACATATGGTCCCTTACTTCAAACGGAAAATAAATCACATTATAATTAAAAACTAAAAGAAACTTCATCAGTCGATACCATAAGCAATGGAATTGGCAAACTAGAAAAAGAGGGGAAAATTACATGTCCAAAAAGTTGCAATTACTACAAGAGAGAATTAGGGCAATGGGTCTTGATCAGTTGTGGCAAGTGAAGGCGAGAGGGAATTGCGAGATTCATCGTAGTCTTAATATTGTGAGGGTGACATGGAAGAAATATTCAAACAGGCAAAGGAAGAACAGGAAAAAGCCGATCAAGCGTTTGAAGAGCAGCAGCAAGCAGGAGCTCTGGATTCCTTGAAGTTGGGTGTAAACTCTCCTTTGGTCGTCTCTGAAGATGTCACACAATCAAATACATGAACGAAGAGGAGAGGTCGATCTAGAAAAGCCGCCGAAGCGCCATTAACGGGAAAGGATAATGCAAGTCTAGTACCAGGTTTACCTGTCCAAGTTGCATCGGGGTCCTTTGCAGGATTTTCAGGCATCCTTAAAAAGCTCGATCACAAAAGGGGGCTGGTATATCTTCTTGCTCCATCTGTATTCAATGTTATGAAGCGTGTCCATGGGATATGGAGTCCCTGCGCCCCCCTTCCAACTCCACATGCACTAAAAAAACCAAAAAAACAGTAAATAATAAAAAACACGAGAAATAAAAATAATAAAAACAATGAAACTCATCATGTGAACACACCCTTCATAAGGACATCAATAGAGGAAGGAAGACAAAATTATCCAAAAGAATTAATCCTTCAAAAGAAAAAGTTAGCCGAAGAAATATGTAAAATTTGTGTTAAACCCTTTAGTAGCTGTTCTCCCAATTTTCTGCCTTCTACGAATCATGTTACTGTAGACTTCATTCATAATGATGAAGACTCCAGTTGAAGTCTTTGCAACAGAGCAAGACTTTTCTTGAGGTTGGCATTTTCACTGGCTTCCTTGGATCAATTTCTCATTTGTTTGAAAAAAATTTCTTGCAGGCGACTGTTGGATTTATGCTGTTTGGGAAGGAAACTTTAGCAGATATTGATGTCAATGAAGTTCTTGCTGCAACAAGTTGATGTATCAAATGCAGATTTGTTAGATGGTAAATCTATTTCTCATCGGAACAAATATTTTGCTTGCAAGCAGGTAAACATGGATGTGCAGGCTCTTTTTTTATAGCAAATATAGTACTTCAGGGATATCTATAGAATAACTGCTTCCACTACGCAAAATAACACATTCTACATACATATACAAAAGGCTGGTCGAGATTAATGTTTCGTTGATATTTCATTGTAGTTACTTGTGAGCAATCCAGAGATTTAGCTTTCCAGGGACAATATTACTTGGTTTTGCTTATTGTTTCTTGCACCTGTTTTACAGTTTGTATCAGCCATGCGCGTGAGTGCCTATGTTCGTTTGTCATTTATTTTCAGAATCATTCATCTCCAAGGAACGTTTTAATTTTGTTCATAGAGAACTCGCACAACTTCTTGAGCATGTTCAGAATATGCCTGTTAGTACCTAACAAGATCAATAGGACATAGTTTATGATTTAGAGCCTGGTGATTAATGTAACTGCACGTTGGCTGCTAAGTTATTTTATGAAGGGGCATTTGGAATCAGAATTTGGTATTGAAAGCACAAGAGGAATTGTTGTTGTCTTGCTTTTAAAAGCAAAGAATTTCATATTTAGGATACTGAAAACTAGATTAAGAATTTCATAAAATAAGTTTAACATGTTCACAATTTGAATAAATAAGATTGAACAGCTGTAACACTATAAAATTTTAGATAAGTAGTTCAACGTACCTTAACAATTCTTGATCAAACACTTCAGCCGTCCACTCGTCTCTCACCACAGATCAAACCCATTTTGGCAAATCCACTGGCTGCTCTTCCTCGTCAAGTCGAGGATGACTCGGTGATGGGTACTGTGATGGAGCTTTGCCAGTAAGAACTTCCAACAATAACACCCCAAAGCTATAAACATCGGCCATTTGGGAAAGCCTATTCTTCGATTGAGTAAGAACTGCAAATGACACATAAATTATAATTCAGAATGCATATCCCTTAACATAATGCCAAGTTCAGTCAAAATTACCTTCATTGAGCCATGCCCAAAAACTACATAATGCACAACTAATCACGGAATTCAATCATATCAAAATACTTTGTAAAGAGCAATTTCAATCCAAGAGCAGCTCACTTCACGGTAAATATCGTATAGGACTGACACTAGTTTAAGGACTCCATCTTTGAGTTCTATATAAACCGGATGCAGAATTGTAAACAAATATAAAAATGGCTTCTAGACTAAGTAAACCAACCATTTTATGCAGCATGCTTCTGTTGGCAGCTTCAGCCTACTTGTTCACCTAGACTTTGTGCAATGTGTCAACAGAAAACATGTAACTAATACCATGCAATAGGTGTCAGTTAATAGCATTTCCATTTCCCAACCTTCTCTGTGTATCACACACAAGCAGGCCGGAGAGAGGGAGGAAGAGTGGTCCCCTGAAAATAATAAAAACAGAGAAAAGGAAAGGCGAGCAAAAAATATCCACCGACATAGGATGGGAGGAGCCAATGAGTGAGATGTAAAAGAAAATAGCTCACCCTGCTCAAAGAAAGGCTTGATTAATGGCAACTTCAACCGCACAGTGGTTGAGAGATTTAGTTATATAGCAAATGGAATATTACAGAAACGGTGCTGATATAGATAATTGATACTGCACGTTTACACCTATGGTACAAATAAGTTGAAAACCATCTATGGCATTATATTACCAATATTAAATTAAATGAACGAAGTTGAGTAGAATGCATGCATGATTACCTTCATTTGCTCAGGTTGGGGTTGCCTTCTCCTGCAACAATAGAAAATGAAAAGAGATGAAAAGAATAAGGAGAAGAAATCTTCTTAGCACTGTTCAGTTCTCCAAAACTGAGAGCAAGTTGTATTGACGAAGTTAACTTGTTCCTCGTGTCAAGAAACAGAGTGATATGTATAGGAGCACTATCTTAAATAAAAATTATTAACAAGGGGAAATGAACGACTTGGCTAAGAATGGAAATAAGAAAATGAACATAGGTAGTTAACCTATATGGATTAAAATCTTCATCATCATCTTCAGCAGAATCATAATTTGCATGATCTTGAGCGAGCTTCTTGGAGTAACCCTCATCCCAGTACAACCTCTCCCAGTTCTCTCTCAACTCATTATATAGCTCCATGTATCTTTTGCACCAAGGTTCATGCTCCTTTCAATTACAAAAGGAAGATCAGTTTAGAAACAACCAAATGAATTTCCCATGCGAACCAACTCCATGCATTCAATAAATCAAATAGAAATCCAAATAACAGAAGGAAATGTCAGAAGAACCTAAATCTTTTTTCTTTTATATTTTAATTATGAGAAACTTATTTGTTCCGAGTTCAACTATCTAAAAATTAATTTGATTTGAGGCCAGTGAAAGCTTGTTGGAATATAACTGTATCCAAGTGATAATAGCACGTAAATCTGCACAGATTCATGGAAATTAGACATCCTGAACAAAATTTGGCAAAATTTTAATAACTAAGCAAGTGTGCAATTAGCAATTCCTACTAATTGATAACTAAAGGTAATCTAAATCTATCCACAACATCAAGACTTCCATGATATATTTAACAATAAAATACAGGAACAACTCCAATCAAATTACGATTTCATAAAAGTTCGCCCATTTTTACTCTTCCCCAGTAATTTATTTAAAAGAAGGCGGCGGGGGTGGTGAGGAGCCATAAATTCTCAATACATCTACTTTTCATTCAAATCACAGGGAAAATGTGTTTTCCCAAAACACAACTCACCATTTGGACACAAATATACAAAAAAAGGCCGAATTGAAAGTACATTTCCATTCTAGGGCTCGCCGGAGTTCCGAAAAGCGGGCTCGCCGGAGTTCCGAAAAGCCAGTTCGAGAATCTCCAGAAAGTCGTCGTCGGCGACGGCGTCAATAGTCAGCGAGCCGTCGCCGACGGACCATCGTCTCTTCCGGTGAGCGTGCCGGACTAGTCGAAGATACTGATGAAATACAATTTGGGAAAAAACTGGGTTCAAGATTGATTAATCTTTACCCTTTTTTTTGTTTTTCATCTTTTGTATTTTTAGTTTTCGCGGGTAGGAAATTTGTTAATTGGGCTCGTATTTGGGCTTTAGATTTTACAACGTGCAAAGAACGTTGCCAAATCTATTTTTTAATAAAAGTTTTAGCAACGTGCCTTTGACCGTTGCAAAAATGTTGGGGTATATGTTTTAACAACAGTCAGTGAACGTTGCTAAAAACTATGTTATATGACAACGGTCAATGCCCGTTGTTGAATAAGAAAAGATATTATTATTTTGGCGACGGTCAGTAGGTTATATTAACAACGTTCATTTCAATGCTGTTGCCAAATGCCAATTGAATTAACCAATTGCAACATACATTTGATGACTGTTGCCGTAGACCCGTTTTAGCAACAAGCTTTTAATGAATGTTGTCGTTGAGATGTTGCAAAAGGTACTTTTTGTTGTAGTGTGTCCAATATCTAAAATCAAACGATAGGTTTCGACGGCTTCAACTGGAGCTTTGACTCGATTTTCCATGAAAATGAACTTTTCATTTAGATCTATGGTCTGGATTGAAAGAAATCCCTGCATTGTATTGGAAACATGAGTGGTACATCCAAAATCAATCCACCAAGTATTATAAGGGACTTCTGCCAAATTAGATTCGAAACATACATAAGCAATATGCTTACCTTTATTTTTGAACCATGCCTTACGTTTCAGGCAGTTGTTCTGATAGTGCCCAGGTTTACGACAGAAATGGCACATATCTTTCTTTGGTTCCTTCTTGTGGATTTGGGTAGAAGACTCATTTATCTTTAGTGGTCTTTGCTTGATGCCCTTTCCAAACTTGTTCTTATATTTCTTTCTAGCCCCTTGAAGACTTACAAGATGAACGGAATGAGTTCTTGACTTTTAAGCCTTGTCTCTTCTTGCACAAGCATAATGTTCAATTCATTCACATTCCATTTGTCATTTAAAGTGTTATAGTTCTTCTGGAATGGACCATACTCAGGAGGCAAGGAGTTGATGATAAATTGTACCAGAAAGTTCTCATCCACACTCATTCCAATAGTCTTAAGTCTTGCTCCAATGTTACTCATTTCAATAACATGCTCATGCATGGTACGAGAACCATCAAGTTTCATGGTGGTTAAGGTACCCATCAATGTGCCAGCAAGTAATTTATCAACTGTTTGAGAGCGTTCTTTCACAAACTTCATATATTCCTTAGCAATTTCAGTCTTGGGAATAGTATACTTGATGTTCTTTGCTAAAGTCATCTGCATAAACATTAGGCTCAATCTGTTGGATCTTTTCCAAGCCTTGCGGAAAGATCTATCATCAGCACTGCTCTCATTAGTTAGATCAGCAGATTTCTCAACTTGAAGTGCCAAGTCTAAGTCCAAGACACCTAAGTTGAACTAGACTTGTTCACACCAAGTCATAGAAATTGAGCCCATTGAACAGTACAGTGGTACAGATGAAGCATGTGAATGCAAAGACGTGGGAATAGATACTGCAAAATATAAATGCTCGAATATTAATTCTTTGAGTTTTGACTTAAATACTTATGTTCAAATTCAGATAACTTAACACTAAATGTATATCGTAGTTCTCCTTTGGGTGATACTACGTTATACAATTATAATAAACATAATGATACTAATTTTAGTTTCATTTAATTGAAAATTAAATATACTCTAATCAGACATGTATGTTATCTTTGAATACAAAACACATCTAACTAAATATATCAATTAACCACTATCATGTTCAAAATTAATAAAATCAATTGATCAACCTTTGTGCGATCCTTAACAATTTTTTTTATAATCCATGAACGTCAATATAATCATGACAACAATAATCTTAATGTCATCTTCATTTATAAGCATCAATATGTCATTATTAGTAATTGACAAATAAATTATGTAATTTAACATTCGAAATACTATAAGATTTGGCCACTTTGGTGACTAACAAATCACATTAATTGAACATTAATGTTACATAATCTTAATTTACTTAAATATAAAAATTCATAAGACTAATCTATAAAATTTGATCCATATAAGATTAAATTTACCGTGAACAATTATATATAATTTAATAGATTGAATTAAATCAAAGCAAATTAATGCTATTCATATTACAAAATTTTCAAGTACTATTGCATTGTAAACTGAATCTTTAATTCAAGCACTAATAGATCATTTGTGGAAATTAAAAATAAGAAAAAAGACCCACCATAAATATATAGCATGGAGAAGACTTTGCAACTTGATCCAATAAATTTGTGTCATTAACACTAATATATTAAATAGATTTATGTTATGACATAATTAAATGGAAATTGATTATTTATTCATCAATTTCAGTAAAACTTTCGTACCAATGCATACTCATTATTTGCAGAATTCAACATCACACGAAAATCTTAATTTCCCCAATTTATAGAATTACTTAATTGCAGCGGAATAATAGTTCACATAAATTTTTAGTTTGTAAAACAATACACATAATCGAAAAATCACAAGTTCCAGAACCGATCTCTGATACCACATGTTAGTAAATTAATTTTTTCATATAAAGTCAAAAATTATATGAACCTTAAATCTTTGATCTTGGAACTTAATGATTTTTACGTTATGAATAAAGTAATTAGGTGTACCTTGATCCATTGATGATAGTTAAAGAAATAGAATTTGCAATATAAAATAAACTAGAAAACCAAGAAACTGTACTCTCTCTTCACCTCTATGTAATTGAACGTATATAATTTGATGGAATAAATTCACATTTATAGGTACAGAGAGGCAGTATCTAATTGGCCTTAAAACTATCCAGTTTCTATCAAAGTGTGCAGATAAAAAACTACCACTTCTCAATTTACCAATTAGATTTTAACATTAAAATCCACTTCATTTAATTTATTTAATAATATTAAATAGCCACAATTAATAGATCTTACATATATTGCTTGGTTTTATATCTCGATGTATGATACATACATGGTATTGGTCAAGCAAATATGCAACTCTGCAAGACCCCTAGCTGTGCCAAAGATTATATTAAATCTTTGTTTCCAACTTAGCGTTCCTCGTTTTTCACCTGTCAGTCATGCCAAGTGTATGGACGTGGTTATTAGATGAAAGACGAACAAGATAAAATTTAGAATTGAACGGGTACATATACTAATGTCACTTTATCAGAACTTGTGTGTCACACAAAGGATGATAAAAAGGGAAGTGAGATGTTCTCATTTACTCTTGAATCATGACCAAGATTAATTCCATTAGGTTCTATTAAACCACCAAGAATTATATGAAATTAACCTTCAGTGATCACAGTGAAATTAACCCATAACATATTCAACTGGTCCAGCAATTTTTTTTTTTTTTTTTTTTTTTGTGGGGGGGGGGGGGGTTAATTTTCCAAAATAGCCTAGCCAACAGCACTATTGGGCTTTATTGTTAAAAATACTATTTTACCCTTACTTTCTATATTTGCAATCGTGTATTCTTAGTTATTAGGTCTTTCTCTTCAACCTTTCAATTTATTCTAAATATTCTTTATATTTTGATAATTTTTCAAAAGCTCTAGGTTGATCTTCTTTAGTTATATATCCAAAAGCAATTCCTTCTGAAACTTCCTCTCTTATATCTTTGTATTCAGTTATGATATTTTTGATCTTCTTTATTTCTTTATAGGTCTCTACAAGATCAAATTCTATATTATGTTTACAAACATAGTTTATATCAGAATATATTTCTCCAAGTTTTTCTTGGCCAACATGAAGTATATCTTTGGATTTTTCAATTATTTTTAGTAAAAATGAAATATCTTTTTTATCTAAATATATTTTAAAACAATAATCAATGGATGTGGATGCTTGTGAAGTGTTCATAAAAATCAATAGTAATTAAAGCATAAACATATAAAAGCAGGTAAATAACTTACATTAATCGAAATAACTAAGCTTTCCCTCCAGTATGTCTTTAAAGTTGTCTTGCATGTACTTAATCAATCTTTAGAATCAGATGAATATTTGAAAGTATTTGGGTCCACAACTGCTTCCGTAAAATGCTTTTCAATTAAGGTTGCATTTCTCACCCTAGAGAACTAGCCGTGTTTCCACATACGCTATCTTACAGTATTCAGAGTCTCCATTTTCACCTCTATTCAAACTCTTTTCAAAATCAAGTTCTTACTTAGAACGAAATTTTAAAAGATAAACTCACACACAAAGTGCTACAACCTTGTTAGAAAACTGCCATTTTCCCCGAAAACATTCATCAAAGATGGGTATTTTGGAATGCCAAACATCTATTCAAAAACAATGTTTTGAAAATCTTTTAAAATCTCTATCTGTACTGCCGAGGAATCATGAGAAACTTAAATAAATCATTTTATGAAAGCTTTTCATAACAAACTTCATCTTAATATTCATAAATTGAAATAGTACATGCTTACACATTATATTTACATACCTTTGGTACTCACCTTATGAAGCTTAAAACTCCATAAGTGATTACCTTATTACAAGCTTTGCTATCTCCAGATTATCTAATATTTCTGAATACAAGTGGTGTATTACAGAAGTAGTTTTTTCCCGAGATGCCTATCTTCTCTATCTTCCTCTCTTATATAGAGGTCTTGAGGAATCTTATCTTCAAAGGTGTCTGCCATCCTCTTTTGTTGGTAGTGTTAGCTGGCCTTATCTTTTGAGTTGGTCCGTGACTTTTGTCCACTGGTGGGTGAAGGATCATAATCACAGCGACTTCTTTGCATTATCTTTCGTCCTTTAGTGACCACAGTTTTTCTTTAATAAAGTAATTTATTAAAGTAGTGATAAAGGGTCACTATCTTAGCTCCATTACTTTTTCATTCGCGAATCAAAGAATTCTGCGGAGAATTCTTCACTGTTAAGAGATGCTTTGCTCATATCTTCTATAACACAATGCTCACAATGGTTATCACTGTGGAGAATTCTTCACTGTTAAGAGATGCTTTGCTCGTATCTTCTATGACACAATGCTCACAATGGTTATCACTGTAGTCCCAGAGTATCTTGCACAGTTCTTTTACCATATCTTCTGACCCACTTACTTGGTTTGAGATTATAGTGGATAAATAAATGGTCAAGAAAACATATATCTTCTTCCTTTGTAGTAATCCTAGCATTTGAGTAAATTATATGTTCTTCAGACAGATAAATCCATATCTTTTCTTTTTAGTGATTATCTGAGTTACATGCTCGAATATTTCTTTATAGCATTTTGCTCTTCTGTAGGGCATCATATTTATGATATCCTGGTAACCATTTTAACAATTTTTTGACTATTTGGCAAAAAATGTTAATTTGTAAGTCCCATTTTAATAACATGGAATGATGGCTGCATAAATTGAAGAACATGATCCCATTCCATGGTTGCTGAGTGGAACCTAATGTATATGTTGGTGTTTTTGATGACTTCAGTATATCTTTTTATTGCTTTCCTGACATCAATTGGAAGTTGGGCTATTTCTCTGAGATCTTTACTCGGATATATACAAAGTATATTTCCTATTTCAAAGAAATTTCGTACCCAATTGGCTGGTGCTCCTGGATAAAAGTTTATCTTGTTATATTTTCCGTAGTGGAGAGTTTTCATCCACTTTCCTATCTCAAAGTACCAATCGGACAGGATATTAAAAATAACAATAAAGAATATTACTTCTTCGTAGTTATTACTTCATGACATATCTTAACAATATTCTTCGGATCAATAGTTTTTGATAGTTAGCGTAGGTAAAGTTTGGCTCGGTGAAGAGCTACCTTCGCTATTTTTGATATCTTGTATATCTTCCCTAATAGGAATCTTTTCCTTACCAGTAATATGTTTAAGTATTCCCTGTGAAGGGGTTCCTATTACCTTATCTTCTTTCTCTTTATCTTTGGGAAAAGTACTAGTATTTAATGGTTCATGTGAAAGAATACTAGACTTGGTACAAGTAACACCTGCCTCAAAGGCTATATTCATTTTGCCTTGAAAGCTATCTTGTATATTTTGAATTTGTGCTTCCAAGTATGAGACTTTTATCTCAAGTATCTAGATTTTTGCCTTTAGTTGATCTAGCTCCATCTCTGCTAAGATAATCAGGAAGAAATTTAGTTTCACCTTTTATATGTTCAATATCAAATTTAAAATAAGAAAACCAAATCTGAATCCTGATAATATATCTGTTGTCAATACACGGATCAACATTATTTTTCAAAAATGATTTAACTTGTGTTATCAGTTCTAATTAAGAACTTCTTTGGTAATAAATAATCTTCATATTTTTGTACTCATCGCTTTACAGCAATGAGTTCTTTCTTGTTCGTCTCATATCTTGTTTCAACTTCTTTGAATGTTCCTGATGTGTAACCTGCAAATATTTCAGAACAAGAAAAATTCTTTTCACATTTATATTGTTTATGGTTCTTTTTAACTTTTAGTACCGCACCCCAGTAATTATTTGAAGCATCAGTTTCAAGAATAAAGAAATCTTCTTCTTGTGGAATTATAAGTTTAGGTAAGACCTTTAATTCTTCTTTTACCTTCCTTATATTTTCGCAGTCTTGTTCTTCCCAAGACCATATTACATTCTTTCTTAGCTTCGGAAGAAAATAATTTTTTAACTTGGCACATTTCTCAATGAATCCTTCAGCATAATTTAATATACCAAGGAAACTTTGTAATTGTATTTTATCTTTGATTTCTTCAGGAAATTCTTGAAGTTTTTCGCCAATATGAGATTGTAATTGCAATTCTCCTTCTTCTATGAATAATCCTAAAAATTCTATCTCTGTTTTAGCTATTTCAGCTTTCTTTTGAGAAAGCGTAATACCATGTTTTTTCATAACATAACAAAATTTATCAAGATGTTCAATATGTTCATTTATATCATTTGAATGAATAAGTAAATCATCTATGTAAGCAATACAAAAATGAGTGATTGGTTTGATTACTTCATCTATTCTTCTCTGAAATATCTGTGGTGCATTTTTTAACCCAAATGGTATTACATTCCATTCATATTGTCTTAAAGGATTGGGGGGTGCTAAATGCAGTTAGTGGTTTACTTTCCTCTATAAGTACAATTTGCCAAAATCCTGACTTATAATCGAATTTTGAGAATATCTTCTTATTCTGTATCTGTTTAATAAGGGTGTCCTTATTAGGCAAATAATATCCATCAAACTTGGTAACTTCATTTAACTTCTTATAATTTATCACCATCCTAGCTTTTCTTCTTTTTATATCACTATGTTTTCTAACCATAAAGGCTGGGCTGCTATGTGGGCTTTTGCTAGGTCTAATCAATTTGGCTTCTAGTAGTTCTTTTATTTGGTCGCTAAATTCTTTTTGGTCTTCCACACTATATTTCATTGGTTTGACTCTTACTAGTGTCTAGATTGATTAGTTCTATCTTTGCTTTTATTTTATATGTGTTCCATTTTTCTAATGGTTTTCAGAATAGGTTTTAGAAATTTCTTTTTTCAATTTTTCTAATTTATCTTCTGTTGTTATTTTCAAAACTGTAATTGGTTTAAATTTTTCTTTACTCCAACATTCACCACACTGGGTTGAGGAGCTCTGATGATTAATTTGTTTGTATGCTATGCTAATAGCTTTAGTTATTTTTGGGGTAAATATCTTGTGTGCACAAGGAGTTGTGAACATATATCTGTCAATATATTGTGTAAATGGTGAATATTTTAATAAGAAATTTTGTCATAATAAATTATCACATCCAATTGTGGTTGACATATATATTGTATTAACAAATACTTCCCTAAATGATATTAGAAAAGGTACTTGTGTAGCATATTTGCTATATATTACCTTGTTTTCCACCTGCTGTTGTAGCGGTGATAATCTTCTTTGAATCATATTTCCAATATTCAGATAGTAGTACATTTGGTAAGCATAAGCTTATTGTACTCCCTGTATCTAGATAAGCATGAAATTTAATTATGCAATAACTTCTTATATTGAGTATTATTTCAATACATGGACTCATAGGATTAGTACTAATTATTCTTTCCATGATAACAATGATTTCATATTTTCATCTATTCTTGATATGATGATTGGATTGTCATCAACTGTTATTTTCAAATATCCTTGACAAATTTTGTAAGAACTAAATTTCTCAAGGAAGTTCATCCCTAATAGTATAGGTGAACGATTGACTCTATATAATTCATCTTTATATAGAATTATTTCTTTAGTATATTTTTTCTGATCCTCTCCTACAAATATAAGAGGGAATTTTACATAATTTTTTTTATCTCAAGATTATTTCCCAAATAATCCTTGAATATATATGGTTCCGGTAATTCAAAATCTAATAGATGGCTAACAAATTTAGCATTTACATGACTTTTATCTGCTCCAATATCTATAAGGACAAGAAGATTCTTCTTGTATCCTTCTTGATTAACATACCTTGTTTTGATGTAATATTGAGAACTTGATGGTTCAGCAATACTTAGTTTTCTAAGTTGGCTTATCTTAGGGCCATGTCTGGAAGGGAATCTTGCAATTAGATTATCCTTTTCTAGACTGACATTATTCCTTCTTATTAGTTTTCCTTCAGAATTGATTTCTTTTGCTTGTTTGTGAAAATCAAGCATTATTTGTTCTGGTATGGTAATCATGTTCTTGATATTTCGTAGGAGGTATATATTGAGCTAATTCTTCAAAATCTTTATGTATGATAATATTATCAGTTATCTTTCTTAGATTATGGTGATGGCTAGTACTAAAAGAAAAAATTGATTTTATGCTAATACTAATAGCCATACTTTTTCGCAACATTTTTAGGTTTCCAATTCTATAATATAGATTGAAACTTTGGTCAATATTTTCATCAATTAGTGATACAGCATAGTTTGGTTTTACTGTAAATATTATCTTCTGGTAAACTAGATTTCCTACTACAGTTCCTAATAGAGCATCTATAGGATCTTGTAAGATTCTATTGTCCATGCAATATATTTCTATTGGTATATTCATACCTTCTCTAAAGAACCTTTTTATCATGATTTGAATTCCTCCTATCTCAACACATTTTAACTTGCTTCTTATATTTTCTGGAATTGTAGATAACTTTTGTAATGACCATGGACTTTTTTCTACAGGCCTTTCGCCCAGGGGCTATTCCGTGCGCCATTAACTTACGTACTGCCCAATTGGTACCAGCATTCCACTTACGTTCCCCTTAATGGGAGGTCAAAGGTTCGAATCGCTGGGGACGCGAAAGAAATCCAGTTTGGGATGAAACCCCCAGTGGACAGTACGTAAGTTAATATCACACGGAATAGCCCCTGGGCGAAAGGCCTGTAGGAGAAAGTCCGTGGTCGTTACAAAAAACGCACGTTTTTTTCTTCAATTGGTACTAGCATTCTACTTAAGTTCTCCTTAATGGGAGGTCAAGGGTTCGAATTGTTGGGGACGCGAAAGAAATCCAGTTTGGGATGAAACCCCCAGTGGACAGTACATAAGCTAACGACGCACGGAATAGCCCCTGGGCGAAAGGCCTGGAGGGAAAAGTCCGTGTTGTTACAACTTTTGTCTTACCTATTCTTTTGTGATTATGGGGATTCTTGCTTTTCCTATTGTATCTTCTATATTGATAGATATTTCTTTATAATTCATGCTTACAATTGTTTTATTTACTCTTGGTAGTATCTCTAAAAATCCTTGATGGAATACATCTTTCTCTTGTAAATCTAATATCTTATTGGTTATCCCTTTGTATCTTCTAACATCAAAGGTAAGTTCTTAGTTTATTCCTTCTACTGAGTCTTCAACTTCCTCATTTGTTTTTACTTCTATTTCCTCATCCATTTCTTGTATTTCTTGATTCATATATATAATCTCTCAGAATCTTCCTTTGATGAAGATGTATCTAATTCATAAATACTACTACATTCACTGTTTAAATGTTCAAAATATTCAATTGGCTCTATATCACTATCATCTTGAAACTCTTCATAAATTCTAAGAGTTTTTACATTCTGTCTATCTTTCCTTTTAGGACATTGAGGGTAATGTGTCCTTCTTCATTGTAGATGAAACATCTACATTTCTTGATGTATTTTGGTTTAGGCTTTTCAGTCCAATTCTTTTTCTTGAAATATTTTTTATGTGGTTTGAAGTTTCTTTTCTTGAACTTTTTGTAGTTTTTGAATTTTCTTTTATGTTTCTTATATGGTTTATATTTCTTTTTATAACATCCAAATTGTTCAATTTGGCCTATATCTTTGTAGCAACACAAAGAGTTTCTTCTTATTTTGTATGCTTTCTTGTTTTCTAAAGCTTCTCTACACCAGGTGCTTATCATTCTTTTTGTAAATTCAATCATACTTCCAAGACTATCTATATTTACACCTTTTTCTTCTCCAAGAGGTAGTAGTTTCTCATATTCTTTTAGTAACTTAATTCCCCATGGGAATGGTAATTTTGTAAAATAAGACCTTAATATAGGTTTATTTTCTTGATAGTCTCCTTGGTTCAATATATAGTATATTTCTTTGAATTTACATGTGTATCTTTCTAGTTCACACATACCACATATCTGTAAATTTTCTATTGCTATCATTCTTTCATTATACTCTTCCTGTTTCCTAGTTTCTTCATTGGCTGTAAATATGTTTCCTAAGAATTCTATTCTCAAGGCTCTTTCAAATCTTTTTAATATTTCTTGTATATTTTGCTCATTCAAAGCATTTCAGTTGTATTTTCTCCATATTTTGTTCTCTTTTTTATATTTTCTGGTAACTTCCTCCACCATTCAGATACAATTCCTCTGAATGTATGTTCTATAAACCCGAAGGCTGTATATGTTTCCCATTTGTTAAATTGCATAGCTAAGTTAGTACTTTTCATCCATGTTTCAACAACTTTTTCTTTATATATACAGTCAAGATCTAACCATATCCCTGTTGTGTGAATTGGTTCATTGTAAGATATCATTGGGTTTATTTCTTTTATGGATTGTTTTCTTATATTCCCAGTTTTCTTATATTCCCAGTATACCTTTTTTGTGTTTTTCTATATTGATTAATACCATCCTTATTAGGTATTGGTATACCATAATTATATTCATATTCTTCATCACTACTAAATTCTGTTTTTATATTATGACTAGATGGTGGATTGGTATTCATCTTTGTATTTTCCATTTTTTCAGTTAATTCTTCTAACTGTTTCTTATATTCATTATATTCTTCACTAGTAGATTCTAAGAATTTTTGTTTCAATTCTTCAACTTCTGATTTTTTCCTTTATCTAGATTTTTCTGTGTTATCCTGAAATCTTGAGGTGGATTAATTATAATCCTATCTTTTCTCTTAAGATTTTTATCTAAAAGAGCATTACCTATTTGTATATTATATTCTAGATTTTCCAATCTTTTATGTATATATTCAAAATTTTCGTTTGCGCTATTTTTAAGTAAATAAGGATAGCTTGGTTTTTTGTGTTTTTCAACTTTTTTCAAAAATTCTTTAATTATATTTTCTTCATCCATTATATTCATCATTATTTTAGGTTCGTTACACGTTTCTGATACCATTTTTTATCGAGAGGGCACAACAGAATTATCTTTATAGATATTTAAGAGATTACAATAAAATACGTAAAATTGATGATCTTTTGTTAAAGTTTTTTCTTCAATAATTATATTTAATTCTTCGATTCTTCTTTCTAGATGAAAAATCTTTCTTTGTATATCTTTTTCAATTTTGATTGCTTGATTATCTATATGAGCATTTCTATTTTTTAATATTGGATCTAAATATTCTGTAAAGAATCCTTTTAGATATTCTCTTTGATAATTTAATATACTATATGTTGTAGTTCTTAAATCAATAAAATCCTGTATAATATTAGGGGTTAAATCTATCAAAAATTCTGGATTCATAAATTTTTGGGGCTAATTTGAAGTTTCTAAATTTTTTAGTGGCTTTGATTGCAAATTCTATGTAAGGGGGTATTTTAGGTAGTTTCTATTATCAAAATGGCCGCCATTTTGGAAAGGCCACAGGATCATTTCATCATTTGGACTATTTTCATGTATTTCCCATTTTGTGGTCCTGTCTATCAGCACAATTTTTAGTTTTCATCACACTCCACACCAACAATCTAAACCAGCAAAAATCAAGAAAATCATTTCAACCCAGAGCAAAAATGGCTGATTGTGAAAACCCAGTTCGTTTTGGAATCATGGGATGTGCACAGATTGCCAGGAAAGTTTCTAGAGCCATAACAATGGCTCCCAATTGCACTCTTTTTGCAATTGCAAGTCGTTCAATCGACAAGGCAAGACAATTTGCAGTCAGAAACAATTTATCAGAAGAAGTGAAACTTTATGGGGACTACAACGACTTGTTGGATGATCCATGTGTGGATGCTGTTTACATGCCATTACCCACTAGCCTGCATCTTAAATGGGCAGTTTTGGCTGCTCAAAAAGGGAAGCATTTGCTTCTGGAGAAACCCTCTGCTCTTCATGTTAAAGAGCTTGATAAAATACTGGAAGCATGTGAATCTAATGGGTTACAGTTTATGGATGGAAGCATGTGGTATCATCATCCAAGGACTGCGAAAATGAAGGATTTTCTATCTAATTTGGAGCTATTTGGACGAATCAAAGCAGTAAGTCTATCCATATTATATTAGTTCTGAGTTGTTTTGTGCGCGCGCGTGTATTTCTGCATGTTGAGACGAAGCCTTCTTGTGGGTCTTCTAACAGTCAAGTCGTGAGCACTGGGAATTATTTACAGTTTCCTATTGATTGTTATTATTTGAGTTAGATTTAATTTTTCTGGAATGATTCAGGTACAACAGAAGACAAAATTTAAATAAATAAGTTTATCTCCTCTTTTAACAGTAAGCTTATTGTTATGAGAACCGATAAAGGTCTTGAGTCGAGGTACTGTGTGCTGTAGCCATGAAAACTTTGCTCGTCTAAGCCCTTTTATGGAAAAAAAAAACGAATTTACTGCCCTGACCTGTGAAATATCACCCAGATTACTTTGAAACCAGGTTTCAAATTGTAATCTGTATCCTTTATCAGACCATGAATAGCCTAAGCTTTGAGCTAGTTATACAGTTCGACCATCACTTTCGGAATTATCGGCTTTAGATTTTTTAAGCTGACTGTCAAGTAACATACACTAAAGCTTTTCAGACCAATTTTATCTTCAAGGGGAGAGATTTTTGGGCGTACTTTATTTTCTTAGGAGGCAAGGGGAGTATGAGGGAAGACACTACATCTACCTTCTTACGGATAGTAGAAGCAGAATAGATCCATTGGAATTGATACAGAAATTTTACTTGGTGATGACTACTGATTTCCTAGTTATCCACTGCCCCCTGATAGTTGAAAGATTTTCCAACATGGTTCAAGGTAATATTGAAACTATGTTGAATTGTTGATCAAATAACAGAGCAGAATTCACTCCTATTATAGTGATATTTATTTCAGTGGCTGATATGATATGTGTAGATAATGTACTGATAATCAATTGATTGCCATGTCTTTCTATTGTTATCAGATCCACAGTTCATCATCTTTTACTGGAACATCTCAGTTTCTTGAAAACGATATTCGAGTAAAACCAGATCTCAATGCCCTTGGTGCACTAGGAGATGCAGGGTGGTACTGCATTGGTGCCATATTATGGTCTATGAACAAAAAACTACCAACAACAGTCACTGCTCTACCTGCCATAGCCCGAAACTCGGCCGGGGTCATCTTATCGTGCAGCGCATCTTTATACTGGGACGAAGGAAAAACTGTAGCAACATTTTATTGTTCCTTAATTTCACATGAAACCATGGATTTGGCTATATGTGGTTCTAATGGGACGCTTCGTGTTGAAGATTTTATAATCCCTTATGAGGAGAGTTCTGCGGCGTTTAGCTTTACGTCTGGGGCTAAGTTTGTGGATCTTCATATTGGGTGGAATGTTAAACCTCAAGAAGTTCACGTGGCTTGTAAGTTATCACAGGAGGCGATGATGATTCAAGAGTTTTCCAGGCTAGTCAAGGACATAAAATTATCCAGACTTAGACCGGATAGCAAGTGGGCCAGTACGACCAGAAATACACAACTGGTGCTGGATGCAGTAAAGAATTCCATAGAGATTGGTTTTAAACCTGTTCAGATGTAAGATGTAAGCAGGCGTTCTCTAAACTGGTTTTCTTAGCAATGGGTAGAGGATTTTTCACAAGGTTCGATTTGCATAACAAGTTTTGATGCTAAAATAAGGTTGTAATGTGCTCTGTCATTACCATGTCTTCGGCATCTTTGGAATTTTTTTAGCTTCTTATAACAGCTACATAAATTTACGATTATATGGTTAATGACTTTCAACTAGTTCTTCAACTCCTGATCTTAAAGTTTTTTTTTTTTTTTTTTTTTTTTTTAATAAAAGCCACCTGTGTCTAGGTGGGGGTTTGGCATTGACTCCTAACCTTATAGTTAAGACATAATAAGTGCTCTATTATAGATGCCTAACCACCACTGAATTTGATGAAATTATAGATTTTTTATGTGTAGCAGAGGATAGAACAGAAATGAGTTCAAAAGAGCTTCTAAAGTGCTCCATTGCTGTCATTCCAGGAGAAAAAAACATAGCATTAAGAAAAGGGTTCGAGGAGGCTAGAAACATAGAATCCATAGAATCCATAATGTTGTCAATGGGTCTGTTTTCAACCTGATTTCAAATCCGATTTGAATCCTCTCATGGTCTAATTCTGCTGATATGTGAAAATTAATTCATGATGCAGTTCCTACAGTTACAACAATCCAAATAAAATGTAATCTTGATCAAATCAATAGAGAGTGATTTGACAAAGATCTAAGCGGAAGTTGAACAGTTGTAGTACATGTATATTAGAATGTAATTCCTACTTTTCTGACTTGCATCAATTATGTCAGGATTAGGAAAATCAATAAGTCAGTCTGACTTGCAACATCTGTGTTGATCCAAAGCGGTTCTTGATTACCAGTTAGTATTACAAAGGTTAACAGTACAACTAATAATAGTAGCTCATTACTTTAAATGAGACTGAAATTAGTAACAATGGTCTAGTGATGAATAAAAAATAACATAAGAATAGACCAAAATTTAGATTTTGTTACATAAACAATAGTTCAGCCTTATCTTGAGAAATGTTGATGTCTATTACGAAGATTGTACTTCTTTGTAATTGCACTGGTTTGAATTGAATTCTCTCCAACTTCCTCTGCAAATACATAGTCAGGATCCTCTGATTTTTCTACTTCTTCTGGTAACTCACTGTCAACCCACAAAGACCAGTTCATGTCACTATCCTCATCCATATCCAATAACAATTCTTTGTTGCGTAGCAAGCCATTAATCTTGTCACTAAGTGTTAACAGCATCTGATGGTTTAGCATTTCATAGTCTCTACACAATTTCCAAAATATATGTTAGACATACTAAACAAATGTCAAATGCAGCACATTACCTGAAAATAACCTATAATCGCAATTACAATCTTCTAACCTGTATGTGTTAATGGCATACAGAAGTTGGATTGTGGCCAGAACCAGGAAAAGTGACCTAAGAGAGCTTATTATCCATCCCATTTGTTCAATATCATATGTTGCACAGCGAATTATGATAACCTCAATAAGAAATATTGTGACACACAATCCTGCAAACAAGAACTCCATTAGGGAAGTCAAAATGAATTGTATAACTTAAAGTTTTGCTTCAATTAGAAGTGTGATAATTACCTATGTAGAGCCTGGGTCGCACGTTGTATGTTTGCTTCATACTGGTAAATACGTAGAGCAGAAATATTATTAATAAATAAAAAAAGATAGCTTTAATTACTCGAGATTCAAGCAGCAATGCATTATGCAAGGCAAAAAGCTTGTCTATGGCTATGAACATGCTGGCTTGCTTCGATTCAAAAGCTTCCTGTAACACAATGTTGAAAAGTGAGAACCGCTATGAAGAAAGTCGAATAATAAACTACTTTAAAGAGGATTTCGTTGAAAGATGCCAAACCTGAGCTGCTAATATTGTCTTCGAATTTTCAACTAGGCAATCGTGAGCCTGTTGAAGTTGTTCTTGCCGCCGAAGAAGTTCCTCTTGTTGGTTCTTACCAAATTCAGCCAATTGTTGCAAGGTGCCCCTTTTATCATATGAAAATTGTAGTAAGTGCATAAGATTTCAATCTAGGTTGTGAAGCTAATATACATTATGATAACACACTTTTCAGTCTTTTCTATCTATTTACCTGTTCTCTTCAAGTGCTTGAGATTGAAATTTAGTAAGAAACTGAAGACCTTCAAGTGCTGCTGTTTGAGCATCCAAAAGTTGTTTTTGTTTGTCCAAAGAACTTCCCGTCATATTCTCAATATCGTCGGCTTTATTCTGCAGAGTCGACATTTTTGAAAACATCTCCTCTCCGACTTTACCAATCTCCTTCTCTATTTCTACAGTTTCATCCCTCAAGTTATTAATTTCGATTCCCAAATTGTCATAAGAATCATGAAGCATTGATATCCCTTCATCTAGCTTCTCTTTCATTTTCTTTTGACCTTCACTTAACTCTACCTGCGAAGCTGCTATTCCCTTGGATTGTTCATAGACTACCTCTGTGTACTTCTTTACAACGCATACGTGATTCTCAACATTTTTCGATGTTTCTGCCACCTGTTGTGTTTGGACATCAATGGAAGCCAAAGAATTATGAATCTGTTTCGAGTTTTGCAATAATTCCTTCCCTCGTTCATCAATGCTTTCAAGTTTTTTTTCTGCATACTCAGCAGATCTTTTCAATTCGTTTACCAATCTCTCAGTTTGATGCTTGAAGGCATGGATCCTGCAACAATTTTGAAAATATTAACTCAAAAATGGAAAAAGATCAACAAATCTAGGAAATTTCTTTCCAAGCTTAGGGAGAAGGGAAACTCACTGTAACTGATGACAGATTGTATGGATTTGAAGGAAAAACTCTAAGAAAACCTTGTGGGAATCATTGTTCAATTTCTCAAGGCATTTCTTCATGGGATTTTTTCTTGAATCACAGTGAGGAAAGGCAGGCCGTCCAGTATGCTGTTGAAAGCAATCACTAAGATCCCAAGCCAGTTTATATTTCAATTCTTCCTCTGCAACAATCTTTGAACATCCTACTGATAAGTCTTGGTATGCATTCAACGAGCACAATTTTGATGTTCTAAATGTTTTTCCCTTCGAAGAGGGCTGGGAAAAAGAGAGAAAGAATGGCATCCATTTGTTTCATTTAACTGTCGTTATAATTTGGCGGGCGGCGTTTCAGTTTCCGTTACAGAAATATGTCTTTTTGAATACAAGGGTCATCTAATTTACTTTTTTGCCTTTTTAAAAAAAAATGTAAATAAATTAATTTTATTTCCATTTATTTTTATTATTAAATGAAATTCGAGGTTTGCTTATTATAAGTACTAGTGATCGTTTGTGCATTGCACGTGGTAGAGTATAATTTTGACGTTAATGATGTAAAATGAATACCACTCTTTATATGAATTATGGGATGCAATATATGAGAATGACAAATGTATTGATGGAAATGAATTATCATGCCTGCAAGATTAAATTGCTAAGATACGATATCTAATATGTCCCAAAAACTGATTCACATGAAACACAACAACATCGTTACATTAGATAATATGAAAACATGATCATGTTTCCTAGTCGGTAGTAAATACATTTAGTCAAAAAAAACTATTATCATCATCGAGATCATTGTAGTACATATTGTCAAATTGAAAATACAATCGACCTGGAATCAAATAGAGATCATTAGTGTCTGAATCATTGTTGCTTCTGAATCACACAAAAATTAACATTAGAAATATATAACACAACAACAATTATCTATCAATCAAATTGATATAAGATGTGTGTGCCACAAATTATGATGATTATATAAACAAAAGATAAACAACATGTTGCCACACCATGGACATCCAAAACCGTTGGGCTTGAATCAATGTCTCTTTTGGCAGTAATTGTACAAGATGGGAACTTAATGGCAAAGCATTTCTCAAACTCCCTGATTTGGTACTTTATGTAACGGTTCATCGTTGTGACTTGCATAAGTTTGTTGGGATAGACTTTTTCCAGTCTGTCAATATACTTTATCAACTCAATGATAACCATTGGGATAGTAATTCAAAACTCCATTCAACTCTTTGAATTCAAAGTCCTAAAAAACACATGAATTAATTAAGAAAATTTTGACCAAAGCAGTAAAGCTAAAATTGGGCGACTGATGCCAACCAGAAGATAACCAGGCAATTTGGCCTTGTTACTCTAGTGAACATATTGGATCTAGACTTATAGTTACCTCCATACTTGTGTCAGTCCCAAAATCTTTCCTCCACTAAATCATATCAGCCCACATGTGCTTAGTTTTTCAATATCAAATTTCCTTGCTTTCAAAAACCTGCAAGGAAATTTCTTCACCCATCTAAACAATAAATAAAAATAAAGGGAATTGTTGCTGAATCACGAAAGCAAGAAAGTTGGAACTTTTTGTCTTATATGAATTCAAAACCAATTTTACGTGCTTTTACATTTCAGTATATGCTGATGATTTTATGTTTACACATTTCAGATCAATTTTGTCTATTAACCTTTTAAAGAATACTGAAGGTTTACAAAAAATATTCATACCGCAGTTATTATCTTTAATTTTTCTCTAGTTACAGAAAACACAAAATTTATCAGAAAATATTCACCTCTCCCTAATAATCATACTTTTCAATTAGTATCAGGAAACACAAAACTTATAATATAAAATGCTATTCTTAAACATGAGGCGCCAACTACAACATATTGGCATTGCGTAAGAAAATTATCCCACTAATAGATGAAGGCAGGCTTATGTAATATTCTAAATTCAAACGTGGCTGGTAAATCATGCACGTGGCCATTTTTAATTACATCCATAATGGATGAGATAATACCATGACAAGATTACAATCCACAATGTATTTTATGGCTTCCCTTAATTAAAGTGTGCATTTAACTAAAGGTGGGAAGGGAAAACGAATAATAACCTCAACATGATATGATAATTATCAAGCTTCTCTGGCAACAACTCATCCAATATGAAGTCTTGTCGAAATGATTCAACGGCTTGCAGCTCCTCAGCATCCCGGATATCCTCAATTGAAACAAAACTAACTTGGCCATCGCTTTTTCTTCTATTGCTCTTCTTCTTATGAGAATGCTTGAACTTTGATGATACATTCAATGCTTTCTTCTTTAGGTTCCTATTGTTGTCATCCTTTCAACTTCAGAATTCTCAAAATCAGAAATTTTTTTCTCTTCTCCCATCAGCACCTGATGAACCTTCAAATCCCGTCCCATGGAAAACAAATATCATATATGAGAAAATCATTTTGAGAAACAGAAATTCACTATATCATTCATACAACATTCTTCTTGGAGTTACCCGAAATCCATAAACCCATAGGGACAACTCATCTGATTTTAGTATTCTAGCAATTTTGGACACTAATTTGGAGATCCAATTGTTCAATTGCATAGATTCACTCCTCCCATTGACATTTATGAAGCAAAAATGTTAAAATGAAAGCTAGTCAATGAAATAGCATTTTGTAAGAAGTTTGATAGCACTCAATTTTATCAGCCGTTTAAACTATAATAAGTTTTCATTGTATAGACACTTCAATTGTCTACGATTAATGATTAAGAAATAGAACTACCCACAACATACCACATTTCACAATGTAGTGAATTGTGATCCCAATTTCGCCAAGTGATACTGATTTTGCTTCCTCAAGAATAATCCATCTAATCTTAATGGCTCACCACCTACTATCTTGCCCCTTGATGATCGACCTAATCTCAATTGGCGAAAAAAAAAAAAAATTTACATAATTTAACCAAGTTCCAAAACTCGAGCTTGGCTGTCAAAAACCTCATATAACTTCAACTGTAGCAATGCCATTCGAACCTAACTATGACCACAATAGCATTTCCATTCAGGCAAACAAAAAATAGAGAACAAAAAAATATAAAACTGCGGAGAAATATAAAATCTTACAAGTGTGGCCAACAAAATGTATAAAAACATCAAAGGGAAGAAAGGGATTCAATAACTGAAGTCCTATTTCATATTTTTACAGTACTTGCGAAAATATATAATGCTCCATAATTTTGCACTCTAAAACTTCTTACCAATGAAGGAAGAAGAAAAGAAAAAAAAAGAAAGAAAAATGAAACCCGTTCTTATTTGCCCAAGATCTTTTGCTTTTTCTTGGTTTTCTTTTGAAAGCCCAAAACAGCCATAAATCTTGAAAAAAAAAAAAAAAGAAACTTAAATCGGTGGTAGAGTAGAAGAAGTTTAAATAAACAAGCAAAGAGAAATGATTGGCGAAAACATAATTTTTCATTGGAAGAAGAAAGATTTGAAAAAACAAACAACCACGCCTGGACACAACTGACACCGAAGCGTAGATTTTCTTCTACAAGATGAAGACATTCAGAAGACAACAGAACAACAACCAATCAGAAAATTAACATAATGACAGTTAGCAAGTAAAATCAAGGAAACACTTATGAATATTAGCATAGAAAAAACTACAAAACGAAAGCAAGAGAATTTACTTGGTACGAATCTGGGCTGAAGAAACAAATATTTTGTATGAACAAACAAGCACGGATGACCTTCGACTGTATACTTATTTCAACTGGACAACTTCGAAAAGATGGGCACTGAAGTGCACAAATTAGACGACACGAACGATCCAACAAATGGGTGGATTAGACAAATAAATTTGGACGGAAAGAAGGTTAGAGAGGAGGACCGTGCAAACACAAAAGAAGAAAGAGGAAGTAAGTGGGTTACAAATGTGGTCAATGCCGTATGGAGCTACAAACGAACCATACAATGTCGTTTTGGTGTAAGAAGAAAAAAAAAATTAAAAAACCTTGAATCCAGAATGACGTCGAATTTGTCCTTCATGGCCCAATAAAATGAACAGTGTCCCCAAATAAGCCTCTTATATTATAGTTAGAAGATTAGATTAGAAGGAAAAGGAAAAGAAGTGCACAACTACAAATTTATCAAATAATACTCCAAAGTAAATAGCTTTAAATCAGATTTTTTGGGGATGTATTCATTTATGCAAGCTTGACAATGTCTAGAATGGAAAATCTAAATTCAACTTCATGCATTACTGGAATGAAAAATCAACATTCCTATTGGACAGATCCTCAATAACAATTGGAATTGGAACAATTGAAGATGTCCAACTTGAAAGAAACCATGTTCATATGTTATTAATCTTATCATGTTTTATTATGCACCACTCATTATTCATTACAAAATTAACAAAACTTTATGGAAATTTATGGTGCCAAGTTCAAGTCCTTAATTAAAAGAACTGTGTGGGCATTTATTTCTTAGTACAATACCAAAAAAAAAAAAAAATTCCGAGAAACAAAATATTTCTAAATTTATGAAGAAATGTAAAATTCACAAACCCCTATTTATTTCAATTAGGGAGTTCAATTCGATTACCTGATTGAATATTGAACTACTCATTTGTCTGAATATTAGTACCTGAAAAATACAAACAAAATAGAAGAAGTACACAATATATAAAAGAATTAATCAAAACCATAATCGCAAAATAAACAAAGAGACCTAGATAGATCTGTCCGAACAAGCCAATGCCAATTTTCCAACGGGCTAGAATTTATTCCCACACATGGTTCTATCCAATTTAACAATCAAAAGTTGCCCTACACTTTTAAGGGGTTTTTTTTTTTCTTTTTTTTTTTTTTCGTTTTTTGTTGTTTTTCTAAAAAAAAATTAAATTAAGTTACGCTGAATATTGTAGATTCAGTTAGAGAAACATATACATATAGAGATCAACATAATGAATAATTGTATGCATCAAATCATATGTGGCTTACTCCCCTCAGCTCAGCGCTTTCTTTCATCCAATCAACTCCCCTATAAGACTTTTTGCATACAACGTGAATATATAAATATACGAGAGAACAATCACAACAATGCCAAAAATCGGACCAATTTGTATATGCTGAACCTTTCCGTTCTAGAATTATCCTCAATTCGATGAAACGATTGAGAAATTGAAAGGTTGGAATAGATGTACAAGAAATTTCACATTATCTACAATCCAACAAACAAAGAGCAATTTTATAGTTTATGCTTTTAAAAAAACAGACAGGAATGGTGATTTTGAGATGTGTGTTTTGAATGAAAATGGAGAGAAACGTACGAGGAAAGTCGGCGGAAGGAAAAAGCAATGGTGCAGGTAGGTCTTTTGGAAGACGTTGTATTCATCCTTTTATTTAGAAGAAGAAGAAAAAAAGATGTGAATCAAGAAATGATGTCGTATTTGTCATCCAAGACCCAAAAAAATGAATAATGGTTCTATTTAAGGCTCTAATATTATAGGTTAGAAATGATAAGTTTCAACATTGAACTTTTTTGAATTTCAACTTTAAAACATAAAGGAATTTAGCTCCATGATTATTTATACATATACAACCAACTAGACAATCAACCATGAGAACTCAATCAACGAGCAAATTATTATCATATTACTTTTTGTATAATTCATTCAAGATTATAGTAAAGCATAAACATCAAACCTTATAAAAATATACAAGTTTGACCGCTTCTACACCTACTAGTGTAAATTGGCAACCTTTATTAGAAATGATGTCTCAGAGTCAAAATCTTTAGGAGCATAATAATTTGTAAATGAATAACAAAGAAGAGACCATTACCATCCCATAAACCAATGGTGCTGGAACATGGCATATAAATTAAAAATGAAAAACATAAGCGAACATCAAAAACTTAAAAATGGTACAAAAAATAAAATAAAATATAGAGATATAAAGATTATACCTTAAACAACAGATTTTTGGCTTCATCATCAGGCAAATTGTACACTATTATTGCAAAAGAGAGAGATTTGTAGCATCAATTAGAATCAAAACCTTATGCCCAATGTCTACATTTCCCATCACTTTCTTACCAAATTTCTTCTTTATCTCTGCTTGAAAGGGGGCTCTGGCTCCAAAATCAACGACCAAATCAGTGCTCATGTTGAGAAAGAAGAAATCTTTTTTCTGCAAGTACCCAGTTCACAAATCAAACATAAAAATGGTATTTCAATCAAGAAGAGAAAAAATGTGTATGGGCATTGTGGAATCCAACAAAATCAAACCACACAGTCCAAAAAAACCCTACATTCGACGAAATAAAATGGAGATATAAAGCAACGGACTTGTGACAACCGAAACAATGCAACCAAACGGACCGAATAGAACAAAATAAAATCCAAAATTTCAGAAAAACCCTCGATTCGACGAAACAAACGAGAAATTGGATGGTTTTGACGGTAAAATGATACATAAATGACCAGAGACAAGTGACGGAAGGCAGCACGATCGGGAAAATAGAATCACCAAAGAGATTTTGGGAGAAGAAAATCGCTGCCAAATTGGGAGCGGAGAGAGAAGAGATGGTGGTCAGAGGTGATGCCTGTCCTTGGAGTGTCATTTCAAGTGCAAACAAAATTACAAAAATCATACAATTTCACGGTCAAATCTTTGAAAGAAGCCCTTGAAATTTTACTTGAATATTTTACAGATCCAAAAGATTGAAGGAATGTTGGTAATATGTCATTTATGCATGGTCAATATTGTACTAGTCATTGTGAATTAGTAAATTTGGCTGTTTGATAGGATTAAACAAAAATATTTGAATTATAAAATTCTGCATTACGTTATCATCAAGGGGTTTTGAATGACAATTCTGCATTACATTATTAATGATTTTTTAAGCAGTTTTTGAATTAAAAGAATTCCATAATTATGCATATTAAGTGGTGTTACAAGTGCAACCAGATTGCTACCCTAACGTTTTTTTTTTTTTTTTTTTTATATTTTAATTTATTAAAATCCAAAACAAAGTAGCAAATATAAATCGATTATCTCAATATTCTTTGACCCCATCCCATTCCAAAAGCTCTTAACCTGGATCGGGGGGGGGGGGGGGGGGGGGGTTGGGATTAGAGTGAGATCTTTAATAAATTAATTTATATCTCATGTTTATAGTTTTTATCAACTTTCTTCTGTCTCTCTTATGAACTTGGTAGACAGGAATGGTGTCATGAGGCGGCCATCCCTGTCCATCCCCGCCCCAATTCCACTTACAGGAAGGCGGCCGCCCGGGGGGGGGGGGGGGGGGGGGTGCTTTTCAGTTTAATTGACAACCATTTTTCCATGTTTAGTACACAAGATAATCTAAAGTACCAAACATGACCTTTATATATATACTAGTTTTGGCCCGTGCGTTGCACGTTTGTGAAAAATGTAGTGAAAAGTTGTAGGTTGATATGAACGTTTTATAGCACTATTTGTAAAATAAAAACAAAGTAGGTTATCATTAGATTTTTGTCTTTTTGAATACATTGTAAAGTATATGAGTTGTGTATATATTTATAAGGAGGTTGGAAATTTCATCAAACTGATGCAATAATTGGATGTAATAGAATTTAAGAATAGCTTGAAATAAAAATTCAACTAATTTGTAACTTATTGTCAGTCTATTGAAATTGAGTTTGAACTTTTTTATGTAGAACTTTGTATGCAATTGAAAAAAACCTTATTAAAAAAGGAAAAAAAAAATGTTTAAGAAAGATGTTTAAAAAATTCATATTCTTTCTTTTAAAATTATTTTTTCTGTTTAAAAAAAAATTAATCGGGACGGTTGACGGGTCAAAGCCCCGCACCGCATCGCAAATTCGCGGTTCCGTCCTACCCCAATACCATTTCTACCCACAATGTGAGAGGGGAAGAAAAGGTGAATGACTCTCCGCTTTCACTTTCCATTAGAAAATTAGTAAAGATAATCCTCTCTTTTATTTTCCACTTTTCATCACAAGATTTTATTACTGTGGCCCATATCAACATTCATAATTATTCTATTAATTTATCTAATAATTAATTACGAGGTTTCAATGAAAGAGTAAAACTCATATGAATAGTTGTGTTTCAATGGAAAATATTTTTCACGCTTTATAAAATAAGAGTTTAAATTACTTTAAAGAGGTCAAGAGAGAAAATCGCATTTATCCTTCTTCGAACTCAATTCAAAATTGGAATGACTCAAAGTGCATCTTTTTTCATACCTAAATCGTGTGAAAGTCATGAAGTTGTGAAAGTTTGTATAGAAAATATAATTTTTGCACTTGTGATCAAGCAAATTTATATATTTTGATATTAGAAAATTGACCACAATTTTTTTCATTAGACGAAAGTTATAAAAGAGTGTAGAAAGAATGTAAAGGTGGAACAATAAAAAAAGTTATTGTGATTGAAATTATACATACGTTTTAGTCATTCAGGCTAAAATTTTAAATCGTTTTAATATGAAAACATTATTCAATATAAAGAGTAAAATTTTATATTGTTTCAATTCGAAAATCACAATTATACGTAAGACTTGAGCTACATATTAAAGTTTTAATATGGAACTCTAAGTTTGAGTAGGAGTTTATTAACTCTCTTTTTGCATGTATATATATAATGCGGATATAAAAAGTCATTCATAGTGCAAATCTACGTTATTATTTTCTTAGACGTTAATTAAATATTGAGAAAATAATGAAGAAAAACAGAAAACATTACACAAAGTATTGGAGACAAGAATGAAACCGAGGAGGACATGGTTAGGTTTCGAAACAACACTTTGGCAAAAACATGTTTGTCGAGTTACTCGATTAAAAATGTGATACGACATCAATCTATTCAATAGCTCAAGTAGCTCGACAAAATGAAAATCGAGTTGCCGGAGTTACTCGACGAACGAACGAAATTTAAAATTTTTATTATTTTGTTTCCCTTTTTTATTTAAATGATGTCATACATTTAAATAATTTTTTATTCTTATTTAGTGGTGTTATTTTTCAAGAAACTCGTGAGTTTTAAATTTAGATTTGTCGAGTAACTTGATAAATAAAGCATATACAAAATTTTATTTAATGTTTCATTTATTAGAATATAGTAAAATAGAATATATATCATATAAATTTAATATATATCATAATCAATTAATACAATATATTTTATTTTATTTTATTTTAGTAATTAGTATAAAAAAATATTAGTAACATTATTAGTAAGAATGTTATAATTAATAGTTATAAAAAATAAAATATGTTGTTGATTTTTTTCATTGAAAAAAAAAATTAGAAATGTAAAAGCTAACCATAAAAAAAAAAAAAAAAAAAAAAAAAAAAAAAATATGAACAGTAACTTTTTCGAGTTACTATTCACCTCGTAAAAGTTTGACGAGTTGAATAGTAACTCGACAAACTTTTTAGAATTTAAAAAAAAAAAATTCATGAATAGTAACTTTTTCGAGTTACTATTCATCCCGAAAAAGTTTGTCGAGTTGAATAGTAACTCGACAAACTTTTTCGAATTTTAAAAAAAAAAAAAAAATATTTCATGAACAGTAACTTTTTCGAGTTACTATTCATCTCGAAAAAGTTTGTCGAGTTGAATAGTAACTCGACAAACTTTTTCGAATTTAAAAAAAAAAAAAAAAAAAAAAAATTTAAAAATTTTTGTCGAGTTACTCGACAAAATATTTTTTTTTTTTTTTTTTTTTTTAGACGTCGAGTTACTCGACAAATGTAAAAAAAAAAAAAAAATTTTTTTTTTTTTTTTTTTTTTTTTTACACGTCGAGTAACTCGACAAAAGTAAAAAAAAAAAATTTTTTTTTTTTTAGAAGTCGAGTTACTCGACAAATGTTAAAAAAAAAAAAAAATTTTTTTTACACGTCGAGTAACTCGACAAATGTAAAAAAAAAAAAATAATTTTTTTTTTTTTTTTTTAACACGTCGAGTAACTCGACAAAAGTAAAAAAAAAAAAATTTTTTTTTAGAAGTCGAGTTACTCGACAAATGTAAAAAAAAAAAATTTTTTTTTTTTTTTTTTTTTTTTTTACACGTCGAGTAACTCGAAAAAAGTAAAAAAAAAAATTTTTTTTTTTTTTTTTTTTTTTTAGAAGTCGAGTTACTCGACAAATGTAAAAAAAAAAAATTTTTTTTTTTTTTTTTTTTTTACACGTCGAGTAACTCGACAAAAGTAAAAAAAAAAAATTTTTTTTTTTTTTTTTTTTTTTTTAGAAGTCGAGTTACTCGACAAATGTAAAAAAAAAAAAAATTTTTTTTTTTTTACACGTCGAGTAACTCGACAAAAGTAAAAAAAAAAAATTTTTTTTTTTTTTACACGTCGAGTAACTCGACAAATGTAAAAAAAATTTTTTTTTTTTTACACGTCGAGTAACTCGACAAAAGTAAAAAAAAAAAATATTTTTTTTTTTTTTTTTTTAAAAGTCGAGTTACTCGATCAATGTAAAAAAATTTTTTTTTTTTTTTTTTTTTTTAAAATTCGAGTTACTCGACAAAAGTTTTAAAAAAAAAAAAAATTTTTTTTCAAAAATTCGAGTTACTCGACAAAAGTCAAAAAAAAATTTTTTTTTTTTTTTTTTTTTTTAATTTGAGTAATTCGACAAAAGAAATTTTTTTTTTTTTTTTTTTTAATTCGAGTAACTCGACAAAAGTTAAATATATATATATATATTTATTTTTTAAATTCGATTAACTCGACACAAGTTAAGAAAAAAAAAATTTTTTTTTTTTAAAAATTCGAGTAACTCGAACAAAGTTAAAAAAAATATATATATATATTTTTAAAAAATTCGAGTAACTCGACAAAAGTTAAAAAAAATATATTTTTTTTTATTTTTTTAAAAATTCGAGTAACTCGACAAAAGTTAAAAAAAAATATTTTTTTTTTTTAAATTCGAGTAACTCGACAACATTTTTAAAAAAAAAATTTTTTTTTTTTTAAAATTCGAGTAACTCGATAAAAATTTTTAAATTTTTTTTTTAAAATTCGAGTAACTCGACATAATTTAAAAAAAAAAAATATTTTTTTGTTTTTTTAAATTCGAGTAACTTGACAAGATTTAAAAAGTTCTAGGACTTCATATACATTTTTATTTTATTTTGTTGTTATTTGTTTTTTTTTTTTTATTATTATTTAAAGAGGTGGACGAAATAAAATTTGTAACGAAATTTAAAAGTCAGGGATGGCCAAAGCAAATAAAAAAGTTATGAGTAAATTTGTTATAAAATGAAAAGATTGTGGACTAAAAGTGCAAATTACAAAAAAAAAAAAAAATTAATGTTTCCCACTTTGTCGAGTTACTCGGCAAAGTGGAAAAATTAAAAACATTTTAATTTTCCCACTTTGCCGAGTAACTCGACAAAGTAGGATAAATTAAAAAAAAAAATTTCCCCCACTTTGCCTACTCAGCAAACACAGGGAATTTTTTTTTTTTTCTTTTTTTTTAATTAACACATCTCATTTGTCTTTTTTCAATTTTTTTCACTCAACAAGATTTTTTTTTTTTGTCAAATAAACATTTTAATTTCAAATTTTTTTTATACATGTTACATTAACCATTTTTATTTTACTTTATTTTAAAAATGATTGTATAAATAATTCTAAAACTTTTCACTGCATTTTACATTTTTTACATACTTGCATTTGTACATAGCAATACCTACTTCTTTCTAATAGTGTACAATACCTACTTCTTTCTAATATAAAAGCACAATGAATATGATTAATTAAGATAAAAATAACTTTATTCAAGGTAATAAAACTTTTGAAAATCAACATTTTCCGTTGTTGTTTTTAACAATACAAAATAAAAAAAAAATTACAAAAGAATACAATTACCAATAATATAAAATGAGAATCTCGCCAACCATTTACGGTTGCCGAGAATCTCGGCAACCATATCTCGACAACTATACTCCTTTGTATTTTTTTTTTCTATTGTTAAAAACAACAATAATATAAACACACATTTTGTGTTATTTTTTTGAAGGTCAACTAATATAAACATATTTCACTGATCATTTTGAGAATAAAATATTTCATAATTAATTGTTTTCGACCAAGTGTATGTTTCTGTGCAACTCACTTGCTATTTATGTTCTTGACGTTTTTTTTTTTTTAATGTGGCAACATTATAAAAAATAAAAATATTCAATTTGCTTATTTGCTTAAGATAAAAAAAAGATTAATAAAAAAATTGAATGAAAAGGTAAAATAAATAAACAAGATTAGTAAAAAATTGAATGAAAATTAAGTGTAAAAGAAAAAAAATAAGAAAAATGAATTAAATTTTTTTTTTTAAGTTGTTGGCATATCCCAACGATTTTAAAACAATAGGGACCTTTTGTGCAATTATTCCTTTAAAAAAAAAAAAAAAAAAAAAAAAAAAAAAAAAAAAAAAAAAACACTATTCAAGGCAATCAAAATTGATTGCCGAGATAGCTCGGCAATCAAAATTGATTGCCGAGCTATCTCGGCAATCATGAGCATTATTAATTTTTTTTTTTTTTTTTTTAATATGTGTCAAAAGAAAAAAAAATGTTACTGTTCATGGCAATCAATTGATTGCCGAGCACAGTTCACATAATTTTTTTTTTTTTTTTTTAGATGCCTTTGATGAAACAATGGGCATGTTGAAGATAAACAAAATTGTCCTCTGTTTAACGGCTTAACTTACGATGAGGTGGGGTTCAATAGGCAAACATGGACGTAATTAGGGAAAAACAAATAACAAAAAAGCACTGACCCACAGTTGTCAAGGGGACTCTTTTATGAACTTGATTTATGCATATGATTCACCGATACAAGAACAATCCAAGTAAAAGACATTTCTGGAATAAATTTTTTAACTTATTTTGGTCTTTTTGGATGTAGGAGTCTGAAACCTAGCCATCAAAGTTCCTAGTAGTTCATAATGGTATTGCAAAATTTACAACCATGTTAACAACCAATGATAGTTGCCAAATTGCTCGATAACTAAGACCAAGTTGGTTGCTGAGTTTCTCGGCAACCTGCCGAGATACTCATTATCAGGTTAAGTGGATAGTGCATGAAAGGACAAGAAAAAAGACTGTATTATTAAAATGTTTTGTAGACATTATTGGACAGATAAATTTTATTGATGATTTAGTTGAGAAAATTAATTACTTTAATTAATATGCCTCATATTTTTGAAACGTTTGTGTTAAGCTCAATAATAGTACTTGAAGTGATAATTAGTTTATATTACTATTAGGTCTATGCTATATTATTCAATTAATAAATATGTATTCCAATTTCATTGAATATATATAATATGGCATTGCTCATACTGCACCACTCTAATTGAATAATGTTTCTCTAATTTGGTGAACATACATTTAGGATAATATATGGAAATCGTTAAACATATAAACAAATTAAGTAACATGCATGTTTATTATCAAATTATTTATATTAAAATCTACTTATTTATTTTAATGTAAGTAGCTTGCTCAAAAGTAAAATTTAAAAATGAAATACAAGCATGCTTGATGGCATATTCCAACCATTTTAAAACAATAGGGACCTTTTGTGCAATTATTATTTTAAAAACAAAAAAAAATAAAAAATAAAAAATAAAAAATAAAAAAACTATTCATCAGGCTTGGCAATCAATTGATTGCCAATTGGGCTCAATTTGAGCCCAATTGGCAATCAATTGATTGCCGAGCCATCTCGGCAATCAATTTTGATTGCCGAGATGGCTCGGCAATCAATTTGATTGCCGAGCCGGGCACTTATTCTTACCTCTTTTTTTTTTTTTTTAAATTCTTTCAACATTCATTGCAGGTTTGAGTTGAATATTTAGTCTATCTCTGTCTTAATTATTTTGGTTTTATTGAGTTCAAGTAGGAGTGTTTCTGGGTGCAATTTTGAAGAGTACTCTCCTGCTTTGTACTATTCCATTGGAATCTGCTACTATTACTTATCTAAAGAAGATTTGTTTAGCTACAATTTACAAGCGTCTTTCCCAGCCAGCCAAACTAAGTTTCTCCTTGGTATTAGAGTACTTGGTCTTCTCCTGTTCAACTTCTGCACTTAGTCTTCCAATTTCTCCATTTGCATTCTCAACCATTACTTTGTGTTCATCAAGTTGTTCCACCAATTTTCTATTTTCATCTTCCAAATGGCTTAGATTTTGGTAAAAATTCTCTTCCTTTTCTTTTAATTCAAGCAATTTATCACGTGCATTAACAAAAACGCCAATTTCAATTGCCGAGGTGGCTCGGCAATTGATTGCCGAGCCACCTCGGCAATCAATTGATTGCCGAGATGGCTCGGATTAGCATTAATCTGATAATCAACAAAGTTGTGATCCTTGATGCTGTACACAGTCATATTTTGTTCTTGCTGAGGTAGCACTGAAAATCCCAAGTTATCTTGTGCAAAGTAGATGCAATTGGGTTTGAAGTAGCCACAAGCAGAAACTGAAGTACAACCATAGTCGTCGATAAATAATAATCTGTTGCCCAAGTCCACCGATGCCATCCACTTGCTTTTCAATATATCAAACTTGTAAACTTTAAACATCAAGTGATGATTATAGTGAAGTACAAGCAGAAGATTTTCTGATGATTCTACCAAATACATGTTCTTCCGTGAGTTCTATTCTCAGCTTCTGTGTTTATGCATACATATGTATGTAATTTTGCTTGTACATCTGGTGTATGTATAAATGATTGAAGCATGGAAAAAGTTTTAATTTTTGGTTATTGATTCATTCTTCTTACTGTATTTTTTAAAAAGTCTGAGCTTTAATTAATTTCATTTATTAATCAGAGTGGTGTTTTCTGCAATTCCGGATTGATCTCAGCTTTGATTGTGAGAGAGAGAGAGAGAAGATATATTTTTGGGTGAAATGTTGGACAAAGTAAAAAATTGTGGCTGACTGTGAAAACGGTGTCGTTATAGTTGTAAAAAGAAGTTCAAAAACGACGGCGTGTAGGATGAAAATGTGAACAGTAAAAAGTTTAAGGCTCTTATATTATTGTAAGGATATAGCTGAAAACATTAATAATTGGATTTTTGAGAGTAACCTCCAATCAGAATTATGCTCATTTGTAAAGAAATAGCCAATCATATAGCTGCATATTGTACCATGAAAGCACCGGTTGCATCTTTTCTTTCAACAATCAGTTTTCTGGATTCAAAGAACAAAAGCCTGAAAAGAATACCCACTTAATTCTTTCCATCATCAAGAATTACACTGGTATGCTCAAATTCTTCCATAAGATTAAAATTCAATTTACTTTCCAGAAAAGAAAAAAAAGAAAAAAAAGAAAAAAAAGAAAAAAGGGAAAGACTGAAACTTAATCGTGATAGAGAAAAAGCAGATACTAAAATTTGTAGAAGTAAAGATAGAAGTTTCAATGTAATAGAGATCATCATTGACCATTTTCGGTAATAAAGCTTCATGTTCATGAGAATGATAACCAGAAGATATACAAACCAAACCATTCAGTCTTAAAACTGTACAGAGACATGTTTTTTGAATTTTTCCTTTCATTTTTATTAATTCTTTTGTGATTTCTGTTCAATGGAATGGACAAGAGAGCTAACGACCTGTGAAGTGAGTTATAGAAGCAGTGGCATTAGACGTTGATGATCCAGTAAAAATGGAACTGTCCGGTAATCTCTTTCAGGGTCTAAAATGAAGGCCTGCTTAGAGTCTTTTGCTCAACTGACCGATCACTTGAAAGCACGACAAGAACTTCAGACATGGTCGGCCTTGAAGAAGCCGGTGATTGTGTGCAAGCCAAAGCAATCTCTATGAGTTTCTTCACATCTTCGGCTTTAAAGTCATTTCGATCTAACCTTTCATCCACTAGTTTCTCTTGCATTTCAGTCTCGTGCAGTTTCCATGCCTATGAAAACATGATATAAATTAACAAAGTTAAACAATTAATAAACGAATAACCAAAAAAGGAATTGACAAGATTTTGCAGAAGTAAATGAAAACATATGGATGCTGCAAAAGCAGCATATATATTTATTATATTAGTATGGACTAGGTTTTGTAAAGGCAATGAGAACAGTAAGATATGTATCCAGTTATGCAAAAGCACATCAAATTGAAGCGAGAGAATATAAAACTCCAACAGGTTCCTTTGTGTTTGCTCGAAAATATACACGAGCGGAAGGAAAAATGCATTGCTTTGGGAGAAATGTGAAAGTTCTAACAATAATATAAATTAAACTAGGAAGAGAAGACCAAAAAAGGAGAAAGAAGAACTAATACTATTAAGCAAACGATATAATGAAAATATTGATACAACTGATTTATTTAATAAGGTAAACTTAATCTATATTAAGTAAACAAATAAACTAATATATTCTAATATATTGGGACAATTTTCTAATATATATGAGAATTCTCTAATATATATTCTAATATCCCCCTCAACCTCACGATGCTACAACAATAAGCAGCGAGAGTTTGTCAAATCAAAAACAAAAACGATGGACTCTGTGACTTTGTGAAAAAGTCAACAAGCTCAATATGCTTCCCGTGCTCATTGAACACAGAGTTGTGATAAATCTGAATAGTACTCTTATTATCACAATACATAAGGGGTTGAAGAGGAAAGAGAAACACCCATATCGGCAAGTAACCAAGGCAATCACACAATCTTAATAGTAGTAGACGCCATAGCACGATACTCTGTTTCAGTAGAAGAACGAGAAACAACAGTCAGCTTCTTACACTTTCAAGAGATAAGAGATCACCCAAAAGTGGACAAAAAATCAGTTTATTATAGAAAAAAGGGAAAATGGGAGAGAAAAAGAAGAGAAATGAATGGGAGAAGAGAAGAATGTGATAGGAATGGGGAGACAGATTTTCCAGATTTACCGGAAACAAAACCAACCAAATTTCAGATTACTGGACCAGATTCCAAATCTAAATTAATGGATGCAAATACCAAATTGCAGAGAAGAGAAGAATGTGATAGGAAGGGAGAGACAGATTGTACAGATTAACCGAAAACAAAATCAACCAAATTCCAGGTTACTGTACTAGATTCTAAATCCAAATTAATGGACGCAAATACTAAATTGCAGAGAAGAGAAGAAGATGATAGGAAGAGTGAGACAGATTGTTCAGATTAACAGGAAACAAAACTAACCAAATTTCAAATTACTGGACTAGATTCCAAATCTAAATTAATAGATGCAAATACCAATTTGAAAATTTTGATTATTTGGAATCAAATTCCAAATCCAAATCACTAGATACAAATACCATATAGTGAATCCCAAATTATCATCTAGATGCAAAACCAACCAAATTCCAAAATATAACAATTGAACAAATTCCAAACTGGCTTGGACATACTGGATGCAAAACCAACCAAATTCTAGAACAGGGCAACTAAACAAATTTCAAACTGACTTGGACATACTGGATGCAAAACCAGCCAAATTCCAGAACAGAACAATTGGACAAATTCCAAATTTCAAACTAGCCAGAAACAGTATCTAAAAGAAACGAAAAAAGACTTGGCCGAATGAGTGACATAAGGCCACTCGCCGAAGAACGAAGCGATTTTAAGTTTAAATCAAGTCAGATTAAACTTGCTCTGATACCATGTGAAAGTTCCAACAATAATATAAATTAAACTAGGAAGAGAAAAACAAAAAAGAAGAAAGAAGAATCAATATTATTAAGCAAACGACATAATGAAAATACTGATACAATTGGTTTATATAATAAGGTAAACTTAATCTATATTAAGTAAATCAATCAACTAATATATTTTAATATATTGGGACAATCTTCTAATATATATTCTAACAAGTATAAGTTACCTCTTCAAGGAAATATTCAGTGTCAGTAGAGGTGGCAAAATTGGCCTGGCCCATGGGTTGGCCCATATAACCAGTCTTTTTGGGTTGGGCTGGCCTTGGCCCAAATAAAACCGGGTCAATATGGCCCGACCCATCTAGCCGTGGGCTAGTTGGACCGGCCCGAATTTTTTTTTTTTTTTTTACTCTTTAACACTAATCAATCTTTTTGTGAGTAATTCCAATACATAATCCAAATAATATCAATCTAAAATTATCTAAGTCTAAGTCACCAATAAACATTAGTCCAAAAATTCCAAGATCCAACATAAAATTGTTTAGATTTAATTAAAATTTAGTTTAATTTAAGTTTCAATCCAAAATATATTTGGTGTGACAAGTAAATTATTTATTTTAAATTTACTTATAAGTAAACTTTTTAATTTAAGCCAAACATGCTTATATCTCAAAGCAATAAGACTAGCATGCTTTTAATATTTGTATTTTTTTTTTAAAAGTGTCTATAAATAGTTTACAATTAACCAAAAAAATTATTATTTTGAAAGAAAATTGACGTTTATCTATTGACTAATACATGAGAGCTTCAATTTTATAAATTAATCTTTTTAAAAATCTTAAAATATATAGTCTAAATTTATCTAAGATTGTATTTGATGTAATGTATTAGAATGTATTAAAAATTTATTTGAAAAAAAAAATTAAGACCAAATTGGACCAATAGGCTGGACTGTGTTAGCATATTTATGAGGGCAAAGTTGACAAAAGCCCTATTTTTTGTTAAAAAGTTGATAAATACCTCTTTTTTTTATTTTTCAAAAAATACCTAATTTTCATGGTTTGATTTAAAAAATACCTCATTTTATTAAAAACAATTTTTTATAATGTGGCATGATGATGTGTCATTTCTTTATTATATGGTAGTCCATAGACTTTATATAATATTCACTTTATGCCTTATATTTTTAATTATATTTCAATTAAGTCATCCAAAAATTACATCTTTGGTCCCTAATCTTTTAAATTTTTATACTTTAGTCCCCAAATTTTTAATTATCTTTCAATTAAGTCCTCAAAAAATTGCATCTTAGGTCCTTCAACTTTATACATCTTTACACTTTGGTCCTCAAATTTTCAATTATCTTTCAATTAAGTCCTCTAAAAATTTTATTTTAAGTCCTTCAACTTTATACATGTTCAAAGTTTGGTCCTCCAAATCCTTGATTTTAGTGGCCAAAATAAGTACAATTTTAGTAGTCAAAATAAATATTTGAATTTACAATTTAAGTACACTTTCATTTAAATATTTGACTTTACACTCGAATTTTTACATTAACGAACAAAATAAATATTTGTATACTATTTTAAATTATAGTAACACATATGTTACTTTAATTTAAATTAGATTAACACGTGTTAGCACTACCAACTATCATATTTGTATATTATTTTAAATATAATAATAATTATAATCATATTTTACAATTTATTTTCTTTTATAATTGTTTAAAAATACAGTATTTTCATTTTTTCATACTTTACAATTTACTTATTTTATTATTTATTAAAAAAAATATTATTTTCATTTAAAATTAATATTTTAATTTTTCATTGAAAAATAATATTTTTTTATGGGTATAATATGTGTTACTATATGTTATTATATATGTTACTTCATCATATTTCATTAAAATCAATATTTTACTATTTCTCTATTTTAGAAATTTTCTAAAAATATATTATTTAAAATCAATATTTCAATTTTTCATTTTAAAAAAATATTTTTATACAAGTAACATATATGTTACTATGTGTTACTTGTTCATTTGCAACAAAATCAATATTTTATAATTATTTAAAAAATTCGTTATTTTTCTTTAAAATTAATATTTCAAAATTTTTTATTATTTTAAAACAACATTTTTACACGGGTAACATATATATATATGTTACTTCCTCATATTTTATTAAAATCAATATTTTACCATTTCTCCATTTTTATAATTTTTTTAAAAATACATTATTTTCATTTTAAATCAATATTTTAATTTTTCATTTAAAACAATATTTTTATACTAGTAACATATATGTTATTATGTGTTAGTTGCTCATTTGCAATAAAATCAATACTTTATAATTATTTAAAAATACGTTATTTTTCTTTAAAATTAATATTTCAATTTTTTTTTTAAAACAACATTTCTTTATTTTTATAAATTTTTTAAAAATATATTATTTTCATTTAAAATCAATATTTCAATTTTTCATTTAAAAACAACATTTTTATACTAGTAACATCTATGTTACTATGTGTTACTTGCTCATTTGTAATAAAATCAATATTTTATAATTATTTAAAAAATACGTTATTTTTCTTTAAAAATAATATTTCAATTTTTTTATTTTAAAACAACATCTTTACACGGGTAACATATATGTTACTATATATGTTACTATATGTTACTTCCTCATTTTTCATTAAAATCAATATTTTACAATTTCTCTATTTTTATAAATTTTTTAAAAATACATTATTTTCATTTATAATAAATATTTTCATTTTTCATTTAAAAACAACATTTTTATACTAGTAACATATATGTTACTATGTGTTATTTGCAATAAAATCAATACTTTATAATTATTTAAAAAATACTTTATTTTTCTTTAGAATTAATATTTCAATTTTTTTATTTTAAAAAAACATTTTACACGGGTACTATATGTTACTTCCTCATTTTTCATTAAAATCAATATTTTACCGTTTCTCTATTTTTATAAATTTTTTAAAAATACATTCTTTTCATTTAAAATCAATATTTCAAATTTTCATTTAAAAACAACAATTTTATACTAGTAACATATATGTTACTATGTGTTATTTGCTTATTTACAATAAAATCAATACTTTATAATTATTTAAAAAATACATTATTTTTCTTTAAAATTAATATTTCAATTTTTTTTATTTTTAAACAACATTTTTACATGGGTAACATATATATTACTTCCTCATATTTCATTAAAATCAATATTTTACTATTTCTTTATTTTTATAAATTTTTTAAAAATACATTATTTTAATTTAAAATCAATATTTCATTTTTTCATTTAAAACAACATTTTTATACTAGTAACACATATGTTACTATGTGTTACTTGCTCATTTGCAATAAAATCAATACTTCATAATTATTTAAGAATACTTTATTTTTCTTTAAAATTAATATTTCAATTTTTTTTTATTTTAAAAAAATATTTTTACACAAGTAACATATATATTACTATATGTTACTAAATATGTTACTATATAGTAACATATATGTTATTACATGTCACTTCCTTATTTTTCATTAAAATGAATATTTTATCATTTTTCTAATTTTATAAATTTTTTAAAAATACAATATTTTTATTTAAAATCAATATTTCAAAATTTTATTTAAAAACAACATTTTTATACTAGTAACATATATGTTACTACGTGTTATTTGCTCATTTGCAATAAAATCGATATGTTATAATTATTTAAAAAATATGTTATATTTCTTTAAAATTAATATTTCAATTTTTTTATTTTAAAAAAATATTTTTACACGGGTAACATATATGTTACTATATGTTACAGTAACATATATGTTACTTCCTCATTTTTCATTAAAATCAATATTTTACCATTTCTTTATTTTTATAAATTTTTTAAAAATACATTCTTTTCATTTAAAATCAATATTTCATTTAAAACAACATTTTTTTACTTGTAACATATATGTTACTATGTGTTACTTGCTCATTTGCAATAAAATCAATACTTTATAATTATTTAAAAATACGTTATTTTTCTTTAAAATTAATATTTCAATTTTTTATTTTAAAACAACATTTTTTACACAAGTAACATATATGTTACTATATATACTTCCTCATTTTTCATTAAAATCAATATTTTATCATTTCTCTATTTTTATTATTTTTTTAAAAATACATTCTTTTCATTTAAAATCAATATTTCAAATTTTCATTTAAAACAACATTTTTATACAAGTAACATATATGTTACTATGTGTTACTTGCTCATTTGTAATAAAATCAATACTTTATAATTATTTAAAAAATATATTATTTGTCTTTAAAATTAATATTTCAATTTTTAAATTTTAAAAAAATATTTTTACACGGATAACATATATGTTACTATATGTTACGATATGTTACTTTCTCATTTTTCATTAAAATCAATATTTTATCATTTCTCTATTTTTATAAATTTTTTAAAAATACGTTCTTTTCATTTAAAATCAACATTTTTACATGAGTAACATATATGTTACTTCATCATTTTTATTAAAATCAATAATTTTTACATTGGTAACATATATATTACTATTACCAATCATCATCTACCACTACTACCACTCGTCTTATATTAACACCACTACCACCCTAATCAGGTTCAAAACCGCTATCACTAACCACAACTATAATCATATCCACCACAAATGTGGTAACACATGTGTTACCATATTTTAAATTAAGATAACACAAGTGTTACCACTACCAACACACACGAGTAACTAATATGTTATTTCATCATTTTCATTAAAATCAATAATTTTTACACTGATAACATGTGTTACTATATGTTATTTCTTCGTATTCATTAAAATCAATAATTTATAATTTATCTTCTTTTTAAAGTTTTTAATAAAATACATTATTTTCATTTAAAATTTATATTTCAATTTTTTTTCAAAACAACATTTTTAGATGAGTAACGTATATATTACTTCATCATTTTCATTAAAATCAATAATTTTTACACTGATAACATATATGTTACTACTACCAATTGCCTTCTACCATTACTACCACTCATCTTATACTAAGATCACCACCACCACCACCACCATAATCGGGTTCAAATCTGCTACACAATTCATAACTATAATCACATCAACTACAAATGTGGTAACACATATTTTACCACATTTTAAATTATGATATTTTACCACCACCACCACACAACTCCGACACTACAAATAACACTACTTCACCACAATCCACCATTGTTCTATCACCACCGAATGCCACAGCTCGAAGACTATATATTATTATTAAATAAAAATATTATTTTAAATGTTTCTACAAATCCTAATTATTTACACAATTATCAAATCAGTGATAATACCTGTTTCTTGGAAACATGAATGATGTGTGTTGTCATTAAAAATTATACCTGAATGCTGAATTCGAATGTCAAATGAATTTGGTTGGTCCACAATGATTGCCCATCTCAACCGCCCGAATTGACTCCCGCATATTGTGTTGGAAATTGAAGTTTAGCACCAAATAAATTGAACACGAAGCAGGACTGAAACTCCATAAAATTATTTTGTAACATCTACAATCTTTACTGGTTTGCTTTGCATTGCCCGAACTGAACACATACGGGAACAAGATCAGTGCGGACAATATAAAACATATTTTAAGCACTTGTAAAAGATGATTTTTATGGAGGAAACACTTTTTGGAAAGAAAGAATTATATTGTATTTTCACTGATAAGTCAAATACCACCACTGTCTTCTCTATTTTTATACTCCTCTACCATCGTCCCATCGCCATACCGAAGCATCTCTGCTTCGTCTGTGAAGATCCAGATCTGTGCAAATTTGGGTCTACACAAGAGAATTTGAAGAAAAGATGAAAAACACGATGGCAGTGATGGTTGTAATAGTGGCAGAGTTGCGGGGACTGTGACTGTTGAAAAATGAGGTGGTGTTGGTCGCAACGGCATCAGATCGCCACCGTTGATTCCATATATGGAGAAATAAATGGTGATGGTCGCGACGAGGGTTATGAGTGGCGGAAAAGAAAGTGGTGATGGTCGCGATGTGGGCTAGGAGGAGTGGTGGTGGTGGTGGTGGTAGTTGGAGGGTCGTCACCGGTGAGACAGTGGAAGATGCTTTGGGTTGTTGGTGCGGTGTTGAGGATTAGGATTAAAGTTTTTTGTTAAATTAAATTAGAATTTGTTAAATATATATAAAATGTAAAAGAGGTATTTGTTAAAAATGTATAAGTAGATGTAGGTAAAAATAAAAAAATAAAAAACGTGAGTATTTTTTAACTTTTTAAAGAAAAGGAGGTATGTGGCGTAATTAACCCTATTTCTGACTCATACAAAACTCAATTTCATGTGTAACCTTGCTCTGACGGATTGAATAGGCTCAACCCAACCCATTTACCAGTCCTAAGTGTTAGATTCATCATTCACCTGTAGGCGTCAACTTTCTCCGACAAATGTCCATGAATAGCATATTCTGGTGTTGTGTAGCCCCTGTGCACCCAAGTTAGCAATTAAATGCCATATGCTACCAATAGTTTTGACTAACCAGTCAACTTTAATATAACAAAAAATTAAAAGAAAGTTTGATCACATTTCGGAATCAATGCACATCTTATATGAATGGAAGTTCATGTTATTTATATTTCCGCTATAGTACATAGGGATATCACGAAAATTCAAGCTCAAGGCCAAACAGAACTTTGTAATTTATCATTCGTATTTGTTTACCAGTGAGATGTCATAAAATTATATTTCTTTATCGATCAAAATTTGTAGATATTCAGAACTCAAATGACTTCAATGTGAGAGAAATTAGTCAAACTACACACAAACAAGGACTTATGTGAATAATATGAAAAGTATGTATGAATAAAAAACTTGGCAATGCATTGCATTTCAAGGCAAATAAAGCCCTGAGAAAAGCTGACTTACAAGGTTCCTGCAAATTTAGTGCTAACATGACTCTGATTCTTAGGTAGAAGTCTTGCCAATCCAAAATCAGCAATTTTGGGTAAAAAGTCATCATCCAGCAGTATATTGTTAGTAAATCAAATTCTTCATGTAAAGTCAAAAATTATATGAACTTTAAAACTTTAATCTTGAAACTTAATTATTTTTATGCTATGAATAAAACAATAAGACATACATTGATTCATTGATGATAGTTAAAGAAATAAAACATGCAATATAAAATAAACCAGAAAATCAAGAAAATGTTCCCTATCTTCACCTCTCTATAATTGAACGTATATAATTTGATGAAATAAATTCACATTTATAGGTATAGAGAAACAATTTCTAATTGGCCTTAAAACGGCACACTTTCCATCAAAGTGTGCCGATAAGAAAGTGCCACTTCTCAATTCACCAATTAGATTTTAGCATTAAAACCCACTTCAATTAATTCATTTAATAATATTAAATGGGCCACAATTAATAGGTCTTACATTCTCCCACTTGACCCATATAATATTGTCTCACTATATGTTCTATAATATAATGCGCATATCATAAGCTAAAATCTCTCGTACATTGGTCACTTAATACATCATCTTTAAGTAAAGACCAATAAGAGTCATGGCCGTTGTACATCATCATTTCGACATAGTCCCTTCCATGTACTACAATATTAGTCCTCACTTAACATGATATGTAATACGAAGTTCAATAATTTTATAACAATAATGTCTTCGTAAAGATTATCCTTGTCAGCATTCATGTTTATATACTAACAATTAAGACAAGAATAATATTTTTGTCAAAAACAATACATAATTGAGCTCATAGTGTCAAATACATAAACATCATAAATTACATAATGTCAATGATTATTTTCAATAATGCCAATTCTTTTGACATGTTCATTAAATGTCTTTGAGGGCAATCCTTTCGTTAGTGGATCTACAATCATAAGATTTGTGCTAATATGCCGATTGACACTCTTTATTTTTGAACTTCTTCTTTAACCGCAAAGTACTTCAATTCCATATGTTTAGCAATTTTAGAGTACTTGTTATTCTTTGAAAAGAAGACCGTTGCAGAATTATCATAATAAATTTTCAGTGGCTTGGCTATATTGTTGACAATCCCAAGTCCTGAAATAAAGTTTAGCAGCCAATTTCCTTGAACAGTGGCCTCAAAGTATGCCACAAACTCAGATTCCATAGTGGATACAGCAATGATTATCTGCTTTGCACTTTTTCATGATATTGCCCTTCCAGCTAAGAAGAACAAATAGCCAAATGTGGATTTTCTGGTATCAACACATCCAAAAAAATCTGAATCTGAATATCCAATGACCTCCAAATTATCAAATCTCCTATAGGTGAGCATGTGGTCTTTCATTCCTTGCAAGTATCTCAATACTTTCTTTGCAGCTTTCCAATGATCAAGTCTTAGATTACTTTGATACCTGTCCAGCATTCCGATAGCAAAATTGTTGTATGATCTGGTACAACTCTAAGCATACATTAAGCTTCCAACAACAGATGCATAAGGAATAGTTATCATTTGTTCACGTTCCAATTCGTTCTTTGGACATTCCATGAGACTAAACTTGTCTCCTTTTTTAGTTGGAACAACACTTGCTGATCATATTTTCATCTTAAATCTCTCTAAGACTTTATTGATATATGCTTTCTGAGACAACCCTAACAATCATTGTGACCTATTTCAGAATATTTCAATTCCAATCACATAGGATGTCTCTCCCATATCTTTCATTTCAAAGTTCTTAGAGAGGAACTTCTTAGTTTCGTGCAGTCATTAGTAGCAAGAAAGATGGCATCAACATACACTACAAGAAATTTCACTTTTAACAACGAAAATTTTGGTATTCTAAAGTCTCTCAACGACCATTTTTCGACAAAACGTCCTAAAAATGACTTTCTACGACAAAATATTTCATTGTTAAAAGTGAAATTTCTTGTAGTGATACATAATCAAAAAGATAAACTTACTCTCACTGACCTTTAGATATATACATTGATCAACGATGTTTTCCTCAAATCCAAAGGAAGTAATGATATCATTGAACTTAAGATACCATTGGTGGGAAACTTGTTTAAGTCCGTATGTTGATTTCTTCAGTTTACATACCATGTGTTCCTTTATTTCAACTGAAAAACCTTCAGGTTGATCCATATAAACTTCTTCATCTAAATTTTCATTTAGAAATACATTTTTTACATCTATTTGATGTAGCTCTAAGTCATAATGAGCTACTAAAGCCATTATAATTCTGAATGAGTCTTTCTTAGAGACGGGTGAAAATGTCTCTATATAGCCAATACCATCTTTCTGAGTTAAACTTTTGGCTACAAGTCTAGCTTTACATCGTTATCAACAATTCCTAAGTCAAATTCAAACTCTTGCAGGTAAACCACATAATCATCTGGAATAGCAGGTCTACGCTGTCTTTCTAACCTTCTTAATGCCATTTCTTGTGAATCATTTAGTGCAGGTTCATTAATAACAACTTCATTTTAAGGTATTTGATCATTCATTTGTTGTACTGGAAAATTGTCATGTCGTTCAACAATTAGAGGAACAACAACATTAGAAGAAGTTGAGGGCAAAGGAACTTAAACTTAAACTTCTTGAATTTTCACATTTTGTGGCTCTACACTCCCACTAACTTCGCCATTTTCAATGAACCTAGCATTTCCAGTTTCAACAATTCTAGTACTTTGATTAGGACAGTAAAATATATACCCTTTTGATTTCTCTGGATAGCTAATGAAGAAACCATTGATTGTTCTTGAGTCCAGTTTCTTTTCATGTGGATTATAAATTCTTGCTTCTGCTTGGCACCCCAAACATGCAGGTGCCTTAAACTGGGTTTCCTTCCAGTCCACAATTCGAAATGTGTCTTTGGAACTACCTTACTAGGAACCCTATTCTGTAAATACATGACAATCTTTAATGCATACATCCACAAAGAGACATGAAAAGAAGAGTTGATTAACATACACCTAACCATTTCAATTAGAGTACGATTACGCCTTTCAGCTACACCATAGTGTGTCGGGCATAGTGTATTGAGCACATATGCCACGTCTTTCAAGAATTTTAGCAAATGGACCTGGGTGTTGTCCAGTTTCATTATACCTTCCATAATATTCAACACCTCTATCAAATCTAATGATTTTCACCTTTCTGTCTAATTTTCGTTCAACTTCATTGATAAAGATCTCTAAAATATTTACAGTTTGAGACTTTTCATACAACAAATAGACATAACCATAACGTGAAAAGTCATCAATGAATGTGATAAAATACTTTTTTCCACTAAAAGATGGAACATCAAAAGGCCCATATATATCAGTGTGTATTATCTCAAGAAGTTGTGTGCTTCTTGTGGCTCTTTTCTTTGTGTGCCTGGTTTGTTTACCCTTAATACAATCCGCACACACTCCAAGATCAGTGAAATCCAAACCAGGAAGAATTTCATTCTTTACTAATCTTTCTATCATTTCCTTGAATATATGATCCCAAACCTTTATGCCACAAGTTAGCTTATCGTTCATTCAATAAACTACGTTTAATACCAACATTATGATGCAGAACCAAAAGAGTCTCGTCAAAAAAGTTATCAAACTTTAATTTGTATAAGCCATCACAAAGAATAGCAGAACCGATAAGATGATTCCGTTTAAACAAACTCAAACATCCATTTCCGCCATCATAGAAATATCCAGCAGAACCTATGTGACTACTTCTAAATTTTCGTTAAATTTTTTTTTCCAGATCTACTGAAGGTTCTTAATAGAGGAATTATAAAACCAACTTTTTAAAGAACATATTTAAAGAAAACAGGACATGTATATTTTTCTTTTTCTGCTTCAGGTCTGAAGGACACTAGTATCCTTGAGTTGAGTTAAAAATTAGTTTTTGACGGATACTAGTATGTATCTTTAAGTCAAACATGTAAATGCCCATATTTCAGTTTGTTACCTTAACTTCCAATGTTTAATTTGAAATTATAACATACGATTTTTAAGATTTTGAAACTAAAACTAAAAATAAAACTTTTAAGAATGTACCAAATATAATAATTTAAGAACTTAATTTTATAGTCTTAATCACAAACATAGTAAACAAGATTCTCTTTCTTCTAAATATATCGGGTTTCTAAAATTTACAAAATTATGTTTTCCGATTTACATTAAAGAACCAAAACAACATTATAAGAGAATCTTCAAAAGAGTTGGATCAAAAGAAAAATGTTATCTTTTTACACGATGAAGTGTAGAGCTCTTAAAGCTCCAAAGTCATCGCGTTGAAAATAAGAACCGTTTAATAACTCATTTCCTTAATATATACTCCGGGCATTTGAGGAAAGTGGTACCTAACTTCTCTCTTTGTTATGACATGAAACTCCCTCCCATCATTGCACGTCCGACTCCAAGTCTTCACTATCTTGGTGTATTGTCTATCCATTCTCTAAAAAGTCATAAAACAACTTGTAAGCGGTGAAGGTTAGCGAGTAAAACAACAATCAATGCATAATAGATACAAATATATTATCATTTAATCTATATAATTCATGAATACCACTTTTTAGCCCTAACTTATAATTTCATATATCATCTAATATCATAAGGAAACATCATTTTCATATTAATTACCACCTTGATACACATATGTAAGGAAGATATAAGGCTGCTCATAATAAAATCTGCATTCAAAATTCATCTAAAAACCAATCATTTATGCTTGAATACAGAATACATATGCAACCAAATTTCATCTTATCTTTGGGCCCGTTCTATACATAGAAACTTGTACACTGAGCACTCAAACTTTGTGCTTAAAATAGTACTAAGGTCATCATACTTTTCTCAAGCAATTCTTTGCTTGTTGGGATCCCAAGGCTCTATGGCCTTAACTCCTCAAACAGCCCTCGTGGCTAGGAGTTTATAAAAAAACCCTCGTGGCCTTAACTTTCATATGGTGCTCGTGGCCGATGACCTTACTAATTGGACCCTAAGGTCCACGAGGCATCAGCCTCCTTTGGTGTATATCTATGTATAGAACTTAGTTATGATTCATGATTCTTTCATTACTAATAAATTAAGACTCTTTAATGATCACAAATTCATATGAATGTCTCAGATCTTATCAAGCATGTCTTTGTTTCAATAAAATATAATAATCATGCTTGAATGAAACAATAATCAGAATATAATATATGCATAATTTATATATGCTGTTCTGTAAGAGAGCTACTAGAAGCTCGCATCGAGAATACCAAAAACATGGATACAGGATACTAGAAGCACGAATCCAGAGAACATCCTATAATAGATCATCTTAGCATATCATTTAATAATCCTACAGAAAGTTAATGTCCATTCTAGGAGAATTTCTAAAATCAAATAAGGTACTTGTTCAATCATATAGTATAAGCACAGTGAAATTTTTTTGTAGAAATATTTACTTAAGAAAAGGAAATAAAAGGGACTATCATAGAATTAAGACTTGAATTATAGTTGGTCATAAAAATTTTTTTTAACCAAATGAAGAAGTATAAATTTCTGGTGATAAAGCTCCATGAATTAATTACATGTAAAGCTACAAGTTATCATTATATCACCTTAAGAATTTATGGATTTCATTTACCCCTAATTAAATAAGTGAAATCATCTTTTAGAACAAATAACCATGTTGCTGGAACTGAAATCTCACAAATAAACTCAAGGAATAATATATTTCAATTGTTATACAACACTAACAAAGTTCATCATTTCTATAGCTGAAATCTCTGGAATTATATTGCTGAAATATCATGAATAAAGATAGATATCTTAAATGAAATTTCTTTGTTAATCCAACATAGGTGAATAAAGATATGGAATTCTAACATAAATTCTGATTAATTTAACATAAACAAAGGATAAGCTTGAATAAATTATAAACCATTGCAGAATCGAATTTCTAAACTTCAATAAGCGAAAATACTATGTTAGGGTAAGAAAACTCACTACTGGAAGGTTGAAATTATGATTCTAACTACGAAAAAACAGCAACTTAACAGTAATAATATGTATAATATTAATGTTGAACTTTTAAGAAAAAAGGCTAAGAAATAATTAGAGATTTCTAAAGAAATTTCCTTAGTTCTAGCATAGATTAAGCTACAATTCTACAAATTTTAGTATGAATATTAAAGATAAAGAAAGAACAAAATCAAATATATTAATTACTGTAGAATTATAAACACATAAATGTTTTACTCACATAAATTTTTTGATCTCAAATAAGATAGAATAGAGTTGTTCAACGTAAAAATATTCAATTTAACTACCACCAAAAGTTATATTCAAATGAAATAAAACCTTTGAACTTTGAAAACACTTAATTTCTATGATTTGGTTGTATAAATTTAGCCAAAAGAAACAGTATAACTACTGGTGGTAAAACTCAATGGATAAAATATATTAGGGCAAGAAACTAACTTTTAGAACTTTAAAAATTTCTAGATTTGATTTACCCATTGGGAATGAGAGAAAACATTGTTTTAAGGAAAGAAGCCCCACTGTTGACACGCTGAAATTCCCCAAAATAATGGAAGAAACAACATGTTGTAAATGATGAAAAAGAGTAAATAATTTCAAGAACACCATAGCTGAAATTTCTGGAAAAAAAAGTTGAATAAATTGCTGAAATATCATAATAAAGAGAGACATCTAAAGAAAATTTCGTAGTTCCAACATAAATTGAGAAAAATTCCAGAAACCCAACATAAACTTCAATTAATCTAACATAAACAATGAGTAAAAATGGAAAACTTGAAAACTTGAATAATTGCAGAAATCTTTCTTAAATATGAACACATAAAGCAAATAAATGCTTTACTCACCTTATTTCTTTACATTTGGCTGTAATTTTCCTTAATGACTAAAGTGCTCTATTTATAGGAGTTTTTAAAGGTCATGTTTGGTTTTACTTATTTTTGTGCTTTCACTTATTTAATATTTGGTTGTCTAAATTTTGTTATTTCATACGAATATAGTATCACACTATTGGATTAATTTATTTTTCGATTTTAAGTTCTACCAAACAGCCCCTAAGAAGTCATGATTAGTTTTTGACAAGTGTCCCAAAACCCATTATTTTAATAGAAAAATAGACAGATTTTCATATTTGAGATGCCATATTTGGGTCAATATTTGAGGATCTTAACGAGACTCAAACCGAGAGAACTTTATACCGTTACGAAGTTCTTGTTACAAACTTCGTAACACATACACATGCAAAATGAACGGATCATTCGGCTGCTCGTACGACTCACTCAAAGTAGGCTGCTTGTCCACGAATTTTTTTTCTAAAATTTCACATAACTTTGGTTCGAGTTTCTGTGCTTATCCCGACTCGAAAAGTCTACAAATTTGATACTAAAACGAAGGTCTCGACATGAACTTCGAGGTGGTATAACATGCATTACCCATACTTTATCGTGCTATTCACGAAATACTTATAAAATAGGCTTGAATACAATGGCAAAACTGTAATTTATCCAAACTTTCCAGATTTCATGATTTTGGTTCCTGTCTTCAATTATAAAGTATGACTAAGTTGGTCTTAACATTCCAACTTTAATTTCCTCCAATTTATCATTAAAACTTAATTTACATATTTATCTCTACTTTTTAACATCATACACCAAAGAAAATTTCCATTTCTTAAAGAATTTTATTTTTTGAAGTTGGAGTATATTAATATACGATAAAATTTAGACATGAAATTTTCGGTTCGTTATAATCAAGTTTTGACAAGGAAACTAAATTGAGAGAAAAAGAAGGTACATAAAGAGTTTGAAACAAATCTAAATGATGTCCAATATCTAAAATCAAACGATAGGTTTCGACGGCTTCAACTGGAGCTTTGACTCGATTTTCCATAAAAAAAAAACTTTTCATTTAGATTTATGGTCTGGATGGAAAGGAATCCCTGCATCGTATTGGAAACATGAGTGTGCATCGTATTGGAAACATGAGTGGTACATCCAAAATCAATCCACCAAGTATTATAAGGGACTTCTGCCAAATTAGATTCGAAACATACATAAACAATATGCTTACCTTTATTTTCGCACCATGCCTTACGTTTCAGGCAGTCTTTCTGATAGTGCCCAAGTTTACGACAGAAATGGCACTTATCTTTCTTTGGTTCCTTCTTGTGGATTTGGGTAGAAGACTCATTTATCTTTAGCGGTCTTTGCTTGATGCCCTTTCCAAACTTGTTCTTATATTTCTTTCTAGCCCCTTGATGACTTACAAGATGAACGGAATGAGTTCTTGTTTTTTAAGCCTTGTCTCTTCTTGCACAAGCATAATGTGCAATTCATTCACATTCCATTTGTCCTTTAAAGTGTTATGGTTCATCTGGAATGGACCATACTCAGGAGGCAAAGAGTTGATGATAAATTCTTCCAGAAAGTTCTCATCCACACTCATTCCAAGAGTCTTAAGTCTTGCTCCAATGTTACTCAATTCAATAACATGCTCATGCATGGTACGAGAACCATCAAATTTCATGGTGGTTAAGGTACCCATCAGTGTGCCAGCAAGTAATTTATCAACTGTTTGAGAGCGTTCTTACACAAACTTCATATATTCCTTAGCAATTTCAATCTTGGGAATAGTATACTTGATGTTCTTTGCTAAAGTCATCCGCATAAACATTAGACTCAATCTGTCGGATCTTTTCCAAGCCTTACGGAAAGATCTATCATCAGCACTGCTCTCATTAGTTAGATCAGCAGGTTTCTCAACTTGAAGTGCCAAGTCTAAGTCCAAGTCACCTAAGTTGAACTAGTTGAACTGTTGTTCACACCAAGTCAGAGAAATTGAGCCCATTGAACAATACAGTGGTACAGATAAAGCATGTGAATGCAGAGACGTGAGAATAGATACTGCAAAATATAAATGCTCGAATATTAATTCTTTGATTTTTGACTTAAATACTTATGTTCAGATTCAGATAACTTAACACTAAATGTATATCGTAGTTCTCCTTTGGGTGATACTACGTTATACAATCATAATAAACATAATGATACTAATTTTAGTTTCATTTAATTGAAAATTAAATATACTCTAATCAGACACGTATGTTATCTTTGGATACAAAACACATCTAACTAAATATATCAATTAACCATGATCATGTTCAAGATTAATAAAATCAATTGATCAACCTTTGGGCGATCCTTAACAAATTTTTTTTATAATCCATGAACGTCAATATAATCATGACAACAATAAGCTTAATGTCATCTTCATTTATAAGCATCAATCAGTCATTAGTAATTGACAAATAAATTATGTAATTTAACGTTCGAAATACCATAAGATTTGGCCACTTTGGTGACTAACAAATCACATTAATTGAACATTAATGTTACATAATCTTAATTTACTTAAATATAAAAATTCATAAGAATAATATATAAAATTTGATCCATATAAGATTAAATTTACAGTGAACATTCATATATAATTTAATAGGTTGAATTAAATCAAAGCAAATTAATGCTATTCATAATACAAAACTTTCAAGTACTACAAATTAGTCAACCTAGGGCATTGCATTGTAAATTGCTGAATCTTTAATTCAAGCACTAATAGATCATTTGTGGAAATTAAAAATAAGAAAAAAGACCCACTATAAATATATAGCATGGAGAAGACTTTGCAACTTGATCCAATAAATTTGTGTCATTAACACTAATATATTAAATAAATTTATGTTATGACATAATTAAATGGAAATTGATTATTTATTCATCAATTTCAGTAAAATTTTCGTATCAATGCATACTCATTATTTGCAGAATTCAACTGCGCACGGAAATCTTAATTTGCCCAATTTATAGAATTACTTAATTGCAGCGGAATAATAGTTCACATAAACTTTTAGTTTGTAAAACAATACACATAATCGAAAAATCACAAGTTCTTCAACCGATCTCTGATACCACATGTTAGTAAATTAATTTCTTCATATAAAGTCAAAAATTATATGAACCTTAAATCTTTGATCTTGGAACTTAATGATTTTTACGTTATGAATAAAGCAATTAGGCATACATTGATCCATTGATGATAGTTAAAGAAATAGAACCTGCAATATAAAATAAACTAGAAAACCAAGAAACTGTTGTCTCTCTTCACCTCTATGTAATTGAACGTAAAAAATTTGATGGAATAAATTCACATTTATAGGTAGAGAGATGCAGTATCTAATTAGCCTTAAAACTGCCCACTTTCCATCAAAGTGTGCAGATAAAAAACTACCACTTCTTAATTTACCAATTAGATTTTAATATTAAAATCCACTACATTTAATTTATTTAATAATATTAAATAGGCCAAAATTAATAGATCTTACATATATTGCTTGGTTTTATATCTCGATGTATGATACATACATGGTATTGGTCAAGCAAATATGCAACTCCGCAAGACCCCTAGCTGTGCCAAAGATTATATTAAATCTTTGTTTCCAACTGAGCGTTCCTTGTTTTTCACCTGTCAGTCATGCCAAGTGTATGGATGTGGTTATTAGATGAAAGACGAACAAGATAAAATTTAGAATTGAACGGGTACATATACTAAGGGAAATGATCTCCTCCCCATAGTGGGGAGGACTTATAAAGGCCACATAACACTATGGGGAGGACTTATAAAGGCCACAGAACACGTGTCCTGTGGCCATTGGACATGTGATTGACTTTTATGTCAATCACTTTTCCTTTATCCAATAGTCACAGGACACGTGTCCTGTGGCCTTTATAAGTCCTCCCCACCATGGAGAGGAGATCATTACCCCATATACTAATGTCACTTTATCAGAACTTGTGTGTCACACAAAGGATGATAAAAAGGGAAGTGAGATGTTCTCATTTCTCTTGAATCATGACCAAGATTAATTCCATTAGGTTCTATTAAACCACCAAGAATTATATGAAGTTAACCTTCTGTGATCACAGTGAAATTAACCCATAACATATTCAACTGGTCCAGCAATTTCGGTGGGGTGGGGTGGGGTGGGGTGGGGTGGGGTGGCTTATTCAACAGCACTATTGCCTAGTCAACACCACTATTGGACTTTATTGTTAAAAATACTATTTTACCCTTACTTTCTATATTTGTAATCGTGTATTCTTAGTTATTAGGTCTTTCTCTTCAACCTTTCAAATTGTTCTAAATATTCTTTATATTTTGATAATTTTTCAAAAGCTCTAGGTTGATCTTCTTTAGTTATATATCTAAAAGCAATTCCTTCTCAAACTTCCTCTCCTATACTTTCGTATTCAGTTACGATATCTTTGATTTTCTTTATTTGTTTATAGGTATCTACAGGATCAAATTCTATATTATGTTTACAAGCATAGTCAATATCAGAATATATTTCTCCAAGTTTTTCTTGGCCAACAGGAAGTATATCTTCAGATTTTTCAATTATTTTTAGTAAAAATGAAATATCTTTTTTATCTAAATATATTTTAAAACAACAATCAATGGATGCGGATGCTTGTGAAGTGTTCATAAAAATCAATAGTAATTAAAGCATAAACATATAAAAGTAGGTAAATAACTTACAGTAATCGAAATAAGTAGGCTTTCCCTCCAGTATGTCTTTATAGTTGTCTTGCATGTACTTAATCAATCTTTAGAATCAGATGAATATTTGAAAGCATTTGGGTCCACAACTGCTTCCGTAAAATGCTTTTCAATTAAGGTTGTATTTCTCACTCTAGAGAACTAGCTGTGTTTCCACATACGCTATCTCACAGTATTCAGAGTCTCCATTTTCACCTCTATTCAAACTCTTTTCAGAATCAAGTTCTTACTTAGAACGAAATTTTAAAAGATAAACTCACACACAAGGTGCTACAATCTTGTTAGAAAACTGCCATTTTTCCCGAAAACATTCATCAAAGATGGGTATTTTGGAATGCCAAACATCTATTCAAAAACAATGATTTGAAAATCTTTTAAAATCTCTATATTACTGCAAAAGAATCATGAGAAACTTAAATAAATCATTTTATGAAAGCTTTTCATAACAAACTTCATCTTAATATTCATAAATTGAAATAGTACATGCTTACACACTATATTTACATACCTTTGGTACTCACCTTATGAAGCTTAAAACTCCTTAAGTGATTACCTTATTACAAGCTTTGCTATCTCCAGATTATCTAATATTTCTGGATACAAGTGGTGTATTATAGAAGTAGTTTTTTCCCACATGCCTATCTTCTCTATCTTCCTCCCTTATATAGAGGTCTTGAGGAATCTTATCTTCAAAGGTGTCTGCCATCCTCTTTTGTTGGTAGTGTTAGCTGGCCTTATCTTTTGAGTTGGTCCATGACTTTTGTCCACTGGTGGGTGAAGGATCATAATCACATCGACTTCTTTGCATTATCTTTCGTTCTATAGTGACCACAGTTTTTCTTTAATAAAGTAATTTATTAAAGTAGTGATAAAGGGTCACTATCTTGGCTCCATTACTTTTCCATTCGCGAATCAAAGAATTCCGCGGAGAATTCTTCACTGTTAAGAGATGCTTGGCTCATATCTTCTATGACACAATGCTCACAATGGTGTAGTCTCAGAGTATCTTGCACAGTTCTTTTACCATATCTTCTGACCCACTTATTTGGTTTGAGATTATATTGGATAATAAATGGTCAAGAAAACATATATCTTCTTCCTTTGTGGTAATCCTAGCATTTGAGTAAATTTTATGTTCTTCAGACGGATAAATCCATATCTTTTCTTTTTCAGTGATTATCTGAGTTACATGCTCGAATATTTCTTTATACCATTTTGCTCTTCTGTAGGGCATCATATTTATGATATCTTGGTAACCATTTTTAACGATTTTTTGACTATTTGGCAAAAAATGTTAATTTATAAGTCCCATTTTAATAACATGGAATGATGGTTGCATAATTTGAAGAACAGGATCCCATTCCATGGTTGCTGAGTGGAACCTAATATATGTTGGTGCTTTTGATGACTTCAGTATATCTTTTTACCGCTTTCCTGACATCAATTGGAAGCTGAGCTATTTATCTCAGATCTTTACTCGGATATATACAGAGTATATTTCCTATTTCAAAGAAATTTCGTACCCAATTGGCTGGTGCTCCTGGATAAAAGTTTATCTTGTTATATTTTCCGTAGTGGAGAGTTTTCATCCACTTTCCTATCTCAAAGTACCAATCGGACAGGATATTAAAAATAACAATAAAGAATATTACTTCTTCGTAGTTATCTTTTTTAGGAAATTTTACTTCATGGCATATCTTGACAATATCCTTCGGATCAATATTTTTGATAGTTAGCTTAGGTAAAGTTTGGCTTAGTGAAGAACTATCTTCGCTATTTTTGATATCTTGTATATCTTCCCTGATAGGAATCTTTTCCTTACCAATAATAGGTTTAAGTACTCCCTGTGAAGGGGTTCCTATTACCTTATCTTCTTTCTCTTTATCTTTGGGAAAAGTACTAGTATTTAATGGTTCATGTAAAGGAATACTAGATTTGGTACAAGTAACACCTGCCTCAAAGGCTATATTCATTTTGCCTTGAAAGTTATCTTGTATATTTTGAATTTGTGCTTCCAAGTAGGAGACTTTTATCTCAAGTATCTGGATTTTTGCCTTTAGTTGATCTAGCTCCATCCCTGCTAAGATAATTAGGAAGAAATTTAGTTTCACCTTCTATATGTTCAATATCAAATTTAAAATAAGAAAACCAAATCTGAATCCTGATAATTTATCTGTTGTCAATAGACGGATCAACATTATTTTTCAAAAATGATTTAACTTGAGTGTTATAAGTTCTAATTAAGAACTTCTTTGGTAATAAATAATCTTCATATTTTTGTACTCCTCGCTTTACAGCAATGAGTTCTTTCATGTTCGTCTCATATCTTGTTTCAACTTCTTTGAATGTTCCTGATGTGTAACCTGCAAGTATTTCAGAACAAGAACAATTCTTTTCACATTTATATTGTTTATGGTTCTTTTTAACTTTTAGTACCGCACCCCAGTAATTATCTGAAGCATCAGTTTCAAGAATAAAGAAATCTTCTTCTTGTGGAATTATAAGTTTATGTAAGACCTTTAATTCTTCTTTTACCTTCCTTATATTTTCGCAGTCTTGTTCTTCCCAAGACCATATTACATTCTTTCTTAGCTTCGGAATAAAATAATTTTTTAACTTGGCACATTTCTCAATGAATCCTTCATCATAATTTAATATACCAATGAAACTTTGTAATTGTATTTTATCTTTGATTTCATCAGGAAATTCTTGAAGTTTTTCGCCAATATGAGATTGTAATTGCAATTCTCCTTCTTTTATGAATAATCCTAAAAATTCTATCTCTGTTTTAGCTATTTCAGCTTTCTTTTGAGAAAGCGTAATACCATGTTTTTTCATAACGTAACAAAATTTCTCAAGATGTTCAATATGTTCATTTATATCATTTGAATGAATAAGTAAATCATATATGTAAGCAATGCAAAAATGAGTGATTGGTTTGATTACTTCATCTATTCTTCTCTGAAATATCTGTGGTGCATTTTTTAACCCAAATGGTATTACATTCCATTCATATTGTCCTAAAGAATTGGGGGTGCTAAATGCAATTAGTGGTTTACTTTCCTCTATAAGTACAATTTGCCAAAATCCTGACTTACAATCGAATTTTGAGAACATCTTCTTATTCTGTATCTGTTTAATAAGGGTGTCCTTATTAGGCAAATAATATCTATCAAATTTGGTAACTTCATTTAACTTCTTATAATTTATCACCATCCTGGCTTTTCTTCTTTTTATCTCACTATGTTTTCTAACCATAAAGGCTGGGTTGCTATGTGGGCTTTTGCTAGACCTAATCAATTTGGCTAGTTCTTTTATTTGGTCGCTAAATTCTTTTTGGTCTTCCACACTATATTTCATTGGTTTGACTCTTACTAGTGTCTGGATTGATTAGTTCTATCTTTGCTTTTATTTTATCTGTGTTCCATTTTTCTAATGGCTTTTCAGAATAGGTTTTAGAAATTTCTTTTTTCAATTTTTCTAATTTATCTTATGTTGTCATTTTCAAAACTGTAATTGGTTTAAATTTTTCTTTACTCCAACATTCACCACACTAGGTTGAGAAGCTCTGATGATTAATTTCTTTGTATGCTATGCTAATAGCTTTAGTTATTTTTGGGGTAAATATCTTGTGTGCACAAGGAGTTGTGAACATATATTTGTCAATATATTGTGTAAATGGTGAATAATTTAATAGGAAATTTTGTCATAATAAATTATCACATCCAATTGTGGTTGACATATATGTTGTATTAACAAATACTTCCCTAAATGATATTAGAAAATGTACTTGTGTAGCATATTTGCTATATATTACCTTGTTTCCACCTGCTGTTGTAGCGGTGATAATCTTCTTTGAATCATATTTCCAATATTCAGATAGTAGTACATTTGGTAAGCATAAGCTTATAGTACTCCCTGTATCTAGATAAGCATGAAATTTAATTCTGCAATAACTTCTTATATTGAGTATTATTTCAATATATGGACTCATAGGATTAGTACTAACTATTCTTTCTATGATAACAATGATTTCATATTTTCATCTATTCTTGAAATGATGATTGGATTGTCATCAACTGTTATTTTCAAATATCCTTGACAAATTTTGTAAGGACTAAATTTCTCAAGGAAGTTCATCCCTAATAGTATAGGTGAACGATTGACTCTATATAATTCATCTTTATATATAATTATTTCTTTAGTATATTCTTTCGGATCCATTCCTACAAATATAAGAGGGAATTTTACATAATTTTTTATCTTAAGATTATTTCCCAAATAATCCTTGAATATATATGGTTCCGGTAATTCAAAATCTAATAGATGGCTAACAAATTTAGCATTTACATGACTTTTATATGCTCCAGTATCTATAAGGACAAGAAGATTCTTCTTGTATCCTTCTTGATTAGCATACCTTGTTTTGATGTAATATTGAGAACTTGATGGTTCAGCAATACTTAGTTTTCTAAGTTAGCTTATCTTAGGGCCATGTCTGGAAAGGAATCTTGCAATTAGATTATCCTTTTCTAGACTGGCATTATTCCTTCTTATCAGTTTTCCTTCAGAATTGATTTCTTTTGCTTGTTTGTGAAAATCAAGCATTATTTGTTCTAGTATGGTAATTTCATGTTCTTGATATTTCGTAGGAGGTATATATTGAGCTAATTCTTCAAGAATTTTATGTATGATAATATTATCAGTTATCTTTCTTATATTATGGTGATGGCTAGTACTAAAAGCAAAAAATGATTTTATGCTAATACTAATAGTCTTACTTTTTCGCAACATTTTTAGGTTTCCAATTCTATAATATAGATTGAAACTTTGGTCAATATTTTCATCAATTAGTGATACAGCATAGTTTGGTTTTACTATAAATATTATCTTCTGGTAAACTAGATTTCCTACTACAGTTCCTAATAGAGCATCTATAGGATCTTGTAAGATTCTATTGTCCATGCAATATCTTTCTATTGGTATATTCATACCTTCTCTAAAGAACCTTTTTATCATGATTTGAATTCCTCCTATCTCAACACATTTTAACTTGCTTCTTATATTTTTTGGAATTGTAGATAACTTTTGTCTTAACTATTCTTTTGTGATTATGGGGATTCTTGCTTTTCCTATTGTATCTTCTATATTGATAGATATTTCTTTATAATTCATGCTTACAATTGTTTTATTTACTCTAGGTAGTATCCCTAAAAATCATTGATGGAATATATCTTTCTCTTGTAAATCTAATATCTTCTAACATCAAAGGTAAGTTCTTGGTTTATTCTTTCTATTGAGTCTTCAACTTCCTCATTTGCTTCTACTTCTATTTCCTCGTCTATTTCTTGTATTTCTTGATTCATATATATAATCTCTCATAATCTTCCTCTGATGAAGATGTATCTAATTCATAAATACTACTACATTCACTGCTTAAATGTTCAAAATATTCAATTGGCTCTATATCACTATCATCTTGCAACTCTTCATAAATTCTAAGAGTTTTTACATTCTGTCTATTTTTCCTTTTAGGACATTGAGGGGTAATGTGTCCTTCTTCATTGTAGATGAAACATCTACATTTCTTGATGTATTTTGGTTTAGGCTTTTCAGTCCAATTCTTTTTCTTGAAATATTTTTTATGTGGTTTGAAGTTTCTTTTCTTGAACTTTTTGTAGTTTTTGAATTTTCTTTTATGTTTCTTATATGGTTTATATTTCTTTTTATAACATCCAAATTGTTCAATTTAGCCTATATCTTTGTAGCAACACAAAGAGTTTCTTCTTATTTTGTATGCTTTCTTGCTTTCTAAAGCTTCTCTACACCAGGTGCTTATCATTCTTTTTGTAAATTCAATCATACTTCCAAGACTATCTATATTTACACCTTCTTCTTCTCCAAGAGGTAGTAGTTTCTCATATTCTTTTAGTAACTTAATTCCCCATGGGAATGGTAATTTTGTAAAATAAGACCTTAATATGGGTTTATTTTCTTGATAGTCTCCTTGGTTCAATATATAGTATATTTCTTCGAATTTACATGTGTATCTTTCTAGTTCACACATACCACATATCTGTAAATTTTCTATTGCTATCATTCCTTCATTATACTCTTTATGTTTCCTAGTTTCTTCATTGGCTGTAAATATGTTTCCTAAGAATTCTATTGTCAGGGTTCTTTCAAATCTTTTTAATATTTCTTGTATATTTTGCTCATTCAAAGTATTTCTGTTATCTAATACTTCAGTTGTATTTTCTCCATATTTTGTTCTCTTTTTTATATTTTCTGGTAACTTCCTCCACCATTCAGATACAATTCCTTTGAATGTATGTTCTATAAACCCGAAGGCTGTATATGTTTCCCATTTGTTAAATTGTATAGCTAAGTCAGTACTTTTCATCCATGTTTCAACAGCTTTTTCTTTACCTATACAGTCAAGATCTAACCATATCCCTGTTGTGTGAATAGGTTCATTGTAAGATTTCATTGGGTTTATTTCTTTTATGGATTGTTTTCTTATATTCCCAGCATACCTTTTTTGTGTTTTTCTATATTGATTAATGCCATCCTTATTAGGTATTGGTATACCATAATTATATTCATATTCTTCATCACTACTAAATTCTGTTTTTATATTATGACTAGATAATGGATTTGTATTCATCTTTGTATTTTCCATTTTTTCAGTTAATTCTTCTAACTGTTTCTTATATTCATTATATTCTTCACTAGTAGATTCTAAGAATTTTTGTTCCAATTCTTCAACTTTTGATTTTTTCCTTTATCAAGATTTTTCTGTGTTATCCTGAAATCTTGAGGTGGATTAATTATAATCCTATCTTTTCTCTTAAGATTTTTATCTAAAAGAGCATTACCTATTTGTATATGATATTCTAGATTTTCCAATCTTTTATGTATATCTTCAAAATTTTTGTTTGCGCTATTTTTAGGTAAATAAGGATAGCTTGGTTTTTTGTGTTTTTCAACTTTTTTCAAAAATTCTTCAATTATATTTTCTTCATCCATTATATTCATCATTATTTTAGGTTCGTTACATGTCTCTGATACCATTTCTTATCGAGAGGGCACAGCAGAATTATCTTTATAGATATTTAAGAGATTACAATAAAATACGTAAAATTGATGATCTTTTGTTAAAGTTTTTTCTTCAATAATTATATTTAATTCTTCGATTCTTCTTTCTAGATGAAAAATCTTTCTTTGTATATCTTTTTCAATTTTGATTGCTTGATTATCTATATGAGCATTTCTATTTTTTAATATTGGATCTAAATATTCTGTAAAGAATCCTTTTAGATCTTTTCTTTGATAATTTAATATACTATATGTTGAGTTCTTAAATCAATAAAATCTTGTATAATTTTAGGGGTTAAATCTATAAAAAATTCTGGATTCATAAATTTTTGGGGCTAATTTGAAGTTTCTAAATTTTTTAGTGGCTTTGATTGCAAATTCTATGTACGGGGGTATTTTAGGTAGTTTCTATTATCAAAATGGCCGCCATTTTGGAAAGGCCATAGGATCATTTGGACTATTTTCATGTATTTCCCATTTTGTGGTCCTGTCTATCAGCACAATTTTTAGTTTTCATCACACTCCACACCAACAATCTAAACCAGCAAAAATCAAGAAAATCATTTCAACCCAGAGCAAAAATGGCTGAGTGTGAAAACCCAATTCGTTTTGGAATCATGGGTTGTGCACAGATTGCCAGGAAAGTTTCTAGAGCCATAACAATGGCTCCCAATTCCACTCTTTTTGCAATTGCAAGTCGTTCAATCGACAAGGCAAGACAATTTGCAGTCAGAAACAATTTATCAGAAGAAGTGAAACTTTATGGGGACTACAACGACTTGTTGGATGATCCATGTGTGGATGCTGTTTACATGCCATTACCCACTAGCCTGCATCTTAAATGGGCAGTTTTGGCTGCTCAAAAAGGGAAGCATTTGCTTCTGGAGAAACCCTCTGCTCTTCATGTTAAAGAGCTTGATAAAATACTGGAAGCATGTGAATCTAATGGGTTACAGTTTATGGATGGAAGCATGTGGTATCATCATCCGAGGACTGCGAAAATGAAGGATTTTCTATCTAATTTGGAGCTATTTGGACGAATCAAAGCAGTAAGTCTATCCATATTATATTAGTTCTGAGTTGTTTTGTGCGCGCGCGTGTATTTCTGCATGTTGAGACGAAGCCTTCTTGTGGGTCTTCTAACAGTCAAGTCGTGAGCACTGGGAATTATTTACAGTTTCCTATTGATTGTTATTATTTGAGTTAGATTTAATTTTTCTGGAATGATTCAGGTACAACAGAAGACAAAATTTAAATAAATAAGTTTATCTCCTCTTTTAACAGTAAGCTTATTGTTATGAGAACCGATAAAGGTCTTGAGTCGAGGTACTGTGTGCTGTAGCCATGAAAACTTTGCTCGTCTAAGCCCTTTTATGGGAAAAAAAACGAATTTACTGCCCTGACCTGTGAAATATCACCCAGATTACTTCGAAACCAGGTTTCAAATTGTAATCTGTATCCTTTATCAGACCATGAATAGCCTAAGCTTTGAGCTAGTTATACAGTTCGACCATCACTTTCGGAATTATCGGCTTTAGATTTTTTAAGCTGACTGTCAAGTAACATACACTAAAGCTTTTCAGACCAATTTCATCTTCAAGGGGAGAGATTTTTGGGCGTACTTTATTTTCTTAGGAGGCAAGGGGAGTATGAGGGAAGACACTACATCTACCTTCTTACAGATAGTAGAAGTAGAATAGATCTATTGGAATTGATACTGAAATTTTACTTGGTGATGACTACTGATTTCCTAGTTATCCACATCCCCCTGATAGTTGAAAGATTTTCCAACATGGTTCAAGGTAATATTGAAACTATGTTGAATTGTTGATCAAATAACAGAGCAGAATTCACTCCTATTATAGTGATATTTATTTCAGTGGCTGATATGATATGTGTAGATAATGTACTGATAATCAATTGATTGCCATGTCTTTCTATTGTTATCAGATCCACAGTTCATCATCTTTTACTGGAACATCTCAGTTTCTTGAAAACGATATTCGAGTAAAACCAGATCTCGATGCCCTTGGTGCACTAGGAGATGCAGGGTGGTACTGCATTGGTGCCATATTATGGTCTATGAACAAAAAACTACCAACAACAGTCACTGCTCTACCTGCCATAGCCCGAAACTCGGCCGGGGTCATCTTATCGTGCAGCGCATCTTTATACTGGGACGAAGGCAAAACTGTAGCAACATTTTATTGTTCCTTAATTTCACAAGAAACCATGGATTTGGCTATATGTGGTTCTAATGGGACACTTCGTGTTGAAGATTTTATAATCCCTTACGAAGAGAGTTCTGCGGCGTTTAGCTTTACGTCTGGGGCTAAGTTTGTGGATCTTCATATTGGGTGGAATGTTAAACCTCAAGAAGTTCACGTGGATTGTAAGTTATCACAGGAGGCGATGATGATTCAAGAGTTTTCCAGGCTAGTCAAGGGCATAAAATTATCCAGACTTAGACCGGATAGCAAGTGGGCCAGTACGACCAGAAATACACAACTGGTGCTGGATGCAGTAAAGAATTCCATAGAGATTGGTTTTAAACCTGTTCAGATGTAAGATGTAAGCAGGCGTTCTCTAAACTGGTTTTCTTAGCAATGGGTAGAGGATTTTTCACAAGGTTCGATTTGCATAACAAGTTTTGATGCTAAAATAAGGTTGTAATGTGCTCTGTCATTACCATGTCTTCGGCATCTTTGGAATTTTTTTAGCTTCTTATAACAGCTACATAAATTTACGATTATATGGTTAATGACTTTCAACTAGTTCTTCAACTCCTGATCTTAAAGTTCTTTTTTTTTTTTTTTTAATAAAAGCCACCTGTGTCTAGGTGGGGGTTTGGCATTGACTCCTAACCTTATAGTTAAGACATAATAAGTGCTCTATTATAGATGCCTAACCACCACTGAATTTGATGAAATTATAGATTTTTTATGTGTAGCAGAGGACAGAACAGAAATGAGTTCAAAAGAGCTTCTAAAGTGCTCCATTGCTGTCATTCCAGGAGAAAAAAACATAGCATTAAGAAAAGGGTTCGAGGAGGCTAGAAGCATAGAATCCATAATGTTGTCAATGGGTCTGTTTTCAACCTGATTTCAAATCCGATTTGAATCCTCTCATGGTCTAATTCTGCTGATATGTGAAAATTAATTCATGATGCAGTTCCTACAGTTACAACAATCCAAATAAAATGTAATCTTGATCAAATCTATAGAGAGTGATTTGACAAAGATCTAAGCGGAAGTTGAACAGTTGCATCAATTATGTCAGGATTAGGAAAATCAATAAGTCAGTCTGACTTGCAACATATGTGTTGATCCAAAGCGGTTCTTGATTACTAGTTAGTATTACAAAGGTTAACAGTACAACTAATAATAGTAGCTCATTACTTTAAATGAGACTGAAATTAGTAACAATGGTCTAGTGATGAATAAAAAATAACATAAGAATAGACCAAATTTAGATTTTGTTACATAGACAATATTTCAGCCTTATCTCGAGAAATATTTATGTCTATTACGAAGATTGTACTTTTTTGTAATTGCACTGGTTTGAATTGAATTCTCTCCAACTTCCTCTGCAAATACGTAGTCGGGATCCTCTGATTTTTCTACTTCTTCTGGTAACTCACTGTCAACCCACAAAGACCAGTTCATGTCACTATCCTCGTCCATGTCCAATAATAATTCTTTGTTGCTTAGCAAGCCATTAATCTTGTCACTAAGTGTTAACAGCATCTGATGGTTTAGCATTTCATAGTCTCTGTACAATTTCCAAAATATATTTTAGACATAATACACAAATGTCTAATGCAGCACATTACCTGAAGATAACTTATAATCGCAATTACAGTCTTCTACCTGTATGTGTTAATGGCATACAGAAGTTGGATTGTGGCCAGAACCAAGAAAAGTGACCTAAGAGAGCTTATTATCCATCCCATTTGTTCAATATCATATGTTGCACAGCGAATTATGATAACCTCGATAAGAAATGTGACACACAATCCTGCAAACAAGAACTCCATTAGGGAAGTCAAAATGAATTGTATAACTTAAAGTTTTGCTTCAATTAGAAGTGTGATAATTACCTATGTAGAGCCTGGGTCGCACGTTGTATGTTTGCTTCATACCAGTAAATACGTAGAGCAGAAATATTATTAATATATAGAAGAAGATAGCTTTAATTACTCTAGATTCAAGCAGCAAAGCATTATGCAAGGCAAAAAGCTTGTCTATGGCTATGAACATGCTGGCTTGCTTCGATTCAAAAGCTTCCTGTAACATAATGTTGAAAAGTGAGAAATGCTATGAAGAAAATCGATTAATAAACTGCTTTAAAGAGGATTTCGTTGAAAAATGCCACACCTGAGCTGCTAATATTGTCTTTGAATTTTCAACTAGGTGATCATGAGCCTGTTGAAGTTGTTCTTGCCGCTGAATAAGTTCCTCTTGTTGGTTCTTACCAAATTCTGCCAATTGTTGCAAGGTACCCCTTTTAACATATGAAAAATTGTAGTAAGTGCATACGAATTCAATCCAGGTTTGAAACTAATATACCTTATGATAACACACTTTTCTATCTGTTTACCTGTTCTCTTCAAGTGCTTGAGACTGAAATTTGGTAAGAAACTGAAGACCTTCAAGTGCTACTGTTTGAGCATCCAAAAGTTGTTTTTGTTTATCCAAAGAATTTCCCGTCATATTCTCAATATCGTCAGCTTTATTCTGCAGAGTCGACATTTTTGAAAACATCTCTTCTCCGACTTTACCAATCTCCTTCTCTATTTCTACCGTTTCATCCCTCAAGTTATTAATTTCGATTCCCAAATTGTCATAAGAATCATGAAGCATTGATATCCCTTCATCTAGCTTCTCTTTCATTTTCTTTTGACCTTCACTTAACTCTACCTGTGAAGCTGCTATTCCCTTGGATTGTTCATAGACTACCTCTGTGTACTTCTTTACAACGTATACATGATTCTCAACATTTTTCGATGTTTCTGCCACCTGTTGTGTTTGGACATCAATGGAAGCCAAAGAATTATGAATCTGTTTCGAGTTTTGCAATAATTCCTTCCCTCGTTCATCAATGCTTTCAAGTTTTTTTTCTGCATACTCAGCAGATCTTTTCAATTCGTTTACCAATCTCTCAGTTTGATGCTTGAAGGCATGGATCCTGCAACAATTTTGAAAATATTAACTCAAAAATGGAAAAAGATCAACAAATCTAGGAAATTTCTTTCCAAGCTAAGAGAGAAGGGAAACTTACTGTAACTGATGACACATTGTATGGATTTGAAGGAAAAACTCTAAGAAAACCTTGTGGGAATCATTGTTCAATTTCTCAAGGCATTTCTTCATGGGATTTTTTCTTGAATCACAGAGAGGAAAGGCAGGCCGTCCAGTGTGCTGTTGAAAGCAATCACTAAGATCCCAAGCCAGTTTATATTTCAATTCTTCCTCTGCAACAATCTTTGAACATCCTACTGATAAGTCTTGGTATGCATTCAACGAGCACGATTTTGATGAACGCATAGCTAGTTTAGCGCTCTCGACCAAATTCACTCCCTTTTCATCGTTTTCTAGAGTTTTAAGTGCAAATTCAGCACCGACAGCATCGGAAATCATCTGATTCTGTGAAGGGTTATAAGTTTCTTCATCATTAGAAGAAAACCACCACCCACACCACGCTCCGTGTACTTGTGATAGCAAAATCAAGAACAAAATATATAGATGTTTCATTGCAAATCTATTCTTTCAAACAATATAACCTGCAAACACAAAAATACAGTGCTTAAGTTGAATACATATTGATCTTCAAAGGGGACTGAGACTTGGCGCACAAGTTATGGCGATTAAGAAAAGAAGAAAGTGACATTCTGAACTAATGAATGTTAAATTTAAATATTTTTTATTCTCAGGTTTATTTGTTTCCTTGGCAGGATCATGGGTTTCTATATATCATTATTTGTAAAGATTCCATATCAAAACTGCAAAAATAAACATGTAATTAATATTTTGATGCTAAATCTTCCTAATTTAAAAACTTCCCTTTTATTGACAGATATGCCCCCAAAAAATAATTAAAATCATAATTACCTTGAAGGCTTTGGCAATCAAGTTGAGAGACCCCACTTCATTACTATGCAAAAATATATATTATGTTACGTCAAACTGTTTTTCCCTTTGAAGAGGGCTGGGAAAAAAAGAAAAAGAATGGCATCCGTTTGTTTCATTTATGATTTAATTGTCGTTGTAATTTGGCGGGCGGTGTTTCAGTTTCTGTTACAAAAAGATGTCTTTTTGAATCCAAGGGTCATCTAATTTACTTTTTTTGCCTTTTTTTTATTAAATATAAATAAATTAATTTTATTTCTTTACTTTTATTATTAAATGAAATTCGAGGTTTGTAAATATAAATGGGCCAAATCCAAACGAAACTGCTCTAGATAAGCCCAAGCCCAATTAATATTTTAAAAATGATTTGTTTCAAATTAGGTCAAAACAATTTTTAAATTTGTCAATAAGTCATTCTCTTTTGCAATTTTTTATATTAATTCCAAATTTATCCTCATGATTTATATTTGTCACATACATTACCCTTGGCACTGCTCTTACCACCACCGCCACTGCCGTTGCCGCCGCAGCCACCACCACCACCGCCACTGCCGCCGCCGCCGCTACAAACACACGGCTGTAATTTTAGAGGCAAGTTAAGTTTATACATGGGGTTGCAATAAAGAGGGCCAGCTTGGTTATGGCACCTTTAACTCAGTGTTGAACTACATCCCTAGAGTGGTTAAATACCTAATTGGAGTTGCTGTAGCTAAGTATCACACTATTGTTCTAGGATCTGATGGAGAGGTATGTCAAAAATAATCAACTACTTCTCTTATTATTTTAAAGAACACTGGAAATTATCTATAGCCTATGGTTATTGTTGTTGAACTCTATCATCTAGCAGGTGTTTACTTGGGGCCACCGTCTTGTCACTCATAAACGTGTAGTCATTGCGAGAAATATTAGAAAAATTGGGAATACAATACTGAAGTTCCATCGCAAGGAACGCCTTAATGTAGTTGCAGTAGCTTCTGGGATGACACACAACATGGCTCTTATTGATCTTCGATGTCTGTAGGTTTTATTTATTTTACTTTATGAAGTGTGGCTTTCATTTGTCGAAAATTTATGTACCAAACATGGTAGTATTTTGTTTTTATATAGTTGTATTCTTTGTGTGGGGGGAATGTTGTTAGCATATCTGTTGGGGAGTAATGGATTGGTGCTGTTACTGTTACTGTTACTGTTACTGGAATAAGAACTAGAGGTAGACGATAATTAATTGATTGAAGAGGAGGTTAAATTAAATATTTCTTCATTCGAAGATCTTTTATATCAAGAAAATACAAAACACTTTGAAGAAAATGGTGGCACAATTCAACATGAGGAAGTATAAGAGAACCCACCTAGCAATTCATCTTCATCTGCAGAATGAGACGAAGAAAAAAACAGTGGGTCGACAGAAGTGGAGCAAGAAGAGGATTGTAAAGTAATAATAAGTGGAGTAGAGTGGCCATGAATGTAAATAGCAGCTTGAATTTCTGTATGGATGATATTGTATTATAGAAAACAGTATCATAATAAAACAGCATCATATAAAATAGTATCATTATATTAGTTGTGGCCATGATTTGCTGCTGTAAATAGCAACTTGATACTGTGTTATAGAAAACAGTTTGATACTGTATTATAGAATAACAGCTTGATATTGTATTAAGTTGGTCATTAAATTATTCTTTGTGTTGTTTGATATTATATTATAGAAAAATAATATCACAAATAACAGTATCATAATAGAAAACAGTATCATAATAAAACAGCATCATATAAAATAGTATCATTATATTAGTTGTTGCCATGATTTGCTGCTGTAAATAGCAACTTGATACTGTGTTATAGAAAACAGTTTGATACTGTATTATAAAATAGTAGTTTGATATTGTATTAAGTTGGCCATTAGATTATTCTTTGTGTTGTTTGATACTGTATTATAGAAAAACAATATCACAAATAACAGTATCATAATAGAAATGATCATAGAATTCGCATACGTGCTAAATTTTTTTATTATAATATGTTTTCAGAATGGTCTCGATGAACCGGTCAAAACCAGTCATTTTGCCACTGCGTTCAATAGATTTTAGCCGTTTAAATCGTCTCTTTAACTTAAAATGACTATCTTTAATATTTTTTTTAAACAGTATTATACATACTAAAATAATATTACAAACAAATTTATCTTAATCTATCAGTATCATACATGAAAGTATCTTAATAAAATAATATCACATACACATTATCATACATTAAATAACATTATCATAGATTAAATAATAGTATCATATGTTGAAATATTATCATAATAAACAATATCAAAAATAAAAGCATAAATAAAACAGTAACATAATGAAACAGTATCATAATAAAATTATATCATACAAAATAGTATCACAATAAAACAGTATCACTGAATTAGCCTTTTTTTTGCAATTGTAGGGGTATGTTGGTCTTTTAGTGCTAAGATGTGAGTTTAATTGAATTAAGTTTTGACCATATGACTTTAGAACCCATAAGTACAACAACAATGACCGGCATTGAATTTTTCCCTACTTTAAAATTGATGCCGTGATTCAGGTCCACACTATAGCTCACTTGTCTTCACAAGTGAAAAATTAGACCATAACTCTATTTTCTAATATTAATGATATTTAACCTACTTAATCAAATACATAATAATAGAGAAAATTACACAAATAACCTAAAAAACAAACTATTTCACAAAATACTGTTGTTTTTTTTTTTTTTGGAATAATGCCATCTAGTCTCAGTGGTACTAGAATGCCAACAAGTACTTAAAAAATAAGTAGTACACATGTTACATATATATAGTATCTCTTGAAGAGAACCTTCGTATTTTTATATACTTCAGACCCATTTTGCAACACTAATTCAAATACTTTCGATACTCGAATAACAATAGATGATACTTAAACTTGATAATATTCCTAGACTCATAATTGTATCTTAAACTTCAAACACGCACAATTAGATGAGTGGTGAGTAGATGTGGAAGTATTAAGAGAAAATAGTCTTCATTTTTTACTCAAATCCTTCAAGTTTAAATTATTTGTTTTCCTAAGCATGTCCCATTAATTAAACAAAATCAATCACGGTCATTAAAAATACGCTAAAGTACCAATGTCAAAATAAAGGCTTGAAAAATAATCAAAAGTTATAAAAGTATGATTTTGTGCGGCCGTGTTAAATGATGCAAGAAACAATGGAAAAATTCTGATCTTATTCATTCATCTTAGAATGTGAAGTACACACATATATATAATTACAGAAATACAACAGATTAACTACTAATCCAACTAACTAGAAGAATAACTAACTAACTAACTAACTAACTAACTAACTGATCTTCTTCCTTCACTTCCAGCTGGATCTTCAGTTAATTCTTGACAGTCCCCCTCAAGAGGCACATAAATATTGTTTATGTTCATCTTGTTAAGAAGTTTATAGAATTGATTTGTTCCTAGAGCCTTAGTGAAGACATCTGCCGGCTGTTCTTTAGTGGAGATGTGATGTAGCTCAATTGTTCCATCCATAACTTTCTCTCTTACATAATGACAGTCTACTTCTATGTGCTTCGTTCTTTCATGGAATACAGGGTTTTTAGAAATATGTATAGAAGATAAACTATCACAATACAGATCAATAGGCTTTAAGAAATTAATCTTCAAGTCACACAGCAAGTAATTAATCCAAGCAACCTCAGCAACTGTCACAGCCATGGCTCTATATTCTGCCTCTGCTGAACTTCTGGAAATTGTAGACTGTTTCTTCGACTTCCAACTGATCAAGGAATCACCAATAAAAATGCAGAAACCTGTGATGGATCTCCTGGTTTCTTGACATCCAGCCCAATCACTATCTGTATAGGCTTTCAGTTTCAACTGCGATTTTGATGATAGAAAAATTCCTTGGCCCGGGGCTGACTTTATGTACTTCAGAACTCTATAAGCTGCTTGCAAATGTTTTCTGTTTGGTTTGTCCATAAACTGAGACAAGATTCCCACAGAGTAGCTTATGTCTGGTCTGGTTATATTTAAGTATAGAAGCTTCCCAACAAGTTTCCTATAGAATGTAGGATCCTCCAAAGGCTCTTCTTCAAAATTAACAAGTCCATGATTCATTTCAATTGGTGTTCTGCAGGGTTTGGCACCTAACTGACCATATTCTTCCAATAATTCCAGTGAGAACTTTCTTTGACATAGAGACATACCAATGCTTGATCTTGCTATTTCAAGACCTAAGAAATATTTCAATTTTCCCAAGTCCTTCATTTTGAAATAAGAGTACAATCTTTCCTTCAGCTCATCTATGGTAGATTGTTGTGCTCCGGCTATTATGATGTCATCAACATAAAGCAAAAGAGCCAAAAAATTGTTTCCACTTCCTTTGACAAAGAGTGAATAATCAGATTTCGATTGTGTGAACCCTTCTTTTAGTAAACACTGTGTAAATTTGATGTTCCATTGTCTTGAAGCTTGCTTTAAGCCATAAAGGGATTTCTTTAATTTGCATACTAACTTTCCCTTTTTCTGAAACTGATTAGGACTATCAGATTCATCTTCTTTCTCCCCTGGATCTGATATCCGAAAGGAATGTCCATATAGACATCTTCAACCAAATCACCATTGAGAAAAGCATTGTTAACATCTAGTTGGGATAAGGACCAGTTTTGTATGGCAGCCAAAGCTAAAAATACCCTTACTGTGGTATGTTTAGCAACACGACTGAATGTCTCTTGGTAATCAAACCCTTCTCTTTGAGTATACCCTTTAGCTACTAGCCGGGCTTTATGTCTGTCTACCTGTCCATTTGCTTTAAATTTGGTCTTGTAGACCCATTTACATCCAACTGTGGATTGATTAGGAGGAAGATGAACAATGTCCCAGGTCTGGTTCGCAGACAAGGCCTCAAGTTCAGATTGCATTGCCTTTCTCCAATGTTCATGCTGAATGGCTTGATGATATGTGTTTGGTTCAGGTGGTTGGGAAGAAATATTCAAGACAAAGTGATGAAAATTTGGAGATAGTTGAGAGTAGTTCATTACTTTTGATAGAGGGTGAGATGTGCATGAGTGGACAGTGGGAGGAAGTGTTGTGTGATAGTTTGTGAGATAGTTAGGAGGTTGTTTAAGTCTTGTGCTTCGTCTGGGATGGTGAATGGACTCGGCAGGATGTGGTAAAGGTTCAGAAGGTGGTGATAAAGGTTCAGCAGGCTGTGGAGAAGCAGGTTGTGGTTGAGAGGAAGATGATGGAACATTTTCTGATGGTAGTTCTGGTAAATTGTAGGCAGGAGTTGGAATATTGACTAATGGGGATGAGATTTCAGAAGAAAGATGAGATGAATTTGTAAATGGGAATGTAGTTTCATGAAATACAACATCCCTGGATATGAAGGTTGATTTGGAGCTGAGATCATATAACTTGTAACCCTTGAAACCCAAAGGATAACCGAGAAATATGCAAGATTTGGTTCTGGAATCAAACTTTCTTTTGTGTGGATTGGTATTGACAGCAAAACAAAGACATCCAAAAGATTTGAGATGATTGTAAAATGGTGGTTTGTGAAATAATACCTCATAAGGGGTGAGATTGTGTATCATTTTTGAAGGAGTTCTATTAATAAGGTATGTAGCAGTCAAAATGGCATCTCCCCAGAATTTGATAGGTAGATGTGCATGAAAAAGTAAGGCTCTGGCTGTGTTTAGGATATGTTGGTGTTTTCTTTCGACCACCCCATTTTGTTGGGGTGTGTAAGGGCAAGAACTTTGATGTATGATACCATTTGAGGCATAAAAAGTAGGCTGCATGAACTCCTTTCCATTATCAGTTCTGATGACTTGGATTTTTGTTTTGAATTGAGTTAATACATAGTTATAAAATTGAGGTAGTATTTGTGAAACTAAGGATTTGTGATGCATCAAATACACCCAAGTACATCTAGAAAAATCATCCACAATACTAAGAAAATAATAGTTTCCATTCAAATCAGATTGGGAATATGGTCCCCATATGTCCATGTGTACAATTTCAAATACAGCAGAGGAATTTTGTGTATGTAAAGGGAATGATACACGTTTTTGCCTAGCTTTAGGACATGTATAACAAGTATTACATGGAGGAAGTTTGGACAAAAAAGAAAATTTATTGAGAGATACATGTCCTAATCTATGGTGCCAGACTTTGGAAGTATCAACATTTGTATGGACAGTTGCTGCAGTTCTCTGTGACTGATTTGGGAAAGAATTTTGAAGATAGAACAATCCATTTGTGACTTTAGCAAGCCCAATCGTCATCCATGATGAAAGGGCCTGAATAAGACAACAATTAGATAAAAAAATTAGAGCAAGATCCTTTGAGGCTGTCAGTTTGCTTACTGATATCAGATTAAAGTTGAATGAGGGAACTAGAAGTACATTATGTAATGTAAGGACTGAATTGATTACTACATTACCAATGTGAGTGGCTGATACTCTGTTTCCATTAGGTAGAAGAACATATGAATTTGAAAGAGTAGTATATGAGTTGAAGGATTTTAATGAACATGCTATATGGTCAGTGGCACCAGTGTCCAAAATCTAGGAATTAGTAGAAAGTGAAGTAGACGTGAGGCATGTGGCTAGAGCAAAGGAATGTGATAATGTACCTGCAAGATTGGTAGTATGCAGATTCTCTATGGTGGGCAGAATAGAAGAATTGATAATTGGTGTACTTGGAGAAGCATTATCAGATGAATCATTCAAGAGGACAAGCAACTTCTGCATCTGTTGTTGAGATAAGCCTAGCTGAGACAGACCGGATGATTGATATGATGACTCCTCAACCACAGAATTAACAGCAGCATTCTTACCCTTGGTAAACTTGAAATCTGGTGGAAATCCGATGAGTTTGAAACACTTCTCCCTTTTATGTCCACGTTTTCCACAATAGGAACAAATCACATCCAATTTCCCTTTCTTCACAGCCATGGCAGAGGATAGCTCAGCAAAGCTTTGATGCTGAGTAAGATGTGCCCTCTGAGATTCCTCCCTGAGCACTAGATTATACACTTGATCCAGATTTGGAAATGGTTTCATCATTATGATTTGTGATCTTAATCCTTGATACATTTCATTCAAACCATTCAAAAATTTGAATACCAAATCCTTTTGATGTGAATTAATAAACTCTTGAAAACATTCTTTATTGCATTTTCCACATTTACAATGGGGCAGTGGTCTAAAGGCTCTCAATTCTTCCCATATGGCTGTTAATTCAGTGAAGTAAGTATCCACAGATTTGGTACCTTGTGAAGTGTTACTGAGTTGATACTGGAGATTGCAGATTTTTGAATCATCTGGTTGAGAAAAACGTTGTTGTAATTTATCCCAAATTTCGCTTGCATCGTCCAGGTAAAAGATGGTTGAAACAATAGGCTGTGATATTGATCTTAGCAACCAAGTCACAAGAAGATTATTGCACCTAATCCATGGAAGATAGGCTGAGTCAGTTGAAGCAGGTTTGGCAATGGTTTTATCCAGAAATCCTTGTTTGTTCCGGATAGACACTGCGAGCAAGAACGATCTCATCCAAGTAGCGTAATTCGTTGTTGTCAATTCAGGAGTGACAGCAACAGAGCTGTGATTTTCAGAGTGATGAAGGTAATAGGGTGATGATGAATCTTCATTGATGCTACGAGATTCTCCTTCTGCTGTAGATTGAGAATTCGCCATTGATGATATAAAGAAATGGAGAGGATGAATGAGAGAAATCCTATTCTCTAAGCTTTGATACCATGTTAAATGATGCAAGAAACAATGGAAAAATTCTGATCTTATTCATTCATCTTAGAATGTGAAGTACACACATATATATAATTACAGAAATACAACAGATTAACTACTAATCCAACTAACTAGAAGAATAACTAACTAACTAACTAACTAACTAACTGATCTTCTTCCTTCACTTCCAGCTGGATCTTCAGTTAATTCTTGACAGTATAAACATTAGATCACACATAGTAAAAATTATATATTACGGTCTCTCTCTCTCTCTCTCTTTCTCTCTCTTATAGCGTATGTAATATTTTTCACCTTAAAATAGTCGGAACAAAACTTGGTTTAGATATTTATGGATACTTAACTTGAGTTGTTGTAATAACCTTCTCGTCTTATTGCAACAGAAAAATATAAGTCAATGTTTTGCTTGGATTGGAGGTTTATTAATTTTATAGTGAAAGCATCAAGCATGATGTCAAAAGGTTGTAGCCTTTATTTTCATTTCAAGTGCAAACAAAATTACAAAAATCATACAATTTCATGGTCAAATCTTTGAAAGAAGCCCTCGAAATTTTACTTGAATAATTTACAGATCCAAAAGATTGAAGGAATGTTTCTGTATTACATTATCATTAAGGGGTTATGAAACTGTAGTTGAATGACAATTCTTCATTACATTATTAATGCTTTTTATGCAGTTTTTGTATTAAAAGAATCTATAATTATGCATAGAGTTATGCTACTTGTACATTTCCACTTCCTCATATTAAGTGGTGTTACAAGTGCAATCAGATTGCTACCCTAACGTTTTTTTATGTACTTAAGATATTTTAATTTATTAAAATCCAAAACAAAGTAGCAAGTATAAATTGATTTTCTCAATATTCATTGGCCCCATCCCATTCCAAAAGCCTTGCCACGGATCAGGGTGGTGGTGGAGATGCCCTTCCCTTCCCTTCATAAGCAGGGGATTAGAGCAAAGTCTTTATTAATTTAATTTATATCTCATGTTTATAGTTTTTTTCAACTCTCTTCTCTCTTATGAATTTGTAAATAGGGATATGGCATCAGGAGGGGGCGGTCCTCCCTGTCCATTCCTGTCCCAATCCCACTTACAGGAAGGCGGGGGCGGGTGCGGCTTCTCAGTTTAATTGACAACCCTTTTTCCATGTTTAGTACACTAGGCAATGGATAAATTTTATCATATACCTATTATCTTTAATCTATCGAATATTTATCTTGGGTGGTTATATTCATACAACAATTTATTATAAGCGCACCACATTTTAATTGTACTTAAGATCCTCAACTTTTGTTCATTGTTGCCATTATATTCTTAACGTTTTGTCATCGAATTCTTAGTTTCAACTTTCATTAATTAGCACATTTCATCATTAATTATGGTTTCTGTTGAGATATTTTATTTATGTGTTTTAAAATGAGGAAAAATATTTTATCGTACTTTTGTATCTATTGTTTTTTTAAAAATATGACAGACAAATAAGACTTTTTACGAATTTCCAACAAATGTTTTAGATAGAAACCATTAACAAACACAAGATGTGCTAATTAATGAAAATCTAAGGATAAAAATATGATAAAAAAAAGTTTGGGACATGAGTGCGATAATGTTCATAGATTAAAGATGTTAAATATAATTAAAATGTGATGCAAAAAATAAAAAGTATTGTTTAAATATAATTACCCATTTATCTTCTATCTATAATCTAAAGTACCAAACATACCCTTTATAGTTTTAGCTGAAAACATTGATAATTGGATTTTTGAGATAAACCTCCAGTCATAATTATGCTCTTTTGTAAAAACTAGTGAGCGCACGTGCGTTGTACGTAGTAGAGTAATAAATTTAAATTAGTAATGCAGAAAAGGGTTATCCTTTTATTCATGTCATAAATTAAGAATGTTTTAATTGTGCAAAGAGGTATAAATAAAGCAACATGCAATAAACTTATAAAAGCAAAGGAAAACATGCATTTTTTTATGAAAATATTTCAATTTTGTACTAATTTCTCTAGGTTATGCCATTTCAACATTTGCTAATGAATGCAGTAATGTAAAATATAAAAAACTGAAATTCAATAATTCAAAGGAAAATTAGAATCATAAAAGAGCAAATTGTAGCGGGACACAAATATTGTACATGTTGTTGTTTAATGTATTGAACGACATGAAAATGTCATAAACAGAAGTAATAACATTAGACAAACAAGAAATAAACTAAGTAGGGACTAATATTTCACTTCCACGCTATCGTTTGTAGACTTTAAGAATAAGTACTTCATTATCAATCAGCTCAAAAAGGCATGTAACTCCCATATAGATATTTTTAGTAGATGCATAATTAGCCCAGCCTATTTATAGACATCTTATCACACAATTTTGCCTGATATTAGTTCTGATATGCCATTTATTTGATGCAATATCTTGGATCACAATATTTTCTTTGTTTCTGGGTAAATGTGTTGTTGAAAAACTCACAGGGGTAAACTACAAAGTATGAAAAACGAAGCATAAAAAACTTATTAGATTAAGTAATTTTTATTTGAAATATAAAACTAATTGCATATGCTTATTCTATAAGTCAATTTGGTAATGATAATAATAGAGTGTAGCAAAGAACATAAGAACAACGTTTTATAATTTAAAATTTTCAATCTTCTAATGGCCTTGATTTCTTCTTGTCAAAGTTATTTGAAACCAATGATGACTTGAGTTCAGACATTTGTGATTTATCTATAAGTTGTTCATATGTTATTTCCATTGCTGAATTATCAAAGATTTGTACTTCGAAATTTGAATTCCCAGTGTACTTAAACATGACGAAGTAATCATTTCTCAAATTATGATGACGGAAGAAATGCTCTCATCCGCTACCCAGGAGCACCTGATCACCATTCTTTTCTATTTGAATATGACAAGTTATGTGGTTGTAATCAACTAATCGAACTTGATGATCTAGTTCGTTTGCAAAATATTTGGTAAAAACGTGAATGAGTGGCTATAGAACAAATATTATGATTAGTGCATTTTGTTGGAATGTTTTAATGCGTGTAATGAAGTAGGAATTTTTTGTTAATCTCACCAAACGGATGTTGTGATGCTCTGACATACGGATAGGCTGGTAGAAACAATGTGGATCTTTATAGCTAGAATCTCCACTTGACATAGCTTAAATTTTTCTAAATAAGTGAAAAAAAATGCAATATATGTTAACATACCTATAAAAAAAATATACAATAAAGATCTTTTTTTGTACATCTTGCAACTATTTTTTAGTTTTTTAGTATAATTGGTTTCTAGAGCACAAATGAAGCAACAAATAACACGAAAAACATAAAAAACAAAGTAAAGGAGGAAATAAAAAAACAGAATTAATCTTTGTTTGAAATTAAAAAAGTTAATGTTATTGACTTTTTCATGAATGCATTTATTACTAATTTACTAATTTAAATTTATCAGGAAAAATGTTTGTATGCATTACTAATTTAAATTAATGTTTGAGCCCATTATTTTAATGAGAATATAATATTTTAATGAGCAAATTCTATTATGAAAATTATAGCAGCAAAATGAGTAAATTCTATTACAAAAATTTCAGCAGCAAATTTTATACCCATTTATAGATTTATAGATGAACAGCAAATTCTATTCCGAAATTTTTAGCAGAAACCAGATAAATCAAAATTCCCAAGGACTGATCTTATTCTCAAAGTATGGCTTACTAATTGAGGAATATTGCTTAGACTTCTAAAAAACTTCGAATAAGGATTAACTTCTAAAATATTAATTAATTTTTGTAAAATCTCTCGACGTAGTCTATAGGGAAATATTTAGCCGATTGTTCAATTCATTTTCAATATCGTAAAAATACAATTGTAGAGACCATTGACAGGCAAGATATCATTGATATAATGAGAAATCTGTTATTGCACTCTGAAAATATAAATACCTTTATTTCTTTTACACAAATTATGATTATATTTAACACTAAAGGATGTGAATGCAAAATTACTATTGTAAGTTCTAATGTATGTTCTAAAATCTCTATATTCCTTTAACACTTTCGTAAACAACTCATATAATTCCTCGAGAACATCGACATTATGCAATTTAATTTTTTTATACGAACAACAAAATCATTTACTCTCTTTATGGAACTGTTTAGTCCCACAATAAGTATAAATCGTGGAGAATCTTAATATAAACGATGAAGTGGGATAGTCTGAACAATCAAAGCATTGTCAGACAATTGATTTTCTATGTAGCTTCTCGAACCATTACACACAGGTAAAAAAGTGCGAGAACTACCTGTGTATTTTGGAGAAAATAGTTCAACTTCAGATGCAACAAATTGGTCATTTTTTGAAGCGAAACCAACAAAAGCAAGGGGTTGACCCTATGCATATTTTTTTTAACCAATCAAAAGAAGAAACATGCAAACATGTTAAACTATACAGTAAGACAACAAATTTAAAACAACCAAATAAACACTATAATAAAAATTTTCAAATTAATAGAAGAAAACTCATAGAAGTATGACTAAACTACCAAATTTACTAACAAATGCAAACATCAACACTTTCAAAATGAAAATAGTCTACATACCTTGAACTATGTCTTTTACACCCTCAATTGGCTCATTGGAAACATCTATTATGTTATACAGACTACTTTCTCCAGTATGCACCGTATTATCAGTAGCTAGCACAACCATATCACCAAGTAAAAAAAACTGAAGAAAAAAGTTTGAAATAGCATTCATAAAAAGTCACTAAGAAACAACTAAGAATTGCTTACCTAAGAAACAAGAATTAATTAGCATGTCCCACTGTCGAGATCCTCAACAAAGGCATCCCATTGCCGAGGAAATCGACAATGGGACCCCATTACCGAGATCCTCAACAATGGGATGCCATTGTCGAGAAATTCGACAATGATTCCATGTTCATCTTTTCATTGGGGACAAAAAATGGTCTATGGTATGAATTCATTTGTACTATCCAAAAAACCTACTCCAAATATTGATAATTTTGTGCTCACTTGCCTGTTTGTGAGACGCCTGAATTTTCTCGTTCACATTTTTTTTCTTATTTCCTTCTTTTTTGCATTTTATTATTTCCTACGCCTATTCCGCTAAGCTCTTTTGTCATCCCACTATCAGATCCTCGACAATTGGATGCCAATGTCGAGAAATTCAAGAATGATGTCATGTTAATTTTTTAGTGTGAGACGAAAAAGGTTTTATGTTATGAATTCATTTCTAATGCCCAAAAAACTACCCATAGTTCTGTGTTCAAATGCTTATTTGTAACACGCCATGTAAAGTCAAAAGCCAAATCTGTGAGACGCCTAGATTTTCTCGTTTGCATTGGTACATTTTCTCGTACAACCAATTCTTGTCTACGTAGTTTCTTCTCTTTTGCATTTAATTCTCTTCAACGCTTATTTCGTGAGGCTCTTTTGTCATCCATCAGAAATTAATAAATAAGGATTTATCTAGGAATTTTTTTTTTCCAAATCAAATATCTACTATATAGAAGAAAAGGGATGAGACGTCACTACAAATCCTCATCAATGGAAATGAAGGACGGAGGACGCATCAATTTGCGAGGATGATAAAATCCGCAACTAAATGAGAAAAAACAGTGTTATGGGGATACTGAAGATGAAGATAAAGAATAAGAAGAAGGAGAAGTCAGGGAAAATAGTTGTTCGAGAGTACGAGAAGTAGGAGGTATGGAAAAATAGGGGCAGTACCAATCTGAAGAAAGAGTAGACACTGGTGCAGACGACGCGGGGTAGATGGAAAGGATGTGAAGGCGCGAAAAAAAAATATAAAAGAAAACCTGACACAAAAGAAAAAGTATGGGCAACTCTTGAATTTAGTTACTAAGTAACTAATGCCATTTCTTCTTTAGTTAGGAAGTAACTAAGGCCCATTTCTTATGAATAGTGCCAGTTACATTGGCTCTTTTAGTATAACTAGTGGAGTGCATGTGCAAAAGCACGTGTTTTATTTTAATTAAGTATTTAATAGCGTGACCATTATTTGTGAGTTTTTTAATTATTTTTTTAGTTATGAAAGGCTGAGTAAAATATGTATTAAAATTTGTTGGAGAAAATGCGTATTTTTTAAGAGTGAGCGGTATAGTTTCGATTGATTTTTAACATGAACGTTCTTTACTTTTAGATGTGATGAATGATATGTAGTTTCTGACAAAATTTATTATTGTAATTTCTAGAATTTGATACTTCAATTATTATGTGAAAAAATTATTGTGTTGCTTTCAAATTTAAAATTCCATATTTTTCCTCTTGATTTGACTTATTTAATTTTGTTTATTCTAATCAAACATTCAAAAAAGTTTAGATCACATGAGTGTCATGAGATATACAAAAGATTACTTGTGAACTTGCAATAGTAAGTAGTAAAAATACTTATTATAGATTAGCATAAGTTGTTAATTAGTAATTTCTTATTAGGTAGATTTTTGAAGTAATTAATAAGCAATAAATTTGAAGAAAAGTGTTGATTTATTGTTTTATATTTATTTTCTCAATTTAAAAATTGAAAATCAACAAAATTATTCAAAAATCTCAAAAAGAATTGATAAAAATAAGTGCATTAATGAGGTTTTACTTGTTTTCGCAATAATTAAGTATAGAGTACATCAATACTATATACATGTATAATTGTAATGATTTAAACATAATTTCACATTATTAAATTATGTAAAAAAAAAAAAAAAAAAACCTCTCAATAACTTAAATCAACAAAAATAATTCAAAAAGTAAATGAATGTTCATTCTAGAATTTAAATAATTTATGCTTATAATTTCTCAACACAACGATTAGCAATGAAACACATGCATTTGTCATTCTTAATAGCGTGTTCCAAAGAGCAAATTTCAATATCCTGAGTGGTATTCATTATATTCTTTTGCCGTAGCCAACAAGAAATCAGGAAAATTATTTTTACTATAATAAAAAACCTAGGTAAAAATAAAAATAAAAACAAAAATAAATTAGTGTAAAAAGAGCACATATTTAGAAACGATACTTGTATCTTGACCAGTGTTAAATTTAATATTACTATTGTATTTCAAAAAAAAAAAAACTTACATTGCCAATTCTGTTGCAGGAAATTAGGAAAAACTAAACAAACAAAAAAAAACAGAGAAAAGAAAATGAACAGTGGTGGACATTCATAGGAACAGTACTACACCCAAAAAAATATATATATTGTCAATTTTAGGAAATCAAAAAAAAAAAATTTAAAAAAAAACAAGAACAGTGGTGAAGATCCCTCTTTTAATATATTAAAATACTGAATATTAGAACTATTTAAAAACTCAAAATGAGAATTGAAAATCAAAACTCAAACAAGCAAAAATATTCAAATAAGTATAAAAAATTAACAAAAACAAGACTTAAACAACTAAACAACTACTTGTAATGGTCAATTCACGAACCCTAGAAATAATAAGAGTTAACAGCAACCTTCAAATCTATTCTGATAAGTGGTGCAAAAAGTTAAGCAGATAAATTTACAAAAACAACTTTTATAAAACAAAATTTGGATGGATACTCAAAATAATCAACATATCTTTAAATTTTGGGGCGATTTTCAAAAGACATGACTGAAATCGAAAGAAAGGCAAAAAATATAACCGAATAAATACAAGTGAAATAACGAAATGTTGAAAAGAAAATAGTGCTAAAAAAGATCTACGATTGAGAAAACAATGGTGTCAATTTCAAAAAATTAGAAAAATGTGTAAAAAAAAAAAAGGAAGTAAATGTGGTGGGCATTCATAGAAATAGTACCACACTAAAAAAGAGAGAAAAAAAAAAACAGTGTCAATTTCAAGAAATTAAGAAAAACATAAAAATACAAAAAAAAAAAAAAAAAAAAAAAAAAGAAGAAAAGAAAAAGTGGTGACACGCATTCATAGAAATAGTGTTATACTAAAGTGACTCTTTTAATATATACTAGTGGAGTGCACGTACAAAAGCACGTGTTTTATTTTAATTAAGTATTTAATAGCGTAACCATTATTTGTGAGTTTCTTAATTATTTTTTTAGTTATAAAAGGCTGAGTAAAATATGTATTAAAATTTATTGGAGAAAATACGTATTTTTTAAGAGTGAGCGATATAGTTTCGATTGATTTTTAATATTTTTTTTTTTACTTTTAGATGTGATTAATGATACGTACTTTCTGACAAAATTGATTACTGTAATTCCTAGAATTGAATACTTCAATTATTATGTGAAAAAATTATTCTGCTGCTTTCAAATTTCAAATTTCATATTTTTCCTCATGATTTGACTTATTTAATTTTGTTTATTCTAATCAAACATTCAAAAAAGTTTAGATCACACGAGTATCATGAGATATGCAAAAGATTACTTGTGAACTTGTAGTAATAAGTAGTAAAAATATTTATTATAGATTAACATAAGTTGTTAATTAGTAATTTCTCATTAGGTAGATTTTTGAAATAATTAATAAGCAATAAATTCGAGAAAAAGTGTTGATTTATTATTTTATATTTATTTCCTCAATTTAAAAATTGAAACCAACAAAATTATTCAAAAATCTCAAAAATAGATGATAAAAATAAGTGCATTAATGAGATTTTACTTGTTTTCGCAATAGTAAAGTATAGAGCACATCAATACTATCTACATGTATAATTGTAATAATTTAAACATGACTTCACGTTACTAAATTACGTAAAAACGTGTAAAAAAACTCTCAATAGCTTAAATCAACAAAAATAATTCAAAAAGTAAATGAATGTTCATTATAGAATTTAAATAATTTATGCTTATAATTTCTCAACACAACGATTAGCAATGAAACACTTGCATTTGTCATTCTTAATAGCATGTCCCAAAGTGCAAATTTCAATATTCTGAGTGGTATTCACTATATTATTTTGCCGTAGTCAACAAAAAATCAGAAAAATTATTTTTATTATAATCAAGAACCTAAGTAAAAATAAAAATCAAAACAAAAACAAATTAGTGTAAAAGAACACATATTTAGAAACGATATTTTGTATCTTGATCAGTGTTAAATTTAATATTACTATTGTATTCCAAAAAAAAAAAAAAACTTATATTGTCAATTCTGTTGCAGGAAATTATGAAAAACTAAAAAAAAAAACAGAGAAAAGAAAATAAACAGTGGTGGACGTTTATAGGAACAGTACTACACAAAAAAAAAAATATTGTCAATTTTAGGAAATAAAAAAAAAACTTAAAAAAAAAAAGAACATTGGTGAAGAAGATCCCTCATTTAATATATTAAAATACTGAATATTAGAAATATTTAAGAACTCAAAATTAGAATTAAAAATCAACACTCAAACAAGCAAAAATATTCAAATAAGTATAAAAAAAATTAACAAATACAAGACTTAAACAACTACTTGTAATGGTCAATTCACGAACCTTAAAAATAATAAGAGCTAATAGCAACATTTAAATCAATTCTGATAAGTGGTGTGAAAAGTTAAGCAGATAAATTTACAAAAACAACTTTTATAAAATAAAATTTAGATGGATACTCAAAATAATCAACATATCTGTAAATTCTGGGACGATTTTTCAAAAGACATGACTAAAATTTAAAGAAAGACAAAAAATATGAACGAAGAAATGCAATTGAAATAACGAAATATTGAAAAGAAAATAGTGCTGAAAAAGATCTACGATTGAAAAAAAACGGTGTCAATTTAAAAATTTTTGGGAAATGTGAAAAAAAAAAAGAAATAAATGTGGTGGGCATTCATAGAAATAGTGCCACACTAAAAAAAAAAGAAAAAAAAAACAGTGTTAATTTCAAGAAATAAAGAAAAACTTAAAAATAAAAAAAAATAAAAATAAAAAGGAAAAGGAAAAGTGGTGGCACGCATTCATAGAAATAGTGCTCTACCAAAGTCACTCTTTTAATATATAATACTAGTGAAATTCACGTGCAATGCACGTGTTGTATTTTAATTAAGTATTTAATAGTATGGTCATTGTTAGTGAATTTTTTAATTATTTTTTTTACTTATGAAAGACTAAGTAAAACATATAATAAAACTTATTGAGAAAAGTATGTATTATTTAAAAGTGGACGATATAGCTTCAATTGATCTTTAACAAGAACATTATTCATTTTTAGATGATGTAATGAATGATGTGTAGTTCACTAATATAATTAATTAATACAAATCCTAGAACTAAATATTTCAATTATGATCTCACAAGATTATTCTATTGCTTTAAAGTTTAAAATTATACCATATTTCTCCTCATTATCATCCGACTTTGTAAATTATTTCAATTTAATTTTATTCATTCTAATGTATTAAACATTAAAAAAAGTTTAAATCACATGAGTATCGTAAGATATGCATAAGATTAATTGTAAACTTGCGATAATAAGTAATAAAAATACTTATTATATATTAGTATAAGTTGTTAATTAGTGATTTTATTTTCTTGGTATATTGGACAGTGTTGTACTCATGAATATATTTTTTCTCTACAATTGTAACTTTTTACCTTAAGAATAGTATTATCTCTCTTTTTTCTTGCATAGTGAAAGATTTTGTGTTTGTGAGTAAATTTTTTGGACTTAATTGTAATTTGATTAAGTAATCGACATAAAAAATGAAATATGTATTTCTTGTAATCTCGATTACTGTGTTGCTAACTTAATATAAGTAATTAATTGAAGGAAAGTTGTTTCGATTGTAAATGATTTTGAAGTTCAAAGTAGGTTACTTGATATATGTTACTATGTCTCGACCTAAGAGACTGAACCTAGAGCCTAATATATATGTGTGGAACTGAATTTTATTTCAATAGTTTAAGTTATTAGGAATTTGGATAGCTTTTATTTGGAGAAAAATAAAAACAATATTTGATTGGATATCTAAAATAATAAAAACATCTGCAAATATTTGGGCGATTTTTTGAAAGGCATGACTAAAATTGGAAGGAAGACGAACAAGACGGCCAAATGAAGACGACAAAAATAGTGAAACGTTGAAAAAAGAATTGGGGCCGAAAAAATCTATTGAAAAAAAAATGAAAAGGAAAGAAATGATAGGAAATAGGGAAAAGTTAAAAAAAAAAAAAAAAGAAAAAAGAATAATAGCTTGGCACGCATTCATATGAATAGTGCCACACTCACTTTACTCTTTTAATAAATAGTGATATATATATATATATATATATATATATATATATATATACCAGTGGAGTGCACGTGCAAGGTCACGTATTTTATTTTAATTAAGTATTTAATAGCGTGGTCATTATTTGTGAGTTTCTTAATTATTTTCTTAGTCATAAAAGGCTGAGTAAAATATGTATTACAATTTGTTGGCGAAAATACGTATTTTTTTAAGAGTGGACGGTATAGTTTCGATAAATTTTTAACATGAACGTTGTTTACTTTTAGATGTGATGAATGATATATAATTTCTGACAAAATTGATTATTGTAATTCCTAAAATTGGATACTTCAATTATTATGTGAAAAAATTATTTGCTGCTTTCAAATTTAAACTTGTTCCATATTTTTCCTCGTGATTTGACTTTGTAAAAATTTTCAATTTATCAATTGAATTTTGTTTATTCTAATCAAACATTCAAAAAAAATTAGATCACACACGAGTGTCCTAAGATATGCAAAAGATTACTTGCGAACTTGTAGTAATAAGTAGTAAAAATACTTATTATGGATTATCATAAATTGTTAATTAGTAATTTCTCATTAGGTAGATTTTTGAAGTAATTAATAAAGAATAAATTCGGAGAAAAGTGTTGATGATTTATTTCCTTAATTTAAAAATTGAAAATCAACAAAATTATTCAAAAATCTCAAAAAGAGTTGATAAAAGTAAGTACATTAATGACATTTTTCCTTGTTTTCGCAATAGTAAAGAATAGAGCACATCAATACTATATACATGTATAATTGTAATGATTTAAACATAATTTTACGATACTAAATTACGTAAAAACGTAAAAAAAAATAAAAACTCTCAATATCTTAAATCAACAAAAATAATTCTAAAAGTAAATGAATGTTCATTCTAGAATTTAAATAATTTATGATTATAATTTTTCAACACAACGATTAGCAATGAAAACATGCCTTTGTCATTCTTAATAGTGTGTTCCGAAGTGCAAATTTCGATATCCAATTAGTGGTATTCACTATATTCTTTTGTCGTAGCCAACAAGAAATCAGGAAAATTATTTTTACTATAATCAAGAACTTGGGTAAAAATACAAATTAAAACAAAAATAAATTAGTGTAAAACAACACATATTTAAAAACGATATTTTGTATCTTGACCAGTGTTAAGTTTAATATTACTAATGTTTTCCCAAAATAAAAATTTACATTGCCAATTATAGTGAATGAAATTAGGAAAAACTAAAAAAAAAAAAACAGAGAAAAGAAAATGAACAACGGTGGATGTTGATAGGAATAGTGCTACACCAAAAAAAAAGAAAAAAATATTGTCAATTTTAAGAAATAAAAAAAACTTAAAAAAAAAAAAACAGTGCTAAAGATCCATCTTTTAATATATTAAAATATTGAATATTATAACTATTTAAGGACTCAAAATGAAAATTGAAAATTAACACTTAAACAAGCAAAAATATTCAAATAAGCATAAAAAATTAACAAAAATAGTACTTAAACAACTATTTGTAATGGTTAATTCATGAACCCTATAAATAATAAGAGCTAATAGCAACCCTCAAATATATTGTGATCAATGATGCAAAAAGTTAAATAGATAGATATGTAGAAACAACTTTTATAATACAAAATTTGGATGGATACTCAAAATAATCAACATATCTGTAAATTTTGGGGCGATTTTTTAAAAGACATGATTGAAATCGAAAGAAATGCGAAAAATACGAACGAAGAAATATAAGTAAAATAACGAAATATTGAAAAGAAAATGGTGCTGAAAAAAATATACGATTGAGAAAAAACGGTGTTAATTTCAAAAAATTAGGAAAATGTGGGGGAAAAAAAAAGTAAATGAATAGTAGTGGGCATTCATAGAAATAGTGTTACAAAAAAAAAAGGAAAAAAAAAAAGCGTCAATTTCAAGAAATCAAGTAAAACTTAAAAAATACAAAAAAAAAAAAAAAAAAAAAAAGAGCTCTTTTAATATATTAAAAAAAAAGGGAAAAAAAAGCGTCAATTTCAATTAACTCTTTTAATATATAGGGATAGGGATATTAAAATACTGAATATTATAAATATTTAAGAACTCAAAATAAGAATTGAAAATTAACACTTAAACAAGCAAAAATGTTCAAATAAGCATAAAAAAATTAACAAAAATAGGACTTAAACAACTAAACAACTACTTGTAATAGTCAATTCACGAACCCTATAAATAAAAAGAGCCAATAGCAACCTTCAAATATATTGTGATCAATAGTGTAAAAAGTTAAGCAGATAGATATGCAGTAACAGCTTTTATAATACAAAATTTGGATGGATACTCAAAATAATCAACATATCTATAAATTTTGGGGCGATTTTTCAAAAGACATGATTGAAATCGAAAGAAATGCGAAAAATACGACTAAAGAAATACAAGTGAAATAACGAAATATTGAAAAGAAAATGGTGCTGAAAAAGATCTACGATTGGAAAAAAAACGGTGTCAATTTCAAAAAATTAGGAAAATGTGGGGAAAAAAAAAGTAAATAAATAGTGGTGGGCATTTATAGAAATAGTGTCACACACAAAAAAAGAAAAAGAAAAAGAAAAAATAAATGACAATTTCAAGAAATCAAGAAAAACTTAAAAAATACCACAAAAAAAAAAAAAAAAAAAAAAAAGAGCTTGGCACGCAATCATATGAATAGTGCCCAACTCAATTAACTCTTTTAATATATAGGGATTTAGGAAAACTTGATACAAAAAAAAAAAAGTATGGGCAACTCTTGAATTTAGTTACTAAGTAACTAATGCCATTTCTTCTTTAGTTAGGAAGTAACTAAGGTCCATTTTTTTATGAATAGTGCCAGTTACATTAGCTCTTTTAGTATAGTTTAGATTAGATTTAGATATAGCCAATCATTCAGCTGCATATTGTACCATGAAAGCACCGGTTGCATCTTTTCTTTCAATAATCAATTTTCTGTATTCAAAGAACATAAGCCTGAAAAGAATACCCACTTAATTCTTTCCATCATCAAGAACTACACTGGTATGCTGAAATTCTTTCATAAGATTAAAATTCAATTTACTTTCCAGAAAAGAAAAATGAAGAAAAAAATAAAAAGGGAAAAACTGAAACTTAATCGTGATAGAAAAAAGTAGATACTAAAATTTGTAGAAGTAAGTAAAGATAGAAGTTTCAATGTAATAGAGACCATCATTGACCATTTTCGGTAATAAAGCTTCATGTTCATGAGATTGATAACCAGAAAAAAGACAAACCAAACCATTCAGTCTTAGAACTGTACAGAGATGTTTTTTGAATTTTTCCTTTCATATTTATTAATTCTTTTGTGATTTCTGTTCAGTGGAATGGACAAGAGAGCTAACGACCTGTGAAGTGAGTTACAGAAGCAGTGGCATTAGACGCTGATGATCCAGTAGAAATGGAACTGTCCGTTAATCTCTTTCCAGTATCGAAAAATGAAGGCCTGCTTGGAGTCTTTTGCTCAACTGACCGATCACTTGAAAGCATGACAAGAACTTCAGACATGGTCGGCCTTGATGAAGCCGGTGATTGTGCACAAGCCAAAGCAATCTCTATGAGTTTCTTCACATCTTCGGCTTTAAAGTCATTTCGATCTAATGTCTCATCCACTAGTTTCTCTTGCATTCCAGTCTCGTGCAGTTTCCATGCCTATGATAACATAATATAAATTAACAAAGTTAAACAATTTTAATAGACGAATAACCAAAAAAGGAATTGACAAGATTTTGCAGAAGTAAATGAAAACATATGGATGCTGCAAAAGCAGCACATATATTTACTAGTTTATTAGTATGGACTAGGTTTTGTAAAGACAATGAGAACAGTAAGATATGTATCCAGTTATGCAAATGCACATTGAATTGAAGTGAGAGAATGATAAAACTCCAACAGGTTCCTTTGTGTTTGCTCGAAAATATACACGAGCGGAAGGAAAAATGCACTGCTTTGGGAGAAGAAGTTACCTCTTCAAGTAAATATTCAGTGTCAGATTCATCATTCATCTGAGTGCATCTTCGGCCACTAATGATTTCAAGAATGACAATACCAAAGCTGTAGGCATCAACTTTCTCCGACAAATGTCCATGAATAGCATATTCTGGTGCTGTGTAGCCCCTGTGCACCAAAGTTAGCAATTAAATGCCATATGCTACCAAGAGTTTTGACTAACCGGTCAACTTTAATGTAACAAAAAATTAAAAGAAAGTTTGAATTCATATTTCGGAATCAATGCACTTCTTATATAAATGGAAGTTCATGTTATTTATATTTCCGCTATAGTACATAGGATTATCACGAAAATTCAAGCTCAAGGGCAGACAGAACTTTGTAATTTATCATTCGTATTTGTATACCAGTGAGATGTCATAAAATTATATTTCTTTATCAATCAAAATCTGTAGATATTCAGAACTCAAATGACTTCAATGTGAGAGAAATTAGTCAAACTACACACACCCCGACTCTACAAGCATACACACAAACAAAGACTTATGTGAACAATATGAAAAGTATGTATGAATAAATGACATGGCAATGCATTGCATTTTAAGGCGAATAAAGCCCTGAGAAAGGCTGACTTACAAGGTTCCTGCAAATTTAGTGCTAACATGACTCTGATTCTCGGGTAGAAGTCTTGCCAATCCAAAATCAGCAATTTTGGGTAAAAAGTCATCATCCAGCAGAATATTGCTTGGTTTTATATCTCGATGTATGATACATACATGGTATTGGTCATGCAAATATGCAAGACCCCTAGCTGTGCCAAAGATTATATTAAATCTTTGTTTCCAACTGAGCGTTCCTCGTTTTTCACCTGTCAGTCATGCCAAGTGTATGGACGCGGTTGTTAGATGAAAGACGAACAAGATAAAATTTAGAATTGAACAGGTACAGATACTAGTGTCACTTTATCAGAACTTGTGTGTCACACAGTGGATGATAAAAAGGGAAGTGAGATGTTCTCATTTACTCTTGAGTCATGACCAAGATTAATTCCATTAGGTTCTATTAAACCACCAAGAATTATATTACTCATGACTCTTTTGAAATTTATGTTTATAAACACATTGAAACCTGGTAATTACTTTCACTGATATGCATTAATAATTAATATTATATATCCTCTCGGAAAACACAAATTATCGCATAATTCATATCAAACCAGTTGCAGGGCCTACCATGGGTAGTCATATGTATATTTCTTGTTACTTTATTGATATACAAACAAGAATGAAAAACAGAAAAAGACCAGCCCTTTGACTGCTGTCCAGATTGATCTGTCGAATACATTTTGTTACACCACAATCCTATGATGTGTACAAGTTAACATGTAGGGAAGATTAGCGGAAATGTGGGCCCGATAAATTTCTGGGTAAGCTCCCGTGATGTCCAGATGAATTGTATAATGGAGTTTTTTATATGCCTTCTTGTTTTAGCAAAAGAGAGTCTCATTCCAAAAGCAAAGAGAACTTGTTCATTGAACATTGTCACATTTTGAATCTATTCTTCTCTCTTTCTTCAAAATATAAACATGACAGATCAAATCAGATTGATATGTGATATGGAGCCACAATAATGCGGTTAGTGAGAATTGCATTTGCAACAAGATAGATAAGGTCAACATACCGTACAAATAATTATCAAGGCTCCCATTTGGCATGAATTCATAAACAAGAAGCAGTTCTCCTCCTTTGTTACAGCACCCTAGGAGGCGGACAAGATTGCGATGGTGAACATTACTTATGAGCCTGACTTCACTCTCAAAATCCGCCTTTGCTCTACTGATACTTATATCTAGTTTCTTCACAGCAATAACATTCCCATTTTTCAGTGTGGCCTGGCAAGTGCTACAAGTCAGATAAGTATAATGCGTGATATTCTCTATTCTATATAAAACTCGAAGTTTAATTAAGCAACTCATAAACAAACTTTTGAATCAAAATACTATGGATGTCAATAGAATAGTAGCTGGAGAATTTCGTGAGGATAAACAATACAAATAGATTAGAAGGGTCATTCTTTACAATATTCCTCTTTAACCATTAGAAATCACTAAACTAAATGAAATCTCTTGTATATAGGTACCTTGTATACATCGCCAAAACCTCCTTCTCCTAGTTTGTTCTCCTCACTGAAATTGCTTGTTGCAGATTTCAAATCCTTGTAATTGTAGGTAGTGGGGCCTTGCAATTCTGTTGCCCCCAATATATTACCTGGTAGAAGAGATAAATTGTTAGGTTAGTTATATTGTTTAAATAACAATAGAAATTAAATATTAAGACTTCATTTCCTTGAAAATGTTGCTAGCAATTGAACTTATGACAGATGATAGAACTAAAAACTGTAGCAATGAAGAAAATGGTTTAAATTTTTTTTGAGATGCTTAAGCTTGCAATAAATTTCTTAATAAGATAAGACGCCAATAAAATCACCTCTTGCAGCTACTTTTGGCTTTCTTGATAAATGGTACCATAGAAACAAAGCAGCTATAATCAAAACAAGACCTGCACCTCCAACTACACCCCCAATTATAGCTTTTTTCTTGCTTGAACCTCCTGAAAATATAAATGTCACCAGTTCAATATCATTTTCACCGCATGACACGTTGAACTTGAGTGCAGTAGAATTTAAGTAGATAATAAATGTGGTCTCCCACACAAGGTGGTTCAACAGAAAGTTCTACAACGAATAGAAGCAGTATGATTTTTAATCAAAACAAAAGTAATCATACAACTTAGTCGCAAATTCAAGGGATTATGTGCCATAGTGTGGGATCCCTTATTCCGATTGACGTTAATTAGAAGTATATGGAAACTTCAAATTAAAAGTGTTTTATACACGGAAAATGTTAAATGTGATAAGGAAAAGCATGGCATATTCTTACCTCCTCCTCCGAGAAATGGTGTGATATTAATTGTCTGATTATCAGCGAAAAATGGCGTATCCGAGTACCTAATAAAACAGGCGGCATCAATAGCCCTTCCATCTGCATTAGGTAAGCAGCCGATTATGTTCCGATATCCGACTGTCAAGCAATCCTGGCAACCACTTTGGGTAATTGTTTCAGCACATTGCGCCACACCATAAATTGTTGGTCCTCCATTGCCCACTTCGCTCTTAGTCGCGGCAAAGTAGCCGTTAATTCTAGGTGTTGCGAGCTCAAGATTCTGTAAAAATGTTGACGCTGCAGCATTGAATGCAGCTGCCTGAGATGCAGTGCGATTGCTGCATATCTGAACATTGCCCGGCAGCGTAGTTTGGTCGTAGAAACTGTTGCTTTCATACCTTCAAATTGAAAACAAAAATTGTGTGTGGTTTGATAAGTGGTTTGAAGTGTAGTGTGGTGATATAGCACTAATTATGCATCATTTAGCATCGTTGCATTAATTCCTTTTTAAAAAGCTCAACAAGGCGATTCTATAATTAGTGCCTACCGTATTATACGATGATCTAAAAAATGTAAAACGTGATTAGACGTGGAGGTCGAGCTTCAAACTTTTCAAGCCTAGGCATTCTCTAGACGAGAGCGAGATAACGGTAAGGCTTGGGTGATGCGTAATACGTGATACGTGTTACGTGGCTTGACGTAGAAGTCGAGCTTCCGCATAGGCAAAACTTAGGCGAGCTTTTTAGAACAGTGGTACTATATCACCACTCTTGAAGTGTATTGTTAAAATAAGGGATAATTGCATCAAATGTTCCCAACGTTTCAAAATCATTTGGGGATATACCTCTAACCTAAAAAAATAGCACCACATATCCCCAACGTATGAAAAATTTGGCATCGTAGGTCCTTTATGACCAAATTACCCTTCTCTTTAAATAAACAAAAAAAGAAAAAACAAGAAAAAAAAGAAAAACATAATTGAAAACTAAACATATATACTCCAAAAAATAAAAAGTAACAAATAGGTCATCTTCTCCAAAATGTCCTAAAATTTTATTTGTACCAAATTCGCTAAAAAACACCACAAACTCGTGTTTTTGCATCTATAACAAGAGAATCCCAACGGCCAAATATATATATATATATATATAATATTCATCACGATTTAACTTACATTTTTTCATCTTCCTCAAAGTACATACTGCAAAACATAGACATACACAAAGCAAGGATTTTGGCTTCAGATTCCTTCATGTAAAGTTCTCATTTTCTTTGTTCTGCATAAAATCTAAAGGATTATGAAGTTGAAATTTAAATATCTGGTTTTGATCTGGGATTTTCTTGATTTATATCCATGCATTTCTAGGAACTCGGAAAAAATATCTTTCTATTATGAATTAATAAATTCTTGGGTTATTTTATAAATTAATTATTTTTTTGTAGCATTTTGTTAGAAAAGAAGGCCCGGGAAGGATTTACTGTTTTTGTTCTTTGAATGTGTTTGCAGTCATATATTTCCAAAGATGATTAATATTATGCATTCGGTGAACAAACCCATGAACCAGGTGGAAAAATCCTTGGATCCCCAATTATGGCATGCTTATGCTGGAGGGATGGTCCAAATGTCCCCTGTAAATTTCAAAATCTATTATTTTCCTCAGGACCATGCTGAACATGCCCATAAAAATGTAGATATATGGGGGTTTTCAAGAATTTCACCATTTGTTCTGTGTAGAGTTTCATCCATTAAGTACTTAGCTGATACATAGACATGCGAGGTTTATGCGAACATTAGATTAATTCCATTGAGAGGCAATGATGTTGAGTTGACGATGATTGTGGTTTTTTAGGATTTGATAAGAATGATGAAAGGAAAAATCCAATTCATTTGCTAAGACATTGACACAGTTTGATGCAAATAATGGTGAGGGATTATCTGTTCTGAGGTATTGTGCTAAGACGATATTTCCGAGGTTGGATTATTCTGCTGAGCCCCCGGTTCAGACAATTTTTGCCAAGGATGTTCATGGGGAGATTTGGAAATTTAGGCATATTTATAGAAGGATGTACATGGTACGTAGAACTTCAAGTATTGATGTTTTCTGGCGAATTTGGTACAAATAAAATTTTAGGACTTTTTGAAGAAGATGATCTATTTGTTACTTTTTATTTTTTGGGGTACATATGGTATTTTTCAATTATATTTTTCATTTTTTGTTTATTTAAAAGGAATGACAATTTGGTCATAAAGTACCTACGACGCCAAGTTTTTCATACGTTGGGGATGTGTGATGCTATTTTTTTTAGGTTATGAGCATATCTCCAACGATTTTGAAACGTTGGGACCTTTGATGCAATTATCTCTTAAAATAATGAATGTTTGTTAAATTTTTTAAAAACATTAATAGTCACTTAACTCAAAAAGTAAACCTAAAGTATCGCTGCTAAATTATTGCGTAGACACAAACATCATTAATTAGTATGCAAAATTAGACAAAAATACTCCACTTTAAAAGATTTACCAACAAAAATACGAAATTTTACCATTAGTAAAATTGAACAAATGTGAGTTTGATAATTATGTATTTAGTTGCAATTAATACAACTTTGTCTGAACGTACTAATTAACGTCATTTATGTTCATGTTAAAATTTAATAGTATCACGTAGGATTATATGTTAATATTTTTTGCCAAATAACCATTAGCTTAACTATCAAAAACTTGAGTAACTATTCTTATTTAAAAAATTACTTCAATAATCATTTTTGAAATTTTTAACAAACTTAAGTAGTGTTGCTGAAATTAGCCCTAAAATTAATCATATATGACTAAAATATAAATGTTTTTGAAAAATGTGCTTTTGTCTTTTTAAGCTTAGCCAAATGTGTTATAATCTTCCAAAAAATTAAATTAGTGGTGTCAGATTTTGTTAAAAATCAATTGTTTAGTATATTTAATAAAAGGTGATGACATATGTAGTTACAAAATCGAAAAAAATTGTGAATTTATGAAATATGTGGTTAAAATTAATTATTAAATTTGACTTAAATTTTTATTAATTTTTTAAGCAAAATGAAACAAAAGCTTAATCTAAAATCGAATTTTATTGAGGCTTAAAAGTAATTGAGATATTGTGATAAAGCAAAACACATAAAAATAAAAAAAGTAATTTTTAAGTTGGGTATATAAAGAGGAATTTGATCACCTGCCCGGGCATGAATTCTTGCCCACATGTTGACACAGTTGATGTAAAAAGTAATTTATTGATCAGGACTCTATATAAAGATTAATATATTGATGTAATCAAATATAAAAAGAGTTTGACAAGACATGGAATCACAACTCAAGATCAAGTGGTCAAGTAGTCAATTCGATCAAAAGTAAAGTGATGGATACTAGAGCTGGCAAATGGGCTAAGTTGGAGCAGTCCAACCCGTCAGAGTTGGGCCACACATGAAACTGAACTGGGCTAACCCAACCCAGTTTTGTATGGACCAAAAATATGCTAACCCAGTTCAATCCATTGGCCCAATTTGGTCTTAATTTTCTTTTTTTTTTCTTTTTTCTTTTTAAATAAATTTTTTATACAATCTAATACATTATATCAAATACAATCTTAGATAAATTTAGACTACATATTTTGAGATTTTTAAAGAGATTAATTTATAAAATTGGGGCTCTCATGTATTAGTCAAAAGATAAAAGTCAATTTTCTTTCAAAATAATAAATTTTTTTTAATTGTAAACTATTTGTAGACACCTTTTAAAAAAAAATACAAATATTAAAAGCATGCTAGTCTTATTGTTTTGAGATATAAGCATGTTTGGCTTAAATTAAAAAATTTACTTATAAGTGAATTAAAATAAATAATTTATTTGATTGAAACTTAAATTAAACTAAATTTTAATTAAATCTAAATAATTTTATGTTGGATGTTGGGATTTTTGGACTAATGTTTATTGGTGACTTATGTTTATATTATTTTGATTGATATTATTTGGATTATGTATTGGACCTATTCACAAAATGAGTTATTAGTATTAAGGAGTAAAAGCAAAAAAAATCAAAAATCAAAAAAATCAAAATTGGGTCGGTTCAACTAACCCGCGGGCTAAATAGGTCGGGCTATATTGACCCAGTTTTATTTAAGTTAGGGCCAATCCAACCTAAAAAGACTGGTTATATGAGCTGGCCCGCAGGCCGGGCTAATTTTCCACTTCTAATAGACACTATATTAAGAGATTTGTAAATTTTTTAAGAGAAAAGAAAGCATAAAAGACTATTACGACGAAAAGAGGCCATGCTAATTTTCCACTTCTAATAGACACTATATTGAGAGATTTGTAAATTTTTTAAGAGAAAAAAAAGCAATAAAAGACTATTACGACGAAAAGAAAAAGGAAAAAGTTAAAGAGAAGACTGATTTCAATCTTGAACTAATTCCTCATTGTTATTATTTAATTCTTGACCTGCACACGTGAGCCATGCACGACCGCACGATTAAGAAACATCTGGAATGGACCCGTGAACCCAAATTAAGGTTGTACTCGAGGAAAAAGTTATCCAAATTCAATATAAAAGTCAATCAATCTAGTATTCTCTTGTAATTCATTATTCATCTTAAATCAAAAACATTGAACCCTGAGGTTGCCCATAGTTATTAAATATATTGCGTTTGTGATTGAATAGGAAGCTTCTATTGGAGGGGGAAATGACGTTTGCAATATTCTGCTGCAGTTGACTTTTAAAATTCTAAAATAGTAAATAAAACGTATGAGTATCTGTCATTATCAATGCAACTGTCCGCCGGCCACTTTGTCTATTTAAGTGTTTAAATTATAATTTAGAATGATTAAATTAATTAAATATAATTTTTATTTATATATTTTAACAAGTCACAAATTACTATTTCTTCACTATCTATATTTTGATTATTTTCTATACGATCTAAGACACCTGTTAGGTAAAAGGTACCCTCATGAAACACCATTATTATTGCATATCTTTCAGATCATCACATGCTCCAGATTTTCTGGCTTTCTTTATTGTTCAAACTTTCGGAGACTATGCAATTAGAGTAACTAGAGTATCTCCAATGCAATCGTAAATTATATTAAAAAATGTGTCACGTCACTTTAAATTACTAGTATCCTAGATATTTTCTATTTATTTAATCTCTATTAAAATGTGTATTAATTTTTTTTTATTTTAATTTTTTATAATTTATCAATATCGAAATGTGTGTTAATAATTTTTTATTTAATTATTTGTCACATATACAACAATTCATGTTGTTACGTTGTTGCATTGGAGATGCTATAACATTTTTGTATTAGATTTTAGAACTTGTAAGGGAGATGTATGTGCAAACAAAAGAAACCCAATAACGAAAAAAAAGGATAAGGAAGAGGCAGGGAAAATGTTTTGATGAGTAAGAATTACCTGAGGAAACAACCATCATATATGACACGAGCTCCATTCGCTGCCGAGCAGTTCCTAATTTGAGCAACTGCTGCATCATAGCAAGCCACACAATCAGCCGTCGAAAGATAGTTTCTACATTGAACCATGGCATAAACCGGATCCGTAGATCTCAACTGCTGCGCGGTGGCGAACCGTTTATTCTGACTGGACAGTTGATTTCTCAGATCGGAAAAGGTAGCGTTAAGGTTGTCAAAAAAGTGCCTTGTGTTGATTGCGTTGTACTGGCTGCATCCCCTATTCAGTAGATTGATCTGCGGCTGGGCACTTACTTGTTTTGATATGGATACCGCAACCACCACCGCCGCCGATATTAGGCTGAGCAACCACCTTGTGGCGGTGCTGTTTGCCATTGGTTTGCTAATTGCTATGCTATACAAAATTTAGGCGCAAATGCAGAAGAAAGTTCCGGGTGGTACGTAACTATTGATGAGTAGCAACTTAGGAATAAAGCGCTGTAAATGACGCCACAATAGGGGTACTTATACTGGTTGCCACTAAACTTTACAATTAGTGTTACTTATACCACTGAACTTTAAAATATTTCATTTACCTCACCAAACTTCAAAACTTGTATCAATTATACCACTACATTAGTCAACCATATATATTTTAACAAAAAATCCTACGTGGCATTAATGTTCCGTCAGTTCGCTGATGTAACACGCCACGTGAGATTCAGTTACTTACACCAATTGTCACCAAACTTTACACTTAGTGTCACTTATATTACTAAACTTTATATAATTTCATTTTACGTCACTAAACTTTAAACTTCGTTTCAATTATACTACCATGTTAGTTGTCCGATCATGAGAGACCACTACACCGTATGGATTTGACAATTATGTTGCGTTTTTATACTTTATACTTTATATATTTTATATATTTTTAGTTTGTTAGTTTTAAAATCGGCCAACTAACATGGTAGGAAATAGAGTTTAAAGTTTAGTACGTAATTGAAATAATATAAAGTTTGGTGATATAAGTGATACAAAGTGTGAAGTTTAGTGGCCATTGGTGTAAATAACTCAGTCTCATGTGGCATATTATATCAGCGAACTAACGGAACATTAATGCCACGTAGGATTTTCTGTTAAAATATGGATGGTTGATTAACGTATTGGTATAACTAAACAAGTATTAAAGTTCAGTGAGGTAAATGAAATATTTTAAAGTTTAGTGGTATAAATGACACTAAATATAAAATTCGGTGGCAAATAGTATAATTAACCCGCCACAATATCATTTGGAATTATCCATGTGGTAAACCAAGACTTTGGCATTGACTATTTATAAGATCAAACAACAGACTACCAAGAAAATTGTGTCATTATCATTTTTTCGACAACTTGGAAAATGCTCAAGGAACCGCAGATATTGGCAAAACTACAATTATTGTTCATCAAGGAAAATAATTCCGGTAAAAAAAAAAAAAAAAAGTCAAATGGATTCAAGTAGAATTCTATGGAACGTATCAATAAGTTAAATTGATAAAAAAAAATAAAAAAATTGTATATTATATTCAAATGGTTATCATCAAAATGTCCTTTGAAATTCAACCTTTTACTAGGGAAAAAAAAAAAGATATCCTTATTTTTAATAGAGACCGTTTCACATATCAATATATTTGACAAATAATTACAATCCTTAATTTCAATTAATCTAACTGTCTAAATATATTAAATCCTATATCATGATGTATTTGGATATAGGTATAAAAAATTTAAAAGCTAGATCGTTAAATTAGCTTTAATTAAGAGTTGTGATTATTTGTCAAAATCATTAGTAGAAAGAATGGTCCAATTTTTAATTAGAAAGAAAAATTAGAAAGAAATACGAAAGCCATTTTGCAAAAGAAATTTGTAAAAACAACTTTCAACCCTCCGATTACGAGTAAATGAGTTATGGATATATATAAAAGTTATTCGTTGAAACACTAAGTATTAATTTTCTTAATTCTAAAATTTCTAAAATTCAAACCCTTCCAAATCAATACAATATCTTTCATTTCCCCAATTCAAGAAAGGATACTTAACTTGATTGTCGAAGTAAAATTAACCACCACTATCTATTCCAGTGATCGTGAATTTTATTCTCATTTATTTTGCAGACAATGTGATGAAGAAAAATAAGAACAACACTCCTCTTAACGAATATGATATTTAATCGGCTCAATAATTTCTAACATCTACAATAAAAACGTCATGCATAATATATTTGGTATACTAAACTATAAACAGAGATACATTTATCACAAAATTGTTGATTATTAAGTTTAATTATCTCTAATTTAACCAACAATCATGCATCGTAAACTTGCTCCCCTCCTAAAGCTATTGCTATGAAATTTCAACTAACGATTATGGCTTCTTAGAAAATGTTCCCACACTTTCGGAGAATTGCGCGACTTTTTCTTTTCTCCTCTAATTCTTCTCAATGAAATTTTCTATGTTGGACTAAATTATTTACAGACGTATGCATGCAGTCCGGGGTGAACACTCATCCAAACAAGTAGTGTCGATAGTTCAATATTTAGGCCGTAACATTTAGCAACAAAAAAAAAATATCTTTAACCCAACAAGTGGTCTAAGGAACATATTTTAATTTAGTTTTTTTTTCTACCTCTCATTAAAACAGCAGGGTCAACTATTTTCTTATAATTATCAACTTTCTCTACCAAAAATAAGTGGCTGAGAAATTGTCTACAAATATCTTCAAGAATGAGTGGCCAAAGAAAATCACTTCCATCCTATGATACAAAAGAGGATTAAGCCCTTTTAGAATTTAGATAGCCCCCACTTAGTTCAAACAACTACTACTAAAAATTTACTTTGATGTACGAAAATTTTGTCGTAAAAAGTTACTAATTAGTTATTTGTTGAAACAGATTGTCGAGAGTTTTCAAAAACAAAGTTTTTAATTATTAAAAGTAAAAGTAAAATTTCTTGTAAAGGGGTTCTTTCCACAAATAATCACAATAAATAAAATATTTATTAAAATTACTGTGATACTTTTTTTATTATAAAAATATTATTTTCAATTTTTATAACACTTTTTGATATATTTATTATTTTGGTTATAATAAAAGTGTTATATTTATTATTAACAAACATAACAAATGTAATAATAAAACAATATTTTTGGAATAAAAAAAGTTAGATAGTATTTTTTAAATTATTTTATATTTTACCCCTAACTTAAATAAATTAAAAATAACTCCTAAAATTTTTCAAAAATACAAATAGGTCCTAAATCTTTTTTATTTTTTTTTACAGATTTACACTTAAAATAATAAAAAGTGTGTCATCAAGTCCCAAAACTTTTAATTTTGTTTCACCAAAATGACATTTAAAATGTGTTTGATTAAAATCAGATTTTTTAATAAAAGTTGTTTAATGTGTGCTTGAAAAGTTGTGGGACCATAAAATGTGTGGTTAAAATTAATTGTTGACTTTGATTTTAGCTTTTTAGCAAAATTAAAATTGAAAACAAACGGACTCTTAGAGTCTCTATAGATTTTGTCCAGTGGTCCGTTAATTAATAAAAAATTTATACCCATAATCAAAATTTGACCAATTTAAAATTTTGATTTATTTTTCATACCAATTACTAAATAATTTAAAACAGTTTCATACACTGAATAAGAAATGTATATATGAAATTGCTTTAACGAATCTCACGTAGTTATATTAAAGCATTTTAGCGACTAAAAAATGTTAATGAACAAACGTGATTAGATTTCGATTGAAAAAAAGCATAAAACTAACAAACCAATAGTAAATAAAATATATAAGGCTATAAAGTATAAAAACGCAACAAAAAGTCAAATCCATACTGTACAGTGGTCTCCCATGGTCGGCCAACTAACATGGTAGGAAATAGAGTTTAAAGTTTAGTACGTAATTGAAATAATATAAAGTTTAATGATATAAGTGATACAAAGTGTGAAGTTTAGTGGCAATTGGTGTAAATAACTTAATCTCTCATGTGGCTTATTATATCAGCGAACTAACGGAACATTAATGCCACGTAGGATTTTTTGTTAAAATACGGATGGTCGATTAATGTATTGGTATAACTAAACAAGTATTAAAGTTCAGTAAGGTAAATAAAATATTTTAAAGTTCAGTGGTATAAATGACATTAAATATAAAATTCGTGGCATATAGTATAATTAACCCGCCACAATATCATTTGGAATTATCCATGTGGTAAACCAAGACTTTGGCATTGACGATTTATAAGATCAAACAACAGACTACCAAGAAAATTGTGTCATTTATCATTTTTTCGACAACTTGGAAAATGCTTAAGGAACCGCGGATATTGGCAAAACTACAATTATTGTTAATCAAGAAAAATGATTCGGGTAAAAAAAATTTAAATGGATTCAAATAGAGTTTTATGGAACGTATCAATAAGTTATATTGGTAAAAAAATTTGTAAATTATAAATAGTGAATCTTACAATATCATTGTATTGTTGTTGAACAAGTTGTCTCATTTAAATGGTTATAATCAAAATATTTTCGAAATTCAACCTTTTAGTAGGAAAAAAAAAAGATATCCTTATTTTTAATAGAGACCATTTCACATATCAATATATTTGACAAATAATTACAACCCTTAATTTTAATTAATCTAACCGTATAAATATTTTAAAACCTTTATTATGATGTATTTGAATGTGGGTATAAAAAATTTAAAAGTGGTAATAAATCTAGATCATTAAATTAGCTTAAATTAAGGGTTGTGATTATTTGTCAAAGTCATTGGTAAAAAGAATTGTCCCATTTTTAATTATAATAAAAAAAATAGGAAAAAAAAAAAACGAAAGCCATTTTGCAAAAGAAATTTGTAAAAACAACTTTCAACCCTCCTCTTACGAGTAAATGAATAATGGATATATATAAATGTTATCCGTTGAAACACTAAGTATTAATTTTCTTAATTCTAAAATTTTTAAAATTCAAACCCTCTCAAATCAATACAATATCTTTCCTTTCCTCGTTTCAAGAAAGGATACTTAACTTGATTGTCGAAGTAAAATTGACCACCACTATCTATTCTAGTGATCATGAATTCAATTCAACGTCATTTATTTTGCAGACAATGTGATGAAGAAAAAGAAGAACAACACTCGTCTTAACAAATATGATATTTAACCGGCTCAATAATTTCTAACATATACAATAAAAACGTCATGCATAATATATTTGGTATACTAAACTATAAACAGAAATATATTTATCGCAAAATTGTTGATTATTAAGTTTAATTATCTCTAATTTAACCAACAATCATGCATCGTAAACTCGCTCCCCTCCTAAAGATATTGCTATTAAATTTGGTCAACTAATGATTAAGGCTTCTTAGAAAGTGTTCCCGCACTTTCGAAGAATTGCGCGACTTTTTCTTTTCTCCGCTGATTCTTCTCAATAAAATTTTCTATGTTGCACTAAATTACTTACGGACGTATGCATGCAGTCCGGGGTGAACACTCATCCAAACAAGTAGTGTCGATAGTTCAATATTTAGGCCGTAACATTTAGCAACAAAAAAAAAATATCTTTAACCCAACAAGTGGTCTAAGGAACATATTTTAATTTAGTTTTTTTTTCTACCTCTCATTAAAACAGCAGGGTCAACTATTTTCTTATAATTATCAACTTTCTCTACCAAAAATAAGTGGCTGAGAAATTGTCTACAAATATCTTCAAGAATGAGTGGCCAAAGAAAATCACGCTCTCATCCTATGATACAAAAGAGGATTAAGCCCTTTTAGAATTTAGATAGCCCCCACTTAGTTCAAACAACTACTACTAAAAATTTACTTTGAACGAAAAATTTGTCATAAAAAATTATTATTTAGTCATTTGTTGAAACAGATTGTCGAGAGTTTTCAAAACAAAGTTTTTAATTATTAAAAGTAAAAGTAAAATTTCTTGTAAAGGGGTATTTCCACAAATAATCACAATAAATAAAATATTTTTAAAATACTGTGATACTTTTTTTATTATAAAAATATTATTGTCAATTTTTATAATACTTTTTGTTACATTTGTTATTTTGGTTATAATAAAAGTGTTACATTTGTTATTAACAAATGTAACAACAAGTGTTATAAAAATAAAAAATAATATTTTTAGAATAAAAAAGTTGATAACATTTTTTAAATTATTTTATATTTTGTGGTGTGTAGTGTACTTTTCATCTATTTCAAACAAAAAATGGACTGTCTGGCCCATTTTGATAACTTCATTCAATTGATTTGATTTCTTCAATCTCGTGACCAACTAACATTGTCCACATGTTTTTGTATCTAATAAACGTATTTCGCTTTTTATAACAAGGTCAAATATATTTTTTAGTCATATATTTTGTATGATTCACAATCTACTATTGAGTATAAGTTGTACCTGATTAAATCGGATCAATACAATTGCAACAATTATTACTAGAACAAAGTTGTGAACATACAAAATATGAATCCATTCAAATTAGTACAAATTCACAACCAAGATAGTCAAAGCTATCTAGCCAAATTACAACAAAAATCTACAATCCAACGCATCTACCTTATAATTGGAGAATAAATCAATTATCAGGGAGTGATACAGATGATCTAACCTCGTGAAGAAGATCAAATCATCTTCCAAAGTTCCATAGTCTCTAATATCCATGGATTCTGAAGTTAGACACCGCACTGTAGATTGACTGAAAGGTATACTTGTAGCTTTGTCAATTCTTTTCTGGCTGTAGACGGATAGTATTACTACACAATGAAGCCATTTCATTAGAGCAAACATCTCAAAGTCGGAGTGTGAGATCTGGGGTAGATTCATCTCCATCCAAAGATGTATTAGTCTCGACAAAATTCCCATTAGAAGATCCGACCTGTACAAATACTGGATGAGAAATATTTTTGGTAGATACCTGATGAAAGCTACCAGGCCATAACAATTTTGAATTGTCAGTCTGATTCGGGTAGCCATTTTCAAATCTTGTGCTGGTTCTAAATTCAAGTGGCCTCATTGGTGGCACAAAGCCGTGATGCACTGAAGAATGCTCTTTTATTCCTAGACATCGGGATAGAGACCCGTGCAAAGGCAGAGATGCCACACTAGCATACCTCTCCGAAAAAATGCCCATTTGTGTAGCCCTTTTGGCCAGTGTCCTTTCTCGCTTATGGGCATTCTGGTGACCCCCAAGTGCCTGTGAACTGAAAAACTTTCGCTGACAGAAATTGCAGGAAAAGGCTCGTGGAGGGACCACATCTTTAGTTTGGGTTGCGGGTTCATCACAACTTTCACTTGTGCTAGATATCAGAAATCCCATGGATTCGTTGTAGTCTATCTGATTCTTGTTTGATCTGAAGTTGAGTGATAAGTCGAGGGACGTGTATTCTGAATTCAATTGAATGTTTACTGGATCCAATTCGTGCTTGAAGTCAGCAATTCTATCTTGGATTGATATGTTGGAAGCAACTTGGCTACTGACATCAGAATCATTCTCTGCGGAGGGCTCCACTTCAAGATCAATTATTTGGGATTTCATAATTCTGTGGGCATCTAAGAGGCAAAATGGTCAGTTCATGTTGTCAATAAGCAAAAACCAGTAGCTGATGCAGCATTCTGAATGCCACCCGACCGGTGGAAGCTGATCTTTTCTTCCCTGCATACAATGGATATTTAAGATTTAATTGAAGGAAAAAGCAGGAGTAACAACTATAAATGTATAGATCAGAATCTGTAGGTCCACTGATGCAATAATCACTTCATTCAAAATCAAAAGCAATCATTTTGAGATAACATAAAATAGCACAAAAATGGAGACATGTTCATTAGTAAAACATTTCCTCCACTACATTTTGAGGGCAATCATCACTTTGAGAACATAATTTCTGGTATTTATAATATCAGTTGATCATTGACGCCACTAAAAAAGAAGACCTAGACCTTCATACTTTAAATATATATGTTTAGTTAATTTCTTCCACATATGTAGCCATGATAAAGTCTTCTTGTTTTTCAAGTTTCAAATCTCCATTTGGCAACTCTCATGAAGTTACTTAACAAGATAAAACAACCTGAAACTTGGCATAAAGTGACTTATTACTTCTAATTATACACGTAAAAATAATATCACCCACCAATCAACTAATTGTCTAAATTCAGTTATATAAATGAAATCCTCTGGCTCCGTAATAGTTAGGGTTGAGGAAACTGACGCGACAAGTTACTTTCTAATAATCTTTGCTCTGATCTGATTTTCTCTTTTACAATAAGAGTTAAGAGGTCTGAGAAAGAAATTATAGGGAATTTAGGCACACCAAAGGATTCGATACACCAAATCAATGAAATTCTAAAAATTTCTGTACTTAGTTTCCGTTCAAAAAATAGAATTATATTTAGAGTAACTTTATTCATAACTCAAAGAATTCAGAGATGAAGCAATATCCAAGATAATGGAAGAGTAGGAAGAATCTTCTAACGAAGCAAGATGTACAACCGCTGAGTTCTTTATGAGCTATCCTAACTTACAAGCTACTACGAACAAAACGAAGTCAACTAAACATTGCCCTATCTGAATCTCAAATTGCATAAAGTGAAAAGTGGAAGAAACAGGAAGAGTACACTAAACAAAGAAAATTCTAGTTCTCCGTACTTTTGAGATAGCACATGGATCTCAGGAATCAAAATTCAATTCCGAAAAGAGATTCTTTCATTGGTGAAAGTTGAGCCAGGAGTTCGATGCCACTGTTTGTCTCCTGAACTTCACTAAAATCTTATATATTATCGATTTTTGAAATTAAACTTACTAGCTCGTCAAAAAAATAATAGCTTAGATGGATTGAGTGTCTAAAAACAAGACACCATTATTTTTTGTAACTTAGTTCTAGTGATTAAAATTCTGATTCTAGGAGTTTAAATTTGTAAGATTTCAAAATTCTTAATAATTTTATCCTAAATAGACTTTGAAGAACAACCTTGGGGGGTAAATTTTGATCATAAACATAAGCCAAATAACTTCAATAACTGAAACTGCCTGCAGGAGAATAAACATCAATCTTATTATGTCTAACATAGTAATTAAGCATGAAGCGAATATGATCCCAAGATATCACACCGGCTTTATTGCTCAAACAAAATATGCAAACAGGTATTAGGCAAATCATGTCAAGGAAAATAAGCAAGAAAGAGCAAACAACACAGATCATGATCATCCTGAAACAGGTTTTATAGGCTAAATTTCAATCAAATCGAATCCCCCCTCCACCAAAAAAAAAATGAAAAAGAAAAGAAAAACATAAAAGAATAATAGCTTCATCAGATATTGCTGAGGATACTAGAAAATTGAACATGCATAATTAACTAACCAGCCAGAAATATGCAGAAACACTCTTCGAGTGGAGCAGTTTCAGTACTTCATCAGACGGAAAAAACAAGGCTATGGTGTTCCTTATAAGTGAAACATAGAAAAATCCCAATTGAGACTTGAAAGAAGCAAAGAAAAGGGAATGCTGATAAAGGGGTGGGGAAACAGTCTGATGTTTAATTATGTAAAAACAAAGGTAACAGGAGAGTGGAGAGGAGAGTGGAGAGGAGAATGGTGGGGGCGTCAGAGAAGTCAGAAAAGTTAGTGTTGGCCTGTTGGGATAAAAGATTAAGAAAACAAAAGGGAATGACATCATCCTCAATAGGCATTGTTAATTTTTGGGTTCTTCCCTTCGTATGCATAAGTACCACCAAACACACCCACAATATCTAACACCACTGAATAATATATAATAAGAATGTAATTTGTTTTTCTTATTAACTAATATTATCAAGTGTTCTTCAATTCTTTCTATCGAATATGTCATATATAGATGACTCGGTGCACGGGGAATAGCATGCATTCAGAGTCACCAGTCACCCTTAACTTTCTGAATGTTCATCATAATGCTGCATTCATCCATGCCGTGCAAACAGGAGACAGATTCCCTCCAAAATATAGCAATTCTGGTAGTTGTTGAGTATTCAATAAGAACCCTTTTTTAGTTTAGACATAATAGCGAGCACATTCCGTGCACATACGATGAGAAATTATGACCAAATACCTCAATCAGGCGTAGGGTTTATACTTCTGCAGACACCAAAATCAAGGGCACGTGGCCGTGCACTTGCAGCATTTTCATTAAATCCATGAATGCTCTGATTTAGTCAAATCGGACGCTAAAACAAAGAAAACATACTTAAAAAATATCCAAGTTTTCATGCCAGATCGTTTCGAAAATGAACAAAAAAGGTTTTAAATCTTAAAAAGAAGTTCTTAATTATTTATATCAAATAAAGTTCAAAAAGTTTTATGGAAACTTAAATGAAATTTCAATCAAAAAAATTGGAAACTTTGATAATAAATGACAAATTAAATGTGGGATGCAATTAGTGATGAAGTTTATTTTGTGGGATTCAACTCAAAATAATGTATTTACTGTGAGTTTTATTTTTTAATCATTTAAAAAAACTATTATCAAGTGACTAAAGTGTTATATCATAAGCAATTTAAAAAAATTACAAATTAAGTCGAAGTTTAAAAAGTCGCATTGTGTCCACTTGGTTGTCCACAAATAGAAAATGTATACATTATTAAATAAATACAATTATTTAATGTGTTCACACTTACTGTTAAAATTAACTATTAATGATGTGTACATTTTATATTAGTAGGACAATTAACGGGGCATAAAATTGGGACAACAGATCTTGACTCGTCACATTGCAGCTTAAAGAATCGTATAAAAATAAAGGGATTTTGGCACAAATGGCCCCTAACGTATATACTACGTTTTTTGGTTTCAAACATTTCATTTTTTGCTAAGAAGTCCCTAACCTATATCATTGGGTTCGAAAGTAGTCCTTATAGACGGATATCATTCAAATGTTCCATTAGTTACTCGCGTGGAGTGAACTTTCCTTTAATTTGTTTTTACTTACAAGGTCAAAGCGTCAGTTCCATTTTTTTCGCCTTGTTGGTAGTTTTACTTGAGATTATATAAGTGGTGGGTATGTTTCACATTATATCGGTGGCAGAAACCAACAAATGCGAAAAAATGGAGCTGACGACTTTTCTCCTACAAGTAAAAATAAATTAAAAGAGAGTCCACTCCACGCGAGTAACTAATGGCGCATTTGAACGGAATCCGTCCATAATGACCACTTTTGCACCCAATGGTATATGTTAGGGACTTCATAGCAAAAAATGAAAGCTTAGAGACCAAAAATGATATTTTAATTATGTTAGGGACTTCATATCAAAATTGGTCCTTATTTGATAAAAAAGATAAATATGTTCTTATTTTTAATTAGAGAAAAATTCAATTGGATTTATAACTTTTGTAAAAAGTACAAATTGGCCCGATACTTTTATTTTTTCATAAAAAATTTAAAAAAAACTAAGAAATTGATAATATACTAAATTATTTTATATATCTTACAAACTATTATAAAATAACTAAAATTTAAGCTCATAATTATTATAAACTAATTTTTTTTTATTAAATAATCATATTATTTAAAATTTAAACTTTAATGTTATTGTTACAACATAAAAAGAAAAATAACTTTGTCACAAACTTAATGCTCAAATATTTTAATTGAATTGAGTTGTTCGTTTATTAACTACAAATATTATATCTCAAATTGTATTCTTTATATTTTAATTCATCGTTCAAAAATAAAGAACACATAATATTTAAATTAATTTTTATTAGTATTTTTATGTTAAAAAAATATAATAAGATTGGTTTAATATCATAAAATTATATACGTCATTTTGTTATTTATTTAACTTAATTTTTATTTAAGTTTTTCACAACACATAACAATTATACATATCTAAAGCGCAATAATTTTATATTTTTCTCTTATGAAAATTTTAATTGACACGACTATAGTGATATATTTAATATGATAAATTAAATATTATTTAATAAATGTATCGGACCTATTTACACATTTTACAAATGTTAAAAATCTAATTGTAATTTTCTTTAATTAAAATTAAGAGCATATTTTTCTTTTTCATTAAATAAAGACCAACTTCGCACCAAAACACATATATTAGGGATTTCTATATGAAAAAATAAAAGTTTGAAATCATTTCCGTGCTGAGAACAAAAGTTAATGACCGTTTGTGTTAATTTCCCCAAAATAATAGTTCAATACTTGTGTTGATACTTTTTTAGTCTCTTTTAAACATTACATAATTTTAAAGTTATACAGAATTGCAAAAGTGTAAAATGCATTTAAATCGTTAGAAATCGTTACAAGAAAAGATATTGAGGAAACAAAAAATTAAAGATTTGAGTACGAGTTACTCGAATTTTAATATATATTTTGACAATTATTCAAATTTAAAAAGAAAAAAAAAAAACATGTTACTATGTTAGAACGGTTAAAAGTTATTTGAGATAAATTAACTAATACATGAACCCCCAATTCTGAGTGGAGAAATACAAATTTTATATTGTCATAATTTTACCATATATTACAAAATATAAAATAATTTAAAAAATAATATTTAACTTTTTTTATTCTAAAAATACTGTATTTTATTTTTGTAACACTTATTGTTACATTTGTTAATAACAAATGTAACACATTTATTATAACTAAAATAACAAATGTAATAAACGTAACAATAAGTGTTAAAAAAAAAACAGAATTTAAAAAAAAATAAAAATAAAGCAATATTTTAAGAAATATTTTATTTATTTTAGTTATTTCTCCAAAAAAAAAAAAAAAAAAAAAAAAAAAAAAAACCCATTTTATATTCCATTAGGTCCACCATAGTTGAGACGCGGCCTTTTGTCTCTAGCTAATAGTTGTTACCCTTGAGGGTACTAGTTATGAGTTATCACTCTTTTTGGTCCCCCACCACCAGGCACCCACATTCCATTTCATTCACATCTCTGTCTCTCTCATGCATATTATATGATTTTGTAGTAACGAAGATAATTTAGTATAATTATAGGCTTTAATTAAATATTAAGGAATCATTGTACCACCATGATAGTGCTATAACTTTATATATTCACATGCTTTATTGCTTTGCTTTGTGGTTAATTAACTATAAACATGTCACTTATCTGCTGATTATTTGGTCTTACTTTTCAGAGGTATATGCCTACATCTTTTGTATCCTTGGTATTAGATTCTTCAACTTGTGGGGATAATGCTACTACTTTGTCTTTTTAGATGTTCTGACACTTGTCCAGTTTGTTTTTTTTTCCAACATTAGAGGGTATAATCGGGTTAAGATTTGCCCTAAATGTACCATCGATGAACTGAAAGGGCACGATAAAATATATGAAATTTATATAGTATTTAATAAAAAATTAAATAGTACACAGTCAAAAATATTCCAAACCCAAGTATTGTTTCAAGTCCAACATCCAACCCACCAATGGACCCTCCAAGAAGCTCAATTTGTTATTTTATAACATTGACGGTTAAAGATGTTACAACTTGTTATTAGTTAATTGCATGTAATACGTACTGTTGATACATTTTTTTGTAATGCTGATGTTAATATGATGTTTTTGATTTAGCACATTATTTTTGATATTTAAATGTTCTTAATTGAATTGTTACAATTTGTTGTTTTGTAAAAATGCCACAACTTGGTATTGGTTAATTGTATGTAACACGTATGGTTAATCAGTAGCGAAGCTAAACTTTTAAAGTTGGGGGGTCCCAAATAAGAGTGGGCCAAGGGAGGGGAGAACCCTCTTGTAGGCTGCCCCCGAATTTTTTTCTTTCAAACCACAATGACTGAGTCAATTCTTATGAGAATCTAATATTTTTTTATAAGTTATAGTCTTTAAAAAACTTACAGTCATTGTACAAATATAGAATTTATATCTATTTTATCTAAAACTAAGTTATGTAGTCAATGAACACAAATTTAAACTCTTTTGATAGCATTATATATAATTATTATTTGAACACGATATATATTAATAGGCAAAGTGTCTTTATTAATTTTGTATTATGATTTGAGGAATGGGCCGATCATTTGTAATTTTGTATTATTAATTTTATTAGGTGAATATGTCCAATTGTCTTACATTAAGAGCCAGTTTGATCTAATTTATGAATTAGTTTATTTGACCAAAATGACTTATTTGATAAAAAAATAGTTTATTTGATCAAAAAATTTGTTTTGGTAGCCTGATATTTTTTACTATTCTTTGTCAAATAAACTAATTTATAAACTATACCAAACAAGCTCTAATTCAATGGATCCAATTGTCATCCATTAAATTAATATTAAATAAAAGTTAAATTATATATTAAAAAATTAAAAAACTACAAAAAAAATAAATAAATAAAAGAAACCCAAAAAGTTGGGGCGTCTAGGTCTCCCATGGGACCCCCAAGCTCCGCCACTGCTGTTAATACACTATTTTGTAACACGTATGTTGGTATGATGTTTTCATTAAACACTCTGTTTTTTATATTTAAATATTCTTGATTGAATTATTATACATGAATACAGATTATATTATACAATTTGTTATTGTGTAACACATGTTATATAATTGAGAATTATTACACGGGAATACAGATTATGTTACACAATTGGTTATTATGTAAAATTGACTGCTAAAGATGTTACAACTTGTTATTGATTAATTAATATTTAATATGATGTTTTGATTCTTAATGCAGATTATGTTACCCTCAATTGATATTTTGTATCACTGATTGATATAGATGATATAATTGAGTATACCATGAGTTTTTTGTGTGAACACTAGTATTATATGTTACATCTCAATTTGTAACACAGATTGTTACAAATGTTGAAATTGAAGGGATCTGTTTGTGTTTGTTACAGTTATTCTTGATACAAATTATATATATTTGACCGTTATAGCAATAAAAGATTATGTAATATATATATATATTCCAATCAATTTCGATTTTTAAAGATTCGTTACTATAAGAATAAAAGATTCTGTAATATAATATAAGTATTTCCATTAAATCCTTTATTAATGATTCAGTTACTAAATTTAATATATATTATAATAGATTAAAATAATAATTTTTTAAAAACAATATTTTTAGAATATATAGAACAAGAATGAATTTTTGTAATTCTTTTTTCAAAAATTGGCTTATTTATAAAAAATACACATTTTTAACATAGACAGAGTTAAAATTATATACAAATAAAATATTATATGTACAATTTTTTCTAAAAAATAACTATAAGAAAAAAAAATTAATGTAAACAATACTTAGAAATTATGATGTAAGATGTTAAAAATCTTTCAGTTATTAACATGTCCACTTTATCTTAGTTCAGATATTCTGCATCTTTCCAGTTTTTTAAACACGTTAAACTCTCTAATATTTCTTCTTTTAAGCTTGGTATGTAATCAGACAAAACCTTGATACCTGCACTAAAAACAGACTATGATGCTACAGTAGATACCAAAGTTGTTAGTAGATCATGCGCTATCATTGATGCTATTGAATATTGACACTCATTCATTCTCTACCGCTTGTGTCAAAAATTTTACTTTTTTCCTTATTTAAAATACTAAGCATGTTATGAGCAAAATACATAACTAACTCCAACGGTAGTTCACTCGTACCTATATTTGTAGAATTTGTAAGGGAAGAATGATGACTGCATTGTTGACTACATTTACAAGAAGTTAAGTAACTCTATAAATTGTTGTTGTGTTGTGACGACCAACCACCCTTACTCTAGGGGAACGTCTAACGTTCCTACCGTTTTTTTAGTGATTAGCTTCGTACATCTCACATAATTTTTTTTTTTCAGATTTCCATGTGTAACTAGATATACATATGTTAATTTACTAGAAATTGTGGATACAATAGTTTTTGTATCCTCTAAATTAAACCTATGGTCCATTACCAAAACTAAAGGGAATAACATAGACAAATCTTCCAAAGATTTACTAAACTTAGCTTCAATCACATCTATGATATCAGTAAAGAAGAGAAACATTTTATACTTACTAAAATTATTGGCAATATAATAAAAATGTGTAAGAAAGAGAGGACTAATAGGATAATATAATCTTGCACATGCATTGGTAGCGTCATAACTTTCAAAAATTTCTTAACAAAAAATACAATAGACCAACCATGATCTTCTAAATCAAATTCGAAACCTTGTAATTATCGACCATTATAATAAGTAGTAATATATTTTCATAACTTTTACAAGATTGTAACATAAGATAAGTATAGTTCATCTATGTTTATAACAAATGTTTTTTTAGTTAATCCATTTTATGGACAGAAACTATTGAATATACTTGTTTTCGAACAAAGGAGATCGAAATAAAATTTATGGCTTACTAATTTTCTCAAATGATGTTTAACCCATCTTTCACAATTAAATTGATAATATGACAAACACAACGTATATGAAACAGTACCACCAAAATCGGAGTTAATAGTCCATTTGGTAGAGTTTATAAACTAGTTTATTTGATCAAAATGGTTTATTTGATCAAAATGGTTTATTTGACCAAAAATTGTTTATTTGATAAAAAAAGTTTGTTTTGGTAGCCGTCATTTTTTACCATTCTTGGTCAAATAAACTGTTTTAATTAAATAAACTAGTTTATAATCTCTACCAAACGAGCACTAAGTTGTAAAATTAATTTTTCCAATGCTGTCAAAAGTAAAACTATAACTTTTTTAGTTTTGCAACCATATTCTATAATAATAGAATTAAACCATAAAAACATTTAGTCCGTTACGATGATATTCTATTACTTTAAATGCAGTAATTATTTTATGCAAAATTTATTGTTTATGTATAGCAGATATATAAATTTTATGATTACAATCGCTCCATAAATTAGATGTAAAAGATAACATATCAGTATATTTATTTATATCATGTATAATTGCATGACTTTTTTGTTGTATAAATTAATAACATTTGAACGAAGAGTGTTTCTAAAAAATTGTTCGAAGTGTGTAATTTTATTTACCCGTCGTCGACAATTAATTTTTTTATCACGTTATAAATTGAATATGCCTACAACTAACTACTTAAGCGATCAATTTCTAATAATAACTGTGATCAAAGTAACTTTAGTTGCTTGTTGAAAGTTAATATGCATGAATAATTTTATAAATAAGATAAAGCAATATTTTATTTATTTAATAAATGCAGACGAAATATGCACTTAGGCTTATATTCCACCAGAGCTTTCCATAAAACCTAATATATACTTTTCCTACTAAACAAAGTAGGTATCATAATATAATCACCAATTATTGATTTATATGAAGATTAATTTTAAATAAATAAATAGAGAAAGTACTATATATGTAAATGTTTTTAAATTATGTAAATAATTATATGTTTTCCTTCATTTTTTCTTCATTAAAACGAGGTTTAATATTTTAGACTTGTTTATTGATATATGTTTGATTGGACGTATGTTCCAATCCGTACTTTGAATAATATCGTAAAAGTTATATCCATTTAAATATTTAAATGTTCTATAAGATATATTTTGTAGTCGTTTAAAAGGAAATTATAAATAACTATTTGGAAACATTCTTAATTAATTAAGGAGGTTTCAAAAGAGAAGTAAAAAATCACTTGATCACTGTAAATATTAAACCAAATCATGCACTTTTAAATATTGAAAATATATTTTATTTATGGTAAGTAAAATTGTAGTCAAGAGGTAAAAATAACTTTCTTCCAAAACTATTGCATGTAATATACATATATATTGGTTGAATTGGACTGGAATTTCCACTTCTTAATATAAAATCATAATTTCAATGTAATTTTTTTAATCAAAAAATATCCGGTTTTTCTTTGAATATTCTAGAATTATGAATTCACTTTGTAACATCGAGCTTGTTTCGTGGAGTTTAAAAATTTACTAAAAAATTCAAGTCAAAATCAATAAATAATTTTCAACATATTTCACAAAATCTACAACTTTTATTAACTTTTCAATAACACATTTTATCAACTTTTTATCAAAATCTGCTAAAAAATTTTACAAAACAATCGCAGTATCTCAATAGCAAATCTTTTTGTTTAAGCAAAAGCATGATGATTTATTTTACAGAACAATCACAAATACTAAAAATATTCATTTCAGGACAAAATCAAGGCATAATAATTATAATGAAATAAATAATTAACATAGAACGAAATAACCCATAACGTATATAGTGAGCTTGAGCCTGAAAACTCATTTTCATATGGCCTCTATTTTTGAGTACTTAACTTGGAACTTCTTCTTCTCCCTTTTGCATTTTTCCCAAAAAACTAATTTCTCATGGGTAGGGGAGGAGTCCTTAGGATAAACACTGCACTCAACAAAAGAGGAACCTTAGCAAATAAAAAATAGAAAAGCAAAGCTATCCGAATAGACGGACCAACAAATCGACCACACTAAGGAAGCACCCAAGTTAGGGGGGCCGAGGGCATGCCAAAATAAACCATATTATGTAACGAAACAGAAAAAATATCAAGATGGGTTAATAAGTAGGGATTGGTATGGTGGGGATTTGCACGAATACAGGTGACAAAAATCAGTACATAAATTATCAACTTGGTGAGTGGACAACGAAATCAGGATCTTTGAACAGTAATGGAAAAACATCTATATTTCTTGTGGATTAACTTGTTGTCTGAGCTAAAAAATAAAGAATATGATGCCTTATATGTAGAACCCATTTCAGCCATACTTGGAAATAAGTTCCTAGTACGGATAAATCAAGGACTATTTACAAAAGATTTCTCAATCAATCATTGAACACTAACCAACAAAAGCACTTTGACTATCAAATAAAAAAAAAGTTTCAATTATAAGTCTGTAGTTAAGAGTACTAATGTGTGTTTATTTGCATTCGAATAGATTAAACATAATGCAAACAACATGAGAATGTTACATTAATAAACAAATCAAAAAATGTTCCAAATCAATCTGCTCCCCCTTTTCATTTATTGGTTCCTTTGGCTTGAGCGAAATGAGGCAAAACATAGTGGAGATAGGATGAATATTAAGGTTAAAAACTTGTTGCATAATCTTAATAGGGCGCGGCTGTTTACTCATGATGCACGGGAGGGGTATAAAAAGGTTGATGAAGAGTTGGAAATAGTGGTTCAACGGAGGGCTAAATCAAAGCCAATTATTGTTCAGTGGTTGAAGCCTAAGGGCAGTGAGTACAAACTTAACACGTACAGACCAGTTATTGCTGCATGATCAGGTGGGGGTGCTATCAGAGATGAACATGGAAGGCTTTATATATCTGGCTTATAACTGTGAAAAATACGGTGTTGCCACGAGCATCGAGGCAGAACTATTTGCGCTACTTACAGGGCTAAAGCTTTGTAAGAGCGACCGTGGTGGAACACATATTTACAGTGAGGGAAATGCAGTAGCTGATTTACTGGCTAATGGGGGGATGAAAATTGACTACAGGAGGGTGATCATTCTATGGGATGAAGTTCAAGGAAAACTTTTGGGTCTGCATTGATTGATGCTTGCAAATTCTATCTAATTATTTTGTAATAGGCATTTTTATTTTGCATTAAATGTTCGGTTTAAGGGAGGTAGTACCTTTTCGTTAATGTGCTTTTAAAGGTCTCCTATGGAAGCCTAGGCTTTGATGGTATGTTGCAAAAAAAAGAAGAAAAAAGAGGAGATACATGACACAATCAATATTGTAATAAAGGTACAATCAGAATAGGAATGTGCATTGTTCCTGGGCAAATATTAGAGGAAAATTCCAATTAATAAGCTAGAGAATTATATGGACTGGACTAATAAACTGGAAAATCTTAAGAATATTTATCTTTAAGATCATAATCGTCTTTAGTTACATTTATGAAGAATAAATGCAAATACATTTTCCTATTTTAGTGTATTTTGGTAAAGATTTTTGTAAATTATAAGTAGTGAGTCTTACAAAATGTGTGGATAAAAAGTAGATAAAAATTGTGGATCCTTCTAAATATACAGATAAAAATAATACTTAACCAACTTATAAGTAGTTCTACACAAACATATTCACTTGTCATGGAATGGTGATAAATACATCCTTAAAAGGTGTAACACTCAAATCAGTCAAAGGAGACAAAATCATTATGCTGATGAATAGTATTGCAAGCTATATATATACTCACGTTTTTCATTTGGTAAAATTCTTTTCAAGAAAGAAGAAAACAAAAAGATATTCAAAGTTTTCGTAGCCAACTATGAAAAAGAAATTGATGTTTACGACCAGGAATTTTGAACTGATCAAAATTAAATAACAAGACAAGTCCATTTAAAATGAATGACAAATTCCCAGAAAGCTTTAATTTGAATGGGTTTGAAATTAATTAAAGATGTATATATATAAAACAGAAGGGAAGAATTTGAGATCTAGGGTTCAAGTAAGACTATTGGATGAAGAACGGCCAGGAAAAATAATAAGAAATCTGAAAGGAGATGAATAATAGATGCAGAATAAGATTTTCCTGTTTAATTACCTACAAAATCAACTTTCAGATAATAGCTCTTCTAAAAGATCAGACCCCAAGTCCTCAAGCACCAAAACATCTTCTCCTTCACTAACTATTTTCCTTCTTCGTTTTGATGAATTCCGAGTCCTGTGAGTCTCTTTTATGGTTTCAGCTGGTGATGAACCATACTTGCATCTGTAATTCATGTTTCTAAGAGATTCCTTTACTTCTTCTATGGAAAAATTCATGGGTGCTGAGGCTCCTCGCATCGCAAATGCAGCTTGATCATAAGTCAAAGCAGCTTCTTCTGCACTGTTAAAAGTCCCAAGCCAAACCCTTGTTCCATTCCTTGTGGAATCCCTTATCTCAGCTGCGTACTTTCCCCACGGCCGTTTTCTAACACCAATATAGCGCTTTTCTTTATTAGCATCTGTAGCATTCCGAAATAATTCTTCTTCCGTAGTGTTCAAAACCTTGGAGGATTCAGCTTCTTCCATCAATGTCGGATCCATAATTTAAATTGATTGTTTCCTCCCTTTTCTTTCTTCGTTTCTTTTGTACGAAATCTTGAATGGCTGTAACCCTTATTAACCAAGATGGAAAGGATAAGTTAATTAAACTCTGGGAGAAGACTAATAAGGTTAAAATTGAGTTAGGTAATGAAACCAAAGATTCCTTGGACAACCAGGATTCTTTGGCTTTATTACTAAAAGTTTTGTGGGATTTTCTGTCTTGATGGGAGTGTGTAAGGGTTATAAATTATTTTTTGTCCAAGAAGAAAATAAAATGATGCATCATTGTTGCAATAATTTTATTCTGCATAAGATTACGAGTAGTCAGAAGAATTACAGTTTTTTTCTTGTTATACAAAAGTACTTTTTTTTTTTTTTTTTTTTTTCTGTTTTTCAAAAATGTTTTGGAAAGTTCAAAAATTGTACCGTGAAACTAAGAGCATCTCCAATGCATTCCGTCTATTGTTTTTTAGACGTGCCACATAAGGATATATAGACAAAGTTATAAAAAACCATATACAATGCATGCTGACAAGGACTATATCTATCTTATGTGGCACATTAAAATATAGAATCTGTCTAGAAGTCCGTCTAAATATAGACGGACTTTTGGACGGAGTGAGTCAGCAAATTTAATTTTAGACGGAGTGTATTGGAGATGAATTTTAATTTGATCGTCTATTTTATAAACGTAATGCCACATAGATTAGAAGTTCGTCTATTTTACTTGCAAACAAAATATATGCACAATAAACATATTGTGAAGCCTGAAACATGTGAGATAATGCGGTTTCCAGCTTCTTACCTATGAGTCCTTTTCGAAACCAAAGATGGTGGAACTGCATCTATCCCGTTCCCTTTTGCCTCAAAGACGGAATAAAGGGGATGTAAGTAAATTTTCGCCCACCAAAGCTTGATCCCATTGCCGGGAAGGGATTGGATCGACAGCAAAAGCTAGTAATGAATCAATGAAATAACAAAAAATTGAGAATTTATAATATATATCTTAGATTTAATTTTTTAAAAAAGAGAAAATTTTAGAATTTATAATATATCAATTAAGAAATGAATTTTAATTAGAATGCATTTCCAACTTTTAAACTAATGGTTATATCAATGGCTTTTTGTTAAAAAAATAAAAATTGTTTGATTCTACATTTCATTTGACAATGACCCGCTGGTTGCAATGATTGGGACGATCTGATGACTATGGAAAATAGTATCAAGTGCACGATATAAAAATTCTCACATCTGCATTGAATAAAAGCAAATTTCAAATGTTAAGGGCGATACATGACAGTCTCATCAGTAATCAAGGTCCCATGATTTTGAAAAGTTTAACTACGTATAGTGAAAACAATTTTTCAAAGTTAAAAGTAACATCATGTATACGAGAATTGGTAGGGGTATTAAAAATATGAACTAGAAATGAAGAAGCAAATAAAGAGGGACAGGACAATCCCAAAATATTTCGGCCCGTACTCAGGCCACAACCAAGATAAATTACATCAACAAAATATAGAGAATAAAATCAGGGAAAGAGGGAAAGTCCAAGGCAACTGAGCAATAGCAATATGAAGCCTCATCTAGACTCTTCAGACATGGCTCAAGATTAACTTGATGCACTCCAATCTCGTTTCCCTGTCAATCAGGGCACTAAAACCCGATTGGACTTTTGCTGTGAGGGTTCTTAGTTGAGATGACAAACCTTCACAAATTTGATTCATTACCTTAAAGAATGTAGAAATCTCAGCAACGTGAGAAGTTAAAACTCTAAAAACTACATTCAAGCAGTTGGAAAGCTTATCCAGTTTGTCCCCATCCCCAGCTTCAGTGGTAGGTGGTGGTGCACGAGAAAATAAGCTCATTTGTGAAGTTGAAGCTCTCCTTGGAACAGAAGTACTAGCCTTTTCTTCCTTTGAGGAATCTAACTCATCAATCCTTTCCCAGTTCCCATCCGTCAACACATAATCCATGTGTTTTAAGTACCTTTTGAGTTAGGGTGTGGGTAAAGCGTAGTCTCATCTTTGAAGTCATCCCCAAAAGTGATGATATATTAGACAGTCTTTTCACCTCTTATCGCCTTCCACAAAAATCACAAGTCTTCCCTAGTGACGATGAATTTACTAGATCTAGTCCTAAGATTGTGAGTGACAATGAGACGGAATGGTACTATAGTTAGACTCTTTGCACTAGTAATGACATGGTTTACCTCGAGTTCCTCAAAGACTACCCTACAAATCTAAGTATCTCTAAAACAGCTTAAGAAAGCTGTTATTTCTGTCATTCACCACAATTGAATAGCTATATTTTTGAGTGAAAGTACTTTTGGCCTTCAAGTAGAATTTTTGGGCACCACAAAAAGCCCTCCCAATTACACACTCCGACAACTTAGGACTTTAGTTAACTTAAGTCAGTGTTGTTATACCTATGTTAGCGGTACTATAGTACCCTTAAACATCAAGCTACTATCCATGCTCTAGTTGATTCATGTACTTTGCATATACTTGGAATAATTTTGAGAATAAGTATGCAATTAATAGTTGGTACATGTATTGCATTAGATTCACAATTTGTAAAGCCTATAAAAAGCTAGGGATCTTAGTCATTTTTAATAAATGAACTTGATTATTCTCTTGAAATTTATCATCTCCCTCAAAAGTTGTTTTTCCTTCTCCAACTTTCCAACAAAATGGTATCAGAGCAGTTATAGAAGTGTGAGAAGAAGAGATGGAAAACAAAAACTCTCTTCTTGTTCCTCAACTCGCTAATAATAACTATAGCACGTGGTGTATTCGCATGAAGGCATATTTTTGAAGTTAAGATTTGTGGGACTTGGAAGAGAGAGATTTTGAACTTCAAAATGATGAAGGATTGCCTCAAGCCCAATGAGACTTGCAATAAGCAACCAAGAGGAATGCTCAAAAGGCTCTCAGCACGATTCATTTCAAAAGATTTCAAATGCTTCCACTTTTGGGAGATTCTTGAGAATATTTACAAAGGTGCTAACAAAGTCAAGAATGTACGTCTCCAATCTTTGAGAGGAGAATACGAGGCCCTATCCATGAAGGAATTTGAATCAATTTCAGATTATTCTTCACGAGCATTGGTGGTTGTCAATGAGATGAAGATATTTGGCGAAGAACTAAATGGCTGGTCGAAAAAATTCTTCATGTAAGACAATTTTATTGTGGTGGCAACTGAAAAGTCGTAGGATTTAGAGGAAATGGCCATTGATGAAATCGTGTGATTACAAGCTCATGAGAAAAAGTTGTCGAAGGATCAAAAGCAGCTCTTAGCATGATTAATCAAGCTCTTGATGATACAAATTTTCAAAAGTTTCAAATGCTACCACTTCAAAACAAGCATGAGAGATTCTTGAGAACACCTACAAAGGTGCTAACGAACTCAAGAAGATAAAGTCTCTAATCTTTGAGAGGAGAATACAAGGCCCTATCCATGAAGGAATATGAATTAGTTTCAGATTATTTTTCACGAGTATTGGTGGTTGTAAATCAGATGAAGAGATTTGGTGAAGAAGCAAATGATCTTCAAGTGATAAAAAAAAAATCGTCGATCTTTAATTTACACGAAACGTTCAATTTTATTATGGTGTCAATTGTAGGATTTAGAGGAAATGACCATTGAAGAAATCGTGGGAACATTACAAGCTCATGAGGAGAAGTTGTTGAAGAAGAAGCAATAATCGGTGGAACAAGTCTTTCAATCAAGCCTTTCTTTGAAAGACAAAAATAAAAAAAATAAAAAAATTAGGAGCTAATAATGAAGATGGCGTGGAAGAGGTCAAGGAAGAAGATATAGAAATTTTCAAAATTCAGCCAATAATGACAATCATATACTTCAAGAGGAAGAGGAAGACAAAACTCTAAAAGAAGGGAAATAAGAAACAATGGTGGGAGATATGACAAATTTCAAATAAAATGTTACAAATGTCACATATTTGGCCATTATACATGGGTGGGCAGGAGTAAAACCGGTGAAGATCTAAACAGTCATGTCACTTGTGGAGATGCTTCAAAGTTTCACGTCAAGCTGAAAACGTAAAATTCGTATTCAAATAAAGAATGAAGAGCACTGTTTGCGTTCGAATTCAAAGCAAATTTGTAACAAGCACCAATATATTTCCAGTGTTTATTAGATGTGTGAGAATATGTGGGTTACTAAATCTACTTGGCACAAGTTCATTGGACAATATGATTTATTGAATGTGGACCGTTACATAAAATAGATGGATGAGATCTTACTAAGATTATATATATATATATATATATATATATATATATATATATATATATATATTCTAAGTTTTCTTATTTTATAGGTCAGAACAGAGAGTGAAAAATAGTGAGGAGTTGTATTTCATTCTTTTCTCAAAATGAGATTGGACTGAGTGTTTAAAAGTTTTAGTCATCTCCGATTGGGTGGTTGGTGAACAAATCATATTGTCGTTCCCTTGAGTTGTAGTGCAGTGTTCATTGTGGCAAGAATCTGAGCCTACAATTTTAACCAAGAACAAAGAAGCAACAAATGAGAAATTTTTCTTGTATTTTTAATATTCAAACGGGATTGTAATATTTTGTTATTGTTTTCAATCTCAACAAATAGTATCAGAGCCTAAGTTATAGATATACGGGGTGTGAAAAAATCAAGAAAAGCTGGTGGGTCAAAAATTAGAACCGGATCTAGAAAGATTCAAAGTACCCGAGAGTTCAAACCAAGATTTCAGCCAAACCACTCATCGTCCAAGAAATCTGAGACCATATCTGGGTTCACGGCGACAAGGCGAACAAATCCCGTGCGGTGCGTAAAAATCCAGCTGGCAGTTGCTTCTTCAGGCGCATGTAGGCGTGTGAGAGCTCATTTATACGCGTGGTTTGAGGCAGACGACTCCTCTGACTATGGCGCACAACCTAGTGGTCTGACATCGACGTGTGGACTCTGGCAGCAGTGCGTGCAATAACTTCAGGCCGCGCGTGCGAGCGCGGCCAGCGTTTTTCGATGGAAGTTTTTTGAAGCAGATTGCTTACTGGTTTGTTTGTAACCTTCTAGTGGTGTTACTTTGTCAGCGGAACAATGGTGCAGCAGATTGGTTGTTCTAAGACGGGTAGCGGTGCCTTGGAACGAAAAAATTCGTTTCGTCTTTCCTATAAATATGGACAACAGATTTGTCCGCTGAGTTTGCATTTTCTTGAGCCCTTTTAGTTAATTTTACATTTTGTCAATTTTAATTGAGGTAAAAACAAACTAGGTGACTAGAGCATACAACTCCTTAGTATAATTTGTGGCTTTATTAACTTGTGTGTTGATAAACTGTGTTTGCATGTCATCTTAGTTAGTAATTTAAAAAAAGGTTGTGTTATGTGTTTGCATCCATGGGTTCAAGGGTTGAATTATCAAAAATTCAATGGAAAGAGTGATTATTCAATTTGGAAAAAAAAATGAGAGCTATTCTGGTTCAACAAAGGTTTTCTAAAGCCCTTGATGATCCAGAGAAATTTTCTGATGCATTAAAAGCTAAACCTGATCAAATTGAGGAGATTAATAAAATTGCATTCAGTTCTATAATATTGCACTTATCTTGACAATTTGATGATGCTAAGACTGTTAGAGGATTGTGGGAAGCTCTTGACAATTTATTTTTGACAAAAACTTTGTCAAATAGGATTTATCTGCTAGAAAAACTTTTTAGTTTTAAAATGAACTTGGGAAAGGATATTGAATCCAATCTGAGTGATTTTAGCAAAATTGTCAAAAGCTTGGCCCACATTGATAAGAAATTTGACGATGAGGATCTAACTGTTATACTTTTAAATTCTCTTCCTGATTCTTATAGAGATGTTATAAATGCGATTAAGTATGTTAGAGATGTTTTGACTCAAGCTATTGTAATGATTGTTTTGAGATCAAAGGATTTAGAAGTCAAAAAGGAGTCTAGGGAAAACGCTAGGAATGAGAGTTTGTTTATTAGAGGGAGAAATGAAATGAGATGAGAGAACAATTACCAGGGTAAGAAGGGCAAATGAAAATCTAATGGTAGGTCTAAGTCTAGGGATAAAGGCAATAAAAAATGTTACCATTGCGGGAAGTTAAGACATTTCAAAAAAGATTGCTATGAGCTTAAGTGAAAATCGAAGCAACATCAGAATGAAGATCAAAATGTTGCTGCTGTTGGGGATGCCCTAGATGGTTTACATGTTATGATTGTGTCTGATGGTAAGATTGACCATGAGTGGATTCTAGACTCAAGTGCACATTTCATTTGTGTCCCGTGAGATATTGGTTTTATAACTATAGAGAAATTTAATCTAGGAAAGTAAACACGGGGGATAACAATTCACAAACAGTTGAAAAAATAGGTGACATTGCTATTAGGATGCATGATGGCATTGTCCGACCCCTTATTGGTGTTAGGTATGTCCCAAACTTTAAGAGAAATCTAGTTTTTTTAGGAGTTCTTGAAGATGGGGGATGTATGTTCAAATCTAATTTTGGTACTTTAAATATTTTTAAAGGTTCTCTAGTAGTTACGAAAGGTCCCAAGAGGAATGGGTTGTATTACCTTCAAGGTGAAGCTTTACATGCCAAAGATTCAGTATTGGTTTCAATCAATACTGATAAATCAGATATATGGCATAGGAGGATGGGACACATTGGGAATAAGGGGCTAAAATATCTTAGTGACCAGAATTTACTAGGTGAAGACACTGTTGCACCTTTGAATTTTTGCGAGACGTGTGTTCTAGGAAAGTCACACAGAGTCAGCTTTGAGATAGGTCAACACAGCACTAAGAGACCAGTAGATTACATTCATACAGATTTATGGGGTCCTGAAGAACACCCTACACATGGTGGGAACAGGTTTTTCCTATCTATTGTTGATTACTACTCTAGAAATGTTTGAGTTTTTCCACTTAAGTCAAAATTTGAAACTTTTAGCAAATTTAAGTCCTGGCATACCTTAGTTAAAAATCAAGTGGAAAAAGGTGTAAAAACTCTTAGAACAGACAATGGTTTAGAGTTTTGCAACTTTGAATTTGATGAGTTTTGCAAAGAGATAGGTATTACGAGACATAGAACTATGAGAAATACCCCCCAACAAAATGGGGTGGTTGAGAGGATGAATCAGACTTTAATGAATAAATTCAGATGTATATTGATTAGTTCAAGGTTAGCCAAAGATTTTTGGGCTGAAGCCTTATGTACTGTAGCTTATTTGATAAATATGACTCCTTCTAGTTCTGTTAACTTCAAAACTCCCCAAGAGTTGTGGTCTGAAAAATCTCCAGATTTGTCACACATTAGAGTGTTTGGGTGTGCTACTTATGCACATCAGGTTGAGGGTAAGTTAGACCCTAAGGCTACTAAGTGTGTTATTTTAGGATACCCAAAGGGTGTTAAGGGGTATAGATTGTGAGTTTTAGGTGTTAAGGGTATTAAGTAATTAACAGTAGAGATGTAAAGTTTAATGAGCTTGATATGCATTGCCTAAAAACTCTAGACAATCAGGTTAAACAAAGTGGAGAAGGGGAATCTTCTACTGGGAAGAAGATTTAGACTGAGGTGAAGAGATTAGATGTTAATCAAGAGGTTAGAGAACCTGAACAAATTGATCCTCAAGTTGAGACTGGACAAGAAGAAGTTTTAGAACAACCTGAACTAGAAATTCTTGAAAATGTGTCTAACCAAGAACAACTTGAAGATACTAATTTGAGAGATTATCAATTAGTGAGAGTGTAACGTCCTGAAAATTTCGTTTTATAATTTTATAATTTAGAAAATCTAAATTCGTATTTTCTTAGAAAATATCCGATGATCCCCAAAAATTGTGGAAAGTATATAAATTTCTGTTGACGTCTGAACCTGCACCAGTCCACGTGCCAACAGATCTCCAGTCACTCCTCTGTCAGCTCGTATGTTACCTGCACACTAGGACGACCGTTAGGCACCAAGATCTCCGGAGAAAAGGGGTCCGGCGATCGTTGGCACTCCGACGATCAAGTCAACAGCCGGTATATAAAGAATACGCGGGGGCGGGTACAAAATAGGAGTGTGGGAGAGACAAGCAGGCAGAAGTTTGAGCAGAGTTTAGGGTGGGATTTGTAAGCGTAAAAAGTGCGTACCTTGGAACAATCGGAGGCATTGTTTTTATAGCGCAAGAATCCTAATTAATTTGGAAGACGAAATCAATTAGATCCCCAATCGGGTCTTCCTTCCTTATGTGATAAGGATACCCGAGATCGCCTTCCTTCCTTGAGTTTATCACATTGCATGATTTTAGGAGATCATGATTGTGTTTCCTTGTGGAGGTTCGTGCGCCCAATCCAACGCAATCTTTCTTTAATTACTTCTCTGGTTCCCCCGGCATACCGAGCTGCTCGCTGGTTACGAGTGATGCGAGGCCTGACGAGGCCCTATGGTTCGCATGCGGGCGCCGAGACCCTCCTCATGACTCGCAGATTTCTGGCCGAAGGCCTAAGCTCGTGACGGGCCCTTCTCCGGCCCTAGCAGGGGCCCAGATAAGGTTCTTGATGGATTACGAATTGGGCCCTTACTGGGCTTAGATGGGGTCTGTGCTGACGTGGCGGCCGTATTGTAATCGTGTGGTAACAATAGTCCCCCAAGTCCAAGCCTATTATTTATGCTAGGCGAGGGACTTGTGAGGATAAGCAGAGTGTTCATGTGCCTCGCATGAAGTGTTTCTTAAGGTGGTTCGGCAGGGAGTGATGTGTCTCGCGGGAAGTGTGTACCACTCAGTATAGTCCCCCAAGTCCGAGGCCGAACATTCATGGCGGGTGAGGGCTTACAGGGGACAGGCCAACGCTGACGCGTTTTCTGATGGCGTGATTCTGTCTATCAAGACTGTCACCCTCTGGTTAGGTAATCATGAGTGAGGGAGTGCGTGCATTAAATGCTACCGCGTGATAGGGGTATATGGGGGGCGCATTTAAATTTGGGAATCATTTCCCGAGCATTAATTGCGCAGACATTCAGGAGAACCCGAAAAGTTTGCCGTTGTCAATGCCTTGGGGAGATAGAACGTCCGTGCGTCGTTCTAGGTTCTTGGTCACGCCCGTTTTCAGTGTACTACTTTTCTTTCCGATGTGGCCCTTTATAAGTGGGATGTAGGCGTGACAATAACCTTCTATCGTGATTCCGTCGTAATCAACCTGTCATGACCGTATGATCAAGATAGAAATAGAGGACGTGTGATGGTGGTGTGGCTGAGGGGCTGGCAGTCGGGATGCCTGTGAATCGGAGAATCAACGTTCAGAGGACCAAAGGATGTGCCAATCAACGTTCAGGGGACCAAATGTCCAGGGAGGGAATCTAGGCTTAGCAGCCTTGGCTCGGCCCTCCCCTGAACTGTGGATGAGGCGGCGGGGGTGTTCTCCTACTGTCAAAAAAGGCATCAACGGCCTTTTTTGAGCAGTATGGTCTAATTAGCCACCAAATCAATTCAGGTTGGCTCAGGGGACCCCCTATCAAAATGGAGTCAGGCTCCCTAACCTGGACGATGCCAGAGGAAACTAAGGGGTAGGTTTAGTAGATCTAGATACCCCAGTTATGTGCTGACCCGGAGAGGCGGCGGGAGTTCTTAGGATGTTCTGCCATTAGACCTTCTCTAGTATTGTGTATTGTATGAAATAAAAAAGGGTGCCGAGTTGCCTTCGTCTCTGTATGATTGTATCCCTATCGTGTGTATGATGTTCGTGCCGTAAATACTTGTTCACGGTCTTCGCCGATGTGTTGCTTTGCGAAGTTATTAGTACAAGACCAGGGTAGCGAACCACATTTCTGGCGGTGCGTACATCATGATCGATACCTCGCTGTGTAGGAATTATGATGGGGTTAGGGCGAACGTCTAACAAATTCGACTTGCCGTGGGTGGGCGGTGGCAATAGTTTCGTCATGCCTTAGCGCAGGCACGCTCCATGCTCCCCCAAACGTTTAGATATATTCCCTTAGGGTTTATCACACGTGTGTCAAATTTCTGCCACGTGTCGGTTCACCTGACTATTGGTATCCCGTTGAGCTTATATAATGTGACAGGGAATTCCCAAATCAGCATTCTCCTGTCGTTTCGCTGTCCTGCCTAAACCTTTGCTCTTTGTTGACCATGTCAGGCTTCTATTTTTCTAAGGTCCCTAAATTCAAAATTAGACGTGGGGGCATAGTGGAGGATGCCTCCCATCCACATGTGGCGTCATCTGGGGTGCCTGGGTCCGGGCCTGTAGGGATGCAGGATCCGGAGACGGCGGCAGGTCGACCGTCCACTTCCTCCGTGCCGGGAGTGAGAGTAGGCGTTCCGGATTTTGCTAATCGCAGGTCCCCTGTTTGGTCGCCAGCAAGTAAGAGACCAAAGGTCGAGAGTGGGGAACAGGCGTCCCGAATGCCTGCATCTCCCCCTCCTGGCCGGCGTGAGTATATCAACATTGGGGCCCGTCAGGATGATCTGGATCCGTCAGCCGTTGAGAAGCTGCCCCCAGCTGTTGCACTTGCGGCTACCTCAGTCCATAAGTACTGGACATCCCCCTTTGGGAAGGCGGTTGATGCCGTGGAGGTGACGGAGTTGATGAAGCTTGCCGAAATGTATACCTCTCGTAGCCATGTCTTAAATTGTGAGTTGTATAAAATACTGGAGATGAGGATTGCTGAGATACGGTCTGCTCTTGGAGAGGATGACGACGCCGAGGCAATGAGGGCCGAGGTCAAACGCCTTCGGGCAAGACTCGCGTTTTCGGAAGACGCGCGCAGTCGCGCCTTGTATGACGTGACGAAAGCCCAGACAATCTAAAAGGCGTGTGTCGTTGCCCAGAAAAAGGCTGAGTCCCAGTTGAAATCGTGCCAGAACATGATACAAGCCAAAGATAAGGAGCTGATAGAAGTGTCAAACGAACTGGCGAAGGCTAAAGGCCTTCTGGCGAAACTGGGGGTACCGGGTTATACCGAAATGTAGGGTTTTTGTCGCATTGGTCTTTGTGTAATCGAGTAACGAGCTTGTAGTAGAAGTTTTTGTGTTTCGTTTCAGATGTACTTGAAATCTTGTTTGTCAGGCTTAGGGTTTTACGAGCGTAATGCCCATCCTGTGAATCAGAAGGCTCCGAACCCTAATCCTTTTGCTGTCGATTTAAATGCATTTGATTAATAATGCGTTAAATATTTACCCAGCGAGTTAATGGAGTCGGCCGCGAACCACACTCCCTCGCTGCCGTGTATTCTGTAATTACCTGATTTCGCGTAAAATATTTACCCAGCGAGTTAATGAAGTTGGCCACGAACCACACTCCCTCGCTGCCATGTACTTTGTAATTGCCTGATTACGCGTAAAATATTTACCCAGCGAGTTAATGGAGTTGGCCGCGAACCACACTCCCTCGCTGCCATGTACTTTGTAATTGCCGGATTACGCGTAAAATATTTACCCAGCGAGTTAATGGAGTTGGCCACGAACCACACTCCCTCGCTGCCATGTACTTTGTAATTGCCAGATTACGCGTAAAATATTTACCCAGCGAGTTAATGGAGTCGGCCGCGAACCACACTCCCTCGCTGCCGTGTATTCTGTAATTACCTGATTTCGCGTAAAATATTTACCCAGCGAGTTAATGAAGTTGGCCATGAACCACACTCCCTCGCTGCCATGTACTTTGTAATTGCCTGATTACGCGTAAAATATTTACCCAGCGAGTTAATGGAGTTGGCCGCGAACCACACTCCCTCGCTGCCATGTACTTTGTAATTACCGGATTACGCGTAAAATATTTACCCAGCGAGTTAATGGAGTTGGCCGCGAACCACACTCCCTCGCTGTCTGTTTGGCTTTACTTGATTAATAACGCGTAAGATTTTTTACCCAGCGGGTTGGTAGAGTTGGCCGCGAACCAAATTCCCCCACTGCCGAGTACCTCTTAGTTGCATGATTACGCGCATAATATTTACCCAACGAGTTAATGGAGTTGGCCGCGAACCACACTCCCTCGCCGCCGTGTTCTTCGTGATTGCTTTCTTACGCGTAAAATATTTACCCAGCGAGTTAATGGAGTTGGCCGCGAACCACACCCCCTCGCTGCCGTGTTCTTCGTGATTGCTTTCTTACGCATAAAATATTTACCCAGCGAGTTAATGGAGTGGGCCGCGAACCACACTCCCTCGCTGCCGTGTTCTTCGTGATTGCTTTCTTACGCGTAAAATATTTACCCAGCGAGTTAATGGAGTTGGCCGCGAACCACACTCCCTCGCTGCCGTGTTCTTCGTGATTGCTTTCTTACGCGTAAAATATTTACCCAGCGAGTTAATGGAGTTGGCCGCGAACCACACTCCCTCGCTGCTGTGTTCTTCGTGATTGCTTTCTTACGCGTAAAATATTTACCGAGCGAGTTAATGGAGTTGGCCGCGAACCACACTCCCTCGCTGCCGTGTTCTTCGTGATTGCTTTCTTACGCGTAAAATATTTACCCAGCGAGTTAATGGAGTTGGCCGCGAACCACACTCCCTCGCTGCCGTGTTCTTCGTGATTGCTTTCTTACGCGTAAAATATTTACCCAGCGAGTTAATGGAGTTGGCCGCGAACCACACTCCCTCGCTGCCGTGTTCTTCATGATTGCTTTTTCTTACGCGTAAAATATTTACCCAGCGAGTTAATGGAGTTGGCCGCGAACCACACTCTCTCGCTGCCGTGTTCTTCGTCTTGGGATCGCGTTGATTGCATAAAAGACGAATATTTATTGAGCGGCGCCTAGTTTCTCGGCGTTCGGCAAAAGGGAAAAGCCTCTAGAGAGGCCAAAACAGTACCGAAAAAAGATAAAACAGAAATGCCATTGTCAGGGTTTCAAGTTGTTGTGGCTGGGGTGATATCCTCGCGCTTGGTAGCCTTTCGTAATGCGTTCATGTAGCATGCTCGTGCCTCCGTCTGATTACCGCGGATCTTCGCTATTCCTCCGAGTGTCGGGAATTTCATCGATAAGTGGTGTATGGACGTAACTGCCTGTAAGTCTTTCAGCGCGGGCCTACCAAGAACACCGTGGTAGGCCGAGCGAGTGTCCACTATTAGGAACTCCATGTATTTCCAGATGTGGCACGGTGGCTCCCCAAAGTCTACTGCCAGGGTGATCCTTCCTCGAGGGACGAGACTGTCCCCGGTAAAACTGAACAACGGCTCGGCGATGGCCGTCGGCTTGTGATCCACGTCCATCTGGTCGAACGTAATACTGAATAGGATGTTTACGGCGCTTCCGTCGTCAACCAGCATCCGGCCTAGGCCGTTCCTAGCGACAATGGCGCGCACCACTAGAGCATCGCAATGCGGATAATGAATGCCGAATTCGTCATCTTCTGTGAATGTGATTGGCGGTAGTCTAGGCCGATGTCCGTGTACCTGCCAGCTTTCCAGGGGTTCCCCCCTGGCAGCCTTCGCATAGTTACGCCGTGAGTTCATTGTGCTTCCTCCGACGTACGGCCCTCCAAAGATGGTATTTATCTCCCGAATGGGCGGAGCTCCTTGGGGCCTCTCGGCCCTCGGCTGGTCTCTATTCCCCTCATTCCTTCCTTCATCGCGGCGGGGTCCTTCATTGTGGCGCCGAGGAGGGGGCCTTCGCCCTGGCGCGGACGGTCCTCGTCGTCCTCGCGCTGCCTGATTCCTCTCGCCTGGCCCGTGGTTCCCGCGGTTGATTAGCTCTCTTACATCGGGGCAGTCTTCTGTGTTGTGTACCCTGGTCCTGTGTATACGACAGAACTTGGGTGGGGCCTCCGTGGGTAAGGGGGCCGCTACTGGTGTCCGTGGGACTAGGGCTACCTCTGTTTGATTGAACCTCCGATAATGGCTGTGGGCAGGATCTGGGGAACGCTTCCTCTGAAAGCGGGCGAACCGTGGTTCTGGAGAGCGACGTCCCTCCCTCCTGTATCGGTCTCCTCTCTCCCTTTCAGCTCTCTCTCTGTTTTCGATCGTTTCTTCCGATCGGATTTCACGTTGTATCATGTCCACCAGCTGGCTGTAGACTTTTGGCTGACTATTTTGGACGTCTCTCCAGAAGGGAGTTCGCATGTGGAGCCCTGTTATCAACGCATCCAGGGCCTTCTCGTCGGTCACCGTTTCGATCTTGTTGATGATGTTGCTGAATCGTTTAAAGTAGCTTTTGACGGTTTCTCCCTCCTTTTGCCAGATATCATTAAGTTGGGCGATGTCGGCGATCATCGTGCGGTTGCCGATGAAGGCGTTGACAAACTCTCTCTTGAGTTGTGGCCAACTTCGGATGCTCCCAGGTCTTAGCTTGTTGTACCACCTCTTCGCATCACCCGTGAGCGTGGTATGGAAATTTCGACACTTCACTGCGGGAGATTGGCCCTGGAGTTTTGTCTTGTAGGTGTTAATGTGGTCCGTGGGGTCACCCCTCCCATTATACTTGTCCATGATAGGCATTCGGAAGTTGGTCGGCACCTCCATTGCCTTCATGTAGCTGGTGAAGGGTAGATTCTCGTCATCATCGTCCTCATAGCACTCCAGCCTTTCCTTTTCGTCTTCGGTTTTTTCTTGATTCTTCTGGTCCTTCTTCTTCTCCGTACGGGCCTCGCTGTGCTCGCTGCGCCTGCTGTGCGAGGGCTGGGGTGGCGCGATCGAGGACCCTACTCCCAGCCTGTCAAACACGCTAGCTGCAGGAACAGGATGGCTTTCTCGTACAGGGAAGGGTCTCCCTTTGTGGCCGTTCTGCGGTGGCTTCGGAGCCGGATTCTGGAGGCTCTGGTCATGGGAAACGGGGGGTTCTTCTCGGGAACCTTGGCTGTCCAGCGAACCAGTGGATGAGAGACTTCTCCGGGCACGGCTGCGCTTGGGTCCGTGTTGGAGGGATTGATTCTCCAACAGTTCAAGCGTGGCCTTCATCCGGGCGTTGTCTATCTTGAGGTCCTGGTTCTCCTGCTCCATCGTTCGCTTCTTCTGATGCCTTCTCTTTCTGCGACGGGTAACGTTCTGTAAGTCCTGAACATTCTCCTGTCGCAGATTGGTATGGTGGGACTCCACCTCCTCTTCTGTAGACTGTTCGGACGTCATGCTCCTCTGGGCAGAAGACACGTTTTACCAAAAGCACTGGGTCGTGTAAGGCTTCTCGGTTCCCACAGACGGCGCCAATCTGTTGACGTCTGAACCTGCACCAGTCTACGTACCAACAGATCTCCAGTCACTCCTTTGCCAGCTCGTATGTTACCTGCACACTAGGACGACCGTTAGGCACCAAGATCTCTGGAGAAAAGGAGTCCGGCGATCGTTGGCACTCCAACGATCAAGTCAACAGCCAGTATATAAAGAATACGCGGGGACGGGTACAAAATAGGAGTGTGGGAGAGACAAGCAGGCAGAAGTTTGAGCAGAGTTTAGGGTGGGATTTGTAAGCGTAAAAAGTGCGTACCTTGGAACAATCAGAGGCATTGTTTTTATAGCGCAAAAATCCTAATTGATTTGGAAGACGAAATCAATTAGATCCCCAATCGGGTCTTCCTTTCTTATGTGATAAGGATACCCTAGATCGTCTTCCTTCCTTGAGTTTATCACGTTGCATGATTTTAGGAGATCATGATTGTGTTTCCTTGTGGAGGTTCGTGCGTCCAATCCAACGCAATCTTTCTTTAATTACTTCTCTGGTTCCCCCGGCATACCGAGCTGCTCGCTGGTTACGAGTGATGCGAGGCCTGACGAGGCCCTATGGTTCGCATGCGGGCGCCGAGACCCTCCTCATGACTCGCAGATTTCTGGCCGAAGGCCTAAGCTCGTGACGGGCCCTTCCCCGGCCCTAGCAGGGGCCCAGATAAGGTTCTTGACGGATTATGAATTGGGCCCTTACTGGGCTTAGATGGGGCCTGTGCTGACGTGGCGGCCGTATTGTAATCGTGTGGTAACAATTTCATTGGATTAAAGTATTGATGACTTTTTAGGAAAAATATTAAGTTGTGAAAAATGTTTAGGCTTAATCGAATTTAATCCCATAGATAGAGACTAAGCTGAAAATTTTGAAAAACTTCAAGATAATTATAGTTTTGCCATTGTTTCGAACCAAATTTGCAACCATCGTGTGTATCGTGCGTTGATCCGTAGCCTATGAATGTTATACCATCGCGTAGTTCTTATTGAGATGTTTAAATTGATATCAAGTTTGGGTATTTTTCAAGTCGAGACTTGTCTTGAAAGTCGAGCCAAAGTGGTGTGGTCAGATTTTATGTAATGCAGAAATTTCACCAAATTTTTGGCTAAGTATGGATAGTCAGTCGGGCAGTCATTTTTGAGCTAATGGTACGAGCTATCTACTCACACATTTCTTTTTCATGTATACTCCTTGTGAAGCTTGAAGCATGAACTTTACAACGGTATAAAGTTTGGCCAAAATAGAGTTCGTCTCGACCCCCAAATATTGTCCCAAACATGACTACTTGAAATAAGAAATTTGGGAATTTTTGTAATAAAATATTGGTGATTGGGACACATGTCATTTTTATGATTAACACCTTAGGGCATGTTTGGTAACGCTTATCTATACTTAAGGATCAATGTCGATTTATATTCGTATAAATAACTGATAAACTAATAAAATAATTCGATAAAATAAGAATAAGTAAGGATTTTCATGGATAAGCTAAACCAAACATAGCCTTACCAACACTCTATAAATACACCTTCTCTTCTTGCCTTTTTAAACCAAAAATTAAGAAAGGAAACTCTGCTGGAATTTAGAGAGAAATGAAAGGTAAAAATGAAAAGAAAAATTGAAAGAAAACCAAGAACTCTTTTCTTTCTTCTTTGTATTTTTGGGAAATGGTGTGATGAAACACTAAACTAACAAGAGTTCATCACATCTATTCCAAAATAAGCTAGAAAGGTAGATATTTCCGTCTAGAAATTCAAAATCCAGATTACAGCAGAGATCCGAGGCAACTGGTAGCCTCAGAAACAACACAGTTTAGATTCTGGTAGCCTCGAATCTGCACTGTTGTCTGGTAGTTTCAATTCCAGTTTAATATAATGAGTTTTTGGATAGAAATTCCTCCTTAGCCAAGCCTAAGACATAAATTTTCATTTCTCCTTATTTTTGAGTTACTAACTCTCCATAAACTTGTAAAATTTCAGGTCACTAATCCAAGAAAAAGATTTCCTTTGGACTGTGAGTAAAGTTTATGTGTATTGTTGTTTTTATATTGAATATTCTTGTTAGGATTAGGATATATAGCATGAGTTTTATGTTGAATGAATTCTCTCTTGTGATTTACCGTTACCCATCAATTTTTCTATCTAAGTGATCATAGATATTGAAATTAATTGCTTATATATGAGGAATTATTAGTAATAAGATCTGCAGAAATTCAACTTCATGTTTATGACCTTGCATGTATCCTAAACTTATGTTTAAGTCAATTTTTGATAAGTTTAGAATCTGCAGTATATGATGACTTTGAAGTGATGGTTAAAATAATGGTTTATACCTAAATGAAGTCTTGTCTTATGTATTATTATTGTGGCTTGTTGGGAAATGTTTAATGTTGAATATTCTATATTCAAGTTGTGCTTATTTGAGTCAAGAATGACTTAAAATGTTACTGTAATAGCATGATGAATAGAAAGATGAATGACTTTTAGATCAATCTCTTGCTGTTGATTGGGAATTACAGTAATATGTTTCTTTGAGGAAGAAATTGAAAGAATGTTTATGTGCAAGATTTCGAATTATGTTAGCAATTAAATCTTGTGTTTCCGTGTGTTGCATCATGGCATCATTCAAGAATGAATTCATGATCTTTAAACATTAAAGAAAAAAGTTATCTTTACATAATGATCATGAACAATTAAAGAATACTATATTTAGGTTGTACACCATGAGAGCAAGTCCCAATTTGAAGGTCACGGGCTACGAGATGCCCACGGGATGAGATGCCCAAAATGAAATGAAAGTATTTAAGCAAAGTGCTCTAAGAGAATGAAAGTACTTTGAGCATAGAAGCTCTAATGATGTTGTGACCTTGTGTTGAGCAAAACACTATGAGCGCTCGGTGTACGACCCTAATATGGGAAGGGCCCAAAGAAATGAAAAGAGAAATGAAAAAGAAATGAAAAGAAAGAAGAAAAGAAGAGTAAGAAAAGAAGAATGAAACCATTTATGGTTAGTACATGCATATCATTTAAATGTTTAGCATCCATACTATGCATATTGTATTGATTGCTTGTGAGTGATCATTAACGACATTTCATGAAACATATATGTTGTCAATTGTTTGGAAGTTAATATGTGATTATTATCTTATTCACTTATGTGAGAATTGAGCAACAAAGTTAGAAGGTAAAGTGAAAAATTTCATTCAATTGAAGGTATGAATTATGTGCGTTCATGTTTATGTGCTACTTTGCTCACTAAGCGTCATTGCTTATAGTCGTTTAATGACTAATGTAGGAAATGGAAAAGAACTAATTTGAAGTAACGCATGCTTATGAAAGGACATCGGGAAATGGGGTGGACTTCTATATCATCACGAAGAAAGATGTATAGGTTCATTTTTCGCAATGGCCAGGCTTTTACATAAAGGAAAGATCTTACAAAACGATATATGTCTACGATGCCACCACATTGGAGCCGAGGAGACTCTCTTTTTCATATACTAGATAACCGAGAGTCTTGATGGTTGTTTTTGTAGTTTCAAAGATTTTAGTATCCCTTAGTTAATTGTAAACATTTTAAAGTTGTTAGTGTTGAAACGTTTTTGAGCAATAGGTTTATAATGAGTGTCATTTCGACCTTTTTGTTATCGGAATGACGAATCATATTTTGAAAGAGAGGGATACTACACTTGTTGAAGATAGTGAAAATTGTAAGAGAAATCCTTGTGTAATAGTTTGTAAGGTGGAAATTTAAAGTACTTTAAGTAATCGAGTATGTGGTGTATGCTTGTACTTTTAATTACAAATGGTTTGTAATGCTTTAAATATCTCTTCTAAGTATTTTGAGTAATATTGGAGTGAGGTATAAACTTTGGGGAAGTTTAAAAAGGAATTAAGTTGAAAAATTTACTGTCACAGCAGGAGGATACTAGTATCCACCTGCAGCTGAGTTTTCAGTTTAACTGAAGGCTACTGTAGCCCTCAGCCAAGAAAAAAAAAATTTAAGAAAATTTCAGAGGTCGTCACAGAGAGATAGGGAGAGAAGACAGGTAAGATCAAATTTGAAGTACACTTCTTCAAATTTGATGGAGTTTGTCATAGTTTCAGGTGAAGCCTTGGAGTTAGTTGAACATTTTTCTTATGAAGAAGTTGTTAACTGTAAAAATTCTAAAAATTGGAAGAAGGCTATGAGTGAGGAGATTCATTCCTTAGACAAGAATAATACTTGGAAGTTGGTTGAGAGACCAAAGAATCAAAAGGTAGTCCATTGTAAATGGATCTACAAGTTGAAGAAATGAGTAGAACCAAATGACCATTTAAGATACAAAGCTATGTTGGTAGCTAAGGGATTTACTCAAAGATAAGGGATTGATTACAATGAGGTTTTTTCTCCGGTGATTAAGTATAAGACTATTAGGTTAGTATTGGCCTTAGTTGTCCAACTCAATTGGGAATTAGAGCAACTAGATGTTAAGACTGCTTTTCTTCATGGAGAGTTAGATGAGGTCATTTACATGTCTCAACCTCAAGACTTTGAGGTGAAAGGGAAGCCTGAGCTTGTGTACTTGCTTAACGAATCTTTGTATGGTCTTAAGCAGAGTCCTAGGCAATGGTATAAACGTTTTGATGCTTATGTGCTTAAAATTGGTTTCAAAGGAAGTGAATTTGATGCATGCTTATATTATAATAACACTAAGATAGGCTGTGAGGTTTATTTGTTGTTATATGTTGATAACATGTTGCTTGCTAGTAGTAGTAAAGCTGATATCATAAAAATGAAAAACTTTTTGAAATCTGAATTTGATATGAAAGACTCAGGATGTGCAAGAAAAATTCTTGGTATGTTATTAAAAGGAATAGGGCTGAAAATAGGTTGACTATTAATCAAGAGTTTTAATTGGATAAGGTAATAACCAAATTTGGTATGAAATTTGCTAAGTCTGTCAATGCACCATTAGCTGCACACATGATTTTATCATCCACTCAAAACCCTAAAACTAAAGAAGAAAAACAGGAAATGAATAGTGTCCCCTATGCTAATGATATTGGTTTTGTAATGTATTCTATGATTACCACTAGACCTGACCTAGCTTATGCAATTGGTTTCTTGAGTAGGTTTATGTCTAACCTAGGTAAACATCATTGTATTGCTCTTAAATGGCTGTTGAGTTACTTAGCTGGGACAGTTAAAATGGGGTTAGTGTTTGAAAAGATGAGTGATAAGCTTGAGCTTAAGGGTTATGTAGATTCTGACTTTGCAGATGATAAAGATAAGAGGAAATCTACCACTTCTTACTTATTCACGTTAGGTGATAATTGTATCACTTGGAAAGTACAGTTGCAACCTTTAGTTACACTCTTCAGCACTGAAGCTGAATATGTTGCACTAATTGAAGCCTTTAAAAAATGCATGTGGCTGAAAGGCCTTTTATGTGAATTGAACTTCTTGAATGAAAATGTCATGATCTTTATTGATAGTCAAAGTGTTTTAATGCTATGTAAAAATCCTGTGTATCATGAAAGATCTAAGCATATTGAGGTGAAATACCATTTCATTACAAAAAGTTAGCTTCTGGTGAATTTAAATTGCTTAAAATTGCAACTAATGATAACCCTGCAGATGTTGGAACCAAAGTACTTGCTGCTGGTAAGTTTAATAAGTGCATATCAATGTTGAATATTGATACGGGTTAACTTATGTGATAGGTACTTGCTGCAGTGGAGGATAAGTGAAGTAGGTACCGGGCTGGAGTGGGCGATGATGATGAAATAAGACCACAAAAGGATAGCACTTGTAGTCAGGGAACTTGGTAGTAGGTTTGTGATCCAAGGTGAAGTTTGTGAGAATATGTAGGTCACTAAATCCACTTGGCACAAGTTCATTGGACAATATGGTTTATTGAGTGTGGACCGTTAGATGAAATAGATGGATGAAATCTTACTTGGATTATATCTATATTCTTGGTTTTCTTATTTTCTAGGTCAGAATAGAGAGTGAAAAAAAGTGAGGAGCCATCTTTCATTCGTTTCTCAAAAAGTGAGATTGGACTGAGTGTTTAAAAGTCTTGGTCATCTCCGGTTGGTTGGTTGGTTGGTGAACAAATCCTATTGTCGTTTCCTTGAGTTGCAGTGCAATGTTCATTGTGGTAAAAATCTGAGCCTACAACTTTAACCAAGAACAAATGAGCAATAAATGAGAGATTTTTCTTGTATTTTTAATATTCAAACGAGATTGCAATATTTTGTTATTGTTTTCAATCTCAACAATGTGCCCACTATGAAGACGAATATCTTAAGTTTGGGCTAACATTTTCGAGAAATGATATGATGTTCTAATGAGGAATCAACAAATAACAATTTGAGATCAAGGTGGGAACTTGATTGCTAGATGCTTGAAGGAATGTGTCATTCAAAGTTTTTCTTGTTGAACATTCAAAGTACAAGAACATTCAAAGCATAAGCTAAATGCTTGAAGGAATGTGTCAAAATTTACATAGAAGTAACTTCTTTTAGTGAAACATGCTTTAAATTTAAATAATGAAAGTCGTCTAACAACTTAAATTTTTGAACTATTAGAGCAAGCAAAAAACCCATAATCAAGTTTTGCCACCACTAATTTATCAAAATTGTTCACAAGACAAAAGTTGATATAATGAAATGGGTTTGTGTTGCACAGTTATAAGTTTAAAAGATAAATATTATCATTAATTTCTATATTGGCTAAACCTTTTAAACGGAGTGGTTTGACATTTGTTTTGAAATCACCTTCCCACTGGGAGACATCCGAGGCCTAAGATGACTCCAGCGGCCCTAAACCTCCTATCCACCACTATTCCTATATTCTAGTGTATCTCATTTAGTACACAATTGGAGAAAATCTTTTGCATTATTTAAACTTTTAAGGATGGATGAACCTACTGCCAATGGATCAGATTTCCATTTTAATCCCAATTTAATTTATTGTGTAATGTCTTTTTACTATGAACGAGGCTAAATTAATCAAGTTTTTGTGCCTAAGAAGGTTGAAAAAGTGAAAGAAAAACATTAGAAAAGATTCATGATATTTCAAAGATAAAGGGTTTAAAATAAATGGTGGATCAGTGAAACAATAAATTGAAAGAGGGAGGGAAGAACAAAAGAGTTACGGCCCTTGAACAATTTATTTGTTTTTATCTTCAACACGCTCATCACTTACATCTATTCATTATTTATATTTATCAAAAGCTTGCACAATTTTAAAAATAAAATAAATAAATAAATAAAAAATTGACTGCCAGCAAGATTTCAACCAAAACCTCTGTACTTTAATACAATATTAATTAAAATTAAAAGTTTAAGCTGTTTAAAAAAGATAAATTTATTATTTATTTATAATTTGTCTACCACGACGCATATACAAGTATATTATTTCAACCAAACTCGATTTATTGACGAATTTGGCTGCAATATTATTTGTCTACTATGTATTTTTTTTGTAAGGGAAATTAAAAGATCAAATTAACCACATGAAAAGGTTGAAAGTTCAAAGCATACCTCCATAAAATGTCTTTTCTGATCGATACTTTCTCCATCGAACCATTTGCAGGAGCGAACATAAAATGTTGAATGATTATGCATGAAATATATAGTTAAGGTTTTTCTTAATATTATGGGACAAGAAATTGGTAAGATTTATGGAAAAAAGATTATGAACTTGTTGAATTTCATCTTTGGTTTCTTCTTGACACTTGTGTCGTTTCATGTAAACAACGTAATTTCGGGGTTGGTGATGTGCCCTTAATTTGTCTTCTTCCGTCGGCGGATGTCAAATTGGTGCAACAAGGACACTCACCTAATTGATTAATACAACCACCAATGATATTTTATTTTTTACATAGGGCCCATGCCTCGTGTCTACATAGCAAGTTTGGTGGGCAGGACACATGACATATAATGCGTGCTCAGTCTAGAACACACTGACGTTGTTTAACATTGGTAATTAATTTGTACTTATTAGAAATTCTAAAGTAATTGAGACATAAATGTAAGGATTAAATACCGTACAAAAAAAATTAAAATAAGTTGTGTTTACCCTTTTTTTTTTTTAGAGCAAAGGAGTTTCATTAAATTAAATCCTCACTAGAATCAACCCAATTAACATTGCCTATAGATAATGTAGCATATGAAGTTAACTTGTAGGCCACTTTTTTTCCCGAGCTAGTTACAAATTGACATGAACTACAGTTTAATTCTTGTAACAAAACTCATCCAACCACTATAGTGCAGCATCCTTGTTCAATTTAAAGTCCCCCATGTGAAAATTGGGGATGGAGACTCATCTTCACCATATTGTTACGACTTTGAAATTCTGAAATTCACGAAGCATTGTAAACGCTCTCTCTCTATATTTACGAATTTAAAACTATTTAAATTGTCTTTTAAGGAAGTCAAAGTTACTCTCTCCCATCTCGCAATTATAGACTTACTTCCATTTTCACACACATTAAGAAAATATAATTAATATAGTTGAAACTATAAAATTTACTTACATTTTTTCGAATATATCCCTACATTGAATACTGGTCGATCATATTTGTTGATAAAAAGATAAATTAAATAAAGGCATATTAGGATATTAAGAAATGAACTACACTAATACGGAAATCGGACTATAATTTGGAATAAATAAATAACAAATTAAAAGTAAACTTATTTTTATAGGACGAAATAAGTAACATTCGGACAAAGAAAATGATTGATCCTACTACTTCGTTGTAAGTCAAATTTCCTCAGTGTTTGTTGTATTGTACTTGTTCAGATTCTTCGGAAATTCAATTGCATGTGTTGGGAATTTTGACTCTCAAGCATCAACAAACATTCAAGAATAAGGCACAAAATTTAAAGAACACAAGGTTTTATGTCCCTAAGGGCCTGGGTTCACCCAAATTTGGCTACGTCTTATTGAAATCAAACCCAAACTACCAATTCTTAGTACAAAACAACCACAAATATATCGCGTGCCTTACACTACAACAAATGGTCAGCCTCAGATACCCCACAAATGCACCCTCACAAAACCCACAAAGAAAACATCCACACTTGGTTTTCTCAACTTCTAACAGAAAAAGGAGAAGAAGAAGAGACATAGAGATAGACCCAGCTTCTAGAGAGAGAACAAAGAGTTAGGATTCCTTGCTCCGCACAAATGAGAGATGAGAGACTTTATACTCTCAACCAATGGCTCACATCAAAACTCCAAGAATGGATGGATCGGATTTCTTCTTTAATACCATTTTCTATACCTTTCGATTTTAGTTTATATTAAAGGATAAGTATGATGATTTATTTTACATTTTGTATCGCAATCACAAATACTAAAATATGCACTTTAGAACACAATATACTCATAGTAATTATAGTGTAACACGTAATTAAAAGAAAAAACAAAAGAACAACATAGCATATCAAGCAGGGACCTTGAGCTGGCCTTTACTTTGACTACTCAACTTCGAACTTTTTCTTCTTCTTCTTTGTTTTTCTATCCCCTTTTCTCCTGGGCAAGGAGGTTCCCCGAAGTCCACCGCCAGGGTGATCTTTCTTCGTGGGACGAGGCTATCTCCTGTGAAACCAAATAGCAGCTGTGAGATGGTCGTCAGCTCGTGATCCACGTCCATTTGGTCGAATGTACTGCCGAACAAAATGTTCACAGCACTTCCGTCATCGACCAACATTCAGCCCAGGCCGTTTCTAGCAACAACGGCGCGGACCACTAGGGCATCGCAATGCGGGTAATGTATGCCAGACTCGTCCTCTTCGGTGAACGAGATTGGCGGCACTCTAGACCGATGCCCGTGGACCTGCCAACTCTCCAGGGGGTTTCCCTTGGCTGCCTTCGCGTAGTTGCGTCGCGAGTTCATTGTGTTTCCTCTGACATACGACCCTCCAAAGATGGTGTTTATCTCTCGGACAGGGAGGGCTGCTTGGGGCCCCTTCGTCCTTGGTTGGTTCCTGTGTCCATCATTCCCTCTTCCGTCGAGGCGGGGTCCATCGTTCTGACGCTGAGGATGAGGTCTTCGCCCCTGTATGGGCGGTCCTCGACGTCCTCACGCAGGCTGATCCCTCTCGTCTTGCCCGTGGTTTCCACAATTGATTAACTCCCTTACATCTGGGCAATCTTCAGTGTTATGCACCCTGGTCCTGTGTATACGGCAGAACTTGGGCGGGGTCACTGTGGGTAGGGGCCCACTACTGGTGCTCGGGACGCTGGGGCTACATCCGTCTGATTAAACCTCCGGTAGTGGTTGTTGGCTGGTTCCGGAGAAAGCCTCTTGTGAAAGCGGGAGAAGCGAGGCTCTGGAGAGCGACGTCCCTCTCTCTTGTATCGGTCTCCTCTCTCCCTTTCGGCCCTCTCTCTGTTCTTGATTGTCTCTTTTGATCGGATTTCGCACTGGATCATGTCTACCAACTGGCTGTAGACTTTCGATTGACTATTTTGAACATCCCTCCAGAAGGGAGTTCGCATGTGTAGTCCAGTTATCAGCGCGTCCAAGGCCTTCTCGTTAGTCACCGTCTCAATCTTGTTGATGATGTTGCAGAATCTCTTGAAGTAGCTCTTGACAGTCTCTCCTTCTTTTTGCCAGATATCGTTAAGTTGGGCGATGTCAGCAATCATCGTCTGGTTGCCAATGAAGGCGTTGACGAACTCCCTTTTAAGTTGTGCCCAGGTTCGGATGCTTCCTGGCCTTAACTTATTGTACCACATCTTCGCGTCGGCAGCGAGTGTGGTATGGAAATTCTGACACTTCACCGTGGGGGATTGGCCTTGGAGCTTCGTCTTGTAGGTGTTTATGTGGTCCGTGGGGTCACCTCTTCCGTTATACTTGTCCATGATAGGCATTCGGAAGTTCGCGGGCACCTCCATTGCCTTCATGTAGTTGGTAAACAGCAGGTTCTCGTCATCATCATCCTCATAACACTCCAGCCTCTCCTTTTCCTCCTCGGCCTTTTCGAGGCTTTTCAGGTCCTTCTTCTTCTCCGTACGAGCCTCGTTGTGCTCACTACGCCTACTGTGTGCAGGCAGGGAGGGTGCAATCGAGGACCCTACTCCCAGCCTGTCCAACACGCTAGCTACAGGAACAGGGTGGCTTTCTCGTACAGGGAAATATCTCCCTTTCTGACCGTCTTGCGGGGGCTTTGGGACGGGGTTGCGAGGGTTCTGGTCGTTAGAGACGGGTGGTTCCTCTCGGGAACCATGGCTGTCCAGTGAACCAGAGGGTGAAGGAATTTTCTAGGTACGACTGCGCTTGGGTCCATGCTGGAGGGATTAATTCTCCAATAGTTCAAGGGCGGCCTTCATCCGGGCGTTATCCATCTTCAGGTCCTGGTTCTCTTGTTCCACCGTCCGTTTCTTTTGATGTCTTCTCTTCCTGCGACGGGTGACGTTCTGCAGATCATGAACGCTTTCTTGTCGCAGGTTAGTGTGGTGGGACTCCACCTCCTCTTCTGTGGAACGTTCGGATGTCATACTCTTTCGGGTAGAAGACACGCTTTAATCACAAGCTTTTGGTTGTGTAATGTTTTTCGTTCCCACAGACGGTGCCAATCTGTTGACGTCGGAACCTGCGGCGTCCACGTATCAACACATCTCCAGTCACTCTTCTGCCAACTCGTATGTTACCTGCACACTAAGACAATCGTTAGGCACCAAGATCTCTGGAGAAAAAGGGTCTGGCGATCGTTGGCACTCCGACGATCAAGTAACTGCCAGTATATGAGAGATACACAGGAGCAGAAACAATGGGGTGTGGAAGAGACAAGCAGGCAAAGATTTGAGCAGAGTTTAGGGTGGGATTCTTAAGCATAAAAAGTGTGTACCTTGGAACAACCGGAGAAGTTGTCTTTATAGCGCAAGAGTTCCAATTGATTTAGGAGACAAATCAATTTGATACTCAATCGGATCTTCCTTCCTTATATGATAAAGATATACGAGATTATCTTCCTTCCTTGAGCTTATCACGTTGCATGATTTTAGGAGATTACGATTCGGTTTCCTTGTGAGGATTCGTGCGCCAAATCAACGCAATCTTTCCTTAGTCTGGTCGTCCCGGCATGTCGAGTTGCTCGCTGGTTACGAATGATACGAAGCCTAACGAGGCCCTATGGGCGCATGTAAGCGCAGAGGCTCTCCACATGCCTCGTGGATTTTTGGCTGCCGAAGGCCCAAGCGTGCGATGGGCCTTCCAAGGCTCTAGATGGGCCCAGATAGAGTTCTTGATGAATTTTGAACTGGACCCTTACTAGGCTTGGATGGGGCCTCTGCTAACGTGGCAGCCATATCATAATCGTGTGGTAACATAATCTATAGCTATTTTATTTAAAACTAAGCTATGTAGTCGATGAACACAAATTTAAACCTTTTTAATAGTATTATATATAATTATTATTTGAACACGATATGTATTAACATGCAAAGTGTCTTTATTAATTTTGTATTATCATTTGAGAAATGGGCCGATCATTTGTAATTTTGTATTATTAATTTTATTAGGTGAATAGGTCCAACTGCCTTACATTAAGAGCCAGTTTAATCTAATTTATGAACTAGTTTATTTGATCAAAATGGCTTATTTAATAAAAAATAGTTTATTTGACCAAAAAATTTGTCTTGGTAGCCTGATATTTTTTACTATTCTTTGTCAAATAAACTATTTTAGTCAAATAAACTAATTTATAAACTATATCAAACAAGCTCTAAGTCAATGGATCCAATTGTCATCCATTAAATTGATATTAAGTTAAATTATATATTATAAAATTAAAAAACTACAAAAAATAAATAAAAAAATGAAAGAAACCCAAAAAGTTAGGGCGTCTAGGTCTCTCCTGGGCCCCCCAGCTCCGCCACTGCTGTTAATACACTATTTTGTAACACTTATGTTGGTATGATGTTTTGATTAAACACTCTATTTTTTATATTTAAATGTTCTCGATTGAATTATTATACAGGAATACAAATTATATTACACAATTTGTTATTATGTAACACATGTTATATAATTGAGAATTATTACACGGGAATACATATTATATTACACAATTGGTTATTATGTAATACTGACTGCTAAAGATGTTACAACTTCTTATTGGTTAATTGATGTTTATTATGATGTTTTGATTCTTAATGCAGATTATGTTAGTATTATATGTTACATCTCAATTTGTAACATAGATTGTTACAAATGTTGAATTGAAGGGACATGTTTGTGTTTGTTAAGCTATTTCTGATACAAATTATATATATTTGACAGTTATAACAATAAAAGATTCTATAATATATATATAGTAACCGAATCCTTACAAATCGAAATTGATTGGAATATATATATATATATATATATATATATATTTAATATAAGGATTTGTAAGGATTCGGTTACTATAACAATAAAAGATTCTGTAATATAATATAAGTATTTCTATTAAATCCGTTATTAATGATTCAGTTACTAAATTTAATATATATTATAGTAAATTAAAATAATAATTTTTTAAAAACAATATTTTTAGAACATATAGAACAAGAATGAATTTTTGTAATTCTTTTAAAAAATTGGCTTATTTATGAAAAATACCTATTTTTAACATAGATAGAGTTAAAATTATATACGAACAAAATATTATGTGTACAATTTTTTCTAAAAAATAACTATAAGAAAAATAAAATAAAAAAATTAATGTAAACAATACTTAGAAATTATGATGTAAGATGTTAAAAATCTTTCAGTTATTAACATGTCCACTTTATCTTAGATCATATATTCTGCATCTTCCCAGTTTTTTAAACACGTTAAACTCTCTAATATTTCTTCTTTTAAGCTTGGTATGTAATCAGACAAAACCTTGATACCTGCACTAAAAACAGACTATGATGTTACAGTAGATACCAAAACTGTTAGTAGATCATGCGCTATTATTGATGCTATTGAATATTGACGCTCATTCATTTTCTATCGCCTGTGTCAAAATTTTTACTTTTTTCCTCATTTAAAATACTAAGGATGTTATGAGCAAAATACATAACTAACTCCAACGGTAGTTCACTCGTACCTATATTTGTAGAATTTGTAAGGAAAGAATGATGACTGCATTGTTGACTACATTTACAAGAAGTTAAGTAACTCCATTTATCGTTGTTGTATTGTGACGACCAACCACCCTTACTATAGGGGACCGTCGAACGTTCCTACCGTTTTTTCAGTGTATAGCTCCGTACATCTCACATAATTATTTTTTTTTTTTTTTCAGATTTCCATGTGTAACTAGATATACATATGTTAATTTACTAGAAATTGTGGATACAATAATTTTTGTATCCTCTAAATTAAACCTATGGTCCATTGCCAAAACTAAAGGGAATAACATAGACAAATCTTCCAAAGATTTACTAAATTTAGCTTCCATCACATCTATGATATCAATGAAAAAGAGAAACATTTTATACTTACTAAAATTATTGGCAATATAATAAAAATCTGTAAGAAAGAGAGGACTAATAGGATAATGAGGTGTGATCTCCTGCCCCGAATTCACCACCCACCTAGTACCACCCACCTGCTGACACCTCAACAGGTGGTTGGTGAATTCCTGCCCCCCAAGGGGCAAGAGATCATTACTAATAGGATAATATAATCTTGCACATGCATTGGTAGTGTCATAACTTTCAAAAATTTCTTAACAAAAAATGCAATAGACCAACCATGATCTTCTAAATCAAATTCGAAATCGTGTGATTGTCGACCATTATAATAAGTAGTAATATATTTTCATAACTTTTACAAGATTGTAACATAAGATAAGTAGAGTTCATCTATGTTTATAACAAATGTTTTTTTAGTTAGTCCATTTTCTGCACAGAAACTATTGAACATACTTGTTTTCGAGTAGAGGGGATCGAAATAAAATTTATAGCTTACTAATTTTCTCAGATGATATTTAACCCATCTTTCACAATTAAATTGATAATATGACAAACACAACGTATATGAAATAGTACCACCAAAATCGGAGTTAAGAAATCCTTTGGTAGAGTTTATAAACTAGTTTATTTGACCAAAAAATGGTTTGTCTTGGTAGTCGTCATTTTTTACCATTCTTGATCAAATAAACTGTTTTAGTCAAATAAACTAGTTTATAATCTCTACCAAATGGGCATTAAGTTGTAAAATTAATTTTTCCAAAGCTGTCAAAAGTAAAACTCTTAACTTATTTAGTTTTGCAACCATATTCTCTAATAATAGGATTAAACCATAAAAACATTTAAATGATGATATTCTATTACTTTAAATGCAATAATTATTTTATGCAAAATTTATTGTTTATGTATAGCAGATATATAAATTTTATGGTTACAATCAGTCCACAAATTAGAGGTAAAAGATAACATATCAGTATATTTATTTATATCATGTATAATTGCATGACTTTTTTGTTGTATAAATTAATAACATTTGAACGAAGAGTGTTTCTAAAAAATTGTTCGAAATGTCTAACTTTATTTACCCGTCATCGACAATTAATTTTTTATCACGTTATAAATTGAATATGCCTACAACTAACTACTTAAGTGATCAATTTCTAATAATAACTGTGATCAAAGTAACTTTAGTTGCTTGTTGAAAGTTAATATGCATGAATAATTATTTAAATAAGATAAAGCGATATTTTATTTATTTAATAAATGCAGACGAAATATGCACTTAGGCTTATATTCCACCAGAGCTTCCATAAAACCATATATATATATATGTTAGAAATAAAATCTATAAGCCTTTAATTACATATACATAATTAAAGACACCATTTATCATGCTAGAATTACCAAGTACAATAATTTAGAAGAATACCTGTCTCCATTGGTATTGAAATTGAGAGGGGGATCTTCCGCAGTCTAATCACCTCAATAATGCTCAATGGAATCTCTGTCTATAATGGTGTAGAAGAGGAGAGCAAAAAAAAAATGATTGACCCGGGGACCATAACCCTATTTATAATATTCTGTATATCCTAGTTCAATTAGAAGTCTATCAATCCTAATTGGACTAGGATTCGGTCTCTACACATTACAGAGTCCGTACTCAGTTCAGATGTTTCGAGGGCCCAATTAACAGATCACTTAATAGCCCTATTAATCAGATAGTCCATATAATTGCAATACAATATGTAGCCCATCATAGAGATATAAAATCCAACAATATAAACTTTGCCTACTAAACAAAGTAGGGATCATAATATAATAACCAATTATTGATTTATATGAATATTAATTTTAAATAAATAAATTGAGAAAATACTATGTTTGTAAATGTTTTTAAATGATGTAAATAATTATTTGTTTTCCTTCATTTTTTCTTCATTAAAACGAGGTTTAATAATTTAGACTTGTTTTGTGCGGATTGATATATGTTTGATTGGACGTCTGTTCCAATCCGTACTTTGAATAATATCGTAAAAGTTATATCCATTTAAATATTTAAATGTTCTATAAGATATATTTTGTAGTCGTTTAAAAGGAAATTATAAATAACAATTTGGAAACATTCTTAATTAATTAAGGAGGTTTCAAAAAGAAGTAAAAACTCACTTAATCACTGTAAATATTAAACCAAATCATGCACTTTTAAATATTGAAAATATATTTTATTTATGGTAAGTAAAATTGTAGTCAAGAGGTAAAATAATCTTCTTCCAAATCTATTGCATGTAATATACATATATATTATATATAGATTTTAATTTTGCACTTGATCTATGTATGCTAACTTGGTTGAATTGGACTGGAATTTCCACTTCTCAATATAAAATCATAATTTCAACGTAATTTTTTTTAATCGAAAAAATATCAGGTGTTACTTTGAATATTAAAATCATATACTTGTAAAATTTAGCAAACTAAAGTAATTAAATTGCACTTTTTTTTCAAAAGTATTGAATTCACTTTGTAACATCGAGCTTGTTTTGAGGAGTCTAAAAATTTACTAAAAAATTCAAGTCAAAATTAACAATTAATTTTCAACATATTTTACAAAATTCAGAATTTTTATTAACTTTTCAATCATATTTTATCAATTTTTTTTTTAATCAAAATCTACTAAAAATTTTCACAAAACAATCGCAGTATTTCAATAGCAATCTTTTTGTTTAAGCAAAATCATGATGATTTATTTTACATTTTGTAGAACAATGTAAAATAAAAAAGAGGAACCTTAGCAAATAAAAAATAGAAAAGCAAAGCTATCCGAATAGACGGACCAACAAATCGACCACACTGAGGAAGCACCCAAGTTATGGGGGCCGAGGGCATGCCAAAATAAACCATATTATGTAACGAAACAGAAAAAATATCAAGATGGGTTAATAAGTAAGGATTGGTACGGTGGGGATTTGCACGAATAGAGGTGACAAAAATGATCAGTACATAAATTATCAACTTGGTGAGTGGACAACGAAAGATTTCTCAATCAATTATTGAACACTAACCAACAAAAGCACTTTGACTATCAAATAACAAAAAAGTTTCAATTAACTCTGTAGTTAAGAGTACTAATGTGTGTTTATTTGCGTTCGAATAGATTAAACATAATGCAAACAACATGAGAATGTTACATTAATAAACAAATCAAAAATTGTTCCAAATCAATCTGGCATCTAGTGTTGGTGTTTTTGCGGACTGGAGATCTACTATTGATCATATTATTTACTGATAGTGTTGCGGCAATGGCAGCAGCTCGCGAAGGGGCCAATTCCAATCTGCTCCCCCTTTTCATTTGTTGGTTCCTTTGGCTTGAGCGAAATGAGGCAAAACATAGTGGAGATAGGATGAATATTAAGGTTAAAAACTTGTTGCATAATCTTAATAGGGCGCGGCTGTTTACTCATGATGCACGGAAGGGGTATAAAAAGGTTGATGAAGAGTTGGAAATAGTGGTTCAACGGAGGTCTAAAACGAAGCCAATTATTGTTCAGTGGTTGAAGCCTAAGGGCAGTGAGTACAAACTTAACACGTACAGACCAGTTATTGCTGCATGATCAGGTGGGGGTGCTGTCAGAGATGAACAAGGAAGGCTTTATATATCTGGCTTATAACTGTGAAAAATACGGTGTTGCCACGAGCATCGAGGCAGAACTATTTGCGCTACTTACAGGGCTAAAGCTTTGTAAGAGCGACCGTGGTGGAACACATATTTACAGTGAGGGAAATGCAGTAGCTGATTTACTGGCTAATGAGGGGATGAAAATTGACTACAGGAGGGTGATCATTCTATGGGATGAAGTTCAAGGAAAACTTTTGGGTCTGCATTGATTGATGCTTGCAAATTCTATCTAATTATTTTGTAACAGGCATTTTTATTTTGCATTAAATGTTCGGTTTAAGGGAGGTAGTACCTTTTCGTTAATGTGCTTTGATGGTATGCCTAGGCTTTGATGGTACATGACACAATCAATATTGTAATAAATGTACAATCAGAATAGGAATGTGCATTGTTCCTGAGCAAATATTGGAGGAAAATTCCAATTAATAGCTAGAGAATTATATGGACTGGACTAATAAACTGGAAAATTTTAAGAACATTTATCTTTAAGATCATAATCATCTTTAGTTACATTTATGAAGAATAAATGTAAATAGTAGATAAAAATTGTGAATTATACTAAATATGCAGGTAAAACTAATATGTAACCAACGTATAAGTACTTTTACACAAACATATTGACTTGTCAAGGATTTGTGATAAATACATCCTTAAAGGTGTAACACTCAAATCAGTCAAAGGAGACAAAATCATTATGCTGATGAATAGTAATGCTAGCTATATACTCACGTTTTTCATTTGGTAAAATTCTTTTCAAGAAAGATGAAAACAAAATAATATTCAAAGTTTTCGTAGCCAACTATGAAAAAGAAATTGATGTTTACGACCAGGAATTTTGAACTGATCAAAATTAAATAACAAGACAGGTCCATTTAAAATGAATGACAAATTCCCAGAAAGCTTTAATTTGAATGGGTTTGAAATTAATTAAAAATGCATATATGCAAAACAGAAGGGAAGAATTTGAGATCTAGGGTTCAAGCAAGAATATTGGATGAAGAACGGCCAGGAAAAATAATAAGAAATCTGATAGGAGATGAATAATAGATGCAGAATATGATTTTCCTGTTTATTTATCTACAAAATCAACTTTCAGATAATAGCTCTTCTAACAGATCAGACCCCAAGTCCTCAAGCACCAAAACATCTTCTCCTTCACTAACTATTTTCCTTCTTCGTTTTGATGAATTCCGAGTCCTGTGAGTCTCTTTTATGGTTTCAGCTGGTGATGAACCATACTTGCATCTGTAATTCATGTTTCTAAGAGATTCCTTTACTTCTTCTATGGAAAAATTCATGGGTGCTGAGGCTCCGCGCATCGCAAATGCTGCTTGATCATAAGCCAAAGCAGCTTCTTCTGCACTGTTAAAAGTCCCAAGCCAAACCCTTGTTCCATTCCTTGTGGAATCCCTTATCTCAGCTGCGTACTTTCCCCACGGCCGTTTTCTAACACCAATATAGCGCTTTTCTTTATTAGCATCTGTAGCATTCCGAAATAATTCTTCTTCCGTAGTGTTCAAAACCTTGGAGGATTCAGCTTCTTCCATCAATGTCGGATCCATAATTTAAATTGATTGTTTCCTCCTTTTTCTTTCTTCGTTTCTTTTGTACGAAATCTTGAATGGCTGCAACCCTTATTAACCAAGATGGAAAGGATAAGTTAATTAAACTCTGGGAGAAGACAATAAGGTTAAAATTGAGTTAGGTAATGAAACCCAAGATTCCTTGGACAACCAGGATTCTTTGGCTTTATTACTAAAAGTTTTGTGGGATTTTCTGTCTTGATGGGAGTGTGTAAGGGTTATAAATTATTTTTTGTCCCAAGAAGAAAATAAAATGATGCATCATTGTTGCAATAATTTTATTCTGCATTACGAGTAGTCAGAAGAATTACAGTTATTTTCTTGTTATACAAAAGTACTTTTTTTTTTTGCCTTTTTTCTTTTCAGTTTTTCAAAAATGTTTTAAAACATCTCCAATGCATTCCGTCTATTGCTTTTTAGACGTGCCACATAAACATATATAGACAAAGTTATAAAAAACCATATACAATACATGCTGACAAGGACTCTATGTATCTGATGTGGCACATTAAAATATAGAATCCTTCTAGAAGTCCGTCTAAATATAGATGGACTTTTAGACGGAGTAAGTCAGCAAATTTAATTTTAGACGGAGTGCATTGGTGATGAATTTTAATTAGATCGTCTATTTTATAGACGTAATACCACATAGATTGGAAGTCCGTCTATTTTACTTGCAAACAAAATATATGCACAATAAACATACTATGAAGCCTGAAACATGTGAGATAATGCGGTCTCGAGCTTCTTACCTACGAGTCCTTTTCGAAACCAAAGATGGTGGAACTGCATCTATCCCGTTCCCTTTTGCCTCAAAGACGGAAGAAAGGGGATGTAAGTAAATTTTCGCCCACTGAAGCTTGATCCCATTGCCAGGAAGGGATTGGATCGACAGCAAAAGCTAGTAATGAATCAATGAAATAACAAAAAATTGAGAATTTATAATATATATCTTAGATTTAATTTTTTAAAAAAGAGAAAATTTTAGAATTTATAATATATCAATTAAGAAATGAATTTTAATTAGAATGCATTTCCAACTTTTAAACTAATGGTTATATCAATGGCTTTTTGTTAAAAAAAATTAAAATTGTCTGATTCTACATTTCATTTGACAATGACCCGCTGGTTGCAATGATTGGGACGATCTGATGACTATGGAAAACAGTATCAAGTGCACGATATAAAAATTCTCACTTGTGCATTGAATAAAAGCAAATTTCAAATGTTAAGGGCGATACATGACAGTCTCATCAGTCATCAAGGTCCCATGATTTTGAAGCTTCAGTGGTAGGTGGTGGTGCTCGAGAAAATAAGCTCATTTGTGAAGTTGAAGCTCTCCTTGGAACAGAAGTACTAGCCTTTTCTTCCTTTGAGGAATCTAACTCATCAATCCTTTCCCAGTTCCCATCCGTAAACACATAATCCATGTGTTATAAGTACCTTTTGAGTTAGGGTGTGGGGAAAGCGTAGTCTCATCTTTGAAGTCATCCCCAAAAGTGATGATATATTAGACAGTGTTTTCACCCCTTATCGCCTTCCACAAAAATCACAAGTCTTCCCTAGTGACGATGAATTTTCTAGATGTAGTCCTAAGATTGTGAGTGACAATATTGAGACGGAATGGTACTATAGTTAGACTATTTGCACTAGTAATGACATGGTTTACCTCGAGTTCCTCAAAGACTACCCTACAAATCTAAGTATCTCTAAAACAGCTTAAGAAAGCTGTTATTTCTGTCATTCACCACAATTGAATAGCTATATTTTTGAGTGAAAGTACTTTTGGCCTTCAAGTAGAATTTTTGGGCACCACAAAAAGCCCTCCCAATTACACACTCCAACAACTTAGGACTTTAGTTAACTTAAGTCAGTGTTGTTGTACCTATGTTAGCGGTACTATATCCTTAAACATCAAGCTACTACCCATGCACTAGTTGATTCATGTACTTTGCATATACTTGGAAAATTTTTGAGAAAAAGTATGCAATTAATAGTTGGTACATGTATTGCATTAGATACACAATTTGTAAAGCCTATAAAAAGCTAGGGATCTTAGTCATTTTTAATAAATGAGCTTGATTATTCTCTTGAAATTTATATTCTCCTCTATCAAAAGTTGTTTTTCCTTATCTTACTTTCCAACAAAATGGTATCAGAGCAGTTATAGAAGTGTGAGAAGAAGAGATGGAAAACAAAAACTCTCTTCTCGTTCCTCAACTCGCTAATAATAACTATAGCACGTGCTGTATTCGCACGAAGGCATATTTTTGAAGTTAAGATTTGTGGGACTTGGAAGTGAGAGATTTTGAACTTCAAAATGATGAAGGATTGCCTCAAGCCCAATGAGACTTGCAACAAGCAACCAAGAGGAATGCTCAAAAAGCTCTCAGCACGATTCATTTCAAAAGATTTCAAATGCTACCACTTTTGGGAGATTCTTGAGAATATTTACAAAGGTGCTAACAAAGTCAAGAATGTACGTCTCCAATCTTTGAGAGGAGAATACGAGGCCCTATCCATGAAGGAATTTGAATCAATTTCAGATTATTCTTCACGAGCATTGGTGGTTGTCAATGAGATGAAGATATTTGGCGAAGAACTAAATGGCTGGTCGAAAAAATTCTTCATGTAAGACAATTTTATTGTGGTGGCAACTGAAAAGTCGTAGGATTTAGAGGAAATGACCATTGATGAAATCGTGTGATTACAAGCTCATGAGAAAAAGTTGTCGAAGGATCAAAACCAGCTCTTAGCATGACTAATCAAGCTCTTGATGATACAAAATTTCAAAAGTTTCAAATGCTACCACTTCAAAACAAGCATGAGAGATTCTTGAGAATACCTACAAAGGTGCTAACGAACTCAAGAAGATAAAGTCGCTAATCTTTGAGAGGAGAATACAAGGCCCTATATCCATGAAGGAATATGAATTAGTTTCAGATTATTTTTCACGAGTATTGGTGGTTGTAATCAGATGAAGAGATTTGGTGAAGAAGCAAATGATCTTCAAGTGATAAAAAAAAAAAAAAAAAATCGTCGATCTTTAATTTACACAAAACGTTCAATTTTATTATGGTGTCAATTGTAGGATTTAGAGGAAATGACCATTGAAGAAATCGTGGGAACATTACAAGCTCATGAGGAGAAGTTGTTGAAGAAGAACCAATAATCGGTGGAACAAGTCTTTCAATCAAGCCTTTCTTTGAAAGGCAAAAATAAAAAAAATAAAAAATTAGGAGCTAACAATGAAGATGGCGTGGAAGAGGTCAATGAAGAAGATATAGAAATTTTCAAAATTCAGCCAATAATGACAATCATATACTTCAAGAGGGAGAGGAAGACAAAACTCTAAAAGAAGGGAAATAAGAAACAATGGTGGGAGATATGACAAATCTCAAATAAAATGTTACAAATGTCACATATTTGGCCATTTTACATGGGTGGGCAGGAGTAAACCGGTGAAGATCTAAACAGTCATGTCACTTGTGGAGATGCTTCAAAGTTTCAAGTCAAGATGAAAATGTAAAATTCATATTTAAGAGCATGTTCGGTAGAGTTTTTTTTTCCAAAAAATCCATTTTTTTGCCTACAATTTTTGACTTTTCAATCATTTTTACACTATAAAAAAAAGTCAAAAAGTAACCAAAAAAGCCCATTTTCCCCCCAAAAAACTCTACCGAACAAGCCCTAAATAACGAATGAAGAGCACTGTTTGCGTTCGAATTCAAAGCAAATTCGTAACAAGCACCAATATATTTCCAGTGTTTATTAGGTGTGTGAGAATATGTAGGTCACTAAATCTACTTGGCACAAGTCCATTGGACAATATAGTTTATTGAGTGTGTACCGTTAGATGAAATAGATGGATGAAATCTTACTAAGATTATATATATATAATCTTGGTTTTCTTATTTTCTAGGTCAGAACAGAGAGTAAAAAAAGTGAGGAGCCGTATTTCATTCTTTTCTCAAAGTGAGATTGGACTGAGTGTTTAAAAGTCTTGGTCATCTCCGGTTGGTTGGTTGGTTGGTTGGTGAACAAATTCTATTGTCGTTCCCTTGAGTTGCAGTGCAGTGTTCATTGTGGTAAGAATCTGAACCTACAACTTTAACCAAGAACAAAAGAACAACAAATGAGAGATTTTTCTTATATTTTTAATATTCAAACGAGATTGTAATAATTTGTTATTGTTTTCAATCTCAACAAATAGTATTAGAGCCTAGGTTATAGATCTAGGGGTGTGAAAAAATCAAGAAAAGTTGGTGGTCGAAAATTGGAACCGGATCTAGAAAGATTCAAAGTACCCAAGAGTTCAAACCAAGATTTCGGCCAAACCACTCATCATCCAGAAAATCTGATACCATATCTGAGTTCACGGCGACGAAGCGAACAAATCGCGTGCGGCGCGTAAAAATCCAGCTGGCAGTTGCTTCTTCAGGCGCATGTGGGCGCATGAGAGCTCATTTCTACGCGTAGTTTGAGGCAGACGACTCCTCTGACTGTGGCGCACAACCTGGTGGTCTGACATCGATGCGTGGACTCTGGAGACAATGCGTGCAGTAACTTCAAGCAGCACGTGCAACACAGCCAGCGTTTTCCGACAGAAGTTTTTTGGAGCAGATTGCTTATTGGTTTGTTTCTAACCTTCTAGTGGTGTTACTTTATCAGCGGAACAACGGTGCAACAGATTGGTTGTTCTAAGACGGGTAGCGATGCCTTGGAACGAAGAAATTCGTTTTGTCTTTCCTATAATTACGGACAACTGATTTGTCCGGTGAGTTTGTATTTTCTTGAGCCCTTTTATTTAATTTTACATTTTGTCAATTTTAATTGAGGTAAAAACAAACTAGGTGGCTAGAGCCTACAACTTCTTAGTATAATTTGTGGCTTTATTATCTTATGTGTTGATAAATTGTGTTTGCATGTCATCTTAGTTAGTAATTTGAAAAAATGTTGTGTTATGTGTTTGCATCCATGGGTTCAAGGGTTGAATTATCAAAAATTCGATGGAAAGAGTGATTATTCAATTTGGAAACAAAAAATGAGAGCTATTCTGGTTCAACAAAGGATTTCTAAAGCCTTTGATGATCCAGAGAAATTTTCTGATGCATTAAAAGCTAAACCTGATCAAATTAATGAGATTAATGAAATTGCATACAGTTCTATAATATTGCACTTAACTGATAATATTGTTAGACAAGTTGATGATACAAAGACTGCTAGAGAATTGTGGGAAGCTCTTGACAATTTATTTTTGACAAAAACTTTGCCAAATAGGATTTATATGCTAGAAAAACTTTTTAGTTTTAAAATGGACTCGAGGAAGGATCTTGAATGTAATCTGAGTGATTTTAGTAAAATTGTCAAAAGCTTGGCCCACAATGATAAGAAATTTGACGATGAGGATCTAGTTGTTATACTTTTAAATTCTCTTCATGATTCTTATAGAGATGTTAGAAATGCGATTAAGTATGTTAGAGATGTTTTGACTCAAGCTATTAATGATTGCTTTGAGATCAAAGGATTTAGAAGTCAAAAAGGAGTCTAAGGGAAACGCTAGGAATGAGAGTTTGTTTATTAGAGGGAGAAATGAAATGAGAGAAGAGAACAATTACCAGGGTAAGAAGGGCAGAGGAAAATCTAAGGATAAGTCTAAGTCTAGGGATAAAGGCAATAAGAAATATTATCATTGTGGGAAGTTAGGACATTTCAAGAAAGATTGCTATGAGCTTAAGAGAAAATTGAAGCAACAACAGAATGAAGATTAAAATGTTGCTGTTGTTGGGGATGCTCTAGATGGTTTACATGTTATGACTGTGTCTGATGGTGAGATTGACCATGAGTGGATTCTAGACTCAGGTGCCACCTTTCATTTGTGTCCCGTAAAATCTTGGTTTTATAACTATAGAGAAATTGAACCTAGGAAAGTATACATGGGAGATAACAATTCACAAACAGTTAAAAGAATAGGTGACATTGCTATTAGGATGCATGATGGCATTGTCCGACCCCTTCTTGGTGTTAGGTATGTCCCAAACCTTAAGAGAAATCTAGTTTTCTTATGACTTCTTGAAGATGGTGGCTGTATGTTCAAATCTGATTTTGGTACTTTAAATATTCTTAAAGGTTCTCTAGTAGTTATGAAAGGTCCCAAGAGGAATGAGTTGTATTACCTTCAAGGTGAAGCTTTACATGCCAAAGATTCAGGATTGGCTTCAATCAATACTGATAGATCAGATCTATGGCATAGGAGGATGGGACACATTGGGAATAATGGGCTAAAATATCTTAGTGACCAGAATTTATTAGGTGATGACATTATTGCACCTTTGAGCTTTTGCGAGACGTGTGTTCTAGGAAAATCACATAGAGTCAGCTTTGAGATAGGTCAACACAGCACTAAGAGACCAGTAGATTATATTCATACAGATTTATGGGGTCCAGAAGAACACCCTACACATGGTGGGAACAGGTTTTTCCTATCCATTGTTGATGACTACTCTAGAAAGGTTTGGATTTTCCCACTTAAGTCAAAATTTGAAACTTTTAGCAAATTTAAGTCCTGGCATACCTTAGTTAAAAATCAAGTGAGAAAATGTGTAAAAACTCTTAGAACAGACAACGGTTTAGAGTTTTACAATTTTGAATTTGATGAGTTTTGCAAAGTGAGAGGTATCACGAGACATAAAACTGTGAGAAATACCCCCCAACAAAATGGGGTGGCTGAGAGGATGAATCGGACTTTAATGAATAAAGTCAGATGTATGTTGATTAGTTTAGGATTAGCCAAAGGTTTTTGGGCTGAAGCCTTATGTACTGTAGCTTATTTGATAAATAAGTCTCCTTCTAGTTCTGTTAACTTCAAAACTCTCCAAGAGTTGTGGTCTGGAAAATCTCCAAATTTGTCACACATTAGAGTGTTTGAGTGTACTACTTATGCACATCAGGTTGAGGGTAAGTTAGACCCCAGGGCTACTAAGTGTGCTATTTTAGGATACCTAGAGGGTGTCAAGGGCTATAGATTGTGGATTTTAGGTGTTAAGGGTATTAAGTAATTAACAGTATAGATGTAAAATTTAATGAGCTTGATATGCCTTACCTAAAAACTCTAGACAATCAGGTTAAATAAAGTGGAGAAGGAGAATCTTCTACTGGGAAGAAGATTCAGACTGAGGTGAAGAGATTAGATGTTAGTCAAGAGGTTAGAGAATTTGAACAAATTGATCCTCAAGTTGAGACTGGACAAGAAGAAGTCTTAGAACAACCTGAACTAGAAATTCCTGAAACTATGATCTCTAACCAAGAACAACTTGAAGATACTAATTTGAGAGATTATCAATTAGTGAGAGATAGGAAGAGAAGACAAGTAAGACTAAATTTGAAGTATACTTCTTCAAATTTGATGGAGTTTGTCATAGTTTCAGGTGAAGCCTTGGAGTTAGTTGAACCTTTTTCTTATGAAGAAGCTGTTAACTGTAAAAATCTAAAAATTGGAAGAAGGCTATGAGGAAGGAGATTCATTCCTTAGACAAGAATGATACTTGGAAGTTGGTTGAGAGACCAAAGAATCAAAATGTAGTCCATTGTAAATGGATCTACATGTTGAAGAAAGGAGTAGAACCAAATGACCCTTTAAGATACAAAGTTAGGTTGGTAGCTAAGGGATTTACTCAAAGAGAGGGGATTGATTACAATGAGATTTTTTTCCCGGTGATAAATATAAGACTATTAGGTTAGTATTGGCCTTAGTTGTCCAATTCAATTGGGAATTAGAGCAACTAGATATTAAGACTGTTTTTTTTTCATGGAGAGTTAGATAAGGTCATTTACATGTCTCAACCTCAAGGCTTTGAGGTGAAAGGGAAGACTGAGTTTGTGTGCTTGCTTAACAAATCTTTGTATGGTCTTAAGCAGAGTCCTAGGCAATGGTATAAACGTTTTGATGCTTATGTGCTTAAAATTGGTTTCAAAATGAGTGAATTTGATGCATGCTTATATTATAATAACACTAAGATAGGCTGTGAGATTTATTTGTTGTTATATATTGATAACATGTTGCTTACTAGTAGTAGTAAAGCTGATATCATAAAAATAAAAATAAAAATTTGAAATCTGAATTTGACATGAAAGACATAGGATGTGCAAGAAAAATTCTTGGTATGGTTATTAAAAGGAATAGGGCTGAAAGTTGACTATTAATCAAGAGTCTTATTTGGAAAAGGTAATAACCAAATTTGGTATGAAATTTGCTAAGTCTGTCAATGTACCTTTAGCTGCACACATGATTTTATCATCCGCTCAATGCCCTAAACTGAAGAAGAAAAATAAGAAATGAGTAGTGTCCCCTATGCTAATGAAATTGGTTCTGTAATGTATTCTATGATTACCACTAGACCTGACCTAGCTTATGTAATTAGTTTCTTGTGTATGGTTATGTCTGACCCAGGTAAACATCATTGGATTACTCTTAAATGGCTGTTGAAATACCTAGTTGGGACAGTTAAAATGGTGTTAGTGTTTGAAAAGATGAGTGATAAACTTGAGCTTAAGGGTTATGTAGATTCTAACTTTGCAGAGGATAAAGATCAGAGGAAATCTACCACTTCTTACTTATTCTCGTTAGGTGATAATTATATCACTTGAAAATCACAGTTGTAACCTTTAGTTATACTCTCTAACACTGAAGCTGAATATGTTGCACTAACTGAAGCCTTTAAAAAATGCATGTGGTCGAAAGGCTTTTTATGTGAATTGAACTTCTTGAATGAAAATGTCATGATCTTTGTGTTTTAATGCTATATAAAAATCCTGTGTATCATGAAAGATCTAAGCATATTGAGGTGAAATACTATTTCATTAGGGAAAAGTTAGCTTCTGATGAATTTAAATTGCTTAAAATTGCAACTGATGATAACCCTGCAGATGTTGGAACCAAAGTACTTGTTGTTGGTAAGTTTAATAAGTGCATATCAATGTTGAATATTGATACGGGTTAACTTATGTGAAAGGTACTTGCTGTAGTGGAGGATTGGTGAAGCAAGTACCAAACTGGAGAGGGCGATGATGATGAAATAAGACCACAAAAGGATAGCACTTGTAGTCAGGGAACTTGGTAGTGGATTTGTGATACAAGGTGAAATTTGTGAGAATATGTGGGTCACTAAATTCACTTGGCACAAGTCCATTGGACAATATGGTTTATTGAGTGTGGACCGTTAAATGAAATAGATGGATGAGATCTTACTAAGATTATATCTATATTCTTGGTTTTCTTATTTTCTAGGTCAGAACAGAGAGTGAAAAAAAAGTGAGGAGCCGTCTTTCATTATTTTCTCAAAAACTAAGATTGGACTGAGTGTTTAAAAGTTTTGGTCATCTCCGGTTGGTTGGTTGGTGAACAAATCCTATTGCCGTTCCTTGGGTTGTAGTGCAGTGTTCATTGTGGCAAAAATCTAAGCCTACAACTTTAACTAAGAACAAATAAACAACAAATGAGAGCATTTTCTTGTATTTTTAATATTCAAACGAGATTGCAATATTTTGTTATTGTTTTCAATCTCAACAACGTGCCTACTATGAAGACGAATATCTTGAGTTTGGGCCAACATTTTCGAGAAATGATATGATGTTGTAATGAGGAATCAACAAATAACAATTTGAGATCGAGGTGGGAACTTGATTGCTAGATGCTTGAAGGAATGTGTCATTCAAAGTTTTTCTTGTTGAACATTCAAAGTACAGGAACATTCAAAGCATATAAGCTAAATGTTTGAAGGAATGTGTCAAAATTTACATAGAAGTAACTTCTTTTGGTGAAACATGCTTTAAATTTAAATAAATGAAAGTCGTCTATCTAACAACTTAAATTTTTGAACTATTAGAGCAAGCAAAAAACCCATAATCAAGTTTTGCCACCACTAATTTATCAAAATTGTGCACACGACAAAAGTTGATATAATGAAATGGGTTTGTGTTGCACAGTTATAAGTTTAAAAGATAAATATTATCATTAATTTCTATATTAGCTAAATCTTTTAAATGGAGTGGTTTGACATTTGTTTTGAAATCACCTTCCCACCGGGAGACATCGGAGACCTAAGATGACTCCAGCGGCCCTAAACCTCCTATCCGCCACTATTCTTATATTCTAGTGTATCTCATTTAGTACACAAGTTGGAGAAAATCTTTTGCATTATTTAAACCTTTAAGGATGGATGAACCTACTGCCAATGGATCAGATTTCCATTTTAATCCCAATTTAATTTATTGTGTAAAGTTTTTTTACTATGAACGAGGCTAAATTAATCAAGTTTTTGTGCCTAAAAAGGTAAAAAAAAGTGAAAGAAAAACATTAGAAAAGATTCATGATATTTCAAAGATATAGGGCTTAAAATAAATGGTGGATCGGAGAAACAATAAATTGAAAGAGGGAGGGAAGAACAAAAGAGTTACGGCCCTTGAACAATTTATTTGTTTTTATCTTCAACACGCTTATCACTTACATGCTCTATTCATTATTTATCAAAAGCTTACATAAAAAAAAAAAAAAAAAAAAAAATTGACTGCCAGCGAGATCTCAACCAAAACCTCTGTACTTTAATAAAATATTAATTAAAATAAAAAGTTTAAGCTGGTAGAAAAAGACAAATTTATTATTTTATTTATAATTTGTCTACCACGACGCATATACATGTATGTTATTTCAACCAAACTCGTTTTACTCCATTGAAGAATTTGGCTGCAATATTATTTGTCTACTATGTATTTTTTTTGTAAGGGAAATTAAAAGATCAAATTAACCACATGAAAAGGTTGAAAGTTCAAAGCATACCTCCATAAAATGTCTTTTCTGATCGATACTTTCTCCATCGAACCATTTGCAGGAGCGAACATAAAATGTTGAATGATTATGCATGAAATATATAGTTAAGGTTTTTCTTAATATTATGGGACAAGAAATTGGTAAGATTTATGGAAAAAAGATTTTGAACTTGTTGAATTTCATCTTTGGTTTCTTCTTGACACTTGTGTCGTTTCATGTAATCAACGTAATTTCGGGGTTGGTGATGTGCCCTTAATTTGTCTTCTTCCGTCGGCGGATGTCAAATTGGTGCAACAAGGACACTCACCTAATTGATTAATGCTACCACCAATGATATTTTATTTTTTACATAGGGCCCATGCCTCGTGTCTACATAGGAAGTTTGGTGGGCAGGACACAGGACATATAATGCGTGCTCAGTCTAGAACACACTGACGTTGTTTAACATTGTGTAACGTAATTTATCAAATATGACAAAATGATTTGTTTTTGGTAATTAATTTGTAATTATTAGAAATTATAAAGTAATTGAGACATAAATGTAAGGATTAAATACCGTACAAAAAAATTAAAATAAGTTGTGTTTACCATTTTTTTTTTTAGAGCAAAGGAGTTTCATTAAATTAAATCCTCACTAGAATCAACCCAATTAACATTGCCTAGAGATAATGTAGCATATGAAGTTAACTTGTAGGCCACTTTTTTTCCCGAGCTAGTTACAAATTGACATGAACTACAGTTTAATTCTTGTAACAAAACTCATCCAACCACTATAGTGCAGCATCCTTGTTCAATTTAAAGTCCCCCATGTGAAAATTGGGGATGGAGACTCATCTTCACCATAATGTCACGACTTTGAAATTCTGAAATTCACGAAACATTGAAAATGCTCTCTCTCTCTCTCTCTCTCTCTCTCTCTCTCTCTATATTTACGAATTTAAAACTAATTAAATTGTCTGCAGAATTTTAAGGTAGTCAAAGTTATTCACTCTCGTCTCGCAACTATAGGCTTACTTCCATTTTCACACATATTAAGAAAATATAGACTTACTTCCATTACTTACATTTTTCCTAATATATCCCTACATTGAATAATGGTTGATCATATTTGTTATTAGGATATTAAGAAATGAACTATACTATTAATACAGAAATCGGACTATAATTTAGAATAAATAAATAAAAGAAGTAAAGTTATTTTTATAGGACGAAATAAGTAACATTCGGACAAAGAAAATGATTGATCCTACTACTACGTTGTAAGTCAAATTTCCTAAGTGTTTGTTGTATTGTACTTGTTCAGATTCTTCGCAAATTCTATTGCGTTTGTTGGGAATTTTGACTCTCAAGTATCAACAAACATTCAAGAATAAGGCACAAAATTTCAAGAACACAAGGTTTTCTGTCCCTAAGGGCCCGGGTTCACCCAATTCTGGCTACGTCTTATTGAAATCAAACCCAAACTACCAATTCTCAGTACAAAACAACCACAAATATATCGCGTGCCTTACACTACAACAAAGGGTCAGCTTCATATACCCCACAAATGCACCCTCACAAAACTCATAAAGAGAACATCCACACTTGATTTTCTCAACCTCTAACAGAAAAATGAGAAGAAGAAAAGACATAGAGATAGACCCAGCTTCTAGGTAGAGAACAAAGAGTTAGGATTCCTTGCTACTCTCAACCAATGGCTCACATCAAAACTCCAAGAATGGATGGATCGGATTTCTTCTTTAATACCATTTTCTATATCTTTCTTTTTTAGTTTATATTAAAGGATAAGTATGATGATTTATTTTACATTTTGTATCGCAATCACAAATACTAAAATATGCACTTTAGAACACAATATACTCATAGTAATTATAGTGTAACACGTAATTAAAAGAAAAAAAAAAAAAAAAAGATCAACATAACATATCAAGTAGGGAGCTTGAGCTGGCCTTTACTTTCACTACTCAACTTCGAACTTCTTCTTCTTCTTCTTTGTTTTTCTATCCCCTTTTCTCCTTTAATGGGGAGGGAGGAGTCCTTAGGATAAACTCGGCACCAACAAAGGAGCAGCTAGCCCTGGCATATGTAAAATAGAAAAGCATATTTGTGAATGAAAATAACTAATGGAAATATAAGATTGGCAGCACAAGATTGCATGCATGAAATTTGAAAAATATTAAATAATGTGCTTTGTTCAATTTATGTTGATCAAACAATGAAATAAAACGATAAGAAAGTATATAAACCGAGAGGATATTTCAAGGCTAGTTCGAAACTAAACAATCTATGAGTTTTCACCACAGACAATGTGTGGAAAAAGTTAAAAACTTGTTGTTTGCGCTATAAACATTATCGAGTATGATGATGTTACATACATGCAGTACAACTCATTTCAGCCTTCTTTGACATAAATTCCTAGTAAGGATACAAAGGTTTTCTCAATTATTTACCAAAGACAATCACAAAAAATGCAAACAACAGAAACACTTTTTGACAATCAAATCAAAAACATAAAATGATAAGAAAGAGCCAAATTACTCTTCAAGATCAAAGCAAATGCTTAAGTATAATAATCTAGCAACAAAAGAATGTTATTTACCTATCAAAAGAGATGTAAAAGCACATATCATTGTAATCAACTAGCTGGGAATCAGAGGAAATTTCCAATTAATAAGCTAGGGCAATATATGGACATTGATTAAAGAATGCTATAATTAACCTAGAAAATTTCAAGAACATTCAAGATCATAACAATTTTAGTTACATTTATGAAGAATAAATGCAAATACAGTCATGGAATGGTGATAAATACATCCACAGAAAAGTGTAATTTCAACAGTAACACATAAATCAGTCAAAGGAGACAAAATATGACAAAATCATTATGCTGATGATTAGTAACGCGGTCTTATAATTCACATTTTTTTGGTTTTGTAAAATTGTTTCCCAGAAAAAGTAGAAAGTAAAAACTTCTTAAAATTTTGTATCGCCATTTCAATTCAAACGAAATTGGAGTTTATCTGGTCTTCTCAGGAACTTGGAACTGATCAAAATTAAAAATCGAGAAAACAAAAATCCATTGAAATTGAAAATTGACATATGTATCTTCATATTTCAACTTCAGAGCTCTTAATTTGGGGTGACTCGAATGGATTGGAATTTATGAATGATCTATAAGCAAAAGGGAAGATTAAAAGGGAAAGGGGAAAGGAGAAAGGAGAGAAAAAGGGAAAGGAGAAAGAGGTAAGAAACCAGAAAGGAGATGAGAAACTGATTCACAGATGCAGAAGATGATGTTCCTGTTCACTTAAAAATCAACTCTGAGATAATAGCTCATCTAATAGATCAGATCCCAAGTCCTCAAGCACCAAAACATCTTCTTCACTAATTTGTTTCTTTTTTCCTTTGCCTTTCGACGAATTCCGTATCCTGTGAGTCTCTTTTATGGCTTCAGCTGGTGATGAACCATCCTTGCAACTGTAATTCATGTTTCTAAGGGATTCTTTTACTTTTTCTGTGGGAAAATTTATGGGTGCTGAAGCTCCGCGCATCGCAAATGCAGCTTGATCATAAGCCAAAGCAGCTTCTTGTGCACTGTTAAAAGTCCCAAGCCAAACCCTTGCTCCATTCCTTGTGGAATCCCTTATCTCAGCAGCATACTTACCCCATGGCCGTTTTCTCACGCCTATATAGCGCTTTTCTTTATTAGCCACCATAAGGTTCCCAAAAAATTCTTCAATTTCTTCTTCAGTACTGTTCAAATCCCTGGAGGATTTAACTTCTTCGTTTGCATCAATATTGAAAGTAAGACTCTCATCTTCTACTTTCAATGAATCTTTTCCCTTAAAAGAATCCATACTTCAAATGATTGTTTCTTCCTTTTTCTTTCGTTTTTGTAGTACGAAATCTTGAATGGCTGCAACCCTTATCCACAAAAATGAAAATCAGCATAAGTTGAAATGCGGGGAAGACACGAATAAGGTTAAATTGAGTTGGATAATGAAATCCAAGATTCTTGTACAACCAGGACGCCTTGGCTTTATTATTAATATTTGTGGGATTTTCTGTCATGACGGGAGTCTAAGGGGTTATAAAATTGTTTTAAGAAAGAATAGTTCTTCTGTTTCACTAATAATATGATGCACTATTATTGCAATACCATTATTTTCCACTAGAATATGACATGCAGAAGAAAACATTTTTAGCTGTATACCAGAGTTTTTTTTTTCTTTTTCATTTTTTCCAATATAAAATAGGATTGGAAAGTTCAAAAGTAAAGTGATAATGATTGGACAATGAAGCTAATAATTCAAACACACTACAATTCACATCAAACACATTATAAAGCCCGGAACAGGTTAGATTTATGTGGCTTCCAGCCACTCAGCCACCACATTATGAATTCTATATTTAATTATTTATAGATTATAAGTAGTGGATCTTTCGAAATATGTAAATAAAAAATAGATAAAAATTATAGATCGTACAAAATATGTAGATGAAAATAATGTTCGACTAATTTATAAATACTTATAAACACATACAAACGTAATCTAAAACTTTATCATAACATGTTGTTGAAAATTGGTTTAAGAATTCAAGAAATTGACTATGTGTTTAAACAACTAAAGTGACTTCGTGTCAACTTGGCCAAAATATAAAGACTCGACCCAATATCGAAAGTGACTTCGTGTCAACTAAAGTAACTTCGTGTCAACTAAATAGTATATTTGACATTTCAAAACCAATATCGAATTAATGGAAAATTATAGAAAATGACAAATTTGGGTCAAGTTTTGACCATGCGATCACATGGGTATTTTATCATACGATCGCAACTGCCTGAATTTTTAAACAGAATGTTTTTTTGTCATACCATGCGATCGCAAGAGATAAAGCCATGCGATCGCATAATTAGCCTTTGTTAAGTTCTGTTTTCAAAAATATACCTTGCGATTGCATAGGTTTACGCGCGAACATGCATATCATTTTGAAGTGTTGCACGATTTAGCTCCACACATCTTCGTTCCCAACACTTAATCAACGTTAAATAGGACACTATGGACGTCATATTCAATACAGAAAAGATATGCAAACACACTAAACTCATATATTCATCTCTTGAATCAGATTTCTTGCAATTAGTTGTAAAATTCTGGTTTTTTTATTTTATTTTCATCTTTTGGAGTACAAAATCAATTTTGGTTCGTTGTGCTTGTGCTTGAAGTGCTTCAAACACAAATAGAAGTCGTTGTATCTTAAGAGTTAATTGTCATAAACCGTAGGCACCGTTGCAGGACAAATTCGACTTAAAGATAAAATATTCAACACTTGTCTCGATTTGCATATCATTCATTTTCATTCGATTTTCTTGTTTGCACTTTGGTGCCACTTTACACAATTCAAAACCAACACATATGACATTAATCTCAGTACACAATATGAATTCAAATGATGAAAACAATACGTGTAGTTGAATTTAAATTTATCGAGAATAATTAAGACTATGTTATTATTGTTTACAAATTACATTATTTGCACGTTTCACTGCTACTTTTGCTTCTTTTTATGTATTTACCATGCCAGGAAACATAAGAAATTCTTTTTCTTTTCTTTTTTTTTTTAATTTTATTTTTTCTGTTGAGAATAAACGGGTGTATGATTTTGGGCTTGACCCTGCTTTTGTCTTCTTCCGTCGGCGGATTCCACCTGAGTTGCTTTCTTGGGATGAACCGACCTTTATTAATATACATATAATGCCGCGAATCTATATATATACTAATCTATTAATCGAATTAGGGTTTACTTTATGCCGAGGTTGTTATTGTTATTATTAATAATCACTCTTTAAATAATTGTTGAAAACTACATTTTAGTTAATAAATCAGCTGCCCTTCTAATACGCAAAACATTTAGACAAGAAGTTTGATATGGTTTTGTTTGCACGACCTATTTTTGGAAATTTTTTATGTGAGACGCTTGATAAAAAATGAATCGAGTACTAACGAGCATGTTAAAAATCGAATTTAAAAAAATACATGTATTAAACTTGTAGACCATTGTGGTTAAACATAATGACACCAGGGTTTGGTTTCAATTCGAAATTGAAAATTTGAAAAATGAAATGAAAAATATGAAGGTGCGTCTATATAAATATGTGTCGTCTCAAAAAAAAAAAAAATGATTTCCCTAAATTTTCATCGATAAAAAATAAGTCTTTAGAAACAATTTCAAATGAAAAGTTTGGATGTTCAACATCTAATGGAATCAGCACGCTTCTAAATTATTCAGATCAACAAGATTTTCTTTACGTCATTAGATTTTTCTTGCCTGATGAATTTCATATTTCTATTAAGTAAGAAAATTGTAAAACTACTTTTGGCGACAACAAGTTGTCACTTAAAAAGCGTCACTGCCACTTATATTCTAATATTTTAGGTGGTGTATTTTATTTAAATTGTTAAAAGACTTTGATTGATTTTTTTTTTTTAATTGACATAATTTTATTAATTTTTATTCACTTTTATAGATTTTAATAGACTTTCACATATTTTTATGAGCTTTCATAGACTTTATGGACATTTATAGACTTTGGCGTCTAAACATTAGACTTTGACATCTACACATTCGACTTTTCTAGACTTTTGTAGGTTTATGATTGATATTTTTTTTTTAAATTTATTTACTTCACCTACGGAAAATTCGTAGGTAATATATATTACTTTTCACCTATGAATTTTCCATATCTGTATGGTTGATTTTTTTTTTTTAAATTTATTTACTTCACCTACAGAAAATTCGTAGGTAATATATATTACTTTTCACCTATGAATTTTCCATATCTGTATGGTTGATTTTTTATTTTTTAAATTGATTTATATTACCTACGGAAAATCTGTGGGTAATATGGAAAAGCCATCGCTACGTGAAAGGTTATCACTATTGTCAAGTAAAAATCCATTGCTGATTGTCAACGTAATCTTTCCACTGGTAAAAAGGCGATTTTTCTAGTGTCCCTATCACCCAATTTTGATCAATGCAGTATCCAATTGGATAAAACACTTCCCCGTTATTCATTATATTCTTTCAAGAATGAGACTGAAAATCAAGGAAGAACTGCAAATTGCATATCTCTGATCCCTTGAACGAGTATTCTGCAAAGTGTCTTTTTGATTTCAAAACCTCGTATGCAAGTTTTTGAATATTAAAGTTTGTAACTTCTGCCATTGCCATCAAACCCTTACATCTGCATTGAACAGCGTACCAAAATTCTCTTCCAAGTTAGCACCCATTAAAAACTGATGTTGAAGATGGAAAGCCAAATTGAGAATGGCCAACATTGCTGGATGTTGCTTTGCCCTCAAGAATTAATATTAGAGATACATTTGTGTTGACCTCAAAAATCTACATGGCCCTTTTGTCAACAAATTATGTCACTTCTTTGTCAATATGTATGTTACTTATGCATTAGGACTCTTTTAATCCGCAAGGATCACATTTTGAATAAAAAGGGCCGGCAACCGTCAACCATCAACGGTCAAGTCAATTGCTTGGAAAATGTGATAAAAAGTAAAAAATGAAGTGTAAAAAAGACAAGAATATAGAGTTTTGACTAGATTTTAGAGAATTGTGTACCTTTACTTTAACTATGTATGTGTACTTATATATGAATTTCTAGGTCAAATTAGGTTAATTATGTTGCAAAACCTAATCTAACATGTGGCATGTGTCCATTGTGAGAATTGTTGTTGTCATGGTATTGTTATAATTTCCAAACAAAATTACCTTAATAACGGTTATTTTTCGGATATTTCCTTATTACAAAAGATAATGTGAAGATATTCATGAGTTGATATAAGATTGTACATTTATCAAATATGTTTGTGGACTCATGCTCCATCTGTCCAAACTGCCCAATATAGAAATAAAACATCCAAGGTGAGAGGCTTCGTCCATCGTCCCTCACTCATCGGACTCACTAGAATTCGTCTTCTCCATTTAAACTTAACCAAATGTGGACTTAGATAGAGCACCAGTCCCAACCCTCTCATTAGAATTATTCATTACAATTTGTATATAATTTAGCACCCCAATTTGATAGTTCACAGAAGGCAAATTTCCAAATTCTTGGCCTAATCAGTATTTTAAAATGTTCGTCTAGGCGTGCGTCTAGACATGCCTAAGCTTGATGCTTAGCCTTGTCGCCCTGCCCCGCCCTGCATCGCTTATTTTTGCACATTGACCGCGTATTATCACGTTTAGATACACGTAGACTTAATGCACAACCTCGCCACCTCCATTCACCAAAATACATAAGCCAGCACACGAAAAATGCTGATATGAATGTGCACATCTCAACGTGGGGTCCCCTCTAACCATGGAAATTATAATTATTTCCCAAGGCAATCTCAATTATTCACTCATTTTCCCTTATGCTCTCCGGTTCCTAAAACAAGATCTCGCCACAAAGACTTTGAAAAATTACGCTCCATAATTTTCGCCCCCATATCCCACGTATATCTTTTATTATAATTCTCTATTCCCTCAATTTGCTTGTCTAATATTCTCTTAATAATTCTGCCTTCAACTTCCTTCACTAGTATTGACACTACAAATTCTTATAAGGGCATCTTCAATAGATTCTAAAGATTGTAGTACGTGGCATATATATAAATAGAAATACTTTCAATCTACTTAGCATCGATTTCTAATTAATAGATGGTCAGCCCAAAATTGATCTCTAATAAGTTCTATCTACAACTCGATATTGTTGTCTATGTAGATTTTAGGATAAATTCTTGACCGGTCACTGAACATGCACTTATGAGCTTTTAAGTCATATGCCCCAAACTTAATTCAATTAAAGTCACATTTCAACACTAAAAGACCAACGTGTCCCTACAATTGCAAAAAACGCTATTTTATTATGATATTGTTTTATTAATAAGATACTGTTGTATAAAAAATGATTCATTTACTGTTTTACTTTTACTATTGTACACTAGTTTTCGTTACATTATAGCATATATGATTTATTAACTCTTTTTTTTTTCTAAACTTATTTTTAATCACATATTTCATGGGATCAACATATTTTATTAGCTTTTCAACCATACATTTCACCAATTTTTTTCAAAATCTATAAATAAATAAATAACTACTTCTAAACTCCACCAAACAATTACACGTTCAAAATTAAATGTTTTATGGTTGAATTAATAATACTGTTTCAAAATGCTCCATTAGTAGTACAAGATCAGTGATACTGTTTTCATTCAAAATGCTTGATATTATTTTAATATATGATACTGTTCTTCTATTGGGTTGTAGTTTGTGTATATGATATTGTTTTATTAAGATATTGGCATGTATGCTACTGATATATTAAGATACTTTTATCTATGATACTATTTTATTAAGATAATATTTTATTTAGATAATGTGCTATAGTTTTTTTGTTAAAACATAACATTTGTACTCACATAAGCATGTGCTTGATAATAATGTAGTTCTGATATTGTTATATTTGATATGGGTAATTAGCACAAAACGTCCATACATATGGAAGTAATTGTGCAAAACATCTCCACCTTCTAAATTTTGACAATTTCACTCTCACCTACTGGATTTCTTGCGCAAAAGATCCTTCTGTCCAAAAAGCATCTGTTAACTAACGTAAATATCACGAGTCGTATTGCATAGTAAGGACAAATTAATCCAGCCACTTTTAATCTCTTCTCCTCTGTTTAAAATCGGAGTATATGAAAAGGTGCACGAAGTCTAAAACTTTTGCCACTGTTCATCTTTTTTCACCGACAAACTGTTCTATTTTCGGTTATGCATTCCGCGAACCGTCGTCAACATTATTTTGGTGAGTTCGAATCTCCTATATTTGGTTCATTACATTTTCAATTTCGGGCTTTCTTGTGTGTGTGTGTGTGGTGGTGTTTAGGGCTTCGCAGGTTTGTATTGCAGTTGTGATAATGGAAATTTTTTTCATTTATGGGTGACATTACAGAGACCATATCAAAGATTCTACCACCAAAAGAAATGCTACCTCTAATTTGCAGATAGCCCAAAGATGATCCACCCACTTATTGTAAGTTGTTTTTTATTTTAATACCGTGATTTGTATAAACTGATTTGTTTTATATCATGATTTGTTGTTGTGTACAATAATTTGTGTTTATGAGTGTGTAGACGGAGTTGAAAATGTATTTTTCGCACAGATAACTGATTGCGTTTTTCATTGGCCAAATCTGTGTGTATTCAGACGATAATACAGAATATTTCACACTTGAAGTGCATCATTGAGGCATAATTTATGATAAGCCAAACAATGTGGCATACGAAGGATGAGTAATGCTATTTTTTGATTTCATCCATCCTGCATGGTTCACAAGAGACAACTTAACGTTGTTCTTACGGTCACTAGGTAGGGATGTGTTGTTGGATTTTTATTATAGAATGCCGAGAATGAGTTTGGGGCAGGGGTTGAGGAGATTGGAGAGTGAAGATGATGTTAGGCAGATGCTTAGAGACAGGGGTGGGAGTAGGGTGGTTGAGATTTATATTGTACGTGCAGTACAATCTCATGTACTACCACTAGTTCCAAATGAGGGTATTCATGCCACAGTTGATGAACAAGCAACGGGCGCATCTGAAGCATTTGAAGGATGTTATGCACCCGTTATAGGACAACTCTAGAATTTATTTTCTTGTTAGCCTTTTCCACAATTGTTGCTTTTAAATATTTATGGGGCAGATTTTTGTTGTTTGTGTCGACAATGATGTATGTTGACAATCATATTATTTTGACAATGAATCATATTTTATGCTCGCTAAAGAAACGAGATTTGATGATCATGGATTGGTGTTCGTAATAGTTAGGATTGATGTTGGTTTCTTGGTATAATGTTTTAAGCAAGGACGTTGACAATCGTTAGACAGTTAGGTAAGGATGTTTGCCACAATTAATAAAATAGGTAGGTACGGTTTGCACAATAATAAATTAAAAATAGGGACATTTTATACAAGTTCATCCAAAAGGTAGAGACGTTACGCACAATTGTATACAAAAGTATGGACGTCTTCCGCAACGTCAATTATAGATCAAAATGAACGATTCAAAGCAGTACATCAATCCCACAATTGGTTCTACACTGTTGAGTACCCACATCACTACAATATTACAACAACATTCTCTACATGAGTACCCACATCAACAGTAAGGCGGAAAGAGAAGAGAATAAAAGTGGCTAGACTAATTTGCCATTACTATGCAGTACGACTCGTATTATTTACGTGAGTTAACGGATGCTTTTTAGACGGAAGGACCTTTTGCGCAAGAAATCTAGTAGGTGATGGTGAAATTGCCAAAATTTAGAAGGTATGGACGTTTTGCACAATTACTTCAATAGGTAGTGACGTTTTGTGCTAATTACCCATTCGATATCTTTAACCATATGATACTATTATCTATGATACTAATATTATGATATTTAATACAAATATGTTTCTGATAATATTTTGTGATACTGTTTTATTAAGATACTGTGCTATGATTTCTGTTAAAACATAATATTTTTGCTCATATAAGCATGTGCTTGATAAGAATGTGCTTCTGATATTGTTATTCTATCTTAACCATACGATACTGTTATTTATGTTATTGTTATTATGATATTGATAGAATATTGTGCTTCTAATATTTTTTCTACGATACTGTTTTGTGATACTATTTTGTTAAGATATTGTTTTCTATAATACAGTATCAAATAACACACATGAATCATAAATGTGTGATAGTAACATCTCGAAACACATAAAAATATTGGTGTATGTAAAACAAATATTGTTTTCTTTTATTCGATAAAAAAATAATTACAAAACATTTGTGTTCCTATATATCAAAAAAAATAACATGTCCATAAAAAAAACAAACTAATTCAAGAAAAATAAGAAAAAAAAACAATTCATAAAAACTGAATCCACCTACAAAATAACATTCAATAAACAATTGTTTCCAGAATTTTGCAATCCAGTGACTGTTCAATACTTCTCACAATCACCATCATTATCTCATAACAATAACAGGTTAAAATTTAAAATTTTATCTTCCACCTGATTGAAAAGATGAAGAACAGAAACAAATATTGTAAATCCACTATTATCACTTACAAAAAACAGTGGAAAAGGCTTGGGTGGTCGGCGACGAGTCGTGAAACGCCGACAACGAGGTACAACAGCTGGCAGAGAGACACATGAGAAGATGTGTCAACCTGTGTTGATGCAATGAAGTCTAAATTGGATTTAGTTCTAGTTGATATAAATCACGGAGGTGATTTCGGGATAAATTGAAATATGGTTGAAGAATATGACTTAACGGCAATTTTAAAACGAGTTTTGACCTAATTTAGAACAAGTCATTTACTGGTGACTTATAGGCAATTTTCATAGATTTTATCAACCCTAAAATAAAAATAAATAAAATATAGAATAAGAGAGAAAATCTAAAAAGTATGACACATTTTGTTTTTCTAATATAAATTAACGAAAAATTGCTGAATCATTCCGTCCAACAGAACTTTTGAATCTAAACTAACTTTTAGACAATGTCTACTTTTATCCTGCCACATCATCTTGACGGAGCCCTTGTTAGCTTGCATTGGGTGAATTGTTTTTAGATATTATCTACTTTATCTACGTGATAAAAATATTTTACCCATCTACGGTTGCATTGGAAATGCTCTAAGCACACCATATTTTAGTTGCACTTAAAGTCCTCAACATTTATTCATATTCTTAGTTAGAATTACCCTATCCAAAAAGCCCTTTGATTATCTCTTTAGTCAGAATTACCCTTTCTTGCTTCTAGGGTTTCATCACCAGTCACCTTCTTATTCCTTCATGTTTTACCGATCTCATGGCTTCTCCTTGTGCCCAACCCATCGTAATATATAGGCATGTCTTCAATAAGTTTGGTGTCAAAAACAGGCAAACTATCTTACCCTTCAACTGAATCAGCCTCGCCAAATCGAGATTGAAGGGAGCAAAAAGATCCTTGTTGAATTCTGTCCCAATACAAAATTCATAACTATCTGCCACATTAGCCTCTGTTAGCAAATTGCACCGTCCTTGCCTACCAATTGCTCATCTATCCACCACACCCCATGGACGAACCCTTGTACTAGTCACGCAATGGTATGCGCATATCCAGTTTTGGGTCGAGGTGAGTAAGGCCCCGAGCCTCATGCCCAAAATTGAATGAAGCTTATTTTTTGTTAGTCCTTTTTTAAAAAATAAAAATAAAATTCAGCTCATGCGTGGCCCAATTGGAAGCATATTTCTCACTTCTATCACAACCTAAAAAAAGTGGTAAGACCTAATCCCATCCAAATTCGGCCCAATACATATCACCCTCTATTATCCAATTCAAGTATCCAACATTGAGTCTCCCGTTATCACTTATCACTTATCAGCGAAGTGCCCTAAATGCTAAATCTCAACTTTCACCATTATCAAAAGAAAATTTACTTTCAGGTAATTCATAATTGTAGTTTCATAATTTCATTTTTTTTATATAGTATTGCTAAATTATTCAAGATTTTGGATCTTTTGATATAAAAAAATTCTTGAGTGTGATTTATGAAAATTTATTGGTAAATGTTTGCCCTTTTTATTGTTAAAACCTCTGATTCCGCAGGTTAAAATTATTGATAGGTTTTAGATTACAAATGGCTCTTTGGCTAAAAATTTATGATTTAAGCTATTAAAATTTTTTCAACTATTGAAATGGAAGAGAAAGCATCTAAGAATTTTGCTTTATTTTAATTTTTCTTAGTCTCCAAATATAGTGGTTTAACCGTTTAAGACATAAATTAAGGCAAAACAAGCAAACTCAATAGTGTATGGCTACTAATTTATCATTTATGTCTCAAAAAGTTTAATCTATTTTTACTTTTGAATGCATACTACAATTTATAAAGCTCATTAGGGACCTAGAGAAATGATCTCCTTCATATGGTGGGAATGAGTTATAAATGCCATTGGACAAGTGATTGACATTTATGTCAATCACTTTTCTCTCATCCAACGGTCACATGACACGTGTTCTGTGCCCTTTATAACTCCTCCTCATAGTGGGGAGGAGATCATTATCCTAGAAACCTAATTTATGAAATTTGCTTCAAACTCCGAAAATTACAAGACAAGTCATGGACGCGCACCCAGGCCACCCAATATGAATTCTTGTTGGACTATGAGAGTGAACATTTGTTGCAACTGTGTCATCTTTTCTCATCGTTGAATTTCTTGCTCCAAGAACTTTATAAGTAGCTGATAGTGGTTTTAAAGGCATCGCCATGAGCGTGAGCGTGATATTGAATTCTAATACAAACTCATTCAATGCAAGCGTTAAGAAATAAGAATAACACTTTAATATATCAACTTCCGTTGATTCAACAAAATACCAAAAAAGATCAATATATTTGAGAAAGTTGAATACTTTTATAAAATATAAAAAAAAAATACCAAACTATAATGAGAGTTTAAATAGTAAAACTTAGGAATGATAACCTAATCCAGCAAAAGACCTAATTGACCACAATTAAATTGGACAAAATAAAGATAAACTAAAGCTATAAAAATTAATTAAAAAAGGCTCGTGCCTCTTATTGCATCATTGGAGAAGCAAACATAAACTGTTGAATAATTTTAGAATATTTTAGTTAGGTTTTTCTTGTTGTGGGACAAGAAATTGGTGATATTTATGTTGCTTTTCATTATGGAAAAAAGATTATGCAATCAAGTACTAGTATTTATATATATATATATATATAGAAATAATTTATATAGCACCTACAGTAGATACTAATTATAGTGTCTACTATTCACTTGACATTGCAGCATTAATCACTTTTTAAAAATTCAAAAAAATTGTTAACAATTTTAAAAAAAAATGACTAATGTAATAATGTCACATAGATTGTGGACACCATAATTAGTGTCAAATGTAAAATATGTTTCACCACTCTATTATATATATATATATATACAAGAACGATCTTATCCCCACTAGTGGGGAGCTTATTCTCTCTATTTGAACACTTGTCCAAGTAGAATTAGAAGAGCATAAAGTAAAATAGTAGTGTTCAAGTGGAAAGAATAAGTTCCTATTAGTGGAGAAGTGGAGAGGAGAAAGGGTGTGTATATATATATATATATATATGGGAGTAACTATATATTGTCAGAAATTGGGCAGTGCACGACTCACACAACGGTGGGTCCCCTGTGTGGGAAGCCAACCCCTTGTGAGAGACGGGCAGTGCCCGACTTCAGGCTGGACACAATTCTTCTATATATATGACTTTGTGATTGATGTGATTTGGTTTCTTTTTTGGACATTCGTGTCATTTCATGTATTCATTTTCCACCAATTTTGGGTTTGATGCTGCCCAGCCCTTTGTCTTCTTCCGTCGGCGGATGCCACGTTGACGGCTGATATTATATTATGCAACAAGGACACTAACCTAATTTATGGCACAACTCCCTTAAATAGTAATTATTTCTTTCCTCATTCCATTATTCCTTTTTCGATCTTTTAATTTTCTTCACTTGAAGATTTTATAGAAAATCCTTCTACAAAATATATCCTCTTTTTTTTTATCCTTTAATTTTTATGAAAGTAAATAAAAACAATTTAATTTGAGTCATTATCCAACATAATATAAATTACTTGACAATATAAGATACTACAATATATAAGATTTTTAATTATTACTTTTTTCTTTTCCAATACTATATAGTGTTATGCAATATGTATTTACCAAATAGGAATTTTGACACAAATGACCTCTAACTATGCCGAAGCTTGTCTTTTATTATTTACCTTTCATTTTAGCTAGGACATCTTTAATCTATGTTCTTAGGTGTGAAATTGACCCATATAGATGAATTTCGTCTAAATTCTCTATTAGTTAGGCACGTGCACCATACATAGTTCTAATAACATAGATAAATTTGTAAATTCTTATATAAATAAAAAATAAAAAAATGATCAATTTCCCCACCTCACCCACTGTCACCGCCAATGTAACTATAAATTTGAAGGGGAAAGTCTCCCTTAAAACTGACATTAACATCAAGAAGAATGGGAGAAATGAGGGAGGCTCCCATCCCCATGCCAATATTATTTTTTGGCCAAAATATGCTTAATGGCATTTTTTAGGTGGAACTTCTCCACCCTTTTTTGCTACCATTGTTGTTGGAATTGCACAATTTGTTATGGTGTGGTGAAGAAGTGATCATTAAAATTATTTATTTATTTATTTATTATTGTTTATATAAAATTTGACAAATTTGTCCATATCATTAAAAGTGGGTGTAGTGCACGCGTCCATCTAATGAAAAATTTGGACGAAAGCCGTTTATATAGACCAATTTCACATTTAAATGTATAGATCAAGAATGTCTTGACAAAAAATAAAAAATTAGGAACAAAAAATACGCTAAGAACATAAGTTAAAAACTATTTACTCCAAATTCCCTAACTATTTACTCCAAATTCCCTACCAATTGTGACAATTACGGATTAAAGTGTGTGCGGTGACATTGATTCATTAAGGATGTCTTACACTCACACTTCAGATAACACTAGAATACTATTTGTTCAGACCACACTTGAATAATGTTTGTTATCAAGAAATTGAATTGTTTTCTAATAAGAATTAGAAGTCCTTCCATAAAAGTTTGGATTTAGGTGCTGAAGATTTTACGAGAATAATCTTTAACCGTGCTATAATAATTAGTAGCGGAAAAAATCAGCAAATTGTATGATAAATTTTTTTTTATTAACATACTTTATTATTGTTTCTATCATTATTAAAATTGATATTGATTATACTAATTTTCTTATGTATTATTCTTGTAAATTTTATTTTTACTTTTATAACAATATGTTGTAACATTTTATTTTTTAAAATAATTTTATTATTGAAATATGAAAGGTTGGAAGTTTCATGACATGATTATGAATTGTTATTGTGGAAGATCATAGGTCATGAGTTATAATGAGTTGTTATTGTGGAAGATCATAGATCATGAGTTACAAAAATGATTTTATGGATTTTAATTTCTTATTAAATCTTATTGTCTTCCAAACACCTATAAATATCATTCTCTTCTCTCCAACTTTACACAAGAAAGCATATGAAATTTTATACATTTTTCTCTCTAAAAAGTTAATATATTTGTCATAAGAAATGTGTTCTTATAGTGGACCTTTAAGTTCATCTTCTAGTGCAAAAGAGGTTGAACTAAACAACGTTTCAGTTGAGTTGCTGTATCCTAGAAGGGACAAGTCAAGAAGATAGTTGTTGCACCGATGATTGAGAATTTCTAACACCGCAGAAGGCTTAAATCTCCTTAAAGAGAGCGAGATATCCGCGCCTTAACATAATTGGTTATGAGTTTGCTTCTAAATTTAGTTGTAAATTTTTATTTACAAATGTATTTTCACTAACAATTTTAAGGAGAATTCAACATGGAGCAAATCGTTGAAAAGCCAAATGAGAATGTTGGAGATCTCAACAAGCCATTTCGCTTCAAATGAACAAACTTTAAAAGGTGGAAGGGTAAACTTCTCTTTTACCTTACTCTTCTCAAGGTTGCTTATGTCCTTACCGAGAAGAATCCTAAAAAATTAAAAACTGAAAGCATGAGCGACGATGAATATCTTGAATATGGAGAAAATGTCGAAAAGTACGAAAAAGATGAGTATAATTGTCGTTACTATCTTTTAAATTGTCTTGTTGATCATTTCTATGATTATTATGATACTACTTTCACGTCTACCAAGAAAATATAGAAAGCTTTGCAGAGTAAATATGATACTGAAGAAGTCGGTACAAAAAAATATGCAGCAAGTCGATTTTTTTGTTATCAAATGGTGGATGGAAAATCTGTGGTAAAGCAATCACAAGATTTTCAAATGATAGTTGCTGAAGTCATATCTGAAGGGATCAAGATTGGTGACAACCTAGTTGTTGTTGGCTTAATTGACAAACTTCCACCCTCATGGAGAGAGTTCCAGAAAAATATACGACACAAGCAAAAAGAGATGTCACTAGAAACATTGATCACACGCATTTGCGTGAAGGAAGAGGTTATAAGACAATATGCACTTATTCAAGAGAGCAATGGACATTCCACTAAGGTAAATTTAATTTCTACAAATGAAAATTTGCCTACTAATCAGTATTCTAAAAATAATATGTTGAAGCCTAAAAAAAAGATCGTGAAAAAATTTTACCAACATGATAAGAGAAATTCAAACCAATGGAGTAAGAACCAATCACATCCTTCTCAAAATCAACAGGGTAAGACTTGTTTTGTATGTGGCAAAAATGGGCATATTGCTCGAATTTGCAGATACCGGAAACGTGAACCTATACCTCAGGCTAATGTTATCAAGGAGCTATTTATGGCTATGATAACCAATATCAATATGATCCAAAGTGTTGAAGGATATGGTGGGTAGATTCTGGTGCAAATAGACATGTTTGCTATGATAAATATTGGTTCAAAGTTTACACTCCTTTTAAAGAGTCTAAAACTATAATGCTTGGAGATTCTCACACTACTCAAGTTCTTGGAACGGGTGAGGTTGATCTTAAATTTACTTCTGGAAGAGTTTTAACATTGAAAGATGTGTTTTATACGCCTTACATGAAAAAGAATTTGATGTCAAGTTATCTTTTGAACAAGGCTGGCATTAAACAAACTATGGAATTTGATCAATATGTGATTACAAAGAATGGTATTTTTGTAGGCAAAGTTTATGCTTGTGATGGAATGTTTAAACTCAATGTTGAAAATATTAATAATAATGCTTCTAATTCTGTTTATATGCTTTCTTCATGATTTTTGGCATGCTCGTTTATGTCATATTAATAGTAGATATGTGGGAGTCATGAGTAGTTTAGGATTAATTCCTAACACGAAAAATGATTTTGAGAAATGTGAAATTTGTAGTAAAGTGAAGATTACAAAAAGACCTAATAAAAGTGTATAAAGAAATACCGAATTATTGGAGTTAATTCACACAGATTTATGTGAATTTGAAAGAATTTTAACTCGTGGAGGAAATAGATATTTTATCACTTTTATTGATGATTGTTCGAAATATACTTATGTTTATTTATTGAAAAATAAAAGTGATGCTTTTGATTCTTTTAAAATATTCCTCCTTGAAGTTAAAAATAAATTTGGTAAAAAGATTAAAAGAATTCGAAGTGATAGAGGTCGAGATTGAATCTTTTGGATTTAATTTTTATGTTCAATCATTGGGAATAATCCATGAAACTATTCCACCATATTCACCTACTTCTAATGGTGTAGCAAAAAGGAAAAATAGAACGTTAATTGATCTTACAAATGCTATGCTATTAGATTCAGGTGCTCCCTCAAATTTTTGGAGAGATGCGATTTTGACTGCTTGTTATGTGTTAAATAGAGTACCACATAAAAAGATAAAAATTACACTTTTCGAGGTGTGGAAGGGGCATAAACAAAATTTGAGATATTTAAAGGTATGGGGCTGTTTAGCCTTTGTGAGATTAATGGATCTTAAAAGACCCAAATTGGGAGCAAGAGCTACCACTTGTGCTTTTCTTGGATATGTGGTAAATAGTACAACAGCCTATAGATTTTTTGACATTGAAAATAATATAATTTTTGAGTCAGGTGACGCTATTATTCATGAAGAAAAATTTCCTTTCAAATCAAAAAATAGTGGGGGTAAAGAATTTGAGCAAAATATTTTGAAACCTAACTCTTCTACTCCTATTTTACAAAATCAAGAAAATTCTCAAAATAAACTCAGAAGGAGTAAAAGAACTAGAGTTGAGAAAAATTTTGGTCCTGAATATATTGTTTATAATGTTCAAAAAAATCCAATTTCTTTACAAGAAATTTTATCTTTACCTGACGCTATATTTTGGAAAGAGGCTGTAAATGATGAGATAGAAGCACTACTTTCTAATAAAATTTGAAAATTAGTTGATTTACTACCAGTTTGTAAAACCATAGGGTGTAAATGGGTCCTAAAGAAAAAATTAAAACCGGATGAAAATATAGATAAGTATAAAGCGAGACTCGTTGCAAATGAGTTTAAACAAAAAGCTGATGTAGACTTCTTTGATACTTTTTCTCCGATTACTAAAGTGACATCCATTAAATTGCTTATTGTTGTTGTTGCAATTCATGATTTTATTATATATCAAATGGATGTGAAAACAACTTTTTGTAAAGGTGATCTAGATGATTAAATATATATAGACCACCTTGAAAGTTTTTTACAACCTAGTGAAGAAAGCGAAGTGTGTAAGTTGTTTAAATCCCTTTATGGCTTAAAGCAAGCTCCAAAACAGTGGCATAAAAAATTTGATGCCTGCATGATTGAAAATGGGTATAAAGTAAATGAGTGTGACAAGTGCATATATTATAAATTATGGAAAAATTCACATGTCATTATTAGTCTCTATGTGGATGATTTGTTGATTTTTGGCTCTAATATTTTTGTAATTAATGAGACGAAAAATATACTTAAGAGCCATTTTGACATGAAAGATCTTGGAGAGGCTAATTTTATTTTGGGCATGTGTATTACTAAAACTTGTAATGAAATTTTTCTTCATCAATCAAATTATATTGAGAAAATTTTGAAAAAATATAACTATATATGTTGATTGCAAGCATGTTTCTAATCCTTTTGATTCAAGTATTCATCTATTTCCTGTTGAAAATGAAAATTATGTCATAAATCAAAAGGAATATGCTAGCATGATTGGTAGCTTGCGATATACTACTAATTGTACGAGACCTAACATTGCATTTATAGTAGGGGTACTCAGCAGGTTTACAAGTAAGCCAGGAAGAGAACATTGGCATATTATGGACCGTGTAATGAAATATTTAATTGGTTCAATAAACTATGGCTTATTTTATAAAAAAAATATTCAGCTATTATTGAAGGTTTTTCTAATGCAGATTGGAATACATTGTCAGGTGAATTTTTATTTACCACTGGATATATTTTTAAATTGGAAGGTAGTGCAATTTGTTGGAAATCTTAAAAACAAACTATTATTGATAATTCCACTATGGAAGCTGAGCTTATTGCTTCAGCTTCAGCCAATGAAAAAGCAAATTGGTTAAGAGATTTATTACATGAGATCCTAGTATGGGAAAAACCAATACTTCTTATATTGATTCATTGTGATAGCACTGCTGTCATTGGTAGAGTTAACAACCGTTATAATAACGGTAAATCCAGACATATAAGAAGAAAACACAGTACTGTGAGATCTTATTTGAGCAGTGGCATAATTAACGTGAATTATGTTAAATCTTGTGATAATCTTGCAGATCCATTAACTAAGACCTTAACAAGAGAGAGGGTCTGAAATACTTTGAGGGGGATGAGACTTAAACCCATATCATCATGAGCCATATATAAGGATACCCAACCTAGGGACCAGAGATCTTGTAACTAGTTTCAATGGGACAAACAAATTATAAGGTGGCCGAAAAAAAATGCACAAATTTTTTCCCGTCCCTATGATGTAAGTGCATTATTCCTGTAACGTTTGGAGGGTTGAGTTTTCTATAAATAAATAAATAAAAAAAAAAAAAAACCTCTTAATAAAGTCTGTAGTTCGTATGAGTGGAGTGCAATAGTTAGAGAAGCACTCTTGACAGATTTTACCTATGTAAGTGTGAGTGTGAGTGTGAGAATGGGGCCGCTCTCCATGAGAATGTGGGCATTTCTAAAAAAAACACTCATGAAAAACTGGAATCAGCACAATGCCGTAATGTGCTAGCCATTAACGATCATGTCAACATCTGGATTATTATGTGTGAGCAGTAATTCTTTATTTCCCTTAACCAGTTATAGTTCAAGTCTGAGATCACTACTAACTGTGGTGTAGAGATTGTTGTTTCACTAGTGGAGGTTCAATGCAGAGTCACACCTATCATGATGCATAATTATCTATCTTTTGGCAAATGTATTTTGGCTTATTTTTAAATAATAAAATGAGTGAGAGAATGTTGTAACATTTTATTTTTTAAAATAATTTTATTATTGAAATATGAAAGGTTGGAAGTTTCATGACATGATTATGGATTGTTATTGTGGAAGATCATAGGTCATGAGTTATAGTGGGTTGTTATTGTGGAAAATCATATATCATGAGTTATAGAAATAAATTTATGGATTTTAATTTCTTATTAAATCTTATTGTCTTCCAAACACTTATAAATATCATTCTCTTCTCTCCAACTTTACACAAGAAAGCATATGAAATTTTATACATTTTTCTCTTTAAAAAGTTAATATATTTGTCATAAGAAATGTGTTCTTATAGTGTAGCTTTGAGTTCATCTTCTAGTGCAAAAGAGGTTGAAGTTAAACAACGTTTCAGTTGGACTATTGTATCTTGGAGGGGACAAGTCAAGAAGATAGTTGTTGCATCGGTGATTGAGGATTTCCAACACCGCAGAGGGCTTGAATCTCCTTAAAAAGAGTGAGATATCCGCTCTTAAGCTTAATTGGTTATGAGTTTGCTTCTAAATTTAATTGTAAATTTTTATTTACAATTGTATTTTCACTAAAACAATATGTAATATTATTAAACATTTATCTAAGACAATATATGACCATAATTATTTTAAAAGGAGAAAAAAATTAATACCCTTTAAAGTTCAAGAAAATCAAAAATATATAGGGATTTTTTTACAAATAACCACAATAAATAAAATATTTCTTAAAATACTTGTCATGTTTTTTTATTATAAAAATACTGTTTTTTATTTTTGTAACAGTTATTGTTACATTTGTTATTTTAGTTATAATAACAAAATAACAAATGTAACAACAACTGTTACAAAAATAAAAAAACAGTATTTTTATAATAAAAAAAGTATGACAAATATTTTAAGAAATATTTTATATTTTGTAGTATATGATGAAATTATCACAAATATATATGATATATCAATGACCAAGAAAAGGAAAAGAAAATAGAAGTATATTTTTTAGGTAAATAATTGATGAAACTTTATTATTGCGGAGTACCAATTATTATAAACGTAGAATATATACCAACAAATTTAAAATATAAAATGAATTGATTGGGATTAAATTTGAGATTTTAATGATAGATAATTTGAAAAATTACTTTACAAAATTTACTATCAAATGGTACAAATTCTTCTATAAACAGTTTTTCTTTTTTGAAGTTGACCAAAAACTTAAAATAACTATCCATTGTTTAACAATTACAAGATGAACTATAAAATCAATTCCAAACAAAACCTTGGGAGAATGCAAAGTTTGCAGAAATATTGCAGTTGCATTTTCCAAATATCTCTCACCATTCTGTCCAATTTTTTTCAGATGACATCATAAGAAAATATTTTTAGCAAGCTTTTAGGGTAACATTATTCAAAAAATAAAGTTTAGAAAAATAATATTTAATATAATATTGTCCTTTTAGATCACTGTTTTATAACACTCACAAAAATGTAACAACATACAATGCAATATCATCAACTTATATTCAAATTACGTAGACGAAAATGGGATCAAAATAACACAAAAAATGTAATAACACATGGTGTAATCCATAAAATAACATAGTGTGTAAACTAACAAGGAATGTAATAATTGACTCTGGTAAATTATATTGTGTCTCAAGATTTAAAGGGTGTATTACATTGTCTCTGATAATGGATGATTGAAGAAGAAACACACTACTCGTGTAAAGGACTACGACAAAATTTTACCATACCAGAGCCTAAAACTTGGCTTGCTATTTTTACCCATAAGTCACAACCCAAGCAACCCAAGCAATCGTGCAAACAAACATTAATGTGGTGTTCTTTTTGCATTTCAATTTTGTGTTTTGAGTTTTCAATTCATTTTGAGTTTTGTGTTTTGAGTGTCTGTTTTGAAATTTATGAAAATACGTTCTTTTTGAAATTTTCAAAAATTATTTCTTAAAGCAGAAAACTCGAAAACTCGTTTACTTGAAATTTTTGACAATATTTTTATAATATTTTATTCAAACAATTATTGATTATTCAATACCTAAATAAGTATATTTATAGATTATCAACTCTAATACACGTTTTTGTGTCAAACAAAGCCAAAAACGTAATAAAACGTCACTGGAATTTCTTAATACATTTTCTTGAAATTATTGTACTAGGCGAACGCCTAGTACAAATCTGGGTGTTCACCTAGTCCAAACTGTTGGCATCTGTTGCCAACAATTAACTGTGGGGGAATGCCCAACGTAAAATGTTAAAAAAACTAAAAAAAAAAAGGCCACGGATATGATTTGAAGCGCATACCTCATTCCAAAATGCACGTTTTAGCCGTTTTGAAAATGAGCCGCATTTTATCAAGAAAACGCAGAAAACGACTAAATCATCATTTTTCGTTTCTTTTGTAAATTTTTTGGGTGTTTTGAAAAATGTATTTTTGAAAATGGATAAGTAAACACGTTTTCACTATTTTCCAAAATAGAAAACGAAAAATAGGTTAAAAATTGCAAAGAAAACACACCCTAATATTCTAGAAATGACACGTTGTGTAACAATATCCTCTTATGCATTTATCGGCCAATTTATTATTCCATACTAGCAAATCCCAGTAAAATGTTGAATCTGGAAACCCAACTTCAGATGCCCCTGAAGATGTGCAGGTGGTGCGATCGCACAGAGCCTCAACTTTATAGGGGTATCAAAAAAAAAATTTATTATATGTGTTCATCTGTATTTAAAATTTTAGAATATTTTTTTATTATGAGCTTTCCCAAATATTTGAAATGATGCTTCAAAAAAAATTTAAAATATTTTATTAGAATATTTATAAGCTTTCTTAAATATACCATAATACTTATCAACACGTATGGTTATTTAAGGAAATAAAATGTCTTGAGAGCTTCGAGATTGATTAAAAGCAACTAATTATTAATAAGTGATAATATTCCCATAAAAGAATAGAGAGTCGAATAGTTTATTGTCAAGTTATCAAGATGATTTATATGGTCTGTTCACAAAAACCAAAAAAAAAAAAATTATAAGTATTTCTTTAAAGAAGAGAAAACCAAAAAGTTTTTTCACTCTCTTTAAAAGATTAAAGATTCATGTACATTAATGTTCAATCAATCTTTATTTTTCTCATTTATTCTATAAATGATGAATAGTAGAAAGAGAAGCAATTTTTCAGGTAATTAAATCTACATATATTCTGATTTATTCATCCAAACTTAATTGATTTTTCCCACAGTCTCTTAAATAGATAATGACTTTTAGTATTCTAATTCCTCTATATTTCCATTTGATTGGTAGTACACAGGTTTTTGAGGAAACGAGATAGTTTTAATTATGCTTATAAAGCTTTTGCCAGTTTAATTTTTAATCAAGTGCTATACTTTAATTTTTGTGATCTCCTTTGGCCTTTATTTAATTAATAATGTTCGTTGCTTTCATTTTTGTCGTAAAAGTTTAAAATACATCCTAGAAAAAAAAACAATCAGGATTTAAAAAATGAAAGGAAAAAAAAAATTGAGGAATTGATAAAATCTCAAAAAGGTAGTCTTGACAGATTTATTGTTAAAGAAGCCAAAAATGTAGACCAAATACTTGAAAATGATGAAAATGGAATGAAAATGATGATGTTGATGAAAAATTTAGATTTAATGAAAATAATAAAAATGAAGATGTTGAGGATGAATTTCTTAAGGAAAATGATACTAATAAAGATGTAGACGATTTAATGCATAATAAGTCAATTCCACCAGTATCTATGATTCAAGAACTTAGGATAATCTTGACATAAAATCTAGTTATAAATAGTTATATAAAAGATCTTTCACTAGAAAATGGACCTAACGATAATTCGTCTAGTTGTTTCCTTCAAAATTTTATACTCGTTATTTATCAAACGGTGAGAAATGTGATAGGTTATAGCTAGTTTTTTTTTTTTTTACAAGTTATTTTAAAGACATTTACAAAATAGAAGTTGATTAATAAATGTGTAAAAATATACAAATATTTAAATTTCATATTTTTGTAATGAAATTAGAATATAATTTATTTTTTTTAAATATATTTCTTAGTTAAATAAAAAAAATACCATTCTAAATTGTTGCACAGACACCCAAAATCTCATGCCGACTTGCCCAACTCTGTATAACACCAACAATCATCGGGCATAAAGAATCTAAAAATCCCAATTATTTTAAAATTAAAATTGGGGAGTAAAGAGTCAAAGAATCAGAAACTCACAAAACAAAAAATCTAGAAACCCAAATTCTTTTAAAATTAAAATTGAAGATTCCATGCGTGCGGACCTTGTTTACATTGAAAAAATATGACCTACCCATCGTGCATTCACCATTACTTGTTTCTTCTTTCACGATTTTGTTGACGATTTGCCATTGTCCTCTCTACACTTTTTCGAACATGTCTTTGATTTTGATGGTGATTTTCCAGCATCCTCACTCTACATTTTGAAACCCTTATTCATTGTGGAATCCTTTGATTATCCCTTGAAGGATAATCTATGAATCGAGCAGAAATTGGGTAGAATACTGGCTAGAATAGTAGAACTAGCGATTTAGGGTTTCATCGGTTTAATTGGATAATGTTAAAGGAAATTTGAAAGGTAACTAAACCTTGCACTTAACTAACATAATAACACATTCGATTTACAAGTAAATTTGACTTTTATTGATTCGTCAATTTATGTGAGAATAAAAAGTAGTGGGCCTAATTTTATCTATTTTTATACTTAATCGATGTAAAAAAAATTTCTTAATATTGTCCTCCACAACATAGTAGTTCGTTTGAGCACATCAATTTTGATATCTAAATGGTCGTTTGAGTTTTAGACGTGTCGAATTGCTTGTTTAAGCTTAATGAGCTTCAATTCTACATTGTACTTGGGATTCCATATTAAAAATTAACCTTATTAAGAGGAATAATCTTGTTGAATACAAGATTTAAATGATATACACATGTCACCTAATTTAACAACTTAAAATTTTATCAAATAATTTAACATAAATTAATTTCAGATTGAAATGAATGAATTTTCACAACTTAAAATTTTATCAAATAATTTAACATAAATTAATTTCAGATTGAAATGAATGAATTTTCAAGTTCTAATTCCAAGAAGTTGTCATTCCCCTTTAAGTCGAAGCTGAACAAACTAATTAATATGATTAATTTATAAACATCATGAACAATTAATTTACTTAAATTTGATTGCATAAATTACAAAAATATATACTAACGAAATTCATATAATGTGTTTGTGAAAGGTCAACAACGTGCCCCAAACAATGACTCAACATGAATTGATAATGAAACATTAATTGACAATGATATTGTTGATAGGGAGATTGACACAAGTGGCATTAAATGAGTAAAAAAGTACTTTGTAGCACTACTTAGAGATTATTTTATTCTAGATTATCATTATTGTGTATATATGATTGGCATAATATTGTATGATGTAACCCTTCAAAGTAGAGAAATTGCCAAATGACACTTTCTTCCTTCTCAATTAATTGACATCAATGGTTTATTTGATTTTAATTAAAATTAGATTTTTAAAAAAAAAAAATTGATAAAAGATGATGAAATATGTGGTTGAAAAGTTGTAAAAAATTGTGGGACTCAAAAATAAATGGTTAAAATTAATTGTTGACTTTAACTTCAATTTTTTTTTATCAAAATCAAAATTAAAATCAATCATATCTTAATTGCAAAGATTCCAATAATCAATCACACATTGGTTGAATTTTTGTTTATAGTCAAAAAATGAAGTCATTTTCATCTTGTTGGTTGATAGAGTTGCAAATGACTGAGATGGTTTGGTTATAAGTTCAAACATGTTCAAGGCACATGCTTGGTGTCATAGAAAAAATGTACATACATTTCAACTCATGATAGAAATTTTAAACGCACACATTCTATTTTCAACAAATGTTAAGGTCAATAAACAGAACATCACACTCACCCATACACATTCGTTTTCACTAAACTATTATAATTGAGTAGATATTTTGGGTGCATGTTCGATACATATAGTAATAGATAATATTAAACAAAATGAAAAACAAGAATTTAACTTCATTTTTATCTTTAAACATGTTTGTTTTGTCTCGTGCATAGTATCAAATGCCCTATATAGGTATGAAAAGGGTTATTTGCCATTTTGGACCACGTCTCTTTACAATATTGAAACATAAAGATAGATTTTACTTGATATTTTAAAAATTCATAATTAAAAATAAGAAACATTGGATCATAATGTCATAAATATAACATATATATTAATATTGCCAAAACAATATTCCCGGACTCCCGGGGTTGAATCCAAATTTAATTCCCGGAAACTAGGGCTACATAAGTACTCAAATTCTTTCATGGTTAAATTTTATAGTGAAAGAACTATGTTTAGAGACGAACATGGTAAACTTTGAATTTAATTAAGTCAAAGAAAAGTCATCATGTTTCTTAATTAATTCTATTATGAATCAAAGGTAAAGGCATGCATATTTGACTAGTAGTTTGAATAGTATACTTCAAAATTCAAACTCCCGTCACCTTAATTTCTTTCCAGAATTAATAAAATCTAGAAGGCTAAAATGTGTTCTTATCCATGAATTTCTTCTCCTCTTTTATACCAATACATAATTACTCTTTATCCATTGTTATTCACGCTTTATGAATTCAAAATATTGGATAAAATAGAAATTTTAAGTTTTTTTTTTTTTAATTTAAATATTCCTAAAAATATGAAGGAAGACATGATATTTATAAGGTGGTAAAAATTCAAAGGAAAAATTCACTGATCTTTACACAAATCTATTATAAAATGTGAAGAGATATATAATCATTTTATCGTTCGAATTACAAAATCAATGACCAAGTTGATATTTAAACCGAAAAGAAATAATGGAACTAAAACACTTCCGTGTTAATGTAGTTAATTAGATTATCTTCAATGTATTCTATGGACACAAATGTTGAAAGTCTTCTTGATGTCTAATGAATTGATATTTAAGTTCAAAAGTTGGTCTCTAATGCATTCTATGAATTTCTAGTTATCTGGGTGTATTTTATTTTATTAAAATAAATACAAAATTACATTTATATATGCATAAGATATTTAGATTTTGCTAAGTCAACATGTTTAACGGAAGTTTTGAATTTAGACGGAGATCTAAATATTGTCTATTTTTTTTCTTGCGACGTCAACTTGATAGAGTATTAATTTGACAACTTGCAATGATTTTTTTTTTTTAACTTTGTCTATTTTGCTTATATGCTATTTTTTTTTAACAACTCACGATTGCATTGGAAATGCTCTTAAAATGTGTGGCAAAGGAAATACATTTCTTGACTTGAAGACACATTTCCTAAACAAAATTTTAAGGTCTCGCTCGCATTTTGGGAGGTAAAAACAACTTATCCACGTGGTACAATCTAAATCATTAGATCATCTAACAAGATCAACGGCTGTTGAGATGCTTATTTAACGAAGGTCTTATATTGGAGTTAAAAAATCTCATAAGCTCGTCTCTTTCACTCCTTCTCTTTTTGACTGCGTTAAGGTTCTTCTAACTCTTCTCGCGAAAGTGATTTTGGTCTCTGTGGGTGCGTTTCGGTGTCTACCATATATAAAAATTTAATCAATAGACGTTTAAAACTAGACCAAAATTATACTACTTTTACAACCATGAGCTTCAATTGTACAAAGAATCGGTTATAAGACAATCTTTCCTCGTTATAGTTTTTCCACATGAGAATAAGAGACAAGATGAACACCAAAATCGAGACGATGGAGGAGGCATGAATGCTTCTAGGGTTTTCCAAAATTGTCAAAGACAATTTCACCTAAGGTTAATTAGTCTTTTTAAGAGTCAAGCTACTTCAAATTTTTCCTCAATCAAGACTCCCGTTTGAAGATTAGTATATATATATATATGTTGGAAAACATTACTCAACAAATTCTCACACAAACAAATGAATTAAACAAATAGTAATACCAACAAAGTATTCTAAAGTTTCATCAAAAGTTCTTCACATGTGTTAGACTGTCCCTTGGCATATGTGACTATCATCTCACAATTTGCAAGTTTAAATACAATAGTCAAATATAACACGTAGTCATAGCGTGTGTGCGACCAAAAAAAAAGACAATATATTGCGTGGAGTGAAACATAATACTAGCTACTTTTCTTCATTTTTGAAATTAAGATGGTCAAAGATTTAATGATTTAAACATGTTTCGTCATCAACTACGTAGTAAAAATATCTGGCATCTTATACAACGTGTCCATGTCCGTGTCCTATTGAATACCATTATCGTTATTCAAAATATCCATCACCCAATCAAAATACTACAAATAATACACTCTCCCCATAATTAGAGATGACACATTTCAACCAAAAACATTACCTAACCTGTACCAAGTATAGTAACCATCAACAAATCAAGAAAATCATTGGCAATATCGTATGCAACATATGCAACATCTTTCATTAATCCATTCAAAAGCATTGAGGAAAAATAAGGCAATTAGGTAATTAAAAAAAAAAAAGCATCAAATTTCTTGTCCAAACATGGACTTACCACAACAAGTACTCAAAAGAAAATAAGAAAGAGATTAGCAAATTAACGGTGCACTTCTTTACCTTGTTTGGTTAGCTTGCCAAAGAATGGGAAACGTTTCATAAACACAGCACGTACAAAGGAGCAACCCTAGCATATGTAAAAATAGAAAAACAACAGCAAGCTATACGAATAGACCAACAAATCGACCACATATAAGTAAGTTTACGTAACAACGAAACAAAACAATAGCAAGATTCAAGATAGACAGATAAGTAAGTATTTGGTGCCTCTGCAAATCAAGATAAAACTAGGTTAAATTATCGAAGGGGGTTTGTGCTAATTAATACAAAATTTACTAACCTTGATTAACTTGGTGAATGAACTTCTCAATCTGGTTCAGGAGGTATGATCAACAATATCAACACAACTATATTTCTTGTGGATTAGTTTCCCCAACTTCTTTAGATTAACAAGATTAGTTCAAAATCTTCGAAATGACACTATATACTCGATTGATAGACAAGAGAGCAGCATATTTGTGCGCGGAAATATCTAATGGAAAAATAAGATTGCCTCCGCTTATATTGCTTTCATTGTAATGTATTTTTCAACGAACATCACGATATTCTTTGCACTACATGTAAATACATTTCAATAAAAGAAAGCAAATTATGTTTAATTATTCAAACAAAGTGTGGTGCTAAAAGTTTAAAATATATGGAATTAATAAGTAGGTACTTTTGTCAAATGATGAATTGAAATAAAGCAAATTACCAGTTGCTATTGTATGTGCAATCAATCTAATAAAATGATACATGACTACATTAACATAGGTTAAGTCGTGATATATATAATTTATACGACTTCGAAATTTAAAAAAAAAATGAGTCTTCATTGTAAATTAATGTACTATATATTTACAAAGGTTTTCTCAATCGAACATCTACAAAAAATAAATACTGCAGAAACACTTTTCGACAATCAAAATCATCATTAATATATAATAAGAAAGAGTCAATAAGTTGAAGGCTGCCGTTAATAGTACTAATTTGTGTTTACTTCAATGGAATAGACTAAGCATAACACAAACAACACCAGAATGTTATGTGTTTACCAATCATTGTAATGAACTCTATATCTGAGGATATTAAGGTACAAAGTGGATCAATGGGTTGTAGTTCCTGAGAAAAACTAGATAAATGTCCAATTAAGAACTAAAAACTATAGACATTGAATAAAGAATATTAATAATTAGCTGTAGTGTACTAAATGTTAATAGTAACATTTAAATCAATCAAAGGAGACACAAAGTAGCAAAATTTTCATGACTATCAGTAATTTGAGCTTCACACTTTTCATTTTGTAATTAATTGCTTTCATGAAAAATGGAAAACAAAAGCTTCTATAATTTTGTAGCCAACGATCAAAAAATAAATTGAAGTTCATGGACTGCTATTATCAGGCAATTGGAACTAAAATCAGAAATCGAGAAAAATCCATTCGAATTGGAATGACATATTTTTATATATAGATATTCGACTTCAAAGAAATAATTAATTTGGAGTGAAAACATACTAATTAGGGCCAGTAAGCTTTATTTTGAAATTAATTCACAGATGTAGGGTTTAAGCAAGAACCAGAAAACGAAATGAAAAATTTAAGAAAATAAGATATTTCTGTTTACCTACAAAATCAACTGTTTGATAAGAGCTCATCTAATAGATCAGATCCCAAGTCCTCAAGCACCAAAACATCTTCTTCTTCTTCTTTACTAATTTGTTTCTTTTTTCCTTTGTGTTTTGACGAACTCCGAGTCCTGTGAGTCTCTTTAATGGCTTCAGCTGGTGATGAACCATCCTTGCACCTGTAATTCATGTTTTGAAGGGATTCCTTTACTTTTTCTATTGGAAAATTTGTGAGTGCTGAAGATCCGCGCATCGCAAACGCAGCTTGATCATAGCAGCTTCTTGTGCACTGTTAAAAGTCCCAAGCCAAACCCTTGTTCCATTCCTTGTGGAATCCCTTATCTCAGCAGCATACTTACCCCATGGCCGTTTTCTCACACCGATATAGCGCTTTTCTTCGATTTCCTCTTCAGTATTCAAATCCTTGGAGGATTCAGCTTCTTCCTTGACATCAGTACTACTGAAAGTCAGGCTCTCATCTTCTACTTTTAAAAGATTGTTGCCACAAAAAGAAGAGTTCATAATTTATTAAAATGAGTATTTCCTCCTTTTTTTCTTCGTTTTTGTTGTACGAAATCTTGAGTGGCTGTGGCTGCAACCCTTATGGACAAAAATGGAAAGAATAAAGTTAAAATATGGTGGAGCCCAGATCTTTTGTCCTAATTTTATGTCTCATTTGCTGTCTCACCAATAGAAAATATACAAGTAATCAAATAAATACAAGTTAAAATTAACTTGTATTTATTTGATTACTTGTACATTTTTTATTGGTAGGACAGTAAATGGAACACAAAATTAGGACAATAGATCTGAGCTCGGTGAGGAGACTAATAATAATATTAAAATAATAAAAGCCAATATTCTAAGACAACCAGGATGCCTTGGCTTTATTACAAGTTTTGTGGGATTCTGTCTTGATGAGAGTTTATGGGGTTATAAAATTATTTTGTCCCAAATAGGGGGTGAAAATTCTTCTCTTGTGAAATATATATTTTCTTTTAGGTTTTCAAATTATGGTTGGTTGTGTTTAAAATATATTAAACATATTTTAAGCTACTTATTTTCTTAAATATATTTTTTAAAATTAATGTTTTTCCTAACAAAATTTTTTATTTAGATAATATTGAAAGTTTTCTAAACTAAGAACTTGTTTGGTACCCATTTTTTTGCCAAAAAATAGATTTTTTTCAACCACTTTTTTTGACTTTTCAAAGCAAACGTGGTTGAAATGACCAAATTGTCCTTTATCAAAATTGTTACATATTTCAAATGAATGACAATTTGGTCATTTCAACCACATTTGTTTTGAAAAGTCAAAAAAGTGGCTTAAAAAAACCTATTTTTTGGCAAAAGATAGGTACCAAACAAGCTCTAAAATTACAATGATTGTACTATGAAGCTAATAATTCAAACACACTTTACTCACATCAAACACATTATAAAGCCTAAAACAGTTAATTTTTCTTTAGTTTGGGACAAAAATTCATATGAAACTTCTTGAATTTCAATTGAAGACTTGAATTTAAATAAATAAATGTGCTTTCTTTGTAACGTATAATTATTAAACAAAATGGTTTAATATAATATCAAAATCAACAAAGATAGTAAATTCATTTTTTGCCGTCAAACATTATAAAAAATGTAGACGTATCAATTTTTTTTTATTAAAAATGAATCGAATTTAAACTTATAATTTTATTTTTATTTTTTTCATGATAGGGCTTTGTGTGATTTTGGTTTTGACCCAGTCTGTGTCTTCTTCCGTCGGCGGATGCCACCAGAGTTGCTTTCTACGGATGTGATCTAACCAACTTTTAAAGTATTTTTATATATATCATGTCGTCAGTTTATATATTAATCTATAATGGTTTACTTTATGCCGAGGTTTTAAATTATTATATTATCATTATTTTATATTTGTAAATAGTATTGTCATGTGAATTATGTTTTATGCTCGTGCACCCCCCACAAAATAAAACAAACAACACTGTTTTAGGAGTAAAAAAGTAATTAAAATACTGCAGTTGATGAAATTTGATAAGAGATTTGCTCATCGATAAAGATTAGATAAGCATATAACGAATATCGATAATTTCAATTTTTTGAAAATACAATTTATTATTAATTGAATTCCGTTGAATAGACAAATTTAAGTACGTAGCAGAGTAATATAATAAAAATAGTGATCGAAAAATAGAATCTCGATGATAAATCAAAGAATTGTAAATTCTAGCTTTGAGTTTAACTAGACCTAAAAGTATGTTCAAATTTTTTGTTTTTAAAGATGTTTGAATATAATATTTTTTATTTTTATTTATTTATTTATTTTGGCTTAAAGTTGCATTTCAGACAAGAAGTTAGAGGGATTTGTTGCCTAACATTAAGTTTGACTAAGCTTAAGCGCGTGTTTGGTAGTGCTCAAATTATTTTCTTAATTATTGAAATTATAAGTTAGTGGTGAATATATGAATAAAAAGTGGGTTGTAAGTTGTGAGGCCAAACACGTTAAATTAACTATTAAGTAATTTTTATTTACAGACATGTTTAGAGAAGTAATTTTAATGTTACTCAAATTTGCTTTTTTCAAATTGGAAAAGCAAAAAAATTAGTAATTTTAACTTATTTATCTACTTATACGTAACTTATAAACATGCACTCTTTAAAACCTTATGATCGATCTCGGGAACTCCCCCTGCCATGGGAAGACATCCACACCTTACAGTGAATCCCTTCGGCCGGAAACCTCCTCACCAGCCACCTATTTCATCGTCTCGTCCCTTTTTTAGAACTGAATCTGAAAAAAAAAAGAGTTTTAAACTTTTTCATGCCAAACTGGAATTAACTACATGAAAAGGTTGAATTTTTTATACATACCTCCATGAAATGTCTTCTGATACTCCACCATAGAACCGCATAAGCTGTTGTTGAACTTCATTAATAGGTTGGATTTGAAAGTTGAAGATAAAGAGAATGAAATTGTTGAAATTTATGTGGCTTTTTCTAGTGAAAAAAGATTATATATAAGCATGTGATTTGAAATTTCTTCTTTAATTTGGCTATTGCTTTTTGGTTTCTTTTTTGACATTCGTGTTATTTCATGTATTTTTTTTCCACCAATTTTGGGTTTGATGCTGGCTTTTGTCTTCTTCCGTCGGCGGATTCCACATTGGAATGGCTGATATACATGCAACAAGGACACATACCTAAATTAACGATAAAATATTCAACGTAGTTTGACAATATATTTACGTCTATTACTCAATGTTGAATAATCTTATATTATGATCAACAATAATGAGTACAACTTTTTTTTTTTCTCTAATCAATACTAGATGCAAAACCCTACTACATAAAAAACATATGTTTGGACATGAATAATAAATCGTCATTTAACAAAGATGGAAACCCACAATATTCTCTCTAGTTAAATTAGTGCAACCAACTTCAAGAACATGCCTCTTTCATGCTAATAACGTTTCATCATCTCAAAGATGAAATATCATAAAATCTCTCTAGTCAACACTAGATGCACATCCAACATCAAAAACACAAATCTTGACATACAAATATTCATCGTCTATCAAATACGGAATTCCTCAAAAGCAACAATATAAATTACCCAAGCAGAAAAAATTCTTCGCAATACTACCAAAAAACCAAAGAAAATATCTCACCAAAATTCACCATTTTAATATAGAAATTGTTTGATTTTTATCTTAACTGTTGGATTTGAAGAACAATAGGTTTTGATCTTTTTATAAAAATTTCACGATGATCAGAGCACATAGCACTGAGATGTCAACGTTTGATCATAGATGTGAAGGTTGCTCAGATTCTACGAATTTTCTACACTATTTCTCTTAGATTTTCTCTCTATTTTGGTCGAGTTAGATTCTCTGCATCAATTTATAATGTTAATTAAGCCATCAAACTAAAATCCTAATGGAACTCTCATTTTCTTTTCCTTTCGCCATAAGAAAGGACAATGTACATAGTTTCTTCTGCAATTTCTCTAATTAAAAATGAATCGAATTTACACATAAACTTATACTATTGGACTCTCCCGTCAATCACTAATCTATATTATTGGGAGAATAGCACGTAAAAGGTTGTCCATTTCTCATATAACATTTTAGAGAAATAGTTGTTGAAATTTTTCGAAATGGTAACTAGTCGTGTCTAGCTATCATTATCTCTCCCAAATTGTGCATAAATGTAGGAATGGCAATGGGCCGAACCAGGTCAGCTCGGCCTGTCCACAAAAGGGTGGCTCGGACGGACCCTTGAATTTTTTTTAAGTTTTAAAGGTTAAAAAAATTATGATAAAAAATTAGGATCCACGAGCTGGTCCGTCTTTTTTTTATTTAGCTAGGGCCCATAATGGGCTGGGCTTTCACGGGCTGGGCCCACAGACGTCCCTGCCCTTTTTCCATCCCTACATGAATGTCTGTAATGGAGCACTTGAAGGTAATTTTCTTTTCCTTCTTTATCAAATAACGAATACATTTTTGCAACTTCATACTCTTCATTCTGAATTCAAAATTCTTCTTGACTAGTGGCTTACTTCTCTTCTCACTCTTGCAGCTTGGCCAGACAAGACCCATCCCAAGAAATATTTATATACCTGAGACGTGACATGTGCCGATGATGGATACCAACTAGAGGTTGGACCCATCATCAAGTCTAATACAATTACAACTTATTATGACTTATTTTTAAGAAAATTTCGACATTATCTCTCCTATAATTTGGACTAACTAACCTGAAATAAAATACTACATATCCCAACAACAATATTCACAACTAAATGGGACCATTTGCCCCTCCAATACCCACAGCAAAACAACGCGATAAAGACTAGCCGAAATGTAAAAGTTTTACTATTTATTAACATAACTTATACACATGGATACAAAATAGACCATTTATAGGAAACTAGGTAATAACCGAATATTAGAAATCTAATCCCCGAGCATAAACGTATTACACGCAAGGAACCAGGCTATTACTATTATATAACTCTTTTTGTAGCTTTTTTGACTCGAGTGATAAAACTCATCGGCCTAAAGCTCGTTACATGAGTCATTTAGAAAGCTTAATTGATTGAGTTTCGCACACTATTAATATCTTATAACTCTTTTCGTAATCTTTTTGACTTGAGGGAAAAGGTCCGTAGGAGTTTTTCAAGACCTGGGAGTCATCGACATAAAGTTCGTTACATAAGTCATCTAGAAAGTTTAATGGATTCTGTTTTGCACATAATGTTTATATTAAAAAAATTATTTGCAAAGTAAACATGGGAATTAGATAACTAATGAGTTTGACTTACTTAGTAGAATCTTTTAGGTTGAGAGCGCTCAAAAATTGGAGAATCTTCATAAACTTAGGTTGTCACAATTATTAGCTTTCTCAACCAGCCTCGAGCAAGAAAATAATGAGTGAACTATAACCTTAGACTCAAAATCTCGAGAATTGAAAGAAAACATCACCTTGGAAGAAAGTGTGTATTACGATAGGGAAATAAAAAGTTGACCAAATGATTGGACTATCACCACCATAGAAATTAAGTAGATCAGATTAACTGCTCTGACACACATATCAAATATGGTTTGAGTAGAGTCACGTTGGTAATAGTAACACCTAAACACTCGTCATGAATTATAAGTTTTTTTGCAAAAGCTGAAGCGAGAACGGCAAGCTATTTATATTATGACTATATTTTTATTATTTTTATCATTATGTGCATGATTGTCTTTAGTTAGTTTATTCGAGGATGAATAAAATTTCGAGTTTGTGGGTGTTTGATAAGTACAATTTTGTACTTATCTGAGCTCATAAAAAGGGACAATTATTAGTACATTTTATTATTTTCAATTTAATGGCGAGTTGTTTTCTTATTATTTTAGGAAAAAATCAAATTCAAGTGTCGATCTAACGAAAAAATAGAAAACAGAAGAAAAGGTGACTTAATTGCAAAGATAAAGAGACTTTAGGAGCTTGACATACAATATCAAAAGAAAAAATCCAAGAAATCTACCAAAATAACCATGCGATCACATGGTTATTCACAGCTGCGATCGCAATGCCAGCTTTTCAAAGGCAGAACTTAATTGATACAAGTCATACGATCGCAATGCGTAAGCCTATGTAATTGCAAGGCTCTACACGGCTGTTGGTTGACAGTTTTCTGATAGAAATAGACTTCCACCGAGGCCAGGATAAGGAGGAAAGTTGACTCACGATTCAGAGAATTGGAAGAGGGCTATAAAAGCTAGAGAAGAGACAAATCACGAGAGACGAATATTTTAAAAAAAAGATACAAAGAAGAATCGAAGATCAAGCAAGGGATTGAAGATTCTTCAACAAAAAAAAACACGGGTTATATTTATTTTTTCTTTTTCTTTCTTTGGAACATGATGAAATCAACAATTGTAATAATTTACGAGATCATGTCCAGCTAAGTTACTTATTGTTAGGATGAACGATGAAACCTCATGGTTTTAATTAATTAGAAGTTTTTCTGTTTTAGTAATTAATTGTTCTTGGGTTAATTATTCTTTATTCATTTTTTCTAATGTTTTAATGCTTGATCACCATTATAATATATTTTGTGATCTATATAGAAGTCGAGATATTTAATATAGATTAAGCACGTAGTATTGAATAACATATGGTCCAATAATAGATATAAAATACTATTATACTTTATGAAATCAAGTGTTCTTGATATTCTAATGCATATGTTTTTGTTTGAAGCTAAATTAGAGATAATTAGGTTCGCGTATCGATATATAATTGATTGACCATCAAGAGAGACTTTTGATTATATTAGGATCACCGATTTTCAATCCAATGTAATTATAGGCTAAAGCGATTAAACGAATAATTGATTAAGGAATGTGTAGGTAGATTCGCGAATCCTAGTATTAGTAAAACTCGAATTTGTTTTCACATGTTTACTTTTATTGTTTGATAATTTAAATTTAATTAAATATAATTAGAATATTTTTAAAATCAAAAATCATAAACGAATCTGTGTCATTTCATTGTTGAAACTAGAACTATAAATTAATTGGTTAATTGATAACTGTTACCACACGATTACGATATGGCTGCTACGTCAGCACAGGCCCCATCCAAGCCCAGTAAGGGCCCAGTTCGTAATCTATCAAGAGCCCTATCTGGGCCCTGCTAGGGTCTTGGAATGGCCCATCACACTCTTGAGCCTTCGGCAGCCAGAAATCTACGAGTCATGTGGAGGGCCTCGGCACTCACATGCGAACCATAGGGCCTCGTCAGGCCTCGCATCATTCGTAACCAGCGAGCAACTCAATATACCGGGACAACCAGAGAAGTAATTAAAGAAAGATTGCGTTGGATTGGGCGCACGAATCCTCACAAGGAAACTGAATTATGATCTCCTAAAATCATGCAACGTGATAAACTCAAGGAAGGAAGGTAATCTCGGGTATCTTTATCACATAAGGAAGGAGGATCCGATTGAATACCGAATTGATTTGTCTTCCAAATCAATTAGAATTCTTGCGCTATAAATACAACGTCTCCGGTTGTTCCAAGGTACGTACTTTTTATGCTTAAGAATCCCACCATAAACTCTGCTCAAATCTCTGCCTGCTTGTCTCTCCCACACTCCCTTTTGTTCCCGCCTCCGTGTATCTCTCATATACCGGCAGTTGACTTGATCGTCGGAGTGCCAACAATCATCGGACCCTTTTTCTCTGGAGATCTTGGTGCCTAACGGTCGTCCTAGTGTGCAGGTAACATACGAGCTGGCAGAGGAGTGACTGGAGATCTGTTGGCACGTGGACTGGTGCAGGTTCCGACGTCAACAGATTGGCGCCATCTGTGGGAATCGAAAAACCTTACACGACCAAGTGCTTGTGGTAAAACGTGTCTTCTACTCGAATGAGCATGACATCCGAACAGTCCACAAAAGAGGAGGTGGAGTCCCACCACACCAACCTGCGACAGGAGAGCGTTCAAGATCTACAGAACGTCACCCGTCGCAGGAAGAGAAGACATCAGAGGAAACGGACTATGGAACAGGAGAACCAGGACCTAAAGATGGATAACGCCTGGATGAAGGCCACGCTTGAACTGTTGGAGAATCAATCCCTCCAACATGGACCCAAGCGCAGCCGTGCCCGAAGGAGCCCTTCACCCACTGGTTCGCTGGACAGCTACGGTTCCCGAGAGGAACCCTCGTAACCCAGCTCCGAAGCCCCCGCAAGATGATCAGAAAGGGAGACCCTTCCCTGTACAAGAAAGCCACCCGGTTCCTACAGCTAGTGTATTTGACATGCTGGGAGTGGGATCTTCAATTGCACCCCCCCCAGCCCGCGCACAGCAGGCGCAGTGAACATAGCGAGGCCCGTACGAAAAAGAAGAAGGACCCGAAGAACTAAGAAAAGGCCGAAGACGAAAAGGAAAGGCTGGAATGTTATGAGGACGATGATGACGAAAACCTACCGTTTACCAACTACATGAAGGCAATGGAGGTGCCTGCCAACTTCCGAATGCCTATCGTGGACAAGTATAATGGAAGGGGTGATCCCACGGACCACATAAACACCTACAAGACGAAACTCCAGGGCCAATCCCCCGCAGTGAAGTGTCAGAATTTCCATACCACACTCACGGGTGACGCGAAAAGATGGTACAATAAGTTGAGGCCAGGAAGTATCCGAAGCTGGCCACAACTTAAGAGGGAGTTCGTCAACGCCTTCATTGGGAACCGGACGATGATTGCTGACATCGCCCAACTCAACGATATACAGCAAAAGGAGGGAGAGACCGTCAAAAGCTACTTCAAAAGATTCAGCAACATCATCAACAAGATCGAGACGGTGACCGACGAGAAGGCCCTAGATGCGCTGATAACAGGGCTACACATGCGAACTCCCTTCTGGAGGGACGTTCAGAATAGTTAGCCGAAAGTCTACAGCCAGCTGGTGGACATGATCCAGCGCAAAATTCGATCAGAAGAAACGATCGAAAACAGAGAAAGGGCCGAAAGGGAGAGAGGAGATCGATACAGGAGAGAGGGAGACGTCGCTCTCCAGAGCCTCGGTTCTCCTGTTTTCAGAGGAGACGTTCCTCGGAACCAGCCAACAATCACTACCGGAGGTAGCCCCGGTGCCCCGGGAACCAGTCGCGGCCCCGCTACCCGCGGTGACACCGCCCAAGTTCTGTCGTATACACAGGACCAGAGTGCACAACACGGAAGATTGCCCGGATGTGAGAAAGCTAATCAACCGTGGGAACCACGGGCAGGGCGAAAGGGATCAGGCGGTGCGAAGACGTCGAGGACCGCCCACACAGGGGCAAAGACCTCCTCCCCAGTGCCGGAACGATGGACCTCGCCGTGACGGAAGAAGGAATGATGGGGACAGGGACCAACCGAGGGCCGAAGGATAAACACCATCTTTGGAGGGCCATATGTCAGAGGAAGCACGATGAACTCGTGACGTAACTACGCGAAGGCAGCCAAGGAGGAACCCCTTGAGAGTTGGCAGGTCCACGGGCATCGGCCTAGAGTGCCGCCAATCTCGTTCACTGAAGAGGACGAGTCCGGGATACATTACCCGCATTGCGATGCCCTAGTGGTCGGCGCCGTTGTTGCCAGAAACGGCCTGGGCCGAATGTTGGTCGATGTCGGAAGTGCCGTGAACATCATGTTTGGCAGTGCATTCGACCAAATGGACGTGGACTACGAACTGACGGCCATCACAGAGCCGCTATTTAGTTTCACAGGAGATAGCCTCGTCTCGCGAGGAAAGATCACCCTGGTAGTAGACCACGGGGAACTGCCTTGTCACCTCTGGAAATTCATGGAGTTCCTAATAGTAGACACCTGCTCCGCCTACCACGGGGTCCTTGGTAGGCCCGCACTGAAGGATTTGCAGGTAGTTACATCCATACACCATTTGGCGATGAAATTTTCGACCCCCGAAGGAGTGGTCAAAATCCGCGGTAATCAGACAGAGGCAAGGGCATGCTACATGAATACGTTACGAAAAGCTGCCAAACGCGAGGATATCACCTCAGCCACGGCAACCTGAGACCTTACCGCCAGCATTTCTATTTTGTCTTTTTCCTGTATTATTTTGATCTCTTTAGAGATTTTTTTTCTGGACGCAAGGAAACTCGGCGCCGTTCAATAATATTCATCTTTTATGAATCCAAAGCGTTCTCCATGCGGAGAGTACCAATTCGACAGCGAGGGAGTGTGGTTCACGGCCAACTCTATCAACTCGCTGGGTAAACATTTTACGCGTAAGTAAGCAAGTACAAACAACTCGGTAGCGAGGGAGTGTGGTTCGCAGCCAACTCTATCAACTCGTTGGGTAAATATTTTACGCGTAAGTAAGCAAGTACAAATAACTCGGCAGCGAGGGAGTGTGGTTCGTGGCCAACTCTATCAACTCGCTGGGTAAACATTTTACGCGTAAGTAAGCAAGTACAAATAACTCAGCAGCGAGGGAGTGTAGTTCACGGCCAACTCTATCAACTCGCTGGGTAAACATTTTACGCGTAAGTAAGCAAGTACAAACAACTCGGCAGCAAGGGAGTGTGGTTCGCGACCAACTCTATCAACTCGCTGGGTAAACATTTTATGCGTAAGTAAGCAAGTACAAACAACTCGGCAGTGAGGGAGTGTGGTTCTCGGCCAACTCTATCAACTCGCTGGGTAAACATTTTACGCGTAAGTAAGCAAGTACAAACAACTCGGCAGCGAGGGAGTGTGGTTCGCGGCCAACTCTATCAACTCGCTGGGTAAACATTTTACGCGTAAATAAGCAAGTACAAACAACTCGGCAGCGAGGGAGCGTGGTTCGCGGCCAACTCTATCAACTCACTGGGTAAACATTTTTACGCGTAAGTAAGCAAAAATAAACAACTCGGCAGCGAGGGAGCGTAGTTCGTGGCCAACTCTATCAACTCGCTGGGTAAACATTTTACGCGTAAGTAAGCAAGTACAAACAACTCGACAGCGAGGGAGTGTGATTCGCGGCCAACTCTATCTACTCGCTGGGCAAACGTTTTACGCGTATGTGTGCAACTATGGTTCATTCGATAGCGAGGAAATACTGACCATGACTCGCGAACCACTCCGCGCCACCAGGGACGTGTTTTACGACCTCTGACTCATACCTGTGACCTCGTAAGCAACACTAAACGTCGACGAGGCTCGAAACAAGTATGTAAAACATGAGTATCACAAACACGACAAGGGCACACACACGCAAATATGAAGGTAACTCGGCACCTTTTTATTAAATACGAAATACAATACAGAAGCAGATATAACTGCAATATATTATAAAAACCCCGCTGCCTCGTTGGGCCGGCACATGAATGGGGTAACTAGATCTATTACACCTATCCCCTAGTTTACGCTGACATCGTCTAGGTTAGGGAACCTAACTTCACCATGATATGGGGTCTCCCAAGCCAACCTGAGTTAATTTGGTGGCTAATTAGACCATACTGCTCAAAAAAGGTTGTTGATGCCTTTTTTGGCAGTGGGATACCCCCCCCAGTCCCACTAACCATTTAGGGAAGGGTCGGGCCAAGGCTGCTAAGCTTAAATCTCCACCCCGGACATTTGGTCCCTTGAACGTTGATTGGCCTATCCTTTGGTCCTCTGAATGTTGATTCTCATATTAACAGGCATCTTGGATGCCAGCCCTCCAGCCATACCACCATCACACGTTTGCTATATATATCTCGATCACACGATAATGATAGATTAATCACAAGAGGCTCACGGTGGAGGAGTCCTAGTGCGCTTGCATCCTATTTATAAGGGACTACGTTGGGAATAGGTGCAATGCAATGAATACAGTCATAACGGGGGGTTTGGAACGACGCACGGACGTTCTACCTCCTCAAGGCATTGAAGACGCCAACCTTCCAGATTCCACCAGGTGTCTGCGTCATCAATGCTAAGGGAATGATTCTCAGATTTAAATCATCTTTTCCCCCACGCGCACACAAAATCGAAACGTCGGATAGCAAAAAGTCAATTACAATCTTGTTTCAATTAACTTAGACAAAATCGGATTACAAAGTATGAGTGCCCCGCCGCCTCTTCAAGGGTCGGCACACTGCGGGCCTTCCTCAGTTGGAGGAGGTGTTTGGTCACCTACTGTACTAGGTCCAGTAGCAGGAACTTGAGCCTCGGATGGGTCCTGCTGGAGAAAAGAAAGGTCCCACTCCAGATGGACCTCCATGATGCTCTCCACCAACTGGTCGCCTCCAGCAGTCATCAAACGGTGGGCGAGGTCCTGATACTCAGGCGTTTCCACAAACGCATCCTGGTAAGCCTCCACCGCCTTGGCCCCGGCAACCACACATTCGGCCCGGACCCTCTCCAGTTCCAGCCTCGTGTCTGCCAGCAACTTACCCTCCTCCGCGACGATGGTCTCCAACCTACTAGTCGCATTGGTAAGGGCTTCCTCGGCGGCAAGTGCCTAGTCCTCGGCCAACTTTTGGGCCTCTTCGGCGCGCTTCTGTGCCTCGTTGGCACTCTTCTGAAGCTCATCGGCTCGTTTTCGAGCCTCGACAGCCCGCTTCTGTTCCCGGGCGTCCTTCAAGCACTCTTTCAAGGCCTTCAATTCAATCTCGTATTTTTCCTTAATATCCGCCTCTCTCGCAATGGCGAAGTCGAGTTTGAATCGAAGTCCCCCCCCCCCTTTCGGACTCCAACTGTGCCTTCTCGAGCCGAACAGCTTTCAGCTTCTCGGTTAGCTTGGCGGGCTTGGCCCCCTTCTTATGGCACTGGCCGTCATAACTTTCCACCATACTGAACAGCTCCTTGCTCAGTACCAGGCCCCGTATCAGGTTCATCTCCGCCATTTTCAGCCGCTCCCGAACAGTAGCCCCTTCAGCAGTCTTTTCCCATTTCTGGGTCCAGTATTTGTGCACGCTTGCCGCCATCATCGCGTGATGGGCTGAGAGCATCTCCAGGACGAAAGTTTCCAGTTCTCCCTGGCGTTGGGTTATCCAGACGGGGCTCCCTTGGCCGGACGAGGGGCCAGGTTTCTTCACACTCTCGGTTCGCCCCGACTTGCAAGCATCTCCCATAAATCTCCCTCCAGACGCGGAAGCCTTCCTCTTTCGCGCACCCGCTTCGACCACATCCTCGGCAATGCCTTTCCCTTTGTCCTTGGCTGGGATGGGGCTGGGAGACGGATCAGTCGCCGAAAGAGAGGTGGGAGGAGGAATGACCTGACTAGGGGTGGGCTCTGGTTGCACAGCAGCCGGAATACCTTGCGATGACCCGGGCGCCTCCCGCACGGGCACCTGAGCGAAAGACCCCTCTCCGCTAGCAGGGCGGGCAAGGTGGAGTGTGGGCACGCTTTTGAACCTGAAAGCTGTTAAGCACAGACATTACTAAGCGACGCGCCCAGATAATTTTCCACTATGGCACCAGAACACCGAAGCAAGTGAGACTTACACATTAGTCCGCAGCTGGCCAGAAGTTTATCGTCTTTCAAAAGGTTCCCGAGGCTCCGAAAGTCACTGCTGAGAGACCGAACCTTATCCCACTTTGACATCAGCTCTCCTTAGCTTCTCTTCGGGATCGGTGGCTTCCCGCAATCTGTAAAAGGGAATAAATACATCAAGTCAGGAACTGTAATCAAAATTTCATATGAATGTGGCGGGTTATACCAAGTTCTCTGAAATGTCGAGGGATAGACACGTGCAGAAGAGGGTCCTCGGGCATAAATTCCCAATCTCCGCCAACAAAGATGAACCTCTCTTTCCAGTTGTGCACCTTGTTGGGACTGTCAGTGGCCGTCTCCCACTTCTGACCCAGACGGGGAGATATATTATACTATCCGGCGGACCGGCAAGGTCGATATATGGACTCGAACTCCCTGGGAGACAAGTCTCCTCCAGCCTTGGCAACGCTCCACAAAATGTAGGAGGCTACCATCTGCTCCCAGCCATTCGGCATTATCTGATAGGGAGCCAGGTTCCAGTCCCTTAACACCTGGCGAAAGAAGGGATGCACGGGTAGGTGAAGGCCTTGCTACATCACAGGCTCGTAGACCGCCACAAACCCTTCGGGAAAATGGTCTGCACGCTCTTCTGGGCTTGGGGCTCTGAGCGTCACGGTCAAAGGAATATCATAGGACAACCGTATGTCCTCCAACTCCGCCTCCGTGATCCTCGACTGAGCCATGGACGCTTCGGTTGTCGACCGTTTCATCTCCTCGTGAAGAGCCCTCGCGGCCGGAGCATTCCTCTTGTCCAGAGATCCCCTCATTTCAGGCACCCCCGCGTCGGGCCCCCCCTTCACCACCGTCTTTCCCGCCGGCACGGAGGGCCTGACCTCCCTCCCACTCGTCGACGGAGCCGATGGGTTCACAACTGGAGGCTCCGGATTCACCCCTCCCACGACCCCAGAAGAGAAAGATGATGTAGAGGCCGACGAAGAAACGCTCCCAATAATACTAGGGTTTGTAGGAGCGTTGGACGGGTTCTGTGAGTCGTCGTTTCCAGATGACATTTTGCTGTCCCCAAGTAATGGAATTGTACTGTGACTATGAAAATAAACAATGAAAGCAAATTTCAACCGCTTTCTAAGCGCTTACCTCGGATGTACGACTCAAATGACACACCGGCTACAAACTTCTCGCTTATCGGCAGAATAACCACAGTGAGCACGAAGGTAAGAAGAATGTGCAGCATTTGGGTGGATGCCTGGTTTTATAAGGGCGCACTCACACATCCACCGTCCAAATCCCAAGCGTTCCATCTGGGCATACGGACGGTCGACGCGTGGCTTCAATGGTATAGTAGGCGGGAAAGCGAAACCTAAACATTTAGTAAATCAAGGACGCACGCGCCCCACGCGCGCCCCCATTCTTCTCCTCACGCGACCGCATTTAATGCGTACACCCTCTCACTCATGATTGCCTGACCAGAGAGGGACAGTCTTGATAGACAGAATCACGCCATCAGGGGACACGTCAGCAATGGCCTGGCCCCTTGAAGCCCTCACCCGTCATGAATGTTCGGCTTCGGACTTGGGAGACTATATACTGGGTAGGTTGAATTACTTCCTGCCGAACTACCTTAAGAATATATTTTCCGCGAAGCGCATCAGCATTCCGTTCCTGCGATGCACATCAACATTCTGTTTATCCTCAAAAGTCCCACGCCCTTTATAAATAATAGGCTTGGACTTGGGGGACTATTGTTACCACACGATTACGATATGGTTGCCATGTCAGCACAGGCCCCATCCAAGCCCAGTAAGGGCCCATTTCGTAATCTATCAAGAACCATATCTGGGCCCTACTAGGGCCTTGGAATGGCCCGTCATACTCTTGGGCCTTCGGCAGCCAGAAATCCGCGAGTCATATGGAGGGCCTCGGTACTCACATGCGAACCATAGGGCCTCGTCAGGCCTCGCATAATTCGTAACCAGCGAGCAACTCGATATGCCGGGACAACCAGAGAAGTAATTAAAGAAAAATTGCATTGGATTGGGCGCACGAATCCCCACAAGGAAACCGAATCATGATCTCCTAAAATCATGCAACGTGATAAACTCAAGGAAGAAATGTAATACCGGGTATCTTTATCACATAAGGAAGGAGGATCCGATTGAAGACCGAATTGATTTGTCTTCCAAATCAATTAGAATTCTTGCGCTATAAATACAACGTCTCCGGTTGTTCCAAGGTACGCACTTTTTATGCTTAAGAATCCCACCCTAAACTCTGCTCAAATATCTACCTACTTGTCTCTCCCACACCCCCTTTTGTTCCCGCCCCCGTGTATCTCTCATATACCGGCAGTTGACTTGATCGTCGGAGTGCCAACGATCGCCGGACCCTTTTTCTCCGGAGATCTTGGTGCCTAACAGTCGTCCTAGTGTGCAGGTAACATACGAGCTGGCAGAGGAGTGACTGGAGATCTGTTGGCACGTGGACTGGTGCAGGTTCCGACATCAACAATAACTAGTAATTGTGGATTCGACACTCTACACATCATTATATTACTTGTTAACGATCCGTCCACTTGCGGGATTAAAATCACACAACAGATATGTTCAGAATGGGCTCGTAAACAGCCAAAATACATTACAGGATTTTGGCATTCTTTGGCATATTTTGGGGGGTTATTTTGCACTTTTGGCCTCTAATCTTTTAAATATGTTTCTAATATACTTCTAATTAATTTTTTTAGCACCAAGCATTTCAAATATTTTATTTTGTTGCAAATTACGTCAACATCGACATTTTTGACAAATTTTCACTCCTCTTTAAATAAACAAAAATAGAAAAAAATTAAAATAACAAAAAATAAAAGAAAACTATAAATAAAATTTCATAATTTTTAAAAAATACAAAATAACTTCATATTCCCAAAAACTTACCTCACCCCATACCCAAGCACATTTTCTCTGCCCAAAATCCCCCATATAGATTTTTAGGGGGTGGAGTCGAAGAATATTGTTTTTTCTTTAATTTTCAGTTTCTTTTCTTTTTTATTTTAATATTTTAATTTAGAATAATAGAATGATCGTTTTGACTTTTGAATTTTTTATTCTTTTATAAGCAGCTTGGAAATAGGCATTTTAAAATTTATCTCCACAGATTCATGCCTTTTTTGACAAATATCTCCAGTAGAGATAAATTTTATAAGCAGGTTGAAAATAGGCATTTGAAAAATCAATCCACGTTTCCAAGAAATGGAAATCCTTCATCTTCAATAGGGAGCTGTCCATTATTCCATGCATTGAATAATAAATATGGATAAATTATTAATGCACAATTTTAAGATTAGGTTGGGAAAATAGTTATAAATAAGTAAATTAAATAAGGGTATTATAGTAAAAGAACAAACAAAAAACATTTCAAAATAGAAACAAGCATATATATTTAGGACAAGAGAAAAAAGAAAGGTTGCGTATATATTTGGGATGGAGGGAGTATTTCGATAAATGGCGCTAATTATCCAAAAACTTGAGAACACAAATGTCCCGAAAAAAAAGTTGGAAACAAATTTCTAGATGAAATGAAAGATTGAAAACGTGTGCTGCTATGTATCCTTAAAATATCCCCTTTTTACCTTATTTCCCCATTTAGTTATTTATTTTTAAAATTATTTTTTCATTTTTTTTAATTTGATTTAATTTAAACATAAAATAAAAAGTACGAGTTGGGACGGGAACATGATCTCCGTCACCTATCCAATCCCCTGAATAACCATCGATTTGGCGTATCGAATAATGTGTGGCGAGACGAAATATTTTACCATCCTTAATTATTATTTGGATGTGAACAAAAATAAAACTTCGAAAAAAGAAAAAAAACAAACTGAATTTGCGTTATTATCAATGTTTTAGAACTCGACCCGAATGAAGTGGCAGGTCACTGAGTCAACTACTAACTCACTAGTTAAATTGATAGGCCAACTCTTGTCAAAGATAATAAAGATTATTTTATACACATTACAATATTTTTATTTATTATTTCAATACATGTAACAAATCATTATCATATTATATATGCATTACACTATTAACATTCATTTGTCACTTGCAAGAAAAAAGCTGCTTCACTTATAACAAATATTGTATTTGAAATTTGTGAAAATAATCTCAATAAAAGAACAACTAATAACTTTATCAACAAAATACTTATTTAATAAAGTAAATATTTACTTAATAATTGAAACTCTAAAAACTAATATCAACAAGAAAACAACTAATAACTTCATCAATGAAATACACATTGAAATCTCAAGTTTTTTAATGGAGAAATTGGTGAAATTTGTGAGTCTCATGAAATATGTTGTTGAAAATAAGTTTGAAAAAAAAGAGTTAATAAACATAGCCAAACATACTATAATGTAACGAAAACTAGTGTACAATATTAAAACAATTGTAATTTATACTTTTGGTCTCCAACATTTTCAATTTGTAACAAATATACCCATAACCTTTTTTTAGCACCACGCATCTCCAACTTTTCAATTTTTTTGCAAATCATGTCTTCATTGACATATTTTGACGATTTTGTCATTCTCTTTAAATAAACAAAAACAAAAATAAGCTAAAAAAAAAAAATTGTAAATAAATTCCTAAAAAATATTAAAAAAAACCCCACCCCACCCCTCTCCTCTCCCTCTCTCTCTCTCTCTCTCTCTCTCTCTCTCATTTTTTCTCTCCTCTCTCTAATGGCAAAAAAAACTACACTCCGAAGTGTAATGTTTTTGTCACTATATTTCGTGCCTATATACAAGTTATGTTTACCCAAGACGTTGACTATGAAAACCTTCTTTCTCTTACATCAATTTTTTTTATATTTTAATTTTTGCAAATTGTCAAAAACCTTTTCAGTTTTTTCTTGTTTGTTGCTCTTTCACATGTTCTTGGAAGACAAATTTCTTGTTCATGGTTGTCTGCGTCTAAAATGCACAATTAAAATGCATAATTTTAAGGTTTTGCTTTATTTTGGTGCAAGACATGTTTTGCAGTTTCTTCAGCATCATTGGGTATGAATGTAGCATCTAAATACAATCAATTTCTCATGTCATTTTTATGCAATAGATAATTAAATTTCCTAACCTCATTCTTCTTTGGTGCAGGGATCCATTTATGCTCAGCCACTCAGGGTTATACAACACACTTTTTTCTGTGTTGCCTCTTTTCTATGGGCTACGACAATTGCTTTTACTCTACACAGAACTGTTGTTAGACATAAAACTGACGTAGAGGATCTAGAGCCCATGTTTCATTTGTACGTTTGGGGTATGCTTTTTTTTTTTTGTGATAAACAATTTGCTTGTTTGAAGTCAATAATAGCTATTTTCTCTATATGCTTTTGTATCTCTATGTTTTCCTTGAAGCTCTTTTGTAGTGCTCAGTTCAAAATTTTATGCTTTTTGTTTATATCTGCCGAATTGAATGTTCAACTCGTCTCTCTCTAATGGCCACCAAAACTACAATCCAAGAAAAGATTGTATACATGCTTAGTTTTAGTGCCATTAGAGAGAGAGAAGAGAGATAAAATGAATTCTAGAGAGAGAGAGATGGGGTGGGGTGGATTTTTGGAGAAGATAATGTTCTTTTATATTTTTAAAAGTTATGAGACTTTATTTGTAATTTTATTTTATTTATTTTGTTGTTTTTAGCTTATTTTTATTTTTGTTTATTTAAAGAGGAGGGTAAAATTGTCAAAATATGTCAATAGGGACGTGATTTGCAAAAAATTAAAAGGTTGGGGATGCCTGGTGCTAAAAAAATGTTAATGGTAGATTTATTACAAATTGGAAAGATTGGGGACCAAAAGTGCAAATTATCCTAAAATAAAATAGTATCAATCATTTTTTTTTATAAAACAGTATCTTAATAAAAACAGTATCATAATAAAACAGTATCGTGTTTGAATTAGTACTTTTTGCAATTATAGGGGCACGTTGGTCTTTTAGCCTTGAAATGTGACTTTAAGGGTGTGTTTGATTGGCATATTTTCCATAGAAAATATTGTCACATTCATAGATTTTCTTTTCCACATTTAGTTATTTGATTGCACATGGGAAAAAAAATTGATTTTCAATGTACAATCACTTTAAGCACATTTTTTCTCACTTTCTTAGAAAACATTTTCTCACCTATTTAGTAGATTTTATTTTCCACCTTAGATGGAAAATATTTTCATTTTCCACCATTTTCCATGCACACCAATCAAACACACCCTAACTGAATTAAGTTTGAGCTATATGACTTAAGAGCCCATAAATGCATAATCAGTGATCGGTCTTGAATTTTTCCTTTTTTAATTAGCAATGACTTGTCGGGTTTGGGTCAACGAATTTTATAAAAAAAAAACCCACCAGATTTTTTGGGTTTTGATTGATTCGATTGCTGACCGATCTAAGAGAGTGATCCAAATTAACCTGATGATCAAATCACCAAAATTTCAATTGAACTGGTCTTTGGTGTCCGAATTTTAAAACAACGGTTACTAGAGATATTACATAAAACAACTCGAGTACAAAATAAAGGGTAAATTCAGGGCCGGTCACTGTTTTGGCACTTATGGGCTCTAAAGTTATATGCTCAAAACTTAATTCAATTAAAGTCATATTTTAGAGCTAAAAGACCAACATACCCTTAATTGTAAAAAAAACTAATTGTGATACTGTTTTGTGGTGATACTGTTTTGTTGTGATACTGTTTTTTGTGATACTGTTTTGTTGTGATATTGTTTTGTTGTGATACTGTTAAACCTATGATTTTGTACTACTAATGAAATATTTTAAGAACAATATTATTCTCTTGTTTATTCTCTACTGATTAATTCGTCTACCTACCATTAAACACCTTATATATTTATACTTATCTATCTAATGAGAATCTATGTCCTAATTGAATTTCAAACATGTTCTAATTCAAGGGAACAATTAGAAACATTGTTCATAGTTTTATCTAAATCAGATCTAGAACTGCTACTCTTGTCTTTAGATGAGAACCCTTTGCATGACTTCCCATTAACTTGAAAATGATTGACAGTTCTTCTTTCTTCATCTTGGCATTGCTCTGAAGTATGTGTTTTCTTTTAAGGGACCCAGATACCTTGTAAGAGCTTTAATTTCCAGCAAAATGATGTACATTTATTCGTGATACTGTTTTAGAGGATTTGTGATACTGTTTTGATAAAAAAAATTAAAAATTGCTATTTTAAGCTAAAGAGATAACTTCAAACGGGTAAAATTCATCATACGCAATGGCAAAGCAAACTTCAAACGGGTAAAATTCATCATACGCAATGGTAAAGCGACTGGTCTTGACCGTTTCGTCGAGACCATTCCGAAAACATATTATAATAAAAATTCTGAGCACGTGTGCGAATTCTATGTTCATTTCTATTGTGATATTGTTTTTTGTGATACTGTTTTGCATAATATAGTATTAAACAACACACATGACTATAATATCATATTTTTTATCTTTGATACTATTTAATTAGTCATGTGTTTTGTTTGATACTATATTATACAAAACAGTATCATAAATTAAAACATGGATTAAAAAAATGTCAAAATTACTAATGCACATTACCTAAACAAAAATATTATCATGGATTAAAACAGTATCATAGACAAAACTAAGACATTCAAACAGTATCACAGATTCAAATATTGCCATAATTAAACAGTATCAAAGATAAAAGTACGGTATCATAAATAAAACTCATTCCACATAAATTCAACGAGTATCATGGATTAAAACAGTATCAAACAATATATGTGATACTGTTTTCTATAATACAGTATCAAACAACACACATGACTAACAATGTTTTCTGTGATATTGTTTTTCTATAATACAGTATCAAACATTATGCTCTCTTTTAACAATGAGAACTTCTTGCCACTTCCTCAACACAGAGTCATAACTTTGGGGGACATCATGCTCTTTTTTAATTCTCTCTTTGCAACAGAGATCATTCACTAGCAAATGTCCAGGATGCTTATGTAACTGAATAATTTCCTTACCTTGTTGTGCTTTCTCTTTACTAGCAAATATCCAGGATGTCAATTGTTCCCCAATATATATCCAGGACAATTACGCCGTCAACACCACAACCACCTTTCCAAACATCCAAGCACCGCCACCACCAGTCAAATCTGCCCACTACCACCCACGCAAGTGTAACACATGGGTTTTGGGATAGTGTTGTGGTAGGTGGGTTCTAGAAATTATGGTTAGCGATAAGGTGAATATGAATGGTGATAGTCTGATAGGTAGGATGAGATTTTGAGTTTGTTTAATTAAATGAATAAAAATATAAAATACTTACACATTAGTTTTAAAATAAATACATTCAGATTATAAATACACTCGCCGGAGGTCGCCGGAGGTCACCAGAGGTAGAGAAGGTTGTCGCCGGACGTCACCGGAGGTGTATGAGGTTGTCGCTTGAAGTGGAAGAGGTTTGTGGAGTTGGAAGATTGTACCAGTGGAAAATATGGTTAAAAATGGTGATTTTGGAATTAATTTAAAATAGTAATGTAAAGTATGACTTAATCACAATTTAAAAAAAAAATTTGACCTAATTTGAAACAAGTCATGTGGAGATGACCTATTGGCAATTTTCCCCAAAATAAATATAAGAAAATTTGGCTCAAATGGTCCCTATCTTTACTTTTCAATGCGGAAATGGTCTATAACATTTATTTTTTGACACGAACATTCCTAACCTATGTATTTTGATGTGCAATTTGTCACTATTTGATGAAAAATACTAATATGCCATTTTTTTTTTTTTTTTATGAAAAATTACAGTTGGATTCTTAACATTTTCAAAAGTTGTAAATGGGCTCTTTTATTTAATAATATTTAATTTAACAAATTAAATATATCATTATAGTTATGTCAATTAAATTTTTATAAGAAAAATGTGTTATATTATTGTGCTATAAGCCTGTAAGTATATGTAACTGTTATATGAAGTGAAAACTTGAATAAAAAAAATAAGATAAATAAATAACAAAATGACGTATTTTAATTTTTTGACATTTGACCAATCTTATTAAGTTTTTATTTAACATAAAAATACTAATAAAAATTATTTTATAAATTACGTATTCTTTATTTACGAATGATAATAAAAACATTAAAGTAAAATATGAAGAACACAGTTGAAGCTCTCTAATATTTGTAGTTAATAAACGAATAACTTAATTAAATAAAAATATTTGAGGATTAAGTTTGTGACAAAGTTAATTTTTTTTTTTTATATAAACAAAAAATAAAATTTTAAATTTTAAATAATGTAATCACTTAAGAATAAAGTTAATAATTTTATTTAACACGTTTTTTTAATAATAATAAGCTTAAGTTTTAATTATTCCATAATAGATCGTATAACATACAAAACACTGTATGTATATTATCAATTTCGTCAATAAAGTCTTCCAAAAAAATTCACTCGTTAGTTTCTTTTAATTTTTGTTATAAAATATTAAAGTATCGGACTTATTTGTACTTTTTGTAAATATTGAAAATTCAATTGCAATTTTTCTTAATTATACGTAATGACGTATTAGTTTTTTTCATCAAATAAGAACGAGTAGCATGTTAGATATTTTTCATAATTTATTTATTTATTATTGTTATGCAAATAATTTACCGCTTTGAAATAGGGATCGATATGCCCGGTCATCTGTTGAAAGTTAACATTTTTCTTTTAACATACACATCAACTCATCCCAATAGACATGTCTTCTTTATATATAGAGAATATTGCCCGTTTGTAGAAAACATAACAATTTTCATTCTTACTTCTTATTTTGTTTTTCCTTGGCATCATTAATCTTTGCTAGAGTATTTTTTTGGTGTGATCAAACTGTCACAGTTTGAATCAAACATCTCCATTGTATCATGAAAAGAAATTTTCATTAGAACTCTTTTGTGACTTCGTTGGATAGGGAAAAAATATTTCTTAAAAGATAACATTTACGTACCTTGAAGTTCATTCAAATTATCATATTCCCTATTTTTTTTTTTTAACATAGCATACCAAAATACATAGATTAAAAATGTACGTACCAAATTAAGAAAAAAAAATGAGGTTCCTAAATATAAGCAAGGAGTTGGTAAACATCCACCTGTGTTTTGCAGGTGAAATTACTCTACGGGTTATATCCAACTTTCACCAAAATTGCATCAAAGTTTATTACCTAAATTTTATGCAATCAAGTCCCTCAACTTCAGTTTTAATTAAACGTGACTGAATATATTGCACTGAATTAAAGTTGAGTACACCTGGTAAAATTTTAGTCAAAATTAATTTGACCTATCCGTATTTTGCTCTTTATATTCATTCATACACAAACAATATATTATATACAAACACACACGGACACATTTTGCTCTTGAAGACATGTTGACAAGCCATGCCAAAAGCAACTGAATTTTAGTTATAAGAAGTTGGAAAAAAAAAAAAAAAAAATCTCTTGGAAATAGCACCCCAAGTCCTTTACCGATACAAGTTTTTCAAAGCCAACTGCTAAGCTGTCTGTGGGCCTGTTTTTTCCAATTTTTTTTTATTCACGAGCTCGAGTGATTTTTACTTCTTTTTTTTTTTTTTTTTTTTTACCCAGGTATTCTAGCTTCGCTAGACTATATCCTGGACCCCCAAGACCCTTGCCCCTAGAACCTTGGAGGAGGTAAATCGCGGGTTATGCCTCAACTGGCTCCCAGGTTCCCCTCATCCGACCGTACACTTCTGCGCACAAGGAGCGTGATTTTTACTTCTTTTAGTTGTAAATGAATCGGATCCACAAATTTAGCACTTAATTATATAATATTTCAAATAAAAGAAAAAAAAATCTTTACACACCAATGATCTCTTGCTCCCATAGGAACAGATTATCCCACCCACTTACTGAGATGTCAGCAGGTGAGTGGTTGAAAATAAAATAATTTTTTTAATCACTCATCTATTGACACCTCAGCAGGTGAGTGACTTATTCTGCCCCCATCACCCTTAAAACTTTGCATCTAAAGTATGTTAAAGTTATTTAGTTTTATAATAAGTAGTGTTGAAATTATTTTTTAAGTGTTTATAATTTATAAATCTTATTGAATTTGTAGATAATAAGTGAGTAATAAATTATAGATCTTATAAAAAATATATTTGATTATTTTAACTTACTTAAATTATAATTTAAACTTTAACAAACATGTAAATAAATTAAAAATAAGTTGGTCTTATTTTGTTAACTAAATAAGGGATAAGTTTTGGTGACCAAACATGACAATAGGGCCATGTTCGAAAGAATCATCCACTTATGATCCAGCTTTTTAACGCTGTGATTTTGATACTCTCCCTTTCAGAACTTTTCAGTTTTAGTGGGTCCCTCCTTCCCATGTGCACTCTCTATTCTCTCTACTTGCTGCAACAGTTGCAATTGCATCGATCCGCCCCACTCCACCTTCTCTACTCCAACGCTCATATCTCTCTCTTCAGTTACCAATGCTTATCTGTATCACTCAAAAAAACTCTCTGCAAATTCTGTAAAAAAACACTACAAACTCATCTCTTTCTGTTGTGCTTTTGTCTTGAAATCTAAAGTTTGCTTAGATGAAGAAGCCCCCCATTTATGGGTTAAAGCTTCAAGCTTTTTCACTATTTCTTGGACTTCTGTGTTCAGCATTTCTGTTTGCTGAGTCCCAAACAAGCCCGGATGATGCTTCAGTCATGTTGGCTCTCAAGAAGAGTCTTATTTTACCCCAGAGTCTCGGGTGGTCGGACCCGGATCCGTGCAAGTGGAACCATGTGGTTTGCGCTGAGAAACGTGTCACACGGATCCAAATCGGGCACCAGAATCTCCAAGGTACACTCCCTCAAGAACTCTCATCTCTCACTCAGCTTGAGCGCTTAGAACTTCAATGGAACAATATTTCTGGACCTTTACCAAGCTTAAAGGGCTTTAGTGCATTGCAAGTGTTGATGCTCAGTAACAATCAGTTCTCTTCCATTCCTGTTGATTTTTTTACTGGCATGTCTTCTTTGATGTCTGTTGAGATTGATAATAATCCATTTTCTGGTTGGGAAATCCCGGATAGCCTAAAAAATGCTTCAACACTTCAGAATTTCTCGGCTAATTCCGCAAATATTACTGGAAAAATTCCACCATTCTTAGGCGCCGATGAGTTTCCTGGATTAACAAACCTGCATTTGGCTCTCAATAACTTGGAAGGGGAGTTGCCATCGAGTTTTTCGGGGTCCCAGATCGAGTCTCTGTGGTTAAATGGGCAGAAACTTGGTGGAGAGATTGGTGTTATACAGAACATGACATACTTGAAGGAGGTTTGGCTTCATGGAAATGGATTTTCTGGTCCATTACCTGATTTCTCGGGCTTGAAGAATTTGGAGAGTTTGAGCTTGCGGGACAATTCATTAACAGGGCCTGTTCCCATGTCTTTGGTAAATCTTGACTCCTTAAAGGTTGTTAATTTGACTAATAATTTGTTGCAAGGGCCACTGCCAAAGTTTAAAGACTCAGTTTCTGTGGATATGACAAAGGATACCAATAGTTTTTGCTTGCCACAACCTGGTGATTGTGATTCTAGAGTGAATGCTTTACTTTCTATTGCGAGTTCAATGTATTATCCTAGAAAATTTTCTGAGAATTGGAAGGGGAATGATCCCTGTGCCGATTGGTTTGGGATTACTTGCAACAATGGGAACATCACCATTGTTAACTTTCAGAATATGGGGCTTGAAGGTATAATTTCTCCTGATTTTGCTTTGCTCAAGTTGGTGCAAAGATTGATTCTTGCTGATAATAATCTTACTGGCACTATTCCTGAGGAGCTTACCACTCTGCCTGGGCTTACCCAACTAGATGTATCAAACAACCAGCTTCATGGGAAAGTGCCGGCTTTTAGAAATAACATCATTGTAAAAACGACTGGGAATCCTCACATTGTGAAGGATAAGAGTGATTCAAGCTCTCATGGCACGTCTTCTCCCGGTACACCCAATTCTGGTTCTGAAAGTGAAGGTGGTTCTCAAAAGGATCACAAGAAATCTCAAAATTGGATTGGAGTGGTTGTGTTTTCTGTAATTGGGGGTGTGTTTGTGCTTTCTTTGATTGGAGTGGCAGCTTTTTGTCTGTACAAGAGCAAACAGAAGCGTTTTAGTAGAGTTCAGAGTCCAAATGCTATGGTAGTTCATCCTCGTCATTCGGGATCAGACAATGAGAGTGTGAAGATAACAGTTGCAGGATCCAGCGTTAGTGTTGGTGCTGTTAGTGAAACTCATACTGTTTCTACCAGTGAATCCAGCAACATTCAAATGGTTGAAGCAGCAAACATGGTGATCTCCATTCAGGTACTGAAAAATGTGACAAACAATTTCAACGAAGAGAATATACTAGGTCAAGGAGGTTTCGGAACAGTTTACAGAGGAGAATTGCATGATGGAACAAATATCGCTGTAAAAAGAATGGAAGGTGGAGTGATAATCGGGAAGGGGCTATCCGAGTTTAAATCTGAGATTGCTGTTTTGACCAAGGTTCGACATCGGCATCTTGTCGCACTTCTCGGATACTGTCTTGACGGAAACGAGAAACTTCTTGTTTATGAATACATGCCTCAAGGGACACTAAGTAGGCATCTTTTCAACTGGGCGAACGAAGGGTTACAACCATTGGAGTGGACAAAAAGATTGACCATTGCCTTAGATGTTGCTAGGGGAGTAGAATACCTCCATGGTTTAGCCCACCAAAGTTTCATACACAGGGACCTAAAGCCATCTAACATTCTTCTTGGGGATGATATGAGGGCCAAGGTTGCAGATTTTGGCCTTGTGCGTCTTGCTCCAGAAGGCAAAGGCTCCATTGAAACAAGAATTGCTGGAACATTTGGATACCTGGCACCAGAATATGCAGGTAAAATTTTCCTGAATCTTTGACCTATCTAGCATCTTCAGTTATTATCACAATAGCTGTGCTCTGATTGTAAATAAGTGAGTGAGATTGTTTCGTAGTCCACACTGAACAATCCACTATCTTTAGCATAGCAAAAACAATAGATAGTAGCCGTTTCTAGTATACTATTAGTAGCCTCTACTAGTGTATGTTAGAACATCTTGAATAGAACTCACCTTTAAAAGCTAGATGTTAAGGGAAGGGTGCCCAAGAGTTATAAATCACACTCCCCCAAAGTCTCATACTTTCGATGTGGGACAAGTCCCATAACTTGCAATGAAAACCATGACAAACCACCACACTCCGTGATCCCCGCGCCCAGGTCGGATTGCTTTGCACTAGCCCATGGCTAGTCTCGGACGAACACTGCTATGCCGGCTTCACCATCCGCGCTGCTCGATTGCAACCGGGAGACTTGGTGCATGCTCTAATACCATTGTTACAACCTCTTGAGTAGAACTCACTCTCAAAAGCTAATTGTTGAGAGAAAGGTGCCCAAGGAATTATAAATCACACCCCCAAAGCTTGCAATGGAACACCATGATGTGGGACAAGTCCCATAATTTGCAATGGAACCATGATGCAGTATTTCAAGTTAAGCTAAAACAAATATTAAGAGTGCAAAATTGACAAAGAAATCAACGTCAAATTACTATTCCAATGTGACCACTGCTTTCGTTGCCTACCAAAAGAAAAAGGTTATGTGCCATTACAGGCTAAGGAATGACTTTTAAGTTTGGTGAAAAAATTTACAAGTAGAAAATAAATTAAGAAGTTCAGAAATTTTGATGATAGAAATACACTGTTACAACCTCTTGGGTAGCTTTTGAGGGTGGGTTCTACTTAAAAGGTTGTAATGCCTCACTGATCTTGTTTACTTTGTGTTGGTACATTCTCCTAGCCTTAATTGTTTTATATTTTTTTTGACAAAAATGACACCAGGAATGCAATTATAGGATAAAGACTATGCTTAAATGTGCGAGACTTTACAAAAAAAAAAAATTCTTATTGCCTTTCTGTTTCTACGTGTTCAACAGTGACCGGAAGAGTGACTACGAAAGTGGATGTTTTCAGTTTTGGTGTGATCTTGATGGAACTGATCACTGGGAGAAAGGCACTAGATGAGAGCCAACCTGAGGAGAGCATGCACCTCGTGACATGGTTCCGGCGAATGCACCTGAACAAGGATACATTTGGTAAGGCCATCGACCCCACAATTGACCCTAATGAGGAAACTCTAGCCAGCATCAGCACCGTTGCTGAACTGGCAGGCCACTGCTGCGCAAGGGAACCATATCAAAGGCCCGATATGGGTCATGCTGTCAACGTTCTTTCTTCTCTGGTAGAGCTCTGGAAACCATCCGATCAATGTTCTGAGGACATATATGGCATTGATCTTGAAATGTCGTTGCCTCAAGCACTTAAGAAGTGGCAGGCATTTGAAGGTAGCCATGTGGACTCATCATCTTCATCCTACTTGCCGAGCTTGGACAATACACAGACTAGCATACCTACACGGCCGTATGGATTTGCCGAGTCATTCACATCAGCGGATGGCAGGTGAAATTGATGGCGGTATGATTCTGGCAATTATATGACTGATTTTACTGGTTCATTCGTCGTGGTTGTTCCTTGCTGTAATTTAATTCTTAATGTTTCAATTTTCTCCCTTTTTCTCGGTTTTCAAGTCTTCACTATTTTGAGTAATGTAGCTGGATTTCTTAGCTTCTTGAAGATTTAGAAATGGATTGAAGGTTTCTCAAATATGTTCGTTTGTTTTTTGCTTGCTATATTTTGCCTGGCTTGTGTACTTGTATAGAAGGCAAACCTGTGCTGAAATGTTTATCCAACAAGAGTGCATCTTTCATATTTGAGTATTACTGTATTAGGTATATATGTATCAAAACAGCCTGCGTGGAAATGTTTATACAATGTGTATACAAATGTTTATCCAACTATCATAGTGCATTTTTCATTTATTCGAATCGTATCATGTGTACTACCAGTATCAAAGGGTGCCTATGCACAGATGTTTATTCAATATGTGCACAATTGTTTATCCAACTATCATGGTGCAAGTTTTATATATTCAAATGTCTGTTGTGTCATTGTACCAAATAGAAACACAAGGGAATGTCCAGGCTCGAGTCACATCTCCTGGAACAGGTCGTGCCAAGCTGATAGGCTACCCCAAAGCAAATGCTAAAAACTTTTGTAGTGGTGAGGCTCAACCTAGAATGGTCCATGCTAGTTCATTCCGGACCACTATATTCCTTTGTATTATCCTGTCGTGTCTTTTGAGCAAACAAAAAATACGCAAAAAAAGAGATAAGAAGAAGAAGACTGAAGAGGGATATGGCAAAAATGGCAGGAGATATCTGATAGAACCAGTCTTGTCTGATTAAATAAACATGTGAGTATAGTACAATAGGCTGTAGCTGTCTCCTACTCACATGGTTCCCACACTTGGTGTGTGTTTCTAAGCTGTCAACTAAATTTTGGTGGTGGACCAAAAAAACACATGGGGCAAGGTCAACATCTTGTTTTCTAAGCAATAGCTTATAAGGGACCAATCTCCCCAGCCATATCTTCTATTCATTTGTAAGCATTTCCCCAATTTTGGGGAAAAAAAATACAAAAAATTAAAAGGTTAAAAGCAATTTCGGAAGATTATTCTTTGTTTTTCCAAAGGCATAGAAGATAAAAAAGTTAAAATCTTTTCTACCTTAACATAACGTCAAGTCATGCTTTTGGAAACATATATATGCACATAATCAATTCCAATACTCCGATAAAGGGTTCTAAAAAATATAAACTCTAAAACAAAAACGAACTGATTAGCACTAGACTTTAGAAAAGTTTTAGAAAAATAATTTTACTTGGTGCAAAATATATTAAAGTTGTCCTTTAAAAACAACGGACTCGAAGAATTTCTCAAATTTTAATTAAAATATTAAATATAAAAAAATAAAAGAAAATGTGCTTTTGTTTTGAATCAATTATGAACCAAATCTTCTAATGCATTATGAATTGCAAACCAAGTACGTGTAATTTAGTTTGCCATGTATATAAAAGTGTTGAAGAACAATAGGGAGTCCTAAATAGAAGAATCAACTAAAGTACACAATAGTGTACATTCAATTTGGGCATCCGCATCCTAGTCAATCATGATACACACTATTACCAATTAGAACAAACCCAAACCTAGACCATCAACTAAAACATCATGAATAGACTTACTGCGTGTTTGGCAGTATTGAAAATATTATTTAAATACTTATAAATTGTATGGATGATAATTGGATAATAAATTGAGGATTTTGATAAATGTATAAATAAAAATTAATTTAAATTTAGCCAAACAAACTGAGTCAACTATACTGAAAAGTTTTACCCGTTTTTGCTCGGCAAAATTTACGTTTGAGATAGCAAAGTATACACAATTCTATGTAGTTCAGGTTAGAAATGAACTAAATCGAATATCAATAAAAACTCTATACTAGAAACTAAACAGTTCTATGTACAACCGGATCAAGTTCTTTTTACATTTTAGAAAAAAAAAATTATGAATAATAAATTAATATGTGAAATTTGTAGTCTCGCTTTCATGCTCTCTGTTTCAAATAGCAAAAGTGTTTATTATTGTGAGTTCATATTAATTTATGTAAACTTGTGTGGTGTTGAAATTATTTTTTAAGTGTTTATAAGTTGTAATTTTTATAAAATGTGTGGATAATAAGTAAGTATTAAGTTATAGGTCTTACGAAATGTATAAGCTGAAATTATGATATAAACAACATCAAACAAGCTCTTTTTTATACTCCTCAAACAAGCTGGTCCCCCCCCCCCCCCCTGGGGTCCCCCTCCATGTCTATTCCCTTAACCCCCACAGCACTAAATATTGCAATTTAAGACCTAAAGATTGAGGCCACATGTTCATATTGGAATCAAGAACTTTATTTTCTAGTCATGTCCATTCTAGGGGGTGTAAATTAGCTTGGGCCATACCTCATTGCTTTGAGAAGGTCTGGCACGACCCCTATTTTCTGACGGACCATGGTATTCTTAGAAAATACAAGGCCTAGAACAACCCATTCCACGAGGCCAGACATATTTCTAATTTTCGTGTTATTTTTCCAAGTAATAATAATAAGGAGAAAAAGGCAATAAAAAGAGATAGTCGAGCGTCGGGCACCAAGTCTAGACGATCCAACACGTGTTTATTTTTTTAGTTTAATTCAACATACAAAATATATCATTTAAGTTAATATATATAATTCTAACAATCTCGACTGAATTAATTTGATATAGTAGGCTAGACTTTGAACTTAAATTGAAACCTCTCTTTGTAGATAAACTTATATTTGTATAATTGAAATAAAAGATATATCCACTTAAAATATAAAAATGGAAAATGACATGATTTTTGAAATTTATATTTTTTTTTTTGAAAAACATCTATCGATAACTTATTACTTCGAAATTTGATAAGTTAACAAGTTGTCTTTCGTGCAAAAAAACATTTGCAACTTGACATAGTTTCATGTTGATGTTTTACTTAACAAGCAACTTGGCTAGTCCCCTTTTTTTCACTTCATTCTAGTCTAGGGTTCTCAATGACCGATGTACCTTCATCGTTAACATTATTAAGCTTTAATTTTTTTAACACTATATTTTTAACAACGTTTTACATCCGTAATTCAATCACATGTCGCTTGAAAATTAACAATTATGATGATGTGGCAAACAAAATCTTTAATTTTTCAAACAATTTGAAGAAGCGGATTGGGAGACACCGTTAAAAATTCAATGACGGTAGAAAACAACTATGAAAGTATATAACTATTCAAAAAAATTTTTTAAAGTTGAGTGATTGTTAAAAAACAACTTTGAAACTGAAAGTATTATGTCTATTTAACATAATTTGAAAAAGAGAAATTGATGCAAATGGTCCCTAACTTTTTTTCTAAGTGCGAAAATGTTCTTAACGTTTGTTTTTTAGTACAGAAGTCCATAACTTATATGTTTTGTTGCATAATTGGTCCTTATTTGATGAAAAAGACAAATATACCTTTAGTTTTAAAGGTTAACTACACTAATGATCTTTATTCTTTTAGATTTGTAAGAATATCATCTTCATTCAATTTTATTCGCATATATCGCTCTCATCTTTTCATTTATTCGTACCAAATGGTCCTCAAATGACTTTTTTGATAATTTTGCACATAACTTAAATAAATTAAAATGATAGAAAAAAAATATAATTGAAAAATTATAATTGGGACCATAACATTTTCAAAAGTACAAATAAATCATAAACTTTTTTTTTTCATAGATTTTCACTTAAAATAATAAAAAATGTATCATCAAGTCCCAAAACTTCTAATTATATTCACCGAAAGAATATTTAGAGTCTCTAGAGATTTCGCCTAGTATTCTGTTAATTGACAAAAAAAAATTATACCCATAATCTAAATTTGACCAATTTAACAAAGACAAAATAGTTTATTATATTTTATTATTCAAAATAATTTTAAAAATAATAAAAAATGATCATCTTCCTCAACCCACCCACCTCTCGGATGCCATCGGCCCAAACCCCAACAGTTTGGCCGACAAACTGGGAGAGGGGGAGAATCCCCACCGATTTCTGAGGTGGGAGTGGGGGGATTTGGGAAAATGATCCTTTTTTGGTTTTTTTTAAAATTATTTTGAATAATATAATATAATAAATTATTTTGTCCTTGTTAAATTGGTCAAATTTAGATCACATGTATAATTTTTTTTTTTGTCAATCAACAAATCAATAGACGAAATCTGTAGAGACTCCAAATGTCTTTTTGGTTAACATAATTAGAAGTTTTGGGGACTTGATAACACATTTTTTTTATTATTTAAGTGAAAGTATGTGAAAAAAATTAAAAATTCTAAGATTTATTTGTACTTTTAAAGAGGTTAGAGTCTCAATTGAAAATTTTTCATTATATTTTCTTTTTTCTATCATTTTAATTTATTTAAGTCAGTGCAAAATTGTGAAAAACATCATTTGGGGATCATCTATACGAATAAATAGAAAGATGGTGACGATATCTGCAAGTAAAATTGAATAGGGTTTTTATTGTTACAAACCTGAAAGAATGATGACGATTAATGCAATTAACCCTAGTTATAATTAGAAAAAATTGCAATTAGATTTCTAACATTTACAAAAAATACAAATGGGTCTAATACTTTTATTTTTTATAAGAAATTAAAGGAAACTGGCGACTTTTTAAAAAAAAAAATTAAAATTTTATTGACCAAATTGATAAGGGTAATTTGTAATTTTGGTCCCCAACCTTTTAAATATGTTACTAATCTACCCCCGACTAATTTTTTTAATACCAGACATCTCCAACATTTCAAGTAATTGCAAATCACGTTCCTATTGATATATTTTGACGAATTTGCCCTCCTCTTTAAATAAACATAAATATAAAAAAGCTAAAAACAACAAAAAAATAAAAGAAAATTGTAAATGAAGTCTCATAACTTTTAGAAAGTACAAAATAACTCCATTTTTCCTAAAAACCTACCCCACCCATGGTCAAATCACCACCATCTAACCATGAGATGAAAAATCCATCAAGCTAGCCATGAAATGAGCAATCAATCACTACCATTCATGTTGTTATAGATGAGCAATCAATCAATCATCATATTCATGAAGCTGTGTCGAAGGTTACCGTGGAGGATTTCGGGAATTTCACTCCCACCCGTAAAATCCAAGCACTTATTCCGCGCGGCTCAGAGACGAATTGTGGACAAATGGGCGAAGATTGTGCGTGGTGCAGAGACCATCATTTTCACAATTTGTTGACAAAAAGGTGTTGGAAACAGATGAACCACTGGTTTCGAAGTTCGACCCGATGGTGCTCCGTTCGCCGCCGTCGTTGATAGGTGAAGAAGATAACATGGAGCAGCAGAAGAAGCCCATCACCATTGCGTTTCTGAATCTCACCAAAATCCAAATTGAAAATCTCCAAAACAAAGCCAGTGAGGATCCGACTCTGGAAGCCGAAAACACCTGCAAATCTAGCAAATTTGATGATGTTGCCGCCCACATCTAGCGGTGCACAAGCAAGGCACGCCAGCATATGGCGAAGCGGCAAACAAATCACCACCATATGATTGATTGCTCATCTCATGGATGACTTATTGGATTTTTTTTGATACCCAGGTATCCCAGTTTTTTAAGTCAGACTATTTCTTGGACCTCCAAGACCCTTGCCCATAGAACTTTGGAGGGGGTAAATTGCGGTTTATACCTCAACTAGCTCCGAGGTTCCCCTAATTTGATTGTACACTTCTACGCACAAGGAGCCGTCCCCAAAGTGATTACTCCATACCGAATAAAATCCAGCTGCATGTTCCCATTAAGATTTGAACTCCCACCCTGCCGCTGGAAGCAAGCCTTATGCTGATTGTTCCACCAGTTGAGCTATGCCCCGGGGGACAACTTATTGGATTTTTCATCTCATAGTTGGGTGGTGGTAATTTGGCTATGAGGTAGAATAGGTTTTTGGATAAATGAAGTTAATTTGTGCTTTTTAAAAGTTATGGAACTTCATTTACAATTTTTTTTATTTTTTTGTTGTTTTTAACTTTTCTCTATTTTTGTTTATTTAAAGATGAGGGCAAATCTGTCAAAATATGTCAATAGGGACTTGCTTTGCAACAAACTGCAAATGTTGGGAATATCTAATGCTAAAATTTGGTTAGAGGTAAATTAGTAATCAACTACAAAAGTTGGGGACCAAAAGTACAAATTACCCTTTTGTTTATTTAAAAACTGGTTAAATGTAAATTAGTAACATATTTGAAAGGTTGAGGACTAAAATTGCAAATTACCCTTGATAATATACTAAATTGTTTTGTTTATTTTATGAACTATTATAAAGCAACTAAAATTTAGGCTCATAATTATTAACAAACATGTTAAATAAAATTATTTTTTTATTATTAAGTAATTATATTTTAAAAATTTTAATATTTTATTTTATCGTTACAATATAAAAAAACTTTAGTCACAAATTTGATGATTAAATACTTTTATTTAATTAAAATATTCGTTTATTAACTATAAATATTGGAGTTCCAACTATATTCTTCATATTTTAATTTATCGTTTTATTATCATTCAAAAATAAAGAACACATAAATTTATTTTTATTAGTATTTTTTTAATTTAAAAAAATATAATAAAATTGATTCAATGTCATAAAATTATATACACTATTTTGTTATTTATTTAACTAAATTTTTATTCAAGTTTTTCACATCACATAACAATTACATATACTTAAAGCACAATAATTTTATATTTTTCTCTTATAAAAAATTTAATTGACATGAATGTAGTAATATATTTAATATGCTAAAGTAAATATTATTTAATAAATGTATCAAACTCATTTTCACATTTTACAAATGTTAAGAATTTAATTGTAATTTTTTTCTAACTAAAATTAAGTACATATTTATATTTTTCATCAAATAATGACTAATTGCGCACTAAAACATATATGTTAGGCAAATGTTATAGATCATGTACGCCAATTTCGTTTTAAAAAATTTTAAATTCAATAACAACTAGAAATTAACATTAAAATAAGGGAAATTGGAGCAAATGGTTTCTCACATTTGTCCTCAATGTAAAATGGTTACTAACGTTTATTTTTTGACATAAAGTCCCTAACCTATGTATTATGGTGCATAATTGATCAAATAAGAAAGACAAATATGTCTATCAATTATAATTAGAGAAAATTACAATTAGATTCATAACTTTGCAAAATGTGCAAATGAATCCGGTATATTTATTAAATAATATTTAAATTTAGCATATTAAATTTATCACTATACGTGTTAATTATTTTTTTTATAAGAGGAAAATATAAAATAATTGCTTTTTAATTATATGTAATCACTATGTGATGTAAAAAATTTAAATAAAAATTAAGTTAAATAAATAACAAAATGACATAGATAATTTTATGATATTGAACCAATCTTATTATGTTTTTTTAAAATAAAAATATTAATAAAAATTAATTAACACATTATGTGTTCTTTATTTTTGAACGATAATAAAACGATAAATTAAAATATGAAGAATACAATTGGAGTTCTAATATTTGTAGTTAATAAATGAATAGTTCAATTAAATAAAAGTATTTGAGCATCAAATTTGTGACAATTTTTTTTTTCTTTTTATGTTGTAACGATAAAATAAAAGTTTAAATTTTAAATAATATAAATACTAAATAATAAATAAATAAATTTATTTAACGTGTTTGTTAATAATTATGAGCTTAAATTTTAATTATTTTATAATAGTTTGTAAAATATACAAAATAATTTAGTATATTATCAATTTGGTGAATAAAGTATTAATTTAAAAAAAAAAAGAACTCCTAAGTTTCTATTAATTTTTTTTTTAAAATAAAAGTATCAAACATATTTGAATTTTTTGCAAAGGTTAAGAATATAATTACAATTTTTTCTAATTAAAATTAAGGGTATATTTGTCTTTTTTATTAAATAAGGACCAATTACGTACCAAAACACATAGGTTAGAGACTAATATGCCAAAAAAATATTAGGGGACCATTTCCATACTGAAGATAAAGGTTAGGGACCATTTGCATCAATTTCCCTTAAAATAATAGTAGTAAAAACTAATTTGAATCACCGGCGAACTAGGTCCCACCACTAAGACCTGTCAATATAAACTATTAATAAGGCTCCAACTGCTCAAAAATCTGGTCATCCACCGACTAGGCTAGCCGCGCTGAACCGGTCTTCGGTCAAATGTGAGCCAACTCATACACAGCCATTTTGAAATATTCAACGGTCAAACATTCAATTCAAATTCTACAACGTAAAACTTTCCTAATTTCCTTACCTAGGATTTTGAACGTGTCCTTTATTTCCTACCTTTGTCTGCCTTTGACCATCCAAAATCCTCATATATATCACAATAATCACATGAACTAACATTCTATTATCCAAAAATCCCTTCAAATTCTCTATTCATTACAAGTACATACAATACATATCTAACCTTCATCATCTATACAAATTACACAAGATTATTTCAGATATTTGATATCTTTCTCTTTGAGTAGTCTCGATTCAGAAAAGGTTTCGTATTTAGATATTTTATGAGTATGATTTTCCCGTGGAGGAGAAGGAAAGTTGGCCGTGCCGGTGCCAGAAAAGATGAGTTTCTGGATGTGGAACTCACCATTCCCACTTATTTTCGTTGCCCAATTTCGCTCGATCTAATGAAAGATCCAGTTACATTGTCTACTGGGATCACGTATGATCGAGAAAGTATCGAGAAGTGGATTGATACCGGGAACAAAACGTGCCCAGTAACGAATCAAGTGCTGAGAAGCTTTGATCAAACCCCAAATCATGCCATAAGGAAGATGATTCAAGATTGGTGTGTAGAGAACAAATCTTATGGCATTGAAAGGATACCAACTCCTCGAATTCCGATCACCCCATATGAGGTTTCGGAGATATGCTCAAGAATAGAGGCTGCAACGCAACGTCGCGACGCAATAAAGTGTCTAGATTTGCTCAGACAGATGAAGAATTTGGCCAAAGAAAGTGAACGTAACAAGCGATGCATTGTGCAGAATGGAGCCAGTTGTGCATTGGCAGCTTGTTTCGAGCTTTTCGCGAGTTTGTCGATAGAAGAATACACTGATTTACTGAAGGAAATCTTGTCTGCACTCACATGGACGTTACCACTAGGCGAAAAAGGCAAATCTAAGCTGGGATCAGCAAATTCTCTACGCTGTATTGCATTGTTTTTGAAGGGGGATGACCTTTCTTCAAGAAAACATGCAGTTTTAGTCTTGAAAGAACTGATTTCTGAAGATCAAGATTTTGTTAACAGCCTAATGGAAATTGAAGGAATTGTGGAAGCATTGTTTCAGATTGTGAAAGTACCAATTTGCCCTACAGCTACAAAGGCATGTCTAGTGGTTATCTACCACATGACATTATCCCAAAACAGCGAAATGATCACATTAAAGTTAGTCGAAATCGGGTTAATTCCTTTGATTCTTGAAATCCTCGTTGACGGTGACAAAAGCATTTGCGAGATGGCTCTAGGTATTCTGGACAGTATTTCGAGTTGGGATCAAGGAAGAAAAGGCATGTACGAAAACGCATTAACCATGCCATTACTCGTAAAGAAGATCTTGCGTGTATCAAATACGGCGACACGGTTTGTGGTTTCAATTTTATGGAAATTATGCATGGGGGAGAATGAAAATGCTGTGGTTGAGTCAATGCAGCTCGGGGCTTTCGAAAAATTATTGGTTGTGTTACAAGTTGGTTGTGGGGAAAATTCAAAAGCAAAGGTTACTGAATTATTGAAATTGATGAATCTTTACAAAGATGAGCTTGATTGTTTTGCTTCATCTTTGGGATTCAAATTTCTCAAAAGACCAAATTAATTTTTTTTAATTTTTATTTTGTGATAGAAAAAGATTTTGTGTTAGATTAGATTAGATTAGTTGTACAAAATCAAAAATACAGAAATTGTTATTCAATCATCCAATTGGAATATACTATTCATTGTTCACAAGAAAAATGTAATTATTTTCGAATTCAGTGTTTGAGTTGATCAGCTTGCTTTATTTTTTATTTTTATTTTTTTGATTTATTAATACTTTACTTCCATTTGTTATTTATGATGATTCTAGAATATTTGACTGAAACAAAACAATCATAAATCCATACCTAATTCTAGTCCTCACTTAAATGTTATACCTTAATAATTTGGGTGGACCAAAGAAGCTTAGCTTAAACGGTTTGAATTATGAACACATTAGAATATATAGTGTTCATAGTCATTAGCTGTGTTCGAATTTCCATGGACCGTGATTTTATTAAAAAAAAAAAAAAAAAAAAAAAACCTAATCTAACATAAGGTTTTAATAATCAGTGGCATAACAAGTTCCCTTATTTATGACATAATTATCATCGACCGAATGGAGGTTTACTTTGCTACAAACACAAAAAAAATACTTCTTTGTCTATCACTATGTCTCTTCTCAAATTAAAACCCATATCTTTTTATCTCTCAATTCCTCAATTTTTCCATATTCTTCTCTATATTCATCAAAATCAAACTTCCCTCAAACAAAACTATTTCTCTCTCTCATTCTTTTCAACTCTTCAATCCATTAAAATCCTTCACGGTTGAATTCTATCGCAAAAAAAAAAAAAAACGGTATACTAGTAACATTAAAATGCAAGGTAGCAATCTTAAGGGAAACAAACTATGATCAAGAATAAAGAAATTTTTTAATGCTAATACGAGGATCATTGGAAATGGATGAAAACTTCATATGGGAACATTAAATGCATCCAAAACATTGATTGAACTGTTGAAACATTAAAAAACCACTTTCTTATAACCATGTGGGGATATTTATTCTAATACAAAATAGTGGAATCGAGCCGGGTACAAGAATGTACAAGGGAGTGACTTTAATTTGTTTCATTAACCAAATACAACTTCTGGCCATCACTAATCATATCAATCTCAATAATTTTTCCTCCGTCTTCTGATAATATACATGAACCATGTGGAAATTCCAGTTGCTCTGATGCTGTTTTGATTAGCTCTTCAATGCTGTGAGGAATCCACATTACAAGACCATATTTTCTTCCCTCCTTGGATTCCCATGGGTGGAAAGGAAACACGGTGCACTTCTTTGGGTGCATTTTATCTGATATCAAAGTTGAAAAGCTCTTAGATGTGTATAAGAAAACAATTAGTGGAGGTGACAAATGAAAGTAACATGAAAACCAATGCAAGTCTAGAAGGCTAGAAAACTGCAACAGAAATGCCATCTCTAAAAACTTAAACTTTTAGACAACGTGGATTTACATAGTATTAGAGTAGACATATATTCTAAGCTCAAGTCTTGCCATCACCAATTGCCCATTCATCAAAATTGTTGACATTCAGGCTTATGATAAAATATGAATTCAGCGTGCACGTGAGTAGGTGCCTTAAGCTTTTAGATTATGTGGTTCAAAAAGAAGTAATTTTATAGTTACTCAACACCTATCTTACACAAACTCTTCTACCTGCATTCAAGAACTAGGTAGGAGAATGATTGACAGTTGACATGTACACATGTATACATAATTTAATTTCAACATTGTGCATCGTTCATCCACTAGAATCTATGTACCATTATGTTTGTTTGTTGTTCAACTACTCTATGAGTCTTGCCCGTTTTAAAAACTCTTCGGCACATAAGAAACCATTTTATTGAAAAAAATGCGGAAAGAGGTGAAGTGTTTGTTTGGTTTAGCTTAAAAAGTTGGGGTCAAAGTCAACAATTAATTTTAACGATCCACAACTTTTATCAACTTTTTAATCACACATTTCATCAACTTTTATCAAAATTTGCCAAGTTTTTTATCAAAAGCTTTGTCAAACAGTCCCTAAATATATAAAGAGTTTGCCATGTTGGCTTATATTTAGCTTGGAAGATCAAATGGAACTTAAAAGACGACACGTCATCATACCAAGTGCATGCAACATATCTCAAAACATGAATTACAAACCACCATTCGCCAGACTATGGCAATAGCGTATTGGAATGAAGTGAAAAAATAGAGGACAAAGAATAAGGAGGTAAATTGAGTTGGATTAAGCACGAGGGTTCGTGATAGTCACTGTTCTTTGATACGGATCTAGCTTTTCTAGAAGGAAAGTGTTAAAGTATTTTCATTAATAATATCCTAGCTTTCTGCGCAATATATCCAATAACGAGGTTTTAGTATTAAGTTCTATTATCACAATCATACCTTTTTTCATTTTTGCTTGCATGTAAATGTGTATGTACCGCCTTTTTACATTACAAGGTTAATTTTAATCTCTCCCATTATAATATGCTCTATTCTTCAGCAGTAGTAGTAACGAAAGTTAATATCCGGATTCTGAACACTGAAGTCAAAAACTGAAATTTCGTACCTGTGACTTCTTGAGAGCGATCAGGGAATTCTATTAATTGGGCAGCTTTAGCTTCTTCCAGAAGTCTGATCATATTCTTATTTCCGCACATTCTCCCTTCGTCTACTGGGGTGTTTCCCCATCTGAAAATTTATAAATTACCCAAAACTGTTTAGCTGAAGCTGTACGTCAACAAATTAAAAGCAGATAAGCATTAACCCTTTTCCAACTAATGCTCAACAAACTAGCTAAAGAAACTAACAAAGATGGACAAATTTGATCCTTGTTGAACAATATGGGCTAAACTTGAACTCAACAACTCAAGCATCCTGAGAAACTATGAAAAACCAGTCATACTTCCTAAAGTCAAAATTCAGCTTCATTTCAAGCCTGACTACTGGACCAGAACAAGTATAGCTGTTTGTATTTTAATTTTGTAGAAATCTATTAAAAGAAACATAGAATAGTTCACTTTCTAGACGGTACAATCAAGTGAGTAGAATAACAGTTTGGAGTAATGTCGAACTTCGTTTGAGAAAAGCTAAGAACATCATGGTAACAAATAGAACTTTCCCATCCAAAAAAGATCAAAGATCTACAGAAATAAATACAAAAATGAGCAGGTATTGTCAAAATTTCTGTTGTACATTATTTTCTAATCCCGTCATAAAATTATATTCCTGCCATAGGTTGATTTGACTACTGCAAGAGTTGAAAATTGCTTTCCTTAGGGAAGCAAATAAAAATCAAGAACTACGGGATCAAAACAATTAGATCGTTATCTGGGCATTTTTGTAGTCTCTTGAGAGAATCTGATTTCTATACCAATGCACAACAACGTAAGATCTATAATTGTAAATTCATTTAGAATTATTAAGAACTAAAGATTGCAACATAAAAGCAAAAATAAAGAAAATACCATGAAAAATGTATACCAGGAGTCACAAATTTGTATCTTGTGCATGTGTTGGATGCTGAATCTGTTCAGTAAAAGTATATATCCCAAAGAGCCATATAATTTCATACTAATGTAAAATGTACGATAGAATTGAATCACAAATATTGTTGAACAGAAAAAGTATCTGACTGAAAAGGGAAGGATTTTTCTTTTTCTGCAGGACTATTAAACGAAATTGATTGCATTAAATATAAAATCAAAACTCACTGCTCCTGTTGCTAAGGCAGTAGGGCTTCAAAAGAAACTGGGAATTAAGGCAAACAAGAGGGCATTTGGAAAGAAAGGAAGAAAAAAACTCGAATGAACTTAGACCAAAAGAAATGCATTTTACCTGTCCTTTGAGAAAACACTAGCCCCAGCTTCCAAAAGCAATTTTGCCATCAAATATAATCCATGAGAGGCAGCTATATGAAGTGGGGTTCGGTGATCATAGTCTTTGGAGTTTGGATCAATACTGTGGGATAAAACTCTTCTGAGAAAATCAGTATCTCCTCTTGCAACCAAGGTGCATAAGAAACTACCAGCATTATCAATCTTCAACAAGGCCCCCTCTCTAGAAAGCAAGGAAGCAACTCTGTCATGTCCATTCTTGATGGCTTCACGTAAGGGCGTATTTCCAAAATTATCTGTTCAGAGAAACAACCGCATTAATTCCTATATGTTACTGAAAAGAAATTCTAAAAATCACATGTAAACGCCAACTAACCAATTCAAAAATTTACCTGCAGCATTGACATCTACACCTTCTTGTATCAGAAAAAGAGTAATATCTTTGTAACCTTGTGATGCAGCAAGATGCTATTGAAAGACAAGGCACTTTTTAGTGATCCACTAATCTATTTTTTCTTTCATTTGATAATCTTTTTGAAGATACAAGTGCATTATTTTTAAGACAAATTCATGTTCTGTTGTGAAATAACAGAGTTGTGAAGCATCAGAGGTCCAGAAACCGTGAAAAGATTTAATTACAGAGTAGTGGGACGTTGGAAATGCTTTGCAGGAATAACATAAGTGCATAGATCTTTATGACTGCATAAAATACAAGTAAAAAAAAAATAGGCCCTCAGATGTTGAATTTTCTGACTTAATAATCTCTTCATTCAACCACCTTATGTAACAACTTCGCTAAATACTAAATTTTTCAACAAAATTTAAATTACATAATAAAAAATGAATAGGAAGACATGGTGCATATATAATCCCATTTGGAAGCAGCAAAAAACTGTTTATTAAAAAAATTTGCATGCAACAAGATGGACACAATGCCAAGTTCAACAAGATGGACACAATGCCAATAAATCCCCTTTTCTCAATGCTTGACTATGCCGTTTAGTTAATCTTAAAAGGGTACCTAGAATAGCTACTGAAACTTCAATAATTAAGATTTGTAAAAATCAGAAAATTAGTAAGTGATCAATTAGGTGTGAAACATTTTATAATCAATTTGATCATTTTTTTTAAAGATAGTGTAAACTTCAGGATCATGAAAACGTTTATGCAGAGAATTTGCTGGCACATTGAAACCCTAACGAAATATCATGTGGGATATCCACAAAGGATACCAGGTCTAAAAAGCTAAGATCATGGTCACATGATTTTATATAGTTGGCCTGCAAAGTTTGGCTGCAGAATACAAATTTGATTAGCTTAATTCATACCAAGGGTGATCTTCCATCATAATCTTTCTTGTTGGGATCAGCTCCAGCCCGAATCAGACCTTTCAATTGATACAAATCGCCGTGATAAGCTGCACTATTCACCCTCAAAGCAAGCTCAGCCTCTTGTTTTCCAATATGTAATGTGATATCTGACTCCAGTTGCTTCACCCGAAGATTAGATTCTTTTCCCTATCACAAAATTCAATTTTAGATTATGCAAAAAAGATTTTTGATTCAAAATTTCATCAAAGAAATGGAAGAGAACTATTCAAATGTATTAAGAAGTAATTTCAGTTTAAGCTTACAATGACAAGTCCTTATATCACCGACATGAAGATGAAAAATATGAGTGGCTAGGGGGAGACAGCACTTATCAACAGAGACAAATCAAATTACCTCCAATAAGTTAGTCAAGATTTTTCGCCCATCATGAAAATATATGTCAAGAATATTGGAGAATGACTGTCTATCAATCCGCAGGAGCCTACACAATTCACAAACCCGAACTGTATATGGCTGAGGAAGGTTGCAAAGAATGGAAACTTCTCCAAATAGGCTATTAGGCTCTAATAGTGAGACTGTCTCTTCAGATCCATCAGACCCAATCCCAACCTCCTCCTGCATAGAGGTAGCAGCAATGAATCTGGCATTTTAGAGAAATCTTGATATTCATAATGAAGGATCTGAATCGTCTCCATTTACGAATCTTCTATTTATTGTAGAAAGTTTTTGACTTGCTCGTAATACCATGATCAAAGGCCTTGTTATGATTTTGAAAATATGGGATCTGGCATTGAAATTCAATAAAGTACTTTGCTAATATATTTTTGATCATTTTGAACAATGAGATACCTTTTCAAATTTAATGAAAACAGATGATATCTCATAGAGTTGAAAAGAATCCTGGAGAGCAAAATGGATACTAGAAGATGCACGGTATAACAGCAAGAATAAAAATAGGACATAGATCTGCAAGGCTTACTTGCATAAAAATTAATATCTGTTTTTAAAAGGCAGAGTATCGTACCAGAACACCATGACAAACAAAATAGAGTTGATCCACAACATTTCCCTGTTCCATTATAACTTCTCCTGGGTAAAAAAATTCCTCATGGACCCTAGTTACCTGCAACCAATACAAAGGTAAGAAAAAGGAATCGGCATTGGGAATCAGGTTAAGTTAGCACAAGTCAAAAAATTATTTAAATTTGGTCATTAATAAAGGTTAGATGTTAACATGAAAAATCATGCCATGAACTTTGTAGAACCCTAAGATGTCCTTCTAACTCTTTAAAAAGTCATAATATAATTTCAATATCACAAACATATTTATTTATTATATAGCTTGAATATTTATGTGATAGAAAATCAAAGGAAAAAAAATCATTCAGACATAAGAACATTCAAACAACAGAGAATGAAATAACAAGAAAATAACTTACAATTTGATTGATGAATTCCGAGGAGCATCCCTTGAATAGAGGAACATTTTCAACATAAGACTTGTATAAAGACTGAGATATCTGTAAGAAATAAATGATTTTGTCAATGGAAGAGTTAACTTTTCAGACCAAAATTACGTTAGACCAAAGAGTCCATCGAGTGAAAGAAGATAGTAACTCTTCATAAAAATGAAAGGAAGATAAGATGTGTTTCTTTACAACTGGCGCATTTTGTTTCAACTTTTTTAAGAATAATGAGTTTTGCATTTGAAGAACTAGAAAAATAAGACAAAAAGATTAAATAATTTGGTCGTTGATCCAATTACTCAGCATATGGGAATGTGTGCAGAAGATATAAATTTGCCTCTTAAGTTTTCCCACAAAATTCAGATGTTATCAGGCAGAATGCTGTAACAAATGAAAGCTAGTGTTTTACTACTTTTATTTCAACAGCCCCTATCTGTAGAATATTATTATTGTACTACCACCAACCAAATGGCAACAAGTGAATTTCCCTTCAGTCAAGAACATTACGACGACACTCTAGTGAGCGGGCAAGAGGAGCTTGCATATAGTATATAAGTAATATAACTAATCTGAAATGTATTATGTAAACACAGCATTAGGCATAATCATATTGACCAATATATGACTGTGGTTATAATAGTTCGCTGGACATTATCAATTCTAAAGAGATAGCTTAAAATAATGAGCCCTACTAATGAGCTTGGGGTATCAATAATTTGTATTGAACTCATCAGGAAATGGAATGAAATAAAGGTTTGGAGATATATTATGAATAAGATGAAGTTAAATTTGAGACTGTCCATGGGGAGTAAAGGGTTGATATCAATCTTATGAAGTGGATTTTAAAGAACTATCCAGGTGACTAGTTTATGTTCAGATCACTTGAAAGCAAAACAGATGCCTAGAGATTATCAACTTCCCTTATCTTAAGATCCTTTTAGATGTGGAAAAGATAATCAAATGGTTGATAATTTCCGCAACTAACCTACAAAAAGCTCTTATAAATGCTGCACAATTGTCATACAATTGTGGATCTTCAATGCATTACATTAGTAGGCTATAAAAATAATGTGTTAATGGATTTCATTTAGTTACCTTGGCACGAATTGAGATTGGGATATCTTGGAGAACAGAAGCATCAATATAGCTGCTTTCATATTGTAATCTCAAGTGACCTTTTATTTGATTACGGAGGTCCCTTCCAAGTTTATTTCTGTTCATATATTTGATAATATCTGTCATTTTATCCCTGTATCTTTCTGTCTTTGATCCTTTGACAATCAATGCTGTCATGTTACCGATCAAGTATGCACCAAGAATCATGTCAAAAGAGACATAAATCATAATGAATATCATTTCTCTCAGATTGACTGCATGTATATCTCCATACCCTGTATCAGAAAGAGATACTTGATTAGCATAATGGAAGACTTGGTAAATGAGGAAGATTTTGATATAAATATGTGAGCTTGCTAAGCCTGTTAGTGAAGAAGTGATAATATCAGAAAGGAGAAAGGAAAAGAATAGGACATTATTCAGTTACGCAGGAAATGCTCCAACATTAATAAACTAAACATTAAATTTCAGTAACTATTACAGAGTCTCTTCATGTAGTTTAAATGCCACTACTCCCATTTACTAAGCCAGAATATCACTCAATTTATTCTTATCAATCAACTTAATTAGGTTGCTGTTGAAAGGAGGAGCCGCTTTATCTTCAATGAGGGCCTCAAAAGAAATGACATCAGATTTTTGACATCAGATATTAAAAACAGTGGTTTCAGGAAAAACAATGCTTGTATAAAATCCGTCAGCCAGAAAGCACAACTGTCAACCAAAAAATACGATCACCCTCGCATAAAAGAAGAATTGCTATTACTATCATATCCAACCATTGACCTGCCTCCACCAACAAGTTACAACTGTGCAACATCATTATCAGCTACCCATAATACCTATTTCAATTCCAACATTGTATAGATTCTCATGCAACCAGCAGTATTACAGCTCTTACAATACCTGCCACTTCTTTGCAAGCCATTTGCATACGGAATCATCAGAATTCAGTATAAATTATGAAACAATATGATAAAAGGCTGAACTTTTAACTTGATTGCTGTAATTTGACTTAATTGTTTTAGTTTGGCTTGAGAGATTTACTATTTCGGTTGGTATTTTGTATGCCCACTCCAGTGATCAGGTAGCTCATCAGGTCATGGTGTTTGGTGGGTGGCAATAAGCTCTTACCGAATTTACAGCATCATATTAATTAGTGAACATATGAATGTAGGCTCAGATGCCATAAAAAAATTGCTCAAAGTTTAATTTGCTTGAACTTGAAATAACACTAAGAAAAAGAAGAAAGGTATAATGCTTTGGTTTGTACAAAAGAATTTAGCAACAACTCCCGATTGATGAAGGCAAAATGCAGCAAAGTTTTGTAAAAAAAATCAGCTGTGCATAGGGAAGTTGTGCAGGATTAGGACTCACCAACTGTTGCCATGGTAACAATGGCAAAATATAAGGAAGTTGTGTATCGCTTCCATAGCTCAATCTCTCTGAAGTGTGAATAACTATAGTCACCCAGTTTCAAACTCCCTATCCATGTGTATCCTTCCTTCTCCTCAGGCAGAGTGGTTGCTAGATAGTAGAAGATGCAAGCTGCTGTATGTGTGCAATAGAGTTCCACAGCAATAAGTTTTACTATCCTTGTAAAGAGATAATTGATCCTGATATCCTTCTCCATCCTCTGGAAGAAAGCTGTAACTTTTCGAACTCGACTCAACCTAATCAATAGAAGGTACCTCACCTCCTCTTTTCCTCCAACAGCCTAGGTAACAAATTGCATTATACACTAACTGAACAAGGCAATGTATAATATGTAGAATATATGTGACATGAAGGTGAAACATTTTCAAAATATGCTGTATCTTATCTTAAATATCCTTTAAGCCTCAAATGAATACAAGAAGAAGGATAAACTAAAATTAACATGTCCCAACGCTAACAGGATTGCAAAAGACATGATTTCATTGACCTTTAAGTATATGCAACATTGAACCGAACAACCTGGCGAGAAAAGATTGTTGTAACTGCCCTTAAATTTATATGAAGCTTATCTTATCGTGGTTGGCACTATCAAAATTAATTGTTGAACGAGGGCAAGGCAATATTGAGACACATGAAAAGTAGTTTCAACTGACTATTTACCGATTACATCACTTCATAACATTTCCCTTATTGAACCAAGGCTACGACCATAAACCAACAACCTCAAAAATAATAAAACTTGATACATATTAAGAACCACTGAACCAGAGAAGAATCAAACCTTGTAAATAACATCCCAAGGCAAACAACCCAGGAGATCAATGATAAAATGGGATTTGAGATACCTGCAATGAACCAAACATAAGAGAAAGTTCAACTTAAAAAATGGGGGCAAAATACAATGAAAGCATAATGCAGATTTTACATTGATGTAAGTACGAGGGAAGTAGAACTGACCGGACAGCGATTGGGGTACGCTTATAAACCATTTTGTAGGAATGACTATCTCTATAGGCCACAAAAAATTGCAGGATAATGTCGAGAAGAAAGGCGACTTGACCAGCAATGTCCAAGACGAAAAGGTTCCTGGGCAGTCCCCGGAAAAACCCAAACTCCATTGGCGTGAAGAAAGATGAGTAAATTGCCCATATCAGTATAAATTTCTCCCATGCCCGATACCATCTGCATTTACTCTTAAACAATCATCATTCTAGTTCAAAAAATACATGATAGGTAACCGCACCATTGGCGCGATATTGCCAGATTATCATGTAGCATACAAGCTCCATAGGCTACAGGAATTTTTTAGGTTAACACACAATACTTTCTTTTTTCTGTACCATATTTTAATTATATTTAACATCCTTAATCTATAAATATTATAACCCTCGTGCCCCCAATTTTTTTTATCACATTTTTATTCTCAAATTTTCATTAATTAACACATTTTGTTAAAATATTTGTTGAAATTTTGTAAAAAAACTTATTTGTCTATCATATTTAAAAAAAAAACTAATAGATACAAAAGTACAATAAAATATTTTTCTTCATTTCAAAACACATAAACAAAATATCTTAACAGAAACTATCATTGATGATGAAATGTACTAATTAATAAAAGTTGAAGATAAGAATTCGATAACAAAAAATTAAGAATATAATTACAACAATAAATAAAAATTAAAAATTTTAAATACAATTAAAATATGGTGCACTTATAATACCTTAATCAATTACTCGATACACTAATTAATAAATTGAATTATTACACTATCAATTTTATTTAATCATATTTAAATAAACAAAGACAGCCATCAACTTAAATATACAATATTATGTATATTGGAATTGATCTAACGTGTCCAATGGAAGTTATAATAACTCCCCACTGTGAGAGTTAGATCACCTCTATTATGTATATATACCACATTGCAGCCCCATGGCCGTCACACTTTGTTAATTTAGTTTGTTTTCTGTGCCGTGAAAGTGACACTTTGCTATAATTTAATATTGTCAAACCAAACAAGATAAATAATTGTACATCTCATGCCCTTGTTCCTTATCAAAAATCCAAATGGATAAATTTGTCGTTAGTGCAACTTCACGCATTTCTATACAAGTGGAGGAACCATTTTCTTCTATTTTCTTCAAAAAAAAAAAAAAAACTCAATTTTTAAAATGGGGCAGGAGATCAATAGCGTAAATTAGTATATTATAATACACCACTGCCCTTTTTCTAGCAAGTATATACTGAACTTTAAATTGTCATTTTTACCCATTGTAAATAAAATAAAATAAAAAAGTGTCCATTTTTAGCCACCTATTAAGAAAGTCAATGGAAAAGTCAACCCAGAGATAGCTTATTTCAAACCCCAACCAAACGTGTACTTCTACCACTCTTAATAAGCCACGTCGGCACCCTTATCATTGGCGGGAATAACGCCATTTATCTCTCTCTCTCTCTCATATAATTCCCTGTTCTCTAAAGGAAGAATATGAAGGAAGCTATAGATACACATATACATACAAACTTTCATATATAGATTACAAAATGTAGAGACAAATGTGTATACCTGTTATCGGGATGAATGACTAAGCCTCGTGAAAGGTCTCTGAGGCCGTTGATGACGGTCTGTCTGCTAAACCTCCGCCGAGTCAGCTCGAGCCCTAACTCGTTCTCAATCAAATTGAATCGGCTGCCCCTGGATGATTTTATTCTGTCCCTCAACTCCTGCACCTCATATTCGTCTTCTCCATTCGAGCTATCTTCTCTATCGTGATCATGATTACCATTCGGCGTATCACCAATTCTGAACGTCGTCGATTTTTTGAATGACATGTTTACTTACATATATAGACGTCAAGAGCAATGCGATTTGATTTTTTTATTATGTTGTAATTGTTTCTTCAGGAAATATGAGGGAAAATGTATAAGGATTTGAATGGATTGAAATATATATGTATTGTTTGTATACTTATGGTGGAAAGTTCTTGATAAACTTGAATTTGTGGCGAGGGAATATAGGGACAAAATCTGGAAAGAATATATGAGAGGTGAAAGATATTAGCCGGAAAAAGAGATGGGCAATCACGAGTCATTTACAACTTGTAATAAGACTCACGGGAAACAAATATATGGCCATATATATATACACAAAAGAAAAAGCAAGGTAGAGAGAGAGAGAAGATATAAATATAAAAATACATGTATACAGAGGCCACGAAAGGGTGATATGACATCAGAGATGGATGGACTGGAGTCCAGGTTCGTAGTGTACTGTAAACAAATGCTTGGTTCATAATCACAGCACTTTGTAAGTGAAGTTGATGGATAGATAGTTGGATACCATTGACAATTTTAATTTCATTAAGATCTTACGTACCAATAATGATTTCATATACATAATCGAGCTTATTGTTTTAAGAATTTGTGATATACAGAATCGAGCTTATTATTTTAAGAAATTGTTTGAAACGTTAAATTAGACAAAATTAGAAAAAACAATTGATATGTCAATTTAACATCATCCATGTTATGGATTGCCTTTTGTCAAATTATATAGACATCATGTCAGCCACAGGAATAGATACAGGAATATTGATCTAATACTCCGGTGGGCATTATTATAATGCCCATCGGGACAATTACACTCATGCAATTAGTGCATGACACTTGTCCTAATGGGCATTATAACAATGCCCACCGAGAACATTAGAACAGGACTCATAGATACAGTACTTAGAAAACACTTATCTAAAAAATTGAAACAGAATCAAACTGGAAACAGCTAACAGTTCTAGGATTTGCTCCAAAGATCTACAAGTAACTCCCAGATTCTTCTTTTTCCAATAAATATAGGATTATACACAGTGACATATGTTTGACACTATTAGAGAATTGACAAACATTTTATGAAATTTTCTATTTTAATCATGTCTAATTTATTGTACTAAATATGTCCAATAAATATATAAATTTGTGGGTTCTCGGTTGTTATTAATTTCCACCCCAATTTTTTAAAAATGTTTTTGTTGCATCAATTGGTTAGATCTTTTTATAACAAATCTCCACCAAAATGAAGCATTCTTGTGGATCCGACTTTCCAATATATCACTTTACATGGGTAAACTGCAAAGAAAGCAGTGATTCTTTATTAACAGTTACAATTGTCTTATCCTAATTAATTAGTACTAATCGCATAGATCTTCTTCGTGTTTCAAAGAAAATTTTCTTTCTAAGAGTTGTAATACTCCTTCTCACATGTCCAGCATCTATGTGACATAATGAGAGTGTGTTTGTCCTCTAAGTTCGACTTCTTTACTTTTAACAGTTTGAAACCAAAGATCAAAACTACCAATAACATTTAGGGCTTGTTTGATATATATTATAAACAAGTTTTTCAAATCAAAATAGTTTATTTGACCAATAATAGTCAACAATGTCATGCTGTGAGTGTGAAGGCAAATTTTTTAGTCAAATAAACCAGTTTATAAACTACACTAAACAGGCACTTAGTTAAACGAAGTAAAGGCTTTGGTCTATAAAAAAAGATTTCACTATTTAAAAAGTAACTATAGAAATAGAAACGTAATAAGATGAACAATAATATCTTTGCGTAATTTATTGAAAAAGTATGCATACTTCAATTTAACTCGGTTTGAATGGCGACCTAGGTCATATGAAAATTAATTAATCCTCTCCCACTTCTTAATTGAATAGAACTCACAATTAATTTGAGGCACTAGTGGTGCTATGAATTTTATGTTAGTTTGAGTGGAGACATAGGTCATTTAATAGTGGTTTCAAATTTTCAATTTACTTTCGGTTAGAGAAAGACAAACCTAAGCAATATGGACACAAGTAGTCATACATATATACTAAACTACCTTGTAATATCATTTGTAGAAAAATACAAATTGATTAGTGGAGCATGATAATTATTATATTTAGTACATAATATTAGATAGAGTTGAAGAGGACATTACAAAAAAAAAAAAAAAAAAAAAAAAAAAAAAAAAAAAATATTATTCTTTTTATTTAATTTTATCTAATATTATCTAATTTATCATACTGAACATGTTTAATTCTAATCCATTTGAGAGGAACGATATAATTTTTGGATGGCTGGATTATGGATAATAATATAAATGGAGCTTTGGGGATGTTCTCCTACCCATGGTGATCCTATCTAATGCTGAGGTGGCAATTTATGATTGACAATTCATAGAAAAAATAATGGACTGCCATCTCAGTAGTGGATAAGATAACTCCTACCCACGGTGAGTAGAAGACTTGGATTATCATAAATAACACTACAATTAATGCTTCTCCACTGAATTTCCTAAACTAGTTAGTGGGCAATCTTATGCATGAAGAAAGTAGAATTTCTACTGAGCTAATTTTAGGGATTTTGGCACATTAATCTTTGCACTTTATGCGGTTTTGGTCCTTAATCTTTAATTTTTGACAGAAACATTGAGAACATATGCGTTTAGGTACCAAATAATCATTTTAGTCGGATTTTGTTTAATTATTCTGTTAATTCTGCGCGTGACTTCACTTTACTGCCACCAGCTGGCGGCAATTTCCTCAGCCCATCGCCGGAAAACGAAACTTGGATGCCACCCAGAACTTCAGCACCCACCTTCTCCCATCACCATTTCCACAAAGCAGCAGCAGAATGACCTCAAGACAGCCATTCCAATCAAATTCAATACCCAAAACAAGCATATAATTTTCCTCTTACAGTAACAATTTCTGCTTCTCTAATTATTCTCTTTGCCATTCTTTATTTTATTTACTACATGTGGTACTCTTTGGTTCATAGGTCATGCACCAGACCATTTGATTCCAAATTTCCACTAAACCCTTAAACAAGCTCCAGAGGTAAAGTTACAAAAAGCTAAAGGATGCCACCCTGAACTTCAGTGATTCTAATTCCATTGGCAAAGGAGGAACTGAAACTGTATTCAGAGGTATTCTTAAGGATGGAAAATTGGTAGCCATTAAAATTCTTGATTCAACTTCATTTTAGTGTCAACAGGAATTTCAGAATGAGTTAAAGATTCTGGGTGAGCTAAGAAGTTGTTCTCTTCTTGTTACTATATTGGGTTATTGTGTGGAAAGAAGTAAGAAACTTGTGGTTTATGATCAGTACATGCCTAATAAAAGCTTGCAAGAGTCTTTATTTTCGGAATCGAATAATTGCAGCTGGTCCTAGGAGGTTTGATATTATACTTAATGTTGCAAAGGCATTGGCATTTTTGCATCTTGAATGTGATCCATGGGAATGTGTTGCTTGATTCAGAGTTTATGGCTAAGCTTCTGGATTTTGGGTTGTCGTAGTTGAAGATATTGAGGGAGAGTTTGGGGTCGATTTGTTCAGTCAAGGCTTGGGGGAGAGTCAAGAAGGTAATTATTCAAGGGTGAAGAGTTCACAAAATAATTGGACATAATCTGTCTAAAAAGGATCATTTGGATACCTAAAAACATAGCTTCGTTATATCTCCGCCAAAAATTAAATGTTAGAGACAAAAAAGAGCAAAGATTAAAAAATATTTGCGCAACAAATCTCACTAATTTTGTTAAATTTTCTAAATTAGATACGCATAAATCATATCAATGTTTTTTTATCAACTTACTTCTCATTCTAAACTCTCTTCAAAAATTATAAATTATAAAACTTGGTCATGTGCAAAAAGAAATTTCAATTCTCAATTTAGTTTTTGTGTTCTTCATTTTAAAAGTTGATCGACCACGTATTCATAAGATTGCGGTAGATATTATCATTGATTATGAAGAAAACAAAATGTACTCAATCTTTTGACCGATTAAATTTAGTTTTATCAATATTTGATAATTAATTATAGCTTGATAACAAATGTGGCGTGCGCTAGATAAGAGTTTATATATGTATAGAAAAAAAAAATTAAAAATTGTAGATTGAGGGTTGGAAATTGAATAAATTAATTAATATACTTAGTAACATCGTAAGATTAAATGTAGAATATTTGAAAGTCAATGTTTGCTCAGTTATATGAATTGATGGTTTTCTACTCATTTTTTTTTAAACTATGGTCTCCACTAAAATCACAAGGGATATTAGTTGATAATTATATCAATTTGAATTTAAAATTTTTAGCCGTCTACGTTTAAATCGACCTATTACTTAAAAGAGTTTTGAAGATTATCATTAATTGTTAATGAAGAAAAGTAAAACATGCATATCTTTTAATTATTATATGAATGCTAGCTGATAAGAAATGTGACATCACAAGTAAATAAGACCTTATACATACCAAAAACATTGTCCTTTGTTCAATAAAATAAATAAGTTACATGTAATCATATATTAGTAAAATCCAAGCTTCCATACAGCTAAAGGTCAATCATATAGAATATATAAGCCATCTTTGATAAATATTTGGTTTCTTTAATTAGTTTCCCTTTCATAGCAAATCTGATTAGAGAAATAAGGGGTAGGGCATATTGGTAAATATTATATTTATAAAAAGGGTGGTTATATTAATCACCACATATTCTGTATTAAACGTTTTCAATTTTTATTTATTATCGTATTTATATTTTAACTTTTTTTCTCGTTGCATGATATATCTTATTATTAATTTTTAATTAATTAGTATATTTTGTTTTTTACGACGGTTTCCATCCAAAAAGTCTGCTATGAGAATATAAAAAGATTTATTTGCCTTTTATAATTTTAAATAATAAAAAAAATACCAAAGTAGGACATAGTATTTGTTCTTCATTTCAGAAAATTTGGACATTAACAATCATCATAATCTAGATGAAAAGAAAATGAGAAAGCATTTTTTTTTTTTTTTGTCTTACAAATAGAAACATCATATAGTGATCAATTTTATTCTCAATAAAAGAATAAAATTTATTTTGAATTACACAAGTAAATATCTATAAAAGAGTGAAATAAAAAGCATGATATATATATTTTCATATCGAGTTAAAGGAGATGTGACAAGAACGGGTTGTTCCGAGTGGTGAAGTGTGAAGGATTCATCAACTTTGATTTGTATTCATTTATTATTGTTGCATTTGTTTGGTTATAAACATGTAAATAAAGTGCCGATGATCACTTGTGATAATATAAGTTGGGTGTTTGCGTTGAGAAGCATAATATGACACTACTTATATTTTGATCATAAATAAAATTGTTCGCAACTAATGTATGAGGGTTGGTGCCTTATTCCAGAAGGTTGTAGTGTTAACTATTTAATCATTCGGGTATGTGATTTGTCTTTATCGCAGAAATGATTTAATGATGACACTAGTACACTTGGAGTGTATTGAATGGACCACGTGTCGAATTTAGTTGTATAGCATGACCGTGCGAAGAATTAAATTCCACTTGATTGCCAAATATTTCATCTAAATCCCTTGACAGGATTGTGTATTTATTTTCGTTAGTTTGATAGTTCTTTTATTCATCAATAGGTGAGATCAATTTAATTAATCAAATATCTCGGTGAGTTGGAAGCTTGAGAATGAGCAAAGTAGAGAACATGAATTCGTGTTGGGAAAATTCGCCCTGAAAAATAGGTCAAGTGACAACTTAAGTATTTTCTGTTGAACGGTTATAAATCTGAGCTCAGTAATTATCGACGGCTAAACTTTGACAACTGTGAATTAGTTCACATGACCGTTGAAGAAAATGTAACTTAAAGTTAGTGAGAATAATTAGAAGGGCAAAACGGTCATTTATGCTTATACTTAATTATCAGATCTCAGACAGGGGTGAATTATATATACGGTAGGTCAGAAAAAAGTATTACAGCTTCTGTAATATTATATATTCCGAGGGTAGGTCAGAGAAAAGTATTATAGTTTCTGTAATATTATATATTCCGAGAGTACACTCTCTTGTCTTTAGTGGAAAATCAATTGACTAATAAGTAGATCAGGTGGTCTAGGGTCGACTAGATAGTCTAATTATTGGAGCTTGGATAATATATCTGGACAAGTCCTATGGTAGTTCTATAAAGTTTTGGGCTTAATCACAGTTACTATAAAAGTTTTGGACTTGATTGTAATTGTGATATGAGTTCAGGGATTACATGTGTAATTAAATTAATCATAAACTAATTGGACTTAGATGCAATCAGGACTCTTGTCTTTGTTTGCAATCAGATCGCTTGCCGTATTTATATCACATTGCTTGAGACGTAAATTAATTCCAACGATTAAGAAAAGAGAGGAGAGAAAAAATCTTAAGCCTTGTTTGACTTTATTCTTGATTTTCTAAATCAGACCAGTTTGAAAATTAGTTTTTGATTCAATTAATAGATGTCAACACGTCGGTGTAATCTATACTTGGAGAATACCATATAAGACTTGAACGTTGGGAGCACCAAGTTCGTGAATCAAAAACAGCAAATTCGTGAATTAGATCAAAATTTAATATCGTATATCGATTTAGGTATAATACTAATTTATTAGTATTTAATTATAATAAACACGTGAACGCCTAGCAAAGATTTTGGTTTTATTAAATTAAATAAATTTTTTATTTTCTGACTAATTCTCGTACCAGTTTTCAACAATAAAGGCATTGGCATTTTTGCATCTTGAATGTGATCCAAGGAAATATGTTGCTTGATTCAGAGTTTATGGATAAGCTTATGGATTTTGGGTTGTTGAAGATTGAGGGAGAGTTTGGGATTGATTTGTTCAGTCAAGGCTTGGGGAAGAGTCAAGAAGGGAATTATTCAATGGTGAAGAGTTTACAAAATAATTGGATAGAATATGTCTAAAAGAGATCATTTGGACACCTAAAAACATTTAGCATCGGTACGTCTCCGCCAGAAATTAAATATTAGAGACAAAAAAGAGCAAAAGTTAAGAACTATTTGTGCTAAAATTTAACTAATTTTGTTGAATTTTCTAAATTAGATATGCATAAATCGTGTCAATGTTTTTTATTAACTTACTTCTCATTCTAAACTCTCTTCAAAGATTATAAATTACAAAACTTGGTTATGTGAGGGAAAAAAAAAATTCAACTCTCAATTTAGTTTGTGTTCTTTATTTTAAAAGTTGAACGACCACGTATTCATAAAGGTTGCGGTAGATATTATCACTGATTATAAATAGAAACAAAATGTACTCAATCTTTTGACCGTTTAAATTTAGTTTTATCAATATTGACAATTAATTATAGCTCGATAACAAATGTGGCGTGCGCTAAATAAGAGTTTATGTATAGAAAAAAAATTTAAAAATTTGTATACCGAGGGTTGAAAATTGAATAAATTAATTAATATACTTAGTAACATCACAAAATTAAATGTAGAATATTTGAAAGTCAACATTGGCTCAGTTATGAATGGCTTCTACTCATTTTTTTTTTAAAACTATGGTCTCCACTAAAATCACAAGGGATATTAGTTGATAATTATATTAGTTTGAATTTAAAATTTTTAGACGTCTACGTTTAAATTGACCTAGTACTTAACTTTATAAAAAGAAAAAGAATTTTGAAGATTGTTATTAATTGTCAATGAAGAAAAGTAAGGCATGCATATCTTTTCATGGGTGATGATCTCTTTCTCACAGTGGATAAGAGATATATTGTCCACTACCTTGTAGATAGTGGACAATTAGTCAAAAAATACAAAGCAGTGGACAATTAGTCAAAAAAAATTGGCAACATTAAATGCTTTTTCTTTTTAGCCGATATGACAGTGGACAACATATTTCTTCTCTATTGTAGGGGAGGAGATCAATACTCATCTTTTCATTATTATATGAATGTTTGATGATAAGACATGAGACATCACAAGTAAATAAGACCTTATACATATCAAAAACATTGTCCTTTGTTCAATAAAATAAAATAAAATAAGTTATATATAATCATATATTAGTACCGTCCAAGCCTCCAATATAAGCCATTCAAGCCTCCATACAGCTAAAGGTCAATCATGTAGAATATATAAGCCATCTTTGATATATATTTGGTTTCTTTAATTAGTTCAACTTTCATAGCATAATCTGAATAGAGATACAAGGGGTAGGGCATATTTGGTTATAGAGACAAGGGGTAGGGCAACTTTCATAGCATAATTTGGTTCCTTTAATTAGTTCAACTTTCATAGCATAATCTGATTAGAGTGACAAGGGGTAGGGCATATTGGTAAATATTATATTTATACAAGTGGTTATCACGATCATAACGAGTTTTTTCTGCTACGAAAAGAAAAAGTATTTAGGGTCCGTTTGATTGCTACATTTTTCATGGAAAATGTCACATCCGAATAATCCAATTCCTACTTTGACTGTTTGATACAAATGTGGAAAAAGAAAATGAATTATAGGGTACAACCACTTTAAGATTGTTTTTTGCCAATTCCATGAAAAATATTTTTTATAGGGGAGTGTGGTTTTTATTTTCTAACTTACATGGAAAATGATTTCTTTTATACATTTGCCAATTAAACGGACCCCTAATGTCTGTGTGTTACTACTTCATCAATTTCTCATCTCACAAAATTATCTCCTCCAAAATTTGCTGACCGCTTTAATTCATCTCTCTAATTCGATCATCTTCCTCAACCGATTATCTCTAAAATATGCTCACCTCCTCAATCTATCATCTCCATCTACCGATCATCTTCAAAATCTGTTTACCGCTTCAATCCATTATTACAATCAAATCCACCGCAAGGAAGCGGTATACTAGTATTAATCACCACAATTTTTTCTGATTGTACTAAACATTTTCAATGTTTATTTATTGTCGTATTGATTTTCTAATTTTTTTTGTCGCATTTTTATCATTAATCTTTAATTAATTTAGTATATATCGTCCTTTATGACTGTTTTCGTCCAAAAAGTCTACCATGAGAGCATAAAATATTTATTTTTCCTTCATATTTTTAAATAACAAAAAAACAAAAAAACAAAAAAAGATATAAAAGTGGGACGGAATATTTGTCCTTCATTTCAAAACACACTAACAAAAAATTTGGACATAAACAATCAGCAGAATCTAAATTTCCTAATTAATGAAAAATTTGATGTAAGAATGCAATAAAAAAGAGGCGGAGACATAAGTGCGATAATAAACAAAAATTGAGAATTTTTTATACAATTTAAAAGTGGTGCAACAAAAGAATTAGCCTTATCCAAAATAATAATCTAACCACATTTTCAAATTGTGAAACAATTTATAATTGATATATTGTGGCTTAATGTTTTAAACTTTTAATATATTTTTTGATAAGAGAAAAGTCACGCAGGCGAAGTTCCTCCACCTGTGTGAGAGACTCCTTGACCAGACGGGATGTAAATCGAGGGATGTGCAAGAGCCAACCCCAGGACAAATCCTACAATATTTCAGTGAAAATCTGCTCCACACGAGTAATATATTTTCATTTCGAGTTAAGGAGATATGAGTGTGTTTATTGAGGATTCATCAAACTTTATATCTAATGATAATTAATTAGAGTTAATATATGGCTGATATGCAACCTTCTTGTGGAAGATGACGAAGAGACACCATTCAATTGCTCTTGGGTGGAGGGAGCAATGCTTGCAACAGATAAATTCAAAGTGTTGTGTGAGAGACAAAGACCACTAACTGTTATTGTTTAAAACCATTAATCTGGTATTTACTAATTAATTAACATTGGTGATGTTTAAGCCCACTTAATAACGCAGTTAAATTAAAAAAAAATTAAGCAAGGTGAGATAGTGTCAGGTATAATTCAGACCCACTAGAGCTTAAACTAATGGCATAAAGCTAAGAAACGATTGCCCCTGCGATCTCCTGGAGCTGAATTTGATAATTTACTTTTACCTGAAAAAGCAAAACAAAATTATTTCTATTAGACGTGGCTGTGCGGAGTGAGCAGGAGTTTGTGAGAGTTGGCGTTGTAATTCGGGATCAACGCGGCATGCTCAAGATGGTTGGTTGGCTACTACTCTCTAGTCTGCGTTGAAGCTTTGGTGCTTCGAGAGGGTTTAGTTTTCAAAAGAAGCGGGTTTTAGTTTATAAATGTCTAAAATCAATCGATCTATTTGCACTCAATGTATAGTTATATTTAATAATGTAACATTGCTCCTTTACTATTTTGTACCCAGAAATATGTTACATTATCTCTAGTAACTCGTAACTGAATCAATTGTATTTTTTATTTTATGTTATCGTTTAGGACGATATTCTGTAATATATATTTGTTCTGCCTTCGAAAAAAATAATTAGATGGGTCTTGATCTCCTACTCACTTATAATATTCACGCTAAGGTAGCATCACATGATTAGTAGTTTATTGTCTCACACTCATTATTTTTATCAATCATGTAATGACACTTCAGCGTAGACATTATAAGTAAGGAAGAGATCCAGACCCCTACTTAGATTATAGTATTAGAGGGTTTTTCTCCTACTCATATCGACAATACATCTTGTCCACTTGCTGACATGGTGCTACAGTGGTCTATAGTATTAACTATTAAGTAGAGAAGCAGTCCACTGTCCACTTAGGCACACTATTTTATTCTAATCAACTGACGGAAGGGAAATAAAAAAGTATCAGCCACTTGTATTTGAGTATATTCCAGAATTGTCAGACTGTATGCAACTAGCTTTGTACCAGTAATGGTTCAAAAGTTAAAACAAATTACAAAAACATGGTAGAAGGCCGAGAATGACAAGGCAGTGACTCGATGTTGTACCACCACTCAAACTTCAATGTTATAACTACACCTTGGTTGGTGGTCTTCCCACCACTCAAAACCCTTTCTTTAATCCCTACAGCTAATGCTTTGGGATACGCAATAATAATCAACAGTCGTATACAAAATAACAAATAAAATTTAGTAATAAACTTCTTTTATCATGCCTTCTTTCATCAAGTGGATCGTACATTTGAACAACTATTTTGAGAATTATATAAGGCTTGCTCAGGCCTCAGTGTATGGTTGGGTGGGTTGAGTATGGGTGAAAAAAATAAAACATACAATAATTTATGAAGTGGTATGTACACAGTTTCTAGGGTCCACATTATAAGGAAAAGTTCGTTCAATACCAATCCTGTGAAAATGAAATACATCCACATCCATACATGATATATTATTATTAATCAATCATAACAGCATTTTCAAGAATGAAAACTATCTCAAAGTGAACCCATTCCACTGCCTTGAGGCTTGGTTCTTGCAACCAATTTACAGCTAAATGCAAGGACAAATTAAAGAATGAATTGGACAAACTATCAATTTTCAGACGTATATTTTGAAATATGTCTATTTTTTATAACATTTGATGAATTGACCAAATTTTAAAAATTTGAACAAAATTACTCATAAATGACTAATTGAATATTTATTATATCTATCTTTTCACTCTCACTCTCACTAACTTAAACACTTCATCTCCTCACTTTTTCCACTACCTCCGCCGCCCCTAAGCTCCATTTTCTCCTAATTTTGTTTTTTTTGTGGCCGGACTATCTCATATTCAAATACATTGTCAGATCCGTAATCAGTTTTTGAACTATTTGAAGAAGTTAACTGATTTGAAATTTTTAAAATCAGTTATAAGTTACTAAAAATTGAGAAAATTAGTATCTTTTTGCTATAGATTACATGAAACTTAAATTTGATATATTGTATCTCTATTTTTTTATCGATATATTTTATGTTGTTAAATAATTTTTTGTCAATTTAGTTTGTATATTAGTGGATTATATTAGATATTGAGTTTGTTTTACATATTTTGTTGATCTAATTTGTTGATATATTTTGTCGTCAGTATACGAAGAATGAAATTGGTTATATTTTGTCGAAAGCGAGCAGAAAAATAGGCACAATGCATAGAACTCATCTCTTCGTCGACAAAATGGACGGTGTAGACCATTTTGTCAATGGACAAAATGGGCACAAATTGGTGTCCATTCGTCAACAAAAATGAGCAAAACTTTGGTGGACATCAAAAAGTTTGTAGACATCAATATTATTTGGTCTACGTCGACCAAATGTTGTCAATGTCCACAAAGTTTTTGTTGTCGAAATATTTGCTCTGAGATAAAAAAAAATTCGATATTCAATTCAAATTGGCATTCAGTAATTAAAAATTAAAATTAGATAAAAGTCTAGATTAAGTAATATAAATTTGTGTACATCCCCGTACTTATTAAAACCTTGATTTGTTTATATCATTTGATGTAAGCTATTTTTGTAAAATAAAGATATAAAAAAATACTCTTATATTCACAAATTTGCAAAATGATTAACAACCTTGGAGGAAAAATGTTTAAACACCGCTGTATTTCCATTTCTACTTGTTTCTACGTAAAAAGTGAATTAAAATAGGATTTATTCTCACTTTGTGTTCATCCCATGATTAATATTATATTTTTATAGTGTTTAATTATATTTTCATTAATCCATTGATTAATGAGATGATCCACCAATGTAACTTACAATATTGGAAGTCAAAAATTTATACCATATACAAAATGCGTTCACAATCACAACCAGAACAACACAAAATTAAAAACATTTTTAACAAAAAAATATTTTTGACATTTTACCCACAAAAAGGTCATTCTACCAATTATTTTATAAAATGAGACCTAACACGTTTAAGTATAAATCAAAATTCCACTAAATTAAATTCCCCACAGCTTCAGATTAAGTCCATTTTCCAAAAAAACGTAATGGGAGGCTTCGTCTTCAACAAAATTGATGTTTATCCAAAACAAATAACTCAGACACAGAGCACTATTTCAACTTCATTGAGATGGGAACTTGACCAAAAGCTTCAATCTGCTGCGGAAAGCAACTCAATATCGTTATAGCAAACAATTTATTACGGAAAACTTTTCAGGGACAAACAAAACCCATTATTAACTAATCAATTCACGACATATATGCAAGTGAACTGACAGTTATTACAATTGCATGCACACCAGGAGCATAGAGAAAGAGAGAGAGAACCACCAGCAAATACAGGGCAATTGTTTATAGATGTTTTGCTCTCCAATCAACTGTTAAAACATTATCATTGTCGTCACCACTTGATGATTCTTCAGGCTAGACACCTCCTGTGTCACTTCAGTACCTTTACTAGAAATAACAGATCTAGCAGACTTAATCTCCAACTTCTTCCTCCTCAATATTTCTACTCTCTCCCTATAAGTCCTGAAGACATCAACACCAAAGGCGATAATATTATTTGAGATCCTTAGTAGGTTTAGGTAAAATGAGATCCCAACAAAGTATCTCCCTTTCCCCACATTTAGAACTTACCTTTGTTCCAGAGACTCGGCTTCTTCAATTGTCTCAGCTGCATCAAACTGCAAAATGCAGTGCCAATGATGTCAGCAATACAATTCCTAACTGTACAACCCTGGAATAATTCAATGGAAGTTGGGAAAGAATGTCTGGCCTCTTCTTCTTCCAAGCGGTTGTCTATCTCTTGTAAATCCTCTTGGATTAACTTTTCAAACTCCTTATATTCATCCCTGTGTGCACAAGTCACAAGTCAGCTTTATCCGTTGAAACAAATAAAAGAATGCAAGTAGTTGAGTGTAGAATTTAATCATGAATTAGGAGGAAGAATATTGTATTTCATGGTAAAATTCTAGATTGTGAACTACAGACGAGCATAGAATATTCAGTTAGAATTTTAGACAAATCTGGACAAACATTCATCTGCATTATAAACATTAACCTCAGCCCCTCAGAAAAAGCTAAGAGTGTAACTACTAATCTTATCATTAAGTGCAACATCATTTTCCCTGCATGATAAGATCAATAGATCAGTGGACCACTTCTCTTTTAAGGAAATCAAATTTCTTTATGACAGATTTGATCAATTACTACCACCTAATCTATGAAAATCCACATTATTTATCCTCCCCAAACTGATTGTCATGTGTGCATATATTAAATGTTAGGATGTGTCGTCACAGGTAAATTACTTTTCACATGAATTCATTAGTACTGAACATGTGATTATCTTGGCCAATATCATTCATAATTTTGAACATTTTTTGTCAAAATTCTCAAGTAACACGGATACAAAACAAAGCAGTTCTATTGAGTGATATCACAATAGTTTCTGGTTTCCTACCGATTTACGCTAAAAGATAATAATGCACAAGTGCAAAATATCTTCCATAATTTCCCATCTCACAACCTATGACATCCTCAATTCCATTCCCACACTACATTTGATATGAACACTCAACTTTTTGGGCAATAAAACTGCCCAACCAGCACAAGTGGCACATTGTTACACTTAAGTCCTATATATCACCTCAATCAATCCAAACAACCGGATTGAAGTAAAAAACTTTGTAGTGCCAAGATTAGAGGTGTCAAGACGGGCGGGCCGACCGAACCGGCATCGGCCCACCCGCCTCGACCCGGAACCGCGGGCCGGCCCGTGAACCGGGCGGGCTGTTCATGGGCCGAGAAGGCCAACCCGCAGGCCGTTCACGGGCCGAAGAGGCCAACCCGCGGGCCGGCCCATGAACCGCTTTGATTTTTTTAAAAAAAAAAATGGGCAGAAAATTCAAACTTTCATATTTGAAATGATATTTAAAAAAAAAAAAAAACAAATGGTAGAAAGCCGTTTAAAGTGAAAGATGTGATAGATGCATTCACGTTTTAGTCTTTAAATATATAAATAAAAAATAGAAATTGAATTAAAAAATTAACAAATGTGAATTTATCATTGTTATTTATTTTTTATTTAGTAATTTAACACATTTTTTGTTATATATGTAAATATTTTTTTTTTTTAATTACAATAAGTAACTAAAATTTTTTAGTAATTTTTAAAAAAATTAATTTTTTATTCATACGGGTCGAACCGGATCGAACCGCGACCCATATGGGCTCAACCCGTATGGGCCAATGGGTGGACCGGGCTTTTGAAAAAATTTCGTGGGCTGGGCCGACCCGGCCCGCAACCCGCAGTGGCGCGGGCTTTTTCGAACGCGGGCCGATCCGGCCCGCCTAACCCGGATTGACACCACTAGCCAAGATGTTAAAAAAAGATTAAAATTTAATACCAATTGAAGACAAAGAATCAACAACTCAAACAACATTCCTACCGCAGCTCGTGAAAAATCTCTTCTTCTAGATAAACAAATTCTTAAACAATTCCCAATCACAAAAAATTAATGACTGTGTGAGTGAGATAGAGAGAGAAGTGTGAGATTCTTTTGGGGGTGGGGGTGGGGGTGGGGGTGGGGGTGGCGGGGGATACTGTCATAGAAAATTGAAGTCACATCTCAATCACATGATTGTCGCATTCCTTTTAGTGAGGATACCATTTCATCACCAACAAATTAACATGAGAACATCAAAATGCATAGGAACATAAGGAACTTACTTGACATCTGGTTCACAGGTGTAACGCCTCGTGCACGTAAATCAGCATCTTTGTCGTCAAAAAAACCTTCAGGAAGAGGTCCTCTGACTTTCTTAGCTTCTGAATCCACAGCTACTTTTGACACCTGCCTGATTTCCTTGGAAGCCTGAATTTCAGAATCTCTAGTCTCCACAGATGTCACAATAGGAGATCTATCTGTCTCACTCCCTAAGACAAATGGCTCCACCATTTGATTCTTTCCAGAAACAACATCATTCTTGTTGTGTGAATCAGGATGTCCCAAATTTCCAGAAATCCTTTCTGGAAAAGAAGAACATGTTAGGAATTGATGTGTAGACATGTACAACGGAAATTAAAAGTTCAATTCCTTTAAGCCCGGATCAACCTTGCACTTAGAGAGAATTCGTGATAGAATATTACCTCTGATGAATATCTTGAATCTGATTATCTGATTAGCTGGAGGTTCGATCTTCAATACCACAGCTGTTCAATTGTCCAGCCTCCAATGGTGATCCACACAGCAAGAACAGATCTGAACTCCACAATCAAGAACAGATGAAAGCGGAATTTTGGGAGAAGTTGATTGGGTTGTCTTTTGCTTGTGCTAGCAAGTAATGGAAAAACAACTCTTGTGATTAATATGTTGTGGCCTTGTATATATAGGTAGGGCTAACCCTAGCCCTAGTTCTAGTCCAACTAGAACTCATCAACAAACGGGCCCAATTAATTAATCTAATTAATTAATTTGGTCCAATAAGGAATTAAGTCCGACCCAACTATTTGGACCTTGGACATTAATTTTTACAATCTCCCACTTGGACAAGGTCCAATTCCAGATGCTCAATTCTCACTTTATGTGTGTGACCCATTAGGTTCCCTTTCACGATGGCAAGCGCAGTGATATTCTCATCGATTCACCAAGATCGATCAATTCACGTCGCCGTCCAAGATTGACATCTAGCAATGTGTCAAGGCAATCCATGTGAAGGAAAATGTCATGTGGTATGACAGAACCAATATATGTACGGTTACCGTGGAAATATAATCCCTTCATCAATATAACCCAATTGGTTAAGAGATATGGATCAGCGTCAATCTCATTTCAACCAATTATGTTATTCACCTCAACTCTTCGTTGATCTAATTTAGTTATGATTGAAACATTTTCAACTCATAACTCCACCCCGACCGAGGAAATTTATATCAACTTAAGTGGGCAAAATACAGGTTATAATCTCCTACTTTCCAGGAGTGATGAATCCTCATATTAGACATTCACAACCTTCATACGATTCTCACTGTACCCGTACGACGTCTTCCTGGTGACTCAAATCTTCGAGCCCCATCAAACGCTCGCCAAAGTACAGTGGTCCTCATATAAGATTCTATGATGTCCTCAAGTCAAAGGACCAAATCCACAACCGCGCATTAGATATTTACCACTGACGCTTGGATAGTTATCCATGTGGAATCTCTAGGCGGATCATCCAATGTCATGTTCTCATAACAATGCATTCATGTGTTCATTCAGATGTCCCTCTACATCTTAGCTCGTGAGATCAGCTACTTTCTTTAAAAGAAATGCAACACATGCTAGTCTATCCGCAATAATGATATCCGTATCTCATTATTACTATGACTAGGGATATTTCAAGAATAAGTTATTTATAACTTGTATCTCACAATCACAACACCTTGTGATTAACAAGTTACTATGAACTTTTCTTCGGACTCTATTATTTTAAATAATAAAATTTAAAATAACAGATCTGCCATTAAAATGTAGACAAACATTTAATTAATTAATTTGTTCATATACTTCAATGTCTAACAAAAAGTATATCACAAAATGTCCCATACAAACTAGATCCAATCACTCAGGTATCTTAATACCATCAAATTTAGCATGACCATCATGCTTGTGCTGGGACAACAACTTTGTCAAAGGATCTGCTACATTATCGTATGTTAGGACTCATTCTATCTTTATATAATTTCTTAAGATTATCTCCCTGATGAGATGATACTGCCACAATATATATCTGGATCATTGATGAGACCTGGGTTCCTTCGCTTGTGCGATGGCTCCATTGTTATCACAATACAAGTTATTGGATTAACAATGCTAGGAACTATTCCAAGTTCAGTAATGAACTTCTTGATCCAGACCGTTTTCTTTGCTACTTTTGAAGCAGCGATATATTCGACTTCTGTAGTTGAATTAGCAGTCGTTTCTTGTTTGGAACTTTTCCAACTGACTGCACCACCATTTTGAGTAAATACATATCAAGAACATGTCTTTTGTTCCATACACCAAGAACATGTCTTTATCAGATTGAAAGCTGACATCGGCATAACCTTGAATTCTAAGTTTATTTCTTCCATATACCAAGAACATGTCTTTAGTCCTTCCTAAGAACTTAATGATGTTCTTGACTGCGATCCAATGTTTCTCGCCAGGGTTCGCTTGGAACCTGCTTGTGACACTCAAAGCATATGAAACATCCAATCGAGTACATAGTATTGCATGCATGATAGATCCTATTGCTAATGCATAATGAATTCTATCCATGCGATCTCTTTCAATTTGTGTCTTTGGACACATATCTTTTAAGATATTGATCCCATGCCAGATGGGATAGAGTCCTCTCTTGGACTTTTTTTATGCTAAATCTTCTTAAGATTTTATCTATGTACATATCTTGAGATAGGCCAAGCATTCTCTTAGATCTATCTCTATAGATATTTATACCGAGAATGTCCGTTGCCTCTCCCATATCCTTCATGGAGAAATTTTGGATAACCACAATTTTACTGATTTTTGGCATCGGAGACATCGTTTCCTAAAGTAACTTTGCTCCCACTAACCTTTTATACACACATGGTTCATCTTCATTTTTGATAAAATCAAACATTTTGATTGTCTCATCAAAGCGAAGATTCCAGCTCCGAGAGGCTTGCTTTAATCCATATATGGATTTATGTAGCTTGCATATCTTGTTTGGCTCTGTAGATTCAAAACCTTCTGGTTGTGTCATGTACACATCCTCACTAATATTCCCATTAAGGAATGCGGTTTTAACATCCATTTGCCATATCTCATAGTCATAATATACCGCTATTGCAAGCAGAATCCGAATTGATTTAGACATGGTTACTGGTGAGAAAGTTTCGTCAAAGTCAATTCCTTGTCTTTGCTTGTAATCCTTCGCAACCAATCTTGCCTTGTAAGTATGAACATTATCATCCATGTCAACCTATAGGTTTTACCCCTTCAGGCGGGTCAAGCAAGGTCCAAACCTTGTTTTCGTACATGGAGTTCATCTCAGATTCCATGGCTTCCTGCCATCTCTTTGAGTCAACACTTGACTTCGATTCTGTGTAAGTAGTAGGTTCATCTTCCTCGATTAGTAATACATTACTAGTAATCAGGAGATCGTATCTCAGAGGAAAATGAATGACTCTGCTCGACTTACGCGGAGCTGGTGTGTCCTTGGGAACTGGTGGTTCCCACTTTCTCAATCTGTGCTTCATCAGATGCAAGCTCAGCCATTGGAATGTCTAATTGGTCAATTTTATTTGTGGTTTCTTGAACCTCTTCAAGATCTACATTGCTCCCACTGTCTTCTCTAAGAATACAGCAAGTCTCGATATGATGACCTTCATCTCGATAGAATTGTAGAAATAATATCCAACACTTTCTTTTGGATATCCCACAAATAAACAATTATCAGATTTAGCTCCTAGCTTATCTGGTTCAACGCGCTTCACATAAGCGTCGCATCCGTAAACCTTCATGTATGAAAGATTAGGTATTTTTTCCTTTCCATAACTCGTATGGAGTTTTATTGACCGATTTAGATAGGACACGATTTTAGTGTATAACATGCAGTGTTAATTGCATACCTCCAAAACGATTTTGGAATAACTACGCAACTCACCATTGATCGCACCATATTAAGTAAGGTGCAATTTCTCCTTTCAGATACACCATTTTGTCATGGTGTATACAGTGGAGTCCACTGCGAGAGAATCCCATTCTCTTTTAGATAGTCTAAAAACTCACCTTTCAAATATTCTCCATCTCGATCAAATCTAAGTGTTAGAATATTTTTCTCGATTTGCCTTGCTTGAATTTCTTGAACTTTTCAAGGGCTTCACTCTTGAATTCCATCAAGTATATAAAACCATATCTAGAACGGTCATATGTAAATATGATAAAGTGAGAAAAGCCACCTTTAGCATCTTTAGACATTTGTCCATATACATCAGTATGTACAAGACCCCCAATATATCTGCAACTGTGTCTCCCTTTCCAGAAAAGAGGGTCTAGGTCATTTTGCCCCAACGGACATGATTCACACTTATCAAATGATTCATAATCATTTGAATCCAAGTATTCATCTTTATGTAACTTGGTGATGTGTTTTCATTTATTTGACCGAATATGCAATGCCAAAGATATGAGTATTTTAGTTTTATATCTCTTTTATACCTTGTGGTTCTACTTCTAATGCCATTTGTTTCCACATTGAAAACACGGATCATTAGATTTGGATTCGTCTTTGCTTAACTGTTTTCCAACAGATTCGGCCTTCTTGGATCCTTTCTAAAAGGTCCATTTAGATTTCCTCTCAGTGCCTTTAGAGGTATCAATGGCCAAAGTTTACCCATTCCTTTGGGCTTAACAGTTTTCAGCACGTTTAGCAGCTCGAGTAGGGTACACTGAATCTTATTCATGTTGAAGTTCATAATGAACTGCGAAAAGTTATTAGGTGGGGACTGCATAACTAAGTCAACACTTAGTTCATGGTCTATGGTAAAACTTAATTGATTTTATTTTTCAATATAATCAATCATCTTCAATACATGAGCACTAACTGAAGATCTTTTTACCATCATACCTTTTCATAACTTTTTAGATGTCTCATATTGTTCAGTCCGTGACTGTACATCATTCAACTCTTTGAAATGATATATTTTGGTACAGGCATCCATACCTTCGTGCTGCTTTTCTAACTCAAGTGACATACTGCAATCATCACATGTTGCAGTGTTACTATAATCATTGTGTTTTTGTAAGCCTGCACGTTCTCTGGCGTAGCCTCTTCAATAAGAGCTTCCGGCATTGGCTGCTTATTGACATATCCAATTTTTCTTTTTCATGCTTGAGAACAATTCTCAGATTGCGGTGCCAGTCTAAAAAATTTGGTCCGATACGTTTGTTGGCATCCAATATGCCTCTCAAACTTATATGGTTACTCATGATTCAACCATTAAATAATAAGATAGAACAATTAATTAAATGCATAAAATTAATTTAACATGGACTTATATTAAATTAATTATACTCCCACTGTTTAAATTGAATTAATGACCCTCAAACATTAATCAATAGAACTATTTATATTCCCAGTGGGCTAGGATCCATTTTGTTTTATTAGAACCTTGAGTGACTCAACAAATCCTAATAAAACATCTAGGTAGATACTTCTATCAATCACATCTCTATGTGACTCCTAGATCATCAAGTAGACAACTTATTGTCGCACACATCATATGTGTTTACTTGATTGTGCCCCTAAAATTCTATTTCCTTGAGTGACTCAACAAAAAATAAAATTTTAGTTAAATTCGACCCATTGTTCAGAAACATCAAATGTCTCATAGTAATAAACATATCCATGAGCGAGCAGCCTTGAGTGACTCAACAAACTGACATCGATAATGGACTCTGGTTTTTCACTATAACAATAGAAGGCACGTTGTATTAACCATTTAATACGAATTTAATATTTTGATAAAGAGGGATTTGTCTCATCACATTTATGTATATATATTAATTAACATCTAACATGCAATCAATCATACATAATAACTATTCTGGATGATTATAGACTTTATCTATCTAATCTTCCTGAGCCAAAAGAAAGATTAGTTGGTCAATTCCTAAAGAACGTTGCATTCGTTCATCGAATGCTAAATGCAATCATCACCATTTTCTGCTGCAACATGTATCCTATACTAGTTGGCACGCAGGCCCTGATCAATGGACACGCAGGCCCATAATAAATAAATAGCTCGAAAATCTAATTAAATAAACAATAGGCTCGCAGACCCATTTAATTAAATAATAGGCTCGCAGGTCCAACCAATAATCAATAAGAATAATTAACCATATAACCAATCACATGGGTCGAGTCCATAATCATCCACTAAACATGCATTTTAATATTTAATATTAAAATTATATTAATTTCTAAATTTGCAGCTTTGACAGTATAAGTCTAAACATTTTAGACATTTTGGAACATATTAGACGATATTAAATAATTAATCTAATTAATTAATTTTTCAACAATAAAATTAATCAATTAATCCAATTAATCAATTAATTTTATTCATAAAGGGGATTTTTCAAAATTTATTTTATCTCCCAATTTAAAGTCATACTATAATTGAAGATAAAATTTATATAGGGTCAAAATTACAATTTTATAAAATAATAAGTAACATTTAATTTGGTCAGAAATTCAAAATATAGTTTAAAAACGATTTTAATTTAATTTTGAATATTTGACCAACATTAAATAAATTAATAATTACAAATTTTCCAAAAAATTAAAATTGCATTTGAGACCCTATTTTTCTTTTAAAGGTTGATGACTTAATGTACAATTTCTAAAATTTCATAATCATTCCTTAAGGTTTTAAAACAATGGGTCCTTTATTGCAATTTCTAAAATTACGTAGAAGGCCCTCTCTGATTTTAAAACAGTTGGCCTTTTTGTGCAATTTCTAAAATTACACAGAAGGTCCCTTTTCAATTTTATAACACTTGTCCTTCCTATGCAATTTCTAAAATTGCATAGGAGAACCTTTTAAAATATTTTGAAATAAGGGGCTTCTTATGCAATTTTCAAAATTGCAATGAGGCCCCCGTCCCCATTCTCGAAACGATGCAGAAACCCTAGGGTTTCTTCAATGCGGCGCCGTTTGTCACGGCGCCGCTAACACATCTCCTGGCGGTGGTCGCGCCGGTGTCTAACACCGGCGGCCACCGCGGTTTGTCAGCGAACAGCAGCTTTTGCTGCTGTTCGAGGAAAGATCGTCGCCGCTGCTACTTCTAGCAGCGGCCTATGGTTGTGCCGCCGCGAAATCAGCGGCGGCAACCTCTGGTTCCTTACGGCAGTTCTCTGCCCGTTGTCGCCATCTCTGCAGTGGTGACTTCCAAAGCACCGCCGGTCAAGAGAAAATGGGAGGGAGATGCAGCCGTGAACATCAGCAACCATTGCTCTGTTCCACGAGCAGCAGCCGCGGTGCCGCTGCAATAGCCGCGAATATCAGCTGTCTGATTTTCGCGGCTGTGACTGCTGCATCAGCCGGCATCGGACTCGCTCTTCCACCGGCGGCGGCGCTTTAGTCCTTTATTTTGTTCCAATCAATCCAAATCAAATTCAGATTTTGCCCTTTTAAAAATTCACAATTTTATTTTACCGTCAAATCTCAAATCAAATTAATATCACAATAACAATTATTGTACTATTCATCAAAACAGTTTAACGAATTCTAACAAGTAACAAGGTAGGCTCTGATACCACTGTTAGGAATTGATGTGTAGACATGCACAACGGAAATTAAAAGTTCAATTCCTTTAAGCCCGGATCAACCTTGCACTTAGAGAGAATTCGTGATAGAATATTACCTCTGATGAATATCTTGAATCTGATTATCTAATTAGCTGGAGGTTCGATCTTCAATACCACAGCTGTTCAATTGTCCAGCCTCCAATGGTGATCCACACAGCAAGAACAGATCTGAACTCCACAATCAAGAACAGATGAAAGCGGAATTTTGGGAGAAGTTGATTAGGTTGTCTTTTGCTTGTGCTAGCAAGTAATGGAAAAACAACTCTTGTGATTAATATGTTGTGGCCTTGTATATATAGGTAGGGCTAACCCTAGCCCTAGTTCTAGTCCAACTAGAACCCATCAACAAACGGGCCCAATTAATTAATCTAATTAATTAATTTGGTCCAATAAGGAATTAAGTCCGACCCAACTATTTGGACCTTGGACATTAATTTTTACAGAACAAACTCAGATTAACTATTGCTGTTAGAAATACGATGATACAGAATAAGAAAATGGTTAGTATCTGGATTACAACTATAGATCATCTAAACTAGATTATCAAGGTGGTTCAGAAACTCAGTCATAGAAATAGCAGCTGAAATACATAAAAAGACGTGACCATTTATCAGAACACAATTGACTCATAGGAAACTCAAGGAGCCAACGTCATTTCCAATGTGCTGGCACCCGATGACAATGAGAGCATCAAACAAATAAACCATTCAGTGTTTTAAGATCAAAACTCGGCTTTTGGTATGACTTCATTTCCAGGCCTAAAACTTGTTCCCATGACTCCTCCACTTTTTCTTAGATCATCTGGGTGAAAAGACATTGTGCAAAACACAATAAATAACGTGCGTGAAAACTAACTTCCAGGAACTTCTATCCTAATTAATACACAATGGTAACAATCACACAATATCATAGTTACTAGACCTGACCTTACCATCGACCTGGTCAAAGCGCTGGGTCACCCAAACACTGGTTGGACGGTGGGTCACCAGTTCAACCAATTATCCTGAATATTATTGAAGTAATGAAAAAAAACTAAAATTATTCAATAAATACTTAATGAAATTAACTTTAAAAAATAGCTTATGCTTCCTGTCTAGACTATCATAAAACATCACAATTTTATGCAATATATTATTTCTAATGATTAAGATACTATTTCATGATGTCCCCTTCCCATCTCTCACTTCTGTCCCCTTTTCTTCTTACATGTTTATTATTTATCAAAATCAATTTATCTGTACCACCCATTTCCTTTCCGCGATAATAGTAAACATAGCATGACATTTTATGTCTTATTTTTAGTCTCCAAGTATTTCAATGTGTAGCTCACTTAAAAATAATTAATTTTGTGTTTTATATTTTAAACTAGAAAATATTTACAATTGATTATGAAAAGATAATAAAAATGTTTGTTTTCTTTCATTGTAATTTTGTTTTATAATATGATTGATAAGTGAGAAATTATATATTTTTTAGTAGCAAATATAAGTAAAAAATCAATGTGGCACAATGGCTAGGAGTTGCCTTTTCACTCCAAAAGGTATGGGGAAAAACCTTATTGTTCTTTTTTTCTTTTCTTTTTTGAAGGATTATGGATGAACCAGGCTGGCCAACACGCGTGTTCACTTGAAAACCCGCAGGAACCTGCAATCCAGTCAAATCAATTCAATCAAACCTGATTGCTATCGGGTTCACCAAGGTTCCATGTCGACTGGCTGGGTCGGGCCCATTTTTACAACAACACGCAATATTTTTTAACTTATGAGAAATCAATAATTGAATCACCAATCACCATACATCATTTTCATGAGTAAACTGTCATCCATCACAACACAAATTGAGCCTCGATCTCAATATCACTACATTACATCAGCTTCATTCTAATCCTATACATTACATAAGCTTCATCAAATCTGAATACCTAAAACAATCACTTCGAAAACAATCCTATATAGTAATTCCATTATTATCCTTATTACTGTATTACTACATTGCCTGTAATCTGGATTGGTTCTAATTTACGATCTCTAGCAATCCATGGTGCACGAAGTAAGAAATTTAGGCCTCCTAGATCAACTATCCTACTTAGATAGTTAGCGAGGAATCAAAGTAGTAATTTCCCCAGCTTGTCAGCCAAATTAATTAGGTATCAAACTGAAATCGGCTATTCTTACGTGCTTCCCTCATATGTTCAATGAAAGATTCCATGAGGACCGAGAGTAAACGGGCTCAAGCAAATAAGCATCTTAACAACATGAAATTAGGGAAGAATTGTTCTAGTGAAATAATATTTCATTGATACTTTGAATGATATACACATACAATATTTATAGGCTATCAAGGTACTCAAAAAAGGAAAAGAATAATTAACAGAATAATTATACAACTCACTTTCCTAATTTACAAGAATATATCTCAGCAGAATATTTTCAAATCTCAGCATGATATTTTTTTCCTTTTCAACACTCCCCCTCAAGCTGGTTTAAAGATGTCTTCCATAGCCAGCTTGTTCGTCAATTTTTCAAATTGTTTCTTGGACAGTCCCTTTATAAGAACATTTGCAATTTGTTCATCAGTTGGCATATAAGTCATACAAATATGCCCGTTCTCTATTTTTTCCTTGATGAAGTGTTTGTTTACCTCAACATGCTTGCATCTGTCATGAAAAACAAGATTATGTACAATTGAGATTGCTGCTCTATTATCACAGTATGCCTTTATCGGAAAGGGACTTGAAATTTTCAGTTCGTCTAAGATTCTCTTGACCCACAACACTTCACAAATTCCATAGACAACCGATCTAAACTCGACTTCAGCACTGTTTCTTGCCACCACATTTTGCTTTTTACTACGCCAAGTAACAAGATTTCCACCAACAAAAGTACATTAGCCAAAAGTTGACCTTCTATCAGTTATACTCTCAGCCCAGTCTGCATCTGTATATACTTCAATTTGTAGGTGACCGTGCTTTTCAAACAGCAGGCCCATCCCTTCCCTTTCCTTTAAGTATCTTAGGATTCTGCACAATGCCTCGAAGTATTCTGGAGCTGGTGAGTGCATAAATTGGCTTACCATGCTTACTACAAAAGCTATATCTGGACGGGTTTGTGATAGATAAATCAATCTACCAACTAGCCTCTAAAATTGTTCCCTGTTCTTCACATCTTCAGGTTTCGCAGATTGGAGCTTAAGATTAGGCTCAATTGGTGTCTCTGCTGCCTTGCAACCGAGTAGGCCTGTCTCTTCAAGAAGATCCAGCACATATTTTCGTTGAGAAACGAAGAAACCCTTTTTAGACCTAGCAAACTCAATTCCAAGAAAATACTTTAAAAGATCCCAAGTCCTTGGTTTCAAAGTCATCATAAAGAACTCTCTTGAGTCTATTGATCTCAACATGATCATCACCTGTTAATATTATATCATCAACATGATAAATCAAAATAGCAATCTTTCCTTCTTTTGAGTGTTTATGGAATATAGTGTGATTTTCCTGACTTTGTGTATACCCGTGGCCCTTCACAGCTTTCCCAAATCGTTCAAACCATGCCCTAGGAGATTGTTTGAGGCCATAAAGGGATTTTCTAAGTCTACACACTTTTCCTTTACCAAGATTTTCTTCAAAGCCTGGTGGTAGGCTCATTAAGACTTCCTCTTCCAAATCCCCATTTAAGAATGCATTATTTATATCTAGCTGGTGTAAGAGCCAGTCAAGACTAACGGCTAAGGATAGTAAGACACGAATTGAATTAATTTTTGCAACTGGAGCAAAAGTCTCACGATAATCAATACTGTGTGTCTGTGTAAATCCTTTTGCGACTAATCGTGCCTTGTACCTTTCAACACTTCCATTAGCTCTACACTTAACTGTAAAAATCCATTTGCATCCTATCGTTTTCTTCTCCTTCGGTAAACTAACTATCTCCCAAGTCCCATTCTTTTTCAAAGCATTCATCTCTTCCAAAATTGCTACTTTCCAATTCGGATTATCTAAGGCTTCCTGAATGTTTCTCGGGATAAACAGGTCGAAGATTTGTGCGGTAAAAGCTTTATAAGACTTAGAAAGCCTATGATAAGACACGAATTTAGCAATGGGGCGTTTTGTACAGATTCATACTCCTTTTCTAAGTGCTATAGGTATATTAAGATCGACAATAGTGGGAGTAGTATTTGAAAGAGAAGGATTAGAGTTACCTGGAGCAGTAGATGGACCATCGCTCGAAGACGGTGGTTGGTCTTGTGCTAGAGTTGTAGACAGGTCTTTATTTTGTTGATGAGTACCCCTCTTACTGTAAATACGGAGCTCTGAAGTAGGGTTAATGTGATAATTTCTTAGAATTTCTCTCCCTGTTTGTGAGTTATCCAAGTTTAGCAATGGTAGACTAGTATTTCCTTTATTTTCATTATTGTGGCTATCAATTTCTTGACCATTAGAGGTGGAAGAATCAAGAGCGAGTACATGAAAGAAGGTATTAGACAGCGGAATAGCTGTTTCCCAAAACTAAGCTTCATTGCTCACTATCTCTCCCTGAAGACAGGTTTGCCCAAAGTAAGACTGGCTTTCAACAAAGAAGATATCCATACTTACAAAAGTTTTTTTGTATGTGGATTATAACACTTATATCCCCTTTTATTTGGTGCATAAGTGATAAACGCACATTTTTCAGCCCTAGGATCAAGTTTGGATCGAAGTCTACTAGGTATGTGAACAAACACAATGCACTCAAAAACATTCAAGGGTAAATCAGAGAAAATTCTACATTCAAGAAAAAAACTTTTGAAACACACTAAAGGTGTTATATATTTCAAAACACGTGTAGGCATTCTATTTATCAAATAAGAGGCCGTCAAAATAGCATATCCTCATAAATATTTTGGTATATTCATTGAGAACATAATTGCACGTGCAATTTCAAGTAAATGTCTATTTTTTCTTCCAGCAATACCATTTTATTGAAGAGTATCACTACAAGTAGATTGATGTTGAATCCCCTTTTCCTTTAAAAAATTTTCCAACAATTGATTGAAATACTCAGTTCCATTATCAGAATGAAGTATTCTTATTTTTGTTTGAAATTGGTTTTTAACCATATTATAAAAAATTTTGAACAAATTTTCAACTTCAGATTTATCATTCATCAAATAGACCCAACATAGTCAAGTGTCATCATCTATGAAATTTACAAACCATTTTTTTCCAGAAGATGTGGTAATTTTTGAAGGACCTTAAACGTCACTATGAATCAAGAAAAATGGTTTTGAGGCACAATATGGTTTTGAACTGTAAGTAGAACGATGGCTCATTGATAAATGACAACTTTCACATTGAAAACACGAACAATCTACATTTTTAAATAGTACAGGAAATAGATATTTTAAATAAGGAAAACTAAGATGTCCTAGTCTAAGATGCCAAATCATTATTTGTTCATGAACAGAGAGAGAACTAATACTAGTACTAAAGCCTTGAGCTTATTTATTAAGGAGGAAGTTGTCGTCAAGATAATATAGACCGTCTACCATTCTAGCACTGCCAATCATCATCCCCGTGCTCAGGTCCTAAAATTCACAATGAGAATCAAAATAAGTAACACGACAATTAGAGTCTTTACAAATTTGACTCACAGATAAGAGGTTACATGCAAGATTAGGGATAAGATTCATGAAGGACAGATTTTTGGATGATTTTTTAGAAATTTTGTTAGAACCTTTTCCTACAATAGATGAAAATTTTCCATCTGCAATTCTAACTTTTTTATCATCAGAATTAGGCGAATAAGAATGAAATACATTAGAGAGATTTGTCATATGATCAGAAGCACCGGAATCAATAATCCAATGTGCTGGGGTAGAATGACAAGAGAAAGCACTAGAGTTGCTACCTGTTTGAGCCAAAGAAATACTAGGAATACCAAATTGTAGATTGGGTTTTAGCAACTTCAAAAGATGATCCATTTGCTCTTTACTGAAAAGACTAGCATCAACCTTATTTGCACTAGCAACTAGTTCTCTAGGCTTGCTGCTCTTCCAGTTGGCAGGTTTGCCATGAATTTTCCAGCATGTCTCATGTGTATGGCGGGGTTGGTTGCAAAAATCACACCATATCCAAGGTTTGTCATCGGTTCTGCGCTGCTTATTGAGAGTTCTGCTTGCATTTGCTTCAGCAGCAACTAGGGACAAAATTTTCAATTGATGCCCCGGCCCCCTTTTTTCCAAGCATAACATAACACTACGGCGGCTTTCATCCCTCCGAACTTCAGCAAATGCCTCACCAAGTGAAGGAAGAGGTTGTCGGCCAATTATTCTCCCTCTCACCTCATCGAATTCAATATTTAGACCAACAAAAAATTTTAAAATCCGGTCATTCTCCACCTTTTTTTTTTTTGTGATTACAATCATCACTGTTCTTCCATTCATAATTATTAAATACATCAGATCCTGCTATAGTCTTTTCAGACTATTGAAATACTTGGTGATATTGTTTCCTCCTTGTCGCATCTCACCAAGTTGCAGTTGCAATTCATAAAACTGAGACTAATTGCCAAAATCAGAATACATCTGGTTGATATTGTCCCAAAGTTCCTTTGCAGTCGAATAGCACATATAGTTGGAGGCGATGTCTTCATCCATGGAATTAACAAGCCATGCCATAACCATGGAATTTTCTGCATCCCAAGTGGCATAAGCCGTGTCCTACACATCAGGGGCCTTTGTATGACCAGTCAGGTACCCAATCTTTCCTCTCCCTCGAATATATATATACGTACTGATTGAGACCAGCGCAGAAAATTGTCTCCATGAAGGCGTATAGTGGTTATTTGAATGGAGTGCGAATCAGAAACACCACGGTTTTCAATGGGCCTTAAAGGAGGGTTGAATTTAGATGAGACTTCAGACATGGCAAGAGACTAGGGTTTTAATTGGAGAGAGAGAAAAATTGTACCAAGGAATAAGTCCTAGTAATTTTTCCCAAATGTAGTACACATACAATATTTATAGGCTATCAAGGTACTCAAAAATGGAAAAGAATAATTAACAGAATAATTATACAACTCACTTTCCTAATTTACAAAAATAAATCTCAGCAGAATATTTTCAAATCTCAGCATGATATTTTTTTCCTTTTCAACAAAGCACACAAGGTGTATTTGGACATAAAGAGAGATGATGCACTCCAAACAAACTCAGAGGTTAAATTCTCAAATCATCATTGACAAGTCATCAGAAGATAAGCTAACTATCCCACAATGATGGTGTGAAATCCATATAACCATGCAGGCATATTGTGCCCCCAACCAGAGTCACTCTCCCCAGTTACATAGACATAAAATGCATAGGAAGAAAGTAATATCCATAAACAAATTCTTACCATTTTTCTGCTTCTTTATCTCATGATTATCAAAAAAATCAGGAGGTAGAGAAGATGATGATCGATGTTCAGGCAATGCAGTTGAAGGTTCAGATTTCTTATGCAACTCCTGATAATGTTCAGAATTCGGCTTAGGCAACTCTTTAGGAGATACGGGCTTAGAATTATTAGCTCGATTTAGTGCAGCTGCATTAGCTTTGAGGTTGTCGATGGCCTGAACAAAACATGCATTGCAACAAGAAAAGTTCAATTGATCAGAAAATATATGGATTCAAACATATAAAATGAAACATCGGCAAGAAGAGGATATCAATTTTGCTTCAAGATCAGAGAAAAACAGAACAAAGAATTTTTTTTTTTTTTTCTTTTTTGCAAAATCACAGTCAAGTAAATTGAAGTGCAACCAAAAGAATAGCTTCCAAAAATTTCTATTGATCGGATGAAACATTAACTTCCTAGTTCTTTAGCTCCCAATTATAACTTAATAATTCTTAATAAAGAGAGAAGAGGAACCATGGTTTGGGTGAAACAGAAACGTCAAGTTATAGATTTCCAGTCCTATTTGTTGATTGGGTATTTTTTTATAGGGAGTTAGAAAGAGTAGCCATGATTATATGAGCAAGATAAGTTAGAGTTGACCACCTAGGCCGTTGATTTCTGGATATTGGATAGGAAGGGAAGAAGAGACATTGGAAAATTGTAAACTTCTACGTTTAAATAAGTAGAAGGAAAGGAAGGGAATGCTTCAAAAGTTATACATTGGCTTCCTCATTTCCCTATAGTCACCTCACTCATAACTGAATTACATCCTTTCTTTCCCCGCCAGGCTAACAGACCTTACCAGAATATAATTAGCCCATCAGAAGAGCAACATTGACATACAAACATCTTCTGAGACTGAAACAGGATATGTGAAGTACACTATATATGTATAATACAAAGAAGAGACTAGTAGGAGGTTCCTGTTATCCAGCAATGCATGTATATAAATGTCATTGTCATACAATATTAAAATGTCAAGCAAGCACCACAAGACTACCATGTTTATCATGCTATCTACTTCATGTGGATCTTTATACTACAAACCTATGGAACTTCATCCATAGAACAGTAAAATTCAAGGATTGCCCTGTTATGTCAGATGTGATTTCATCTCTCATACAACTTCACATACAGAAAATTCATTCAAACATTTATGCGTGGCATAATTGAAGTATTACCTCGTGATGTTTACGAGAAGCTTGGTGTGCAGGCCAAAGAGATTCGGATTTGATGAAAACATCACAAACTCTACAGAACAGATGATCATGTTCATTGTACCTACATTTACAAATAGGATTTCAATTAGTTTGACTATGAATGGACAGAAAATAGGACTAGAAATTTAATTTCTACGATTTTCTAGTGCTTCTACAAATAACTTCACTACAGAGATATCAAAATTTCCATGAGCAAAGTAATTCCACATTGGAACTAAGTGCACGTGTAAAGTAAAAATCTTGACTCAAGTGCCTCAAAGTTCCCCATTTTTCAGTAGGATACATTAATCTTGACTATGCAATACATGTTAGCTATTCACAATGCTAGTGACACGACCCGTCCCAAATCACCCTAGTAGACCCAAGACGTGACGTGCGCCAATGATGGATGCCAGCTGGATGACGGACCCATCATTAAGGCTACTTGGACTTTTCTTTGACTAAGAAAACTTTGGCAGAATTTCCTCTGTAAATTGAACTAAACAAACCTGAAAAGCAACAAATTTCTCGAACACAAATATATACAAAATCAATTGGAGTCCACCTCACCCACATATGAACTAATCCAAAAAAAAATAAAGTATAGCCAACTCGATCAACTTTACTATCGTTTACAAAACAATTCAATATATAATAATTACCTCAAAAGGCGGCAAGCCCATCTCACTTCTACATGCCACAAACAATACCAAAATGAAATATACTAAACTGGTGGACATGAGACAATTGACTGATAATGCCTTGTTTAACAAAATGCAATCATACAATTAACTAGATCAAGTGGTTGTGGCTCTTGCAGAATCTCCCAAAAACTGCTCAAATAGCTCAACTGCGTCCTAATAAGAAAAAGAGTGACGAAATACGTGAGTTTGTAACTCAATGAGTGGAGAGTTTGCAAATAATTATACTTTTTCCTATTTAAAAATATTTACTGAAATTCTGAACTGTTCTATAATATTTTTAATCAGTAAATATTTAGAATTCCTTATACTTGTATATGTAAAATAACCACAAGCATAGAGAAACTGAGAAATACTAGTATAAATGTAGTTTTCAAATAAGACGTAATCTGATTAGACTGTAAGCTAGAATTTAAAGTTTGATACTGCATGATCTATTATCTGAAATCTATATACTGATTATTCTGAAATATATAATTGCTACACCAAAAAAGTACCCTGAATAACTGATAATCTATAATCTGAATCTAGTCATACGCGCGCAGAGCTGTTTCCAAAGGGCATTGTTACGACCCGTTTTAATTTTAGTCAAAGTCAAATTCTTTTAGTCAAAGTCAATGAAATTGTGGGTCAAGTCTAAGTCAAAAAGTCAAAGTTGGACTTTAATTAAGCAAATAAATTGTTTTGGGCTATTTTATAAAATTGTGGTTATTTAAGGATTTAAATGTCACTATATGGAAGTTGGGGGCTTAAGTTGCAATTGGGCTTGAATGTAAAATGAATTTGGATCAATTTTCTTGTCTCTACAGTCACAGACGCAGAGAGAAGAGAAAACGCGGCCAGAAAGAAAAAGAAAAGGGAAAAAGAGAAGAAAAGATAAGAAAGAAAAGGAAAGAAAAAAGGAAAAGAAGAAAAGGAAGAAGAAGCCGCCGGCCAAATCGATTTTTAAGCTTGGGTTTCCTATTTCTTCTCCATTTTCAAGAGGTAAGCAAGAACTCACTTATTTTACAAACGAGGTTAAAAATTAGGATTTTTGCTTATGAGCTTAAACGTGAATGTTATGAAAGAATATGAGTTATTTTTAGTGTTATGAACTATATTATATGTTAAATGGAAGAATTAATGGATGACATTTTAGGGTTCTAGATTTAGTGGGTTTATTTGGATATTTAAGCTATTTTAAGGATATTAAGGCTTATGTTGGTTTATCTATGTTGTAAGCTTGGATTGATGATTTTAGCAAACCCTAGAATTTCTATTTGGGTCCTTTAAGCAAATGTATTATAAAAGAGATTATTTTTTAGCTTTATGGAAGGTTAGAAATAGTTGAGAATGTTAAGGAGCATTATATGTTATTGAGTTAATAGAAATGAGTTCTAGCTTGACGACCTAACTAAGAAAGTTAAGAAATTTATTCTTAGTATTTCTTGAGATGGTTATTTATTGATTCAAGCAAATATATCTTATTTCAGGAGGTGACGAGGAGGTTGGTGCCGTGTACCGACCAACCTAGTTCTAGTCAAAAACTCTGTGAGTGGAAAAATTTATTTTCAGAAAATAAGCATTTAATTATATTATATCGATTCGTAAAGTTATATGAATTGTTTTATTTTTTCAGTGCTTCTAGTGAATTACATAAATTGCAAAAATGAATTATTTTTCAAGTATTGGACAAGCATGATTTTTAGTACAAGTTAACTTTTGTAAATGAGAAATTTTAGTAAAGTTTATTTTAAAAACCACCAAAAAGTACCCAGATGACTTTTACCCGCTCTGCACTGGTGTGAATTCGTTTCCACAGTGTATGACTAGATATGGTGATTTACCCGCTCTGCACTGGTGTGAATTTGTTTCCACAGTGTATGACCAGATTATAGGTCTTTGGGACCCACTCTTGTACACATATAGGCTTTGGGCCGTGTACCGGGGTGCTTAGCCCTTTGGGGGCAGCTCTGCACGCGTATGACCAGATTCAGATTACAGATTATCAGTTATCCAGAGTACCTTTTTGGTGTGGTATTATATATTTCAGAATAATCAGTATATAGATTTCAAACATCAGATTTCAGATAATAGATCATGTAGTTTCAGATTTTAAATTGCAGCTTACAGTTTAATCAGATTACTTTTTAATTGTAAACTACAGTTATACTAGCATTTCTCAGTTTCTCTATGCTTGCAGTTATATGATTTATATCAAGTATAAAGAATTCATAATCTTTACTGCTTACAAGTATTATGAAAAAATTCAGAATTTCAGTAAATGTTTCTAAACAAGAAAAAGCATAATCATTTTCAAACTCTCCACTCACTGAGTTATAAACTCACATTTTTGTCACTCTTTTTCTTATTAGGACGCAGTTGAGCCTTTTGAACAACTTTTGGGAAATTCTGCAAGAGCCACAGCCACAGCCATTTGATCTACTTAATTGTATGATTGCATTTTGTTAAGCAATGCATTATCATTCATTTGTCTCATGTCTACCAGTTTAGCATATTTCATTTTGGTATTATTTGTGGCATGTAGAAGTTAGATGGGCTTGCTGCCTTTTTGATGTAAAGGTTATAATTTTGGGCTGTTTTACAAATGATAGTGGAAATGGTTAAGTTGGCTATACTTTGTTTTTGATTGGTTCATATTTCGGTCAGGTGGACCCATTTGATTTGTATATATTTTGTGCTTGAGGAATTATTGCTTTTCAGGTTTGGTTTTGTTCAATTTACAAATGAGACTCTGTCAAAATTTTTATAAAATATTTTTAGTCCAAGAAAGAGTCAATAAATTACAGAAAAGTCTAAGGCTTTAATGGTGGATTTGGCGTCTAGCTGGCACCCATCATCGGCGCACGGCACGTTCTGGGTCCACTAGGGTGATTCAGGACAGGTCGTGTTAAAAACACCCCGGTACACGGCCCAAAGTCTATATGTGTACGAGAGTGGGTCCCAAAGACCTCTAATAATCTGGTCATACACTATGGAAACGGATTCACACTAGTGCAGAGCGGATAAATCACCATATCTGGTCATACACTGTGGAAACGAATTCACACCAGTGCAGAGCGAGTAAAATCACCATATTTGGTCATACATTGTGGAAACAAATTCACACCAATGCAGATCGGGTAAAATCACCTTATCTGGTCATACACTGTGGAAACGAATTCACACCAGTGCAGAGCGGGTAAAATCACCTGGGTACTTTTTGGTGGTTTTAAAATAAACTTTACTGAAATTTTCATTTATAAAAACAAACTTGTACTAAAATCATGCTTGTCCTACACTTGAAAAATAATTATTTTTTGCAATTTATTTCAAGCACTAAAATATTGAAACAATTCATATAAATTTACTAACTAATATAATATAATGAAATGCTTATTTCTGAAAAATAAATTTTTCCACTTACATAGTTAGTTTGACTAAAACTAGGTTGGTCGGTACGCAGCACCAACCTCCTGAAATAAATTATAATTGCTATAATTAACCATCTCAAGAAACACTAAAAATTAAAAGCAAGACTAAGCTTAACATACCCATACTTAAGGAAAACTTCTACAAAATTCATTTACTCACTTGATCTAAACCTTTTTCTAATTTACCGCTTTTCTTCTTCGCTTTAACCTTTAATGATTACTCACCACCAATAATAATTTTCTTAACTTTCATAGTAAAGTCATCAAGCGAGAACCCATTTCTATTGATTCAATAACATATAATGCTCCTTAACATTCTCAATCAATTCTAATCTTCCATAAGGCTCATAAATAATCTCCTTTATATTACATTCGCTTAAAGGACCCAAATAGAAATTCTAGGGTTTACTAAAATCATCATTCCAAACTTATAACATAAATAAACCAATACATCTTAAAATAGCTTAAATCTCTAATTAAGCCTACTAAGTCAAGTACCATAAAACTTCATCAATTAAATCCTTCATTTAACATGCAAATATGACTCATATCATTAAAAATAACTCATCTCCTTTCATAACATTCACATTTAAGCTCATAAGCAAAAATCCTAATATTTAACCTTATTTCTAAAATAAGTGGGTTCTTGTTTACCTCTTGAAAATTGAGAAGCTGAAGAACCCAAGCCTTAAGGTTGATTTTTCCGACCAACTCGAAAATCCGTCCGGCACCTTTCTTCTTCTCCTTCCCTTTTCCTTTTTCTTTCTTTCCTTTTTCCATTGTTTTTCCTCTCTGCCGCGATTTCCCTCTCTCTCTGTGCCTCTGAGTGAAATGTCAAGAAAATGCCCAAATTCATTTACCATTTATGCCAAATTGCAGCCTTATAAATTGTGACATTTAAATCCTTAAGTAACCATAATTTATAAAATGGCTCCCAAACAATTTATTTACTTAATTTAAGTCCAACTTTGACTTAGAATTGACCCAAAAATCTCATTGACTTTGACTAAGTATTTTTTGACTTTAACTAATTAAAAACGGGTCGTAACAATATTACCTCCTTCAAAGAATTTCGTCCTCGAAATTCAATCGGCTAGGCTTGAAAATAATTGAGCATGCATCTAATCCTCATTCTCCCACGTAGCCTCCTCTATCGAATGATTCTTCCAAAGAACCTTAACTAGTAAAACGATCTTATTTCGCTCAACTTGCTCATTTCTGTCTAAGATCTGAACGGGCTCTTCTTCATAAGTTAGATTTTCTTTCAATTCCATTAGCTGAGATTCTAAAATATGCAAGGGATCTGGAATATACTTCCAAAGCATAGAGACATGGAATACATCATGAATTCTAGATAACTCAACTGGCAAGGCTAACCAATAAGAACGTGGCCCAATTTGCTCAATAATTTCATAAGGCCCAATATATTGAATTCAAGATCTATTCTCCTTCTATCTGCATAGCTCTTCTGCCTATCCCGTGCTACCTCCAATTTTTCTTTAATCACTTTTACATTCTCCGAAGTAATTTGAACAAATTCAGGACCTACTAACTTTCTTTCCCCAACTTCATTCCAGCAAACTGGTGTTCTGCATTTCCTGCCGTATAGCGCTTCAAAAGGGGCCATATCAATACTGGAGTGGTAACTGTTATTATAAGAGAACTCTATCAAAGACAAATAAGTATCCCAGTTACCTTTGAACTATAAAACACAAGCTTGCAACATGTCTTCTAAAGTCTGTATGGTTCTCTCTGATTGACCATTTGTCTATGGGTGAAAAGCTGTGTTAAAATGCAGCTTAGTGCCCATAACTTCCTGCAAACTAGGCCAAAATTTAGATATAAATCGAGGGTCTCTATCTGACACAATAGATACTGGAGCACTGTATAAGCTGACTATCTCATCTATATACAACTTTGCCAACTTGTTTAAAGTATAAGTAGCTTTGATCGGTAAGAACCTCGCAACCTTAGTCTAACGATCCACAATAACCCAAACACCATCATGACCATTCTGAGTACGAAGAAGACCGAACAAAAAGTTCATGGTAATATGCTCCCACTTCTATTCTGGAATAGGCAATGGTTGCAAAAGTCCAACTGCCTTCTGACGAACTGGCTTTACCTGCTGACAAATGAGACATTTGGATACGAACTCTGCTATTTCCCTCTTCGTACCTGGCCACCGGTAATACTCTTTCAATATGTGATATATTTTAGTACTGCCTGGGTGCATCGCATAAACTGAATTGTGTCTCTTCTAAAATTTCTTTCTTCAATTCTGAAACGTCAAGAACACACAATCGACTTTCCATAACCAAAGCACCATCATCTCGAATTGCATATCTATCCGCAAACCAATACTAACCTCTGCTTTCAATAATCTAAGTGTCAGATCTTGTGATTGAGCTTATCTAACCCTGTCAATCAAAATAAGTCTCACCTGAAAATGAGCTAAAACCGCTTCCGAAGTAGTAGCTGACAATTGGGCATGCAGTTTTCTGAACTCACAAAACACAAAACAAAGAAGCACATACTGCACTGGATTAAGATGAAGAACTGCTAGTCTTTCTACTGAGAGCATCAGCAACTACATTAACTTTCCCTAGATGATAATCAATTCTGCAATTATAATCCTTTATCAATTCCAACCATTTCCCTTGTCTCAAATTCAGTTCTTTCTGATCGAAAATGTACTTCAAACTTTTGTGATAAGTGAATATCTGGCATTTCTCACCATATAGGTAATGCCTCCAAATCTTCAATGCCAACACCACTGCAGCCAATTCTAAGTCATGTGTGGGTAGTTTAACTCATGCTTCTTCAATTATCTTGAAACATAAACTATAACCTTTCCATTCTGCATCAGAACACAATCCAAGCCCTGTCGAGAAGCATCACTATAAATCACTAATGCTTCACCTGGAGATGGAAGAGTAAGTACGGGAGCAGAAACTAGTTTGTTCTTCAACTCTTGAAAGCTCTTATCACATTCTTCACTCCACACGAATTTAGAGTTCTTTCGAGTTAGACTAGTCAAAGAAAGAGCAATTCTGGAGAATTTTTCTACGAATCGACGATAATAACCTACTAGTCCAAGAAAACTCCGAACTTCTATCACATTTGTAGGGCGTTCCCATCTCATCAGTGCCTCGGTCTTTATGGGATCTACATATATGCCTTCTGCTGAGATGACATGACCCAGAATTACCACTTTGTCAAGCCAGAATTCATATTTGCTGAACTTATGATACAACTGTTTATCTCGCAAAGCCTGTATAATAGTCTTCAAATGCTCGACATGCTCCTCGCGACTACGAGAATAAACTAATATATCATCAATAAAGACAATCACAAATCTATCGAAGTATGGATGAAGAACCCTGTTCATTAAATCAAATTAGCCTTCAACTCTTGATCATTCACTTTAATCACACAGTCCTTATATACACTGTTAGCTAAAAGTGAATCTCCTATTGGGGTCGCCACAACTAAATCACTATTTAACGATTCCAACTTACAATCCACATAAATAGCAAGTGCAAAAGAAATAAATGAATGTATAGCACCTGAATCAATTAAACAACGAGCATTCCTACCAAAAATAGACAACGTACCCATGACTACATCTGGTGACTCCTCGGCATCTGCTGAGTCACTGCAAAAACTCTTCCCTTGGTCCTGGGACGTCCTGCTTGGCCCTTCTGCTGAACACCGCTACTGCTAGCGATGTTTGCTTGTGCTCCACTAGACATACCTACTCTACTTACTCTCGTATTTTGATTTTGATTCTGAGCCTGCCTAGCAGCACTAACAACCGACTACACCTAAGGTGCACCAATTTCATGAGGTCGATCTGGACAGTCTCTCTTCATGTGCCCGACCTAACTACACTGATAACAAACACCAGCTCCTGTAAGGCACTCACCTAGATGGAATCTCCCACACAACTGACACTATGGAAATCTAGCATGACTGGAACTTCCACCCTGTGTAGAAGTAATTGGTCTCTGACTTGGACTCTGAAAAGAACCCTGAGTATGAGAGCGGCAATGTGCTGACTGCTGGACTGAACCATGGCTGGACCCTAAACTCTGGCTCCCTCTAGACTTGGTCTTGAAACTGCCAGTATTGGCGACACCCAGCCAAACCAAAACCCACGTCTATTCTTCTAAGACGACGTACCCCTAGAAGTCCAAGTCCCTGACTAACTACCACCGCCTCTAGCTGTCGTCTGCTCTTTGTGACCCCGTGTATCTAAAATGCACTGCTTAACTCTCAAAGTAGCTTCAACGAGTTTGCCAAAGTCTTTATAATCACCACTTGTCACCGCTACTCTAATCTCACTCCTCAAACCACTTTCAAACCTCCTACACCTGTCAGCTTCATTAGTTATCAACAATGCAGCATATTTTGATAGTTCCATAAACCGCTTTTGATATTCATAGACCCTTGAACTAAATGCAAGAACTCATCCTGCTTTGCATCTTTATAGGCTTGAGGATAGTATGATTTAGTAAAAACATCCTTGAAATCTACCCAAGTAATGGCACTAGGGTCTGCATATCGACTCTAAACTGTCAACCACCAGTCATACACCTCTTCCACCAGTAAGAAAGTAGCCAAGCATAATTTCTTCTCCTCTGGGCACTCCATGACATCAAAAACTCTCTCCAGCTGGGTCATCCAATTATCCGCATCTAAAGGGTCACCCTTACCATTGAAAACTCTCGCTCCCAATCTCTTTGCTCGCTCAATACTAAACCTATCTGCGTTCTCCTGCCTTTGCAATAAAGCATCAAGAGTTTCAGCAAGTCTATCAACATAGAGACTAGAAGTTCTTCATCTCAATCCAGTGCAGTATGTGCTTTTTTGTTTTGTAAGTTCAAAAAACTGCATGCCCATTTGTCAGCTCTACCTCGGGAGCAGTTTTAGCTCATTTTCAAGTGAGACCTACTTTGATTGACAGAGTTAAAGAAGCTCAATCACAAGATCTAACACTTAGATTATTGAAAGCAGAGGTTAGTACTGGTTTGTGGACAGATTATACAATTCGAGATGATGGTGCTTTGGTTATGGAAAGTCGATTGTGTGTTCCTTACGTTTCAGAATTGAAGAATAAATTTTAGAAGAGGCACACAGTTCAGCCTATGCAAGGCAATACTAAAATGTATTACATATTGAAAGAACATTACTAGTGGCCAAGTATGAAGAGGAAAATAGCAGAGTTCGTATCCAAATGTCTCATTTGTCAGCAGGTAAAGCCAGTTCGTCAGAAGACTACTGGACTTTTGCAACCATTACCTATTCCAGAATGGAAATGGGAGTATATTACCATAGACTTTTTGTTCGGTCTTCTTCGTACTCAAAATGGTCATGATGTTGTTTGGATTACTATGGATCGTTTGACCAAGGTTGCGAGGTTCTTACCGATCAAAGCTACTTACACTTTAAACAAGTTGGCAAAGTTGTATGTAGATGAGATAGTCAGCTTATACGCTCCAGTGTCTATTGTGTTAGATAGAGACCCTCGATTTACATCTAAATTCTGGCCTAATTTGCAGGAAGCTATGGGCACTAAGCTGCATTTTAGCACAGCTTTTCACCCACAGACAGATGGTCAATCAGAGAGAACTATACAGATTTTAGAAGACATATTGCGAGCTTGTGTTATACCGTTCAAAGGTAACTAGGATACTCATTTGTCTTTGATGGAGTTTGCTTATAATAACAGTTACCACTCCAATATTGAGATGGCTCCTTTTGAAGTGCTATACGGCAGGAAATACAGAACACCAGTTTGCTAGAATGAAGTTGGAGAAAGAAAGTAAGTCCTGAATTGGTTCAAATTACTTCAAAGAATGTAAAAGTGATTAAAGAAAAATTGGAAGTAGCACGGGATAGGCAGAAGAGCTATGCAGATAGAAGAATAAGAGATCTTGAATTCATGGGAACAAAGTTTTCCTAAAATTATCTCCATGGAAGGGTGTTTTGAGATTTGGCAAGCGGGAAAAGTTAAGTCTTCGATATATTGGGCCTTAAGAAATTATTGAGCGAATTGGGCCAGTTGCTTATCGGTTAGCCTTGCCAGTTGAGTTATCTAGAATTCATGATGTATTCCATATTTTTATGCTTCAGAAGTATATTCCAGATCCCTCGCATATTTTAGAATCTCAGCCAATGGAATTGAAAGAAAATCTAACCTATGAAGAAGAACCAGTTCAGATCTTAGACAGAAAGGAGCAAATTGAACAAAATAAGATCGATCCGCTAGTTAAAGTTCTTTGGAAGAATCATTCGATAGAGGAGGCTACGTGGGAGAATGAGGATCAGATGCATGCTCAATTTCCTCAATTATTTTCAAGCCTAGCCGATTGAATTTTAATGACGAAATTCTTTAAAGGAGGTAAGATTGTTACGACCCGTTTTTAATTAGTCAAAGTCAAAATTAACTTAGTCAAAGTCAATGAGAATTTTAGGTCAATTCTAAGTCAAATAGTCAAAGTTGGACTTAAATTAAGTAAATACATTGTTTGGGGGCTATTTTATAAATTATGGTTACTTAAGGATTTAAATGTCACAATATATATAAGTTGGGGACTAAGGCTGCAATTTGACATAAATGTAAAATAAATTTGGACATTTTCTTGACATTTCACAAAGAGGCACAGAGAGAAAAAGGGAAAAACAAGGGAAAAAGAAAAGAAAGAAAAAGGAAAAAGGAAAAAGGAAAAGGGAAGGAGAAGAAGAAAGGTGACGGCCGGATTTTCGAGTTGGTCGAAAAAATCAACCTTAAGGCTTGGGTTCTTCAATTTCTCCATTTTCAAGGGGTAAACAAGAACCCACTTATTTTAGAAATGAGGTTAAATATTAAGGTTTTTGCTTATGAGCTTAAATGTAATTGTTATGAAAGGAGATGAGTTATTTTTAATGATATGAGCCATATTTGCATGTTAAATGAAGGATTTAATTGATGAAATTTTAAGGTTCTTGACTTAGTAGGCTTAATTAGAGATTTAAACTATTTTAAGATTTGTATTGGTTTATTTATGTTATAAATTTGGAATGATGATTTTAGTAAACCCTAGAATTTCTATTTGGGTCCTTTAAGCGAATGTAATATAAAGGAGATTATTTATGAGCCTTATAGAAGATTAGAATTGATTGAAAATGTTAAGGAGCATTATATGTTATTGAATCAATAGAAATGGGTTTCTAACTTGATGACTTTACTATGAAAGTTAAGAAAATTATTATTGGAGGTGAGTAATCGTTAGAGGTTAAAGCGAAGAAGAAAAGCGGTAAATTAGAAAAATGTTTAGATCAAGTGAGTAAATGAATTTTGGAGAATTTTTGCTTAAGTATGGGTAGGTTAAGCTTAGTCTTGCTTTTAATTCTTAGTATTTCTTGAGATGGTTAATTATTAATTCAAGCAATTATAATTTATTTCACGTGGTGACGAGGAGGTTGGTGCCGCGTACCGACCAACCTAGTTTTGGTCAAACAAACAATGTGAGTGAAAAAATTTATTTTTTAGAAATAAGCATTTCATTATATTATATTAGTTAGTAAATTTATATGAATTGTTTCAATATTTCAGTACTTCAAATAAATTACATAAATTGCAGAAAGAAATTATTTTTCAGGTGTTAGACAAGTATGATTTTTAGTACAAGTTTGTTCTTATAAATGAGAATTTCAGTAAAATTTATTTTAAAACCACCAAAAAGTAACCAGGCGATTTTACCCACTTTGCACTGCTTTGCACTGATGTGAATTTATTTCCACAGTATATGACCAGATATGGTAATTTTACCCACTCTACACTGGTGTGAATTTGTTTTCACAGTGTATGACCAGATATGGTGATTTACCCGCTCTGCACTAGTGTGAATCTATTTCCATAGTGTATGACCAGATTATTAGAGGTCTTTGGGACCCACTCTCATACACATAGGCTTTGGGCTGTGTACCGGAGTGTTTAGCCCTTTAGGGACAGCTCTACGCGCGTATGACCAGATTCAAATTAGAGATTATCAGTTATTCAGAGTACCATTTTAGTGTAGTAATTATATATTTCAGAATAATCAACATATAGATTTTAGATAATAAATCATGCAGTATCAGACTTTAAATTCCAGCTTACAGTCTAATTAGATCACGTCTTATTTGAAAACTACATTTATACTAGTATTTCTCAGTTTTCCTATGCTTGTAGTTATTTTACATATACAAGTATAAGAAATTCTAAATATTTACTGCTTAAAAGTATTATAAAACAGTTCAGAATTTCAGTAAATATTTTTAAACAAGAAAAAGTATAATTATTTGCAAACTCTCCACTCATTGAGTTACAAACTCACGTATTTCATTACTCTTTTTCTTATTAGGACGCAGTTGAGCTATTTGAACAGTTTTTGGGAGATTCTGCAAGAGCCACAACCACTTGATCTAGTTAATTATATGATTGTATTTTGTTAAGCAAGGAATTATCATTCAATTGTCTCATGTCCACCAGTTTAGTATATTTTATTTTGGTATTGTTTGTGGCATGTAGAAGTTAAATGAGCTTGCCGCCTTTTGATGTAATTATTATATATTGGGTTGTATTGTAAATGATAGTAGAGTTGATCGAGTTGGCTATACTTTATTTTTTTTTTGGATTAGTTCATATGTGGGTCAGGTGGACCCCAATTGATTTTGTATATATTTCGTGTTTGAAAAATTTGTTGCTTTTCAGGTTTAGTTTAGTTCAATTTACAAGAGAAACTCTGTCAAAATTTTTATAAAATCTTTTTAGTCAAAGAAGAGTCAATAAGTTATAGAAAAGTCTAAGTAGCATTAATGGTGGGTCCTGCGTCTAGCTGGCATCCATCATCGGCGCACGGCACGTTTTAGGTCCACTTGGGTGATTCAGAACGGGTCGTGTCAGCTAGCCTATTTTCTACCAAACGGGAATGCACATATGTATGCGTGCATACATAGGACATATTATTAGGAATAAGGAAGTTAGTACAAGTAAATACTTTCTTTGACTTCACAAATAACTAAATTTTCCAGTCATAGAGAATAGTCCGGTCACTAAAATTACTTCATTATGCACATTATGTATTATGAGTTAACAAAAAATGCAACACCTCACAAGAGGAGAATCAATGCGTTGCTTTTCCTGCTTCTGAGCATTCAATTTTGCACGAAACAACGCTTTCTTCTTTGCCTGGGCATCCATTTTTTATTATTGCTTTCTTTAGTACCTGCAAAAATAAAATATTCGCATGCAAACAGCAGCTTCACCTTTCAATACTTTTTAATAGGAAGAATTTCTAATTTCTAACAATATATCTCTTCTTTTCAAAAATAAAAACCAAGAATTTCAACTCAAAAAGAACTTCTGTTTAAATTTTTCTTCCAAAATAACAAATCGATGAGGAAAATTACTGACCGCTATGAATTTAGAAGGCCTTTTCACGGGGCGGTGTATGTGTCTATGTGTGTGCGTCTTTTTGGGTGCCCTCTTAATTGAGGAAACTGTTGAAGAAGGACCTAGTTAGGGAGAGAAAATAAAAAAGGACGCAGGGGAACGCCGTGCTGGGAGGCGGGGATGGACGATGGGTGAGCTGGGGCGGGGAGGACCCGAGGAAGCGAAAGATATGACAAAGAAGCCAGTTTAGATAGAAATGACATTTGAACGATAGAGGGGTATTTTTCACTTTAATTTGTGCAAAATATCCATTTTTAAAACAAAATTGCTTAAATATTCTCATGTTTGTTTATACACTTTTGTCTTTAGCATAATAATTTTTTGGGTAAATTAAGTATGTTCTCTTTGTTATTTTCAACCTATTGTTTGTTTTCTATTTCTGAAAATAGTAAAAGCGCGTTTACTTAACCAATTTTGAAAAACAATTTTTCAAAACGCGCGAAAAAAATATAAAGAAAATAGAAAATGGTCGTTTTCCTAACAAAATAATGATATTTTCTAAAACGGCAAAACACGCGTTTTGCAATTGAGAGGTCTGGGTTTCGATTCTTGAATGAGGCTTTCTTTTTTTTTTTTTAATTTTACGCTGGACAAAATAATTATCATTTAAGCAATTTTCACTTTTTTTTACAAAACGCGGTTATTTAAAAATGTGGTTAGAAGCGCTTTTCTATCCATTAGGTCAGTGGTTCAATTCCCAGGTCGTTTCTAAGTTTTTGAATTATTTTAATGGTTTTAAATATTTTTAATTGTGTTTAATTGTTTTTAATTTTTTTAATGTGTTTAAATGTTTTTAATTCCAAGTTTAAATTTTTTTTAAATAATTTTAATTCCATAATTAAATATTTTTAATTGTTTTTAATTATTTTTAATTCCAAGTTTAATTATTTTTAATATTTTTTAAATATTTTTAATTCCATAATTAAATGTTTTTAATTGTTTTTAATTGTGTTTAAATGTTTTTAATTCCATAATTAAATATTTTTAATTATTTTTAATTGTGTTTAAATGTTTTTAATTCCAAGTTTAAATTGTTTTTAATTGTGTTTAAATTTTTGTAATTCCAAGTTTAAATTGTTTTTAATTATTTTTAATTACAAGGAAGTCCAAATTTTTAAAAAATTTCAAGTAAACGCGTTTTCGAATTTTCTGTTTTCAGAAACAATTTTCGAAAATTCCAAAAAGAACGCATTTTCAAAATAAATTCAACATTTAAAACACAAAACTCAAACGCAAAGAGAACACTACCTTATATTTTCAATTTTTTAGCTTTATAATAAGTTCATCTCTATTTAATTTTATTTATAGTTATCGTCCACGTTCTTTCATTAATTCGTACAAATAGTCTCCAAATAATTTTTTTGATGATTTTGTTTTTAAATAAATTAAAATAACTAAAAATAGAAAACTTAATAGAAATATTGTAATTTAGGTATCTGACTTTTTCAAAGTATACATACTAAGGGAAGCACCCGCGATGTAACCTTACCTTAGCTGGATTTCACTAGTGCCACCTAAACAGTAGGTAGGTGGCGGATGTGTGATGTTTGGAGTTGTCGTTTGTGCACTTGTCACCAAATTGGGAGAGATTTAGACCCAAGCTCAAGTAAATCAGGGGAGATTTCAAACCCATACTCACTTGAGTTTCGGTTCGCTAATTTCGCGCGAAACACAAGCAAAGAAAGTAATTTAAGCCACTCGAGGATGTCGTTTGGCAAAAGACACGCCTCAACATGGAAAACAGTTCCTTTAATTGCATAAAATAAATAATCACCCACATTTCATAAGGCTCACTCTTTGTGTGTGCTTATACGAATTTATAAGTTGGTTAAACATTGTTTTCATTCACACATTTCATAAGACTCACAATTTTTATCTACACATTTTATAAATTTTTATCTATACATTTTGTAGAATCTACTATTTATAATCTATAAAAAATCTTACCAAACATATTATAGGTACAAGTAAAGTCTGAATAGAATTAATTTATTAGAAAAGTATCTCAGGCAAAGCCCCACGGAATAAAGTTGAGCTGGTAAATCCATAAAACATCATAAGAAAAGGTACCATGTCTTGTGTCTTAAATAATTATACAAAAGTAACTTATATGTTGAGAGTACGGGTGGATATAATTACTATCAATCCAACCGAATCGAACCGCCTCGGGTCGGGTTGGTTTGATTTCCACATGTTGATAGTTTGGTTCAAGTTGTAGGAAAAAAATTTCTTCCGAGTTGGTTCGGTTCAGATTGGGATAAATAACTTAACTTTATTTTTCAATTTTTTGAAAGTTTTATATCTACTGATTTTAAGCAAATTAGCATACCTGTCATCTTATCTTTTTAATCGTTTTGTTTTTTCTTATTTTGTAGTATTTCTTTTAATTGTTTAATATTTCTTAGTGATTTCAATTATCAAGTCATATATTTTTTATTTTTATTTTTATCAAGTCTTGTATGTGTCAATAGTTCAAATGTCTGTTGAATATCTTATTGATAGTTCAATAGAAGCATATTGCAAATATATTTCCAAAATTGATGATTATAATTTCTTGTGTGATATTTTATCTGATTTATTTTCTTCAAATTTACAAAATCATATTCCATCATTTATATATATATATATATATATATATATATATATATATATATATATATATATATATATATATATATATATACACTAGTTTTGGCTACGTGCAATGCACGTATGTAAAAAATGCAAGGAAAAGTGTAAAAAAAATAAAATCATTCGATTTGCCACCAAGATTTGACAGCGTGGATTTTGAAATTCTTGAATTGCATTTTTTAGCATTTATTTAGAATAATTTGTAAAAGGTAAAATAAAAAAACAATATTAGTAAAAAATTGAATGAAAATTAAGTGTAAAAGAAAAAAAAATTAAAGATTTTTTTTTTTTTATGTTGTTAGCATATTCCAACGATTTTAAAACAATATGGACCTTTTGTGCAATTATTCCTTAAAAAAAAATTATTTAAACACTGTGATTGCCGAGCCACCTCGGCAATCACCTTTAATTTTTTTTTTTTCTTTTTTTTTTACATTTTGATTGCCGAGCCATGATTTTGTTAATTTTTTTTTTAAATTTTATTGTGTCAAAGAAAATAGGCTTAAAAAAATTAGTGAACAGTAAAATAAACATTGAATTGCTCGGCAATGAACAATTCATTGCCGAGAATTTTCCTGGTCAAGTTTTTTTTTTTTTTTTTTAATGTAGCAACATTATAAAAAATAAAAACATTCAATTTGCTTAAGATAAAATAAAAAAGATTAATGAAAAAATTGAATGAAAATGTGTAAAAAAAATAAAAACATTGGATTTATACATTTGAATGGCATTTTTTAACAATATTATTGTCACTAATAATGGACAAAGGTGAATCAATGATCACGGAGTCAACCAGAAAAACAAGATGGTAAAATTCAAAATCTCTATAAATTAGGAACCCAGATTAGAAGACGTCGGATTTGGGAGTCCATATTAGGGATGATGATGAGAATCTTTTGGATCCTGATCTAAATTTACATGGAATATAAGTGGTCTATTCCCACCCTCACATATATAATAACTTTGATGGAAATAAATACCTTATATTGAGAGAATAAATTTTGTCGGTGATATTGACCTTTTTTGGTCGGTAATCGAAGTACTGTCAGTGATTGTTGATAATATTATTGTTGGTAATTGTTGACAAATATATGTCAATACGTGCACTCATTAATTTTTGATTGGATTAGTCATATAGTTCAATTATTTTAAAGTGAATATAGCACAATTTAGATCTACATTTCTAATCTAATCCTTCAAGGTGGCTCTATAAGGCCTTTTTGCATTTTCATTTTCTTAGTTACATATTTGGTTAAAGCGTTGTACTTGTTTTTGTTTTTTCTTGAATATGTAATGTTCTATAAGTCAATTGAGAAATTGATATAATGGTTCACAACAGTTTTGTACAACATGAGACATTCTTGTTTAATATTTTGGGATGCACAGATAGGAGGCCATCCGATTGTAAATGTTAGGTGGATTCTTTCTTGATTGCATTAATTATGTTGCTACACTTTTTCCCTTTCCTTTTTTGAACCGTAGACCTCAAATTCTTTGAACGTGGGGCTAATTGAGAGTTGGTTGTATAGAGGCAGTGATTATGTGCTTGGTAAAAGCTTTAACTTATCTAGTGTAAAAAAATTGAATGAAAATGTGTAAAAAAAATAAAAACATTCAATTTGACATCAAGATTTTACAGTGCGTGGATTTATACATTACCTAAATTCTTGAATGACATTTTTTTGCATTTATTTAGAATAATTTGTAAAAGGTAAAATAAAAAAACAAGACATAGTAAAAAATTGAATGAAAATTAAGTGTAAAAGAAAAAAAAATAAGAAAAATAAATTAAAGATTTTTTTTTAGGTTGTAGGCATATCCCAACGATTTTAAACAATAGGGACCTTTGTGCAATTATTCATTTTTTTAAAAAAATTACTGTTCATGGCAATCAATTTTGATTGCCAAGCATTATTCACATTTTTTTTTTTAAATTGTGTCAAAGAAAATTGACTTTAAAAAAAAAAAATAAAATACTTTTAATTGATTGTTGATTGCCGAGCATTGTTCAAATTTTTTTTTTTTAATTGTGTCAAAGAAAATTGGCTTAAAAAAAATTTGGTGAATAGTAAAATAAAGATCATTGCCGATAATTTTACTGTTCACGTTTTTTTTTTTTAATAATGTGGCAACATTATAAAAAATAAAAACATTCAATTTGCTTATTTGCTTAAGAAAAAATAAAAAAGATCAATAAAAAAATTGAATGAAAAGTTGTAAAAAAAAAATCATTCAATTTGCCACCGCGGAATTTGAAATTCTTGAATGGCATTTTTTAGCATTTATTTAGAATAATTTGTAAAAAATAAAATAAAAAAACAAGATTAGTAAAAAATTGAATGAAAATTAAGTGTAAAAGAAAAAAAAATAAGAAAAATAAATTAAAGATTTTTTTTTTAGGTGTTGGGCATATCCCAACGATTTTAAAACAATAGGGACCTTTGTGCAATTATTCCTTAAAAAAAAAATTTACTGTTCATGGTAATCAATAATTGATTGCCGAGCACTATTCACATTTTTTTTTAAATTGTGTCAAAGAAAATTGGCTTTAAAAAAAAAAAGTAAAATACTGTTAATTGATTGCCGAGCAACTGTTAATTGATTGCCGAGATTGCTCGGCAATCAAAATTGATTTTCGAGCACTATTCAAAAAAAAATTTTTTTTTAATTGTGTCAAAGAAAATTGGCTTAAAAAAAATTTGGTGAACAGTAAAATAAAGATCATTGCCGAGTTACAATTTATTGCCGAGAATTTTACTGTTCACGTTTTTTTTTTATGAGGCAACATTATAAAAAATAAAAACATTCAATTTGCTTATTTGCTTAAGATAAAATAAAAAAGATTAATAAAAAAATTGAATGAAAAGGTGTAAAAAAAATAAAATCATTCAATTTGCCACCGTGGAATTTGAAATTCTTGAATGACATTTTTTAGCATTTATTTAGAATAATTTGTAAAAGGTAAAATAAAAAAACAAGATTAGTAAAAAAATTGAATGAAAATTAAGTGTAAAAGAAAAAAAAATAAGAAAAATAAATTAAAGATTTTTTTTTTAAGTTTTTGGCATATCCCAACGATTTTAAAACAATAGGGGCCTTTTGTGCAATTATTCCTTTAAAAAAAACACTGTTCATCAATCTCGGCAATCAATTGATCGTCGAGATGGCTCGGCAATTGCACAAGCCTCTTCCTCTGCCACTTTTAGCAAATTAACCATCCTGCTTAATTCTTTTTCTTTAGAAGAATTGTCTTCTTTAGATTTCTTCACACAGTTCATCAAATGAATCTCTTTCTGCTCCCACTCAGCCTTCATGTTCTGGTACTCATGCTGGGACTGTTCGACAAAATTAGTCAGAACGTCAATCTCTTGTTTTGCACCATCAAGCATGGTCTTGTATTTTTCCTCTGTTGCTTTCACTACCAGCTTCAGATCTTTTATTTGAGTTTCATAATTTTCATGCTCAACTTCAATAGATAATAGCTTTTCTTTGGCTTCCCTGGCTTCTGAACAAACTTCATGTAAGGCAGATGCCAAACTTTCTATTGCCTTCTTGCCTTTCTCTTCTTCATCCCTGGAGTTTCCCAACTCATAAATGAGTTTGTCTTTCTCTTCCAAGAGAGATTGTAAACCGGCAGCAGCAAGTTTCACACTGTTTAAGGCCCGGGTTTTCTCCTCCTTTACAGTTTCAAGTACAGACATAAGAGATTCAACCTTCTTTGCCATTTCAGAAGCTTCTTCCTTGGCCACTTGAAGACAACATTCTGATTCCTCGACATCACCGTTCTACCTTCCAATTGAGATTTCCAGTAATTTACAACCATGTTAACAACCAATTATGGTTGCCATTTTTGGACATTATTGGACACAAAAGTCAAGAATTTCGGCTATTACAAAAACGGTGAGATTTGGACAAAACTAAGAATAGTAAAATACCAAAACTACGTCGTGTTGGACGAAAAAAGCTACAGTAAAAAATTAAGACACTTATCTAATTGTAAGGAGATATATATATATATATATTAAATAAAATTGGCTTTGGAATTACAATTTAAGTATTGGGTGACATCTATAATTTAAAGCTTCTAGTAGTTATTGATTTTTTTGGATCAATATTCAATAGTGCAATTTGCCATTTGGGCTCAAGCCTAAATCGCCTAACTCAACTCAAACCGAAGCAACTCAATGTTGGTTGGTTACACGAGCAAAATGTTGGGACCATGACTAAATCGATGCGTTCTGGGCCCAAAATCGAACCGATCCAACCTATATTTATCTCCTAGCTTTGAGAGAGAGAGAGAGAGAGAGAGAGAGAGAGAGAGATCATTTAGCAATGCAGTGTTGTTAAACTCGGATTGGCCGGTTCGATCGAAAAATCAGTGATCCGGTATCTCAATCGGTCCGATTCTATTAATTTGACCATCCATTAATCGAACTGTTTACGACCCGAAAAAAAGAGTCGAATTTTTAAGTAACTCGGTGACCCATTTGGGTCATTACACAATGAAAATTTTCATTGTTTTTATTATCATATTCTACCCAAAAGATGCACCTAGTGCTATTAAACTCGGTCCCACCAAAAAATCGGTGACCCAGTGTCCCAATCGATCCGGTTCTCTTAATTTGATCGTCCATCAATCGAACTGTCTACAATCCAGAAAAACCGTCGGTTTTTTAAATAATCCGGTAAACCGTCCAGTTCATTACATAATGAAATTTTTCATTTTTTTTATAAATTATTCTATTATACCAAAAAGATGTACCAAATACTTCTCCACTCTATTAATAACATATTAGTGCGATAAAGTACAATAATTTATGTTATTTTTTACAATAATTAGTTGATAATACTAGTAGTCTCGTACTTATGTTGTTAAATACATTTTTTGATATAGTAATTTAACAAAAATAGACTCATCAGCTTGACATGAATTGACCTACCGGTTCAACCACCGCACTAGTTCAACCAGCAACCCGGTGATCCACTTTCTTATCCAAGTCGATCTCCGGGTCGGATTTGATAAATATGTAGCAAAGTAAACAATTGTAGTCATTTAAAGTTTAAACAACTGAAAGTTAGTTCTTTACAGACTGAAAAATTGTATGTCTCTAGAACAAAAAAATCTTCCAGGTATATTTGACATTCTTTTCGACCAAAAAATAAATTTGACTGCTCCCTATTTTCATCCTGGCTCATCAATTAAAATTAAAAAAAAAAAAAAAGCTCTTCGTGCCGTCGCCATGGTTTTAACTTAAATCCCAGGACCGGGCCGCTGCGCAAACACAGAGTGACGCACCTATACAAAGAGATGGGAGAGAGAGCGAAATATTTGGTTTTGATTGGAGCTGGAGCTGTACTGGGCTCTGCCGCCACCATTGCTATTTTTAAGCTTCTGCCCAGGTCACTATATAAGTTATCCTAACAAACGCACGCACACATATTAATTCATATTTATTACTGTCTGCCTTTTGTTTCTTCAGAAATTTTTTATGTGCAGATTAAATAGTGTCATCTAGATGTTTGTATGCATTTGTAATTTGGATTAAGTTGGGATTTGAGGTGATTGATTTAGTGAAATTTTTTTTGGATCATTTTTACAGATGGATAAAAAAGCAGTACATTAAAGAAGCAAATGACTTTAACGGTATGTTATTTTGCGGGATTTTACTATGTTCTTTTCCATGTAATAAAATGTGGGTTTTTTTTTTTTTTGTCAAACTCGGAAGACAAGTTCTATGAGAAGTTAATTGCTTGTCATTTGAAGCTTGACTTTTTGTTCTTGGTTTTGCATTCAAAATAAGGTGTTTTCTTACTTATCTCTTGTGGTAGGAATTTAGGTGGAACTTGTATAAAACACTGGTAATTGATGAATTTAATAACCATAGTTGTGAGGTTCCTAATAATATTTGACAGGTGAAGTTTTGAATTGAGAAGGACATTCCGGTTTAATTATCCACATCAAATTTTAGAATAGGCTTTGGAATTTGTTTACAAGTATTTTCCAGAGAATACTAATGTCTTTCAGAGACAAGATTTTTCCGAACACAGAATGCTAATGTCTTTCAGTGACTTTCTGACTCATTCTCTGTGCTTTTGCCTGCATACAGGTTGAAAATCAATAACCGTAACTTAGGTTCTACTCATAAAAACATCGAAGTTCCATGTTATGGTGTTCAACTCCTAGTTTTATAGACAGTCCTTATAGCCATTGGTATTAGTACTCTGCCTTTCTAAATTTGTTTACTTCTTATCAACCTTAAAGTCTAATCTCTTTATAAGTAAAAACTGAAGTTGATAGTTTACTACATGTTGTTTGAAATCACTGCATATATATTGACATAGACATTTGACACCTTTGTTTCTCACATGGTGTTATCTATATTCTCATGGTCGTTATTCATGCTGTCACAAAATTCGGGTTCTTTTCTTTTACTGATCTTAGTAGCATGATTATTAATAGGTAAAGTAGATATGCTTATGAGAAGCCCTAAAATTTTGGAGGATGTGAATCATGGCTTGGCCACTCCCGACCTGCTCACTGATGAAATAGTGTCTGAACAACTCACTAGGTACTTCTTTTCTATTGTCTATTTGTTTCTTTGTGCTGTGCCAGGGGGTTAAATTCAGATGTAAGGATCAGACAGTTCTACATGATATTAGCTAGTCTTGGTGATGTTTGAAAAAAAGCTATGAAATTTTTTGTCTTTACTCAACATGCCATGATATTAAAGTCATTTTTACTTAGTAGGTTTGGTTTAATGTGACATTTGACTTTCTTTGTGTTTTGGAAGATGAGTTGAGGTCCTTGAATATAGTTATTTCCAATGGCCGAATCTATAAAGTAGGTGTCAAACATTAGTCTGCCTTCAATTGTGGGAAGGTTAGACACTCCATTCAACGAGGGTAGGTTCCTACGCATTAATTTTAATTGGGAATAGGTCTTAATTTCTTGTTGCTGTTGAAATATGAGAATAGGCTTTTCATAATTGACTTTTCCAATGGATGTAAAGTTTCACTTGCACTTGTTACTGGACAATTGAATCCCCTCTCTCCCCATCACTACAAGAATTTTATGTCCCGCATACAAAATAAATTTGGAGGGAAGTGTTCTTTTTTGTGGGAAAAAACCTTTCTCGACGAAAATTTTTTATTGGGGTGTTTGTGGGGCAAATATCGTGGGAAAAGGTATAAGACGACAAATGGTGGAAATTTGTGGGCTAAAATCTCTCCATACAAATTTTTTAGAGACAAATACAATTTTTCGTCTAAGTTCTTTCTCGACAAAATTATTCGTCTGCTAAAGTTACTTTGGCCCACGAAACAGGTTTTGTAGGCATAAGACAAAAATTATTTTGTGGACTAAATCATACTTTTTCCTACAAATAAATTTTTGTGGGCTAAGTTCTACTATTTTCTACAAATGATATTTTGTGGGAAAATGTTTTTTGTTGGCTAAGTAAATTATTTTTCCCAACAATGATAGAATTTGTAGAGAGAAATTAAATAATTTTATATAATTTTTTATATTATGTTAATTATTTTTACCTTCTTCAAAATAATATAAAGATGCAAAAAAGACAACAAATTAAATTAAGACCTATTAGTGTCAATCAATATAACATTAAACTCAAAATATTGTACCAAAATACAAATAAAAATCATTCACTAAGCTAAACTTAAAAAGAGTATAAGCTCTATTAATTATAATATATCTTAAAAAAACATAACTCCTTGTTCTCGTAAATTAGATATGCTACATATCCTCACCAAGATTGTTATCTTCATCAAAGCCGTTCTCTTTGCCCTCCAATAGCATCATCTTCTATTAACAATGGCGTAAACGGTGATAGATCGAAACCACGAATTTGTCTACATAGTTGTTGCATAGAATAATGTCAAGCCTACAGTGTAGAATTTTACTAACTCGCCTCCAAGTGTAGTGTAGAGGTACCTTTGTTCGTCCACCAGTAACATATATTTTCTTATGTTCTGGGTCATGAAGTAAAATCTACTAAGTTGAAACCAGGAATATCAGGGAACCATAGAAAAATAGAGGATAAGAGACTGTTCTAAAACAAGTTAGAGAAAGGTGGAGCAGCAACAGAAGTACCTCAAAAGAAAAAATGCATTTCCCAACATGAACATTCTTTGACAATGTCTCCAAGACATGCACTGCATTTTCAGGGTCAATCTTGAGCTCCTGCATTATGGATGCAAAAATCTTATACCGTAAGGCATTACGAAGGAAAATTCACTTAAACAAGTTTATTTTGGTATATTCTATTGAGTCAAAGGGAGCACAAATTTGAATTACTGTCCCATATATGTCAAATCTTTATGCAATATACCACGAGAGAAGCATAAAATATGAAAACAATTACTTATGCAAGAATTCTAGGGAGAAAAAAGAAAGAGAGGGGAATTGAGCAAAGATGAGAAGCGCGTAATTACAGAAATTCATGTGCTTAGGATTAAAGTTAAACAAGACAAGAGGATAATATTGATCAAGTTGGCATACCTAAGTTGGTCTTTCCTAGAATCTGAATGAACAGTAGCATGAAGTGATAAAATCAAAGGAGCCTATTTCAGAATAAATACTCAAATAGTATTCAACTGGTGCCAACAAAAATTCTAGAGTTGCAAGCGACTTGTAAGTTATGACAATTTAAAAGTATAAAGTGAGAAGCAACTGGCAAGTATGGCAAGTATAATTCGAAAGGTTGAAATTTTTCAAATGACACATGCCTGCAGAGGCAAAGAATTTCGATACACACAGAAAAAGAACGTGAATATTGAAAGATGTACTAGAGCAAATAGTGTAAGAACAGTATACGAGAAGAGGCCAAAGGAAATAAATTATGAAACTACTTACCTACTATTTTCCAAGCAAGCCAAGGCAACAATTTGGTGATACAGGTCTTTGGCACTCCAGGAACTCCAATACCAAGGAAAAATTTAGCCAAACCCAAAATTGTCCCCGAGAAACTACATATTTGAAACCAGTGGTTTTAGAAGGTGCCAAGAAAAATAAAGAACAAAAAGAAAAATAACAGCACTAGATGAATAGGTGGCATAGGTTATGTTCAAACATACATTTAAACTTCCCGTCGTGGGTGTTACAAAAGCTGTGAGACCATGGACTACCACTGAAGAAGCTGAAAGAGAACCCTGATGTATGTGTGCATCAACAATTTTTCATTGAAGTAACAAGCCCCGTCATCTAAGACAACTCAGAAAAATTATGTAACTTATAGAAGTACTGTATGTAAGATAGTTTAAATTAAAAGTAACAAGTACATGCTTGAAGCCTAATACTAAAGACGCTAATGTGAAGACCATTAAGGGTATTATTTGACTGAATAATGGAGTCTGAGAACTCTGCATTATTCCGGATATATTTTCCTTGTATATTTGCTACTTCTTGAGTCTCTTATTGTGTGTCACACAGTTAAGAAGAAGGATATATGATTAGGTTCATCCAATTTTGCATTAATAATTCAAAAGTGATTCGGCTAACTGTAATAGTGTCTAAGAATCCTGCATTATTCCAGATTTTTTTCTTATATATTTGCTACTTCTTGAGCCTCTTATTGTAAGCATCACACCGTTAAGAAGTAGGATATATGATTATGGTCACCCAATTTTCCATTATTTCTTCAAAAAGTGATGCAGCTAACTTTGTATGTTGGCTTCACAAAATCAAGGGAAAGTTCAAAATGGGAAATATACCTATCTTACCTGTAGGGACAAAGTAAATACATTTAACACTCTACGGGGATTTGACATAGGTTCATATTTTAACATAAAAAGACATCATAATATCTAAGACCAAAGAAGACTGTAATGTTGAAGTCAAAAGTTAACCTCAGACATACTGGATACTTTGCCTCTATAAGACGTTTTGAAGAATCATCATGAAACTTAATGAAGGTATCACATTAAGAGTAAAAATCAAATTAAGAATGTAAAATGACTACAACAAAAACAATTGCAACACATCGTATTTCTCGATACCATCAAATTGTGATTCAAAAAATCAACACTCGGCCATACATAGTTTTCTAAAAGAATATAAAATTTCCCTGAACAAAATAAAGCACAAAGAACAAAAGATCAAAAATTGAGGAACCGAGAACACAAAAATATAAAAACATATCTGAACAAAAAAGCACAAATAACAGAAAATCCACCATTTATAGCATGTAGAACTATTTAATCAAGAAATCGCAAGTTGCAAAATTTAATCCAAAAAAATTAATCAAGATGAAGGAACAACTGGATACAAATTTCAATTTTAATCACTAAAACCAAAAACAAAATAATAAGTTTCTAACAATAAGACAACTCTACTTTTAATCTCACAATTAAAAATCTTCTATTTTCTTCATAAAATCTTAATTTTATTGGCTAAAATGTGAAAAAAAAAAAAAAAAAAAATTGAAGGGTATGAAGATGAAACTGTGTGAAAGAGACAGCGATGTAGGACTGGTTGACGGTGATCGGCGTGATGGGTTGGTTGGCAGTGGTGGCTATGGCGACTGATTCAGAGATGAGGTGAATTGTGAGAAATCGGGAGAAGAATGAGGCACGAAGAGGGAAGAGAGGGAAAAATTAGGAAGAGGGAAAAATTTTTATGAAGGTTTTGACGTGTTGTTACTTTTTAATTTTATTTATATTATATTATATTTTTATTTATTATAGTTTTCTCTTCAAAATAGATGTGGACGAAAGATACCAAAAAAAAAAAAAGACGGTAATTTTTCATTCTAATTACCCTACGAATTAGTCTTTTTTTTTGTTGGCAAAAGATATGCTTTGCTCGACTAATTTTTTTGTCGAGACAAATGTATATGCTTGTGGATGCAAGTTATCACACTTTTGAAAATTTCAGAACAAACCACGGCCCTACCAAAAAACGGGTTTGTGGGAAAAAGTTAATTTCGCAGACAAATCTCAATTTTTCTGTGGAAATTTTGTAGAAAAAATATATATTTCTTGTAGTACATGCAAAAACGATAGAAAAGAAAGAAGGAAAAGGAACAGACAAATGCTTTGATGTTTGAAACAATTATTTTTCATTAAAATCTCATCTATGATTTAAGATCATGTGATTGATGGATGGATGGATGATTGTCGATTGCCCTTGTAAGCCAACTTCACAATGGCAAATGGTATCATTGAATTTGAGCAACGTACTTTTTGTCATTGCAAGGATAAATCAATGTTTAAAAAGGCGAAAATAGGTATTGAGGCACTTTTCGGCCGTGAGACGAGGTGTAAGTCTCGAGGCAATTTGAGGCGTAAGCCTCATTACGAACAAAAAAATTAGTCAAAAAACTGTAAATTGATATAAAATAGTCTATCTTAACAAGTAAAGAGCAGAACCGCAACTGAAATTTCTTAAGTATACTATCAAAAACATGATCTGCTTGTTGACAAATTTTACTCCTTTTGCACTGAATTGTAAGAAGGCCCAAATCTTTTGATATTATATGTTATATACTTATATTATTGGATCCAAATTAATTAACTAAAAACCCAATTGAAAATTAATTAAAATTCCAACAGAAAATTTAATTAAAAGCCCAACTGTTTAAGTTAGAAAAATGGGTCCAATTAACTAAAAGCCCAACTGAAAATTAAGTTAGATGTGAGGCGTACACCTCACGCTTTTGAGGCGCTATTGCGTGAGGCGTATGCCTCACATAGAGAGGCGCAAGGAGCTTAAAAAAGTACTTAAATCCACGCCTTGATGCGCCTCAAGGTGAGGTGTGCCTCACCAGCACCTTTTCAAACCATGGGATAAATAGTATGGTGACATGTATATGAGAACGAGGACTTCATTGCTGATGCTTTGTGTAAGGTTTTATTTAACCCGAAATGCTTTTGTTTACCTTCTTGTCTTTCATCAGGAATATTCAATTCTTTGGACTCGAACACCAAAAAAAAGTGACTTCATCCTATGTTGTGATCATTGGTCTTGGAGGAGTTGGGAGTCATGCTGCATCTATGCTTTTGAGATCAGGGGTAGGCAGGCTTCTTCTTGTGGATTTTGATCAGGTACTTTTTCTTTGTGAAATTTCTCCTGATTGCTTGTCATGCTTTTTAGATTCTAGACCACCCCTTAGTCTTCCATTCTACTCTCTTTTGTTCATTTTGTGATTTATCCAACGTATTCATAAGGAATATGTGAGCAGTTAGGGAAAACTGGCAGTTTGGCACATCTTAGAACCTTATTTGGAGAATTTTCATTATCCAATAATTTGTAATACAATTGAAATCAGTCTGGTCTGCTATGAGTGTGTACGAGGGAACGCTGTCTTAGAAATTGGACATGTTTCATTGTTTCTGTAATGATTTAAAACATTTCAGGCAATAAAATGATCCGATTACCAAAAAGAGAAGAGGAATAGCTTCCCTAGCTGCATATCTGTTTATTTTACTTATGTTCCTGTTTCACTCCTTAAAGTTTGATATTTCATCTTAAAAGAATATAATCGTATGACGACTTCCTATTCTGCACCTTTCTCGGTTTAACGACGGTTATACTTTACACATACCTGCTTGTGGCATAGAAGAGTTGGTGAATAACGGTTTTGTTTCAATGTGTGGTTTTATGTGTACTTGAAGCTAAAACGTGAAATTTATGATTATATATGTTCAATCCAGCAAACTATAAGGATGGTCTCGCTCTTCTTATCAACTGAAGAAGGGATTGATGATTTATTTTGTGGGTGATATTGAGGACATAATACACTTGTGCCCCTTCTACTGGCTTAAACTTTGAGATGAGTTGGTTCGACGTGGTACTAGAGCTTGTAGGAAGTCCCGAATTCAAGTCTTACAGTCATTCATTTATAAAAATCCCACATGTGTTGGGCCTTTGATTGAAAAAAAAAAAAGAGAGAATATGGGGGTGTGTTGAAGACATAATTTGAATAAATAAGTTTTAACCCCTTCCAACAATTTAAACTTTTAAGTGAGGTGGTTGAACACAAGAAAATCTTAATTTTGATAACCTCGTTAATTTTCTATTAGATTTTTTAACTAGCAGCTTTCCGTTTTTCGCACTTTATTATCTAGCAGAGGTATCGACAACTCAATTCAGTGCTTGTTTGAAAAGTAAATATAGTAAATTTTGAAAGAAGTTGATGAAATGTGTGATTGAAAAGTTGATAAAAGTTGTGGGTCCCATAAAATATGAGTTTAAAATGAGTTTGAGAAAAAAAGAGTTTAAAATAACTTGTCCAAACATGCTCTCAGGTAGCATAATGATGCCCCTTTGCTTCTTTAAGTTTATCCTCTCTTCAAAGAGGTATAAAATTATTATATTGGAGTGAAAGATAACTTTTAGGCAGACCTTTTGAATGTGATTCAGCTGGTGTGCAAATAAATTTTTTAAATTAGACCTTTTGACCTCTGCTGTAGCTCCTACTTAAGAGGCAGTTCCTTAGTAAAACCATCATGCATCAGCAATTCTGGATGCCAAATGAGACGCAGTTCAAATTAGCTCATGTTAAGGAGTCTTGATTTGCTTAAAAAATTTCAATGCTTTCAGTTGTTATCTCCATCATTCTTCAAGGATTGGTAATCATTAAGTGATTGGTTCTGAAGGTCTCTGTTTCATCATTAAATAGACATGCTGTTGCAACAAGAGATGATGTTGGCACCCCCAAAGCCCTTTGCCTCAAGAAGCATTTCATATCAATTTTCCCAGAGTGTCGTGTAGATGCAAAAGTGCTGTTATATGATTCATCATCTGAAGAAGAAATTCTTTCTGGGGATCCTGATTTTGTCCTGGATTGCATTGATAATATTGATACAAAGGTAGCTCTCTACACATTTCTTGTCTTTCTTTACTTCTGTTACACTTTTATTTAAAATATTGAAGCGTTTATTCACGATCAATATATTGAAACTCCTGTTATGTTGCTACAGGATCTTCATTATTGGATTCTGTAGGTTGCGCCATTTAGGTAGAATGTACCTCAGTATACATGTGATGAATATATTATAATAGGTGTAAGTGACAGCACTACTTGCACGGGTGATATGTTCGTGTCTTTGACTCTGTAGTCAGTTCAATTCTTATATGTCATTTCTATGCTTGATGGGTGATCCTCATTTATTGAACCTGCTATACTGTACATGAACTTGTGTTCATGGAATTTTATTCTCAGTTTGTAAGTATAAAAAAATCTTAATTAATAACTGTCATGCAACAAGTATATACAACCAGTTGAAATTATTTATGCGAGAAATATAGGAATTGCGTAAATCATGTAGTCTACTATTTGCTTTAATAAAATTTTACTCTTGCACTGGTTTTTGCTGTACCTAAGTGAATGTCATTGTTCCTGAAATTAATTATCACTTGTCTGAATGAATATGATTTGTCGTGTGTGTGTTGCTTTTAAATGTCTGAAGTTGTTTGGTTCTGTCATGTACAATAGGTGGCACTTCTTGCTGCATGCGTACGAAGGGGTCTGAAAGTTTTATCTGCAACAGGAGCTGGGGCAAGAGCTGATCCAACAAGAATCCGTGTAGCCGACTTGAGAGAATCAATCAATGATCCATTATCTCGCTCAGTAATGCTTTTAACTTGTGGATTTTATATTCATATTCTAGAGTATTTCTTATATTGGATTGGCCCGGATCTTCTTTAAACATGTTGCACTTGGAACTTTTAATAGTGAACATCTTGGTTTCTCATCAGTTCCAACAACACACTTTTGTTGAGAAATGATCACTAAAGTTGAATTTCAATGCATTTGGCACAGCACAAAATATCCTTGGACCAAAAAGCAGATAAAGATAAAAATATAATAATCTCGTGTCGGTTAATGCTATTTTTGGCTGAAACAAGATCTTACATATGATTAAACTGGATTAAAGTTAAATTTCTCGCTTTGCTTTCTAAGAGTTTGAGAAATAGTGGCAAGCAAATACATGCCTTTCTTCATGAACTGGATCGTCTCATCATGAAATGCTAATTTATGTGAAAATCACTGTCACTTTATGCGTCAACTGACGTAATTTGATTGTTTGAGACAGTTATTTTCTCAAATCAGATTGATAATGATATTTAATTAGTTTCTGAAATTACAGATGTTATATACAATGAACTGGTGTACATAGTATTTTCCTTGGTTTGCTATGGCTAATTTTGACACTTGATATCAATGATTATGGCTTCATAAAATGGTGAGATGAAATAAAATGGTGAGATGAAATTTTGCTTTTACACTGAAAATAATCTTGTCATGAGGACATAGGGGGAAAGCAAACAAGAAGCAAAATGTACTGAACATGAAATTAGAAACAAAGGAAACCTCGGACCTAAAGAAGGAAAAAGAAAAGGGGAATACCCACTCTGTAGAGGTTCTTGGGTCTTCAATGGGCTAAATTTTGACACCTGAGCATTAATGAGTAAAGCTTCATTATGCAAAGCTGAGATTGAAGTTCGGCTCTACATCAATAACATTCGATTAAGGAATTGAAGAAAGGCAGTCAAGATGGAGGAAATTACTGAACCCCCCAAAATAGAAAAGCCTGGAGGTATCTAGCTAGTCCAACACATCAGGGTTCTTCTGAGAAGCCATAGTGATAGATATCATGAATAGCAAAAATTTTGTCCAACTCAAATTGTAAATTCTCATCTTATTCCGTGGTGTACTTCTAACAAATAACCCTGTCATCAAGATTATACTAAAAGCAGATGCAACGTGGATATTGCATTTCATGATTTTGCACCTTCACGCGACTTGATACCTAGTTTCTGGTTCTTGAGGCTAGGACAAGTTTCCTGCGCTCCCACAAAATCCTAATGTCATTGTTTATTTTTTTTTCTTTTGCAAATCTCCTTTTTTAATCATATGATCTTAATTGCTGTCTATTTCCTTGATTATTTAGTCATAGAATTGGCACATACAATTCTAAAGCTGACTCTTGCTGGAACGTATTTAGCATGTGACATAAAATTGCTTATAATGTTACTCAGCTGGCCAGATGGAGCTCTTATAAACTTTAGTTAGCAGGTCAGACACCGTTTAAGGAGAGACTACGGAATTGAAGGTGGCATTCCTGTAGTATTTTCATTAGAGAAACCCAAGGCGAAGTTGCTTCCATTTAAAGGACCAAGTGGAGAAGAAGAAAATCCTTCAGATTATCAAGTAAGCACATTGTGTTTTCTGTTGAAAAAATTAGGTTTTTTTTTTTTAATAGATAGTTGTAAACTTGTAATTGGTGATAAGTTTTGTATATTTTATTAGCAACAACAGCATATTACTCGTACAAAGGGATTGATTTTACACAGTTTTTATGGATATGAAAACTTTCTGTTTTCCTATTTTAGCATCAACACCTTTTGGCTTCAGCTTGTTGCATTCTCATCTTCTAAATTAGAAGAAGGTTTAACAAATTTATTGAAATTGGTTGTCAGATAGTGCCAGGGTTTCGGGTTCGTATTATTCCAGTTTTAGGAACCATACCTGCAATTTTTGGGCAAGTAATGGCTTCCTACATTGTGACCCAACTGGCTGGAGTACAAGTACATATGGAGCCAGTGGTGAATTTTGATATGGATCATTATCACGTGCTCCATCAGCGCCTTATTGAGCACGAAGAGTTACTATACGGTACAGCCATGCAAGTTCAGGTACCCAATTTTGCAAATTCTTACCAAATTTACTACATCACTTCTATTCAGACATATGAGGGAGGACTAAGAAGATTCTTAAATTTGATTAGGCTGTTGTATTCTTTTGTTTGCACTGCAATGATCTTTTCTCATATTTATTAGAAAAAAAAGGGTCATAAGAGTGAAGCCGAAGCTAAAGTTGAAGCTATCGAAATGAAAACAAAGTTAATTCAGCATCCAAAATGTTCAAGGTTCTTTTTAAATTAATTGGAACAGGAGATATAGAGTTAGATAGCAAAGGGGGAATTGACATATGACAGGATCCTAGAACCCAATCATACCAAGATGTTCCTAGCACCACTACCAAAAGCTTAACTTATCCACTGGTGATGTCATAGCTAATACTGGGAATATCTAGCACTGAAGTTTTTCTCAGCTGCCACAAGCTATGTGACTTGCCACCTAGTTATTGGGTTGAAGATTCAGTTGCTCTCTCTGTTTTTTATTGAACTTATCATATTCCATGTGATATTTTGAGTGCATTTGTTTCTATGTAGTACCTTGAATAATTGTTTAAACTCTGACAGTGGGATTCAGATTGGGTCGGCAAAGGGTCCAGTTTTATCTGCTCATCAGGGTTTCCATCTGAATCTTTTTGGGAGGTGCTGTAGCTTGTGTAAAGGGAAAAAGAAAGAAAGATAACCACGTGCGATTGGATTGATTAGTTGGGATTCAGTGGAGGATAGTGTTTTTTTGTCCTTAATAAACTGTTCAGATACAATTTCCAAAGGTGTTGTATGGATTCCTGATATTGATGTGATCACTCATATTTATTAAAGAATAAGGATGCTAGGCTACAGTTAAGGTGGAAAAGAAGGATGAGGGGGAATTTTGGATGAAAAGTTGGGAAAGGATAAAAATTGGAGTGGAAACGTAATCCACTTTTCTGTCCAGTAACAATTGACAAATTTAACCCCTTGCTGATTAAAAGAATATCTAAAATTTGTTTGTGTCTTATTTTCTCTTCTTTCTACCAAATGAGAGGAGAAGTATCTTTCCATTCACAAGAGATGGAAAATTTAAAGCCATTCCCGTTTATTTTCCACCCACCTAATTGACCAGACATGGCCTAAACTTTATTGTCCATCAGGTAATTTATCTAAAAAGATAACTAGGGATTAAATTAACTTAATGACTTTTAATACTTTTTGAAGATTCAGCAACCTTAACTCGAGTAATGTGTTATAGGATGAGCAGTTGCTTCACTGGAACATTTGTGCGAATCGTGTATTGTTGAAGATGTGATTGTTGTATGTGACTTGTTTTATAACTAACTCTTCTAGGTGGACGTCCAAGAAGTCATGTACATAGCCAAAGAGTTGTGGCATGGACGAAGTGCAAGAGATCAATCACCTAAAGATGTTGGACGTGGAATGTGGCGTTCTGTCAATGAGTTAATGCTTGTGAGGTACGAATGTTTGTGAACTAAAAAGTTACTTGTTATTACATCCTGCCAGGCATATGCTTGTGAGGCACGTAGGTTTATATTGATTATATTTAAATTATGAAAAGACAAATGGAAGGGAAAGTTAGACTATGTGATATTATATTACTTTTCGACGTCTCTATTTAAAGAAATCTTCCTGTCCTGAATCTGAAACTAAGGTTGTGAGCTTTTAGTTTATAGCTTCCTCCCTTCTACAATCCAGAACCAATGAGCTGACATTCATTAATTTATTAACCTAGTTTTAGATACTATGTATTAGTGATTTCCACGTATTATAATGGCATTATCTCCCTGCAGACTTATCAATGCTTAATTGTCTTCTCTCTTGCTTGTCTTCATTGGTATATGCATTTGACCGCAGTCATCTCATGAACATATGCCATGCCTATAAATGTTTCTTTGAGAAGCAACTTATCACGCTGTTATCTTGGAATGCAACATCTTGCTTATGCTGACGCAATAAGCCATGATCAAACCTTTTGGTTTCTATGTCTTTCTCAGATGGACAATTTGTTGTACATGTGTTATATTTTTTTCATACATTTTTTGCAATTCATTTCGGTATATGCATATTTAACCCATAAGAAGATAAAAAGTTTTGAAAAAAATCATTTACAAGATGGAAATTAAGCTTTTCGCATGTTATCAAGCATATTCTTGGAAATTAATGCATCACAATTTCTTAGATTGACTTAAGACCATATGAAGTTTACCTTCTGTCTTGTCAATTTGTATGATGAACTTGACGTTTGCACATCTTTTTGGCAGATTTCTGTTTTTATTCTTTACATTTAACAGGTCTTACTAATAAATTTATTATGTGAAATGTAGAGTCAAAAAATTCGAATTTCTGGCATTTAAGCTTTAAAACCTTGTAGCAAGACAAAAATGGTTGACTTGGTGTATGGTTGCAATATTTTGCTGGAACGTCTTTGAACTTTTGCTGTACTGCCTTTTCTTTTCGTTTGATGCAAATAATTCAGATCAAACTTAAACTCTTTTCAGCTAAATTGTGCGGAATTTAAAATACATATAAAAGGTTAGGTGGTGTTCTCTTTGCGTTTAAGTTTTGAATTCATTTTGTGTTTTGTGTTTTGAGCGTTTGTTTTGAGATTTTTGAAAATATGTTATTTTTGGTGTTTTCGAAAATTGTTTCTAAAAACAGAAAACTAGAAAACGCGTTTACTTGAAATTTTTTAGAAATTTGGACTTACTTGGAATTAAAAACAATTAAAAATAATTATTGTTGGAATTAAAAACAATTAAAAAAATTAATTATTTGGAATTAAAAACAATTATTGTTGAACTTAAAAACATTTAAAAACAATGAAAAAATTGGAATTATTTGGAATTAAAAATAATTATTAATTAAAAACAATTATATTTGGAAATAAAAACAATTAAAAAGGAGCCGCACATGCTGGGAATTGAACCACTGACCACCAATTGCAAAATCACACGTGTGGCCATTTTGGAAAGGATACGCATTTTGTAAAGAAAATGGTTAAATCATCATTGTTTTGCCCAGCGTAAAATGAAAAAAAAAAAAAAAAAAAAAAAAAACCGGAAGATTGACTCGAAACACGGACCTCCAACACCAAAACGCGCATTTTGGCCGTTTTGGAAAAGTCCATGTTTTGTAAAGAAAACGCCCAAAACAATGAAATTGTCGTTTTCCATTTCCTTTGAAATTTTTTTGGGTGTTTTGAAAAATGCATTTTCGGAATGGCAAAGAAACATATTTTGACTATTTTCAAAAACACAAAATGGAAAACAGGTTAAAAACACCAAAGAGAACATGGTCTTAATTTTTATACTTTTAACTGAACATATATTACTTAATTATTATGTTTCCCTCTGACTTCTATCTCATGTTCACTATACTGGTGGTAGTATCACTTGTATTTTAATGTATATTGGTAAAGTAGGCATCTCTTTACAGATTAAATGATATCGTGTGTGTTATCACCTTCTACTCATCTTTCTAAATCCATGGTATCATTTCAGATGGGATCGCATGAAACCAGCTTCTGTGTCAAATTTAGTTCTTCTGAAATTCAAAGAGGTAAGCATTAGACTGGAAATTTAATTTGTTAAATGTAAGAAGTTCTATTACAAAGTTGCACGTGACATTATCTACAAAAGAATAATGTTGGCCTCAAAGAGGAAAAGAAGAGGAATGTTTATGCATTATATTTCTTTTTGGCGCAAAACAAAGAGATGCTGTATAGACCATCTCAACAGAAGTGAATAAATGTATTGGGTACAAATGAATATATTCATGAATCTCTAAGGTTTGAACTGGTGGGTTGACGATATATATTTAACTTAAAACCTAATAAATGGGCCTGAATTTACAATAACGACTAGGATTCAAAACCTTACTCTGTCAATTATCTATGTGACTCATTTAAAAATGTGTGTATACATGTACACATAAACTTATCCATTCTTATAGGCAGTGCTAGAGACTTTTTTGTCTAAAAGCAATGTGTTTGTTATTGAGTATTACACCACAAATTACAAGAAAAAGACGCTTATTCTGGATAAACTTGGGAACAGCTAAGTGAATCCTTTTCTGTAATTACATTCAATCTGGAAATACTACTGGTGGAATTTCCAAAGAAACCAAATCTTTTGCAACTACCTCAGGTTGTGTTAATTTTGCTCCATCTTCCTCTCAAGTGGCATAAGTCCTTCCAGACATGAATTTTGGAGATTTGAAAACATTTAGTGTTTGTTTGGTAGAGTTTAAAAGAAGTTTTTTTTGGATATTTTAAAAAAAATTGGAGAAATGTGTGATTGAAAAGTTGATAAAATTTGTGGGTCCCATGAAATATGTTGTTGAAAATGAGTTTGTGGAAAAAGAGTTTAAAATAAACCTGACCAAACATGCTCTTAATTTGGAACGGGATGCATCTTTTGTAGTTCAATGCGAATGGGAATTGTTACTTTTAGAGTATCAAATATGGTAGCAGCAACTGTAAATATATTACATTTCTATCGTACTGATAGGTGCAATGACTGTTTGAAGCCCTCTGATACGGATAAATATGAATGTTCAATAATCTGTTTACGAATCTCAGCAGTTCACTTTGAAGTTTTAGCTGCTACTTCTATGTATTATAGTGAGAAAAATTATTAAAACAATCCTGAAGAATTTTGATATTATTTTGCAGGCTGATGAACACGAGTCGAGGTCTCTTGAAGATATAAAGGAAAACGAACCAGAATTTTTCTTCAGGGTAACATCCGTGCTGAAACAAGCTGAACTGGATTTTGGTTTGTGATTTTCCCACACTTCGAAATGCCTGTATTTTTTTGCAACTCAAAGCTTTTTTGAACCCCTTACTTTGACTTGCGGGGAGTGAGGCGTGCTCCAATCAATGCAAGTTTAAAATTACAAGACAATTCAATTGAAGTGCAGAATTCTCAGGATGAATAATGTTTTGATGAGGCTTGCTGCTACTTCGACACTTCCAGAGTTAGAAGCAGGTGGCAACTATAAGAATAGCTCGATTCATTCTTCTGTACTTCAGAAAGCATCATATCTTTTTAGTAATATTAATATCCTTCTTTAATCTAGTATGTAGAACAAAAGTATTGAGATCTTAGGTTTTAGAGATGTCATACTTACGAACAAGATGAAGGGACTGTCATTTTGGTTTAATCACAATGACACATAATTTGTCCTACTTTATTATCTCAAACATACAACTATACAAGGAATTTTTATCCTACCTTCTAAAGTTGTGTTAATTTTTACAATTTAATTGAGGGAACTTTTGCGAGCAAGTAAAGTTCAGGGACAAACTAGATATTTAACCCTTTTATTAATACGAGTATAACTGAAGAAGAGGATGGTTGTAACTGACAAAAGCAAAGTCCAAAAGGCATTTGAAGTTAAGCCCGCATGAATTGTTTATGTAAGATTAAGAACAAGAATTATATTTGTTGCGATGCTAGTGTTGGAGATGTGGGCGTCTCAAGCCATTGCTCGCTCATTGCAAGATGCATCAATGGTTGAAAGGCACGAGCAATGGATTGCACAGTATGGTATGGACGCATGTATAAGGATAATGCAGAGAAGGCAATGCGATACAAAATATTCGAGGAGAATGTGGAGTACATAGAGACTTTTAACAAAGCAGGGACTCGGCCTTATAAGCTTAGCATCAACCAATTTGCTGATTTGACAAGCCAGGAGTTTCAGTCATCCCGTAATGGATACAGAATGTCCTCTTACCAAAAGTTACCTAAAGCGTCGTCATTTAGGTATTAAAATGTGACTGCAGTTCTCTCGAGCATGGACAGGAGAAAGAAGGGAGCTGTTACTGGTGTCAAGGACCGAGGCCAATGTGGTGAGTGAAATAAAGCATCTATAACTCAAGACTTTTCTATTTTCATTTTATAGATCTTCATATGTAGTTTTCTTCAAACACTGAATCATCGGAAAAATGAAAATATAGGATGTTGCTGGGCATTCTCAGCTGTTGCAGCTATGGAAGGAATCAATTAACTCTCAATGGGAAAATTGATTTCATTATCTGAACAAGAACTAGTGGATTGTGATACAACAGAAGATATGGTCTGAAACGGAGGTCTCATGGATAATGCGTTTGAGTTCATCATTGAGAACCATGGCCTTACAACTGAATCTAATTGCCCCTACATGGGAACAGATGATAAGTGTAACAGCCAAAAGAAAGCTTCCCATGCTGCCAAGATTACAGGATACGAGGATGTTCCAGCCAATAGGAGTCAGCTGAAAGGTGTGGCTAAAAAACCAGTATCTGTTGCCATTGATGCTAGTGGATCGGATTTCCAATTCTATTCGAGTGGAGTCTTCACCGGAGAATACGAACCGATTTAGACCATGGTGTTACAACAGTTGGTTATGGGACAACTAGTGAAGGTACTAAGTATTGGTTAATTAAGAATTCATGGGGAACAAGCTGGTGTGAGAATGGCTACATTAGAATGCTTGATACCGAGGAAGGCCTCTGTGGCATTGCCATGCAAGCTTCTTATCCAACTGCTTAAAACATCAAATGCGTGTTTGGTTAGCAATACTGGTGTAAAGTTTAACTAAAACACAGCAAATGATAAGAAGCCTCAATGCTTTTCATACTTGACGTGTATTATATTTATAGTAGGATGAATCTTATCCTTCTGATACAAATTGCAAATATTGAGTTCAAAATTACAAGACACGGAATAAATTTTCCAATAATATCTCTTCAATTACAACTAAAATATCAGTCAATATCGTCATCATTTTCAACTGATTCTTCAATGTCACTGGTTGATCCTTCAACTAAGTTTGGGTGCACCTCGAACCAAATGAAATGAAAGAGCCGAAGCTAATGAAAAAGACGAACACACAACACCGAATCCCATCAACACCCAATGCCTTGCGATTTTGTTATCAGAAATGGAGAAAACGATGTCGCTAGGTTAATTTCTTCTTTCTACCTTTTCTTTTGTTTTTTAAAAACCTCAAGGCGTGTCGACCATATATCCATGGCGTGTCAGCCAGTGTCCGACTGTATAATAAAATAAAAAATAAAAAAAAATTGGACCCGTCATGTGGCGCATCCGAAGTCAGTGTCCAACAGCGTCAAAGGCATTTCGGTGCTTCCTCGGCCCCGTGCTTAGATATATATTATGGTATCCGAACAAGATAATAATTTGAACCTTTGTTCATGTTGGATGTGATCAAAATTTAATGTTGGTAGTTAGAAAATAAAATAGTTGACACAATTATATAGAAAATAATTACTCTCATGGCCTCTATATAAACACACATGATATACATGGTGTGCACGTGCAACATAGATATCCCACAAACACTATCAATTTTTGCAATTGAATGCTAGACATCTTTGTGCCCACACGCTCGTATCCATGCAATTTTGGCCTGAAGCGCCACGATGGCAACTGGCAAGCAAATGTCAATAGCTATTGAGAAGAAAAAAAGGAGAATGTAAAAATTTAAGTACTAAAAGGCTTGGAAAGACGCAAACATGCTTTTTTGTGCAAGTCCCTTCTCTTGTCATACAATACTAGAGCTTGTAGCCTTTTATATCATCAAATGATGCACTAGAAAATTAAATTAATGTAACTAAAACTGAAGAAGGTGTTACTTCCTCAAAGATAAATTTGCAAAGTGCAGAAAGGAAATTGTGATGCACATGACCTGCACAAAGTAAAGAATTTGCACATCACCTGCACAAAGAATCTGCTCACAATGTCCACACCATTTTGGCTAAAACTCCATCAACTGGACACACCTCTATTTCCAATTTGGCCTTAGCTTCTTTAATAAATTGATGGAGTTTTTTAAATCCTCCCTTTTAGGAGCTTGTAACTTGAGAATATCCTATAACAAAGGGTAACTATAGGACGGGTGTCTTTAGTTATAGTTAAGTGTTTCTCCTAATGTTCAAGTATTCCTGAAACTTTGCCACATGAAGCACAATAATACCTTCTGTTCAGCTGCATCAACTGTCAAAGATCAACAACTATTTCCTTCTCACGTTGGATGGCACATTCAATGTGGCAAGATAAGCTACAATGTTGATCCACACCAGGTTCAGATGTGCATTTCAAGCCGAGGCTTGTATCCATGTAATTTTGACCTTAACCGCCATGATGTCAAGCAACATCAACAACTGCTAAGAAAAAGAAACAAGAGAATGTAAAAACTTGTGTATTAAAAGGATTTAGAGGTTTGAATTTTTTCCATTGTTGGATAGAATAGTAGTAACACACCTTCATGTGGCTCGTGTTAGACCAGGATTGCAAGTACTAAGCACGTAATACTTACTCATCCCATAGCAATTAACAAGAAGGGAGGAGTTAGAAAATTATGTTAGGGGCCGAAATTTTTTTTATAAAAAAAAAAGTCAATTTACGATTTGAATATTAATCTCTTGTTAAAGAAGTCAGTGTATGATTTAAACTTATAGTCACCCATTTAGTACATGTAGATGGTTGCAAATCAGCAAATAGATGCAGAACAATAAAGGTGGGAAAAGCCACCCGTGCGTACCGCCGTAGCTCGTGGTGTTGGAGCAATATAAGCATTAAATAAGAGAGCTACAAATTCACCAGACAATTAATGCCGTGCATAATTTTACTCAATTCTGGTAAGGATTGAAGTAAAAGGTAAATGTTCCACACACACACACACACACTCAAATCTAAGCACAGTATGAGTCACCCCCAAATTGTCAATAAGAGCATTTCCTATACAACAATGTCCAAGTGATGTGGCGAGGAGGTGGAGAGAACAAAACTGATGTGACAGCATTTATTGTAAAAGGGCCGTCTAATTTTAGACATCCTGTTAGACACATTTCATCCATTTTTTCATTAAATTGTGTATATATCTTTCATTTATTATTTCTTCTCTCTCCTCTTACATTCTCTCTCCTCATTTATATTCTCTCTATTGCCACATAGATTTTTTTAGAAGATGTAGCACTATAGATGCTCTAACTATTTCAAAATAAAATTTATACCAGAATTCCCATCCATTTAATATAAGAAAAATGCTTGTTGAACAACAAGTTGGACCAAAAGTTGAATTACTATTGCCAAAATGTTAATTTTGTCATTTGAAAAAACATAAAAGGGAATTTGAATTATGTCTTTTCAAAGAACAAATTTGACATTTTGGCAATGGTGGTCCAACTTGATGTTCAAGTAACATTTTCCTTAATATAAATCTAAGAACAGAATTAGGCATTACAAATTGTCAATAACTATTTCAAAATAAATTTTATACCACAACAGTAGTAATACACTGTCACGTGGCTCGTGTCAGACTCTATGTAATGAGCACGTAACACTTACACATCCCATAGCAGGGAGTAACGTGCTCGCCTGACGATTTTTGAGAGCTCAATATCTTTGTATTAATCTAAAACTTGCATTGAAAAAGAACCCCAATTGAAATAATGCAATAGTTCAGGACTAGCCATGTCCTTGGACAAATGAATGCCTAAAGCGAAGTCACATGTTTAGTAGTGCTTAAATTATAATTTCAGCTTGTCAAATTGGTCAAACATATTTTTTATTCACACATTTTATAGGACCCACAATTTATAACCCACTTTTTATCCATACATTTATCTACAACTTATAATATAAGTACTTAAAAACTAATTACCAAACATAGACTTCTATCATCAATAGAAAAAAATACTACTGTCAAGCATCTTGATGTGATCCAATCAAGCTTTAGAATTTCTGGCATCCGCAGGCCACCTTTCTTGGTACTGCAATAGTGGTTGTTGCTGCTAATTCATTTGTGAATGGCCCATTTTTTGTTGTTGTACAATTCTTAGGCAGGAAAGGATAACCAATTAGGTAAACTTTATACTTGATTTGTGGCTTAAAATTGTGTTGTATATTTTTGTTAAGTTACAAATAGTTATTTTTTTAAAAACATCTTTTCGTGTAGTTATTATGCGTTTGTATGGTGTCCTTTATAAACCAAAAATCTATTTTCCTTGTTTCGACTTCCGCCCATATTTGTTTGTCATCTAACATATTTATTGAAGGCTTCCCAAAACGACAACAATTTTCCTAGAGTTCCTATGTGCGGTCCTTGTTGAAAAGGGACAAAATTGTCATTTTTTTAGCCACCTTTAACATATGTGTGATTACACGTGTGAAAATGCACCAAGCCATAGTAAACACAAAATGGGGGTTTTCTAGTCTAAATTGTATACTAAACAAGCTCTATATCTTTTATGAGATTGACGTTACAAAAAGTCATAGGCCTTTAATACCACGTCTTTTATAAGCTTAAGCTGGGATAAGAATGTCAATCTACGAAAGATTATCAAAAATTAGATTTTTGTTATTAACTTCTCTTTCTATTTCAGACTTTCTCAGTATTGATAGATATTAACTAACATTTTAAGTCTTAGAGCATTGTTCATCGATCAACTAAAGTCACAATGTTCCTCTAAAACAAAACACTATTGTTTGTTACTAAATCCAAATTATAATTAGGTGCATTGCACGTGTTAAGTAAGTGAAGCTTGCGACGTGCATGTTAGATAACACAGTATATACGTGCAACATAGATTCCAATAACCATTGCCAACTTTTTTCAATTGAATTCTTGACATATTTAAGGCCAAACCACTTATATATAGGGATGGCAATGGACCGGACCGAACCGGACCGGACTGGCCTAGCCTGGCCCTTGCCAAGACAGCCTAGCTTGGCCCTTGCCACGGGCCGAGCTCGCCTGTCCAAAAAATGGAGCCTGGACCGGCCCGTGGCTCGTGGGCCACACAGATCGGTCCGCGGTATGCACGTGAATTTTTTTTTTCTTTTTTAGTTTAAAAGGTTAAAAAAAATAATTTATGATCCACAGGCCGAGCCTACCCTTCTTTTTTTCTTCAGCCCGACCTGGGCCTGGGCTTTCACAGGCCCACAGGCGACCCGATCCTTTTGCCATCCCTACTTACATACATGTAATTTTTTTTTTTTTTTTTTTGCAAAGTGCTCACCCCGACCATTGAATGCTCAATATCTTTGTAATAATTTAAAGCTTGAATTGAAAGTAAAAAAAAATCCCAAATGAAAATAATCAATGATTTAGGACTAGCCATGAAAAAATTAAATAAAACATTCTCATCACACATTAAAAATAGATTATATAGATGATCTCTAGTATATTGTCTAAATGTGGACAATGCACTAAATATCTTCTATTTTTTTTTTTTTTATCATGCAAACATTTTTAGGTGATGTAGCACAATTTTTAATGCAATCAATATCCCATTAGAGATGCTCTTAGCCCGATTTGGAGAAAACTACCACTCACGTCCATGTGTTTGGGTGAGCTTAGAAAGTTCAATAAGTAGTTTTAATATGGAAAAATTGTCTAAAAGACACCTGCAAGTGACTTGTTTCAAATTAGGTCAAAACAAATTTCAAAATTGCCGATAAATCATACTTTTCATCAAATTTTCATATTCATCCCAAAATGATCCTTGTGATCCATATTTCCCACACACCGCCGCAGCCACCACTACTCTCACCACCGCCATTGCCGTTGCCGACGTTGTGGTTGTGGCATATAGGCATTGAACGCATAGTAATGCTGTGGTTGTTGTTGGCAATTTGTGCTTAAATTGCCAATAATCTTGATCCCAATTTCATTTGTATTTTTATTTTGAATTTGCATTGTTGATTGTTGTTGTAAAGCACTTGAAATTTTTGATTATATGTAATATATTACCAAATTCTGTAGTAAAGTGACCGGAAAAAATCTTGGGCTTTTCATATATTTCTTCAAGAACAATATTGCAAAAAAAGCTGAGATCTTGCAAAGTTTTGATTTCTTGTATTAAATTAGAAAAATTGCAGACTTTTGAGATTTGTGGCAGAAAAAGAAAATGCGAAATTAACGAATTAAAGTGTATAGTTTTTTTCCTGTTGTTATAAAGGAAGAGAAATGCTTTCCTTTTCATTTCTAGCATAAGTTGCATTCATTCTTTCTTCGCTATACATCTATGTTTCAACAATCGCTGTTGCCGCCGCCGCCGAGTGAATAGAACATTCCGAGATCTTATTCAGTTATGAATCCATCATATCAGAATTTGGCTTGGCATCAAAATTTTCTTTCTTGATGATGGACTGAACTTAGAGGCTACAGAAATCGTTGGAGACATTTAATTCTTTGAATGCCTTCTTGTATTCGTATTTGGCTGACTAGTTAGCAGTTTGATTCTTGTTATGTGTTGTTGTGTTCCTATTGTCAACTTATATATACCAAGGTGCTATCAACTTCTATGTACCAATGTGCTGCAATTGCTTTAGTTTTTAATAATTTAACTGTGGATACCTGGTAACGTAGGTTGCTGAGAAAGTTGTGAAAGGAGAATTGGATTCTGGTTTTGCTATTGTCCGATATCCAGGACAACATGCAAAATCTAGTAATAAGCTGAAACTTAATCGATTTCTTGTTAAGTGCAATAATCTGTAGATCAAATATTGATCTGGAGTTATTTCAGTGCTGGAGTGTCTATATGAATGATTTGTTTGATGAATTTCTATAGAGATGATATTGTATTATAGTAAATAATATCATAAGAAAACAGTATCATAGAATATAGTATTATTATATTAGTTGTTGCCATGATTTGCAGTTTGATATTATATTATAGAAAAGTTTGATATTGTATTATAGAATAGCAGTTTGATACTGTATTAAGTTGGCCATTAGATTATTTATTTGTGTTGTTAATTAGTTATGTGTGTTGTTTGATACTGTATTATATAAAACAATATCACAACAGAAATGAGCATAAAATTCGTATACATGCTCAGAATTTTTATTATAATATGTTTTCGGAATGGTCTCAACGAGACGGTCAAAATCAGTCGCTTTGCCACTGCATACAATGGATTTTACCTGTTTGAAGTCGTCTCTTTAGTTTAAAATGGCAATCTTTAATTTTTCTTGTTAAAACAGTATCATACATCCTCTAAAACAGTATCACAGATAAATGTATCTTAATATATTAGTATCATACATGAAAATATCTTAATAAAACAATACCATATGTTGAAATATTATCTTAATAAAACAGTATTAAAGATAAAAGTAGAATATAAGTTTACAAATGTACATTATCTAAATAAAAACAATATTAAATATAAAACAGTATCATGGATTAAACAATATCAAAGTGTACACTAATACACATTACCTAAATAAAATAGTATCATGAATTAAAATAGTGATAAGTGCGGATTTAGCACTTATTTTAACCTTTAAAAATAGATAATTGTGAGTTCTTTTGAGTTGTTTATCACTTATTTTTGTTCTTTTGTTTATTTATGTAAAAACCCGAGTTTGGATGGTGATTGGAAGAAATCCACGCGAAAAATAAGCAAAAAGGAATAAATTTGTGCAAATCAAGAATCTCGGGGACCAAAAGATAACTATGTTTAAAGATGGAGGACCAATGTTGCAATTTATGGAGGACCTATATGAAAGACAACCAAAACTTCAAGGACTAAAGTCAACATCTCAGATAGTTCAGGGACTGAAAGTGCAATTAATCAAAAGTCAAAATCAATTACATTGTAATTTGGCCCATGCAATCACTGCGCGATCGCGGCCTGTCAATTTTTTTGGCAGAAAGGTTTTGGCTTCTACCATGCGATCGCATGGTTCATTTTTCTGATTCTCCGCAATTTTTGTTCAGCTTTTCAAGGGCTTTTTGGTAATTTCACCATTCACGATTTCTAGGGTTAAAGGGCCGTTTTGTCTGCATTTTTTGGGCATTTCTCTCATTTTTCACTCTCACATAGAAAACTCTCCAAAAAGAAGAAGGTTAGGGTTCTTGAAAAACTCCATGGAAATGGGTTTTTCTTGATTTTTTGTACATCATTATGTGTATTTTGTAAATAGAGGAAGATGAATGGAGGTTTATAGTGGGCAAATGAAAACAACCATGGGCTCAAGCTAAATCTTGCATTTCTCTTGACTTTATCAAACTCGGTGATGTATTTTGTATCTATTTTACATTTTGTCCTTGTGAATATTATGGGCTAATTTTATTTACTAGGAATGAGATGAATACATTTATGAAGCTTTAAAGTGCATTGTTCTTGTTATTGATTCCTTATGCTTAGTTTTTATGGTTGTTGATTATTGGGTTTTATTGTGTATTGAGATGATTGATCACCATTGAAATGCTTTTGTGACTTAGTTGCTACCGGGAGGTTGAAATTAGGTTTAGCACATTTAATTAACAACACAAGGCTTATGGAATGTAGGAATACTCTTTCATACTTTGTGCAATCAATTTTGAATGTTCTTGAGTTTTAATGCAATTTTACATATACGTTCTCTCGGTAGGAATGCTTGGGAGTCTTTTGTAAAATTAGGTTTGGCTTTACTCGGGAGAGATTGCTAGACATTTTAGGAGCATGAATTGCCATATTAACTTCATTTTGGAATTGATAATGGAAAATGAAACTTTAAAGTGGAATAGTTGGTGAAGTCGAATTCCTAGTATTTTCTTCTAGTTGATTTTATTTCCTACAAATTTCTTTTTTAATATTTTTCTTATTAGTTTATTTTTCATCATCTTTGAATTCTTAGTTTAATCATCAAAACAAAATGTTTTATTGTGTGTTTAAAATAGGGCTAGATTGATTAGGATGTTAATAAAATTATCTATCCTCATGGGTTCGACACTCTCTCATCATTTTATTACTTGAACGCGACTCGTGCACTTGCGGTACATTTTTTAGCGAACAAATAGTATCATAGACAAAACTAAGTTATTAAAATCTTGTCATAATTAAACAGTATAAAAGATAAAACTAAGAGATTGAAACAGTATCATATGTTAAAACTTTGTCATAATATTTCACTATCATTAGAAACAAGAAAAAAATTCGACAAATAGAAACAACATTATAGATCGAAAGAGTATCAAACATTTTGCATTATACTCTTAGACAACCTTCTCATAATTAAACAGTATCAAATATAAAACTAAGAGATTAAAACAGTATCATAGGTTGAAATTTTTTATAATATTTCAGTATCATTAGAAACATGGAAAAAATTCGACAAATAGAAATAGTATCATAGATCGAAAGAGTATCAATCATTTTGCAATCATAGATTGAAACATTATCATAATAAATCAATATCAAAGATAAAAGTATAGTGTAAGTGTATCATAGCACATAGTCTATATAAAATAGTATCATAAATAAAACAGTATTATAATAAAACAGTATCACGACAAAACAATATTACGACAAAACAGTATTACAATTAGCATTTTTTTACAATTAAGGATATGTTGGTCTTTTAGCTCTAAAATGTGACTTTAATTGAATTAAGTTTTGACCATATGACTCTAGAGTCCATAAGTGCCAAAACAGTGACCAAACTTGAATTTACCCTTTTAATATAAATAAATATCTCTATCAGTTAAAATTAGAAATAATTAACCTTCAAAAAATTTAAAAATAACTATTTTTACATAAAAATTAAGTAAATGTAAATTCCTCAAACAAGAGTTTCATACATGGATCAAGTTCCTAGGGATGAGGGACAAATAAAATTAATTTTTTTTTTTATCGAAGAAAAAAAATTAATTTTTCCTCTTCTTGATCTTTGCCAAGCATACATAGATGAGTAAAAAAAATGAGAATTTACGGGAGGTCTAGTTCATTAGTAAAAAATTGGACCAACTAACTAGTTTTTCCGAGTAAAAAGTCAAAATTTAATTTCTTCTTCGCAAAATTGAGGCAAATAGATACTTTACCACATTTGATTATTATATTGGGGAAGAATTGTTAAATAGTCAAAAAGTACCATATGTTACACAGTCACGTATGTAATTTGTCCATTGATATTCATTAAATTGACTAATAAAAAACTTATTTTAACTAGTATATCGTTTTCTAGCGGTGGGATTCGACCGTATATTCTATTATGATAATGAATTGAGACGATGAATAGATTTTGAAAATGATCGATTGAAGAAGATAGATTGAGGAGGTAAGCAAATTTTAAAAACGGATGAAAATGGATTAAAGAGGTGTGGTAAATTTTAGAGGAGATGATTTTGGTGAAATTAAAAACGTAGTGACATACAGATGTTTAATTACTTTTTGGAGAAAATTTCATACGATGCTGATAAATAGCAAAATATTAGTTAGTTCTAATAATCCAATTAAAACAAAATGAATAACAAAGAACTAACAAAAATTAATTGGATGACTCAAATTCAGTGATCAAATTAAAGGAAAACGAATAGCGATGAACGGTTAGTAAGTTTAACCCAACAAAAATGACTTGTAATTACTAATTATCATTAGTATTATTTTTATTTTTAAGCTACGAATAGCGGAATAGTCTTCGGAAGTTGAGATAGCTTGTAAAACATGGCCTAGGCTAGGGCAATTTTCACTGTCAACTCCCGTCTGTGTCCATGGCCTAAGGCTTTTGTTATTGGCAATTCTTGCACAAAATTAGTCGCTTCCCCCTCCGCCATGGCAACTATGCTCTCGTCATTGCTTTTGGTACTCTGCTGCATCGCTCGCCTCCGCCTTTCTTTCTCAGGTCCGATACTTGGTTTTTATACTTTTTAATTATTTTATTATTCTGAAAAAAACGAGGACTATGGGAGTAGTTTGATCTTTTCGAGGCTGTTTTAGTTCTATTTTGCATGTATTTGAAGGGAACGAAGTGGCCAGTAAAGGTTTAGTTTCAGTTGGCTTGCTTCATTTTTAGGTTTTTTGGTTGATTGGTGATGATTTTAAGATTTTGGTATGCAAGAATCCTTTAGCTGTTGCTCTTATGTTACAGAGGAATGAAATGATGGGAAAATGTGTAACTGACGCAGTACCTTAACGATTTCCCACGTTGGAGGAATGACTGGCCTGCGTGGCAAGCATTTTGGGATGTTAAATATAGACTTAAACGTTAAAGTTATGTATGAAGTAGTTGTTCTGTCTTTTGTTTTCAAAGAGCTCCACTGAGTAGGATTGTTGTGTTTAGAAAAAAAGCTAGATGACAAATTATTGATGGGCTTGTAGGCCAAGTTGCATGTACAAGAATGTTAACACGCTAGAGTTGCTCAATACATGTGGTGACCAACTAGATATTTAAGGTACTACTAGCTGTTCACAAATCACGAGAAATCTGTTTGGTGGTAAGCAGTAACTAAAATTTAGGTGAATTTACTGCATAGATGAACTTTCCAGTTGCATACCGTGCACCAACTGACTACAAAAGAATTGTGTTCTACAAGGATGTTAAAAATGATTGATATCTCGTCTATGGAACATTGGAACTGTATATTTGAAATGTTAGACGGTCACCTGGCTGGTAAGGGAGAGACACTGAATCTATATTTCTTCTACAGAAAAGTAATGGATCTTTGAAACAATATATTTTATTGTTAGATTGTGGCATGTAAAAGGATGTATCTTTCTTCGAACGGACTACTAATTGTAGGTTTAAGTTGCAGTCAGGGGTTACAACTTGGCTTCCTTGTTTAGTTCTAACTAGTGTTGGAGTTTAGGTTTTAAATTGTGAGACTTTGCTTTATTTATTGGGTAACAATCTATAAAATGAATAATTAGATAAGTTTGTTTTTAATATGTTAGAATTAAACAAGATCTTATGTGGAAAAAGTGTAATCAATCCGCAGCATTATCATTTTTTTGTAATTTTTGTGGTTTTATGAAAACTGATAACTGCACTATGTTGGATGTGTTTGATATAGATTTGGTTTCAAAAGTACAATCAAAGGGATGAATTATTCGTGAATACTGAAGCTGCATGTGCTAAGTATTTGTGAGATTAAACTAAAATTGACTGACCAGAAAGCTTTGTCTCGTGACTCAGTAGAGATCTTTAACTGCGTATGGAGGTTAATACATGGATCACAATGTCAATTGATAATGTTTCCATTTCTAGGTTACTAGATATCATTTCATTTCTAGGTTACTAGATATCATTTGCATATCAAACCTTTCATTGTTTAAAGGAGTCTATTTCACTGAACGTGATTATAATATGTATTCAAAAGATATTGATCGAGAGCATTCATATTTGTAATATATGATATTTTCATCTTGTTTATTAATGTTAAAGAAGACTTGAATATATTATTTGGTCTGCGAAGTCTCCAGCCGGGCTGCAGAAGCAGTGAACTACTAAGTAGCTCTCTTTTATAAGGTACTTGTATGCTTCTCTTGGGAGAATAAGTGGGGCTGCAGTTCACACTTAAGTGACTTGAAATTTGTACTTTACTCTGTTACTTGTTTTTTCCTTCTTCCCTTCTGTTATCTTCTGGCATGTTTCTTTTGAATATCTTTATTTGTTCTAGATTTTGAGTTTTATTGGTTTTGGACAGATTCAGGACAGGCAAACTCATTTGAGTCGGTTCCTGATTTGGAGAAGTCAATGTACATGCATATTGATGGATATCCATGTGTACGGCTGCTCAACCTTTCAGGGGAAATTGGTTGTTCAAGTTGGTATTTCTATTACATTTGATTGAATTTGTTTCATATCTAATGCATTATAGCCTTACTCTCTCATTACCAATTTGCATTTCAGATCCTAGTCGTGAGAAGGTTGTTGCTCCAATTGTTAGATACAAGAGTGCAGATGAGCTGCTTGTATCAGCTGCAGTACTGGTTTCCATAGATGACTTTGAGAGCTTACTTTCAAGGCATGTAATATTCTTCTTATATGGACAAAATTTTAGTATTTTTCTATTTTTCTTGACACTTTTTCTTTCTTGATGGCTTCTTCAGATTCAAAGTTGGCCTAAGTTAAGTGCGTTAAAAGAAAGAAGTAATAAAGTGAATAAATCAACTTGCTTATAGAGTTCCTGACCTGTGACATTATGTGTGTACCTATCCCTCAGGATACTTTGGTAGAAATTAACTCTATAAAATTCATTAAATGGAAATGAGGACATGTACGTGTTGAATAATAGCAATTTAGGTGTCTATAATTATGTGCTAGCTGAATGCATGTTGTTTGGACTTTGATGAATGATCAATCTTCAAGGGCCTTATTCCTGGATAGCAATTCTCTCTTTTCTAATATATAACTTTAGATTGTTAAACATGCAGTAGACTTTTATTTCAATTCCCAACTACATAATCTCCCCGCCTATCATATGAATCCTAGTGAGCACGGAAAGCTAAAATTCTAGGTAGAAGAGTTGTTATCGAAGGGATTCATTAGTGAAGTTCAAACCCTTGTGTTGTCCCAACATTACTAACTCTCCAGAAAGATGTTACTTTGCTCATGCGTATTGATTGCCGTGCCATCAAGAGGATCACCATCAAATAGCAATTTTCAACCTCTTAACTAAATGATGTGTTACATATGACAAGTGGTTCCAAGAGATGAATAAATGATGACCTTCAAGAGAAAATATGTCTTTTCCAAATGGCTAGTCATGCTTTTGGCCATATCAATGTTCCTAGCATCTTCACATGCTTCATGACTCACATATCACGACCGTTTATTGGGAAGTTTTTGGTTTACTTTAAAGAATAGGATATTAGACCGATATACATTTTACCGAAAAATTTGAAGTTATTCTAGATGGAACTTCTGTACTTAATTCCATTTTCCTTGCAAATGATGCATGGTATGATGTGTACCTGATGAATGTGCACATGGTGACTCATTGTTGACAAGAAAACTTTGTTTGTCTCTATTTGATATATTATGGATCAATCTAGCATGTAATGTAGGCTTTGGTTTTTGGCACATAATTCTCCATGTACATCCATTGTGGTCAATAGGTCAAGCTTTTGCTCTTTATGATGTATATGTTGACCTTGTGCTCTCTTAATATGTAATTCTTGTATATCTTATTAAAGTGACTGGTGCTGTGCTAAATCTGATTTAATTAAGCAATCTTCTCATTATCATTGTTGTTACTTGTTATCTGTTTGCAGATTATCAAAAGATTCAGATTTTGCAGGGAAAGTGGCCGGTGTATTGGTTGAATCACGAACAGAGGTCTCTGATGGGCTGAAGGGTAAATGTTAATTATTTTTCTGTTGTAGAGCGAAGGAACAAAAGTTTGTTAGCAAATAATTGGTCATATTTTACCCTTTCAGGATTTTCTCCAGATGGAAAGTTTCCACAAGCTGAATTTGCTCCATACCAAAGCAACAATTTTGAGTGGAACCCTACCGTATGTTAACTGATTATAGTCTCAAAGTTTCTCTTGTTTGCCTGTTTTGATGTATGCTGAAAAGTGGAAGGAAAATTTTGTTTGCAATGCAGATGTACACTGAATTGAAAAAAGGAAGGAAAAATTGCAGCCTCCATCCTCTACCTTCTACTTTTTTGTACTTCTATCCACTATCCTCAACCTTCCATATTTTGGCTCCATTGGTCCTTACTAACAGTTTTCGTCCAAAAAATCCGTTAAGGTGGTGGAAAAAGACCATTCGCCCTTCAACACAAGTAAACAAAATAATTAAAAACAAGAACAAAAGAACAAATAAGAAAAAATCCCCTCATCTTCCACCTCCATTCCCCTGACTCCTTCCCCTTACCCACACTGCCCCATCACCTACACCCCCTTGCCACCTCAACCACCCAACTCCCTGCAAGCCACCACTCACGCCAAACCCCTGAAAGAGGTGGAAATCAAGCAAACTTAAAGAATAAAGAGTAGCCACTGCCATAGACACTGACACGTCTTCTTACTTGACTGCTTTGTTGGCGGCTGTAGTTCTTTGAAATCGAAATCTCTACGGGGTGGTCTGGCGCAGTGGTAGATGGGTTTGGTGCTTGGCAGTTTGCTGCGGCGATGGGTGTGTTTGATGGAATTCACTATGAAATTGACTTCTCCTTCCAAAATCCCTAATTCCAAGGCACGATATTAAGGAATAGAATAATACCCACCTAGTTATCCTCAATCATGAAAGATCAGTTGAAAAAATTAGTCATTCAAAAAGAGCAACATATGTTGGAAGACACAAATGGTTTCCTTGAAAAAGAACCCCCCTTATCTGTAAATGTATTCAGCTCATATACGGCTGTTCAGATACTAAATCTTGTCGGTTATAATGAAGGTTCGCAGAATAGTTGAAGCTCTAAGTCTCCAATGATGCTTTGATACTATGCTTTTGCTGTGGTGGTGGTGGGTTTAATTTGGCGGCAGTTTATGCTGCGGTGGTGGTTCGGACTGAAGAAAGAAGATGATTTTTTTTTTTTTTTTTTAATTTGTTTCCCATTTCTTATATTTAATATTTTTGTTCATTTGTGTTGAAGGGCGAGATGGCCCTTTTCCACCACCTTAACAGATTTTGTAGACTGAAACTCTTAGTAAGGACAGTGAAACCAAAAAATGAAAGGCTGAGGATAGTGTTGCCAAGAAAATAAGGTTGTGAATAAAAGTACAAAAGGGTTAAAGGTTGGGGGCCGCAGCTGTAATTTTCCCAAAAAAAAATTACTGGATGATCTGCACAATCAAATATTTTTCTAACTTGCAGAGACTTCATGTCTAATTTTCTACTCATCAAGTCTCATTGTTTCCACCTGCAGGGATCTGGAATTATGTGGAAGGCTTATAATTTCCCTGTGTTTTTGCTTTCCGAGACTAGCACCTCGATTTTGCAAGAGGTAGTTTGTGTTCTGGAGACATTCTTTCCCCACCATAATTTTGTTTCTTGGTTGATTAGTTGAGTAATTAGTTGTGAGAATAAGTAATTTTTTATTTGAAAAGAAGCAAATGAAAACCCACTCGAAGAAAGATGTTGTCAGATTTCCATTCAATAAAATCGCATCTCTTACGATATATCATTTGATTAATATTTATAATTCAAATAGATTGTTATCAAAAAGAGCACCTTGAGTTTATTGGGAACTTAGCTACTGTTGATTTTTAACTAACATTTTGGGTACCTTCTGTTTGTGAAAGTTGTGCAGTTAGCACTCTGTAGAGTGGGGATGGAAATTTCTTATCCACTATAGATTATTAGAAGTCTACTTATCTACTTGTGCTTTACTTTAGTTTTGTTTTCTTAATTAACGGAAAGTGGAACAGTTTTGCACATTGGGTTGGAGCCCACTATGACCATTGGTTTTGCATTCTCTTCTTACATCTGATTTTCTAACAAAAAAATCTCTATCGTGCATGCAGGTTGTCATGAAGAATGAGAAGACCAAGAAATCCAATACTGAAAATGTTGCTGAATTTAATGTGGTGATGCAGGTAAAAGTTTTGGCAAGAGCACATTGATGAAATCAACATGTAGGCTCTAGCAACATTATAATAAAACTCTGATAGTGGAGTGTTTCTATTTGTTGACTAATGAATACCCCTAATGCTTTTAATTTTATCAGACAACGAAATTTGGAACTCGTGATTCAGACTCTTGTTTGAAAGAAGAAACTTGTCTACCTTTGGGTGGATACAGGTGGGTTTAATGAATTTTAGTTCAATTTCTTTGTAAATAACAGAATGGTTCTGAATGTCTTCTTTTGTGAGAAGGTATTTCATTATGTAGGCAATACTGCCAGTTTATACAAGGAAACTTAAATCTGTACATGCCAATCACATAGAGTGATTTTAGGAAGCTATATATGGTAAGCTATAGTCTAGGAAATCTATTAAGGAGAGTATATACAGCCTAGATTAATAGCCATATGTCTATTTGACATCCCCCTTAAATTGATGCACGTTATCCACAAGCATCAATTTGTTTGTAAGAAAATTATGCCGTTGCCGTGTGAGAGCCTTGGTGAAAATAACTGTTACTTGAATATTGCTAGAGACATGAGGAAGAGAGATAGTTTTAGCTTCAAACGCCTTACGGATGAAGTGGCAATCAACCTCGGTATGTTTAGTTTGTTCATGGAAGATAGGATTGGCTGAAATGTGAATGGCACTAGTATTATCCACATGAAGAAAATTAAGACCACCTGTAGAGAAGCCAAATTCAGTCAATAGCCCTTGGAGCCAAAGTATCTCAGCGTAAGCTTGGGACATGGCCCTATATTCAGATTCAGTAGAGGACTTTGAAACATGATCTTGTTTCTTGCTTTTCCAAGAAATAAGGGCCGGACCAAGAAACATACACCAACCCATAATAGAATGTCGAGTATCACTGCACCCAGCACAATCAACATCACTATATGCTGTAAGATCTAGTGAAGTACTAGCTGGATAGGAAAGTCCCCTTAAAGCTATGCTATAGACATAGCGAATGATTTGTCGAACTGCAACCATATGAAGGTGCCGAGGAGAAGCCATAAACTGACTAACTTGTTGGACTGCATAGGAAATATCAGGTCTAGTAATTGTAAAATAGACCAAGCTATCAACCAGTGTACGATAGAGTACAGGGTCTGATAACAAGTCACCCTCTTCTTTGCGCAATTTGAGATTAAGTTCCATTGGAGTATCAAGAGAGGTAGAGTCTTGAAGACCTGCCACAGCCACCAAATCCTGGGCATACTTGTGCTGTAACAGAAAAATACCATGTGCACCAGCAATAATTTCTAGACCAAGAAAATATGTAAGAGATCCCAGATCTTTTATGTGAAAGGAGTCCTGTAAGTAATGCTTTAATTGGGAAATCAGAGCAGAATTAGTACCCGTGATGATTATGTCGTCAACATACACCAAGAGAAGGACAATACCATTCTCAGTTTTGCGAAGAAATAATGATGCATCATACTTGCTTTTGAGAAAAGCTAACTTGAGTAGTGTAGAAGTAAATTTCTTATACCATGCACGAGGGGGCCTGTTTGAGACCATACAAGGAGCGACGCAACTTGCACACTGCCGAAGTAGGGGTAGAAAGTAAACCTGCAAGAAGATGCATATAAACATCTTCCTTGAGATCCTCGTGAAGAAAGGCGTTCTTCACGTTCATTTGGTGCAAGCCCCAATTTTGAGAAGCAGCAATAGCCAGTATGGTACGGATGGTGGTCATTTTGGCCACTGGAGCAAAAGTCTCCTCGTAATTTTTACTTCGTAATCTTGATTATTTCAAAAGGCTACTAAGCGAGCTTTGTATTTGTCCAAACTACCATCAGACTTTACCTTAATAGAATAAATCCACTTACAGCCAAGTGGAGTCACACATGTACGACAATCCATCATGTCCTAAGTTTTATTAGCCTCAAGAGCACACAGTTCCTCCTGCATGGCCTGCTGCCAGCATTTTTCTTTAACTGCCTGTGAGTAACTAGTAGAAATAACAATGAAAGATAGAGTGGCGGATAAGGCAGAAGTAGTAGTACTTACTAACGGGAACCCATAACGGTCAGGGGACCATATACTCTAGAGGAGTGCACAAAGGAGCAGGTGGCAAGATAGGTATGGAAGGGGGCAGCACCGGAGATCTCTGTTGGTATACCATGCCTGGTTGAAACCTTTCAATCTGAGGACTAGGAGCATTCAAAGTGTTATCAAAAGAAGGCAACAAAGCAATGGGAGACTCTGATGAGGAAGACATGGGAAAGAACTATTGATTTTCAAAGAAGAGTACATTCCTTGAAACACGAACCCGATTAGAGTTTGGATCATAGCATAAATAACCTTTTGTATGACACTATAACCTAATAAGGCATAACGAATGGATTGGGTAGAAAGCTTGTTTCTATCCGATGGGGAAAGATGCATAAAGCATACCCACCCAAAAATGTGAAGATTTGTGTAAGTAGGATTGTGATGATAAAGCCTGAAATATGGAGACTCGAAATTTAAAACTTGGGAAGGAAGTCTATTTATAAAAAAAGTAGCAGTGTAAGTGCTTTTACCCAAAACTTAGGAAGAATTGTAGCCTCAATGAGCATGGTCCGGACAACATCTAAAAGATGACGATTTTTTCGTTCAACTACTCTATTTTGTTGTAGAGTATATGAACAAGAGCGTTGAGAGATAATACCTTTAGATTGCAAAAAAGATTGGAACTCGTGATATATATTCCCCACCCGAGTTGAACCAAAGAATTTTAACAGCAACAGAAAATTGAGTGTCAACAAGAGCTAAGAACAGTTTGAACATATGAAAAACTTCTGATTTGTGCCGCAAGAAATACACCCATGTATATCTGCTGTAGTCATCGATAAATATTACAAAATATTTTTATTAGGCATGAGAAATAGTAGGACTAATACTCCAGACATCATTATGGATGATCTCAAAACTGTGGGTGGCTCTACTTCCTTCATAAGGAAAGGGTAAGGTCTTATTTTGCCAAGTTTACAAGTTGCATAATCAAAAAACACAACGGTAAAAGAATGCTCTCTATTATTCAATAGACTAGATTTCAACAAATAAGATAGAATCCTAGAATTAGGATGACCAAGGCGCTTATGCTAGACTTCATTTGACACTCTAGACTTATTACAAAGTAAAGATAGGAAAGAAGGTAGGCTTCGTAGGGCAGGTAGTTGTAGAGAAAATAGACGTCCATGCTTAGGCCCTTTCGCTATCACATGTGTGACGATGGGGATTTCTCTATTTGGGATCTTAACCTCAGTCGCACTCATTCATATTGTCCGCTTTGAGAGGGTCTGAGCTTTTTTAATCATTCACGGATTTCTTTTGCGTCCTCACTGATTCATACCCAAGACCTCTCTTTATAAGGTATTTAAGTTGAATACTGGTACTAATTAGATAAGATTCCGACTAGAAGGATCTTGGTCGTTACAGTCCCACATAGCCTTTGCAGACCTATAAGGACGCAGAGAAAGGATCAGATGTGGCTCCATAGAGCTAAGAATCCAGGACATAATTTGATTATCTTTGGCCTCTCAAGCTGTCTTGTTGGCTGCACTAGAACCCCTTTTGCTGTTGTCATCTATATGGCTCCACAGCACTTTACCCTTGAGAAAGGTCTCCAATTGAAACTCCCAAGCAGCATAATTTTTGCCAGTGAATCTAACACAGATATTATCTGACTTTTTCATAAGGATTGCGACAAGGACAGAAAACTAGGACTGAGATTTCTTAGAGAATAGCTTTGATACCATAACAGAATAGTTCCCGATGTCTTCTTTTGTGAGAAGGTATTTCATTATATAGGCAATACTGCCAGTTTATACAAGGAAACTTAAATCTGTACATGCCAATCATATAGAGTAATTTTAGGAAGCTATACATGGTGAGCCAGCTAATTTATATAGAGTGATTTTAGGAAGCTATACATGGTAAGCTAAAGTCTAAGAAACCTATTAAGGAGAGTATATACAGCCTAGATTAATAGCCATAAACACAGCAGAAGTTATGGCTGTCTATTGACAGTAAAGAACTGGTTTAGCATTATTCTAGTTCAAAGGATTTCTAGAATTTTAAGGTTGATGCCATTCATCATTAAAGGCTTGAAAGCAGGAGCAATAAGGATCCAAGATTTTTAGCTACATTTTTGGGAACAATTTCATTCAATCAGTATGAATTTTTTAGCGGCAATGGTATTTGCAATAAAGGCAAAGCATAAAGGGTTTTAGAATGCTCCTCTGTATGAATAGAACAGTATTAGTAGTGATTATCATTTCGGAATTTTGGGGTATTCTGGGTTATGCGCTTTAACAAAATGGCTGGAGCTTTAAAAGGAACTATGTTGAGAATTTGGAACAAGTTCCTGTTGCTGGAGGACTAAATAAAGTGAAAGAGGGAAGAATAAAACTCTTCACATAAACTATAGACCCACAGCAATCACCACTAGTGATTGGAACCTTCTATTCTCATTAACATGTGTATATATCATCTATTGGGCTTGCTTGATGATTCATATTCATCTGTATCATATTTATGGCATGCAGTATCTTATGTTTGACTTGTTTAACAAGACATTTTTGTGCTCATATCTGCATGCCCATAATAATACAACATACGTCCGTTGCATGTACTAAATGTTGGCAATGAAATCCAGTTACGTGTATTTATTGGATTCATGATGTGCATCGCCCTTTTGGGCCTACCTTCAAGTGTAGGTCTCTCAATTGTCTGTGGGTATCGAGGCCTCGCTGATTGAGAATACAAATACCAAGTTGGCGATTTACATTCTGTTGCAGTCACAGCTTGCAGCAGTAACCAATTATGAAGATGGTCATTCACATTCTGTATTAGTCAGCTTGTGACATTAGACAATTAGTAGCTATTCCACGAAATTCACCTTTGGTTTTTCTATATAATAGTACATTGGAAAATTTTTAAATGATACCATGCATATAGGGTCTTTTAACTTCACATACCATATATTTAAAACTTTAAATTTTACAAATCTTAGTCAACTTTGACTGAAATTACAGAATAATTTAAATGCCCATTATAAAAAATTCACAAAACTGTCATGTGTAATGGTTGTTTAACATTGTTTAATGCTCGGTCTCAAATAACACATTCTGTTAAGTCTTCGTAGGAGGAAGTTACAAAAAGTGCAAACATACATTACAGGTGTGATAGTTAGAGAATAGTTGTAATAGTTCTATCACAAGGATAAATACTTGGTAGTCCACATTGAGGTTACTCACCCTTTGCCTAAAACCAATCTAGATCCAGAAGATAGAGGAGCAAGTGGTACAACTTCCTAGGTTGAAGAGGTTACGCGAGAGGCACAAGAAACATAGTAGAGGAGGTAAAGGAGAAGCACGACCTAGAAAAACAAGAAGGAGTTGATGTAGCAGTGTACCAAATTTAAGCTATTTGGGCACAGTTCAAGACATGCCCTCCAGCAATATATACTTATTAACTCTAGTTATTTTGATTTAATAATTTATTGTTTATGTTAGTGACTCAATATTTATTTTTAGTTGAAAGGTAAAGATACTGCAACAACTACGATTTAAAAAGAGAACAAGTGTTGTATCTATAACAATGTAGCATAAACTTTATTAGGTGTATCTCTACTAAAGTAGTTAGCCTAACCTTCGGTTCCTGTAACCAAGTTTTTCTTTCTCACTCCTTATGTACTTTTTCTTACTTCATCCATACTTTTTGACTTTTGTTGTATATATAACAATGTAGCCTATTTTAAGGCCGTGTTTTGTCTAGGAACTGGTGTTCCCATTTGACTAATGAATGTTATCATTATTTGTTAGTTTTAGCATATGTTTGGGGATGCTTTACTTATAATTTCAGTTGGTCAAATGTACTTTTTATCTACACATTCACGCACAACTTATAATATAATTTCAGCATTACCAAACATGGGCTTAGTTGAAGGATATTATTAGATTGTAACTGATAAGCATTGATACTGTTGAATGTACTAATGAAAGGTCACTTTGTAATAGTTTGTATTCAATGGTGTTAATTTTGCTATGATTTTGTAATTTTGCCTGTTTTTTGTGGAGGTTTGGTTGGGTTAGATTTTGGTTGGTAATAATTATGATAATTTTTACTACTATGAGTTAGATGACATTTTAGAATGTTTTGGTAGTTCGAACGTGACCAAATTATGGTATGTGGAGTGTCATGGGATGTTAGAATCAAAGTATGATTTCTAATTTCCTAAACGTGGACATTTTGTTATGTCTAGACCATATATAAGGGCGTATTTGCAATTTTTCCAACTTTTGCAAAAGCCAAACAAAATGTATGATTCTTGGCACACATTAAACAATAGCATGAAACGTTTAATTTATGAATTTATGAATTTATGATATATTAAGTGTTAATACATCCTTTATAGATTGTATAACATTTTGACTTTGCTATACGTTTTTCCAAAAAAAGTGTTTGGCTCATTAGGTATTAGAGCTGAAAGTTAGGAATGCAAACCTAGTCCTTTTTCTCTAGCAAATAGTTCAAGTAAACATTCTTTCTAAGTTACATGTTTTGTCCTTGGTGGGCATTGAATTCTTGGAGAGGAGGTCTTCAAATGCCTATAGATTTTCATAGTAGATAGTATGCTTTTTTCCTTTTCCTTTTTCTTTTCTCGATTTAAAGACTGCATAGCAATTTCATATAATTTTATCCAATATTACTCAACTTTCACGGAGTAAAGTCTCATGTAGTGCATTGGTTTTGCAACTGGTATTCATTATGTTGCTAAGTTAATTGACCTTTTATTACGTACTGTATGAAGGGCAGTGTTTGGTCAGCACTTCCACCTATTAATATTTCATCATCACAAAAATCGAAGCCGGTCATATTAACTATGACATCTATGGATTCAGCATCTTTTTTCCGTGACAAAAGCCTCGGTGCAGATTCCCCCATATCCGTGAGTTATCCTTTTTACTGCCATTCATTGGTTTTTCCCCTTCCTTTTTTTGTGGTTGTTTTGGGGGGGAGGAGGGACTATCTCATCATTGGAAACCATATTCTTTCTCTGTAATGTCTTTTGTTTGCAAGATTTGAAAATCACTCTCAATGTTTAAAAAAAAATTTAGGGGTTGATTACATTGTTGGCTGCAGTGGACGCTCTTTCATATCTTGATGGCTTGGATGAACTTAATAAACAGGTTGGTCTCTCAATTTATGAAATTGTGAAGTGAATGTTCATTTCAACAAGGCATCTCTTTTCTTGTAGCCATCTAGTTGCAGTTGTTACCGCTTGTAGGTCTATTTATTTTGTCATGTCATGATAATATGATAATTAAACTGCTTATATTCTTTGCAAGTTCTCCTATGTTTATTCATAACCTGTTGGAAACTCGGTTAAAGGAGAGATGCAGTAGGTGCCAACTAAAACTTTGTCAAATCTTGTGACATGAATCCTTACAAAATACCAAAAAGGTTCGAGCTCATAGAATAAGATGTTGGAACTAAACGTTTGAAACTATTAGTGAATTTTAAGGATAGAGTTTTGAAGAAGATAGTAACACGATGCGGAATGAGGTTACTACATTTGAAACATGACAAATGACGAGAGTTTGAATTTAGAAAATCCGCCTAATAAAGAAACATGGTGGTGGAACATGAATGTTGAGATTGCTGTGAAGGCTTTTGAAAACTATGTTAACTAAATGGGAAGCTAAGAGATGGTTTGGATTCCAGTGTGAAGGTATACAAGTATTTGTATAGTTATCTTGGAAGAAAAGGAGAAAGCTATTGAAAAAAATATTTTTGCTGAGAATGGAAATAGATATCTTGGCATACGGGATCATAGAAAGATGGATAAATAACCAAATCGGGTTTGTGCGAAGGAGATGTACTATGAAAATCATTGACCTTCTTAGGAGTTAGATAGAAAAGGATGGAGAGAGAGAGAGAGAGAGAGAGAGAGAGAAGGGGGGGGGGGGGGGGGGGTGGAGAAAAATTTCATATGGTTTTTATTGATTTAGAAAAAATGTATGCCTAGATCTCCAGCGAATGGATAAGGTAGGTGCTAGAGATTGAATTTATATTATAATGATGTGTATGGAGCAACTACGAGTGTGTAGTATTGCAAGTGGAGAATTTCTGCTGTGTAGTGTAGGTATGTGTCAAGGTTCTACTTTGGTTTCTTATCTTTTCACTTCAGTCAAGGATGATTTTATGAGACATATCCAAGTTGAGGTTTCTTGGTAGATTTATTTGCTATGGTTAGAACCATTAGAAGTACTGCAATCCTAGTAGAACACATTAGAAAAGATGAAGTAGACAATTAACATAGCCTGATTTGGTTGAGCTGGTTGACTTAAAATTTATTGGAAATAAACAAGGTTTAGCTTATTGTTGTTCTCTCTTTTCTCCTTGTACTTGAGATACTATAGATTTTCATAACTCTCTAATGATTCTGTATCATTTGTGCTAAAATTTATTCTCTGCTGCAGCTTGTGTTTGTGGTTCTCACTGGAGAATCCTGGGGCTACCTTGGCAGCCGCAGATTTCTTTTAGAAGCTGATCAACAATCGGACTCTATTAGAGGCCTCGACTTGGCGATGATTGAGACTGTATTTCTCCTCTTGATGCTCCTTTTAGCATAATTGGAAATTTTTACACTATGTTTAAAACTGAACTGTACTTAGTTGCTAATCCATATCTGTATGATGGACTATGAAAACTTTGATAACGTTGGAGACTTATAGTCACAAAAATGACATGTCATGACCGTGGCAACACAAATTTCTTTGCTTAATGTTCTGACATCCTTTTGTGGACAGAGAAGCAGATAAGATGAACTTCATCCGGAACAAAATTCTTTCCAATTCTCAATTATGTTCATTTCCGAAAAACAGAAAAATAAGTAAATAAAGAATCTCTGTCCAGCTGAATTAGTCGAACCCTCTCAGTTTATCTTTTCTTGGAGTAGATTATGTGGCTGACAATTCTTGAAGAGCTTCTATATTTATTGAATTTCTACCTCTCATAAAAATGGTACAGGGAATCTATTTAAGAATTTTTATGTATGACCTTATATAAAGTCGAAAAAAATTGATAGGTTGCTTTTAATTGGAGCCATAACCAGCCTTTCCATCATATCCAATGTTCCCTTGTCTGTTCTACTGGCCAAGAACTTTGAGAGATGGTCCTGGAATCTCATCTGAAGTGTAGCTTATTATTTATATTCTGCTGGACCATTAACTGTGTGCTTATTTATCGTAAGTGAAATTGCAGTTCAAAGCACATGCTTTTAAATGGAGAAAACTGGAGCTTCTTGTGGAAAATGGGACTTGAGAATTTGCTAGTGTGTACCAAATCTATGTGCCTGTGGAATTTTCTGAAGCCTAGCTCTTCTTCTGGTTAATAGATAGATAAAGTTTTGAAGTTTGTGTTGGTAAAAGTTAGCACATGCATGGGGATAGTACTCAAAAACGGGTCAGATTGATGGTCTGCTCCTTCATTAAGTGCGTCATCTATACCTGACGTAAAACCCAAAGGATAGATTGAATTGTTATCTAGCTGCTTTCAGACTCTTCCTACTCTCTTTATCATTACTGAGATTTTGTGAGGCACTAACTTAAGGTTTAACATTTTCCCCTTTTGTGGGTTTTGATGCATGAATTTGGTGATTGTCTTCCAAAAGCATTGGTAAGTTTTCTGGTATATGTAATGGGAAATAATTGTGGTAGTATGGCTTTTTCAGGTGATGGAAATTGGATCTGTCGGAAAGGGCTTATCTAATGGCATCAAAACATTTTATTCTCATACTGCCGGGGTAACACATTTCTTGTTCTAGGATCTTAACCTACCAATCCTATGCTATAAAATCTTAGCCTTTACATCCTTGTCTCTGTCCTGCCCATGATGCAATAACATCTAAACTTGATAATTTGCCCTCAAGTTTAAATCATTAACCCTGCAGGCTACTTCGGCCACAAATGAAACATTGCATGCCTTACTACGTGCTCAAGATTCGTTGAAAACTGAAAGCATTAAGATCTCCATGGCAAGCACATCAAATCCTGGAGTGCCTCCATCTTCATTGATGACATTTCTGAGGAAGGTCGGCACTTAGTGCATTGTTTAGTATCAAAATTATATTCTATACTTGGATTTTGTGCCATTACTGCTATTTGATATAAAGCTTCTGGTAATACTGCACCCTCCCCTCAATTTTGTAAAATAATGAATCAATAATAAAACATGATTAACAATTAAGCGACAGATTTCAATGATGGCTGTATCTTCTTTTGTCACATATATATGTAGAACAGAACATTTTCTAGGAACTCAAGAATAAAATTGCAGGTCCGTTAATGAATCAGGAGAATTATAGCTCCAAAGATGAAATAGATCCACCCAAATTATGAAGCCAGCATGAGAATTGAAGTCTCCTTCTCATTTTCCCCTTGGAGTAAACTATATTGCAGTAAGCTCGGTGTATAAATATATTCAATGTTTTGGAATAAAAAGGACTAAAACCTCATTCAACTTTAGCTGAGAAATTCTGCTACTTGGTGATTGCCTCATGTTGCTAGGAGTAGTTCATAAGAACAGACTTTCCGTGGCCTATAATAAGATCTCTTTAAATGTTAAATAAAAGTTGATGAAATGTGAATCATATATCGTATTGCTATGTGTTTCCTAAGAGTAATCTGTTCAGCAGAAATCCCAGATTAATGGTGTTGTTTTGGAAGATTTTGATACTTCTTTTACCAACAAATTCTACCACAGTCACCTGGATGACCTATGTGAGTGAACCCATCCTTCTCTCTATTTGCCTTGATCTACACAAAAATTATGTAATATCTATTTTATTTAATTTAAAATATGTTGCTTTGATACAGCTAACGTGAACTCTTCAGCCATAGTAGCTGCTGCTTCCCTAGTTGCTAGAACTCTATACCTCCTTGCCAGTGACCAGAATGCTTCTGCTATAAATGCTATCAATGTCAATGCATCTTTGGTGGGGGAACTTCTTGGTTGCCTATTAAATTGTGAACCAGGCTTATCATGTGAGCTGGTGAAGCACTATATTTCTCCCTCAGCAACTTGCCCTAGCTATTATGTAGGTGTCGTCTTGGGAGAACCTTCCTCTGTGCCTTATCCTGGTTATGTGAGTGACGTTTCAAGGTTCGTTTGGAACTTCTTGGCCGATAAGACATCAATCTCTTCAAGAAATACTAGCTCTGCCTGCCCTAAGGATTGCAGCGGTCTTGGTGAATTGTGCATACGAGAAGAAGTTGATGGGAAAGGCGTCTGCGTCATCTCAACGACCAGGTATTTATTCTTGGCCTGCTTTTGTTTCACAATGTAGATGTTGCAAAAGCGAATCATTATTGCACTTTGGATTATGAGTACGAGTGGAAGTCGTAGAGCAATGCTATGTTTACTTTCCACTAGTAGGTAATGTGGAAAATTTTAATATCTCTCTTTGGAGGAATGATAGTAAATTGTCTACGGTCAGCCAATGTCATTTATCCTAGTTATTTTAATGGTCCATTTCTTCTGAGGAATAAACTGGCCTGGAAGGCCTTTATCAATATTTTAATTGCATTCTGCTCATTTGGGATGCATAATGACTGGTCACCACTTAATTAGTTGTTGTTCAATTGTCTCCATGTTTTATAAGCTTCATTCGATCTCAGGTATGTCCCAGCTTATTCAACACGGTTGAATTATGAGTCTGGAAGCTGGACTGTGCTACCCTACAATTCTTCAGATGATATGAGTGCTGCTGACCCCGTCTGGACAGAGAGTAATTGGGACACGATTAGCCTCAGGGTGTACAAGGTCCAGAATGCTGCTTATGATGGCCTAATTCTGCTATCTGGTATTGTGGTTACAGTTTTGTCTTACCTTTTAATACTGATAACCAGAACTTTCATTCGGAAGGCCCTGAAGCGGGATTGACATACATTCATTGGATAGAACATATTGGTGACTTGTGTAATAGCTCATGGGCTTGGTTAAAGAAGACTCGTCATAAAATTTTAGCGAACTACTGAAGAAGAGTAAAGAAACAAAATCAACCTCTGCCCCAGGGAAAAGAAAAATGTGCAGACATTTGAGTAATCAATTGGATATAGCAATTTTTGAGCTGCGTCCTTGTTTTACCTATTCATGGACTATCGGTAATATTAGAATGGTGCTATTTCCATGCAGACTTTCATACGAGTACTAATTTTACACTCTCTTAGAAAGGGATGTTATGCTCGAAGATGAAATGATTTATTTGTTATATTTTGTTTTTGAATGCTGGTCCGTTCAATTTCTCTTTACATGTGGATGTTTCCTGTTTTGGGGGTTGGTTAACATATACAACATTCTAAATTCATGGTATACCCATGGATTGGCTAGTTCCTATTGGAAAGGCTAAAAGCTGCACATTCTACTCTCGTCAATAGCTTGGTGCATTCTTATTGTCGATATGTGGTCTGCTTGTTCCATTATCCCGAACTAAGTTTAAGTTGCTGAGGTCCTCACCTCGTATTCTAGCTCATAACTTAAAGATCTGATCTCACCTAACCTCATACCAACACCAGCTCGTGATGGAAGATGTTAGAGCTCATGCGTAGCAACGTGGTGATGCACTCTACGTGGTATCCTAGAGCTTGTGCCAACAGTATATAGAAACCTAGCTCAGTTCTGCATGAATGGGCATCATGACAATTTGATGGGGAATAAGTATAAGAATGTAACAATAAAGTTCTATTCTACGCCCAACTAACCTCATACCAACATAACCTCATAACTTAAAGATCTGATCTCACCTAAACTCATACCAACACCAGCTCGTGATGGAAGATGTTAGAGCTCATGCGTAGCAACGTGGTAATGCACTCTACGTGGTATCCTAGAGCTTGTGCCAACAGTATATAGAAACCTAGCTCAGTTCTGCATGAATGGGCATTATGACAATTTGATGGGGAATAAGTATAAGAATGTAACAATAAAGTTCTATTCTACGCCCAACTAAGCACATGTTTGGTGGTGCTTAAATTATAATTTCAATTGATCAAATTAGTTAAATATATTTTTTATCCACACATTTCATAGGACTTACAATTTATAACCTATTTTTAATCTATACATATACTCACAATTTATAATGTAAGTAATTAAAAAATAATTTCAGTACTACTAAACATGCACTAATCTAGTGCGGAGATTTTTCAGAAATAACCACAATAAATAAAATATTTTTTAAAATAATGTCATATTTTTTTTATTTTAAAAATACAGTTTTTTTATTTTTAAAATATCTGTTGTTATTTTGTTATGTTTGTTAATAACAAATATAAAAACAGGTGTTACAAAAATAAAAAAATAGTATATTTAAAATAAAAAAAGTTAAATAGTATTTTTTAAATTATTTTATATTTTATAATAAATGGTGAAATTATAACATCTAGTGCTGATATCATAAGGCCCCGTTTGGGATTGATTTTGGAGCCCAACTTCTGATTCTCAAACAATCAAAAGTTGATTTAGGCGTTTGACAAAATTTTGAAAAGTGATTATACAATAATCTGATTCACCTGACAGCAGATTTTGAGAAACAGCAAAAAAACAACTTTTCAGATTCTGCTTTTAGCTTTTATATTTATATATTATTAAAATATCTATTTTACCCCTAATTAATTAAACTAATTCCTTTAATATCCTAAGTTTTATTTTCTACATGATTTCACGTTATCTCCATATGCCTCATCCTCCTTCTTCTTCTTCAACCTTCACGTATCACCATTACCGAATCAAACATTCGAGGTACGATTATTTGTTTTTTTTAGTTTAATATTAATTTTAATACATCTTCTTCTTCTTATTCTGAGATTGAATTTGCGTTATTAGTTTTTTTTTTTTTTTTTTGTGAGAATCTTGTTGGTGAAGTTCAGAATCTGCGTAAAACCTTCAAAAAAAATTAAGGAAAGAAAGAAAATCTGGCTGATTTACCCGTTTTTTGTAGACAAATCTGGTTCCTTTTAGACAAATCAGTAGAACATTAACGATTTCGCTTCAAATTTTTCAACCAGCAGACTATGAGAACAAATGAAACGAACCCAGAACTAGAAATAGTTAGAATGATTATGAAGGGATATATATACATATATAAGGGAAAGGGAGATGTATATAAGCAAATAGATTTGAAGCTTATGAAATAGATAGAAAATGAGGCATCTGAATTTAATATACCTTTTAGGATTGATTGGGAACATAAAGCAATATGGAAATGCTTAGTGAGTTGAAGTTTGACTGAGAAACTGAGTTTTCAAATGCTGACCAATGTTGTGCTTATAGTCTCCCACTTTCTCTATGTATGTATGCATATATATGTATACATGGGGAGATATGTACACGTGAATTTTGGATATTTTGGATTATTATTGGAACAGAGGATATGATGGTTTTTTATTGCTATCGTGAAATTGTATTACTTTTTTTGCCCTTTTTGAAGTGTCATATATAATGAAATAGTATCCATATGAGAAAGCTATTGGAGTCTAAAATTTATCTCTCCTTCGTTTTTCTTAGAGTTGTGAATAAATATGTTTGCTCCAAAAACTATTTATTAAAATTGAACATAAAAAGTGGCTTTATCACTTTTGGCAAATCTTCTACCATTTTTTTCAAGAAGTTCTAAGAAAATGGGGAAGAATAATAATAATACTAAGTGTCATGAAGATGGGGGTATCAGATCAAAAGGATTTAAGGCCATATGGGATAGAAATTCTATGAGTATATTTTGTGATTTATGTATTGTGGAAGTAGAAGCAGGGCGTCGACCTGGAACCCACTTTACCAAAGTTGGATGGGATAACTTAGTCACAAACTTTAGTAAAAAAACTGGAAAGAGTTATGGTAAACTACAGTTGAAAAATAAATGGGATGCACTTAAAAATGATTGGAAACTTTGGAAAGAACTTATTGGAAAAGATACAGGACTAGGATGAAATCCCCAACTGAAGACTGTCGATGCAACAGAATAGTGGTGGCAAAGTAAATTGCAGGTATGGATAAACAAATAGAATTTGTAATGCGCATGCATTTCTATTCTATTATATTAAATCATTTTTTTATATGTAGGTGCATCCAAATGCTATCAAATTTCGCAAGGATGGTATTGATCCAGAGTTATTAGATAAATTAAATAAAATGTTCAATGAATATTACGGCCACTGGAGACCATGCTTGGGTACCCTAATCGAGTGTAATTCCAAATGACTGTGATGATGCATTTAATGATGATATTGTTCCAATTGATGGTGGTGATGATTCTGGTGATGATTCAGAAATTGAAGAGACTCAAAGAAATAAAAATAAGATAACATTTGAAACACTTGGCACACAATCTAAAAAGGAGAAGAATAGCAAAAAAGTTGGCACAGAAAAAGTGGGAGGTGCAATGTTCTTGGGACAACAAATTGGTAGACTTGTTGAAGCAACTGAGGTTAGAAATAATGTGATACCTCGCACCGACTTACCTGGTTGCAGTATTCCTGAAATAATACAAGTATTTGAATCTTTACCTGGAGTAGAGAAAGAAAACGAGTTCTGGTTATTGGGATGTCAACTTTTTGAAAATAAAGTGAAGAGGGAGATGTTTTCTACAATAAAAGAACCAGGTGCCATGCTTAAATGGCTTAATTATCAACTAATGTTAGGTCCACCAATGTAGAAATCTTATCATTAGCTTTTGTCTAAGAAGATTGTGTACTTTTTATCAAGTGTCATTTATTTTCTTTATTATTTCTGGTTATGTAATAGATTATTGATTTTGACGATGTTTTGGTAATTAATATTATTTATGCATTTTATGTTATGATGATGTGTAATAGCAATGTGTAATTGTTACAGGTTTATTTTCAAATAATGGATACATCAGAAGAGGATAATGAGTTTAAAGATCAACTTGTACATGTTTGTGCTCTTCTCATTGAACACTATTATTATAGATATATTTATAAAATGAATTCTAGTCAAACAGGTAATATTTGGTTGACAGAAGTATTGCAAGGGAATGAAAAACGATGCCATAGAATGTTTAGGAATGGAGATGTTAGGAATGTTTCTACATATTTTAGGACATGGGGTGGGAAATAGGTTAGCACAAGAAAGATTTCAACGCTCTGGTGAGACTGTGAGTAGATATTTCAGTAAATTGTTAGATATTGTTTGTCGTATGGCTACAGATGTGATAAAGCCATTAGACCCAGAGTTTAATGATACTCCTGAAGAAATTTTGAAAGATTCCAGATATATGCCTCATTTCAAGGTAATTATTATATTTCATAATTTAATAGTAAAAATAAATTATACTTCCTAATTAACATATTTATTTTGTTTAATTTTCAGAATTGTATTGGTGCCATTGATGGGGTACATGTTCCAGCCTCAATACCTGTTGAAGATCAAATACCATTTATTGGAAGGAAATGGATACCCACCCAAAATGTAATGGCAGCATTTAGTTTTGATATGCAATTCATATTTACATATGCAGGTTGGGAAGGAACAGCACACGACACAAGAGTATTTTTGTCTGCTTTGAACAATCCTAATTTAAATTTTCCTAAACCTCCTAAAGGTATTTTTTTCCATTCAAAAATTCACATTTTCTATTTTTTTTATAATTAAATCTTTACACTCTTACAATTTATACTAATAAAAATATCGTTCATTTTCAACAGGAAAATACTATCTTATTGATGCTGGATACCCACAAATGAATGGATATTTAGGACCTTATAAAGGTGAGAGATACCACCTTCCAGATTTTCGACGAGATAGCCAACTAGCTGGTTATCAAGAAGTGTTTAATCATGCTCATTCTTCTTTAAGAAGTGTTATTGAACGAACTTTTGGAGTTTGGAAAAAGAGATGGAAGATTTTAAGAGAAATGCCTAATTATCCATTCACGAAGCAAGTGAAGATAGTTATTGCAACGATGGCATTGCATAACTACATAAGAAGACACACTAGACGTGATCATCATCTTGAAGATACTGAGATTGACCAAAATGACAATAATGATGAAGAAATGGAAAGTGATGAGGCTGAAAGAGAACATTGCAATATTACCGATAATGGAGCACAAGAAATGGAAAACTTGAGAAACCAAATTGCTGCAAGTTTGATGAATGGACGATAATATAAATATTTTTCTTATTTTTATTATTATTTAGAATGGAAAAATTGAGAAACCAAATCATTGTAACTTCGATTATGAAAGATAATTTAAATTTATTTGATGTTTTTTTATTATATGAAAATTGAGAAATTGAGAACCTGGATTTCTGTAAGTCATAAATTAATGATAATTTAAAATTATTTGACGTTTTTTCTATCATATAAAAATGGAGAAATTGAGAAATCGAATTGATGAAAATTTGATGCATAAAAAGTAATATAAATTTAATTAATTTTTGCACTATATGACTATGTTTTTTATTTTGTAATTTTTATAAATTTTGAAATTTATTAGGTATTTATAATTTTTATTTTAAAATAACAATAGTGAATGCATTGTCTTGTTAAAAAATATTTGACAATATTATATATTACTATAAAAAGAAAAAAAAATGAATTTTATCACTCGTAATAATAATAATAATAGTACAAAATAACGTTATTATAATCAATGCCCTTTTTAGTAATTTAATATCATTACAGCAATAAATCACTTCTGTTTACCAAACGCTCAAATGCTGCTTTTGAAACATACAGCAGTTTTGAAATAAGAGTTTACCAAACACTTATCTGATTCTTCCCACAGCTGATTCTTTCTACAGCACAGCAGAAGCTGATTCTCTTAAAAACACAGCAATACCAAACCAAGCCTAAGTGATTTTAAATTGTGGGTCATATGGAATGTGTAGATAATAGATTAGTAGTAAATTGTGAATCTTACGAAATATGTAGATAATAAATATATTTGGCCAATTTAATCAGCTGAAATTATAATTTAAGTTTGACCAAACATAAATCAAACGCTGAAATCGTGTACTCATTAAGAAATTGGTAATTATATTTACACCACACTTTTTATTTGTTGTACTACATTTTAATTTCACTTAACGTCCTAAATATTTGTTCAATGTAGCACTCATGTCTGATGTCTCTAACTTTTTTTTATCGTATTCTTATTTTTCAACTTTTTATTAATTAAAACATCTTGTATTTTAATCCAAAAAATTTATTGAGAGGGCATAAAATGATTTATTTCTCTATCATACTTTTAAAAAAATAATAAATAAATACAAAAGTGCGACAAAATATTTTTTCTTCATTTCAAAGCTTGCAAACAAAATATTGACATAAACCATCGTTAAAGATTAAATGTGCTAATTAATGAAAATTAAAAATAAAAATTCAACAAAAAATAAAAAATAAAAACATAAGTGCTACAACGAAGGAAGATTAAAGATTTTAAGTGCAATTAAAACATAGTATACTTATAAAAAATTATAGAGTCAATATAACCGTTCAATTCATAATAAGAGGTGAGGGTAAAATGACAAATTTGCATCTCAATTATATTTTTGTCATTATATTACATTTTTCTCTAATAGGATAATAATTTGTCATCCATATTAAGACTGGACACCCGATGTTGTAGGTCCAATCTATTTAACGTTGTGAAAATGACTCATCGTGGAAGTGAAAATTTTGAAATGTGGCAAAAATTTAAGTGGGGATTTCAAATAGGGTGATTATATTGGCAATATGTTATTTAATAGATGTGCTCTATTTTAATTGTATTAAAAGTCTTTAATTTTTATTTATTATAACATATTTAACTTTATCTTTTTTTCTTTACATATTTATCTTTAATCTATCATTGATCAGCACACCATGTCCCATATTTAGTCGCAATTTTGTTTTTTGTCATTTTTTTTTACTTATTTAAATGTATGAGGAAACAAATAAGTGCTTTTACTTTTTACTCACTTTTAATTGAATTTTTTGAAAGGAACCGTTATGAGAAACAAGATATCATTAATAGAATATTGAAGATAAAAATATAATAAAAAAAGTGAAATATAAGTGTGAAAATGAGTTCATGTAACATTTTATTAAATTAAAATAAAGTACATTTGTAAAAAAATGTGGTGTCAATATTTAGCCTTTGAAATATAGTTAATATTAAAAATATTTGCAAAAATTGCCACTTTTAGATGCATATTATCAAAAATACCCTTTTTGCAACAAGAGAAACTAGTAATTACACAAAAATAATCTCAATAAATTCATAATCACGAAATATATCTTATTATCATAATACTTTTTCATGATTGTTAATATGAGTTAAGACGAGAATTAAGAACACGATATTTTAATCCAATTAGTTTTAATTTGTTGTTTAAGACTGGAAGTTGGAAAATGAAATCTTGATAATCGAATTATTATTTAAAGGTAAAAAAATTATTAATATTTTTTTTTATTAAGAATGGAAGCTTTTTTGTGTGCCAACGTATTTAGATGGAAAAAACAAAACATATTAAAATAGTATCAATTGACTTGGAGATAAACAAAAAAAAAAAAAAAAAAAAAAAAATTTAAAAAAGTAGTAGTATAACATAAAGTGTGAAGTGTAAGATAATTTTTAGTACTGACCCGTTTGATTTGTAGATAAAATTGTTCATCTAGATAACATATATATTATTATTTTGTTTGGTTCAAATTGATATAAGAATAAAAAAGTCACTTTTAAAAAATCAACTTTTTGTGAAAAATACAAATTTACCCTTATTCTTCATTTAAAAAAAAAATTAAAGAGAAAAAAAATGGTAGTGACAAAGATCGGTAGCAATTATTCTAGAATATGTATTTTTAAAAAGGGTTAATTACAATTATAGTCCTTATTCTTTTATATTTGTAACAATATCATCCTCATTTAATTTTATTTGCAGATATCATCACCATCCTTCTATTTTACTCGTACAAATGGTCTCCAAATAATTTTTTTGATAATTTTGCTATTGACTTAAAATAAATTAAAATAGCAAAAAATAGAAAACTAAATAAAAAATTGCAATTAAAGTCACTAACCTTTTCAAATATGCAAAATGGTCTCTTTAGTTGCCGATTTCATTCAAAGTTCATATGCGTACACAACTCACCTAAAGGTGGTGCCACCACGTGGTGGTCCAACTAGAGGGAAGAAATCTCCCATGTTGGACACACACAGAGCCATGGAGAAGATCTCACTAGTAATAATAGAATCTATGATAAACTTTCGAACAAGAATTTGATGCTCTCCAAATCCTCAGCCACTCCCAACCTTGCTATATGCCTCTTTAATGAACGTTTTATTGTTGGTAAAAGACAATAAAAAAGATACCCAATCTAGATTGTTTTCACGTTGCAACAACAAAAACAAGCCATTTATTATTCAAAAATTAAGAAATTCTCTCTTTCAAACAAGCCATTGATAATATACAGACTTTAAGTCAATCAAAATTCTTGTGTTCACTTCAAACGTGTTTCAGAATTTGGATATTTTTATGCTAGATAATGGAGAAAAAAATCTTGAAATGATGATTTGGTTTTGTTAGTAATGAGTTTTGCTGGTAATAAGTCTTGTTATATTTTTTGAATCTTGCTCCTTCAAATTATCTATGCTTATATGTACACATGCATGTAAATACTAGTTAAGAATATGTGTTTTGCATGTAATTTTGTAATAACATCTTGCATTTACTTTTGTTTGTTAAAACTTTTAAATAATAAAAGTTCGATAGATATTTCTTTATTTTATTTATCCAACCATCAATCAATGTCTTGAATTACATGGATTAGAAGATTACAGAAATTGTCAATTTGCTTAGAAATTTGGAAAAAACAATGGACTACCTCAAAAGTCACGCTTCTTCAACCTCTAAAAAATATAGATGCTCAACTGCATATGTCGTGATGTTGGTTTTCTAAAATATATTTTATTCTAGAGATTATGTATCTATTAGGCTTGCCTTTAATATAAGGTGTACAAAATTACCGATATGTAAGGTGTACAAAAAATTTTAAATTTTACCCACTGTTTTTATCATCATTAAGAAAAATCATAAATTTATCGATGATAAAATTCATAATAAAACATATTATTCATCTTCATTTTATTTTTCATCTTCGTAGGGCAAAACCTTTTTTGATGGCATGACATTATCAACAAATGTTACAAAATTCATCTCCATTTGACAAATCATGACATTACCAAACAATTTCTCCTCCGACTGCACATTCACCAAGAAATCCATGTCCACTGTCACCTCCGTAACGCACCCCAAAGTAGGCGCAAAATTGCGTGGCGATTATTGAGCTACCAATATCAACATGTATTTCAAGATAATTAGGTCCTTTGTGGTAATAATAATTCGGAGCCTTACATAATAGGCATGCAGAGTAATTTTCTACTGATGTTTTTACTATCCATGGTCCCTTCACAATTTTATTTACGATCTTAAACATATAGTTGCGAAAAGCATCCGACCCATGAATAAATTGATACAATAGTGAATTGGAGTTTGGAGTGAGGAGTGAGGAGTGATAGTTAGAGTTGGAGGCTATTGATTCTAATTAATTATATTTAATTAATGAAATAAAGAAGTGTGAGTAGATATGATGATGAATTTTAAAGGCTTTAATTAAGATTTAATTACACTAATTTTAAATACATTTTACATTAATCAAGGATAAATTGAAAAATCTAAAATATGAGTAGGAATATTTTGGTCAAAAATATGTTTCTCCATTTTAGGGCCATCTAGATGTAGTATAGGTGTGTGTGTGTGTGTGTGTGTGTGTGTGAGAGAGAGAGAGAGAGAGAGAGAGAAAAATAAAAAAATTAAAAATTGGTTCAAATCATCATTGTGATTCTGTTTACATTAAATTAGCTGTTTGAAAACTAAATTAATCTTTTCTTTTTTCTTTTTAAATTCCTTATTTATTTATTTTTATTATTTTTTATTTTTGAGGCTTAGGTGCTAGGATTAGAAAGTTTATGACTTTACGACTCATTTTTAAAAATTTGGGACTGTTACAAATTTTTCCTTTTACTTTTCTTTTTTATTGTTTTAATTTATTTAAGTTGGAGGGAGGGCAAAATTGTTAGAAAAGACTATATGGGCGAATTAATAAAAGAATTGGGACGATATATGCGAATAAAATTGAATGGGTTATGATATTATTACAAATCTGAAAAAATGAGGATTGTGAGTTTAATTAACCATTTCAAAAAATATATTTATTCTTTATTACAAAGTGTACATTCGTGTTTTAAAAAAAAAATTAGTGAATTCATATTCGGATAAAAAATTTGTCCTCTTCTTTTCGAGAATAAAACTTATCCTCATTTTTTTTCTTAAATTGTTATCCGGATAAAAGTGTATCCGGACATCAATTCCGCTCACATAAGATAAGACAAATTTTATTCGTTATCTTTAACCATTGATCATTTATCAAACTGGGAGTAATGTCATTCATAGTCGCTGATTATTATAGTCAATCTAAGTGGCATTTCTCTGGAGTAATTATTCATAATTACTGATTATAAATAATTACTCCAATTGAGTAATATTACGTAGACTGACTACGGTATCTAACAATTATGAATAACATTATTCATTAAACAGGTTGTCGAGGATAAGTTGGAGAAGTGGAGATGTGAGGTGAACTAGAATATTTTAATAGTCCGGCTAGATAATTTTCTGACCCCAATTAATGTTATCACAACCGTATGAAGTTTTCTCTGCTACAATATATATATATATATAGCCCTGTTCTCCTGCCCACAGTAGGCAAGACCCACTGCCTACGTGGCATGCCCCGTCAGCAAAAATTAGCCACATAAAAATACGACACATCAGCACAAAAAATTACAATTCCCCTCCCCTCCCCTCCCCTCCCCTCATTCTCTCACCCGTTTCCTCTCCCAAATCAGTGCCCTAAATCCTCCCACCCACCACCCACCTGAAACTCGCCGGAACCACCACCACCTTCTAGCGCCGGACCCACCACCACCTCTTTCGCGTGATCACTTGAAACTCGCCGGAACCACCACAACCCCGTTTCTTCTCCCAAATCAGTGCCCTAAATCCCTCCACCCACCACCCACCTGAAACTCACCGGAACCACCACCACCACCACCTCTGGCACCGGACCCACCACCACCTCTGGCGCCGGACCCACCACCACCTCTCTCGCGTGATCACCACTCACATCTCCTACCCTAAATCGCCAACCACCATTCCACTTTTTCTCGTATACCAAACCCAATCTCCTCCACTTTTCCAATAAAAAAAAATAATATCAGTAGTGATGGGGGAGCAGCCGCGGGTGTAGGGTTTTGCCTGAGCATCGGGACGGCAGTTGTAGGACGCGCCACGGTGGGAGCAGGGCTCAATGTTTCTCTGCAGCGTACTGTAGCTGATGTAGCGGCGGCGTGTGTGAAAAATCATCACAATTAGATGCCAAGCTAGTTGTGAAAAAGAAGGGGGATTCATCTCACTTGGTTTCGCAACCAACTGCGGAGAATTTGCCGTTTGGGTCGCGAGGAGGAAGAAATCCCTCCAGACGGTGGGTTAATGTTTGGTAATGCCGTTGGGTTGGACTTTTAGGACGGGTGGTGATTTTGGTTTGTAGAGGTGATGTCGGCGATGGATTCCATATAGATGGTTGGTTGGGGTTTGGTAATGTCGGCGGCAAGTTTTCAAGTGGGTGGAGGGGATTTAGGGCACTGATTTGGGAGAGGAAACCGGGGTGGGTGGGGGGTGGGTGGAAAATTGTAATTTTTTGTGCTGATGTGTCGTATTTTTATGTGGCTAATTTTTGCTGACGGGGCATGCCACGTAGGCAGTGGGCAAGATAATTCTTGCCAACTGCGGACAGGAGAACATGGCTATATATATATATATATATATATATATATATATATATATCTTCAATCTTTCTTAAACGAAACTCTCCCACAAATAATATTCTTTATATTTTATTTACTGTCTCAATCTTAAAATCATAACCAATACAACAATTCAGATCGTCATCCTTGCCACTCCATCAGAAATAAAAGAGTTCAAATCTCATTGGTTTATTTTTATAGATATTACGGTCAAATTTCAGTGCAAAAAAACGATATACTAAGTTTATGTCAATTTCTATAGGATATTTGGTCACTGCTTAAGAAATAAGAATGGGTTCTTTTCACAAATAACTATAATAAATAAAATATTTTTTAAAATATTGTCATACTTTTTTTTATTATAAAAATACTATTTTTTTATAACACTTTTTGTTACATTTGTTATTAACAAATACTAGTATACTGCTTTTATTTATGATGGAATCCAATCGTAGAGGATTTTAATGGATTGAGGAGTTGAAAAAAATGAGAGAGAGAGAGAGAGAGAGAGTTTTTGTTTGAGGGAAGATTGATTTTGATGAATATGAAGAACAATATAGAAAAACAGAGGAATTGAGAGAGATATATATAGATTTTGGTTTGATAGGATGAAGACGTAGTGACGGACAAAGAAGTATTTTTTTTGTGCTTGTAGCGGAGTAAGCTTTTATATGATCAGTGATAACAAATGTAACAACAAGTGTTACAAAAATAAAAAACAGTATATTTAGAATAAAAAAAAAAGTAAAATAATATTTTTTAAATTATTTTCACAATAACAATAGACAACTAAACGGGCCTCTGGAAAACCCATTAACAAAAAAACCCAAGTCGGTGTATCGGGGAAATCGACCGGGAATGGTGGCAAATGGCCGGGTGACCCGGCCATTTTTCCAAAAAGGCCGTTGACCACTTATACTGATAAAAAAAAAACATTAAAATGAGTTATTTTGAAAGGTCCAAAATATCCCTGAGCACTGTAAAAGAAATGAAACGTAAAATATTCCAAACAACTGCAAAAAATATTTGAAGTGTAACCGCTCTGCACAGTTAAGATTTTGGGTTCCAGCAAACTTCAATCTGTCGATTAATTTCCAGCAAACTTGAATTTGGCGATTAATTTCCAGCAAAACTTCATCATTGTGCGAGTAAGTTCCAGCAAACTCCATTTTGTTTGTATTTACTTCAACTTCTTTTGATATTGTTGTCTAAAAATCTGTGGCAATCTTGAAAATATGTTGGGATATGTTGAAACTACATATAAATGGCATAACTGATTGTAAATGAAGCAATGTACTGATTAAAATGAAGATTGAAGTTGATAGTGAACAACCGAACTAACGCCTGTTAAAACCCTAGGTTAACAGAAGAGAAATGGTTAGGTTAACAGGCCCAATGGTTAGGTTAACCTACCAACATTCCGTTAATGGCATTTGTAGGTTAGATTAACCTACTAACCTAATGAAGTGTTCTGTTAACAGACACAAATGTTCTGTTAACAGATAGAAATATTCTGTTAACAGACAAGACAGTTCTGTTAAGAGAAAAAATTGTTAAGAGAAAATGTTAGGTTAACCTACTTTTGGTTAGGTTAACCTACCAAGATTCTGTTAAAGATTAGGTAACCTACTAACATGATGAAGTTGTTCTGTTAGGTAACCTACCATCTTGTCTGTTAACAGAACAATTTTGTTCTGTTAACAGACAAGATGGTAGGTTACCTAACAGAACAACTTCATCATGTTAACAGAACAATGTTGTTCTGTTAACAGACAGGATTGTTCTGTTAACAGACAAAATTGTTAAGAGACAACATTGTTCTATTAACAGACAGAAATTTTCTGTTAACAGACTTTTGGTTCTGTTAACAGAAGAGAAGGTGTTAGGTTAACAGGCCCAATGGTTAGGTTAACCTACCAACATTCCGTTAAAGGTCTAATGTACTAACATCATTGAAGTGTTCTGTTAACAGACAACATTGTTCTGTTAACAGACAACATTGTTCTGTTAACAGACAGATATTTTCGGTTAACAGACAATATTGTTTTGTTAACAAACAACATATGTTACCTATTAACCGAACACATTTGTAGGTTAACAGATCATTGTTAACAAAAGAATGTATACAGGAAATTTATCTTTTAACAGACAAAAGGTAGGTTAATTTAGCACCTGTTAACATGCACAAATGATAGGATAACCAACCCAATTGTTCCTGTTAACAGAAATTAGTGTTAGGTTAATAATAGAAGATATCAGCCTGTTAACAGGAGAATAAGTAACTGTTTAATTGCCATGCTTTAATATATCAGTAACTGTTTTTTGTATTTTAATTTATTTCGTTTATTAAGTTAGTAAATGTTAATTTTTATTGCAGGATGGAGCATGCAGTTGACCGTAGATTATGTGACTTCCCTGGAAAGGTGACTGCCAATTGTAATATTACAAACATCAAGAGGGTTGAGAATGCTCTTGATGACTACCACAAAGCAAAGTTGCGCCGATCAATATTTTGGAAATTCCATCAGGTTAGGCGTTTGCAGTTCTCGGGTCAAATAATTGACCATTTATTGCTTCGACTGATGAAGTCAGAAAATGCAGACGAACTGTGGTTTCGATTAGGAGATGAGAAGGTGGCTCGGTTCAGCTTGATGGAGTTTCTTCTTGTCACTGGTCTAAATGCTGGCAATGAAGAAGAAGTAAGACCAAATATTCAGCGGTCCAAAAGACTTTTGAATAAATATTTCTGTGGAAAGACAACAGTCACACCTGTTGAGCTGGCGTCTACATTTGATGAATGCACGGTGATGGAAGATAAGTATAAACTTGGATTGGTGTACATATTGGAGACTGTGTTGAGATGCAAACACCATAAGACGAGCATTGATGTATTTTGCTTGGACGTAGTCGACGATGTGGAGGTCTTTAATGCATATCCATGGGGTCGTAGGTGTTTTATGGACACATTGCATGCATTTAAGAGAACACATACGATCAAGGGATCGAAGACCGATCGAAAGTATGATGTATACGGATTTCCATTGGCAGTGCAGGTAACTTTTGAAACTTATAAATTGTAGCATTTTAGTAATATAGTATATGTAATGATACTAAATTTGTAGGTATGGGCTTTTGAGGCTATACCAAGCTTGGCCAATAAATGTGCTATTAGGAAGGAGTGGACTAGGATCCCGAGGATGTTAAATTGGCAAGCGACGGACATTCCTACTGCAAAGGATGTCGCAGCTATACTTGACGATCCTCAGGTGAGAACTATTGATTTATATTGAATGTGATGTTAATGATAGTGCTTCCAATTAACGTTAAAGTTCAATATGTCAGCTTGAGGTCTATACTATTCTGACTTCTACACCTGAAGAGATAGAGAATGTGTACATTCAGGAAGTTTACATTCCTGCCAGGGTACCAGATCCTATCTTCGATCCATATCTTGTAGGAGAAGAGGTATGCATATATATACATATATTGTGTTATGATATGATATTTGTTTTAAAAAATCTTGTAATAGTGTCTATTATGATTTATGTAGGGACATTCTCCTACTGCACAGCGGTCACCTACACTGCATCGAGCTTCACGTTCTCCTCCACCGCCTCGCCTTTCCCCTACTCCTTCTCCAGTTGTACGTCGATCATCTAGAGCAAATTTGGGTGCAAATGTATCTGATGATTTATTTGAACGTTTGAATAGGCAATTGACTTCGATGGAGCATCGAATTACTTCTCAGATGATGGCTGAGGTCAGACGTGTAAATAAGAAGGTTGGACAGCTGAGTAAGAAAGTCGATGAAGTCATTGAGTGGGTAAGACCATATCATCACACAGATACAATGGCACCAGAAACTGCATCGGACAGGGTTCCGGTTGAGTCTGACAGGGTGAGGGACTAGGAGGTGGACACGGAGATGGAGACTAGGGACCATCCCGAATTTGCGACGGGTGTTCGGACAGATATGGAGATAGAGATGGAGATTGGTCAGCCCGATATCGAGACTGAACGGGCTACAGATAGGGAGCAGGTTGTGGAGAAGGATGGTGTGACAGATGGGGTGGTAATAGAGACTGGTAGACAACTTGATGTGGAAACCGATGGGGTGACAAATAGGGAGCCGGTTGTGGAGACCGATGGTGTGATTGATAGGGTGCTCATGGAGACAGGTGGGCAGCTAAACGTGGAGACTGAGGGGGTACCTGTTGAAGAGCCGGCTGTGGAGACCGATGGTGTGACGGATGTGATGGTGTCGGGTGGTCAGCAGTCGGCGGGGGAGACAGAGCAGTTGGTGATGGAGCATGAGACGGGTAGTCAACTGCCTGAGGTGGAGACACGGGGAGTGACTGAAGGAGTGGTGACAGCGGAGGTACCAACTGTCATCTTCACACGTAGGAAGAGGAAAAACGAAGAGATGGTAGAGAATACGGAGATAGTTGGTAAGAGGTTGAGAGTACCTTCAGCCTACTTGAGTTCTCCATTCACGGCTGGGGTGAAGAGAAGAACCTTTATTGACGGGTCGAAGATCGATCTATTCCAAAAGGTTGATCCGTCAAAGGAAACAGAGTTCCTTAAGTGGTACTCTAAACTTGGAACTAGGTAAGTTATTTATACATTCATTGGTAACGTATTATTTTTTGGACATCAGTTCCTAACACTATTTATTCAGCGTCGCTTATCTATTGGGGAGTGTTCGAATGACAGACGCCAAACAATGGTTTCACGACGTATTGACGGACGGGAAGTGGTTCGCAGATGAGGTAAGCAAAATTTTTTAAAATAAGTATGATATACTATACTTTGTTAACCGTGTAACATTTTCGATATTTTAGCATGTTGACATGGCGATGTACTTGCTGCGACAACGGGTTGCCATGTACCCAAAATCCTTCAAAAACCAAAGAGTCATCATGGATTTCGGGTTCAAGAACATGCTGGATGTGGCACAAATGATGAAAGACTCATGTCCACAAGATTTTGAGTGCCCAGATTATCTCTTTGACTACGCACACGGGAAATCGCAGGAGTTTGGTCAACCATGGGAGGGATGTACACATCTGTATATTCCGGTGCTCGCTAATGCTCACTGGTTTGCAACAGAGGTTAACTTCTCTGAAGGTGTAGTATATGTTTATGACCCCGACAAGACTTGCCTTACACAAGGTCAGCTTGAGAAATATTTGGAGTCGGTGTGTCATTTCATCCCTATTCTTGCGAAGTCAGTAAATATTAACATACTAGACCAGATGCGAGTGGAAAGGGTTGACGGCACGGTCAAGCAAAAAATTTCATAAGTTTATTTGTTCGAGATGATATTTTTTTTGCATTATTTGGGAAATGTACATATTAGCCGACTAATTTAATTATTTGTTTGCAGCGGTGATTGCGGTGTATTCACCATTAAGTTCATCGAATTCCTAAGCATTGGTGAATTGGCGTTTCTCGTTTCTAATGATTATATGCCCATGTGGCGGACTAAACTAGCAGCCGACATGTATACACAAAACTATGATCCATAGGATATGATTATTTTTCCAAAATATTTAAATTTGTAATTTCTATACATTTTGTAAATTTGTATTATTTTTGTATAGTTGGGAAAAAAAAATTTGTACGTTGTGTACGTTTTGTACATCTGTAAAACATATGGACACAAGTTAACAGACTTTGATAATTACGGTTACCTACCACATTTCTGTTCATAGAATTGTTGTATTAGTATTAGGTTAACTGATCATATAGAAACAGGTACATGTATAATCTAAAAGATTTCTATTAACTGATAATTGGACATCAGTTAACAGATTCCAATTATCAGATGAACAGAAATTATAACCGATTAAAGATAATCGGTTATATTTGGTCTGTGAACAGATTAGATGGTGTAGGTTAACAGAACATTATAGTAGGTTAACCTACTCTATAGTAGGTTAACATAATTGTGTTTAAGTTAATTAACCTACCCATAATAGGTTAACAGAACAATTGAAAATGTTCACCGACTACATATAGTAGGTTAACCGAACAAATTAATAGGTTATCAACTACTTAGGTAGGTTAACATAAAAATACAGTAGGTTAACCGAAGTATGGTGTAGGTTAACCTACTCCATAGTAGGTTAACATAATTGTGTTTAAGTTAATTAACCTACCCATAATAGGTTAACAGAACAATTGAAAATGTTAACCGACTATATATAGTAGGTTAACCGAACAAATTAATAGGTTATCAACTACTTAGGTAGGTTAACATAAAAATACAGTAGGTTAACCGAAGTATGGTGTAGGTTAACCGAAGTATGGTGTAGGTTAACCTACTCCATAGTAGGTTAACATAATTGTGTTTAAGTTAATTAACCTACCCATAATAGGTTAACAGAACAATTGAAAATGTTAACCGACTACATATAGTAGGTTAACAGACTACATATAATAGGTTAACAATTGATAGGTTAATTAATCGACCCAATTGATAGGTTAACAGAACAATATTCTGAGTATGACTTGATGATTTTTACTTTAAATTTGAACAAATCTGAGTTGATTTGATATGGATTAAATCAGAACATCAGTTATAATTTTATACATATCGTTTTAATAGATTGTAATGATTAACCTAACCAATGTACGTTAACTTACTCTGTTGTTTCGATCGTTTTAACAGATTGTTTCCATCAGAATATCACTGGTAAGCCAATATTTATATTTACAAATCCATAAGCAAACAATGTATCATAATTTAAAGTAATTAAATACATTGGTTCGATCACAACAGAGTTTGTAGTAAATTAAAATATTAACCGATTGTTTCAAAATATTAGGTAACATATTCGATCAAAATCTGCCATGACATTTACAGCATGGTCTGTTCTCCCCCTCCGACTGCGACTTTGAAGACGTTGAAGGCAGGCACGTCACCATTGATTAGAGAGAAAACACATGTGTCCCCGGGTCTGATATTTTTGGTTGTATAAAATTCTGCCCAACCTCTTGCGAAGCGACGTACAACCCCATTGGCCCTGCTATCAACTCCGATCTGCCACACTCGACCCACGGCATCGTGAATTTGAACAACGTTTACAAATCTTGGGAGATTTGTGCTGGCGAATGTTCCGGGAACGAACTGTCAAATAATTCAAACAAACGTTGCATTAAATTATACAATTCCATGAGTGATAAAATGGTATATAACTTACAATAAATGCTATATAAACTTACAATGCAACGGTGGCAGAAACGCGGTGCGGACATAGTAATCTGGAAGGATGGTAGAGGTTGACTTGTTGATGATGAACCACCCGGGTCACCCATATGTATTTCACATGCAGAATGGTCCAGTATTGAAGTCAAGAAAGTAGAAGCTCCACGGTACTCGAATATGACCATATAACCGAACGTCAGTGAGTGGTGTGAGAAAAAATCAGACCAGCCAGTAGTTAAAATTATCCTATCCTCAGATCGGATAACTTCAATATGCCATAAAAGGCCACCCAAATCCCGTAGGATAACACAGCTCCCAAGTAGATCCGGATATCTAGCCGTAAATTGCCGGGGAAATATCTTCGCAATGTAAGCAAGTAAATATTATAGTACGTTTTGAAAGATAATGCAAAATAACTTCAATCTAGTTATGAGTTCAAAAAACATACCAATTGATCGCGATGTCTTTCTGGGTCAATTGCGATAAAAAAACTCTTAACATTTTCTGCTGCCATGTTCTACATTACGATAAATATAGAGTAGGTTAACAGAACAAAGTATGTTAACAAAAGTACGTTAACATAACATGTATGTATGTTAACAGGAGCACTGATAATATAACTTCATAACCGAAATAAACTAGGTTAACAGAACATTGTTAACAGAACATGTAAGTAGGTTAACCTATAAAATCGAGTAGGTTAACAGACATTTGATTAGGTTAACCTACTTCTTCAAGTAGGTTAACCTACTTCTTCAGTAGGTTAACCGAACATCCATGTTGTTATCCTAGTAGTCATGGTCAGTTAACAGATATTGGATTAGGTGAACCTACTAAATGAAGTAGGTTAACAGACTTAGATTTAGGTTACCCGGTGAAATCAGATAGGTTAACAGGAACACGAAAAATTTAATAGACACTGATAATAGAAATTAATAACCAAAATGAACTATATAACAGGACATCTCTGTTAACAGACTTTGATTAGGTTAACATACTTCTTCAAGAAGGTGAACAGAACATATGATTTTGTTAACCTACTAAGCATGGTCTGTTAACAGAAATTTGATTAGCTTCACTGGAAAATGAAGTAGGTTAACAGACTTTCATTTATGTTAACAGGTGACATGAAGTATATTAACAGAATACATGACAATTGATTCACTCATTGTGAAATATTCCATTGAAGGTTAACAGACACCAGAACATGTATGTATAACAGGACTGTAACATAGACTAAAAATAACAACCGATTATCAAATTGATGAAGATATCTAACAGGACTGTAACATAGACTACATGTTAACAGAATTTAGGTGAATTTCATTAAAAATCGTGCAAACAAAAACAAAAAACATATGCATTCAAGATCACTTTGAATTAGGTTAACAGAAGCATTCAAGAGCACTTTCATTAAGTGGAACCTAAATATTTAGAAATGAAACACAAAACTAATGTTAACCTACTGCTTGAAGTAGGTTAACCGAACAAATAATTAGGTTGACCTACTGCTTCAAGTAGGGTAACCGAACAAATGATATTGTTAACCTACTATTCATGGTCGGTTAACAGAACTATGTATTAGGTTAACAGACGAATTTCATATAGGTTAACCGAAACACAACACCTAATGTTAGCCTACTGCTTCAGTAGGTTAACCGAAAAAATATTTAGGTTAACCTACTGCTTCATGGTCGGTTAACCTACTATTCATGGTCTGTTAACAGAACTTTGTATTAGGTTATAACAGACGAATTTCATATAGGTTAACAGGTGACCTGAAGTAAGTTAACAGAACATGTATGTAGGTTAACAGAACATGTATGTAGGTTAACAGAACTATATAATAGGTTAAATAGACCAAAACACAACACCTAATGTTAACCTACTCCTTCAAGTAGGTTAACCGAACAAATAAGTAGGTTAACCTACTGCTTCAATAAGGTTAACCGAACAAATGATATTGTTAACCTACTATTCATGGTCGGTTAACAGAACTTTAAATTATTTTAACAGAATTTCATATAGGTTAACGTGAATAACAGGAACTGTAATATACACTATACAATTTCACTTATTATCTTGTTGATGAATAAACATAAGTTCAATCAATGATAAGGCATTAGTAAATACATGTTAACAGCAAATATGTGAATTTCATTACAAATTGTGCAAAAAATGGTTGCAAAATTAAACTGTATTATGTGCGCTTACCGGTTGTTTCTTGTTGACAAATGAGACAAACTTTAGACTCCCGTCCTCTCACACGGATTGTTGGAATAGATTTTCACAATAGGGACGACGAGATTTTTGAATTGAAGAAATGTGTTGAAAAATTGCGCGGAAAATGAAGAGTCACCGAAGACCATAAATTTCATAAAAGTTAAAATTTGAAATTTTTTTATTTTTTAACTTAGCAATTTCAATGTAAATTTCTAATAAATATGGAATAAAAACGTTATTATATTAAAAGTTAAATGGAACTTAAATATTTATTAAAAAAACCTTAAATTTTACAATGTTAATATGGAACTAAAAATTTATATTCAATTTAAAAATTGAAGTGGGACCAAAAATTTAAAAAAAAAACTCTAGGTTTTAACATGTTATTATGGAAATACAAAAATTTATATTCAATTTAAGTTGAACTTAAATATTTATAAATTCAAACTTAAATTTACAATGTGAATATGGAATGAAAGAAAAGTTTTGGGTCTTTCGATGGATTCCGGTTACGATAGGGATACACGATTACGTAGATTTGGACAATCGGGGTACTTTTTGGTTGTTTCGAATGATACTGGATACGATCGGAATACCCCGATTAGGTAGATTTGGACAATCGGGGTACCTTATGGTTGTTTCGATGGATTCTGGATACGATCGGAATACACGATTAGGTAGATTTGGACAATCGGGGTACCTTATGGTTGTTTCGATGGATTCTGGATACGATCGGAATACACGATTAGGTACATTTGGACAATCGGGGTACCTTTTGGTTGTTTCGAAGGATACTGGATACGATCGGGATACACGATTAGGTAGATTTGGACAATCGAGGTACCTTTTGGTTGATTCGAAGGTTACTGGATACGATCGGGATACACGATTAGGTAGATTTGGACAATCGAGGTACCTTTAGGTTGTTTCGATGGATACTGGAAACGATCGGAATACACGATTAGGTAGATTTGGACAATCTGGGTACCTTTTGGTTGATTCGAAGGTTATTGGATACGATCGGGATACACGATTAGGTATCTTTGGACAATCGGGGTACCTTTTGGTTGATTCGAAGGATACTGGATACGATCGGGATACACGATTAGGTACATTTGGACAATCGAGGTACCTTTTGGTTGTTTCGAAGGATACTGGATACTATCGGGATACACGATTAGGTATCTTTGGACAATCGGGGTACCTTTTGGTTGATTCGAAGGATACTGGATACGATCGGGATACACGATTAGGTACATTTGGACAATCGAGGTACCTTTTGGTTGTTTCGAAGGATACTGGATACGATCGGGATACACGATTAGGTACATTTGGACAATCGAGGTACCTTTTGGTTGTTTCGAAGGATACTGGATACGATCGGGATACACGATTAGGTAGATTTGGACAATCGAGGTACCTTTTGGTTGATTCGAAGGTTACTGGATACGATCGGGATACACGATTAGGTAGATTTGGACAATCGGGGTACATTTAGGTTGTTTCGATGGATACTGGAAACGATCGGAATACACGATTAGGTATATTTGGACAATCGGGGTACCTTTTGGTTGATTTGAAGGTTACTGGATACGATCGGGATACACGATTAGGTATCTTTGGACAATCGAGGTACCTTTTGGTTGTTTCGAAGGATACTGGATACGATCGGGATACACGATTAGGTAGATTTGGACAATCGAGGTACCTTTTGGTTGATTCGAAGGTTACTGGATACGATCGGGATACACGATTAGGTACATTTGGACAATCGGGGTACCTTTAGGTTGTTTCGATGGATACTGGAAACGATCGAAATACACGATTAGGTAGATTTGGACAATCGGGGTACCTTTTGGTTGATTCGAAGGTTACTGGATACGATCGGGATACACGATTAGGTATCTTTGGACAATCGGGGTACCTTTTGGTTGTTTCGAAGGATACTGGATACGATCGGGATACACGATTATGTATCTTTGGACAATCGGGGTACCTTTTGGTTGATTCGAAGGATACTGGATACGATCGGGATACACGATTAGGTACATTTGGACAATCGAGGTACCTTTTGGTTTGTTTCGATGGATACTGGACCCGATCGGGGTACACGATTAGGTAGATTTGGACAATCGGTAGGTTAACATATCAATTGATTATGTTCACCTACTATGCAATGTAGGTTAACAGAACATACTTGATAGTATGTTCACAGATATGTTAACCTACTATGCACAGTATCAATTGATTATTAACATACTTGATAGTATGTTAACAGATAAATTGATTAGGTTAACCTACATTGCATAGTAGGTTAACAGATCAATTGATTGTAGGTTAACAGAACATCCAGATTATTAACCTACTTGATAGTATGTTAACAGATAAATTGATTAGGTTAACCTACTTTTCATGATGTCTGTTAACAGAACATTATAGTAGGTTAACAGAACATCTAGATTATTAACCTACTTCATAGTATGTTAACAGATCAATTGATTAGGTTAACCTACATTGCATAGTATGTTAACAGAACATCATAGTAGGTTAACCTACTTAAATTATTAGGTTAACCTACTATGCATAATAGGTTATTGATTATGTTAACCTACATTGCATAGTAGGTTAACAGATCAATTGATTGTAGGTTAACAGAACATCCAGATTATTAACCTACTTGATAGTATGTTAACAGATAAATTGATTAGGTTAACCTACTTTTCATGATGTCGGTTAACAGAACATTATAATAGGTTAACCAAACATCTAGATTATTAACCTACTTCATAGTATGTTAACAGATCAATTGATTAGGTTAACCTACATTGCATAGTATGTTAACAGAACATTATAGTAGGTTAACCTACTATAATGTTTATGTTAACCTACTATGCATAATAGGTTATTGATTAGGTTAACCTACATTGCATAATAGGTTAACAGATCAATTGATTGTAGGTTAACAGAACATCCATATTATTAACCTACTTGATAGTATGTTAACAGATAAATTGATTAGGTTAACCTACTTTTCATGATGTCGGTTAACAGAACATTATAGTAGGTTAACCGAACATCTAGATTATTAACCTACTTCATAGTATGTTAACAGATCAATTGATTAGGTTAACCTACATTGCATAGTATGTTAACAGAACATTATAGTAGGTTAACCTACTATAATGTTTATGTTAACCTACTATGCATAATAGGTTATTGATTAGGTTAACCTACATTGCATAATAGGTTAACAGATTAATTGATTGTAGGTTAACAGAACATCCAGATTATTAACCTATTTGATAGTATGTTAACAGATTTATTGATTAGGTTAACCTACTTTTCATGATGTCGGTTAACAGAACATTATAGTAGGTTAACCGAACATCTAGATTATTAACCTACTTGATAGTATGTTAACAGATCAATTGATTAGGTTAACCTACATTGCATAGTAGGTGAACAGAAGTATGGATAGGTTAACCTAATCAATTGATCTGTTAACAGATCATTTGATTAGGTGAACCTACTAAATATAGTAGGTTAACAGAAGCAACTTTATTCGTAACAAAAGCAACTTTATTTCATCTCAGTCATTTTTCACATTGTTTCCTCAACAGATTTAAAATAAATAATAAAATAAACATCCCACAATAAATCCAATAAAAATCATACAATAAATCATTTAAATGTGCATATACTATTCTCCGTCCATGCGGCTACTAGCAAGAGGAACCTGACTGCTACAATTAAGTCGAGTGTGTCCAGTTGCACGACATCTACTGCACTTACGACGGCGGGGGCACTCTCCAGCTGATGGTATTCTTGATGTAGATTTGCGGCCAGCCCGTCGTTTCACTAAAGGTGGCAAAATATTGAGTGTGCTAGCAATATGGTCGGGAACTTCCCATTCGACTTCATTTGGCACGGGGAATATTGTTTCAGCATATGCTGCTCTCCAAAAATCAACTGTGTAATACTGAGAGCACAACACGTGGGCTGAAATCCCTCTGTGCATTGCGACGGCGACAGCATGCGTGCAGGGAAAACTCTCTAACTGAAATTGTCTGCACGTGCAAGTGTTGTCATCCAAGTTCACAACGTACCGACTGTTTGGTCCACTCTTCACGTCAAACCGGAATTGGTCTAGAGGCTCTACATACAACGTCTTTGCCACCTCAAGACTATTGAAAAGTTTTTCTTCCATTGCCGGGGTTAGAGTGCTTGTATGCATCTGCGACTCCTCGCGTCTACTATAAAACCATTCCTGCAACTTGCTGCGTATGTTCTCTATTAGTGCAAGAATTGGTAACTCCCGATCTTTCTTAAACAATGAATTCAGCGACTCTGCATTATTTGATGTCATCATATTGTACCGAAGTCCAGTAAAATGTGCCCTTGCCCAATGTTCAACCCCTATATCGATCAAATACTGCCATGCTTTGATCGATTTATTATGTATCTCGCCCATAATTTTATCAAATTCCTCGACACTGTATGCCTCTGCCGCTCTCTTAAACAATGACAAGAGAGCAGGAACCCGAAACTTCGTCTTCAAGTTGCCTTGTATATGGTACATGCAGTAGCCATGGTGTGCATCAGGATAAACATCTCTGATACCATTTTTTATACTATTACCCCGGTCGGACACAAAAGCAATGTCCCCAACGTCGCCTGTTACTTCCTTCAACTTTGTGAAGAACCAATTCAACGATTCATCATTCTCATTATCGACAATGCTGAATGCAAGAGGATAAATTTGAATGTTCGCATCTTGACATGTAGCAATAAGCATCGTACCTTCATATTTTGCTTTAAAAAATGTTCCATCGACACAAATTACGCGCCGCATTGAAGATATAAATCCTCTAATACACGGGCCAAGAGCCATGAAGAAGTATTTGAAACGGTTGTCGACATCAGTCTGAATAAAGAACACCGAGCCAGGATTTGTTTTCTCCAAGTTGTGGCAATAGGAGGCCAGTTTACTATAACTATCCTCAGGTGAACCCATTAAGTCCTCCATAGCACATTCTTTAGACTTCCAGGCCTTCTGATAACTCATTACAACCCCGAACTCCCGACGGATGTCATGTATGATATCTGCAGGTCTGTACAAAGTTTTCGGGTCTCGAAACTTGTGCATTATATGTCTTCCAATAACCCATGATCGTGCTTGTCTGTGATCATTGCGACGAGTCCCATATTCGCAAGTATGTTCCCGTACATACTTGCGAATAACAAAGATATCAGATGTGTCAAACTTCGTTGCTCGCATTCGCCACTTGCAATTATCATCTACACAAACAAGTGTGTACACTGTTTTATTTGATTTTTTCACTTTAAATTCGAAGTTATGTTTCAACGCAATCAAGTGCAAAGCTTTCTGTAGATCTTTCTTCTTATCAAACAACTGGTCAACATGCAAATCTTCACCATCAGGAATCACTCGTGTTGTACGAGAAGATCGTGAACTAGGACCAGCCTAGTTGCTACGTGAAACTGAGGCTATTAGATCGTCGTTTGTAAATGGAAATTCCTCTTCATTGTCTTGAACTATCTCAGGAGGTCTTTGTGTAGCATTTGTCTCTGGAAAAACTACATCATCATCTCGAGCTATCTCTACTGTATTCCAAAAATCATCACGGTTATGGTACAATTCATCCCGAACTTCATCATCTGCTTCATTCGCTGCGTTGGGTCTGTTCATAGGTTGCTCTCTCCTTATAAGAGTTACACATAGAGGAGTATGGTGTCTTTTGTTCAGTTCAATCAGCCACTTCAACTGCATGTCTGAAGTTATCTTTACCGGCGGAACTGGAAAATTTGTATTATTAGGAAAAAGAAATCCAAACTCCATCTCGTATTCTGAAGAGTCAAAAATAAGGAGGTTTTCTATTTCATTATACAATTCCGTATACGATGTATTCTCAGATACAACAAGTGCAGCAACCGATTCTCCATTATCCCCATTCCATTTCCATGTCCACTGCCCTTGGTCATTCTTTTTAAACTCACCGAAGTAACAAATCGCAAGGAGTGCCATATCTGCATTTCAACAAAACAATTAAAATGGCGTTAGCTAAGTAACAACATCAATCCATATGGACTATTAACAGACTGCATGGTTATGGTTTTTATATTCTATTTCATAAGGGTTCTTAAGTCCAGTTGGTATGTTAACAGACGTATGCTAAGTTCGGTCAACTAGTGGCTAATTAGAAAGTTTAACCGACCAAAATTGTAGGTTAACATAGCAACTGTTTAGGAAAACAGACCAAAGTGTAGGTTAACAGACCTAAATGGTAGGTTAACAGACCAAAAGTGTAGGTTAACATAGCAACTGTTTTGGGAAACAGACCAAAGTGTAGGTTAACAGACATCAAGTGTAGGTTAACAGACTTAAATGGTAGGTTAACATTCAAGGGTAAGTTAACCGACCAAAAGTGTAGGTTAACATAGCAACTGTTTAGGAAAACAGACCAAAGTGTAGGTTAACAGACCTAAATGGTAGGTTAACATTCAAGGGTAGGTTAACCGACCAAAAGTGTAGGTTAACATAGCAACTGTTTAGGAAAACAGACCAACATGTAGGTTAACAGACCTAAATGGTAGGTTAACAGACCAAAAGTGTAGGTTAACATAGCAACTGTTTCGGAAAACAGACCAAAGTGTAAGTTAACAGACATCAAGTGTAGGTTAACAGACTTAAATGGTAGGTTAACATTCAAGGGTAGGTTAACCGACCAAAACTGTAGGTTAACATAGCAACTGTTTAGGAAAACAGACCAAAATGTAGGTTAACAGACTTAAATAGTAGGTTAACAGACCAAAAGTGTAGGTTAACATAGCAACTGTTTAGGGAAACAGACCAAAGTGTAGGTTAACATACATTATGTCTAGGTTAACAGACCTAAATGGTAGGTTAACAGTCAAGGGTAGGTTAACCGACCAAACTTGTAGGTTAACAGTCCTCAAGTTTAGGTTAACATACCTAAATGGTAGGTTAACAGACCTCAAGGGTAGGTTAAATAAACAGCCAAGGGTAGGTTAACAGACCTCAAAGTAGGTTAACAGACTAAGAGCGTAGGTTAACAGAATAATAAGGTAGGTTAACAGACTCAAGTGTGTAGGTTAACAGACCAATGTTTAGGAAAATGTTTAGGAAAACAGACCAAAGTGTAGGTTAACAGTCTTCAAGTTTAGGTTAACATACCTAAATGGTAGGTTAACAGACCTCAAGAGTAGGTTAAATAAACAGCCAAGGGTAGGTTAACAGACCTCAAGGTAGGTTAACAGACTAAGAGCGTAGGTTAACAGAATAATAAGGTAGGTTAACAGACTCAAGTGTGTAGGTTAACAGACCAACATGGTCGGTTATCTGAACCTCAAGTGTAGGTTAACCTACTTACTTCTTACCTAGGTTACCTTCTTCAATTTAAACTCAGGAACAAAGATCTTTCCAATTAACACAATACAGGAACAAAGATTTTGCTAATTAATTCGTTCAATTCATGCCAATTAATCTAATCATTTCATAATTACGATACCCACCTACTTCAAAGTGAGAATGAACTTACTTACCAATTACAAAATGTCAACATGTTGGATTTTGTGTTGTTCACGCGATGCTTGCGATGCTTGATCTCTAGTTTGAAGATAACTTTTGCTGCAATTTGATGAATGAATTAATGTTGGATGCGTTTCTGTTCTAACAATAACAGGAGCCATTGTGTTCAATAAATGAATTGACCTTTTCATTTAATTCAATTTGTATCATTAAAAGGGTATTTAGGTCTTTTATATTTTATCTATTTTTGTAGTTCTAATAACTTAATAAGGGTATTAATGTATTTTACAACAAAAGAGGAGACTTATTTGTTAAAAGTTAGGCTATTCCATTGTATTGGTTGTTTGACAAGCTATTTAGCCAAATCCCCCGAAATCGACTGCTGGTGAAATTTGTGGAAAACACGCAAGCCACACTCCTCTTGAAACCCATAGTTTCCTGCTCAATAACAATAACTCAGATAAGAGATCGGAAATCGCCGAGTAATACTGAGTAAAGATAAAAATGGGGCTGGGTCAACTCGCTTCTCGAGCCCTTCTACGATCCTCCCGACTCACCACCGCCACCAGAACCTCCCACTTCCTCCGGACCATCGTCTCCACGCCGGAGCTTCACAACTCCGAGGTTGCAGCAGCTCAATCCCAGCCCGAACCAGATCTCCCGAAGCGGAACCCTGTAGGAGGTGCCAGGATCCATTTCCCGAACCCGGACGATGCCATTGAGGTGTTCGTGGATGGGTACCCGGTCAAAATCCCCAAGGGTATGACAGTCCTACAGGCCTGCGAGATCGCTGGGGTCGACATCCCGAGATTCTGCTACCACAGTCGTCTATCCATCGCTGGGAACTGCCGTATGTGCCTTGTTGAAGTAGAGAAGTCCCCCAAGCCGGTTGCCTCCTGCGCCATGCCTGCTCTCCCGGGTACATTAATGTCCTCTGTGCTTTTGTGTATATATCTCTATATGCGATGCTTGTATGAATGTTGGATATTAGTGCAACTATTCATCTGGATTTTCAGTTTGTGTTGGAGGAATTATTTTATGGTATTTTGGCGATAGTGTTAAAATTTGAGGTTTTGGGCAGCTGCAAATGTGTAATTTTAGCTTGGTTAGTGATATTGGATTTGGATTCTTTTTTCGTCTATTTTAGTGATTGGAATTAAATTTTGTTTGAACTCTGAAGTTTAAAGTAAGACAATAATCTTGAGTTTTTGATGAATTTTGTTGATTTGGTTTTCACAAATATAGAAATTTTCATGCTGGGGTTAATTGATCTGGATTTCAATTTTTGTTAATATGGATATTTTATCTGTTTGTTTAAAGCTCTCTGTTATTTAAGCAAGGAATAGTCTTGGCTTTTCTAATGTGACTGGTGTTAGAATGATACTGTTAAGCTTTATTTAGGATTGAAAATTGAAGATACTTGGTTGATTCATCTATTTTCTTATTGATTTATAGAAATAGTTTCAACACTTGGGGGAATCAAAAATGAGAATTTCCTAGAATTCTGCTGTATGTTGATTTTCCAAACACTTCACGTCTTTGGTGGTTATGGATTGATGGGGTTGAAATTTTGAGGAACTTTACAGTTTATCTACTTCTATGAGAAAAATCTTTCCTTGGAACTGAATGATTGCTACCAATGCTGGGAATATTTGATTTTGATGAAATTAATATACTTTTGGCTTTACACAATATACCAAGAGAAATTTAAGTTTTAAAATGATTGAACTTATTTTTTTTTTTTACTGATGTGGTTTTATAACGTGCCCTATCTTTTAATATATCTGACTTTGATGTTTACATGCTCCCACTAGGAAGGAAGGGTGCGTCCTTGACCTCATTAGTTATCCATTTCTTGACTGCCACAACGCTATGATTGATTCTCGAGGATTTGTAAACAACAATTTTAGATTGTGCCAATGAAATATCTTAAAGCTTAATTTTTTATTTTGTTGATTGGTTTTTATTAGAGTTCCATAACATAAAATTGAGAAGACTTCAATGGTTGCTACCTTTTGAGTATTTGAATTATTTTTGTTGGCATAATAGTTTTTTTAAGTTTCTCCACTAGCTTTTGAACATCTTCTTACTGAATCCGTTTTTCCCATTGGTTATCGTTTGATCCTAATATACATAAAAAAGAAATGTACATGATTGTGATTGATCATCTGCACATCGTTGCATTATATTTTTCTCTTCTCTCTGCCTGTTAGGAGGTGGGGGCTACTCCTCCAGATCATTTCAATGCATCTGTAAGTGTGATTTTGCTGTTTATGATGTAACTTCATCTCTGTTCGGCTTCTATTGTGTGTTTTGATTTGAGGGATTTGGTTTCTTGAGGCTTAATTTCTTAGAGCTAATTAAATAATTTTGTCCCCCCTTTGGGTGTAGTGAAGAGACAAGGATTTTTGGTTTGATATTTTTATTGTTTGATTTTTATTTATTTCATTCTCACCTTGATTTGGGTTTAACCTTTGTCAATATGTTATCCTCTTTGTTGGTTGTGATTTTTATATATTAATCTTTCTTATGACTTCTATATATTCTCCTCAATCTGTCTTTAGGAATGAAGATTAAGACTGATACTCCTATTGCGAAGAAGGCAAGAGAAGGGGTGATGGAGTTCTTATTGATGAATCATCCATTGGATTGCCCAATTTGTGATCAGGGTGGAGAGTGCGATCTCCAAGATCAGTCTATGGCTTTTGGTTCTGATCGAGGTCGTTTTACTGAAATGAAGAGATCAGTAGTTGATAAGAATCTAGGCCCGTTGGTCAAGACTGTGATGACTCGATGTATTCAGTGTACAAGGTTCATATCTGGTTCACTTGTGCTTTAACTTTCTAATTGGGTGTAGTGATGACTGATCAACTAAGGTTACTAAAACCTCAGTTTCTATTGCATTAAGGGGTGGAATTAATTTTATAGTCTTCTAGATTGGAAATTGGTAATTATAACACTTCATTTCTATTACGCTGCTTATCACAGTTGTTAGCATGAATTTAGAAGCTAAGAAACAGAATAAGCTCGGTGAAATTTTTCTGAACAAATCTTGTCATCAATGTCTTGGCTATGAGAGGGAGATATTGCCTGGGTATTTTAGTATCTGTCTCTTTAGTGGTCAACTGTCAACATTGTTATCAGAGAGGCCTATCCTGTCCTCTAGTAATTTATGATGTTTGAAACCCATCACAATATAGTCTACTCGATACTGTACTTGTTCATACTTATAACTAACTACATTTTCAATCTCGAATTAGTTTCATTATGTTAAGTGCCATATTCATTTCTCAATCAAGTAGTTTGAATTAATGTTATTTTGGCTGTTTTCTATATGCTGATATATTTATAAATAACATGTCAAGTGAATGAAAATTATGATTTTGGGAGAACCATATTCAGTAAGGATTTGTTCATCAAACAGGTGTGTAAGGTTTGCAACAGAGGTAGCTGGTGTTCAGGATCTTGGCATACTGGGACGTGGCAGTGGAGAAGAAATTGGGACTTATGTTGAGAGACTTATGGCAAGTGAACTATCAGGGAATGTGATAGATATTTGTCCTGTAGGAGCCCTCACCTCAAAACCTTTTGCCTTTAAAGCCCGAAACTGGGAGTTGAAGGGAACAGAGAGCGTTGATGTCACAGATGCTGTTGGTTCAAACATTCGAATTGATAGTAGAGGTCCAGAGGTCATGCGCATTCTTCCACGATTGAATGAGGTATTTTGAATTGTAGTGTCGTTTTCCTATCAATTTCTTTTTTTTAGTCAATGCTTAGGCTAGTGAGAGGATTTGGTGGGCAAGTATTGTCTTAAAGATAACTTCAACTACAGATTACGTATAGAATCAAATATCGCGAACCATGAGCTGTTCAATTTGGTATTGTTGCCAATTGTTTAAGAGGTTTCCACATTATCTATTTCTAGAGTTCTAATTTACTTCTGGCGACATCTTTTTCCTGTTAAAAAATTATTTTCAGATCTCAACTAATGGAATTTAATATTTTCCAAATAATAATATTGGTCTAATCATAATTTATGTTGCTAGACATGTGACATGTAACAAAGCATCTGCAATATCTAGCTAAGAACCTATGTTGATGTCTGATTTTGTTCACTTTTTAGAATTGATTCATTGTTTAGAACATTCATTTTTTCTTGTTTTATGTTTAACTTCCCTCTTTATTTAAATTTTGCCTCCTATGCATAAAGTTGCATAAAATTGGAAAGATGCTTACAGCCTTTGTTATTCATTGTTAACATGTTGACCACAGCTTTGATGTGAACTCTTTGACCTTGTTTTGCTAGTTTTGTCTTTGTTGAAACATGAGAGTAGGATTTAATCATTTTGTGCACATATATGCAGGACATCAATGAAGAATGGATATCAGATAAGACGCGTTTCTTTTATGATGGTCTGAAGAGGCAGAGGCTAAATGACCCCATGATTCGTGGTGCTGATGGGCGCTTCAAGACTGTAAGCTGGCGTGATGCACTTGCTGTGGTCGCAGAGGTCATGCACCAAGCTAAACCAGAGGAAATTGTAGGGGTTGCGGGTAAGCTGTCTGATGCAGAATCCATGATGGCACTAAAAGATTTCTTGAACAAGATGGGATCAAATAATATTTGGTGTGAAGGAAATGGTCCAAATCCGAATGCTGACCTTCGTTCTGGATATATTATGAACGCTACCATCGGTGGGTTGGAGAATGCAGATGTTTTCCTTTTAGTTGGCACACAGGTAAACATTGATATTTATGGGTTATGATTTTTGATGACTTCTGTGAATGGCATCACCCTCAACCTAGCATATGAGCCTGGTTGGCCTCTCCAACCATTGCCAATTTGCTTTAAATTGGATGCCTAACATGGTAGGAATGTTAGATTTTCCGATTTCGCAAACAAGCATTGTAATTTTGGTTTTAGTGTTGATCTGAAAACTCTTATCATAATATACTTGATAGTTTTGGGATATGCTATCCGTGGACTAGTGTAGAAAGGCTGGAAAACATTGTGGATGACATACACCACATTTATTATTTGCCATTAAATAAAAGAGAGGCTGTTTCAACTTACTAATCCAACCCTCAAAACAATTGACAACAGCTGAATAATCATCAGTTGACTGGTGCATGAAATTGGCAAACTTTTGTTTGACTACTAGGCAACTTCATTTCTGTTCGTGGTGAGGTATTGGAGGTGCCAATCAGATGACTACATTGAAAAGTTTCTTTGAATGGAGCACCAGAAGTTTATGACATATTATTACTGGTAGATAGTGGCGTTGTGAGGGATCTACACTGAGACATATATGCTGGAGAAGGTCAAGAACTTATTGCGTCTGGGAGAGTATGAGCCCGTGAGATGTAGTAGTAGCTTCAATCCCTGAGATGAAGGTACATCCTGCTGTGCCAACTCACGACTTAAAGAAGTGAGAAGAGAGGCAATGTCGTGGGAAATATTGTCAATGAAAATGTCATTTATATAACCTAGATAAAAATTGCAATATTGCCACTATCATATATAGATAAGGACCTGTCGTTTTTGATGAAATGAAAGCATTGTTGGGCAAAAACTATGAAAGACAAGTGAATCAAGCACGGGGTGCTTGTTTGATCCCATACATTGACATGTTCATTTTGCGCGCACGATTTGATGAGAACGATACTGTAAGCCTGGTGGTTGGAGCATAAAGACATCTTCATTGCATTTTGGACACCCAATTGGCAGATGCTCCCTCCTCAAGGTAGCACAATGGAGATCACAATTCGGATTGTTGTATGTTCAACTGGAGTGAAGGTGATAGCCGTAGTTTATCCTTGTGCTGATGATAAACCGTTGTTTGACAACCAGAGAATGCAGACCGATGTTGCTACTTTGCGTCTAACACGAAATGCTTATTTGCAGCTGAATATGTTTACGCATTGGGTTAGATGGTCATAAGACCAAGTGTTGTTTCCAGTGAGGGATTTATCACACATGGTTTTCCTTCAGGTTTTTAGTGGAAGATGAAAAAAGTAGGCTCGGGATAATAAGCAATGTTGAGAAATATGATGGTTTTTGTGTGTGCTTTTGTGTGTGTGTGTGTGTGTGAGAAATTACTCGTGTTTACGAGAACCACCGGATTGTTAGCCGTGTGATTTGGATTGAAGATAGGAGTTAAAAGTCTGATATGAGATCACGGCCTGATGGAAATGTAATTGAGGTGATGGATTCTCCATCAGAAGTGGGATTGAGACAAATTTCATGTAAAGGAGGATTTTGGGTGCTCCATACTTGCAGCATGTTGAGAAAAAAATACTAGGTGATTGAAATGACATCGTGTCATCATCAGACAAAAACAATTATGTCTCAATGATATGATGATGTTGCCAACTATGCGAGGGAACATGCACGCCGGTGTGGTTAATGCACCCTGAAACCATCATATAAAACAATGGGAGAACGTCTGCATTTGAGCTTGAGGTTAATGCTATTTCCTATGATCTGATTATAGATTATGAAGGACAATCATCGGTGCTATTGACAAAAAATTTCATGGTTTGATAAATTGCTGTCACCCAAACCAAAAATGAAAAACCAATTTGGAGCGGGTTTCTTGTAAGAGTTGTGCATTAAGCTCTATTTGGGATTTAATTTCTGTATTTGTACATAGTAGTCATTATCTAATCATGCAAGCTATACCTGTTTTAAGATTCCTTGTGATTTTATTGGATGTAGCCATATTGAGTGGCTTAAGTTATAAAGCTGGAAATATCTGATTTTTTATATCATATCTTGAGATTGTCTTGAAGGTATTGTATACTATTTCGACACCTGACTTGAACGTGCTTAAAAAATTTTCTTCGTAACATGGTAGCCTTATCAGTGTTTAGGAACTTTGGTCATTTTTTTGTTGGTAATTTATGCTTATTATCTTGAACTGCCAGCCAAGGGTAGAAGCTGCTATGGTGAACGCCAGGATCAAGAAAACAGTTCGAGCAACCAATGCTACAGTTGGTTACATAGGCCCTGCTGCTGATTTCAACTACGATCACCAACACCTTGGCACAGGCCCTCAAACGCTGATCGAACTTGCCGAGGGACGCCATCCCTTTTGGTCTGCCCTCTCGAATGCTAAAAACCCAGTCATCATTGTTGGAGCTGGGATCTTTGAGCGGAAGGACAAGGATACAATTTTCTCAACTGTTGAGGCCATTGCCAAAAATGCAAATGCTGTTAGACCTGGTTGGAATGGACTTAACGTTTTGCTACTTAACGCTGCCCAAGCTGCAGCTCTGGACCTTGGACTTGTACCGGAATCCGACGGAAGCGTTGAATCTGCCAAATTTCTCTATTTGATGGGTGCTGATGATGTGAACGTGGAAAAAGTTCCTGATGATGCCTTTGTCGTTTACCAAGGTCACCATGGTGATCGGAGTGTGTATCGTGCAAATGTGATTTTGCCCTCATCGGCTTTCACCGAGAAAGAAGGGACGTTTGCAAATACAGAAGGATGTGCTCAAACAACCGTACCAGCAGTCCCCACAGTCGGTGATGCCAGGGATGATTGGAAAATAATTAGAGCATTGTCTGAGGTGGCAGGTGCTCAGCTTCCTTATGATACTCTTAGTGCTATCAGATCCCGGATAAGGACTGTGGCACCCAATCTTTTGCATACAGATGAGAGAGAACCAGCGACATTTTCAACTTCTTCCTTGAGACCTGAGATCAAGGAGAAGATGGATATGGCTCCATTTGAAACTGCTGTCAAGAACTTCTATATGACGGATTCAGTCACAAGGGCGTCAAAGATCATGGCACAGTGCAGTGCATTGTTGTTGAAGAAGTGATCACTAGTAGGTTTCGATACTTGAATAAAGGTGTGTCAATTCACTTTTTGCCTGCATTTTTAGGATTCTTTGTTGGGGAAAAGGAAGTTTTTTCCATATAAAGTCGTGCCATAGTGTTGTGCTCATAAATGGCAACTTCAAGTTTATCTATGGTGTGTATCTTTTTGTAACTTAACCAGTACTTGAGCTGTTGTGACTTTAACAGTTGCAGTGATATTTGTTTATATTGTCGATTTAAGACTCCTATGATGGGGCTCTCTATATGAGTTTTCGACTTTGATCTGAGGCTATTATTACTCGATACTTAAAGCAATCTGATACCATTTTCAACAAACAGGTATAGGACTTCACTCGTGAGAAAAAACTAAACAAATCTAAAGAAGAACGGCTAACTCATTTTTGTGGAATGCTGCGTCAAAGTGCGGCCAAAATTAGCAAATATGAACGGGAAAAAATCCACTTAGCATGAGCTAAAAGGCAATTATGTGTGCTCTCTGTTTACCGAGCCGTCGCTAAATACTTGGAGCAAACCTAAGGAAAATAGCAATATTTAAGGCAAATGGGAAGATCTAAGCCAGTAATGAATTAAAATCACAATGTAGCAGTCCTGCATTTCCAAACTCACACGTGTTTTAGTTTAATGTTAAAATCATACTCAAATTTATAGAATTTTCAACATACCGCATTAAATTCGTAACATAACGGGCACAATTCAATCACCATCTCTGCCTTTTACTAGTGCCTATAGCACAACTTAATCAACCAAGAAGAAACTGGAAACTTGTGATCACTGGTTTTTATAAATTGAGCCTAACTAACAACAGAAGTAGACTATGCCAAATCATTGACTCTGGTTATAATAGTTGAAATCATTTGAATATTCATTGACTGATTACAATAGTTGCTGGAGATACAACTATGCCAAATCTATCAACCTGAAACCTGAGTGCAAATTCAGACACTGGTTTTATCACTGACACATCTTTGTTCGTACAAGGATTCTTTCCTGTATAAAACATCAAACAGGTGGGATTGCTTCTGCTGGAAAACAATCAGAATTTTCATTCTGCACTTTCGAACAAGAAGCAATGCCTGTTTCACTGTATGAGCTTTCCCAATTGCTTCCATCAAAATGCCTGATCTCCACATGGGTTAGTGTTCCAGGATCCACACATCTGAATGTAACTGCTATGCCATCTGGATTTGACCTTGGAATGTAGAAGGAGGTTATGCCACAAACTTTGCAGAAAGTGTGTTTTGCCTTATGTGTACCAAAGGTATAAGTAGTAAGGAATTCTTTGGAATCTTCAAGAAGCTCAAACCTTTCTGACGGGACAATGAAGTGTGTGTTGCCTCTCATGGAGCAGTCGGAACAGTTGCATTGCCAGGCTACAACACTGTGTGGTGCTCTTACTTTCCATCTCACCTTTTTGCAGTGACATCCACCATTGTGTACTACCATGTCGGAATCCATTCTTCAAGATCCTATATTTGGAGGAATCAAACAGTGAATAGCATGTAAGCGATACTATATGCAACTATAATACGCAAGCAATAGGTCTTGGAGAATGGATATATATCCATTAGAACTTAGAAATTATTGCTTCAATGCACATCAATTTGAATCATACTCAAAGATTTGAACAATAAAATATGGGATTATAAGTATTGCGGAAGAAGCAGAAATGGTTATCACCGAATGCAAGCTCACAATCTATTGATCCCGTGTAAAAGTTAGTCTCAGTTCACAGATAGGTGGAATATAAGAGCATTTTGCAGAGGTACTCAATCAATAACCAAAATTTGCAAGACTTGACTGGTTTATGAAACTCCTAAGAAAGTTATTACTGGGAAGACAGAAGCTATAACATCACACTGTGAGCTCTATCTACAAACCATCAGATTGATCATCTCACTTAATATTTGAGACAGATCTCTAATTATGTTGAACCTAGAAAAGGTCTTATTATGCATAATATTGGTTCTGGAAATTTCAATACAATTGTTAAGCACAAGGCAGATTAAAAAGGGTCAAGAATTACAAAACAGTTCGAATGAGGCGAGACATTATCCTTCCTGTTTTGATCTCAACCATAACATATCTTTGATTCTATCTAACATATTATATGATGCCTCAAATTAATGCAATGTTCAAGTCCACCGTGCTTTAAGGTTAAAAATTAGACACAGTTTCTAAAGAAAGAGCAAAAACAGTACCAAAATATTCTCACAGAAGAGGGAAAACTGAAGTTCAGAAAATAGACTCTCACTAAAAGAGCAATGCATAAAAAGAAAACCCAATTCCCAAATTTGTAGAAAACGCAAATAAAGGGTAAATCAAATTCAACCTGCCAAGAAAAAAAGGTTCAACTCCCACACAAATAAGAAGAAAGAAAATAATTAAATCATTAGTATAAGCAAAATTAAAACCCAAAGCTCAGTCATCAACAAATAGCTTATGCAGTCGCAGAGCTTGAGCAGAGAGAGAGAGACCTTGGAACAGTCCAAGAGAGTAGTTGGAGATGACACCCTTTTTTGTTAATACTTTTTGAAAATGTAAATGGAAATTGACCAAAAACGTCCTTAACGTATGGACCCAGTGCCCAAATCATCCTTATCTTTCCAATTTTGACAATTACATCCCTTATCTATCCATGTAGTGCCCAAATCATCATTTTGAACGGAATCTATCCAAAATTCCGTTAAACCTTCGGGATTTTGGCGCAAATGGTCCCTAACTTTTGTCCTTATGGTAGAATTGGTCCCTAACGTTTATGTTTTGGTAAACAAGTCCCTAACTTATGTGTTTTTGTGCGAAATTGGTCCTTATGGAATGAAAAAGACAAATATATCCTTAGTTTAATTAGAAGAAATTGTATGTGGATTCCTAATCATTACAAAATGTGCAAATAAGTCCAATACATTTATTTTTTATAAAAAAATTTAAAAAAACTAATGAGTATTTTTATTTTGAATTAACACTTTAGTAATAAACATGTCAAATAAATTTATTATATTTATTATTAAGTAATAAAGAGAAATTATTGTGAGAAATCATTTTTCTCCCTCTTTACTTATAATTTTTTTTTCTCCCTCTTTACTTTAAAAATTAAGTTAAATAAATAACAAAATGACATATATAATTTTATGACATTGAACTAATCTTATTACATTTTTATTTAACATAAAAATACTAATAAAAATTAATTTACACATTATGTGTTTTATTTTTGAATGAAAATAAAACGATAAATTAAAATATAAAGAATATAGTTGGATTTCTAATATTTGTAGTTAATAAACATATAACTCAATTAAATAAAAGTATTTGAACATCAAGTTTGTGACAAAGTTATTTTTTTTATATAACAATAAAATAAAAGTTTTAATTTTAAATAATATATTTATTACTTCATAGTAAAAATAATAAATTTATTTGACATGTTTATTACTAAAGTGCTAATTCAAAAAAAAAATACTCATTAGTTTTTTAAAATTTTTTTATAAAAAATAAAAATATTGGACTTATTTGCATATTTTGTAATGATTAAGAATCCACATACAATTTCTTCTAATTAAACTAATGTTATATTTGTCTTTTTCATTCCATAAGGACCAATTTCACACCAAAACACATAGGTTAGGGACTTGTTTGCCAAAACATAAACGTTGGGGACCAATTCCACCATAAGGACAAAAGTTAGGGACCATCTGCGCCAAAATTCCAAAGGTTTAACGAAATTTTGGATGGATTCCGTTCAAAAAGATGATTCGGGCACTACATGGATAGGTAAGAGATGTAATTGCCAAAATTTGAAAGATAAGAATGATTTGGGCACTGGGTCTATACGTTAGGGACGTTTTTGGTCAATTTCCCAAATGTAAAGTATGAAGCAAAACTTTATTATTAGTATAAAAAAGATTTGAAAATCGTATTTAGAAAATGTAATTTTAAATTAAATATGAATTAATTTTAAGTATAACAAAAAATGGAGTTAAATATTTGAATAGTCACTGAATTTTTATTTACATCTTCGATTGCTCACTGAACTTTAAAATAGTGCTCATTGCTCACTGAACTTTGTCACGTCACTCACTGTCACTAATTATTGTACATTAACATCAATTGGACGGATCTGCACACGTGTCAAACGAAAATCCCATGCGTCACCAAACGTCTGAAAAAAATATGACATGGCATGCCATGTCATAAAGATTTCCTTTTCCTCTTCCCATTCTTACTTCTCACTGAAGAAAAAAAAAAGGCCAAACTTAATATGAAGATCCAGTGTGATGTGTGTGAAAAAGATGAAGCATCAGTATTCTGTGTGACGGATGAGGCCGTCCTTTGCGCCATCTGTGAACTCCACGTCCACCACGCCAACAAACTCGCTGAAAAACACCAACGCTTCTCCGTCCTCCAACACTTTCCTCTCTGTGATTTCAGGTACCTAAACATTATTTTGAATTTCTTGAATTTATTCTCAATATGTAGACTACCCACACTTCTAATCTAAACTATATTATAAGAGTGAATGTGGGTTACTATTTATAAGCCGTGTAAGCCATCGTCCTCAAGCCGTACAAGCCATCCTCGAGCCGTCTAAGCTGTATTTCTTTATCTTCTTATTTCTCTCTCCTCATCTCCACGGTTTTTCCTTTCCTCTTTATTCTTGTTCTTCTTTCTTCTCTTTGCCTTGAATCTCGGTTGAATCTCCGTTTTCTCCCTTTTTTTCACGCTCAACCGATCTCGGTCGGTGGTCTAGGTGCGCTCTTTTGGAGGTGGAGGTGGAGGTGGATGTGGATGTGGATGTGGATGTGGAGGTGGATGTTGGGGTAGGGTTATTGCACTGCCGAGTGGCCAGGGAAAAGTACCTGTAGCTCGAGTTTCCTCTTTTTCCTGTTTTCCTCTTCTTCCGGCCAGTTGCCTTCTGTTTTCAGCCGCACGTTTTCCCCCAGCCCACTCTTCCTTCCGATTGCCATTTTTGTAGTTCCAACCACCGTTTTCCTATTCTTCTTTTCTCCAATTCTTCACCTTAAATCTCCGTTTTCCTCTTCTTCTTTTCTCCGACCAGCGTTTTCTCCGTATTTTCACGCTCAGCCGATCTCGGGCGGTGGTCCAGGTACACTCTTTTGGAGGTGGAGGTGAAGGTGGAGGTCGGGGTAGGGCTGGAGGTGGGGTGTATTGCACTGCAGCGGAACTCGCTTGGTCTTCTTTCTCTGATAAAAGGTGCATTCGAGAGTATCGAGTTGCCAGGGAAAACTTCCTGTAGCTCGAGTTTCCTCTTTGTCCTGTTTTGCTCTTCTTCCGGCCAGTTGGCTTCTGATCTCAGCTGCACGGTTTCTCCCCAATCCGCTCTTCATTCCGATTGCTCCTTTTGTAGTTTCAACCACCGTTTTCTCTTCTTCTTTTCTCCAATCGGTTTGTTATATTTTCCCGTCCAACCATCTGTCTTACTTCTTGGTTTGGCATCGATTTGAGAAGTATTCTTACCTCTTGTACAAACTTGTTTTGTCAATCTAGGTTGGACGATGAGCCTGTAGATCCTAAGCAAGAACTTGAAGAGTGGTGCAAGGCACCATGTACAGACCACTTAAAGAACATCAGGTGATTTTGAATGAATGGAACTAAACTCTCCTTTTTTTTTTCTCTAATTTTATATCTGTTTCCCTATTTTTCTAGATTTCTGCCTTTTGTGTTTTTTTCATTTGATACTTAGTATTGCTAAAACCTAAATGAAATATTCAATACATTTTACTGTTTTTAGTTTTTCGTTTCTTTCTTCATTTTGTTTAAACTGTTATTATGATCTGATTGGAGGATTTGTAGAACTCTTTGTAGAGTAGTGCAATGCAGTTTAGTACCAATTAAATAATTGTGCACTAGACAAACATCTACAGATCTTGGTTCCCATTGCTATTTCAATTTTTGTATGCTTCTTATGTCCTTGTTATTCCAATCAAATGTTGAGCACCTCTAGCATTTGAGGATTACTACTACAAATGCACGTGTGAGATAAGTGATCCTCATCTGTGATATAAGGATCACAGTGTGTGTGCACATCTGTTGCTCATTTGTAGTCCACATCTTTTTATGCCAAGGTGAACAATACCTACTTCATAGAAAACTTGATGAAATTAAGTTTCTGAATGGAAATTACATCGAGCGCCAAAAGTGTGAGTTCAATATCTTGGAGGAAAGAAGTTGGCTTTGCTCCCATTAAGAAATTATTTTTTGATCTTTTTCCATCTTTCTTGGGTTAATAATAATACAAATAATTGTTGACCTATGGTTAACTTTAAACCTTAATGTTTTGATTATTACAAACAAATTGGTTATGTTTTCTAACATTTTATTTTCAAGCAAAATTCAAAGCGCTTCAAATCGAACTCTCATGCAATGACAAGTTCAAAGTCAAAATCAATTCAAGAGTTCAAGCATCTCAAGATCCGCCAAAATTCAAGATTCGAAGATCAAGATTGAAGAATAGATTTTTTAGATAAAATTGTAAAGGTATTAACTCTTTAATCCTTAGCAATTAAATGAATGAAAGCTCAAAATATTTTTATGCACAAAACACATGTCATTATTACTTGCATAAAATATTTGTATCAAAGCCAAAAATCAGATTTTCAAAACTGTGGAAACGGATCATCCGTTTGGAAAACCGGATGAACCGGTCGACCGTTTACTTTTAACCGGTCGACCGTCTGAGCGTATCTGTTCAAAAAGTGTCCGTTCTGACTTTTTGCAGTTCAACGGCTAGTTCTGACCAATCTGACCGGTCGACCGTTTGGTCATCCGTTTCAACAGAAACTGACGAAAATTCATCTCTATAAATACCACTTCATTTATTATCATTCAACAACACTTATAAGAGCATTTATAGAGAGAATCATATTGAAAAACTTCATCCAAAGCTTCATTGTATTTATATCTTCAATATCTCATATTGAAAAACTTTGTTTGATTAAATCAAACCTTTGATTCATCTTTCTCAACAAAGTTTTTCTTCTAACACTTGAGCTTTCCTTATTCATTGCTATTCATTAAAGTGTTAGTCTCTCTTAGAACTAAACTTGTATCTATCATTCATCTAGAGAGAAATACTCAAATCAATTTCTTCATATATTTGGGTCATATTGAGGTCCTGTGAAAAGCTCAATATTGTATAAGGATCGGTGCTCCTTGTTTGTAAGTCACCGAATACATTGTAAGGGTTTGGATTGCACCATAAGTCAATCAAAATAGTGGAAAGGCCGTGCTCGTGTTGGAGAGCTTGGTCACGGGGGACGTAGATCATTGGTTGGATCGAACCTCCATAAAAATCGTTTGCACTCTCTCTTCTCTTTTATTTACTTATATTGTGCTTATACTTGAGTGAATCAATTTTTATTTCTTAAATTTCATTTTTAAGAATATTTTTCGAAAAAGTTTGAGAAAACCAATTCACCCCCCTCTTGGTTAGTTATTCTTGGGCTATCAATTGGTATCAGAGCAAGGTGCTCATTTTTTTTGATTTCACAATCTTGAGTAATGGCTAACCAAAATTTTCAAAACCTTGAGGGTCATTCTACAAATCGTCCTCCCTTCTTTAATGGCTCCCACTACAATTATTGGAAAACTAGAATGATGATCTATATTCAATCAATTGATTATAACATTTGGGAAGTCATTGAGTTTGGTCCATATGTGCCTACAAAAATTATCAAAATTGATGATAAACCAGACCAAACTACTCCTAAGCCTAGAGAGGAATATGATGAAGAGGATAAAAGAAAGTTGTCTTTGAATGCTAGAGCCAAAAATTTACTCTATTGTGCTTTAGACAAAAATGAGTTTAATCGTATTAGCACATGTGATTCCGCATATGATATTTGGCATGCATTAGAGATAACTCACTTAGGTACCAACAAGGTTAAAGAAACCAAAATAAATCTTTTGACAAAAGATTTCGAAAATTTCTTTATGAAACAAGATGAACCTATTGTTGACATGATTACTCGTTTCACCGATATTATTAATGGCCTTAAGGGCTTTGATCGAAAATTTACTAACGGTGAACTTGTGAGCAAAATGCTTAGGTCTTTATCGGAAGATTGGAGCTCCTTGAGGATGTTGATAGAAAATACAAAAGATATCAACACTTATCCATTAGAGGAGCTATATGGAACATTGATGACATATGAGCTCAACAATGCCGAAACAAAGGAGAAAACGAGGAGAAGCAAAGAAGAAATAAAGGAGCCTCCCAAGAAGCAAATTGCCTTGAAATCAACAAATGATGAAGGATCCTCCAATACAAACATGAGTGATGAAGAACTTGATGACTTAGTTCTTCTTGTCAAGAAATGGAGAGGATTTCGAAACAATAGGCGATTTCAAAAGAAAGAAGACAAAAGTGAAGAAAAGAACAAAAAGATCATATGCTATGATTGTGACAAACCCGGTCACAAGAGGACCGAATGCCCAAACAAGAAGAAGTTCATCAAAAAGAAAGTACTTCAAGCTACATGGGATGATAGTGATGAAGATGATCAAGAAGAAGATGAAATTCAAGAAGAAATCGCTAATATGTGCTTCATGGCTATTGAGGATGAGGTAAGTACAAATAACAATGATTCTTTCATTGACTTATCTTCTTCTTATGATGAAATTCTTGAAGAATTTGAGAAACTTATGTCAAAATACTCTATTCTTAACAATAAACATTCCTTGTTAAAAAATATAGTCAAGAAGCTTTTTATTGCTCAAAAGGACTTTGAAAAAGAGAAAGATGATCATAAGTCCTTAATTAAAGAAAATGTTTTATTGAAAGAAAAAGTGGATGATTTAACAAACATTGTTCACAAATTTACCAAAGGAAAGAAAAATTTTGAATTAATGCTTGGTGAGCAAAAATGTGTGTTCAACAAAGGGGGAATTGGATATAAACCTCTCTTGAAACAAAAATCTCTTGAAACCATTTTTGTAAAGTCATCCAATTTTTCTCAACAAAACATCACATGTAGTTTTTGCAAGAAAAATGGTCATGTTGCTTATAATTGTTTAATTAAGAAGAAATTATACTTTGAAAGGAAACACAAGTGGATAAAAGAATCCACAAGCTCTAACTATCAAGGACCCAAACTTATGTGGGTACCAAAAATCAAAAATTAAAATTATTTTTGTAGGTACCACAAAAAGTCAAGAGCAATTAGTTCTTGGATAGTGGTTGTTCGAAGCATATGACGGGAAATCAATCTTTGCTATCAAATTTCAAAAGAAAAGATGGAGGTCATGTGACGTTTGGAGACAATGCCAAAGGAAAAATCATAGGCATTGGAAATATTGGTAATCGTTCTTCTCCATCTATTGAAAATGTTTTATTAGTTGATAACCTCAAACATAACTTGCTTAGCATAAGTCAATTATGTGATAAAGGTTATCTCATTAAATTTGATTCTTCCAATTGCCTCATTGAGGATGCTATATCTAAAGAGGTATTGTTCATGGGGAGCCGAAGTAAAGATGTTTACATCATATCTATTGAATTTGAACTTGAAAAGGAAATAAAATGTCTTTCAAGTATAAAGGATGATTCTTGGTTATGGCATAGGAGATTAGGTCATGTTAGCATGGACTTACTTTCAAAAATCTCCAAAAACAACTTTGTAAAAGGGTTGCCACATATAAAGTTTGAAAAAGATAAAATTTGTGATGCTTGTCAATTTGGAAAACAAGTAAAGAGTTCTTTCAAACTTAAACAACATTCTTCTACTTCAAGACCTTTACAACTTCTCCACATGGACTTGTTTGGACCTTCTAGAACCGCTAGTTTAAGTGGAAAACATTATGCATTTGTCATTGTTGATGATTTTTCAAGATATACTTGGGTCATTTTCTTGAATTTAAAAGATGAAGCCTTAAATGCATTCAAACATTTTTGCAAAAGAGTCCAAAATGAAAAAGGATACACCATTACCACAATTAGGAGTGATCATGGTGGAGAATTTGAAAATATAGCCTTTGATGATTTTTGCAAATCCAATGGATATGAACATAATTTCTCGGTTCCTAGAACTCCTCAACAAAATGGTGTAGTAGAAAGGAAGAATCGAACATTGCAAGAAATGGCTCGGACCATGTTGAATGAAAACAATTTACCAAAGTACTTTTGGGCCGAAGCCGTAAACACTTCATGTTATATCCTAAATCGAGTTTTGGTAAGTCGAAAGAAAACCAAAACTCCATATGAGCTTTGGAAAAATAGAATTCCCAATATTGGATATTTTAAAGTTTTTGGTTGCAAGTGCTTTATTTTAAACACAAAAGAAAACTTGGGAAAATTTGATCCAAAATCCGATATTGGAATCTTTCTTGGATATTCATCTACTAGCAAAGCTTTTAGAGTTTTCAACAAAAGAACTTTAGTAGTTGAAGAATCCATGCATGTTGTTTTTGATGAAACTAACTCAATTGGGCAAGAAAAAGTCATTGATGATGAAGATTTGGAAATCCCATTTGAGCAACTAAGCGTTCAAAATCAAGACAAAGGGAATCCAAATAACATTGAAATTCAACAAGAGGAGGAAACAACTATGCAACAAAATGAAGATCCCAACACTTCATCATTACCAAAAGAATGGAGGTTTGTCCCTTCTCATCCAAAAGATCTCATCATTGGTGATCCATCAAAAGGGGTAAGTACAAGAAACACTTTTAGAAATTTTCATAACAATTGTGCATTTCTTTCACAAATTGAGCCAAAGAATTTTAAAGAAGCCGAGTTTGATGAATTTTGGATTCTAGCTATGCAAGAAGAACTAAATCAATTTGAAAGAAATCGTGTTTGGGATTTAGTTGCTAGACCAAATTCACAAACCGTAATTGGCACAAAATGGGTTTTTCGAAACAAACGAGATGAAAATGGTATAATTGTGCGTAACAAAGCTAGATTAGTGGCTCAAGGTTACAATCAAGAAGAAGGTATCGATTTCGAAGAAACTTTTGCCCCGGTTGCTAGATTAGAGTCAATTCGTATGCTTCTTGCTTTTGCATGTCATAAGAATTTTACTCTCTTTCAAATGGATGTCAAAAGTGCGTTTTTGAATGGAGTCATTCAAGAAGAAGTCTTTGTCGAACAACCACCCGGTTTTAAAAATCATAAGTATCCGGACAAAGTTTTCAAACTTAGAAAAGCCCTTTATGGCTTAAAACAAGCTCCTAGAACATGGTATGAGAGATTAAGTAAATTTCTCTTATCAAATGATTTTTTAATGGGTAAAGCGGATACAACATTATTTATAAAAACCAAAAAGAATGATATGATAGTTGTTCAAATTTATGTTGATGATATCATTTTTTGTGCTACTAACATTTCCCTATGTGAAGAATTTTCTAAGTGCATGAGTAGGGAATTTGAGATGAGTATGATGGGTGAACTCAAGTTCTTTCTTGGTCTCCAAATCAAACAAACCAATGATGGAATATTCATAAGTCAAACTAAGTATATATTGGATATGCTCAAAAAGTTTGAAATGGAAGGCTTGAAGCCAATGAACACTCCAATGAGCTCATCAATCAAACTAGACAAAGACGAGCAAGGTACTTCCGTTGATGTAACAAAATATCGAGGTATGATCGGATCCCTTCTTTATTTAACCGCTAGTAGACCCGATATTATGTTTAGTGTATGCTTATGTGCTAGATATCAATCTAATCCTAAGAATTCCCATCTTAGTGCCGTAAAACGCATTTTTCGTTATCTTAGTGGAACTAGATCTTTAGGTCTTTGGTATCCCAAAGAAACTCATTTTGATTTACTTAGCTTTTCGGATGCCGATTGGGCTGGTTGCACAATTGATCGTAAAAGTACTAGTGGAACGTGCAATTTTCTAGGCTTTGCTTTAGTTTCATGGTTTAGTAAGAAACAAAATTCCGTTGCCTTGTCAACCGCCGAAGCCGAATATATATCCGCCGCTAGTTGTTGTGCTCAAATCCTATGGATGAAGCAAACTCTAAATGATTATCACATTTCATTTGAAAAAGTTCCTATTATGTGTGATAATACAAGTGCGATCATCTTATCTAAAAATCCCGTTTTGCATTCTCGTACCAAACACATCGAGATTAGACATCACTTTTTACGAGACCATGCACAAAAGGGAGATATAACTTTGGAGTTTGTAAACACCGAAAAACAATTGGCCGATATTCTCACAAAACCTCTAGCACTTGAAAGATTTTCATATATTCGACGAAATTTAGGCATACTTGATGAAGGTGAAATATGTGGCTAAACTCTATGCATTTTTATGATTGATTGCATTTTATATGACAAAAATATTGTAAAATCATTTATCAATGGATCAAATCTGTGAATTTTACAAATTTTTGACAATCCAGTTCAACCGGACGACCGTTTATGAAAACGGACGTCCGTTTCATGTCAAACGGATGAACAATTGTTCAAATCCGTTTGATCATCCGTCTAACCAGAGATTTTTGCAAAAATTAAAAAATTTAAACGGTCAACCGTTTAATTTTAACGGACGTCCGTATAATTTAAAACGGACGACCGTATGTCATCCGTCTGAACAGAGAATTTGAAGTTCAAAAATTCAGTTAAAACGATCGACCGTTTTAGTATTCCGGTCGTCCGTATCAGCGGAAATCAGGGTTTTAAGTTGGAAATTTTTCAAATTTCTTCATTCCAACTTCGCGCGAACTTACGGTTCTCACTCCCAATCTCTTCCATTTCACCAATTCTTCTAAAATCTTTCCATTTTACACTCAAAATCACAAAACCCATATCTTTTTACACCAAAATCCGAAAAATCCCCAAATTTTTGTCCATAAATTCTACCCATTCCACCCAAACGGTCGATCCCTAAACCCTAGGTTCCAAATCCGTTTATGAAACCATGCCTCGAATGAAAATGGCAGCCAAACGACCTAGGAGAGAAAGGCAACCATCTCCGTCCTCCTCCTCCTCCAAAGAAGACCCTCAATCCAAACGAATCGATAGGTGTCCCGTCCTAATTGGTAAGAATGTCGATCTCGCTTCTTTCACACACGAGGCACCTTCATTCAACATAGAAAATATTTTTACGGGTATGGGGTGGGTTCCTCTTCTCACTCTCAATGATAATGTTTACCCCCCCCCCCCCCCCCCCCTTGTCAAAGAATTTTATAAAAACATGGTCTACTCTCCGGGATCGGGTATTTCATCCTTCGTTCGGGACAAACGAATTAAGATCACTCAAGATCTTATTCGTACCATTCTTCATCTAGAGAACGGTGGTATGCGTCTCTATACCACTAAGACAATCCCACACACCGACGAGTATAATCCGATAGAAGCGTGTTGTCGTGTCACCGGCAAGCATTTTGAGGCTGTCGTACGTCTTAGCTCAAATCAACTTACTCTTCCTTGTCGTGTCCTTCATAACATCATTGCCCACATAATTGTCCCTCGAAAGGGTCATTTGGATGAAGTTAATCATTTCGATGCTTTTATGCTCGACTCTATCATCCGAGGGCGTAAACTCGATTTCTCTTACATCATGATCCAACACATGCACTACGTCCTTAGCGGAAAGAGATCTAAGGCACTTCCCTACGGCATGATTCTCACCAAAATCTTTCAACATTTCGATATCTCTTTCCGTGACACGGTGACCCTCCTTCCAAAAGCCACCGACACCATCAATGTTCTAACACTCAAAAGAATGAAAATTGTAAAGGAGAACGGTCAATGGGTGGCAAAGTCGAAGGGCTTCGATGAGGAGTCGGGACCCTCCACTTTACCTTTCGAGGGGGAAGATATTGACGAGGATGCTCCTCCGTGGCAAAGATCACAAAGGCCGTCGTCCTCCACTTCCGGCCATAACGAGGATCAGTTCACTTTACTGCATGGACGGATCGACTCTCTTACTTCTTCAGTCGAGGGCCTCCACCATACCATGGGGACTCTCCAGCACTCAGTGGCCGACATGACGACACTGCTTCGCGATCTTCACTCCCGTCTCGATGCCGTGCTTCCTCCACAGCCGCCCCCGGAGCCTTAGTCTAGTTATTTATTTTTGCTGTTTTTGTAGCTATATTTTGAAAACAAAGTCTATGTTTTAACTTTATTTTATGAAATTATGCTTGTGTTTAAATTTTAAGTTTATCAATGAATGGCATATGTTGTTTCTTGTAGGGGGAATATTTTTTTAACCCTAATGTTTTGTCTTTGCCTTTTTGTTTATGCCAAAAGGGGGAAAATATGTGATGTGATCAAATTGAACTTGGCATGAAATATGTGATGAACTTGGCATGAACTATGTGATCAAATGGAATCGATATCATGTAATGAGATAAAATTGGCAAATCAAATGTAAATGTGATACAAATTTGTGAAATCATGTTTACTTGAAAAATAAAGGGGGAATATATATTCTTTATTGTATATTATTATCATATATTCTCACATTGTTTGTCATAATCAAAAAGGGGGAAATTGTTGACCTATGGTTAGCTTTAAACCTTAATGTTTTGATTATTACAAACAAATTGGTTATGTTTTCTAACATTTTATTTTCAAGCAAAATTCAAAGCGCTTCAAATCGAACTCTCATGCAATGACAAGTTCAAAGTCAAAATCAATTCAAGAGTTCAAGCATCTCAAGATCCGCCGAAATTCAAGATTCGAAGATCAAGATTGAAGAATAGATTTTTTAGATAAAATTGTAAAGGTATTAACTCTTTAATCCTTAGCAATTAAATGAATGAAAGCTCAAAATATTTTTATGCACAAAACACATGTCATTATTACTTGCATAAAATATTTGTATCAAAGCCAAAAATCAGATTTTCAAAACTGTGGAAACGGATCATCCGTTTGGAAAACCGGATGAACCGGTCGACCGTTTACTTTTAACCAGTCAACCGTCTGAGCGTATCTGTTCAAAAAGTGTCCGTTCTGACTTTTTGCAGTTCAACGGCTAGTTCTGACCAATCTGACCGGTCGACCGTTTGGTCATCTGTTTGGTCATCCGTTTCAACAGAAACTGACGAAAATTCATCTCTATAAATACCACTTCATTTATTATCATTCAACAACACTTATAAGAGCATTTATAGAGAGAATCATATTGAAAAACTTCATCCAAAGCTTCATTGTATTTATATCTTCAATATCTTATATTGAAAAACTTTGTTTGATTAAATCAAACCTTTGATTCATCTTTCTCAACAAAGTTTTTCTTCTAACACTTGAGCTTTCCTTATTCATTGCTATTCATTAAAGTGTTAGTCTCTCTTAGAACTAAACTTGTATCTATCATTCATCTAGAGAGAAATACTCAAATCAATTTCTTCATATATTTGGGTCATATTGAGGTCCCGTGAAAAGTTCAATATTGTATAAGGATCGGTGCTCCTTGTTTGTAAGTCACCGGATACATTGTAAGGGTTTGGATTGCACCATAAGTCAATCAAAATAGTGGAAAGGCCGTGCTCGTGTTGGAGAGCTTGGTAACGGGGGACGTAGATCATTGGTTGGATCGAACCTCCATAAAAATCGTTTGCACTCTCTCTTCTCTTTTATTTACTTATATTGTGCTTATACTTGAGTGAATCAATTTTTATTTCTTAAATTTCATTTTTAAGAATATTTTTCGAAAAAGTTTGAGAAAACCAATTCACCCCCCTCTTGGTTAGTTATTCTTGGGCTATCAATAATCAATTTTTTAATTACATGTGCGTACCCTTTGACAACTCATATTGTGACATTCATTTATGTTATTTGAGCTGTCTAATGTTATTGTGTTTAATGCTAATATGTTTGTTTTTTTCATTTTGTCCATAGTTGGAAAAAAAAAACTGTTGAACCGTCAAACCGAATTGAAACCGTTGGTTTGGGTCCATGTTGGACCATCAACATTTAGGTTTTGAACTGAACTAAACCCTTTGAAACGATTCGATTTAGGTTTCAATTGCTAAAAAATACTTGAAACCTCCCTAAAATGTTTACCAAATTTAAGCATAAAACATACGCGGTGAGAGATTGCAAGTGAAAATCAAATAAAAAGAGAATGTACAGTTATATATGCAGTTATTATAGTCTGTAAATGAAATGGTGGAACAACCAACAGGGTTTCCCTCCAAACAGTTATATATGCAGTTATTATATATGGCATGTGCAAGCATGGAACAATTGAAGAGGCAAGGAAAGTATTTGCAAGTATGAGAGAGCGCAAATTCTTAAGTGAAGCAGATGTAATAGTCTATAATGAGATACTTGTAGACCACATGAAAAAGAATACGGCAGAGTTGGTGTTGTCTGCACTGAAATTTTTTGGTCTGGAATCAAAACTGAAGGCAAAGGGCTGTACAGTCCTGTGACGTTGAGAATGTGAAGAGGTAAGAAACCACTGACCTACTTGTTAATTTTTAATATTCATGCTTATCAACTTACAGAAAAACCTAATATTACAAATTATTTGAGTCATGCTTCAACCAGAACAACTTATCTTGAGTTTAGTCCATTTACGAATTGATCCCTTGATGTAGAACTTAATTTGTGAAGTGGATGAAGTTATTTCATAATTAAATCCAATTAAGTCATACTTCTATAGATATTGAAAAAATTCTAACCATCTGCACATAGTTTTGATTTATGTAGTTTCTTGGAGAAAAAAAGAACAAACTTGAATACTTGACAAAGAGCTTCTACACCTATTTATTGAGTAATAAAAGAGATCACTTTTCTTATTTTTTCAAGTTGAAATTTAGTATCTCAGAAAATCCACAACTTGCCTGATCTTGACTAGCGAATGGTGATTGATTAGCAGCTTGTGCCGTAAGTTTAGTCATCTGAAATTCCCAAATGAATCCTTATTGGCAGTTTTGAGGAGTTAGAAGGCCAATTAGAAAATGGGAGAATGATTGGTCAACTTCTTGCCAAATGAGACTTTTGCACAATCAGAGATGCTTGAACTGTGAAAGCTTATTGAAAGTACACACTTCTGGGTTCAGCTTTCTCCTTTGTGAGGTGCTGGATACATCATGTGTCTTTTGAAGTCTGTAAATTGAAAGACAGATTCCTTGTATGCAATATTCTATGACAGTCAATAAGTTGCTAAATTTTCATTTTCACATACAGTCATAAATTGCTTTAGTACATCAAGGGATTGATGGGCCTTTATGTGTACAGTTGAGCTTTTGGGAGTTATTTTTCTCATTCTGAGGTTTGGATACAGAAGTAATTGAATAGAATCATAACTGCATCACGTTACACATGATGCGTGAAAATGATTATAGGAAAATAAATTTACGGAAAACTGCCTTCAAATTTACATGGTTTGATAGAATGTGTAATCTTGGTAATCTATTATTGCTTTAACACTATATAAATATTTATTTATTCAATACAGTTCATCTTTGGGGAAAATAGGGTGCAAAGTAATGGTGTATAATTCGGGTACAAAAATTGTGGCTTTGGTATAAATATCAAGCAATGATAGTCTCATGTGAGATTTTCTGATCAAGGCCCATAATAAGTGGTCTTGTTTGTCTGTTAAAAATATATTATGGGAAAACATGATTTGTCTTAGGATTACCTCTTTCTATAATTCCGGTGTTTCTCTAAATTTAGAGTTATCACTTAGTAGGTTTCAATACTAAGATGTCATTGAGTTCCTTGTTTTAGGAGAATAAATGGGGTTAGTAGATAAACAAAGTTATTCCGCTCCTATCTCTGACCAAGGAAATATGCACGAATTCCATTAAGGCCCGTAGTTCAAGTCAAATCGCAGGGTAAATTTCAATTTGCTCAGAAAGTTTCATTTGTGTGATAAAAGAATTAAGTTTTGGAAAATTTTAAATTTGAGATCTTCAATGGAAAAGTAGAAAAAATAATAAATATTATGTTGGATTGAAAAGTACTTGACCTTTTAAAAGGGATTTGATCTATTGTGGTTTATTGTTGTAAAAGATCTTTGATAGAGTACTCGAGCCTTTAAATGTTGGATTAAGTCTTCGATAAAGCACTTCAGCTTTCTTTTAGACTTTTTGGTTTCTTCTTCTTCTTTTTATTATCATTAGTTTTTATTTGGTGTGTATTGGGGGTGGGGGTTCAAGCATGAGAAAGGGTTCGGGAGCTATCTTCCATTGGACTTCAACTTAAAATATAGAAGTTGAGACCGTTTGGTCACTCACAAGAGTGCAGGAGATTAACCACTACTTCTAGAAGCACATGCAACAACATATTGAGCAAGGAGAGATACATCTTCAATTTCATCATGGTGGAGAATAATTGCGATTTTCATTGTTGTTCACATAAGTTTTAATGTGATAATTGGGAACTATTCTTGCATTTTTCTTTGTGTTTCATCAATGTTCAAAAGAAAACTCTAAATAGTTTGTAGGTGATATTAGAAGTCCAACACGACCAATTATTGACATCTGAAATTGAAACGAAAAGTCTACATCACTTATTCATGGTATAAGGTGGTTAGGGGGTGAAGGCTTGAAAATAATTTTTAATAACAAAAGTTTTACAATTCCACATGTTTAATGTTAATGTTTTATTTTCTCTACCTACATTTGGACGAGGGATATCTTTGGTCATGTCACTGAAGTTATGCGAACAGTCATTGAAATGAGTACAAAATCAAATGCACCAGGAGCAAGAAATTTAGGATGTGTTTTTTACACTAATGAAATCTCTCTCTCTCTCTCTCTCTTCTTATACACGTTTTTTAAAAATTTATTTTGCAGTTACTAGCTTTGGAGTCCATTTACGTTGACAACATTTTCATTTTAGACAAACAGAATGAGATATGGTCTTTTCAGGTAATTTAGTGACCAAAGAATTTTCAGGTAATTTAGTGACCAAAGAAGTTTATACATTCTACTAAGGAAACTTTTCTGACCTTAATAATATTTTACAGATTAACATGCTTATTGAAGTTCCTAACGCTATTACCATCACTACAAGTTTGAAATCTCATGAGACCCATGAAAGTTCTGATCTTTAGAACTCGCATACTCTTTCAAAGTTGAGCCTCTCAATTCTCAGCTATTGTGACATGTATGTGAAATTTAGCTCTAAATTCCATTTTCCTTTGTTTTGGGCCGCTCCATCACTTGCATACCCTCGTTATAATTACTTGTCACGGTCTTTTGTCTTCTAGGCTTACTGTTCTTTTACATATAAGTAACTTAATTTGATCTTCTATAGCATAGCAAATAAATCCACCTCTGTCCAGATAAATAGTGAAATGCTCGACAATCATTGATGGGGTTGCTGATAACATTGGGCTTGAGAACACTCGTGCTGCCAGAATGGTGTCTGCGGTTGTTGGTGCACGCATAGTCACGAATTCCACAAGCATGGGTGAGTTTTCTGGTTCTCGTCCTTGAGAATATATTTTTTTCACTATTTGCTTATAGTTTATTACAAAGTGGACACAACTTTCACTAGATTAAAGTTTATTTGGTTTTTGGCATAGATATGAATGTGAAAAATTAGCTTGTGTGGTGAAGAGAAGTCACTCTGAAGCCCAATAAACTATTAATTTTTTATGTTTTCTTTTGTTAAATGATTATGTTCATAATACCGAAATAAAATAGGGCGATTCTCTTAATGACATTTGAAATTTTTTCTTCAATAGCATATGCCACGGTTTATCAAACAAGGACATATTTTACGATGAGAAATCAAAGAAAATGAAGACGACATTATATTTGTCTCAGCTTAGTTGAAGAGTGGACCACAGTCAAAGCCCTCCGGATTTACCTACCGAACAGCTGCTCTCTAGGAGGAGTTGGTGTGAATAGTCTGCTAAATTTTGTTCCCCAGGCAACATGAGTGTTTCTATACTTGTTTTACCACTTTCTGAAGACAACCACAAGAGCATTTGCCTTGTTTGGCACAAAACAAGATTTATGCCAATTGAGAGGGCCAATGTCCATTAACTTGCGTTCCTAAAAAATCAATAAATGAATCAGCTCATTTGGTGTATGTCTTTCGAAAGTATTCTATATGATTGTATTCTTACATTACTATAATTTAACATTGAGCAATCTAAAGAATTTATCACAATGGAAATATAAGTCAGACTATACATGAGAAGCCTTATCAAGCAAATAGACTCTTAGAAATGACAAAATTGAACTAATACCCTCAAAGTCTAGCAATGGATTATCATGACATGGAGTACTGCGAAACATTTGTCTGTTTTCTATGACAATTTTAAAACTCGATGGTCTATCAAAAAATTTATTCGGGTTAATGATGCATTTGTCTGGTTTCATTCTTCATCCTAAACATTTTCAACTATCTTTACTAGGTAACAGTGTTACCATAAAATAATGCAACCTTTTTGCTACCATACAATAATGCTACCTTTTGCTACTAGCAAAATGAGCACAACCAAGGAAATTCATTGGCAAATAGATTAGAGGAAAGAAAACGACATTTGGTGCCCAGTGACTTGGCTTCATTTGATATTTTGTTTACGTTGACCACATAAGTTCATTCAAATGTTGTACCTACCTAGATTTAAATTCCCTAAAAATAAGAACGTCTGGCAACTTGGACTATATTTACTCAAATGAAAGAGAGCTAGATAGTAGACATAGAACGCTTTGTTATATTCTTATACTTAATTGTTATTATATCATGTCAAGCTTTAATTTTAACATTTTAGGTGTAGTATTACTTTTATGAAAAATTCATACTGATTTATAAATTAATTTATGATTCTTTAATGTCATACTGTTATTTTCATAATTTTGGAATGGATAACTTTAGCTTCTAAGACATGGATGCGTATATGTATGGCAATAAACTTGGAATACATGTTCACAGCTGCAATAATCTGGCAAGTTATTTTTCTTTTCAATTTTGTAATAGTTTTAAAAATGGTTATATGCCACATGTCAAATTACACCGTTAGTGTGCTCGACCACTGTTTGATTTCATGACATGGTCATGTTTTTGCTTTTTCTATCCAATTTTTAATGGTATCCTCCAGGTATAAACTTTATAATGTGAAATGTTGTTTTGGAATCTGAAGCAGCAATCTCAATACTTTGGTCTTGAATATTTATAGCCACCTTAAAAAATAAATTTTTCTGGTGATGATTATATAAATCTCAGGGTTATATGGAATTGGATGACCTTATTAAAGTGTTTTTCCTAACTAATATTTTATTTTTCTGCTATGCTTTTTACTGTTTGCTTTGACTTAGTTCACACCAGCATGTTTATAGCATGTTGTGAATTTCATATTCTACGATACGACGCATATACGTCTTTTTTTTTTTCAATTTAATTGAGTGTTCATTCGTTTTCGGTTCATGAGAGTTATTTTATCTAAATCTTGTAGTCAGTTGTACTGATATTTTGCTTTAAGAAATACTTGTGTTCAGTTGTAGCTTTGAGGAAATTCCAGATGACTATATATATGGAGTTTACTGAGGAATAGAAACTTTTCCAAATATCGGAAAGTTTCATGACTTCTACTCCACCCTCTTTTCTAGCTAACATTAACTTATAAAGGAAAAGAAAAACCTACATATACAGACGGGAGACGGGGGACGGGGGGGTGGGGGTGGGGGTGGGGGTGAGGGGTAAAGAGAAGAAAAACTTCCAAACATAGTAATGATTGTTTCGAAAACTATGAATTTATTTGCTTGTACTTATTTTAGAAACTACTCTCTCTTAATTAGTTATGACACTCAGTGAATTTATTTGGTGGCAATCATGCAGGACAAGCTCAGTGAATTTATTTGGTGGCAATCATGCAGGACAAGCTCATTCATTAAAAGTAGAGAAGATATTATTCCAGAGAAACTGTAATTACCAGAATGTCATGGTATTTCAGATATTCGAGGGCCGTAAAATTTTAAATCCTTCAAATTTATTCTTAACATATGAATGCTTCTTATTTCTAAATGCATAAAATATGATCTATTTTTGCTACAGTCATCAACTTATGGAAAAGTTCTTTGTCTTGGATGATGTAATTAAACTTACTAAGATGAATGTGCTTATCAAGAGATGATTACTCATCTCCCACTTTGCTCAATTCCAAATCCAAAGAATCTAATGATCTTTAACGTGAGAGATTTTTTAAGGATTCTCCAATTAAGTAAATCACGTTCACAGGGCATTTGCTCGATCTCTGTGTAGACCTCTAGAAAACAGACTTAGGGAACCATTAGTGCTCTTTGTTTTTCTTGCTTTCCTTAATATTTTTTCTACATTATTTTTACTTTCAAGTTCTGGTTATTAGGAGGAGATGGTGGTGTCTTGCGCGAAGTGGCTCACCATTCTTTTGTTGAGAAAATAGACATCTGTGAGATTGACAAGATGATCATTGATGTGGGTTACTCGTACTTTTTTGCCTTCTATTCATTTAAATAAATATTTCGTTTTCTATTCTATGCAACATTTTAAGAGTTTTACTAAATATTTCGTGTATGATTAAAATAACAGGAAAGTATAGAAAAATTTGCATCCATGAATTTGGAGCTTCTGGACATGGTAGATGACGGTCTTGCAATACAGTCTAAATTACAGGGATTGAAGATCTACATCGACGAACTATATAGTACAATTAATGATTAACAAAAAATTATGTATATTATCATTATATAAATAAGATAGATGTATTCTCTATGAACTTTAATTTTCGTTCGATGTGTTTGTTAGTAAGTTTTTACGTTTATGAATAATAATTATTGTTATTCGTATACAATTTACCGTTAATTGCACAAAACATATAAGTTGTTTAATAAATAAATGGGTAACCGTTTTTCAATAAATACATTAATTTTATTTCATACATTGTACACTATATTTTATTTCAATATAGATAATCAATTTATATTAATATTGTCAAATTTAGTACGCTACCACGTGCAGCGCACGTGCATTTACTAGTCATTATATAAGCCCTTTTACTGTTTTTGTTTCTGAAACCCCCACCAATCCACCACATTTCACTGCAAAGACTACAACTTCAATGATTGAAAGCACCGCCATGGCATCGCCCCCGCCGGCAACCAATGACAAAAGTTGTGAAAATATTCAAATGATGAATGGAGGAAACAATGGTTCCACAAGTAGCAAATCGAAATATTTAATAGATACACTTTCAGGGTAGCATGTTAAAGACTTCCTTGATTCTTCTTCTCCTGATTTTTTTAAGGTTAGCATTAATGGAGAAAACAATTTTTTTTTCTTCAATGGTGAAACAGTTTGGCGTTTTCTTTTTATTTATTCAGTGGGAAGTAAGAATGGGAAGAGGAAAAGGAAAAGGAAATCTTTATGACATGGCATGCCATGTCACATTTTTTGCAAACGTTTGGTGACACATATAATTTCCGTTTGACACGTGTGCAGATCTATCCAATGAGTATTAGTGTACAGTGATTAGTGAGTAACGGTGAGTGACGTAACAAAGTTCAGTGATCAATAAAGTTCAATATGTAATCGAAAAAGTAGATAAAAATTTAGTGATTATTCAAATATTTAACTCACAAAAAATGATGTAAGTGAGGAGGGAGGAGCAAGACTTAACGGCAAAATCCATACTGAAAACATTTTAAATGAAAATTTTTATATGCAGGCTCTTTTTCATCTTGATATAGAAAAAAGGCTATTTTAAAAAAGTTCCAAAGCTTAGTTGAATTATTATTCCTTAAATTTTCAAATTATTCTAATTATAAATTAGGAAATCTATACAGTTCTTTTGCGGATACTTACTCGCAAGATTAAAAAATTATCCTTGTATTGAATTTTTCTTTGTAAAAGTTTATATTTTAATTTATGACTAGTCATCTCGAGATTAAAAATAACAAAATTTTTGTTTTTATTTTAATTTTTATCTCTTGACTTTGTGAGTGTAGACTTTACAAATTAATAGTTATGTTTCTAGTTATATCGATATTAAGTACAAAATAAGACTTTTGTTTTTTGTCGTTTTTTTCTTCCTTCAATGTGAAGACTTAAGCCTAAACTAATAAATAATTTTATGGGCAAATTATACAAATATCCATAAAATTGAGGGATTTTTGAAAAATCATCCTAAAACGTTACAATCGTAAATAATACGATAAAAAATAAATCAATTCCACAATCAAACCGAAATTCTCTACAAACCCAAATTCAAAATAAAAATAGATCTCTTCCATATAATTATTACGGATTTCTCGTTGTTTCTTCTCCAATTCAACATAAAATTAGAACTGAAAATCCAAAATACTCACGTAATATGCTAAATTTTATTTCTTCTTCATAGTTTCTATCTGAATTAGATAATTTTCTAATTTTTGATTGGAGATATTCAATAACAGGCTTAGTAAATGCATACAAATGATTTTGAGTTAAATTATCTTACATTTCAATTTTAATCTAGACACATCTTTCTTCATTTATTTCATTATAAATTAATAGTAGTGAGTAAAATCTTATAAACATATTTGTGAATATCAATTACCAAGAGATGCATACAACGTATTTGTAAAAATGTCAACATGAAAATAGTTTTTTGCTTAAAAAGTAACATAACAATATATACAAGTAACTTAACAAATTTGAATCAAAATCTTCTCTGTGGTTGATTTAATTTCTGGATTTAACTTGATATTTATTGTCAATACATGGAGTGACATGAATTATTGAGTATGATTAATAAGTGCATTTTGTGCATTTATTCGGGCCTTTAAACTAAGTTTTATTTTGTTATTTTATTGATTTTTTACTTAGTTTGGTGTATTATTCTTCTTATTTCAGTTTTGGACCTGTTTATAAATAAATGGAGAAGAATGTACCGAAAAAGCAACAACTTGGTGAATTCGACAACTAAATTGAGTTTTTGAAGTGAATATCAAGAACTAAATATTGGAAGATGAGAAAGAAGATAAGATCAATAAGTTTAAAGTGTGTTGGAGTGACAATGAAGAGTTGAATCAATTGATCAAACACCGGAAAGCTAAAGAATCGAATTGAGAAACTACCTACCGAAGTAACTATAAATATGAGTTATTAACTCATAACAAAGAGGCCGACTTGGAGCCGTTTTGGGGTCGTTTTTGGTGAAGTTTTGGAGAGAAGAACGGAAGACAAATCAAGAACGAAGATCAAGATTCATCATTTCAAGATTAAACTTTAAAATTGGAAAAGAAAAGAAAAGAAAAGAAAAGCGTACTAGGATCCCAAATCCAATTATACCAGTTTCCTTTAACCTGAACCGTTGGATTTGATAACATGATTTAATTAAGAAGATCAATATTCCTAATTTGTTTAACAATTTCTCTTGAGTAGAATTAAACATATTCCTATATATGACCCGACTATATCTCTATGACGGATGCGAACATACAAGAATGCATTAGAATTTGTGAATACTTAGAGATCACGTAAAGTATAGCGGTATATCTCTATCCCCTATCAGATTGTACGATAATTGATAATATGTATAACCTATTTTTCATCTCTCAAAGGTAAAACAAGCCACAAGAATCATACAACTATTGCGCATATAATTGTAGATGAAGAGAAAATAATACCAATTATTCAACAATTAAAACATACTTAAATATCAAAAATTAGGTTCAAACAATTAAAGATTCATGATACAAGCTTCATCACAATCCTAGTACTAAAAGGTTTAGCCTAACATACTAATAATAAGAAAAGAAAGAGGAGAAGAAAATATGGAATTCATCACCCAGAGAAGAAGAAAACTCAAAGAGATGATGTCTTGATCTTGATCTTCAATTGAATTATCAAACATGAATGTATCGTTTTTATTTGTCTTGAATATGAATTGATGATTTGTAAAGAAAAGTAACATGTTCTGTCATGCTATGTCACTTTTTACTTAAAAAGTGACATAACAATGTATACAAGTGACTTAACAAATTTGAATCAAAATCTTCTCTGTGGTTGATTTATTTTCTAGATTTAACTTGATATTTGTTGTGAATCATGATTAGACATGAATTATTGAGAACGATTAAACATTAATGTATCATTTTTTGCCTTGAATATGAATCGAGACTTTGGAAAGAAAATTGACATGCTCTGTCATTTTTTGATTAAAAGGTGATATGCTATATCACTTTTTTTCTTAAATGTCACTTTTTGCTTAAAAAGTGATATAACTTTTGCTTAAAAAGTGACATAATAATATATATAAGTGACTTAACAAATTTGAATCAAAATCTTCTCTGTGGTTGATTTAATTTCTGGATTTAACTTGATATTGTTAAGAATTATGGAGTGACATGAATTATTAAGTATGATCAAACATGAATGTATCATTTTTTTTTTTAATATGAATCGATGCTTTGTAAAGAAAAGTGATATGTTCTGTCACTTATTGATCAAAAAGTGCTATGTCACTTTTTGCTTAAAAAGTGACATAACAATGTATACAAGAGACTTAACAAATTTGAATCAAAATCATCTATGTGGTTGATTTTATTTTTGAATTTAACTTAATATTTGATGTGAATTATGGAATGACATTAATTATCGACAATGATCAAACATGAATGTATCCTTTGTTTTTTGTCTTAAATATGAATCAATGCTTTGTAAATAAAATTGACATGTTATGTCACTTTTTGCTTAAAAAGTGACATAATAATGTGTACAAGTGACTTAACAAATTTGAATCAAAATCTTCTTTATGATTGATTTAATTCCTAGACTTAACTTGATATTTGTTGTGAATTATGCAGTGATATGAATTATTGAGTGTAATCAAACATGAATGTATCCTTTTTTTTATATCTTGAATATGAATCGATATTTTGTAAAGAAAAGTGACATGCTATGTAACCTTTTTGCTTAAAAAGTGACATAACAACATATACAAGTGACTTAACAAATTTGAATCAAAATCTTTTCTACTTTTGATTTAATTTCTGGATTTAACTTGATATTTGTTGTGAATTATGGAGTGACATAAATCAAACATGAATGTATCGTTTTTTTGTCTTGAATACGAATATGGTTTTTTGTTTAAAAAAATGACATAACATTGTATACAAGTGACTTAACAATATGAATCAAAATCTTCTATGTGTTTGATTTAATTTTTGGATTTAACTTGATAGTTGTGAAATATGGAGTGACATGAATTATTGAGGATGATCAAATATGAATATATAGTTTTTTGTCTTGAATATGAATCGAGATTTTGTAAAGAAAATTGACATGCTTTGTCACTTTTTGTTTAAAAGGTGTCATAACAAATTTAAATCAAAATTTTCTCTGTGGTTGATTTAATTTCTAGATTTAACTTGATATTTATTGTGAATTATGGAGTGACATGAAATATTGAGGATGATAAAAAATGAATAGATCATTTTTTTTTTGTTTTAAATATGAATCGAGGCTTTGGAAAGAAAAATGACATACTCTGTCACTTTTTTATCTTAAAAAAGTGATATATCTATGTATACAAGTGACATAACAAATTTGAATCAAAATATTATCAGTGGTTGATTTGATTTCTCGATTTAACTTGATATTTGTTGTGAATTATGGAGTGACATGAATTATTGAAGATGATCAAACATAAATGTATATATATATATATATATATTTTTTTTGTCTTGAATATGAATCAATAGTTTTTAAAGAAAAGTGATATACTCTGTCACTTTTTGATTAAAAATTGACATGTTATGTCACTTTTTACTTAAAAAGTGAAATAACAAATTTGAATAAAAATATTGTGTGGTTGATTTAATTTCTGGATTTAACTTGATATTTGTTGTGAATTATGGAGTGATATGAATTATTGATTATGATCAAACATGAATATATCCTTTTTTTTTGGTTTTGAATATAAATCGAGACTTTGGAAAGAAAAATAACATGCTCTGTCACTTTTTGATTAAAAAGTCACATAACAATTTATACAAGTGACATAACAAATTTGAATCAAAATCTTCTGTGTGGTTGATTTAATTTATGGATTTAACTTGATATTTGTTATGAATCGTTGAGTGACATGAATTGTTGAGAATGATTAAACATTAATGTATCATTTTTTTTGTCTTGAATATGAATCGAGACATTGGATAGAAAAGCGACATGCTCTGTCACTTTTTGCTTAAAAAGTAATATAACATTGTATACAAGTGACATAACAAATTTGAATCAAAATATTTTCTGGGGTTGATTTAGTGTTTGGATTTAACTTGATATTTGTTGTGAATTATGGAGTAACTTAAATTATTGATGATGAACAAATATTATTGTATCGTTTTTTTTTCTTAAATATGAATCGAGACTTTGAAAAGAAAGTGACATGCTCTGTCACTTTTTAATCAAAGTGACATGCTCTGTAACTTTTTGATTAAAAAGTGACATAACAATATATACAAGTAAAATAACAAATTTGAATCAAAATCTTCTCTGTAGTTGATTTACTTTCTAGATTTAACTTGATATTTGTTGTGAATTATGGTGTAGATGTGGGAAGTATGGCCACAATCAAAGATCGTGTAAAACTTCAGTACCTTTGAAGAATAAACCATAAAAGAAAAGAAAGTTTCAAGATTTATGATTTTTTTTATATTTTTTATGTGGAAAGTATCACTTATTCATACATATTGGTTTTTCTATTCAAAATAGTGTTGACATACATGCGCTTTGTTTTTTGTGTAGGTCCTGACATTATAATGGCATGTGAAAATTATCATTTAAAACTATATTGTATACAAGATACTTCAACCATTAATTGAGTTTGATGAATATTGAAATTGTCACATTTAGAACAAAAAGTGACACACAATGATATTTTTATAACAAAAAGTGATACAATGTCACTTATTCATACACATTGATTTTTTTAATTCAAAATAGTGTTGACAGTCTTACACTTTGCTTTTGTATAGGTCGTGCTATTATAATGGAATGTAAAACTAATCATTTAACACTAAATTGTATACATGATACTTCAACTATTAAATGAGTTTGATGAATACTGAAATTGTCACTTTTAGAAAAAAAAGAGACACACAATGCCACTTTTATAACAAAAAGTGACAATGTCACTTATTGATACATATTAGTTTTTCTAATCAAAATAGTGTTGACATTCATGTGTTTTGCTTTTGTATAGGTCCTAACATTATAATAGAATGTAAAACTTATCATTTAACACTAAATTGTATACATGATACTTCAACCATTAAATGAGTTTGATGAATACTGAAATTGTCACTTTTATAACAAAAAAGTGACAACACACTATGTCACTTTTAAGACAAAAAGTGACACAATATCACTTATTCATACATATTAGTTTTTCTATTTAAAATAGTATTGACGTTTCTGCGCTTAACCTTTGTATAGGTCTAATATTATAATAGAATGTAGAACTTATCATTTAACACTAAATTGTATACATGATACTTCAATCATTAAAGTAATTTCATGAAGACTAAAATTGCACATTTAAACAAAAAAAAAAAAAAACGTGACACAATGTCAATTTTATAGCAAAAAGTGACACACAATGTCACTTTGATAACAAAAAGTGACACAAATGACACTTTTTTATACATATTGATTTTACCATTCAAAATAGTGTTGACATTCTTGTACTTTGCTGTTGTATAGGTCCTAACATTATAATATAATATCAAACTTATCATTTAATACTATATTGTATACATCATATTTCAACCATTTAAGGATTTTGATGAATATTGACATTGTCACTTTTAGAACAAAAAGTTACACACAATATTACTTTTATAGCAAAAAGTGATACAATATTATAATAAAAAGTGACACATTGTATTTGTCAAAACTTTTAAAAATAACAATATTTTTCAATTTTTTGAGAAAATGGTGTATGGGACCTAATTTCCACTGATTTTATTACAATGCTTCAAGCCCAATTAATATTGGATCGTCACAAGTAAGATTGTCAAAGCCCATGTATGCTGAGCTACAAATGAAGTCTCTGTAGAAGATAAATCCACATTAACCAAAATATGAATTTTATCCTTTTCTTTTGGGTAATATGATTTTACAAGCAATTATATAATTTAAATAAGCTACGATCAAACAACAATTAATCAATACCATATAATGTAGGGTGCACCCTCTCCAAAGACAACATTGGTGTCAAGTTAAGCTGGTGGAAGAAAAAAAAAAAAAAAAAAAGACAAAATTTACACGTCTACAAGAGTAATTAATTACTAATTACACTTTCATGTACCATAGTCAAAATCTTGTACAAGTAATTTTCTTACCAGAAATCAAGCATGTTAAGAAGAAAAAATTACTCATATATATAAGGTTGATTTACTTATAAAGTAGGTCAAACTATAAAAATAAAACATAAAAAACAATAAATAACACTACTAAAATATCATTAAGATATAACTTTAAATATATATAAAAGATTGGGTTGGTCAGTTTGGGATTGAGTCTGATTCACTCTAGGACAATTTTTTTGGAGGCTAAAATTCACGCTTGAACAATTTTTTTGGGGGCCCAAGTACACTTTGAAACTTTTATTGTTAATTTTGTTGAGAATTTTTTTAAAGTTTAAACCCAGTTCAAATAGGGATAATGTTAATTACATTAAAATTAGAAATTTGAAAGACTCTGACCCAATTTAATTAATTTTTAATTTTTTAAATATTTTTTAATAAGTAGGTTGGGTTGGGTTAGGTCGGGTCGATTTTTATGGAGTAACCCACAACCTAACCCAATCTGACCAAAAATAGATTTTCAAAATCCAACCCAATCTAAGTTAGGGTAAAGACCGACCCAAATCGATTGGGTTGAATTGGGTTGGTTTGGACGAGTTGATCAGTTTGAATTGGTTTTTGTCCCGTCTTATTCAAGATTGTTACAAACAAATGACGAAATAAATAGAGGCATTAGCAGGCTATTCTAACTTAAAAAGTAATAAAATTCAACTACCGCACCTGTGGGTGCACAATAAGAAAATAAAGGAAAGACTTTTCATATAATTAGGGGCGGAGTCAATATTTTTCAAAGGGGGTTACTACTTTTTTTTTTAAAAAAAAAAATTACTTCAAGAGAAAAATGGTTTAATTTAGATGATTGAAAAATAGTGAGTTTAATGTATCAAAATTTATATTTTTCAAAATTGATTTGAAAATGAAATAAGACACACATTTTTAAACTTGTAAAATGATTGAAGTCGGTTAAAAAGATCAACATATACAATATAAATGAACTAAATTGATTGAGTTTGACTCAAATTCGACTTGTCTCAAAACTTTTAGTCCATAAAATAAACGAGTCGGGTGTGACCATTATCTTTAAGCTGATTGGTATCAATTCGTAACCTAATACTAGACTAGAGCTGGCTCATTAATTTACTTCCCATCCCTGATTTGTGAATATTGAGTATTCTACCAGGCCCCCCTCCTACATAATATTGACTACTCCAGTTTCCATATGTATACTCAATATATATGGGGGGTTCATGGGATGATAATGTGGTCCAAGGAATATGGGCTGGAGACGTATGTAGTGAAGCATGGCTTGGAGTTAAGGAGTGATGTTGATTTGACAAATATCAACTGTCCTAACAAGTGGCACTTGACTTTGGAAAAAATTTGGGTCCAACCAAGTTGGACATTTCATACTCACCAATGACCCTTCACAATTCGTGCACAATATTAATTGTTTTTTATTTTGGTTTAATCACCATCATTTCAAGTCAGGTCCAGTTAGTTGGAAGTTATGTCGACTACGGGTCAATCAATAAATTGTACTCGAAACAGGAAGAGAAAAACGTGTACACTCAGCATAAAAAAGATGCCCCAAGAGTCAAGACGTGACATGTAACTCTATTTGAATCAAATTTTCAAGTTCGTATTTCTACTTTCTGAAAATTGAATTGTGTTTAACCAAAGTTGGATCTTCACATCGAGCCACTTCAAATTAGCAAAGTACTAACATAACTCTATGTGAACTTAAATACTAAGACATGTATATGTAAAATCTTTAGTTCGAGATAGACACCTCCACTTAACGTAAATCAATATAGTACTCTTTTTTATTTTTTGAATTAATTATACTCACAATCTATATTCTCTCACTTCTGTAACAATATTGTTTACATTCAATTTTATTCGCAAATATCGTCTTATCCTTTCATTTATTTGCACAGATGATCTCCAATAATTTTTTGATAATTTTGTCCCTAACTTAAATAAATTAAAATAACAGAAAAAATACAATGAAAAAATTGTGTTGACGTCAGAATCTACATTGTTCACGCATCAACAGATCTTCAATCATTCCTCTGCCAACCTGTATGTTACCTGCACACTAGGACGATCGTTAAACACCAAGATCTCCGGCGATCATTGGTACTTTGATGATGAAGTCACTGTCGGTATATGGAATAATATACGGGGGAATAACAAATTGGGTATGAGAGAGATAAGCAGGCAGAGATTTGAACATAGTTTAAGGGTAGGAATAATGTGTGATAAAAATATGCGCGCGTAAAAGTGCGTATCTTATAATAGCTGGAGACGTTGTGTTTATAACACAAAAGTTCTAATTAATTTAGGAAAACAATTAATTAAAAATCTAATTGACTATCTTTCCTTATGAGATATGGATGATCAGTTGTCAATACAATCTCTCAGATTTCGGCCAATCTTTGAGTAGATCATGTTGCCTAATCTTTTGGAGATTGAGATTTGATTTCCTTGTGAGAGTCCTATGGCAATCAAGCACAACCTTTCTTTAATTAATTCTCTGGTTATTCCAAAATATCATATTACAAGAATGCGAAAACCAGCAAAGCGCTCCGATTGGCCAAGAATATTGAGGCCCTTCATGGGCTTCGCTGTGGTGGATTTAAGAGTGCTAAGATGTTCGATGGGCCTCCGAGGCCATTTGAGAATCTACGAGACATTTGCTGGGCATTTGATGACATGGAGGCCTAACCAAAATCTGGTGGTAACAAATTGTAATTGGGACCCTAACATTTTTAAAAGTACAAATAAATCCTAAACTTTTTTTTTTTTTACAGATTCTCACTTAAAATAATAAAAAATGTGTCATCAAGTCCCAAACCTTCTAATTATGTTCACCAAAAGAACTTTTGGAGTCTGGTCAGATTTTGTCCATATGTCTATTAATCGACAAAAAATCAAACTTATAACATAAATTTGACCAATTTAACAAAGACTCTATTCATATTCTATTATTTAAAATCATGAAGAAATCCTCTATGGTCTTCGCACAACTGAGAGGATTTTCCCCTCCCTGGTTGCTGTCGACCCAAACCCCGATAGTTTAGGCCGACAAACGTGGGAGAAATCCCCCCTCCTGCGGTTGCTCTTGTGGGGATGGGAAGAAGATATTTTTTTGGTTTTTTATGTTTTTTCTTTTAATTTTTAAAAATAAATAATTATGATTTATTTATACTTTTAAAAAAAAAATAGGACTTCAAATGCAATTTTTTCATTTATATTATATTTAATATATTTAAGCCCAAGGCTAGGCCCAGTGACACTAGGTAACCAAATGAGAGAGGAAGGCCTCTTAGAGAACGTTTTCGTCGTCGTTAAAGTCGACAAAGAATTCTCTAAAGCCGCTATATGGTATGGGCTCTCACTCACGTCGTCCGTCTCCATGCATGCATCATTGCACTTTTTAGGCATTTGATATTAATATCTCGATTTGCAAAGATCTTGTCATACATACTGTTCTCACATTTATGAATACCATTGTGTTTATAGATTGAACGAGATTCAAGCTAGGGAAATAGTTGAATTTGCCATCGGTGTGAATAGAATAGGTTAGGATTAGGGATAACAACGAAGCGGGGTTGGGCAGGACGGGGACGGCCGTTACCATCCCCACCCTATCAAATATTTTTTGCAAGGGCGGGGCGGGGCGAGTATAGACAAATACTCATTTATCGCTCCGTTTAATTAATTAATTAATTTTTAATATATATATTTTTATTTTTTTTACATACAATTTAAATTTTAAAACATAAAAAAAAAAAAAAAAACATTTGAAGCAGGTTCAGAAAATTCGGGACGGGGACCATGATTCTCTTCCCTGCCCCTGCCTAGCTTAGTAAACGGAGCAGGGATTCTCTGTCTCATTAAGTACTGGAGAAGACGGGACGGATTTTTTTGCCATCTCTAATCAGGATTAGAGGTTGTAGTATAATAGTTCCCAATCCAACTTCTTGTGAAGCAGGAGATATCCTGTACACTTGTTCTCAAAAAGTAATGCAATTAAAAAGCACGAAAAAAAAAACTATCGCTTGATTAGAACTATCTTACCTTCAATTATCATACGGAGATTAGCCGCACAATTCTTTGTCAAGGGTAAAATTGTCAAAAATATTATTTGGGGACCATCTGTGCGAATAAATAAAAAGATGTGGACAATATCGATGAATAAAATTAAATAAATATGATATTGTTAAAAAAATATAGTCTGTAAGTATAATTAATTCTTTTTGTTTTTTTGAATTCAATAATATTTGTTAGTCCTCCTCGTCAAACTGCGCCTCTCTTTGAACAATAGAGGTGACAATTAGACGACAAATTAGTTAATTAATTAATAAATATTTAATATCCAGCTGGTAGAACGTAAGTAAATAATGTTTTGGCAGGTACCATTATAAAATGCTGCAGTTTTGTAGACAGGACGACAAATATTCTGCACACTAAAATTAAAAAATGTTTATTTTTTTAGACCTAAGTTGTTAGGACTTGACAAATCAATTAAATTATCAATAATATTTAAAGCTTAAATAATTAATTGATGTAGGCTATATATAGACTATAGTGTAGTTGTTAGCTCAAAATTTGATGTAAGCTTATATAACTATAGACACCCCGGAAAATTAGACACATATATATAATGAGGAGCATCAATTAGTGAAATATACAGGGCTTCGGGCTTCCATAATTGATTGTCTACAAATATTGTTGTTCTTCTTGGTCAAGGTATACCACCGTGTACACAAACACGCTTGCGCACTTATTGATAAACATGATTATGGTTAGATATCAAATCAATTTTTTTTTTTTTTTTTAATTGTGTACATTTAGAAGAATTTTTGAACTTTCGAAGCTACGTAAACTATTTTATATTTGTCTTTGTCAATTAAGGGTGTGTTTGATTCACAAATTTTCCATGGAAAATGTCACTTCCATGGAAAATTTTGTCAAATCAATGTGTTTTATTTTCCCACTTTTGTGTTTGATTGGCACATGGAAAATAGAAAAGATTTTCAAGGTACAATTGTCTAAAGCACACATTTGGCCACTTCCTTGGAAAATTTTTTCTCACCCATTTGGTAGAATTTCTTTTCCAACTTACATGAAAAATATTTTCATTTTTCATGGAAAGCTATCAAACACACCCTAAGAGAAATGTATTTTGGTATTAAAGTTTAACGAGTCAATTGAATATCGATTGCTATTATAATCTAAGAAATAATTTGCATCATATTAAAAAATGATAGAGGATTAGCACTACTTAAAGAAAGTAAAGAAGTATTTCACGTTGAACACTTTTTTTTAAGTACTTATTATATTGTAGTAGAAGTGTAGAAAATAATATATATATATATATATATAAGATCAACAAATTGAAAATTAAAATTACTCAAATTTATTAATTTAATAAAAAACCAACAAAAATATACAAGCACTGTTCCGTTGGGCACCTACTAATTATAATCTAGAGCAAAATTTGATAAAATTGCAACCATATACTTAACCACGTGGCATCCAGGCCCAGTCCTACAAGTTAGGAGGCCACGCATCATTCTTCCCGAAATTACTAGCGAAAAGATCTTATGGTGATAACCCCCTAACAATCATCGTGTGAACAAATCTTCTGCTTTTCATAATACATTTAGTACATAGTCGGTCGACCAACTGTTTCTTATTCAACATGTCAATCGATCGCTTAACTAGAGTGAGGAGATCGATTGACCAAATCTTGACTCATAGTGATTTACTGATTTTTTATTTAGTAAACAATGTGCGCCAATTGACGTCTTAATCCTAAGTCTCAAATCAGTCGATCGACCTATTCGTGCAATTGCTCCAGCATCACAGTTTAAGAGGGAAATAACATGGAATTTTATGTAAAAAAACATAAATAATAAGTGCATGCAATTAATCATGATACAACTATAACACAAGAGTGTGGCATGACACGAGGCACTCTCTTTATTTGTTCACGAAATGTTACGACTTAGCCCGTGATTACTTTCTTATAATATACATCAAAATCCGTGACCGTCAATTTCACACCTTAACTTTGTCCATGTTAATTTACTTTTTCTGCCTTCACCCTTGTGATTCTTTTTTTTGTATTTTTCCAGGTTAATTTTAATTATCGATCACATTCATGCAAAATATCTCCGTGAAGGACCAATTTCTTGTTTGTCTGTGTTTGACATTGCACTACATAATAGAGATTCCAACTATATATATATATATATGGAATTAAGGTTCATTATTTTAGTTTAGGGTTTTAGTTTTTTTAAAATTTTCGTGTATTTTATACTCTATTCGATGTGAATTGCTCAAGTGAAGTAAGCTGGACCACTTCTTGAATTACTCAGTCCAAAATCTTTTTTTTTTTTTTTTTTTAAATTCTTCTTCAAAAAATTACCAGAAAAGTTTAAATAAACTATTTTGTTCGATGCCTCAAAGTAAAGGTTATTGGACATGCTGGTTAACTTGGCCAGTCAAATATCCAAGCCAGTTTGGACGTTGGGACGTACTAGTTTGACTTGCTTTATGCATGTCTATTTACAACTGTAATTACATTAAATTAAAATTGATTAAAACTAGTTACAATCATAAAATTAAATCAAATTTCTAAATAGATTGAGTCACAATCTTGGGGAGAATTAAATAACCTTTCGAAGACGATATTGATCCACCTGTCTGAAGATTTGTCAATGAACAGAAAATCTACTTTAGTCAATGAAAAATACAATTTAAGGTGAAACTATCTAAACGTAATACTAGACAAGAAATTCATACGTGGACACGAAGTCCAAATCAACTTTAACTTATCTTGAACATCTCACTTGCATCCAAACGATATAGAACATACTCTCGCACATCATTAGCGTCAAGGGTCGAATTCACTGGGGACTCTGACTCTCCTGTCGCACATGACAAAAAGAAATAAATCCGACCCATTTCCAGTGTACCCACGCTGCTCTCATGAGATATATATTGAATTTTAATATGAATTTTTGATTTATACGTTACACATGAATTGTACCTGACAACGTGAAACGTGTTAACACTTGTATGGAATAACTCCGTTGCTTGATTATGTGCTTGAAGCCAGTGGCGGATCCAAAAAATTTTTGAGCTCAGACTACTACTGAAAAAAAAAAATTTCGTACGGGCTATTATTAAAAAAAAAAAAATTTTTTTACACTAAAAAAAAAACTTTTTCCGGGGCGGGCGGGGCTATAGCCCCCCCCCCCAAAAAAAAAAAAAAATCCGCCCCTGCTTGAAGCGTTTGATTGTTTGACACGTGTAGAAATGAAGATGACAAGGATAAGTCCCTGCTGGCGTTGCTTCAATTGTAATTATGTTAGCCATCCATGGATGTGTATCTGTACAATGTCCCACTCAATGGCGATAAATTTCTTACTTATGAGGTTTTGACACAATACTTGTAACTGGTCCCAACTATTTGATACCAAAATTTGACGGCCAGTTTTTAGTCTTCCCATATTTTGAGTTTTAAATTTTGAATTTTTTATTTTGAGAGTCTATTTTAAAAAGGTAAATAGCACAAAACGTCCCTACCTATTGAGGGTATTGTAGAAAACGTCCCTACCTTCAAAATTTTGGCATTTTCACCCTTACCTACTGGATTTCCAAAACAAAACGTCCTTACCTTCAAAATTTTGGCATTTTTCACCATTACCTACTGGATTTCCTGCGCAAAACGTCCTTCAGTCCAAAAATCAGCCATTAACTTAGGGGTAAATTAGTCCAACCATTTTTTTCACATATATATTACTTCTTTTAAAATTGGGGGGCTTCCCATGCAATTTCCAAAATTGCATGGTAGCCCCCGTCCCCAAATCTCCACCGGTGGCGCCTTTCTCTACCGACGAAACATGAAATCGATTTTGGTCCAATCATAGCATCGGCGGTCACTGCGATTTCGCTACCGGCGACGTGGCTTGGACCTTTGGGAGAAACAAAAAGGATTGAATGAAATAAAATTAACAATTAATCAAAAATTATAAAGTATTTAGAATAGGAATGAATTGAAACCTCAGAGACCCGTTCCAAATCACACACACAGAGAGCACGGCGGAAATCACACAGTCCTGACCAGTGAACATAATTGGCACGAATCCAATAATGACAATGGCGGATGGGAAGGGTGGCGCCGACGTGCAGCTGCTGCTGTTTAGAGTGTCATACGGCACTTCCTATACTTTGGGATTTCTTCCTCATCGGCATCTTTTCGATACGAATCTAAAAAAATATTATTCTTATTACAAATCATACAAGCAGTAAATAACAATCAGAGAGAGAGAGAGAGAGAGAGAGAGAGATTTGGGATGTTTAGGAAGAAGACGGATTAGGACTTCTAGTACGAGAAGGGGGAGCTTTTAAAAAGGCGCCACCGGTGGAGATTTGGGGACGGGGGCTGTCATGCAATTTTGGAAATTGCATGGGAAGCCTCCAATTTTAAAAGAAGTAATATATATGTGAAAAAAATGGTTGGACTAATTTACCCCTAAGTTAATGGCTGATTTTTGGACTGAAGGACGTTTTGCGCAAGAAATCCAGTAGGTAAGGATGAAAAATACCAAAATTTTGAAGGTAAGGACGTTTTGTTTTGGAAATCCAGTAGGTAAGGGTGAAAATGCCAAAATTTTGAAGGTAGGGACGTTTTCCACAATACCCTCAATAGGTAGGGACGTTTTATGCTATTTACCCATTTTAAAATTACTCAAAACGTGTTTAGTTTGTCATTTTAAAAATGTGTTTAGTTTGTCAAACTATTTTAAATTTAATAAATTTAAGTGTTTTGGTATTTTCACTGAAAACGTCAAAAATCTATTATGATTTTTATATAATAAATTTAACTTTGTTCGCAAAAATGTATTTTCAAAAACAGCATACTGAACAAATTTTTTGAGTATTTTACGAAACAGAAAAATGAAAACAGTAAAAGAGAACATATATGTCACTTCACAATATATATAGATTGATGATCGAGTAGCAAAAAGAATTTGCAGATTATAACAAAAGAATATGTATGTCACTTCACAATATATATATGCTGAATCTAATCTCAAGGGTCGGCATCAATGATTAACTTGAAAAATTCTAGAAATGGTATATAATTGTTCTAAATCATGGCAAAATATGTGAACAGAACAAGCTTCCTTATGAAGATGAAATGACCTTTTTGATGGAACTAGCTGGAAAGCCAAAACCAAAGGAAACTCTATAAAGAGTATATTTTTTAAAAAAATTTATAAGAACCTTTAAATTAATAACTTTTCAAATTAATGTTTTAAGATTTAGAGTATGATATATAAATTCTTTTTGTTTCTAATAATAAAGTTAAAAACAATCGAATTAAAATAAGCTGCTAAGTGATGGGAGTGTGCAAAATGGCCAAATTCTTGTTAATGGATCATGTGAAATATATTTGTTTAAATTGTGACAGAGATTTTGTGGAATTTAGTGCCAAATTGCATGCATCAACTTATTCTATAATCAAAACCATGGTATGATTAAAACATATGGACCCCACTCTCACCCCCCCCCCCCCCCCACCTCTGTTGGTCCTATACACTTCGGTTACAACCTAAAACTTAAAAGGCAATATGAATAGAATGCAGGAATTCTGGACATATGTTTAAACATTCGTAAGAATATGTTAATTTCAACTTTGATGCTTTATTACAATTAATCTACTTTTAATTTCTTAATGAGCAAGAAAAAGTGAAAAGGAACAAAAAGTCTTTTATTTGATTGCTAACTACTAATTAATTTTCTCGTTTAAATACTTTATAATTTATAAACATTGTTTAATTGATTGGATCAATTACAACGACCCATTTATATTGTATATAATTAATTATAAAAGAAAAATATTTGTAACAGCGTTAGAACTTGACAAATGTAGATCCGTTCAAAAGAAAGTGTGACCAAGAGTCTTTAAAAATTATACAAGTGCTAGAAAATTAGTGGCACAGGGGACACGTAGGCACGCTTTTCCTTGAATTTGAAAAAGATATTACAGCCACCTAATAAAAACCTCGTTTTCCACAATGATGATATTTATAATTAATTAATTACCACTACTATTTGACATATAAAAATTGAATTAGGAAAAAAGACACCGACAAATCATATGATAAAAAAAGAAAGAGTTAAATATAATTATAATCACTGTTCTAATTCGTTTAGACGGCTCCTAAACTTGAAGTGCGACTTTTACGCCTAGCCATGCATCATGTCTCGTCATCGCCTTGCCATTGTGAGACCCTCGCTTAAACGTTGTCTAGACTCAAAAAACTTGAAACTCGATCTTCACATCTAGCCACGCTTTACGTTTTTTAAAACATTGATTATAATCTATCTAACAATTTAAATAGTTGTCTTATTTATAAAAATTATACATGTTTCATATATTTAATTACAAAAAGTAAATGTAATATAGAATTTTTTGACAATGAGATTTATATTGTAATATTCTCTCCACTCTATAAAAAATATACATACTTCTATTTCTACAAAGATTAAAAAATTTTAGTTATTATAATTAGAATAAGTATATTTGTCTTAATATCCTCTTACAATTAATATAATGGTAGTTCATATTTATTGATAACAATATATATTAAATATGAGCATATTAAAAAATTAATATATTTAATAAGAATTTTTTTTTTTTTTTTTTTTTTTTTTTTTTTTTTTTTTTTTTTACCGAAAACACGTATTTCTTTGTGAAATGTAAGCTACTGGCCTACTATGGGCTGTCATCCACTCATGGGTGCCCATTATAATCTGCTCTAAATATCCAATTGTGAAGAAAAGTAGAAAATTCAAAAATGGGAAAGAGTGAGTTGACTACAGTGAGGTACTAAATGGTATCATTGGATACAACCACTCAATAATATGAAAGTTGGAAACCGCGTCCTGACTTGCCTTCATCCTTTTTTTGGCCTTGTATTGTTCCTTTTTCTTCCCATTCAAATCCCATATAAATACCAACCAAACCCTCACTAGTCCCCCCTCCATACCCCCTCTCCATCTATCTCTCTTGCTCTAAATTCTGTGTCTTTGGCTATGGCTATGGAGTTCTGCAAGTCTCTCTTTCTTGTTTTGCTAATTTTGTTTACCTTTCTGCAACATACAATCCAAGAAAACCCTGTTTCTCTCTCTTTTCCTCTCACTTCAGCCCCTCTCTCCAAAAATTATTCTTCCAAAGCAGTTCTAATGGCCTCTCTGTTTTCATCACCACCTCGTAAAACACTGGTTCAGAAGGCAGTACCATCATCATACAACTACAAGTCATCATTCAAGTATACAATGGCTCTGATTGTTTCTCTCCCAATTGGGACCCCACCTCAGACTCAACAAATGGTGTTGGACACTGGCAGTCAGCTTTCATGGATTCAATGCAACAGGAAGACACCTAAAAAGCCACCTCCACCTCCCACGACGTCGTTCGATCCTTCTCTTTCCTCTTCTTTCTCTGTTCTACCTTGTAACCACCCACTTTGCAAGCCCCGGATTCCCGATTTTACCCTCCCAACTTCATGTGACCAGAACCGTTTGTGCCACTATTCTTACTTCTATGCGGACGGGACACTAGCTGAGGGAAATCTCGTCAGAGAAAAATTCACATTTTCTACTTCCCAGAGTACCCCTCCTTTGATTCTTGGATGTGCCACTGAATCGGCCGAGGCGGAGGGTATTTTGGGGATGAATCTTGGACGGTTGTCATTTGTCTCCCAAGCTAGGATATCAAAATTTTCTTATTGTGTGCCACTAAGACAGGGTCGTGTCCAAACAATCCCCACAGGAACATTTTATCTTGGCCAAAATCCAAATTCAAACACATTTCAATACATCAATCTTTTGACTTTCCCTCAAAGTCAACGCATGCCCAATCTGGATCCCCTAGCCTTCACGGTCGGGTTGCTGGGGATAAAAATTGGTGGGAAAAAATTGAACATCCCCGAGGCTGTTTTCCGACCAGACGCTGGCGGTTCCGGCCAGACAATGATCGATTCCGGCACCCAATACACATTTTTGGTGGATGCTGCTTACTCTAAGGTAAGGGAAGAAGTAGTGAGACTAGCGGGTACAAAATTGAAGAAGGGGTACGTCTATGGAGGTTCATTGGACATGTGCTTCGATGGCAATCCGATCGAGATCGGACGGCTAATAGGGGATATGACTTTTCAATTTGAAAAGGGTGTAGAAATTTTAATCAACAAGGAGAGAATTTCAGATCACGTAGGAGGTGGGATCCATTGTGTAGGCATCGGACGGTCCGAAACTCTTGGAGTTGCAAGTAATATCATAGGTAATTTTCATCAACAGAATCTATGGGTGGAATTTGATCTGACCAATCGTCAAGTGGGCTTTGGAAAAGCTGATTGTAGCAAAACCGTGTGAGGATTCCTGTAAAATGGTTTTTAATCTGGTACATACGTAGTGTTAAAAGAGAAATATTTAAGTGGCACCGTTTTGTTTTATATGTATACGTAGTAAGATTGTCAGATCACAACACTTCAGATTTTAAGCTACTTAAGTCATAACATTTTGAATGCCGAATAGGGTACAAAATGTCGTGACTTTAGTTTAGAATTTGAAATGTCGAGATTTAAATAGACAATTTTACTACATGTGTATATAAAACTGTTCCACTCAAATATTTATCTAGTGTTAATGTGGTATAGCATAAAACGAGGTAAATATAGTGGAATAATGTAGTTGATATTCTAGCAGTGCTTGTATATTACGTTGCACAAGATGAAAAGACGTGTAACTACTACCACTTAATGCATGCGCACACTGGCATTACTTGATGCCATGTCATGTCAAATTTTGCCACGGATGTCTTGTACAAGAGGTTTTCATGATATTATATGTTCCCATGTGGCAAAATATATATTGGCAAAATATCGCCATGTGATAAAAAAACGCAGCAAATAATAAAAAGTTGGATTTTCTACTTATATACCTCTACTTACATTCTCTCAAACACTTTTGAGTTAGAATATTTGGTCAAAATTATTATTTATCACGTAATTAAATATAAGTAAAAGTGTACAAGTAACAAAATTTTAAAAAGTTAATGGAAGTGAGAAATACAAATGTAAATAGTTCGCCAATCTCACTCACATCGAATCAATTCACTAATAAAAAATATAAATATTTATTTTAAAATTTAATCATTTACTGAAAAGTATGTAAATTCTTTAAGCTTGGCAAAGTGGGCGCTAAATGTTTTTCCAAAAAAAAAATTATATTGAATACGATTTTATAATTAGTTTAACACTAAATATTTTGATAGAACATATAAAGCGTGTTAGATACTCTAAATTGAACTGGATTAATTAACAAAAAAGACAGAATTCAATTCAATATATAAAACACATTAATGATATGATTATCAGAAGTGGATCTTAATTTCCTACTCTTATATTACTTATTTATAATGCGTATATTGATGTGGTATCATATGATTGATAGTTCATAGTCTCACATTTATTATTTTTATCAATCGTGTGATGCCAACTAATTATCATGAATATTATAAATAAATAAGATAAGTGGATAGGAGATCAATATCACGTAAAACATACTAACTTAATTATATATACCTAGTTGAACAAAAAGTCAGACTACATATGATATGAGCCAATGAACCCCTTGAGACAAAATTGAAAATCCTAGTACTATATATATGTATACCGTCCATATAACATTGCCGTGGTCGGCCAATAAAATAAATTACAATTATTGATCACAGTTTAGTGGAATCTCCACTTAATTAAGTAAACTCTCTCTTTCTCTCTCTCAGAGCTCTGGCAAATAGTGCATTTTTTTAATTTTTTAATTTTTTTTTTTCAAATTAGTATGTATTTTGGGCAATGAAATAAATCTCTTTTTCGTAAGTTGTCATGGTATCCAAATTTGAGGACCTATTTTTCTGCTAATAATATAGTTTTTAGCTGTCAATGCCATCTTATTTCATGTGACTCTAGTTTTTCTTATATTGTCAAAGCATCCTTTTTTCATAAAAGACATGATTTTTGTTTTTTGGGTCTGGTTTTCAACTTCTTTTTACCATTTTTACATTTTTTTCCTCAAAATTTAAATAAATAAATTTATTTCAAAAACGTTTTTAAAGACATCATTGAACATGTTAAATAAATAAATTTATTACATCTCTAATAATTTACTAACATTTTAAAAGTTACGAAAAAAGAAAGAAATAAATATGTGTGGCTAATATGTAAAGATATATTATTTCACTCATTTAAAGTGTTAGTTGAAGTACAATAGTAAAAACCAGGCAAGATTTTAAGAAACTTTTTAGGGTTTGAGAATCAGAAAATCACGTGTAAATGGCAATGGTGTGGGGTCTACCATTGCTGCTTGCATGCTACCTGGAAGACGACAAACTTGTTCGTACACTTTCGCCGGCCTCAGTTAATTTTTGTATCTACATAATCCCGACAGGCGACAGCCACATCATTTAACTATGTTCCAACCCTAATTAATTAAATCCTATCTTAATACTGTTTTACCCTTTCACGTGCCTTAATCTGAACGCTCCAATCATTTGAATATTATCATAATTATGCTTTTTAATTAACCACTGTACATGATGAGAATTGAACTCTTGCTTGTAAAGGCTTTTTCACTTTCGGTCATTTTGGACCCTCCTCTGTCAATCTGTTGGATGGATAATATTTTTATTTAACAAGTGCGTATATCAGATTGTGTGTATTTTTATAACAAAAATTTGAAGAGTTTTTTTTTTTTTTTATGTACAAATATCATATAGGTAATGTTCTTGTATTATACAATATTTGATTTTACAATTTATTAAAAATTGTGTAAGTTTTACTGAGTTACAATAATCTCTTAATTCAAATAGTGAAATTTTATGAAATATATAGATACACAATGAAATTCGGTCAAGTCACTTTACTCGTTTCAAGTCATGATATGCACTTCATTACATAATTATCAAACTCGGCCCGGATATCGACTCAAACAAGGAGGTGGGTCACCGGGTTGTTGGTTCAACCGGTGATTAGATGGTTGAACCGGTGAGTTACTTCATGTCGAACCGATAAATCTATTTTTGTTAAATATAACATAAAATCATGATTATTACATTCTAATAAATAAATATTATATTAATTTTGTTACTAAATATCACCTTACAAGTCGAAATCAAACAAAAAACTACATATATAGTAGAAAATCATCACCATCACGAATGTATTTAACAAAATAAGTACGAGACTACTAGTATTATCAACTAATTCTTGTAAAAATAACATAAATTACTAGATTTCATTACATTAACATCTTATTAATAGAGTGGAGAAGAAATTGATGCATCCTTTAGGTAGAATAGATTAATAAGAAAAATAAAAAATTTTATTATACAATGACCCGGACGGGTCACCGAGTTAGTTAAAAAATCAGTGGTTTTTTCAGGTTATAAACGTTTTGATTGTTGGGCGGTTCAATTAAGAGAACCGGACCGGTTGGGACACCGAATCGTCGATTTTTCGTTCGATCGGTCCGAGTTTGATAACTATGCTTCAGTATACAAAGAAAGATATTAGAATCTGTTGGTCCCTTTTGATCCCAACCAGCACCAAAGACAACCCAAGAAAGTGAACAAAAACAATAAAAACACAAGTATTTGTTTTGTCTTAAAAAGGGTCCGGATGTTCAGCCAAATTAATGACCTAATCATTCGTTGAGCATCTACCAAAGGATAACGCTCAAGCACTAAGCACAAGCCTTAAAACAACAACAAAGAATCAGCGTTTTACAGAGAAATGGATTGAACCTCTCAAAAATATAACTCTTTTCTCTCTAATTTGAAATACACCAAGAAATCAGGATTGTAACCCCCAAGTTACTGTTCACAGAGCAACACTACAAACCTAACCTTCTTTGTTTCTAATCACTCAGAAAATCTGAAAACCAAAGGTTTACAGAGAAAGAAACCCACAAAAGAAAAGAAGAAGATGAAGCGTAGAACCAGAGAGAGAGAGAGAGAGAGAGGGGCATTTTGTTCCCTATACACTTCAGCCTTTTAATCTTCAGAAGCCTCTAGAAATTCAATCAGAACCGTCAAATTCTCCATTTGTCAGCATCTAGACATATTAACACTTTTGATTATAAGTGTTAATTCAGTATATACGATTTAGGTAGGTGATCATTGGGCCTCATCGGATCAAAGAACCAAATGGACATTTTTGGGATTGAAGTGCTTGTTGGGCCAAATGGGCATCAATAGCTAACATTCTCCACCTTGCTGTCTATTAGGCCATACCAGTAGTGCTTGAGGCTATCAGCTTAAGTTTTATTTGCTCTAAGTACCTGCAAGAAAGAAACTAGTTTAGCCACAGTCCATATTTAACAAAGCTAAACAATTTTTGAATTTATTGAGGGGTAAAACTTTTGTTCCCATGTCAGCTGGATTAACCAAAGTTGACATCTTATTCAACTTGATTATTCCTTTCTCAATGACATCTCTTATGAAATGAAATTTTACCTCAATGTGCTTTGTTCTGTCATGAAAGACAGGATTTTTACTTAAGTGAATTGCACTTTGACTGTCTAAGTAATGAACAACATGGTTATTAATAAATCCTAATTCACTAAGTAAACATTTTAACCAAATACATTCTTTGATGGCATCTGTTGCAGCAATGTATTCGGCTTTTGTTAAGGAAAGGGCAACCGATTTCTGAAGTTGGGATTTCAACTTATACAACTATCATTTATTGTGAAAACATAAACTGAAGTGGATTTTCTGTTATCACTGTCTCTAGCAAAATAAGAGTCCACAAAACCACAAAAGAGAAATTCTCTCTTTTCCCTTTTTAAATTCTAAACCTAAACTAGCAGTTCCTTTTAAGTATTTAAATAACCATTTCATAGCTTCCCAGTGACATTCACCAGGATTACTCATAAACCTACTTAAAATACTTACAGCATGAGTAATATCAGGTCTTGTACAAACCATTAAATACATAATAGAACCTACATCATTGGCATAAGGGATAATTTCCATTCTTTTTAATTCTTCTTCAGAATTAGGTGATTGATCATATGAGAGTTTGAAATGATTAGATAAGGGTAAGGGAACAGACTTAGCTTCATTCATTCTGAATTTTTTAAGAAGTTTAGAAATATAAGAACATTGATTCAGAAACAAATAAATCCCTATTTAAATTTCTATCCCTATTGATTCAAGAATTTTTCTAACAGGACCTAAATTCTTCATTTCAAATTTGTTACTCAATTTCTGTTTTACAATTTGAATTTCTTTCCTGTCAGAACCAGCAAGAAGCTTATCATCAACATATAAAAGCAAGTAAATGGAATCAGAACCACCATTACCTTGATAATAAAAACAGGGATCATAACTATTTTTATTAAAACCAATACTTTGAATATAAGAGTCAAACTTTTTATACCACTGCCTTGGGGTTTGTTTTAAACCATATAATGACTTCTTAAGGAGACAAACCAGATCATCCTTACCAGATTTCTCAAACATTTCATGTTGAGACATATAGATTGTTTCTTCTAACTCCCCATGTAAAAATACAGTTTTTACATCCAGCTGGTCTAATTCCCAGCTGTACTGGACCACTAAGGCAAGCAAAATTCTAATTGAAGTGTATTTGACTATAGGAGAGAAGATCTCATTATAATCAATACCTTCCATTTGTGTAAAACCCTTTGCAACTAACCTAGCTTTATATCTAGGAACCCCATCCTTGGAATCTCCCTCCTTTAACTTGAACAGCCATTTACCGTCAACAATCTTTTGAAGCTTAGGCCTACATACTAAGATCCAAGTTGAATTTCTTTCTAAGGATTGCATTTCAACTTTCATTGCTGAAAGCCAGTGTTTTGAATCCTTACAGGTCATGGCCTTTTCAAAATAGGCAAGTTGACTACCTATTGAAGATTGAGCAGAGAGGATTAAGGCAAAGTCAGTGTCACCTAACCTTGAAGGGGGTCTGATATTGGTCCTTCTTTCCCTATCTCTAGCAAGTTGATAATCAATTAAGTCAGGAGAACCATTTTCTACAATAACTTGAAGATTATCAACACAGTTCTCTATTTCTATTTCAACAAGATTATGATTCTGAACTTCATTTTCAATAAGCTCTACCTCAATCTAATGAGGAGTTAAGAGACTTATTTGAACAGAATTATCAACTTCACTTTCAGAATTTGACATTTTCAGGCAGGGCATTATTGCTTCATTGAAGACAACATTTCTACTGACTATGACTTTAAAACCTCTAAATTATCTTACCCACAATCTATAACCTTTTGTTCCAATCCCATAACCCAAGAAAACACATTTCAAGGCCTTTGGTTCAAGTTTTCCACCATCTTGATGTGCATAAGCAGCACATCTAAAATTTTTAAGGAATGAGTAATCAGGTATGTGACCTTTCCAGACATATTCTGGAGATTTATTATCCAGAGCACTAAAGGAACTTAAATTTATGAGATAAGAAGCTGTCATTATAGCCTCCCTCCAAAACAATTTTGGAAGACCTGAACTATGATGCATGCATCTAACTTTATTTAGGATAGTCTTATTCATCCTCTCAGCAATTCCATTTTGCTGAGGAGTATAGGTAGTGGTTCTATGTCTAAGAGTTCTAAAAACTTTACAGAAAGAGTCAAACTCAAAATTACAGAACTCCAAAATATTATCAGTTCTTAAAACCTTTATTTTCTTATTAGTTTGGTTTTCTATTAGAGTTTTCTAATCTTTAAATATTTGAAAAGTTTCAGACTTGGATTTTAGAAGAAAAATCCATACCTTTCTTGAAAAATCATCAACAATCAGAAAATAGAACTTGAATCCAGTGAAAGTATTAATTGGGGCAGGCCCCCCAAATATCAGCATGCAAGTATTCAAGTATTGAAGTTGACTTGTGTGTTCCAGTTTTAAATGGTAATCTGTATTGTTTACCAATTACACATTGTTCACAAAAGGATAGTTATTCAATTTTGTCCTTGCCAAATTCCCCCTCACTGTTTAAAGATTTCAGGCCTTTATCACTAATATGACCAAGTCTTTTGTGCCATAAATCAGACTTGTCATTATCAGTGGTAATGGCTGCAAGGCTATTTCCCATTAAGGGTTTAGCCTTCAAAGTATAAAGACTATTTTATTTTGGGGTATTAAGTATTTCAAAATTTCTTTTAAAAACCTTTGTTCTTCTATTTGATAAAACAATGTTAAAATTTTGGTCATCTAAAATTCCTAAAGAAATCAAGTTTCTTTGAAGGCCAGGCACATATCTGATTTTTTCCAAAATCAATAGATTGTTGTTTTCCAGTTTTAATACAATTTTACCAATTCATTTTATTTTGCAACAAACATCATTTCCCATAGTTACCTGCCCTCCATTTACTTCAAGAATTCAGAGAACCAGTTTTTGATAGGGCACATGTGAAAAGAACAACCAGAGTCCAGAATCCAATCATGGCAACTGGATAACAGAGAGGACACAAAAACCTGACCATCAGCAACTGCAGCTTCATTATAAGCCACTGCAGCTGCACCATCAACCTCATTTTTCTCTTTTAACTCACCTATTCTTTTATAACAGTCTTTTTAAAAATGATCAGTCTTACCACATAAATAACATTTTTTCCCTTTTGCATTAGACTTAGCCTTAGTCTTTGTCTTACCTTTTTCAGAATGGCCCTTTTTATTATTATGGTGAGACTTACTATTGGTATTATATCTAAATTGGTTTTTACCCTTAACCATTAGACTCTCTCCCATTACCTGCTCTTTTTGATCACTAATAAATTCTAATTCCTTATTTATCAGGCAATTGAAGATAATATCAACAGTGAGGTTCTCTCTACCATATTCTAAGGCATTTTTAATGTCTTTATACTTCTCACTCAAAGAATTTAAGAGGGCAACAATTTTCTGATCTTCAGACAAAATTTCACTACAATTGGCTAAGTCATTTACAATCTTACTAAATTTGTCAAGATTAACATCTAGACTCAAAGTCTGGTCAAACTTAAAACCATAATACTGTTTTAAAAGATAGCACTTATTTGGAAGGGTCCTAGACATATAAAGGGTCTCAAGCTTAGTCCAAAGTGTTTCTTGATCGATCTGCTATCCCATGCTATCTCATCCATCTCCTGTTTCTTGATATCATCAAGATTTTCAGGCCAAGACTCATCAATGACCTTAGCACACCTTTGCTGTAACAATACATCTTTCATTTTCTGGCGCCAGAGACTGAAGTCTCCATTACTAGACCACACTTCTACCTCAAACTTATTTGGAGACATCTTATACAGCAACTTTCAAGAAACATATATTTTGAAAACTAGAACTGATTTGTCAAAAACAGAATATTACTATATTCATATATAACCCATTTTAAGAAAAGTTTTCACAAATCAAGAAACATCCAACGTGCAAGGACTCTTATCTATGTAACTAAAATATGCAAACAATTTCAATTAGATTAATGTAATGTTAACAAAGTAACTTTGATAGTTCAACAGAACACTAAGCCTAGCCAGAATGACCCTCAAATTCTAAGATCCTCGTAGGAGATCTTAGATAAAGGATATTATGGCGGTTTCTGTGTTCTGAACTTTTAACAAAAGACCTTAATCTAAATGAACAAGTCAAAGTTTAGAGATGTTACCAGAGTTTCAAAATAAATGAGAGAAAGTATAAAGAGTAACCAAGAAACCTTTGGAGAGGAGAAGATTTACTTTCCGATAGATTTTCACCAAGTGAATGACGATACAAAGGATCTAGAGCCAAGAGGGGCATTGGCTTAAAATTTTCACCAAGAGAATCAAAGATTTTCAAATTTTCACCAAGAACAATTTTTGATCTACGAAAGATCTTAAAGGATTATATCCAAAAATTAGGGATTCCAGCTCTGATACAACTATTGGTCCCTTTTGATCCCAACCAGCACCAAAGACAACCCAAGAAAGTGAACAAAAATGGTAAAAACACAAGTATTTGTTTTGCCCTAAAAAGGGCCCGGATGTTCAGCCAAATTAATGACCTAATCACCCGTTGAGCATCCACCAAAGGATAACGCTTAAGCACTAAGCATAAGCTTTAAAACAACAGCAAAGAATTAGCATTTTATAGAGAAACAGATTGAACCTCTCAAAAATATAACTCTCTTCTCTCTAATCTGAAATATACCAAAAAATCAGGATTGTAACCCCCAAGTTACTGTTCACAGAGCAACACTACAAACTTAACCTTCTTTGTTTCTAATCACTCAGAAAATCTGTAAACCAAAAGTTTACAGAGAAAGAAACCCACAAAAGAAAGGAAGAAGATGAAGTGAGAGAGAGAGAGAGAGAGAGAGAGTTCAGATTCCCAATGTAAACAGTGCATTGCGTACCCTATACACTTCAGCCTTTTAATCTTCAGAAACTTCCAGAAATTCAATTAGAACAGTCCAATTCTCCATATGTCAGCATCTAGACATATTAACACTTTTGATTATAAGTGTTAATTTAGTAGACACGATTTAGACAGGTGATTATTGGGCTTCATCGGATCAAAGAACCAAATGGACATTTTTGGGCTTGAAGTGCTTGTTGGGCCAAATGGGCAGCAATAGCTAACAGAATCCTCTTTAAAATTAAACATTTTGTATCAAACCCTTATTGTAACTTTCGCATTGGAGCATGTTGAGTCGTCATACCCCACTTAGACTATCAACCAAGATTGACTAAACTATTCGTTTTGCAATATAAGAGAACTTTTCCCAAATTGTTGGTTCAAGATGTTGAACATATTTTGTACTTAGTAATTATATTAATAAAACACAGTCAATTTCAGGTGAATAAGACAAAAAAAATAATAATAATAATAATAAGAGTCGAGTCAAGTCAAGTGAAGTGAACCAAAAACCACAAAGAAGAAAAGGTAAAGCAAAGCCAAAAAAGCCATTACCCTTGGTGGAGGGCAGTGAAATTTGGCTTATTCTCGTGATTATTTGGTCCAATAAACTGCTTTTTATGGCGTCGGTAGTGACTAGTTACTGCTTAAATCTGTTTACATGCCAGCCTTGAAAAAGTGAACAAATTGGATTCTTAACAAACACATTACAAATAAATTAAACATTATAATTTGGGAATTTGGAGTAAATGGTCGATAATATTTTCTTTTAGTGCAAAAATAATCTATAATATTTATTTTTTAGTACAGATATTTGTAACTTATATGTTTTACTACGCAATTAGTTATTTTTTTAGTAAAAAAGACCAACGTGTTTTTATTTTACTTAGAAAAATTACAGTTGAGCTCCTAACATTTGCAAAATATACAAAAAAGTTTGATGCATTTATTAATAATATTTAATTTAGCATATTAAATATATCATTGTAATCGTGTCAATTAAATTTTCATAAGAGAAAAAAATTAAATTATTGTACTTTAAGTATATGTAATTGCTACGTGATGTAAAAAATTTGAATAAAAATGAAGATAAATAAATAACAAATTGACGTTTATAATTTTATGACATTGAACCAATTTTATTATATTTTTATTAACATAAAAATTTATTTACGAATTATGTGTTTTTTATTTTTGAATTATAATAAAATGATAAATTAAAATATGAAGAATATAGTTGAAATTCTAATATTTGTAGTTAATAAACGAATAATTCAATTAAAGGTTAAGAACTATTTTTATATTGAAAACAAATGTGAGAGATTATTTGTACCAAATTCCATTATAATTTTGGCTAAGTTGTTTATAAGTTGAACAATAACTTATTGTATAATCATGATGATAAGGTCTTGGCAGTGAAATATTGACATGACCACCACTTTCACATTGCTTTTTCATAATCTATGGAAAATCCATAATTACTCTTCAATAATTACGACTTTAATTACTTGATTAATCAAACGTGGTAGATAACTACAATTTATGTATCTAATGCTAATAAAATTTATTTTGAATTAGATGCAATCTCTTACCAATTTATTAAGAGATGAAATATGAAAGTGCATTTTTCGAAATGGGTACATCATAAACACGTCTTTGTTCTAAGTGTGAGATGGTTTTGTACGAGAAAACACATAAGATATTTTAAATATAATAAACATAATATTAATGTGTTATTTTGATACGACTAAATAATAAGTTTAGTTTTTACTACAAATATTTTTTTGCGACTCGTCTTTCACATTCCCAAATTTAATTAAAGAAAAAGTTCAATAAATTTTTTTTTTTCTCTTTAGATATCAATAACAAATGTGTAAGTATTTTATCGCAAGAGATTTAAAATAAATACCTAGAACATTGTGAATTTATGGCCTTTGGCCATTTCATTTTTAAGGAAATTGGCACATATGTCTCTAATATATGTCTTCATTGTGCAAATGGTCTCTAACCTTTTAATTTTAGCAAATGGCCCGTGCCTTGCCCTCTACCATACAGGTTTCGGCCATCTCGTGTTGAATGGCATTTGATTTCTCCGAAAGATGAAAAAAATAAAAAAATAACACTTAACAATTTTATCCCTCCATTTAATCCAAATAAAGAGAGAGTCTAACCCACTCGCGAAATTAACGGACTTTTTTAACGGAATCTTTCCAAAATAACCAATTGCGCACTTAAATAAATAGATTCAGGATGAGTCTGCCAATTAATGAAAGGTTAGAGATCACTTTCGCACTTGAAACATATGTTAGGGACCATTTGCACCAATTTTCCTTTCATTTATTTCCTTAGAGTTTGTTTGAGAGTTTTAAGTACCAGTTATGAAATTTTTTAAAGTATCAATTTTGAACGTATATAAAGAATTCGATTTTGAGTGATTTTTATTGCGATTTTTAAAATAATCCAATCTATATATGCGTAAACAATATGAAATAAATGTTTGTGTCACTTATTTGAAAATAATTATTTTTGAGGTGATAAAATAATGTTTACGTGTAAACAATATGAAATATCATGTTTTAAGTTTAGAGTGGATTTGAAAATGATTATTTTATAGAGAATAAAATTTGAAGAAATTTTATCAAATGGTCAATAACCACCGATTTGGTGGATTGAAAAATACATTACACTGTGAAATTTTTGAACCACCCAAAATTAGTGCTTCAAAAAATTAACAAACACTGATTTTCTCATCCTTTAATAAACGGTAATATCCCCAAAAATGGTCAAAATCAGTATAAAAAAATTGCCAAGCAGGCCCTCAGGGCCGGGGATATTGCAACTTCCACCAAAGAACCCTAGGTGAAAAGGCGTTGTCCATCTTAGTACTACTCACTTTGAAAATGACTAACGTATGGCATGATACGATCACGATATCTATGTCAAGATCTATATGGGGTAGGGGCTCACAAGTTGGTGCCAACCGAACCATAATGATTTTATGTTGTTGTTTTCTATTCTACTTGTAGACAAGTGACCTATTAGATCAAAGGTACACGAATAGCTTGTGAATATTGTATCTATATAATAAAAGAAAACATCCAAAAATACAAGGGATTGAGACATGAGAAAGAAATAGCTGGCAATAAAGCAAAAGAATTAGGCTCACATCGATTTCAAACCTTTCTCGAGATCACCAAATTAGCCCATTACACACACACACACACACACTTGCACGCTTGTGGAATCTCTCTTTCATGGAAGATGGCCGAAGAATTAATAGGAAAAAGCATTAAACGCCCACATCTTTTGAAAAAGTATCATACTACATTTTGAATAATATTAATGCTTTAAGCTTTATAGCTAAAATGAGTTTCAACGACACTCATATAGAGAGCCGTCGTGTTTAAACTGCTAAAGAGGAGATTAATTTCTTCATCTATATTTTATCTTCAACATGCCCTTCAGGTAGATACGAAACACAAAATTTACATCAAATTTATTCTAATACCATGACGTAGAATCCTACAAGTTTAAGCTGTTAAATAGAAGATGCATTATTCACTTACATTTTATCATCAATGTTATGAAGGGCGAAGAAAAAGTGTCATTACTTTCCTTTACGACTGTTGCTTTAAGCTTTGAGTAAGCAATATATATGTTTCTTGAAAATTTGGTGAGTTGCCACTAGCCAGTACTCCACTCCAGCCAGCAGGCACCAGCTGCTTCTGTCTACACCTTTATGTTTGGAAAGAGATTGTTATTAAAACAAACAAGGGATAAAAGACAATATCAAATGATGGTCCTCATAATATTCCAAAATTAAAGTCATTTCCTTTAGTTTCGTTTTTCGGGTATATTGATTTATAATTTAATTTTTTATGAAAAAAATGCACTTAATACCCATCTGTTCTTAAGGAACGTCCCATTACTAATTCAAAAGTAATTCACTGTGGTCCATGATAAGTTTAACTTAATGACAAAGAGTTACGTTCTTCAATTTAACTAAACAAACAATAAATTGGAAGGATTCAAGTACCATGTTTTGTCCTTCGCACAATGCAGCCTCTCGTTACACTTAACACTCCTCTTTTTTCGTTTAATTTGTCTTTTGAAGTTTCATCACTGCTGCCCAATCTGCAAAAGAGTATCAACAAGATGTTTTGCTGTTACTGCAAAATCTTAATTGAAAACTGTAACATAATACATGCAATCTCCAAAAAATGTACACACATGAAGCCCAAGTAGAGCGTTACAACCAGCAGTATTCTGAAGAGTCTTTTACATGTAATATTCTCGGGTTAGCACCCTCGAATTGGTAGCAAGAGGCTTTAAGAAGTAGGTGCATTATGTGTAATAATTCAAATTTGTCGCTGTTGAATAAATCTTGGCCTCTTCTCGCCAGGATCTGTGACAATGAACTCAAAAATTGTTCTGTACTTTCAACAGAATCTGTTCTAGGTCAATTTAAGAAGAAGATTGTCGTTTGAAATTAAATATATCCAATAAAGAACTATAAAATAGTCATTCTGCAAATGAACCAGTTAAGTGCTTTCTCCATCTTAACTTCATCCTTGAGCAACTCTTAACTTCCTGTCAAACTCTTCCCCTAAAAACGGAAAAACTAACCATGGGTTGAGTCGTATTTTTCTTAGAAGGGCAGATAAGCAACAATCTTTTAGCTTCAGCGTATTAGGTGCATTTGAGCTACTTAAGGTATGAATTTGAAATAATCTCTCCTCGTGGTAAATGGTTACATGGTGAGAAAAGTATGCTAACTGATTATTAATAGCACAACATTTCTCTTTCACATCTTTTCCCTTGAGCATTAGCAAAAATGATCTGTTGAGGTTCGAAACAAAGAATATCATCACAATGCCTGTCATTTTAAGACTGGTAGGCAGAATTCACCCTTGGGATTACTCTACATCACAATTAGGCTATAAAATAGGCTATGGCCTACATAAGCTCCAACATGTTTAATCAAATATAAATCCTTCAATTTAACGTATTTTCACTTTCTCATGCCATCATTTACCTAGCCATACAATGAGATGCTTATAATTAAACATTGGAATTCCCCACATGAATGTCATAGTGATGCAAGTCTCATTTCCTCTTGCATTGGAACCTTAAAATACATGCTTTATGAAGAACATTAACTCTAAGTGTCAGATCAGTACTTTAATTCACGAACTGAACAATGCTTGTTCAGGAGCCATTTTTCTGTTACATGCCAAGTTTTCTTGACAATTTGCAATAACACGTTGCTAAGAAAACAACAAAGAGACTCGTTCACATTCTGCTGTCTAAACGCGTATCAAGTACTCTTTTGTTGTGCTTGCAGAAGATAAAGTAGATCCGACCCAAGGTTACCTTGCACTTGCAAGACAGATTGAAGTATGAAACCAGGGCGTCAAATTAAGATTTCACAGAGGAGACGAAGACAATCAGACACCGATTTTGATGATTCAGGAACAGTCCAAGATAAAGATTGAATCATACGGTTGATACACGACATGGGGGAACTTTCATGATTAGTGTAACATAGAAAGCTTTTAGGTACTGTTTGGCGTACAAGATTAGACTGTATAAGAAATTTAAAATAAAATTATAATAGATATTACTGAGTAGAGGGTATTGTGGTGGATTAAGGTGTATAGTATTATTTGATTTTTCATTCAAAAGAATGTCACTTACTATGAGTATGTTTGTGTGTGCTTATAAGCACTTATAAACCAGTTAAACATCATTTTCATTCACACAAGTGCTAGTCAAACATCACTTTCATCCACACTTTTCGTAAGACCCACAACTTTTCTCCACTACACATTTCATAGAACCCACTGCTTATAATCTACAAAAATCTTTATCAAACATACTTTATATCTTTTCTTAACTAGTATATCTTTTCTTAACTGGTGTAAACCTACCTCCATCCTTCGCGTGATCTTATATGATTGTTAGTGCAAATAACTGTCTTTTGCATGGAAAATTAAAGAATGGTATCCACCTTAATCCCATCTACCTAGTACTTCCATTATAGATTTATAGTAAATTCCTTACACTGCCTAATCTGAATGCCAAGCGTACCCTCAAGGGGCTAAGTGACTCTCAAAAGCCATTGAGGTCAGATCATTACCATTCACTTGGGTCCAAAACAAAAAATTAAAGAATAGTATTCACCTTAATTCGATCTACCTAGTAATATCCATTATAAACTCATACGGCCTAATATGGCGTGCCAAACGTACTTTCAAGGGGCTAAGTGACTCTCAAAAGTCATTGAGGTCAGATCATTCCCATTCACCTGGTCCGAAACGAAAGCCAAACTAATACAGTAAGAGATTTATGTCTGAATAAAGGAATTTCAAAAAAGTAGGACCATATATTCTGAAAATCCTGTTCAATGTTTATGTCTAGTGCCCGGATAGAGAATGACATGACTCCCAATCCCCCATTCTAAAGTACAAAAGGTCGACCTTTCTAAGTTGTCGGGTTGATTGGATACGACCAACTCAAACTGGATCTAATCATATCTTCGAGTTCAGGTATCATGTGGCCGTCTTGAACAGAAAACAGGAAGGAAGACTTTGCCGCTAGGCACCTAGTGTAGTAAAATATGCTGATCAAGGGGTCAACTGACGCGGACAGTTTCAATAAGGTGTCATTGACTGCCAAACCATATAAGCTTTAGCAGCTACCTGTTATATTTAAGAGAAAAATAAATAGTTGAGCTCTTTTTGCTTACATTCACCAGTGGGGGACGGAAATTCGCACGTGTCCCAAGGTTGTCCAATTTTTAGCAATGGGTATACTCGAGAAAAAGGGTTTGGAATTCAATCCCCCCTTGTACAGTCCAAAAAGGACCTAACTATTCCTTTCCAGTTTAGAATCTCCTTTCTAGATTCAGTTTTTTATAGAGCAGGGTTTGGAATCACCATCATTACACATTCATTCTCAATCTGGCCGCTCGTTGAGCAAGCCAATGAAAATTTCACAATAACAGTCCTTATTTACTGAGCATGGTATGGAATCACCATCATTCAACATTAATTCTCAATCTGGCATCTTGTAAGCATGCCAATGAAAAATTCATAGTAACAGTCCTTAGGCTCATGTTAGTGGTCATCATTTTTTGAGAAACTAAAAATGTTGCCCTATCAATTAACCCGTGTGTTCGTGTTAGTTTCTCAATATGTTTTTCTTTTTTTTTTTTAAATCTTTTTTGTCTAAAATAATTAGTACCAGACTGTACTTTTGTGTGGATAGTGAGTAAATGCATTTGGTAGAGAAAATAAGATTTTAAAGGAAGTAACAAAATAACAAAATAAAGAAACTAGAAAGTAAAAAAGAACCTCTAGAATTAATGGTCCATCGATGAACCTAAGTATCCTGCTCCAGCCTCATCAACTGAACAACGTCATGCCAATTTCTGACTTCTTCGCCATTATTGGCTACTTCATATTTTCTTCAAACTGTAATTCTCCCTGTAACCCATTTTTTGCATTGCTTGTCTGTTCTTGCCATCCACCAATCTCTTGGATAACAATACTCTATTGCATGACCCCATGATGCACCACTGCGTCCTGCGTAGTGCAAATTGAAAGCCCATAACAGCATTATTGTAAATCTACACAGCAATGCAATGTAATCCATCACATCCACCTGCAATCTTTGGAACTATGATAAATTATTGTCACCATTTACGGGAAATTGATTGTACAGAAGATAAAACCAAATAAACTGATGATTAAACAGTGATCTTGGTCTCAATTTGCTACTAGATCACCATCACCATTCAAATCATTGACCCAATGATCAATCAAACAGTGGGCAAGATGCGAGAGATGGGGAGAGAGATTTGATGTATCGATGTGGAGAGAGATTTATGAATATCAGTCTATTGCACAGTGAAACAATGTTTGATACAAATATCCAGTTGTTCCAAGTTTCTAAACCATTAAAGAACATGCAAAAATTGAAATTAGCTGACGATATTTATTCAAAACTAAGAAGTCTGAAGCACCCTCACATTTTTAAGGCGGGTAGTTTAGATTTTTCTCATTGGCATTACAATCTACATAGTTTTGTATTATTTTTCTTACTGCATAATTCAACTCAAGAAGCACAATAAACACAAGGCAATAACTATGTTGAAATAATATCAAGATTATCATCTTTGGAACCAAGTCAAAGGGTTGACCTTTAAATTTAAATAGAAAGATAATGTGTCAAGAAAAGTTTTGAAGGCAACTGATCATCATGGCTAAAGGAAAAAGTTTGCACAAGGCAAGGCAGTAACTGATGTAGTGACAAATCAATGCAAAATTGAATCCAAAAAGTTATTTTCGTCACAAAATCAAGCTTCACTCTCACAAGTACCTACATGGAAAGTAATAAGAGTTGAAATTGAAACAAAAAGGAGGAAAAAAAAGAAAGGAATACGTGAAAACGATGAGAAGAAACAAGAAATTAAACTTTCAGATATGTCATTTCGCTTGTATCATTGAATATTATCTTGAATGTTATCACGGTTTTAAATACATGGATTAAATAGATCTTAATCTGCTTCAGCATGGACCTACCTTTTCACTGTCTTCTCTTTATAAATGGTGCAGCCTCTTTGTGTAAAGTTAGCATCGAAGCATTATACTACATGCTTCATCTATCAGTGCCATCTGCCACAAAATGCTACTGCATAAATCCAAGATTCATATTTCTCATCCATGATTCACATGCAATAGAAACTCCATTATCCAACAATCATATCTGGATGTCAAGATCCATTAATTTCATTTATGGCACGAATCAGAAAAGAATGGATCGTTGAAAAGAGCAGGATCTTTAACAGCATAAAGAGAAAAAGGAAAAACGAAAATACAAGGTTCCATAGCATCTGAAAAAGGCAGGTGTACATAAAATTGTCCCTGCCAGCAAAGACGGCTGTTTCCGTGACTTGAGACCATGATACCTTGGGTTGCAATGGAGCAACCGGTTGTTGTGCAATTGCCCAAGGCTTCGCCTTTAAAGTACACAGTACATCATAATATTTAAGGATCCCTGTACTTGTAATCAAGCTCCAAAGCATGTTACAAGTAGATTCTTGCCAAATATTCTCGAGCACCCAGATTTAACATTTATACAAGGAACGTGCTTGTCTCTCATTTTATCATTTCCACTACAAGAATCCCATGGATGGAAACATACATGGTACCTCATCGGGCGGCCTGTCCATTTTCATCACCGAATCTCCCAAGGTGCCTAACCCCATGAAATCAGACTGAAGTTCAGGCATTCAAATAATTATGAGACAGCAATCAACATTCTAGCATCTAGCCCTGGCAAAAGGCTGAGGATGAGAAAAAATCAGAGCAATCTAGCCCCTTTAAATTTATTTTCTTAATAAGCAATATGGCTGATTAAATAGGGATGCCATTTTTTTACCAACCAATCATCTCTTGTGACGGTGTCTAAATTGTTTACTTAAGCTCCCAACAAGTGAAGTATATGAAGCATAGTCAAGAACAAGCCCTTTTGAGCTACGCAGCTTATTGACATCCTCTTGGTTTCCATATGTACAATGCCCTTCCAGTAGGATGTTATATGTAATGTCATCGGGAAAAACCCCTAGATTAAGCATTGCATTTAGGAGCATATCCGCATTTTTCATCTGTCCTTGTTTGCAATAACCATTCATAAGCACATTATAAGTGACAACACCTGGTTTATGTCCATCTCTCTGCATCTCCTTAAGTAACTTGAAACCTTTCTTCACATCGCCCTTCTTACAAAACCCGTCTATGATCATTGTATGTGTTGCATCATTAGGCCTCAAACCAACAGTCATCATTTCTCTCAACATTCTCTCTGCATCAACCACTTGCCCTTCCCGACATAAACCAGAAATAAGGGCTGTGTATGCCACATTATCTAGTGCAATACTTCCCTTAATCATTTCTTCCCTAATCTCAAACGCCTTTTCCAAATTTCCCTCCTTACAATATCCATCAATCAGAGTAGTATATGTTATTTTGTCAGGCTTCAAACCCTTCCGAGTCATCAAATCAACAAGGCCCCGTGCTTCCTTTATATCACCATTCTTGCAAAGCCCATCGATAAGTGTATTATACGTGATCAAGTCAGGTTCCAAGCCTTGCCCCAACATTTGTTGATAAATTTCCATGGCCAAATCTATCCTCCCATTCTTGCAATGCCCATTAATCAATGAAGTGAAAGTAACATCATTCGGAACCAATCCTTTGCCAAACATCTCATTGAATAACTCATTTGCATCATCCATTCTGTTTTCCCTACACAGCCCATTAATCAAAATACTGTAAGTATAAACATCAGGAAGAACTCCCCTTCCCTCCATAGCATTCTTCAGTCTGAACCCCTCATCCAAATCACCCAACCTTATATAACCATTCATCAAAGTATTGAAACTAACAACACTAGGCCTCAAACCCCATTTTCTAATTTCATCAAAAACCGACTGTGCTACCCTCATTTCCCCTTCTTTGCAAAATCTGTGCATCAAAATATTGAAAAAATACAAACTTGCAGGATATCCACATTCCAAAATCTCTTTATGAAATTCCCAAGCCAACTTAAAAGACTTTAATTTCATTAATTGTTCAAGAATATTTTTACAAGCATCAAATGCAACCCGAATTTTATGCTTTTTAGACAACCTAAAACATTGAATAGCATCAGATACAAAATCTGCTTCTAGATAAGCATTGATAAGGCCATCGAAAACATAAATATCAGATCTTTGGGTACCTTTGGTTTCAAGAATTGTTGCAAAAACAACAGATGCTGATTCTTCCCCCTTTCTTGAAACGATAGTTTGAAGCAAACTTTTGGCTTCTGGGAGCATTTGGTGGATGCAAAGAAAGTGAATCATAGTGCAGTAAGATTGCAGGTTGTGGCGGAAAGTGGAGTGACTGTGAGAGGAAAGCCATGTGAAGAAAGAAAACAGAGAGTTGGGAGAAAGAGAGTGCGGGTTGAGGCTGATTAGGGTGACGATATGTTGGGGTTTTAGAGAAGGGAGGATGTGTTTAAGGGAGGCTTGGAGCGGTTTTGTTGAGCTGTTTTTGATTGATTCAGAAAGAGTAGTGAGGATGGTGTCCGGGTCTTGGAGTTGGGGTCGGATGCGGAGGCGAGATGGTGGCGAGGTGTACCTGGCGGTGGTGGAAAAGAGGTGGTGAAATTGAGTAGAGAGAATTTGGGTTGATGTTCTTGAAATGCCCATACGTGCATTTGGGCTTCTGGGTGACGTATGATGATTTCGTCGAAGTGCTGATGAAAATTGAGAAAAAAATTCGGACACGGACCACCCTCCCTGTCCACGCCCTGCGGCGATCTTCCGGAGGTTGGACGAAACCAATTTATTATCACGACGGTACGGTACGAAGTTCTTTCTACTAGAATAAAAAAAAAATACTTAAAATATAAGTGTATCACTCGATTTTTGACTTCTCCTCTCACAAAATCATTTTTTTCAAAATTTGTTCGATCATCTCCAAAATTTATTCGATCATCTCCAAAATTTACTCACCTCAACAATCAACCTCCCTCAATTGATAATCTCTCTCTACTAATCATTTCAAAAATTTGTTCGCCACCTCAATTCATCATTATAATAGAGCATACGATCTGATCCAACTGCAAAAAAATGTATAATAGTTAAAATATTTGTATTCTCCATTTTTTCATTTATCACAACCATAGAGAGTTTTCTCTGTTACGGAAAGAAAAAAGTACTTAAATGTTCGTGTGCCACTATGTCTTCAATTTCTTCACTCACAAAATTATCTCCTCCAAAATTTACTGATCGCTTCAATTCATCTCTCTGATTTGATTATCTCCCTCAACCAATTATTTCCAAAATCTCATCACCTCCCACAATCGATCATCTCAAAAATCTGTTTACCATCTCAATCCATCATCATAATAAAGCCTACGATCGGATCCCACCAAAAGAAAACAGTATACGAGTTTATTATGACCGTAGAGAATTTTCTCAACTAATAGAAGGAAAAAAAAATGTATACATCCATATGTGTATACGTCTTCAATCTTCCTCTCAAACAAAACTCTCTCTCAAACGATCATCTCATTGCTCTACTCACTTTCTCAATTCTAAAACCATAACCACCGCAACTCAAATCGTCATCATCGTCTATCAAGACTCCATCAGGAACAAATGAGTTCAATGGATCCTACGGTCAAATTCTATCTCGCAGAAGCGGTATACTAGCTTATAAATAGGAAATAAAATAAAAAATAAGAATGGTGACAAGATCTTAACCTTTTGTCCAAATCATTTTTACACAGGGTTAATTTCACTAATTGTTACTAAATTTCTTGCTAATTTTTAAATTCATCATTAAAATATTTTTCTTATCATATTAGTCTTTGTAGTTGTTATTTGTTTTGTTACCCCTCAATACCACGTTGCACTCCACGTAGGCTGGTCACAGACATTACAACATCTCTTTAGCCATATCTAAAATGTATAAAGGCCTCCACACCAAGTTCAGCATCTCTTTGGCCCTATACCACGTTGCACTCCATATAGGTTGGTTAGAGACATTACATCATCTCCTCGGCCCTATCTAAAACGTATAATAGTCTCCACACCAAGTTTAGAGCCCCACATAAATGACACAAGTCCTGAATTTGGGAGACTATTGTTACGCCTCAATACCACGTTGCACTCCACGTAGGCTATTCAGAGTCAAAATTGTCTAGTGGAGGTGATGACATTACCACCGAGGCTATCTCTTTATTCCGAGGAGGTTTGGAAAGATGAAGTTAAGAAGACGAGACGATCGGAGGCTGACCCCGATTGCTCGTAGAGTAAGCCTCTCCAAACACTCTGTGAATCAAACCTGAGAAGACTGATGGGACAGCCTGCCAATGCCGCTTATCACATTCTTAACCTCCTAACATGCGGCTGAAATGAACATCTTTATTAGACTACTGACTTGACACTTATGATGTGATACGGGGATCCTATAGATTGCCCCACTTGTCGCACATCAAAAGGGGCATGGCCAATTGGTTTTGGCCTATAAATAAAAATGTCTTATCTACTAGAGAGAAATGATCTACTCCACATGGTGAGGAGTAGTTATTAAGGCCACCGGACACGTGTTCGGTGGCCATTGGACAATGATGATGAAAATTGGACATGTGTAGGGATGATGAAAATATACTTAGAGAAAATATACTAAACCAAAATTATCTACATTGATTAACTTAAGTGTTCATCATACCACTTAGAAAATCGGTGATTAGAGGCCTTCAAGCCACTTCCTCAGCCATGACGTGTCTCTCTCACACCCAAAATACCTCTCCTTATTACACTTCAAGTGTACCTTAGTGATTCACAAGCTCACGTGATTGTCTAAGTGTGTTGGTAAAATACACGTAGATAGATAAAGCGTGAAGTTCCTGATGATAGCCATTTTTAGAGGTCAACAGGTTTTACAAATGATCACTCTGTTATTAAATTTAAGGAACATTACAATTTTTGTCCCTAATATTTACCATCTTTTGCACTTCTACCCCGACTCTTAATTTCTTGACAATCTTATTCTCAACCTTTCATTTTATGAAGCCGTTAACTCATACTAATAGTTTCTGGAATGGTAAAAGGAGAATTTGCCCACGAGTTTAAACAAAGTAAAAACATATAAATAAAAATTAAGAAAATGTTAAAAAGAAAAAAGAAAAAAGAAAAATTGACACTTCTTTCTCATCCAAACCTACATCATCACCCAAGAATAAACCACCACAGCAAGCATACTACAACAACCAATTGCCACCACAGTCTCATACTAGCAACTAACTACCATCTTCATGCACCACTACAGCAAAAAACCATCATTACTCTTATATACTAGTGTAGCGACCACCAGTTTATGTTAACACCAAACTCTAATTAGAAATTAGTAGATGAAAATATTAGATAAAATAAGAATGAGATATAAAACCAGTTTTAAGAATAAACTTTGAATCTGATTAGAACAGTATTAAGAATAAAATATCTTAGTCTCTATCTCAACTATGGCACCACCAGTTTATTATGGTCGGCGAGTGTCAGCCCAAACAAAATTTTCAGCTATTATGTTAAATTTTGATAGCATTTCTTCTAATTCCCTCATATCTCTTTTAAACCCCTCCACCCACTATCCTCACCATCGATAGAAGAGAAAAAGAGAAAAATAGGAGAAGTTGTTATTAGTGTCATGATGAGAGATGTGGCTTGGAGTTGAGGACCACGGTGTAAGAGTGAATAGATATTAAGGAAGTATTGTGGGTATTGGCTATTCGTATGTATAGGAACTTGGTAGATTTAAAAGGCAATCTATTGGTGGGAGTTTGCACTGGTAAAGATTTTCAGTTGGGATGTGATGATAGGGACTTTAGTGATGAGTATGAAGGTAGTAGTATGTGTGTGTGTGTGTCATTATGTGTTGGGAAGTGGGGGCTTAGACATGTTTGTTGGAGAAAACAACGTGGAGTTTTGTAGTTTTGTGAAGAAGAAATGTGAATTAATTTTATTTTTTTTATATTTTTTAGTTGTTCTTTTTTTTTTTTATTAATATATCACTTACTTTTTTGGCATAACTGTGAGTAATGACTGATGACGCTAACAAATTAAAGTTTAGACATAAAATTGTCAAAAAATAAAGATTTAGGATAATGATACAAAAGTGGGTAAATATTGAGATGGTAGTTGTGATCATTTTTGAAACCGAGTGACTATTTGTAAAATTATGAATAATTTCAGTGACTGATAGGATTAAAAAAAAATACTTTAATCACTTATTTGAAAGTTTGCACAAACTGACAATTAGTGAAATTAACCTTTCTTACACACAACCAGCCTTCCCCAATCCCTTTTCTGTTACCCAACTATTCAAAACTTGAACTCGAGATAGAAGTTAGAGTTGCTTCTTGAATTTTCAAGCCTGGAAAGACATCGGGCACTCTTCAACTCTATATACGGTCTTAAAACTTTGTGCACATCTATGTTGTTGTAAAGAATTTTACGGGTCTCGTCACTGGAACCTCATTTGTAAGAGAAGACACACATTCTCCCAAAGTATGTAGTATTTTGTCGAGTTTCCAAAGTAATACACTTTAGCACAATCGTATATTCTTCGAACTAACTAGTTTAATATTGGGTTACCCTATCATATATTCATTCTCACCCGAGTACTACACTAATGGCTATAAATAGATGCAATTTAGGCTAAAGTATCGCTGAGTTATTCCAATATGTGAGTATATTTGGTAAAAATTTATGTAGATTATAAGTAGGTTCTATGAAATGTGTGATAAATGTTGTGAGTCCTACGAAATGTATGAATGAAAATGATATTTAATCGACTTATAAGTACTTATAAACACACACACACACACACACAAACATAATATATATTAAGGCAAGAACAATATAATTATAATACACGCGATTTGGTGCAATGTCAAATGTAATATTCTCAACAACTAATTAAATGTACACTTCTGCCCAAGTATGTCTTTATAGATGGTAGATTATTATGTGTATATTTAGTATAGTTTAAAAGTAGTTTTTTAGAAGATTTTGAAGAAAGTGAGTGGAATGTATGGTTAAAAAGTTGAAAAAAAAAATATGAATCATACGACATATGTGGTTAAAAAAAATTAAATTTTTTTTTTATTTTAAACACTACCAAACATGCACTCATTTCATTGTTTCAACAATTGAACAATAATCAAGAGGCTCATTATCACATAAATCGACGATAATTTCTATTAATAATAAATAACATTATTCTTATTCTTATGTATATGGTAATAAGGGAAATGATCTCTTGCCTCTTGGGGGCAAGAAAACCTTGTCCACCTGTTGAGGTGTCAATAGGTGAGCAATCCAAGATCAATTGGGGGCAAGAGATCATGATATATTAAAACGCATCACAACTCTATTGAATAATGAATCAAAAAACTCACTGCTAACTAAATTGATGATTTTTCTACTAATAATGAATAACATTATTTTATACATAAATAGAGCATAGAGACGCAGCATATGATTATGCTGGGAATCATCTTCCCCAAATCGCATTCATCTCAAATCCAATCTACTAAATCCTAAAATTCAAGTATAGTGAGAAAGGATCTTACTATATCAATAGGAATTTAAAATTGGTGCAATGTTATCAGGTGACAAATATCAATTTTCCATTCTATAAATACTATGCTATCATGAGATAACATGAAATTTCCATCGTGGTACAGAATTTTTGTGTCTCACCTTGATACAAATCCTAATATACCATAATTAAGACAATTTATTTAATTTCCTTATCACTATTTATTTTTATTCTATAATATTTTACAAATGACTGCAGCATATTGATAGCCAACTTATATTAGGCATGGAACCTCCATGGACGGCAGTTGACCAACTCGACCACCGGCACATGCTTTTCCGGCAACTTCCGTGGATGATCAAAACTCTTCTTCTCCATCTCCACCTCCCCATACCTTGAGCTACCCATAACTGCATGCCTCCCTCTTGATGCTTTTATTTTCTTCTGCTTACTCTTCATCTCAATCTTGCCACTTGGTGCCGCGGACGCAGCCGCCACTGTCCAGTCACCGGAATCACCCCCAAAGTGTTTAGCATGACTAGACTCTATCTCTATATAATACTGAAGCTGCCTTGATATACTCTCTATCTCATAAGTATCAAGAAGAGAATTATTGACATCATCGGTACTAGTAGAAACATAAGACTCGGGACTTGATATTGTAGTTGATTTATCTATTTTTTCTTGAATTTTTAGCATGGCTTCTAGCTTGTACCTTGATGGTTTGGGTGATTTTTTGGTCCTCAAAAGATCAAATTCAAGAATATGCCTCCCTTCAGAGCCTGATCCTTGTTGATACCGTGCCCATGCAGCTGCTTTAACTAAACTCAATTCATCAACGCTTCTTATATGATTTCTTTTTTCCATGAAATTGTTGTAAAAAAGGGAGTGGAATAAGTGGGAAGTTAGAATGCTTCTAATCTTCAACTTATGTGGCTGTGACTATTTGTTTCACAATGAAATGTGTTAAACCTAAAAAGCTGGCGTGGCAAAACTAAGGGCTTGCAAAATACATATGGCAAGTCACGTCGTTACCAAAAGTCAAAGATCTCGACTCAACCCGAAATCACAGGTCTAACTCAAGAATGCATAGGCCATGTCGAGAGGAGACTAGACAATGAAGCCAACCACAACCAGAGTACCAGAAAAATGTCGAGTTCATGCCAAGAGTAGACCAAACCTGGGCCGAGCAAAACAACATATATACCAACCAACGTTTCTTTTGAAGGTCTTGCAACGGCTGAGCAGAATTTTCAAGTCTATTTTAGGAATATTTTAGATTGATAATTAACACGCGATGTTGACACGAAGTTACGGAACAAATTTAGGCCACTAGAAGCTTGTTGTTAGGTGAGAGTGTCGGGTTCATGGGATGTTTGCATGATTGCATCACTTATCGGTTTGATGGTACTCTTTCTTACTTTGCTCACAGTTCGGTATTGAAACTTTGTACTTTTCCAGGATTTTTGTTTGTCAAAGTTTAAATTATAATAGTCGAATATATTTTTTATTTATATATTTTGTATAAAACTCATAACTTATTACTTACTTATTATTTACATATTCAATATGATTCATATGCTTTTAAAAAAAAATCATCACTACCAAATATGCACTTAACACAAAATAAATATATTTAATTACAATGAAGGTCTTAACTTTTTTTTCTTGTTTATGACCCCAATTTTATTTTTTGTCGCATTCTTAAATTCAGTATTTCATTAATTAGCACAACATGTCGCTAATGATGGTATTTGTTCAAAAAAATCGTTAAGAGGGCATAAAAAACTTATTTGCCCATCATATTTTTAAGTAAGAAAAAAAAAATTAACAAATACATCAGTTAGACAAAATATTTGCCTCTTATTTCTAAACATGCTAATATAATATTTAAACATAAATTGTCATATACAGGACACGATGTATTAATTAATTGAAAATTAAGGGTAAGAATACAATATAAAAAAAAATTAGAAGTATAAGTGCGATTAGTGTGCAAAAATTGGAAATCTTCATTGCACATTAAAATGTAGTGCAGCAGACAAAATTTGTAACGTGAATATAATTATCTAAAATACAATTCAAGTCACAATCTTAATTTATGAATTTATCTAGTCAGTTTTCAATTATTATTATTATTATTTGGTTGAATCTGGCTCCCTTAATTTTTGTATCAAGTGGCTGATTGAGGGGTCAAATTTTAAACAAAATACTTCAGCCAAATTTTCTATACTTAGAAACCAGCGCCGTTCTCCTGCCCACAGTGGGCAAGATTTATCTTGCCCACTGTGGACGTGGCTTGTTGACTGTTAAAAAAAATGCACATGTAATTGTACACGTCATGAACCAGCCCAAAGCCCCAAACCCTCCTCCATTCCCGCTTAGCACAAACACACCCCAACACTCTCTCTCTCTTTTCGGCCATTTCTTTCTCCCAACAGCTCCTCCTTCCGCCGGCGCCTTCACGACCTTGCAAATAAATAAAAAAATTACTTCAGAGTGAGTTTGTGGTGGTCTGGCGGCAAGACAGGTGAGCGCTGGCGGCAATATGCTTGCTCCCACAAAAATGGTTGTTCAGTGACTTAGGGCACCAATTTTGCTGACTGTCGCCGGGGCATTCAAACTGGAACCATCAGTCTCCCACGCTCACAGTGCCCGATTTCATCATAGCTGGTGCCCTAAATCGAAAACCACAATTTTTTGCGAGAACCACCACCTCCTGCCACCGACCCACCACTACACAGTAACCGAACCAACATTTTTGCGAAAACCACCGCCTCCTGCTGCCGACCCACCACTGCACAGTAGCCAGACCACCACATAATTTTTCTGACCTACGACGGCTGTCTCTATTACTCAGTCTGACTCTCTCTAATTTGGGCACCCAAATCGCCCAAAGAGAGAGAGAGAGAGAGAGATATTGTGAGGGACTGATGTTATGAAGTGGGTGGGTTAGGGGATTGGCCGGCGTGAAGGCGCCGGCGGAAGGAGGAGCTGTTGGGGGAAGGAAATGGCCGAAAAGAGAGAGAGAGTGTTGGGGTGTGTTTGTGCTCGGGAATGGAGGAGGGTTTGGGGCTTTGGGCTGGTTCATGACGTGTACAATTACATGTGCATTTTTTTTTAACAGTCAGCAAGCCACGTCAACAGTGGGCAAGATAAATCTTGCCCACTGTGGGCAGGAGAACGGCGCTGCTTAGAAACGATCTCAGTCAGCCAGCATTATGAAAATCCCACTGAGACATGACGGAAGCGGCACTAAGTGATCGATACAAAAATGCAATATAGATTTATGGGCACTCAATTTTTATTGCATTAATAATAAAAAAGATTCAAAGACGGTTAATGATCGCAACAATGTACTTCCATTTGTGTCTCAAAACCATTGCCTAATATATTAAATTTGTGCAATTGACAACCCCAATTGCTAGACTCAATATTTTCAAATTTTCCACCAAGTAAATTGCTGAAAAGTGCCTACTCATGCCAACCAACCGACATGTCATGCTAGCAAAACATCTGATCTTGGCAATTTGATGCCATGTGCTTGAATTTGTCAACCGCCAAGCCAAGCATGCTGGAATTCGTCCATATCACGGACTGTCTGAATTTCAGGTCTGCACACTACGGGCTTGTTCGGTGGAGATTAAAATGGGTTTTTTTGGTTACTTTTTGACTTTTCAAAGGTTTTGGTAGTGTAAAAAGGGTTGAAAAGTCAAAAATTGTAGGCAAAAAAATGGGTTTTTTTGGATAAAATAGCAACTAAACAAGCCCTACATCTACTGCCGTCTGCAATATTAGACCGCAAGCTAATTCTAAGTTAGTGCATTATGCAGGGCACCTATATATCTATGCCGTGCATTATGTTCATGCTCCGCCAACCCAATTCTTGTCCACACGGTTAACATGTTTCTGCCTTACACCAAAATTACAAAATGCACCTGCCCAAACTGCCATATCAGGTAGGGCATAAGTAGAGATGGCAATGGGCCGAGCCGGACCGGCTCAACCCGTGCCATATAGGGTCCGGCTCGGCCCTTGTCACGTGCCGAGCTCGGCCCGTGTAAAAAAGGCAGGTCCAGACCGGCCCGTGGTCCGCGGGCCACACGGGCAGGTCAGCTGACCCACTTGAAATTCAATTTTTTTTTTTTGTAAAATTAAAAAAAAAAAAAAAAATGAAAATATAATTGTTAATGGCAATTTTTGGTCCCCAACTTAAAGCTAGGGACCAATTTGGTCCCATTTGGACCACGGATCACGAGCCAAGTCAATGGTCCACGGGCCGGTCCGTGGATTTTACGGGCCGAGCTCGTGTGTCAATTTACGGCTCGGTTCTGGACCTAGTCCGTCGTTCGATGGGCCCGGGCCGGCTCGGGTCCGTCTTTTTACGGACCGGGTCTACGGGCCGATGGGCGACCCGGTCCGTTTGCCATCTTTAGACGTAGAGAAAATAGAATGGCCATGTGGACCTATATGCAACCAAAAGAAAGAAAGTTGTAAATTTTCTTGCTTGCATTTGGCATGCAGTGAAGATCACCCTATCATTTTTCTTTTAGACCTGCAATGTTAAGCAGCAAAAACAAAAAAGTCAAATCTAAGGGCTTGTTCGGTAGAGTTTTTTTTGGGGAAAAAATAGATTTTTTTGGTTACTTTTTGACTTTTTTACTTTTTTTGTAGTGTAAAAAGGGTTGAAAAGTCAAAAATTGTACACAAAAAAATAGATTTTTTGGAGGAAAAACTCTACCGAACATGCTCTAAATTGCAATTCAGTCCATTCATGTGTTTTTAGTTACAGCAGAAAGTTTGAATGACTTGTTCAGTTCTCATTTTTTCTCAAAAAAATCTATTATTTTGTCTACTTTTTTTAACTTTTCAAATTTTTTACACTACAAAAAGTTTGAAAAAAAGTGGGCAAAAAAACTCATTAAAAAAAAAAAAAAAAAAAAAACTACATCAAACAAACTCTTATGAACTATTTTTTCTTAATACAAATTGAATGTAGTAAGTTACATAATAACAGTTTAAAGTTGTCGTTGTTAGAAATTTGCACCATTGAAATTTTTTTTGGTAAATATTTTTTTTATATTATAAATACTAGATCTTATAGAATGTGTGAATAAAAAGTGGGTAAAAGTTGTGGATTCTACGAAATGTGTGGATAAAAATAATGTTTGACCTACTTATAAGTACTTATAAGCAATAGCAAACATATATTACATAATTCTTGTTATCTATGGATGTTATTTTTGTTTAGAGATAGAATACAAATTCTAACAATATCTAGAGCATCTCCAATACATTCTATAGATTGCTATTTATGTGGCTTATAAATCGAAATACTTTCGATTTATGTGGCATACACCCAAGTCCAAAATTGGTCTTCAATGAATTTTATTTACAACCCAATAATGTTATATAGGTGTATTTTGATTCTTTTTTTTAAAATAAAAACAAATTAATCGCATTTAAATCTATATAAAAAATAAAATTGTTGAGTCATGTTTAACAAAACTTCTGCGCATTTAAATTCAGAAAGAGCTATAGATAATGTCTATTTTTTTTTTTTTTTGGGTCAAATTAATCGAGTCTCTGTCAAATTGTATTGATGATAAAAAAATACTTAACGTTGTATATTTTGCTTGTATGTCAGAATTTTTTTAGAAGCATTGAAAATGCTCTTATTAAAGTATTTTATGAGGTTTCAAATTTGTCATAGAATATTGGATTAATAAACATCGTACTAAAGAATTTTTTTTATCTTAAATTGTATTTTGATATTTGAATGCATAGTGCAATTACAAAACTATAGTAAACAGAATTGCTATGGAGATTTACAAAACATTTAGAATAGTAAAATATATTTGAATGTATACTGCAATTACAAAATATTTAAAATTATCTTAATATGAAGTCTGAAGTAGAAATGAAAGACAAAAGTGATAATTAGAAATTATGTTTCAAATTGCAGGACAGAAACTAATCCTAGAAATACAATAAATGCATATCCTCCAATAAAGGAGAGTGGCTTTCCCTCTAATAGTAGAAGAAGGATGCACAATTAGACAAGATGTTCATTTCCTTCCAACACCGAAAACCAACCCTTTCATGCACTTATTAAATATACTTCGATCATCATAAGACGAGAACAATGATCTCAACCTTGGCAGCCTGAAATATAAACGACGAATGTAGATAGAATAACACCAAAAAATAACAAGAAAAAGTACCCTACAGAAAGCAAATAAGGGTTATCCTTAGATGCATCTCTCTTTAAAATATATTCCATAGGTTATCAGCAACCTATATCAACAGATATGGCTGAAGGAAAGCTTAATGCTTCTAGAGTATGGTGGTTTCTGCAATCATTGAGGTGACAACATAAGGGTCCATATTTGAAGCAGGCCTCCTGTCCTCAAAGTATCCTTTTCCTGCTTTCTCGGTCTCTCGCCCTACACGCACGGATGCGCCACGGTTTGCGACCCCCTGTTGGAAGACGTGTCGGGAAACTGAATTAACTTATCAAAGTAAAAGATATTGCTCTATATTACCAAAAGAACTATGCAAGAATGATTATACAGTACAACCATTGACATTCCAAGGACTTGTTTCCAAATGATTGCTTAGGGAAATTTTCAATCAAACAGAAACTTGTATAGTGAGGGCTATTGAGAGTGTATATTTACCCATTTGAAGGTGTTTATGTCGGCAGTTTCGTGTTTTCCAGTGAGACGACGCTCATTGCCTTCACCATATGCAGAAATATGCTCTTTGTGTTTAAGTCGAAGCTTTTCAATTGCCTTCTTTATTACTTCGTAGCCTCCCTCATTTCTCATAGACTTGGTGCTGAAAGTAAATTATTTGAGAACGCAAAAGAAAGAGAGATTCATTACAATATAAGGGCAATATCATGCTTTACCTGTAGTTGGTGTGAGCACCAGCTCCGTTCCAGTCGCCCTGGTAATAAACAGGAAAAAAAGAATCAAAAGCCTAGCCAAAATTCTATACTATGCTTAAAACCAATATTATTGTACCGCAAGATCCGAAAATTCTCACCTGGATAGGTTTGGGGTCAAATGATGATACGACCCCAGCAATCTCGGTGATCCTCTGTAAATCAATTCATTATTAAACATTTCAATGCAATTTCCGAGTCCATTAGTGTGTGAAGCATTTAATGGCTAAAAAATATTAATGATTACAACAAGATATGTTAAGAGTACCTCAAGGATGTAACGTGCTACCCACACCTCATCACCTGCTGAGATGCCAACTGCAGGTCCAACTTGGAATTCCCACTGAATGGAATTCGTAAAATGTTCAAAAGTCCACAATATTGAAAACTAGTGCAGTATCAACTTTCAAACTAGGTGATGAAAAGAAAAAATAAGTAGTCAGTTGAGAGGAGATAGTAGAGACAGGTAAACTATACCTGGCCAGGCATCACTTCACCATTGATGCCACTTATGTTGATTCCGGCAAAAAGACATGCCTTGTAGTGTGAATCTACGATATCACGTCCAAAAGCTTTGTCAGCTCCAATTCCACAGTAATATGGGCCCTAGATACAATAGAAGAGTTGATTACCATTTGATGAGCCGAAGTCTGGGAAACGAACTCTTGAATGAACAAATAAAACAAATAAAACATTCAACAATCACAATTGTTAATGAACACTCAGTGGAAACAGACTAAGGATGCGGTAAATCTCTGTAAGAACTATAGATGTAAATAATATATTACGTTTATAAATCTACTCTGTAAGTCAAGGTAACTAATCAAATATAATTTGAGAGTGGAAGTGACATGTGATGATTCATTATCGTGTTACAACTGCTGCTAAAATTCAGAAGGAAAAAAAAGAGCATAAAACAAGGAAAGAGAGGTATGCATTCCAAAATTGTTCATATAAACTGCAGGAGCAATCATCAAAAGATATATAGCAAGTCACTGGAAGACTTGGGGAGGAAAAAAAAACAAAAGAAAAGCAAGACAATTACTTGAGGTCCAGGATAACCTCCAGTGGGCCATCCCATAGGCCAGTGAGCATCCTTTTGCAACAAGGTGTATTCTTGCTCAATACCGTACCTGTTAAAAATATAATTTTGAAAAACTGGAGATTGTAGAAATGAATTAAACTAAATGAGGAGTCGCAAATGGCATGTAATGATGATACCATGGTTCTTCAGCAACAACATCAGGATGGCTGAATATTTTGGCTGCACTGTGCCTTTTGTTAGTTGGAATTGGCTCACCAGCTGGGGTGTAAGAATCACACATAACCTACGAGACAAAAAGAAAAGGCAATCTCGTATTAGATGATATCCGTATGTGAACCACATTCCAACAGAATTAAATGCAAAATAATAATTTTTAATAAGGAAAAAAAAAAAAAAAACAATTTACCAATATGTTATTTCCCCTCCTGAATGGATCCCTGAAAATTGCCTGAGGACTGTTTCATCGCATTGCATCATGAAATGCGTTAATACTTATATTTCGTTATAAAATATCTTAAATGGAAAACGACTTACTATAGTATGACTTCGCTGTCTTCTCCAGAAGCTTGGCCAGTGCTCGACCCATCATAGTTCCACTTGGGAAGCTTTGCAGGGTCGTTAACAGGTCCAGAAAGTGTCTACCGAAACCAAAGATATTGTGTGAGAAATCTTTAAACTCATTATGAAACATTAATTATTACTTTCATAGGAAAAAAATCTGCATCGAGAAGGGTTAATTACCCTTGCTTTGCTTCTGATGTCCATACCAGAGCCACCGATCCTGTTAAAACATTGTTTAGCTCAAGTAATCAGTCATTGATGGAAAAATGACAAATCAAACGAAATGACAACTGGGAGAAAATGAAGAAACAGTTCCTTCCACAAGATAAGAATTAATTATAATGAACTAAAACAATATATAGAGGCATCACCATTGATTAATTGCAATAGGACAACAAAAGAAGAGGCCTCGAAGTGAATACACCAAAGATATTAGAGAGTATCGGACGAGCATAAATACCCCAGCATTTAAAAAATTCAATCAAGTATATAACAATACGCTAAATTCAATTCAATTAGTTTATTTATAGGAAACGAGTAGTAATCTCCATTTAATTAAGCCAAATTTTGTTTTTCGCTTACTAGGAAGTTGGAAGTTGACTAAACTGGACAGTTTGGTTCAAGACCGGTGTAGTTTGCCAGGTTCTTGGATTTTTGCCCACTCCTAGTTAAAGTGGTGCTTATTATTTAGTGTGTATAACTCAAAATAAATACTATAAAAGCATCTCCAACACAATCCGTCTATTGAAATCTACATGGCATGTAAAATATACGAACTTCCAGTCCATGTGTCGTTACGTCTATTGCATAGATGGTTAAATTAAAAATTTATCTTCATTGGATTTCGTCTAAAATTAATATTACCGCTTATGTGGCATTAAATTTTTTTAAATTGGTGGGTCTTCAATTTTTATTTACATCGTCTGACTTTTATTTTAAATAAAATATTGAGTTTGATTTAAATTTGCTTAGTCATTTCGTCTATTTTTTGGTGTGCCACATCAATTAGATTAGATGGAGTATTCGTCAACATACATTAGAGAGAGATTTTTGTATAACTCCATCTATATCTACTTATATAACACGTCTAAAAGACAATAAACATGGTGCATTGGAGATGCTCTATGCATCAAATAGCTAGAGAAAAATGAACATTCGCCTCTCCAGATGCAGAAAACATTAGTCTCAAGAAGATAACAAGGAAAAGGCACAATCAATCTCCATTATAATGATTACTGTAGTACAAAAAGATCAGATATTTCCCAGTTCCTTTGAAGGAGTTTTAAAAAAAAAAAAAATGTAGCAATGAATAGCCAGTTTGGGTTGGATCGATTTTTTACCCATCTCGAAATCGAAATTGGGCTCATTGATTCTGTCCATTTGGTTTGGATATTCGGTTTGGGTTGAGCGCCAATTTATTTTGGGAAAATTTGATATATACCAATATTTAATTTTGTATTTTGATAAATGACAAAGTCAAAAAATTAGAACAATCAATCACAAATTGTAAAAATTAGGTGTATTATGTGTTTCACTTATCTTCTATATATTATTTAATAATAATAATTAAAATAATATTGTTTAGATAAAAGATTATTTTGTGACCGACATTTAAATAGGACTCAAGATAATAATGTGATAAAAGCATATAACTATATTATATCTCATCAAATTCTATCAATATAATTTAGGATTAGTTACTATCATGTTTTATAATTAAAAAAATCTGGTTCGTAGAGATAGAGAAAAAATATTCTGTCTGTGACTGAAGAAAGATGTTGTGATTCGAATATGACACATTGTGACCAGTGTCATATTAATCGTCATAATATAGACAGCCACATGAGAGAGCTCACATAATTAATCATCAAATATTAAACCATTACAGCATGTCACAACAGTCACAAGTTATAACTAAATAATCAGATAGAAAAATACACCAGATTATCATGTCACAAACAATCACCAGAACAACATTTTTCAAATACTTAACATGAAATTAAAGTCACACCCACAGTAAAGGGGTCATACAATTAATCATCAGATACTGAACTATAACAGCAGGTCACAACAGCAAAAAACTATTATCAGATAATTAGTGACAAGCATACACCAGATCATCAAGTCACAACCTATCACCAGATAATCACTCACATACTATCACAAGATTATCATGATAAATAACACACAAAAATCAGTATTACCATTGAAGATTTGGAGATAGGGTTTTTGAAATTTAGAATTGTACAGAAATTGAAATCGATTTTTGGGTTTTGCCCAAGCCTAATTTTGGAAGAATTTTTTAAAATACTTTCTTGAATCAGACATATAACAAAGGTTTGGGCAAAATAGATTATCTCCATGTTTTGGTTTTGAAACTCCCCTTGCAGATGATGAAGGTTAACCAGTTTGTTCGAGGTGGTGTTTGGTTGTGACAGAATTTTGAATGCTAAAATCTCTTTTTCTTTAACAACCTGATATTAGTTCCTAATTATTAGGAAAGATAAATATAAATAGTGATAATAAATTATTTTATTATGAATTAAATATTTAATTAATTAGTTGAATATTAATTTATTAATTAAAATAATACATGATCTTCAAAAAATAAATTATTAACCTGATTTGTCAAAAAAAATACATAAAAATAGTGATAAGCCTAATTATCTCATTTATTTTTATTCTTTTGAAAAATTGAGAGACGAAATCAAGGTTGGTATTGAATTGGGCTTGGGCCCAAATTTGTTTTCTGGTAAATTACACTCAAATACCTTTTTTTTAGATTTGTGGCAATATCGTTCTTATTCAATTTCAATCGCACTTATAGTCTCCGAACTTTTAGTAATTCCCCCAGATGTCCGTTTTGACAATTTTGCCCTAATTTAAATAAACTAAAACAGCAAAAAAATAAAAAAAATAAAAAATTTGTAGTTGTGGTCTCTAACTTTTTGAAAAATACAAATAGATCATGAATCTTTTATTTTTAAGAGTTCTTCAATTTAAAATAATAAAAAATATATCATCAGATCCCAAACTTTCGATCTTGACACCTACATCCCTCAGTATATATGCGCTAGATGGACTTGTGGAATGTGGACGAATTTCGTTCGAATGTATGTTAGTTGATCGTAAGAGCCAGAATTAGAATGTTTGAGACTTTACAATACATTTTTTATAATTTTAAGTGAAGAATTGTAAACAATAAAAGGTGGATGATTTATTTTTACTTTTAAAAAGATTAGAAACTTCAACTGTAATATATATATTTTTTATGCTATTTTAGTTTATTTAAGTTAAGGAAAAAATTGTCAAAATAGACAGCGTAAATTAATAAAAAGTTGAAGATAATAAGTGGGATTAAAATTCAATGAGGACAAAATTGGCAAAAGCTTAAAAAAATGAGGATTATGAGTATAATTTACCCTTCATATTTTTAAATTCATTAGCCAAAATTCAGGGTGGGCCACGAGTAATTAGTGATTTAGTGTATTTAATTGGATCGGCCACAACCCGCAACCCGATCCACTTGTTGTTTTTTTAAAAAAAAAAAACCGAAAATCGAAATTAACACATGGATCAATCCATTTGAATGCCCACCACTCCTAGAAAAGCCTTTGTAGCCAAAACCGTTGGAAACTACTCAAAAAGTTGAAATAAATATTAGGTCTTCTTATGTTCATGGGATTGATCATGTATAATCAGAAGCAGAGTATCAGAAACGATCAGCCCACAGTAATTCAAAACAGAGCACATAAAATAAATTGAAGAAGCAAAGAAATTGACGAGAAACAGATCAAAATCAACAAAAAAATACATCAATGGATAAGAAAAAAAAAAGTCCCCATAATTTTTGGGGGACAAAAAAGATCAAAAACAGAGAATCCAATAATATGAAGAAACAGAGCAACCTACATTGAAGCAATGAAGAAAACTCACCATATGTACTCAGCAATTAGCTTTTCAGTAGAGTCTGAGAGATTGAGATTAATGAGATCCGAAAGCAGTGACATTTTGTATGACTTTCAAATGATTTTTCTCTCTCTGTATACTCAACCGGTGGAATGGAGTCTGGCTTTCAATTATATATAAGGAGAGCGTGGACGGTTAACGAGAGAAAATTTCTGCAATTATTACGTAATTTTGTAACTAAAATATTAACAATGCAATAATAATGGATTATAATTCTCTTTCTTTTTTAAAAAAACTTAAAAATCAATTTTAATAAATGTTTATTCGTCCATATGTTAATTTTAATTTATTGTTTTGGAGAAAAGAAATAAAATTGGATGACAGATGGGTTGTTGAGAGAAGCACGTAACTGCTTACTTATATGAAAAATAGAATCTCATATAGGATTCTCATAATACTCAGATAGATCACACTTTTGCCAGGTAATTATTAATTTATTGTAGTATTGATAACGTCTTTTAGTGATTACTTATATTATATAGTAGGGATGGGCAAAAATCAATCCAAATCAATTAATCGGTCCAACTCAACTTGATCAGGTTGAGTCAGTTTTTATTTTAAATTGGGTTGAGTTGAGTTTTGAAAATCTATTTTTGGTCGAGTCGGGTCGGGTCATATTAAATTGGGTTGTGGATTACCTCATAAAAACCGATTCAACCCAATCCGACTCGATTATTAAATAATATTTAAAAAAATTAAAAATTAATTAAACCAGGGCAAAGTCTTTCAAATTTCTAATTTTAATATAATTGACATTAGCCCAATTTGAAATGGGTTCAAATTTTAAAAAAAAAATTTCAACAAAATTAACAATAAAGGTTCCAAAGTCTATTTGGACCCAAAAAAAAAAAAAAAAAAAAAAAAAAAAAAAAAAAAAAAAAAAAAATTTGATCAAGTGAATTTCAGCCCCAAAAAAATTGTCCTAACGTGAATTAGACCCAGGTCCAAACCGACTAACCCAACTAAGTTTGAGTTTGGTCGGGTTTCAACTTTTGATCGAGTTGATTTGGCTTGAATTTTTTGTTAAACCGAATGTGTTAGGTTGAGTTGGATTGGGTTCAGGTTGAGCCCAAAACCGACTCAACCTAACTTACGCCCACCCCTACTACATAGTAATAAAAAGTTAGTAATTTTTAAATTTAAAGTTCTTAATTTTAATCTAGATATGTGAATATGGATTCCACCATCCATGTAGATATTAAGATAATATGCGACTTTTACGCGACCCAAAGTTTTATGTCAAAACTATAAAACCATTTAACTTTTTTTTCTAATTCAATTGAAAATCGCATGCGATTTTAACATTCATCATTTCTGTTAAGTGGAAAATCAGATCACAAATTTAAATAGATTAAAAACATAGACCCTCATTTTGAAGGTTTGGAGTCTTAATTTTCTCATAATTTAACCCAGGTAGTTCTTAAATGGGATCAGATAGATTGGGTAGGGCTAAGTGTTTCATTATAGATGGATACATATCAGGTTTTAGGTCAAGGCGAGTGAGACAATCGTCTCGAGTCCAAAATCGAAATGGACCCATTTTATTAAATAAAAAAATTTATGATTACTGAAGTTGGCAAAAAAAAATTATGCAAATATGGTCAAAAAATTCAAGGGCCCCCCTAGTGACTCATGTTTGTTTTTATTTTTATTTTTATTTTTTAAATTAACAATTAATTTTATAAAAGACGTGGATTTTGAATGCATACTACAATTTGGAGAGTCTATTGAGAACCTAATTTGTAGAATTCGCTTCACGCTCCAAAAATCACAAGACCGACCCTAGGTGGATAACTTCGTTTTCAAATTATAAATAATCTATTTGCCACAACCTAAGGTACTTGATTTTGTGTATTAGTTATAGGTTGAATCGTGATAAAAAGGTTTCAATGATCGTATAATTCTAAAAAAGAAAGTCATGCAAGTAGATGGAGTGGCTCTCCAAAAAGTATTCTTTGAATTGCACAAGTCATTTTTTCTCTAAAAGACAACTAAAAATTATACTTCAAGTCTTGATAAAATCTACAACAACAAATTTCATATAGGCTTATGCGAGATACACTTTACATTTTTAACTTGAGTTATACTTAAGGGTGATAATTTCTCAATTTATTGATTTTGATTTAATTCTCACGTGCCAAAAACATAATGAAATTTTCTACCATACAAATGCACTGCCTTAGAGAAAAATAACAATGAAACCTTATAACTTTACACGAAAATTTTAGAAATAAAGTTACATAGACCATTTCTTCTGAATTTGATAAATAATTATAATATTTAAATTATTCTAATCTAACGGCCTAAATTTATTAAAATTTTTATTAGATTGTGTTTGGATGCGAGTATAGAAATTTTAATAGATTTACACCATTATATTAAATTAATTTATAAACTGTAATTATTTATCAAATTTATAGATTTTAATAGGTTTTGGGTTAATTTCATCAACGGTCACTAAAATTACTTTAAAATTTTAAAATGGTAATTGAAGTTCAATAGTTTCTGGTCATTAGAGTATGAAATTCTTTCACTAATGGTCACTCCATTAAATTTTGATGATATGACATGATGATGTGGTATTTATTTATTGCATAGTAATCCATGTACTTTATAATATTAATTTAGTCTCTACATTTTCAATTATATTTCAGTTAAGTTTTCTAAAATTGTATCTTAGGTCTTTAATCTTTTACATATTTACACTTTGGTCCCCAAATTTTTAGTTATCTTTCAGTCAAGTCCTCCAAAAATTTCATCCTAGGTCCTTCAACTTTTTATATATTTAAACTTTGGTCTCCAAATTTTTAATTATCTTTCAGTTAAATCATCTAAAAATTGCTTCTTAAGTCCTTCAACTTTATACATCTTCAAACTTTAGTCCCCAAATTCTTGATTTTAGTGACCAAAATAAGTACAATTTTAGTGGTCAAAATAAGTGCACTTTCAATTAAATCATCGACTTTACACTCGAATTTTTATCTAAACGACCAAATAATATAATTAAATAATAAACTATTTGAATAAATGCGAATTTTACACTTATTTTGACTACTAAAAGTGGGCATTTGTGAATTCTATAAAGTAGTTTATTATTTAATTATATTATTTTGTTCGTTTAATTCGAGTGTAAAGTCAAGGATTTAATTGAAAGTACACTTATTTTGACTATTAAAATTGCACTTATTTTGGCCACTAAAATCAAAGATTTGGGGACCAAAGTTTGAAGATGTATAAAGTTGAAAGACCTAAGATGCAATTTTTAGAGGACTTAACAGAAAGATAATTGAAAATTTGGAGACCAAAGTATAAAGATGTAAAAAATTAAAAGATTTAAGATGCAATTTTTGGAAGACTTAACTGAAATATAATTGAAAATATAAGGATTAAAGTGAATATTATATAAAGTACATGAACTACCATTCAATAAATAAATGTCACATCACTATTTTAAGTTAGATACTTAATGAAGTGATCATTAGTGAAAGGATTTCATACTTTAGTGACCACCACTGAAACTATTGAACTTCAGCGACCATTTTAAAATTTGAAGATAACTTCAGTGACCGTTTGGTGAAATTAACCCATAGATTTAGGGTTCGTTTGGAACAGCTGTGGTGAGTAAAGCTTTTAGCAGTAGAGCTTTTTGTAGTAGAGCTTTTGATAATAGAGCTTTTGTTAAAAAACAGTTGACTGTTTGGATGTGAATTCAAAAAGTGCTATGAATATTAAATAGAGTGTGGCTGTATAACTACAAAAGTACTTTTGTATAAATTTTATATTTATTTGACAAAACAATAATTAATTATTACATATCTAATATTAGTTTCTTTTATAAATAATATTTATTTCATATCCTATTTCATAACGTTATGATATCACAATTATTTTAGTATATATTATATTAGTTAAAATTAATTTATTTAAATTAAACATATTAGATGTAATTTGTATTATATTATTGAAATGTTGAAGAAGATATAAGTTAGAAAGTTTTTATTTCTATTTTTATTAATGATAATTTTGATAATTTTAATGTTTCATTAAATGTTAATTGTAGCTTTCCATAAAAGCTCAAATATAGCTTTTTAGAGAAGCTTAAAATTTGAGCTTCTCTAAAATAACTTTTTTTAAACTATTTTTTTTTAGTCAACAAGTACTTATTGTTTTTTGTCAAATAATCATAAATTTAATTAAAAGCACTTTTACTCTTTCAAAAGTGCTTTGAAGCTTCAAAGAAGCTCTTCCAAACACACACTTACACAGTGTGACCTCCTTTCATAGCATGTTCATTATTTACTATTGTTGTCTTTTTACTCTATATACACATGTACGCCTATTTTATAAACGTGTATTGGCTTAATTGTCCAAGTTATGGATTCAGACCACCAAAAATTGCGAGCTCCGACGTCATATAAAGATTAATATATTAAACAAAATTAAATTATTAATATGATTATTAATTATTAAATTTTCAATACGGTGATCTGTCAAATAAAGTCTTATAGCAATCTAATTATCCTAATTTATTTACACTAATACAATACAGCGCACCTTAAATGAATATTTGGCAAGTATTGTTATATTGAATGTTCAAAGTTGAAACCATTAAAAATTAAATAAAATCTCAACTTAAATATAAATATAAATAAAGTATTTTTTTTCATCTGTTACTCGATAAATGATGTTGGATAATACAATAAAAGACGTGGCAGTCGAATAAATGACTGTTATAAGTACATTGTAACTTCGAAACTCCCAATCAGATAAATTCTATAATTCTTGTTAAGCTTCTATAAGATTTTTGTGCTCTGCAAAAAAATTAATTTTTTTCTATAAGATTTTTGTGCTCTGCAAAAAAATTAATTTTTTAAGTACATTTTTTTTTTGTTTAAATAATAGTCTTCCTCTAAAAAATAATGGCTCCATCCATATATGCTCACTGTAACCTTCCTTAACTACATCACACGCAACCTCTAAAGCTTGCAGTCTTTTGAGTTTTAACAAGTGTGGCATTCTTTTAATGTGAGATAACAAAATGCCCCGTCCCCTTCCGTCTAGAATGGAGCAAGGATATCACAGCTAGTCTTGCCCAGTTCTTATTTTTTATTTTATTTGTGTTGTTAAATATAAATTGTATTTAAAAAATATAAATAAATAAGTAAACATAGAAACAGTTTGGATTTTTAGTATTGGGCTTAGAAGTTTATGCTAGATGGACCAGGAGTAGATCTTGAAGTGGATTGGTCCTGGGTGGCGTAGTGGGCTGCCATTGCTACTAGATGTGCTGATAATGTTTTCAAAGTAGGGACGAAAATGTCTTGCCTTGGATAGCCGTGCGTTTAGAAAATTGGGGTAGGGTCGGAGAATATGGTCTCTCGCCTAACTCTTATTTTGGCTTTTTTGCACAAATAATCCCTATTTTTTATATTTACTGTGAATTGATAACCTATCTTCTTATTTTTAGCAGTGTAGCCCCTATTTTAAACTTTTGTGACGACAATTGTCCTTTCTGTTAGTTTCCGTTAAATTCTCCCGTTAAATGAGCGCATGTGGTACACAATTTGATCTTGGGAACAATTTTGGACATAAAATAAGGAGAAATTTGCAGTAAATGTCCCAAATCTTTCAAAAAGTGTCAAAAAATCTCCAAACCTTCTAATCCTAAAACATGGGTACCAAATCTTTAAATAAATGTACGCTTGAAGGACCTTTTGACGAATTTCGTCCAAATGTTCGTTAGTTGACCAAAAGTCAATGGTGAAACCTTAATTTGACTAATTTTAGAGCATGTTTGGATAATTTTTTTAAACTCTTTTTTTTTTTCTCAAACTCACTTACAACCACAAATCATATGGGACCCACAATTTTTATCAAATTTTCAACCACATGTTTCATCAATTTTTTTTCTTCAAAATCTCGTAAAAAACTCCATTTAATTTTAAACTCCATCAAGCATATACTTTATAAGGAAAACATACTTTTTTCATATTTCCTTATATCGAACAATTAAAATATCATAAACAAAGAGAAAAAATAAAGAAAAAAATAATTAAAGAAATGAAAGAAAAAAAAAATTGTTATCATCTTCTTCACTCTACTCCTCCACGTTGTTTCCACCTCTGGGCACGGCGGCTCCCACGACGGAGATTCTGACTCAAACCCATACTCTGGCTCGCCGTCGAATCAGCTAAACCTGAGATCTTGTCTCTAATTTTGGTGAAAATATGGTGCCTAATACTGGTGTTTGTTGGGACTTTTTAAGAGATAAATATCAATCTTATCTCCATTTATTTCTCAAACTGTTGTAACCTCTTTCAGTTGTGTTATCTTTTAATTATGTCATTTGAATTTGTATTTCCAGCAATACTAGGAGTTAGTTCAGGCAACATGTGATGTAATTATTTTGTATATATATAGTGATGATATATGAGAACCAAGGCAAGGCAATTCCTTCCTTTCATATTCTGTTAGTCTTCATGGTATTAGAGCATTATTAATTGCTGCTGCCTTCATTCTCCTGTCAACACTACCATGACTACAACCAACAATTCTACTCCTACGCCAATAATTCACAACACAAATGAATCAAACACCTCTCTCATTACTATCAATGTTTCTGCCCAAGTTCCTTTGAAACTCACCTCTAGCAATTACATTTCTTGGAAACTTCAATTCTGCACTCTTTTTGTTGGTTACGACCTCCTTGGATACATAGATGGATCAAAACCAGCCCCACAGCCTTCACACTCAATGACCACTAGGGCTAAAAACAATATTACAAAACCAGTCCAAAAACTTAATCTTTCTACCCAACTTTCTCAATCCAGTGATGTAGAACCCAGTACTGTGACCCAAGCCCTCAAAGATCCAAAATGGCGTTGGGCAATGTCTGAAGAATATGATGCTCTTGTTCGAAATGGGACATGGAATCTTGTACCATTTTCTTCTAGCCATAATATTGTTGGTTCGAAGTGGATTTTTCGAACTAAATGTAACACTGATGGTTCTATTGCCATGCACAAAGCACGCTTGGTTGCAAAAGGCTTTCATCAACGCCCGGGAATTGACTATCATGACACTTTTAGTCCTGTGGTTAAGCCTACTACTGTCCGTGTAGTTCTTAGCCTAGCAGTAAGTAATGGCTGGCCGGTACGACAATTAGATGTAAACAATGCCTTATTGCAAGGTCATCTCTCCGAAGATGTATATATGTCCCAACCTCCAGGTTTTGTTGATCCTGATTATCCAACTTATGTTTGCAAGCTTCGAAAAGCAATTTATGGGCTTAAGCAAGCTCCAAGAGCATGGTACTATGAGCTTCGCAAATTTCTTATTTCTTCAGGATTTCACAATTCTCATGCCGACACGTCTCTTTTTATTCTCAACAATGGGAGCAATCTTCTCTATCTACTAGTTTATGTGGACGACATTATTCTTACTGGTAATAATAATGAGTTGGTTTGTCAGTTTATACAAATGCTCTCTCACCAATTTTCTCTTAAGGATTTGGGCCAATTATCTTATTTTCTTGGTGTGGAGGTCATTCCAAATGACCAGGGTATCTTGTTATCACAACGACGATACATTCTTGATATTCTTGCTCATACTCAGATGATGGATTCCAAACTGGTACATTCTCCATTACCTACCAGTCCTCCCATTACATTGCATTCTGGCTCTATTCTTCCAGACCCTACAAAATATAGAACAATTGTTGGGAGTTTACAATATTTATTAATCACACGGCCAGACATTGCCTTTGCCGTTAACAAGTTGTCTCAATTCATGCATCAACCAACGACTGAACATTGGACTTTGGTAAAAAGACTCTTGCGTTATCTTCGTGGTTCTTCTAATGATGGCATTCAAATTTATCGTGATTCGCTTATCTCATTACATGCATTTTTCGATGTTGATTGGGCTGGAAATAGGGATGATTTTACATCTACTAGTGCATACCTTGTTTACATTGGTCGCAATCCTATTTCCTGGAGTTCAAAGAAACAACGAACAGTTGCTAGATCCTCTACTGAGGCTGAATATAGGTCTGTTGCTGCCACAGCTGCTGAGCTCAATTGGGTATGCTCTCTCTTGACTGAACTTGGTGTAATCCTATCTCAAGCTCCCGTGATTTATTGTGATAACATAGGGGCAACCAATTTGTGCTCAAACCCAGTCTTTCATTCAAGGATGAAACATGTTGCCATTGACTTTCATTTTATCCGCGAACAAGTACAAAATGGCACTCTCCGTGTTTCTCATGTATCTAGTGATGACCAGCTTGCAGATGGGCTTACAAAACCACTCCCGCGGTCTCGGTTTCTTTCTCTTAAGTCCAAGATTGGTCTCGTCACCCGAGCTCCATCTTGAGGGGGCATAAGAGATAAATATCAATCTTATCTCCATTTATTTCTCAAACTGTTGTAACCTCTTTCAGTTGTGTTATCTTTTAATTATGTCATTTGAATTTGTATTTCCAGCAATACTAGGAGTTAGTTTAGGCAACATGTGATGTAATTATTTTGTATATATATAGTGATGATATATGAGAACCAAGGCAAGGCAATTCCTTCCTTTCATATTCTGTTAGTCTTCACTTTTGTCTGGGGGGATTTCGCTAACAATTGAAAAACAAATAGTAGATGATAATATGCAAAAATTTCAAAAATGCTAAATTGTAGTCAGGAATTCAAAGTTCAAGTAATGTTTAACCCGAATTATCACCATCAAAATTGCCAATTAAACAGATAAACGGGGTAAAATTGAGTGATTAAGATTACTCTAAAGTAAATTTGGCTAAATTACAAATATTAATAGAGAGATAATTACAGAAAGAAAATCTCATTAAATTGAAACAACATACTAAAATTCCTTAACAGATCTCTAAATTCACCAAATTTACACAAATTCCAATTACCCAAACCCTAATTCCACCAAAACCCTTACCCACCAAACCCATAAAGTGTCCGGCCTTGCCTCTTGAGAGCGTAAACGACGTCCATCGCCGTCACGATCTTACGGCGAGCGTGCTCAGTGTAGGTAACAACATCACGGATGACATTCTTGTGAAAAATCTTGAGAACACCATGCGTCTCCTCATAGATGAGTCCATTGATGCGCTTTACACCGCCACGATGAGACAACTGTCGGATCGCCGGCTTGGTAATGCCCTGTAATTTTAATTGTTTGAAAATCCAGAAATATGAAAAGAGTATGTTTTCGTGCCTGATGGAGTTTAAAATTAAATGGAGTTTTTTTATGAGATTTTGAAGAAAATAAATTGATGAAATGTGTGGTTGAAAAATAGATAAAAATTGTGGGTCCCATATGATATGTGGTTGTAAATGAGTTTGAGAAAAAAAGAATTTAAAAAAATAATCCAAACATGTTCTAAAGTTAGTTAAATTAAGGTTGGACTATTGACTTTTAGTCAACTAACGAATATTTGGACGAAATTCGTCAAAAGGTCTTTCAAGCGTACATTTATTTAAAGGTTTGGGACCCATGTTTTATGATTAGAAGGTTTGAGGACTTTTTGACGCTTTTTGAAAGATTTGGGACATTTGCTACAAATTTCTCTTTATTGTATGTCCAAAATTGTTTCCAAGTTCAAATTGTGTACCACACGCGCTCATTTAATGGGAGAATTTAACGAAAACTAACAGAAATGATCATTGTCGTCAACAAAGTTTGAAATAAAGGCTACACAACCAAAAATAAAAAAATAGGTTCTCAACTAGAAGTAGGTACAAAAGATAGGGACCATTTGTGCAAAAAAGCCCTCTTATTTTTAATTTATTATTATTATTTTTATGTGTTTAAATTTAAAATCATATTTTAATAAATAAATAAATAAATGGAGTGGTAAATGATTCTTTGAGTTAAATGTTTGAATAATCACTGAACTTTTAGTCTCATTTTCATTTACTTACTTAACTTTAAAATGATGTTGAATGCTCACCAAACTTTACGACATTACTCGCCGTTATTCACTCTTGACTGTCCATTAACTGCTATTAGACAAAACAACAAACGTGGCAGACGGAGTGCCCAAGTGGCATACATTTCCGCCAACAAATGTTGAGCTGTCCGCTACGTCAGTAATTTGTATTTTGAAACTCACTAAACTTTTAGTCTTATCTTAATTCACTCACTGAACTTTAAAATGTTTCTAAATGCTCGCTCAACTTTTCAAATTTATACTTCGTTACCCACTCATGACAATTCCATAACAGTCCATCCAGAATAGTCGCGCACTATGTAATCGAACACATTTTCAAAATGTGTTTTTTAAGATACAAAAAAAGGTGAAACTTGACTCAATTAAATAAACAATTTTATTCCAATTGATGTCAGAATGATTTCTCCTAAACGTTGTACCAATTGATTATCGACTTATATCTAGCATGGGGTGCAAGATCTGCGCAATCAAAAAAATCACACGCATCTACCTTCCTTCGTAGAATATGCAACCCCAAAATCAACGTCCAGAGATACCTTCCATTCAAGATATCTTCAACACTGGAACATTCCCACAATAACTGGAACATTCCCACAATAAAACTACTATCTGTTCATAATCGTTGAAGAATTAGAGTTTTCCATCTCAGATTGGTTCGCCAGATAAAATGGGTTAGGGCTAGGGTTTTTGGTAGAACATTTAGGAGAAATCAATTTGAGATCAATTGGAATGAAATCGTTTGTTTAATTATGAAAAAATTCACCATTTTTGGCATCTTCAAAATTACATTTTAAAAATGCGTTTGATGACATGACGTGCGACTATTCAGGTTGGTAGATTTAATGGCACAAAATAGATGACGTATGGTCATTTTGTCAGCACGTGGTCATTCTGTCAATAGGCAACAAAACGAAGACATGACTAAAAGTTCAATGATTATTCAAAATACAGATTACTGACATGGCGGACAACTCAACATTGGTTGGTAAAAAACGTATGCCACGTGGACATTCTGTCTGCCACGTGTGTTGTTCCGTCAACTAATTGTTAATGGGTCATCAAAAGTGAGTAACGGCAAGAACGTTGTAAAGTTCAGCGAGCATTCAAACCATTTTAAAGTTTAGTGAGTAATAAAGAAATGATTAAAAGTACAGTGATTATTCAAACATTTAACTCATGATTCTTACGACTTGGAAAAATACACAATGATCCTTACGGAGCTATCACAGCTAGGTTTTAGCCATGGCAATGACAGCGGTAGCAATGATCACAACGCAGCCCATTAAAGCATAAATGAGCAATTTAAGTGAGGGTCCTTCGTGAGGACGTTCAAGCTCAGGGATGGATACATGTGGCCCATACAGCGGTGACAAGCAAAAGGGTTGCGATCGTAAAGCAAATGGAAAGAAAAAGAAAATTGCAGCTCAGGAGTTTTCTTATTCGGTACACCATCTTGCAAGCATTGGAGAGGAGTTTGCTTCAAGCTGTGGGAACTGTCGTGATGGGATACCCATCTATGTTGAGTGCATTTAGGACTCGAAGATAGTCGAAAGATGGGGATGAATAGTACATTTCATGTGTTTTCTTTGACGTTCCTCACTTTCAGAAGGTAGAGGGAAAAGTTCGCTACTTTGCAAATTGGCAAAATGTAAATGCTTGTTCCATATCCCACTATTTGTTGCATTTTTTTTCCCATGTTCTGATTGCACTTGTGCATTTTTATTTTGTGTATTTGTCAGTGTTCTAAAAAGCGCGCCTAAGCGACACCTAGGCGCAAAGTGTGACTTCTACACCTCGCTTAGGTTCTAAGCGCGCGCTTTTTTGGTCAAATATATTTTTAACTAAAAAGCGCGAGCCTAGACTGGCTTAGTCACGCCTAGACTTGCTTAGACACACACTTTTTAGTTAAAAATATATTTTTTATTTTTTTAATATTAAAAATAATAAAACGCTTTTTCACGCTTCGCTCACGCTTCACACCCCCCCCCCCCCCCCCCCCCCCCTAAGCCCAAAAAGCTTGAAACTTGGCATCCACACTTAGCCACGCTTTACGCTTTTTAGAAGAATAACTACATACTGAAGAATCTGTTCTAACAAGAAATCTGTTAGAGATAATGTAGAGTCTAAATTTCGAAATTGCCTTTTTCATGGCAAGAATTTCTTTTTCATTAATGTGATAGTTCTTTTCTGAATCTGTAATATTTGATGGTCCAGACCGTAGATATTACACAAACTGGGAACAAGTAGAACCACTTGTTAAACACAAGCCCTACAAACACAAAAGCTTCAAAGCATTCATAGAAGCCCAAACAGCCTTCCTTGAATTCCATAAAGCTAAAAAATCCAATCCCACTCCATACAAACATCTCATTGATCATTCCCAAATATCTCTGAGACCTCAACCCTTTCAAAAAGATATCCGTTCTAGGCCAAGAATGCCTACATTCCCTATTTCAGAAAACCAAAGATTTAGGAATTTTTCCTACAAAGAAGCAGTCCAAACAAGTTCAGAAATTTTTCTTGATAGATTCAAAAATCTAAGAAAACCAACAAATAAAGAGATTGCAACCATCTCTGACATTACACTTCAAGACTTTATTTCTCTTGAAGGTGAAGGTAGAGTTATCTGTGACTCTGCACCATAACAAACTTACATTGGAACTTTTGAAAAGAAATTTGGTCAGTTCATTTTCTTTGAAGGAGCTGAACCTACATTAGTCAGAAATGCATTTTACTGTGGTTTAATTAAAATGATAATTCCAAGTCCCGATTTTCAGGAGTTATCTTTAATTGATCCAAAGTTGTTACTTTGTTTAAAAGATTTCAAAAAATACGTGGTCAAAAACCCTGACCTTCAAATTATTTTGAAATTTTCAAGTACTATCCCATTTTGGGATGAAAACAATGTTTTGCACAAAGGATACCACCACATCCAAATAAAAACTTCCCAACAAGTTTATTTGGATTAACCCAAAGAAGGACAGTATTCTAGTGTTAGCCCACTAATATTAGAAGACTGGAGATCATTATCTTTCCAAAGAATTCTTACATCTTTACGCTTTTTAGAACCTTGATATTTGTATTTCATTTGAAAAATTTACCATTTTTCCTCCAATTTGTTTGTATTTGTGTCTGTGATGTGATTGTAATGTTGTAACCTTTAAAGGGGAATTTTGAAATGTAAGCAAAAGTAAATAATAGATTGGAAATATGACAATTTTTGATAACATTTGCAAATCTGTCATTTTTTAGATGCAAAATTTCAAATATATTATTTTGTAAAAGTGGCTACTTTTTTATGTGGTTAAGATTTAACGGTAGTTGACAGTCATAAAATAGTTTTTAAGAAAAATTATCAGTCAAAAAATTGACGGATCAGTACAAAAAATCGACAGTTGATTTTTTTGTTAAAGATAATTGAAAGAATAGTCTAAAAAATCAATATTTAAATTTTTTTTTGTAGTAAGATGCTATACACAAATTTATCACTTAGTCTAAAAACTTATTTATTTTCAACTTGTAATTACTAAATGCCAATTTGAATTGGGCATTAAAAAAAAACTTTTATCTTAAAGAAAATATTTTGACATCAAGAACTTTATCAACATCGACCAAATTAGTGCTCATTTTTATATCGGCAAATATGCACCAATTTGGTGCCCATTTTGTCCATCGACAAAATAGTTGTATATTTTGTTGATAGAGAGACGAGTTCTGTGTTCACTATTTTGTGCCTATTTTTCTGCCTGTTTTTGACCATATGTAATAAATTTCATTCTCCGTGCATCGACAACAAAATATACTAATAAATTGGATCTACAAAATTTGTAAATTAAACTCAATATCGAATATAATGCACTAATACACAAAATAAATCGGAAAAAAATTACCTAACAACATAAAATATATCTACAAAAAAATAGAGATACAATATATCAAATTTAAGTTTTATATAATCTACATAAAACATATAATGATTTTTTCAATTTTTAATAGCTTATAACTGAAATTAAAAATTTCAAATCAGTCAACTTTTCAAATGACTCAAAAATAGGTGACAGATCTGATAATATATTTGAATCTGTGATAAGAATGAGAAAATCCGACTACAAAAATAACAAATGTGAGTAAAAATGGAGCTTAGGGGCAGCGGCAATAGTAAAAGAAGTGAGGTGAATGGGGGTGTTTAAGTAAGAAAGAGAAAGAGTGAAGGTGAGAAGATAATAAAATAGATATAATAAATATTCAATTGATCATTTAGGTATAATTTTGTCTAAATTTTTAAAATTTAGTTAATTTATCAAATGTTATAAAATATGCATAGTTCAAAACACATTTTGAAAGGTAGTACTTTGTCCAATTCCTTCAGCTTTAGATAGCAATAGTAAAATGATGTGAATTGTTTGTACATATACATAACTTTTGCATCGCTAGGAATATATTCCCGGCAAAAGTTGTACAACAAGTGGTAGATAAAATGGTGGGACACTACAATAATTTCATATGCCTAACGACACAATAATGCTCCTTGCTTTATTCTTAACCAAAAAAAAAAAAAAAGAAAGAAAGAAGAAGACGTGCATTATTTTCCTCGCCATTTTTTAAGTTGTTTGTACGTAAAATCATTCTTACAAAATTCATAATATGATGCCTGCATATGATTTCGATTGTATGTTCGTGTTAGACTCTGATGACAAGTACGATGAGAATGAATATACAGATAAGTTAGAAGAAGATATTATGATATGGCTTTAATTTTGTCAAATATTGGATCGCGGTGTATGATAAGTGTAATTTATACACTTATATTAACTCCTTTATGAAGAATTTTCATATAATACTAAGTATTTTAGAGTTGATATCTATTAAGTCTTTGCTCATTTTTGTGATTGTAGGACAAAATTCTCAAATTCAGGTCACATTGGTGAAATCGGCGAGTAAATGAGAAGAAATTGATGTTTTGAAGTGAATATCAAAACCAAGCTTTGGATGATGAGAAATAAGATAAAATCAATAAGTTTAAGGTGTGTTGAAATGAATAGACAAACACTCGAAAGTCGAAAAAACAAATTGAAAAACCTATGACCGGAGCATGTGAGGAGATTAGAACAAAAAATTTGGTACAAAAATCTCCATAAGGCAAATAATATACCATTAGAAATATAATTTACATTTAGTCAGCACGAACGACTGTGGCACCCGCTCAAACGGACAACCCCCTTGCCAAACCTTTAGTTAGGTTAAAACTATTTTTTGGAACTTTGGACACAAAATTCAACTCTATTGAAGCCTTGTAAATAATAGAACTCTTAGAATTAAAGAGTGTCGAATTTTGGGAGAAAACAAAGAGGCAAAACACAAGATTTTTACAAGAATTCTTCTTCTGGGTAAGTTTATTGGGATTTCAAGCAAGAAAAAGTTGGGAGATTTTTGGACAATCAAATGAAGACATTTAATGGGGCAAAATTAATCTTCAAACTTTTTTTCTTTTTTTGTAATCAAATATTACGGGTGATGAATTCTCAATTTATTATGTGTTTTTATAACTCAATTATGGTAAGCTAATTTCTTTGTGCTAAGGATGATAATGTAAACCGTTAGTTGAAGTTTTAATTCAAGACCTCTCCCTTCTAATATTAATTTATGTTTGGTTAATTGGTGTCAAAGTTTTAATTGCCGTTTGAATGAATGATCAACTTTTGAACGTATTTGTGACTATTTTGCTTCCGAGAGTTTCAAATAGGTTTAACTCATTGTTAGCAACTAACACGAAGTGTTATAGGAGTTAGGCATAATCTTCTATGCTTTGTGCAATCAATTTTGAAAATCTTGATATTAAATGCATTTTTATATATTCGAATTTGAAATGGGAATATTTTGGAACGTATATGAAAATATATTTAATTTTACTCGAAAGAGATTATTAGATAACTTAAGATTATCGATTATCAATTTAAGCATGAATTAGATTAAAAGTAAGATTTTGAGAATTATAATAGATACTAATGGTGGAATCGAATTCTTAGCATAACTAATTTACTTGAATTTTCTCAAAAACTCATATTTGCTCATAATTTAAATCATAGTCATAATATGGGTGTATTTATAATCATTTCATTCGATCATTTATTGTGTGTATTCAATTTAAGCTCGAATTGGTCGAAAATTAGCTAAAATCTAAATTCTCGTGGGAACGATATTCTTTTACTCACATTTACTATTACTTGTCAATGAACGCTTGTAAGATTTCACCAAATATTGTACATGGATACATTAGAAACTACAAAAGACGCATTTGCAGATACCCGTGAGCGCGAAACGACCCTTTATTCATGGTGGAAGCCTTGGACGGGGTCTGCAAAAGTTTATTCTATTTGTGTACTATGTGTATTCGTATTCCTAAGCTTTAGTTCATCACATTTTTAACAACAAATTTTGTGCCTACGGCCGTTGTGCTCATGTTGATTGTAGATGTTGTATTTCTTAGGACATAGAAGCTAATTTATTGTAATTACGCGTAAGATTATCGATGTCATTAATGGAATACATGTAAAAGTTGTCCTACCTTGGAAGGAACGACTGAACCTCATTGGATGAAAGGGAATTCCGACGTAGAATGTTATAGCGGTATGCGACTTCAATCTTTGCTTCACTTTCATTTTTCCAGGGACTTCTGACAACACCTATGACAGTCGCATTTTGTAGAAGGCAATTTACTATCCCGAAATATATTTTTCTGTTCCTGTCTAGGAAAGTATTATCTCGTTAATTCAGATTTCGTGCACAGACTAAGGTATTTGCCTTATACAAAGGCTCTCGAATTAGATATATCATTTTCTAGAATTTTACGAGGGGGCCAATCAGCGTCTAAGACGGTTTAGAAATGTGAAAGAGTATTTCAACTTCCATCACTCCTCTTATAAAAATATCATCGAGAGGACTTTCGGTGTTTGGAACAAGCAATGGAAGATCCTTGATCGGATGCCTCAGTATTCTTTTCAAGCCCAAACAACTGTCGTGGTAGTGACACTGAAACTTCACAGTTCACAATTTCTTCTGAAGGTCCATACATGTCAACAAGGCATTTTAGACAGTTGAAGAGAACGAGAATGCTACTGATATAGACATGCCCTATAAGGAAAGATTATATAGTGACTAAGATGAATGCGCTGTAACACCAATACATGACATGAGATCAATTGCGCAACTACATGGTGCACTAGTTGGGTTAGAAATTCGAGACATGGTAGATGTTCTAGAGTAGAAATAAATGTTTGTTGAATCTTTCGTAGGAATTATTTTACATTTTGAATTCACCAATCAGGCTAAAATACGTATGTAACAGCAATGTTAGAATTTTGTAATGTACAAAAAATTTCATTTCTTAACTTTGTTTGATCGAGACAATCTTTGTTCAGAATGTGATATAAAGTTAAAAAACATAATTATTTAATATTGTAAATCGCAGGTTCGTTTAAATCGCTACAAATCTCTATCTCGACAAAATGTCAATTGTACGTGTTGATAACGTAGTTAGCCGAAATGTTCTGTATTTTGCCCCCAAATAATACATACAGGAACAATTCGGTCGTTTTACATAAAAGAACCATACTTATTGCATTTTCAATCAAATACGTGATGATAATGTATCAAAAATTGGATCTTTTGTGTATTTCGTCCAAATATTACAACCAGGAGCATATCAGTCATCTAGAAAAATGGAGGGGGAAGGGGGATTTATGCACGGTGTCAGATTTGCCTAGTATTAATCACCTGACTTTGGCTTGTTGCAGTCAAATTCGGGCCCACTTGATGCCCCAAAAAATCGAATTTTTGGGCAAAATCTCTACTAGACAGATGCTTGATTATGAAATTGATAATATGGGGATAAAGGTTGAGCGACAGAGGTAGTGTTTTTACTGTTTTTGCAATTGATATTGTAGAATTCGCCTCAGCTAGACAATTTGGTTTTGAAAATCAATAGTTTTGTTACTTGTTTTTTTTTTTTTTTTTTTTTGAAACTAATAATTTGTTTATGTTTTTATTACAATTTCGATTGTGGCATACTTGTCATAAATTATGCCAAATACATAGTCCACGAGAAAATCAAAAAAATTATTGAAATCTTTTGTTACAGATGAGGCTCATTTTAACTTGGTCGTGTAAACTCCACAAACATGCGAAGAAGAAACAAGTCGAGGGCTATAGAACCCTATGGCGAATGAAATTATAAGGTGGTTATATAGATTTTGATGGCTGACTTTTTGTTGATAGTTGTTGAATAACTACTATTTTAAATTCTAGTTGTAAAAGTTTTTGAGATGACAACTAATGTAGTAGTTTTCAATTCTGTTTCCGATTTGTTTGGATCTAGAGTTTACTTTCATTGATTGAAATAGGAGGTTGGATTATCATTTTTCATGGGAGAAAAAAGGTTTTTTTTTTTTTTTTTTTTTTTTTTTTTTTTGAGAAGAAGAGTTGTAAACACGTGATGATTTTATAATGCAAAGTATAGAAAAGTTGTGATTTCAGTTTTTATTGAGATGTATGATAATCTGATTTTGTAGAGATGTTTTTTTCTTCTTACAATTATGTAATCTTGTAGTAGGATGAATAAAAAGTTGTCAAAAATTCAATATGTTACTTGCGCATATTGAATTTTACTACTTGGTTGGAAATTCAAATAACACATCATGTACACAAGGAACATAACAAGTTACTTGCAGAGAAAATTAAGTAACACTAAATGTATGCGAGTGCCACATTATGTTACCTACTCAGAAATTAAACTAGCATTTCATGTACTCAAAGTAATTCAACAGGTAAACTCTTGAGAAAATAAAGTAACACTGCATGTATGCGAGTAGCACATGACATTACATACTCATAAATTTAAGTAAAACTTCATGCACGCAAGTAACACAACATGTTACCTCCTAAGAAAATCAAATAACATTATGTGTGAGCACTACATTATGTTATCTACTCAAAAATTCAAGTAACACTTTATCTATGCAATTAACAAGTCATATAACCATCTCAAGAATTCAAGTAACAAGTTAAATTATCTTTCCTAAAAACACCGTGTGAACAATAAAAATTATGCCTAAAATTTGTGAAAATCGTTCAACCCTGTGAATTTGGTATTAAGGTAACTCGATTTTGGTGATTATACGTAGATTTTTTGTGAAAATGCAAATAAAATTGCCTGAAATTGTTGAAATATCAACCCATTGAATTTGGAATGAAGGAAACTCAACTTTGGAGATTATAAACCGATTTTTTTGTGAAAAACACAGATGAAATTTCTTGAAATTTGTGAAAAGTCACGAATCTGGTGATTTTGGAATGAAGGCATCCCGTTCTTGGAGATTTAAGGCTGGGCTTTTCTAGAGACAGAGAAATGAGGAATTGTATGAGAATGCCATTCTTTTTGTTGTTAATCGACCCTTCTTTTCAAAATTTGGAATTGCATGAACTTTTACCTTTTCAATATTATTTAGTATTATCTTTTACATTTCAGTAAACAACATTTAAGAGAATCTTTTGGAAGGTAGTATTTAGAGCATCTCCATTACATTCTATAGATTGCTATCTATGTGTTATTCAAGTTGAAAGACTTGCATCCATATTCAAGCAAATGTTATTTATACACTTATTGAGACTCTTTAATGAAGATTTTTCGTATAGTTCCAAATATTTTAGAATCAATAACTATTGAATTTTATTTCATTTTCATGATTGTAGGATTAAATCGCCGAACTTGAGTTACATTGATGAAATTGACGAAAAAATGAGAAGAAATTGAGATTTCGAAGTGAAATCAAAACCAAAAATAGGAAGATGAGAAATAACATAAAATCAAGAAGTTTAATGTGCTTTGGAGTAATAATGAAGAATTGAAGTAAATGAACAAATACTTGAAAGCTGAAAAATCGAATTGAGTAACCTACAAACGCAGCATGTGGGGGGAAATTAGAGCATTAAATTTGACACAAAAATTTACATAAGGAAAATGATATGCCATTGAAATATAGTTGAATTATGAGCCCAAGATTTTTTACACATCGCAATTCGAAATTTTCTATGAGAAGTTATGAGTGATCGATTACCAGCCGCCTGTGACAAATTATGTTCGCTCGAGCGGACTTGGATCAAAATTTCACATGTCTCTGTCTACTTAAGCGGACGACACAGGGTCAGAATTGGGCTATTTTATGACTCTTTTTAGATGACTGTTTTGCAAAGTCTTGGCATGAATATTTAACTTTCAATTGATACCTATATATACCAAACTTTATGAACTTCATATGATTGGAAAATTGGAGAGATAAAATAGCAAATGCACAGGTTTTATATAAGAATTCTTCATCTGGCTAAGCTTTTGGAGATTTCAAGCAAGAAAATGTTGAAGATCCGTGGGCACTCCATTGAATACATTCAAAGGGGGCGAAATTTATGTTCAAGCATCTTCTTGTAATTAAATAATTCGTATGATGAATTCTCAATTTCTTTTGTGTTTTTGTAACTCAACTATGGTATGCTAAATTCTTTGTGTTAAGGATGATGATGTAAACTGTTTGTTGAAATTTTAATTCAAGAATTCTCTTTTTTAATCTTAATTATGTTTGGTTGACTGGTATGAATGTTTAATTTCTGTTCGAATGTTTGATCAACTTTTGAATGTATTTGTGACTTTTTTTTTTCGGGAGGTTCAACGTAGGTGTTAGCTCATTGCTAGTAGAGATGGGCATAATTACCGTCAATTCGACCGAACTGAACCACCTCTGGTCGGGCTGGTTCGATTTTTTACATGTTAGCAATTCGATTTGGGTTATTGTGAGGAGAATTCCATTTCGGGTTCGTTCAGTTCGGGTTGGGATAAATAAACCGATCCAACCCCTATACAAACCAAATTGCGTTTATGGTATGTTATTTTTCAATTTTCTAAAAGTTTCTCTCGACTGATTTTAAGTAGACTAGCAAACCTCTCATCTCGTCCCTTAACGTTTTGTTTTTTCTTATTTTGTAGTATTCATTTTAATTGTTTAATCCTTCTTAGTGTTTATTATATATAATAAAATAGGCTTTAGAATTATAATTTAGCATTGGGCCAATGACATTTACAATATAAATTTTTTTGTAGTTATTGGAATTTTTTTGGTCAGTACTCAATATTGCCATTTTGGTTGGTTTACATGCACAAAACGGGTTGATTGAGTTTGAACCATGATCAAACCAATGTGGTCGTTCAATTTCGAGTTGAGCCCAAAATCGAACCGACCCAACTCATGCCCATCCTAATTGTTGGCAACTAACATAAAGACTTATAGAAGTTATATATAATGTTCTATGTTTATGCATTCAAATTTGATAATCTTCTTGTTAAATATTTTTTTATATATTTGAATTCGAAATAGGAATATTTTGGGTCGTATATGAAAATAGGTTTAATTCTACTCACGAGAGATTGTTAAACAACTTAAGATTATCGATTGCCAATTTAAGCACAAATTGAATTAAAAGTTAAAATTTGAAAAATATAATGGATACAAATAGTGGAGTCAGATTTCTAGTATAACTCTTTCGTTTGTTTTTTTCTCTAAAAATCGTTTTTGCACGTAGTCTAAATCATGGTAATAGTTATAATCCCTTATTTGATCATTTATTGTGTGTATTTGGTTTAAACGCGAATTGGTCGAAATTAAGTTAAACTAAGCCTCTTAAAACGATACTCTTTTACTCAATTTTATTATTACTTATTAACAAACATATATGTTTGCAAGCTTTTATTGAATAATTAGTATACCAAAAGATCATTGGTACGTACATTAATGATGTATTTCTGCACGTCCCACTACACATAACATGATAACAAATTTATTAAATGTAATTTTTCAAGGGTAAATAGCATTAGAAATCTTGAACCTTTGAATCTTATGATGATGAGGTCTCAAATATTTGATGTCTAGCAACCAAGATCCCATACCTTTTAAAATTTTGTGCTTGCGGTCTTTTTGTAACGGAAAACGTCAATTTGACCGTTAAATGGTCATTTTTTATTTACTGAAATGATTGTTTTGTTCTTACTTTAATTTAGTGTAAATAATACTGAAAGTCCTTAACTTTTAAACTTTGTGACAATGAGGTCCTATAACTTTTAAGTTCTAGCACCCGAGATTCCAAACTTTTTAAACGTCTGCACTTGAGGTTCTTTTGTGATGAAAAGTATCAGTTTGACTATTAAAATGTCAAAATTTGAGTAAAATAATTGGTGTGCTCATATTTAATTTTGAATTAAATAAAAATAAAAATAAATTTAAGAAACAAAAGCAAAAGAAAATGCAAAAAACAAATAATCATTTTGCTCAATTTCAAACTATCCACCACAACCTTAGCATAAGCAGTATGTCATGATAATTAGTTTGTATGTTCGATGAAATTATTGGTTGGAATTGGTGGGGTGATGATTTCTCTTTTCTTTTCTTTTTAATAGTCGAATTGATGTTTTACGTCACAAAAATATTTCAGACACAGACGTTTGAATGGTTTGGAATCTCATGTACTAAAAATCAAAGATTTGGGACCTCATTGTCACAAAGTTTAAAGATTAAAGACCCACAATACTATTTGTCATAAATTAAATAAAAGGTTCAACTGTAATTAACTAATTACAATAAAAATTTATTCATTTAGCGGTTAATTGACGTTTTTCGTAACAAGAAAACTTCAGGCACAAGCATTTAAAAGATTTGGGATCCCAGTGCTAGAAATTAAAAGTTCAGGACTCTATTGTCACAATATTTAAATATTCGAGACCTCTAATACTATTTATTATTATTATTTTTTTAATCTTCTCAAGTTCTAGTAAGTTCCATAATATCATAAAAGTCTTATTTTGGTAGATGCATTGGTGATTGGCCGGTCTTGACCTACATGAAAAATTGTCATATTTCATGCCCGTGGCCGGCCTGACATTGTGGCGTGCTTTTCGCAGCGAACCTAACTAATGGACAAATTATTTTTCCTTCTAGACATGCAAAATTATTAAACATTTCCTTTTTGTTGTCAACTCCTGTAATCGTCCATATGAGCATTACAAAATATTTTAAAATATAAATTTTAATATTATATATTTTAAATGAAGTTATGCATATTGGAGAAGAACTTGCCATAATACAGACAAAACATAATAATAAAAATTGCATTCTGGAAAAGTGAACATTAATAATATATATAGTTTTTAAACTATTCATATAATTATACAAATAAAAAAGAGTTAATTTCACTAACGGTTATTGAAATTTTACTAGAGTTATAAAATTTTAACGTTGGTCACTAAAATATACTAACATATTTATTGACGACCACTCTGTTAAATTTTCAACATAAATTGAAGACGTATTACCGTTAAGTATCCACGTAGTACACAATCGGTCGACATTTGACAAAAATTGATGCCACATAAACTTAATGTAATAATAACGATAAATTCAGACCATAAAAGATGCACATGAGAACCTAACTGTAATTTCTGAACATGAATTTAGGATCTCCAATTCTCCATCATTTCAAACCCGATTCCCACCCCCAAATCCTTCCCAAAACCCATTTTCCCTCCAATTGCTAGAATACCCAATTAATCCATCCTAAATATATTTCATTTATGATTTTCCCCCTCTTATGCAAGAATCATATCCCCAAATACTATGAACAATTGAAATTTTAACAGATAGTGACTTGGTTTTCATGCTCAGTTGAGATTTCTCATCCATTATCTGGTGTTTTGGGTGACATTTTGAAATGGAAGAGAATTTTGATGTAGATTGTAGATGTCATTGTAGCGTCCGTTGTGTATTGAAGATGGCATGAACTTGTGAAAATTCGGAGCGGAGCTTTTTGGGATGTTCCAATTATTGTAATAAAAATTATCTTTCATTTTGGTTAGCATAAAGGTCTAATATAAGGACCAGTCAACACATTCAATGTATGCATTTAAGACAGAAAATTGACAATGTGGGTGGGGTCCGCAGTTCCAAGAGGGGGAAATCATATATGAATCAAAAAATTTTTTTTTTGATCGTAATATATGAATCAAAATTTAGTTAGGTTAATTAAGTATTTAACCAATTGGAGAGAAAATTAGGGTTAGTGGTCGTTTTTGAAAAAAAAAATAGTTGTACAAATAGTTTGGAGATCTGATTTAGATATTGTCCAAAATTTGCAACTAGGTCTTCATATTTTAAATATATTTTTTGTGGTCCAAATTTATTGTTATTAGTATATTAAGTTAACGTGACGTTAATTTTTGTCAAATGTATGGACTAATTATGTGCTATGTGGACACTTAACAGTGACAAGTCATCAATTTATGTTGAAAATTTAACAGCGTGACTATCGATGAATGCGTTAGTATACTTCAATGGCCGGCCTTGAAATTTTGTAACTTCAGTGATCGTTTTGTAATTTTGTTGATCCTTCAGTGACCATCAATAAAATTAACCGAATAAAAAAATAACAAAGTTTATATAAAAATAATAAAATTTGCTTTCATTTGACTAATGAGAACATGTATGAATCATGATTTATTATTTTCAAATTTGCAAAGTCTTCCTAAAACCGGTGTGCGTACACATGGCAATTATAGCTAGGATGAAGATTGAAGACTTTGAGAATATTGTTTCAAGAAAATCATTATGGTTTGAATTACTATCACTTATTGCGACGTGAAAATTATCGTGTTTTCTCTCACGTTCTTCTTTGCTTTTAATAAGTCTCTCTGAAATGACTTCAATGAAAAGAAAAAAAAAATGCATACTTTCGTGCTTATTTGTTTTATTAGTGGGTGTGATCGCAAACAATTTATCGAGTCTTAACATTCTAGATTAAAATTTCAATATTTTTAAGAGTAGTTGAAACTCTTATACGTTGATTTTTTTTTTTTTCCCCATTAAAGTCATGTCGGATTTTACCTATGCAAGATGGTGACCCGTTTAAGAGCATCAATCTGGGAATTTGATTACTCATTTTAGTTTAAGATAGATCGAATTGTTGGGTAAGTTTTTTAAGCTCTAATACTGTAATGTGTCCTAAGTTAACTCCATCTTAAAATGTTAATCTTCCCAAGAGTAATTCGAAAGTCCTTATATATTAATAATTGTTTTCATATTAAAGCGATGTTGGACTTATTAAAATATATAGCTCAATAAGACATAGATCAATAAAAAGTTCTAGCAATTTCGTTTTCTACTTTTATTTAAGAGGATCTCATAAAAAAATCACTGGTTTCATCGACTATTGATGAATATAATAAGTTTTTTAATAAGATATTAATTGAGAGAATTATTACTTCAATTGAGATAATGAAAAATTAATTCATTTTTTTTACTTAGAATTTTGGCCGATTCTTGAAAACCAAAAAAAAAAAGAATGCTATTCATTAATTTTTATTTATAAGAAGAAAAAAATATTTATAAAGATGGCAAAAGTAAACGATTGTAAATTCTTGAGTTGTGGTAATATTTTTCTTTGGTGAAATGTAAAACATACAAATAATGCATGAATAAGCCAAAAAAGAGTAGACTCTGAAATTAAAAATTTCTATAAGAGCGGGCGAGATTTGTATGAGTTTTCAGACCTTAATTTGTATGGAATGGACCATTTCAATTTTTAATTAATGTAAATGAAGAAAAACTCAAGAAGATCCTTCGGGAACATGCCACCAGAAGCATCTCGTTTTTATATATGCTTGAATTATTATTAGGTCAACGCTCTTAATTTTCTTAACATTTTTATTTAATAACAATAAAATATATTTTCCTCAAATGGAATATTCTCTTAGATATGATACAAAATGGATCTTTATATATATTTTACATATTTTTTTTTAAAATATTCTCAAGGTGGTTAATTAGAGTGATGCACCAACCGTTGACACATAATTTACCGACCTCGTACATATGAACATATTTTCTTAATATTGGTTTTATTGGCAAAATGTACATGATGAACAACATAAAAAAACCACATATTTATTTATTCATATTAAGTCTTTTAACATATTTATCGAATTAATTTTTTTATCAAATACTTGACACACGTATAATTTTCTTAAATGGGTCATATCAGAATTTAAAGTTATTACTTGTGTTACCGTGTTCAACTATCTCACATTATACAAGCTTAAATGTTAAAGAAATACTTGTTCCAAAAAAAGGATATATAATGTGAAAGCACGTGATTAGGAACAATTTTAATTTTGCAAGAAGAATCCAAAAAATGAAGATAGTAAAAAAAAAAAAAAAATTGTATTGTATGTAGTTCATAAAACTCAACTGTGAAACTTGTGCTCAGTGTCAAAGGACCACAAGAACATGAGAAACACAAAGTGACAATAAAGAAGAAGAAGAAAAGCATAAAAACACACCAACATTTTTCTCAAATAACGGGAAAATAAAGAATAAAGGTTACATGTATACTCAGTTCAATTAGAAATGCTGAAATTATTAATTAAGTGCTTACAAAGAGTTGGTTTTATAATAAGTGAGTAGAAAATTGTGGATCTTACGAAATGTGTAAATAAAAAATATATTTTACTAATTTGACCAGTTAAAATTATAATTTAAGTTAAGACAAACAAGCACAAAGATTATACTTTTGGAAGTAGTGGCATGCTTTTCAAATGCTTCCATTATAATCCTACATGCAACACTTTGTACATTTTTTTCTACATGATTTCCAGCTTTTGTTTTATCAAGAATTTGACCTAACCCACATGGCGAGGCGGAGTGGGTGTCCCCGCCCCAATTCTCAATTACGACGGACATAAATTTTTTGTGTTAACATACTTTTTATTTGCTGCACTATATTTTAATTGTACTTAACGTCATCAATCTTTGCTCATTATATCACTCATATTCTCAACTTTTTTATCAAATTCTTATCATCATCTTTTCATTAATTAGCACATCTTGTGTCTTCTAACAATTTTCATCTAAAAAATTTGTTGAGATAGCGTAAAACGACTTATTTGTTCATCATATATAAAAAATAAATAAATACCAAATTATCACAAAATATTTTTTTTCCTCATTTCAAAGCACGCAAACAGAATATCTTGACAGAAACTATCATTAAGGATGAGATGTGATAATTAATAAAAATTAAAGATAAGAATTCGACAAAAAAATTAAAAATATTGTTGAGGATTTTAAATGCAACGAAATTAAAAATTGTAATTGTGAACATAGCGACCCCTATCTTAAATTGTAATAATTGATACTGAAATGACAGTTTCGACATATATATATTTATGATATGTTAGGGACTCTCGATAATATTGTAAAAATTAAAAAATGATCACTTCCATAATATTGTTTGTTTGCACAATAAACATGTATTATTTCTAGATGATCACTTCTGACTTACCCAAGGGAGTTAAGTTCGTGCCTCCAAAACTACTCCTGCCCTTAGTCCCTTATTATTTAAGAAAAAGAACATATATAGCATTTCATAATTTAAAATACCTAAGATTGATTTGGATACTTATTGTATTAAAAAATCATATGGCTAATAATAATAAAACTAATTGAATAAGAGTTTTCAATCTGAGTTGGTAATAATTGGAGGAAAAAAAATGCTTGGCCGGTGTTAACACTAACGTCTTTGAATTTTTTATTTTTTATTTTTCTACAATTTTTCGATATGACAAATTAAAATTTATGTCATGAAAGGACTTGTTTTGTTTGTAACTAACACTTACAATTCGAATGTGTCCAAAAATTATATATATATAAAAAAAAGGGAAAAATAGAGTCCACAATTGACGCGTCAGCGACACGTAATCTTCGTCGGTTGCAAATCGTTTCATCTCTCTTCATCATAAAGTCTTTTTATATTCTGTGTGTGAGAGAGAAAATTTAAAACGGTCATTATTCTTCCAACGGTTTCGTGGTACAATATGATAAATGTATTGACAAAGTCTTCCAGTTTTGTCTTTAAAATCTTGTGGCCTCACTTCTGCACTTATTATTAATTAATGCTTTCCTTCTCACTTCTCAATTATCAGTTATCACTATTTGTTTCATATTATTGGAGTTCCGAAATATCTCTTACTTTTTGCAAAGGAAAATGGATTTGAAGAACATGTTTACTCTTGTTTCTCGTACTGGTAGGCATATGCAGCGTTACAACTTTCAAGGCCATCGCCAAGTTGTCGGGTTTGTTTCCTCTCTCTATATCTCTGTGTGTGTGTGTTTCAGGCACCAAATTTGGTGGGAATTTTTGATTGGCTTAATTAAAGTTGTGTGTTTGAAATTTGAATTGATGTGGGAATGTGCAGATGTATTCCATATAGGTATAAAGGTGTTATTGGGAAATCTATAGTGGATGAGGATGCAATTGAAGTGCTTGTTATTAGTTCCCAGAGAAAAGGCAAAGGGATGCTGTTTCCAAAGGTACTATTTACTGTTTAGTCATGCCTATTCATGAAGTTTTAGACCATTTCTGAAAAATTAAATGTCTTGTTTATCCCAGGGAGGTTGGGAGAAAGATGAATCCATTAAAGAGGCCGCATTGCGCGAAACCATGGAGGAAGCCGGGGTACTAGGCGATGTTGAGGTTAGTTAAATTCCATGATTTTGTTTGGAAAGATTTGCTAATGTAATTAGAAACTTGTGTTTTGGTGTCTAGGCTGTTTTTATACCCACTTTTGCTTCTTGTCGCTTGTGATAGCAGCAGCCAGGGGTTTCCCCTGATTTTCTTATTAAAATGTTGTCTTAACCAATCTAAACAACGTAACGTTTGTTCTTTACATCATCAACAGAAACAGTCACATTTAAATTTCCGTCATTGTGACTTTACATATAACCTCATATAGTTAGAATTGGATTCTTTTGCAGTCTGAATTGGGTAAATGGAGTTTTAAAAGCAACAACAATAACAACTGTTACGAGGGACATATGTTTCCATTACTTTTCAAAGAGCAGCTCGAGTTTTGGCCGGAGAAAGATGTCCGCCAAAGAATATGGGTAAAATTTCTGAGATTTTATTTTGTGTATTACATTTCCGAAATTTTTCAGATTGATTACATGTGCTGATTACATATCAACTTATAATTCTTACAGATTAGTGTAAGAGAAGCTAGGAAAGTTTGCCATTATTGGTGGATGAAGGAAGCTTTAGAATTATTAGTGAATCGCCTCACATCACAAGGTGTTGTTGAGGCTAAAACGGAAAGCTGTTTGTGTCAGGAAGGAAGTCTAACTCGTAGTAGCAAAATTTTGAAGGTTTTCTGAAGAGAATCACAGTTGAGATTGACTTCAGTTTGAAGAAAACGAGGACAGGAATTGAGAATATGTAATTCTTGTTTCGTTTTCTTGTAATTGCAAGTCTTGTACAGTTAAGTTGGTTTGAAAGCCACTTAGTTGTTTGCCATTTGCAAAGGAATCTAGGACATTTTTTCATCAATGCAATTCAGTGCGTGATGCATCTGTCTGAGAATGTTTTTGTGATTTCATTGTATTCTTGATGTAATGATCCATGTTTCTTATGGAAGCTCTTTAGGGATACAATTAAATCGCTTCGTTTCTTTGTAAGAATACGCAGACTGTTATCAATGGAAATATAATATATATTTTTCTGAAAATAATTTTTTGTTGATATCAAGAGGATTTACATAAGCTTCCGAAAAACATTAAAAACGTTTTGATAACTAGAGTGGACGCAGTCTAATTTCGTAAAGATTCAAATCGAACTGGGTAAAAGTTATCAAAATTGTTGAACCAATAGTATTTTCAATGCATTCTACTGAATGCAAATATTTGTATTTTATGTGACATTGATATCTAATGAATAGATAATGAAGTCTAAAATTGGTCTCCAATGATTTCTAACTATAACCCGATATTATTGTTTACGTGTCTTTTGTTTCTCCTAAAATAAAAATAAATAAAATAGAGGAAGAGAGAGAAAATCCAAAACTCTAAAACAAAAACAGAATTAAATAAAATGGTTGAGTTAGCATGTCTAACCGAGTTTCTTAATCTAGACGGAGTTCTAGACAAAAAAAATTTCCATATTAATTCGACACAATTCCTGTTAGATAGCAAAATTATTTTTAGATAATTCTTATTTTAAAGCAATCCACTTTAGTATTGGAGGTGCTCTAATAAAAAAAAATTAGTTGCTTTCCATTGATTAAGGGATTTAGACTTTAATTGCTTGAATAATTGCAAGTGGGGTTTTCTTTTCTTGTACTGTCAAGCATTTGCCATGGTGGTATATAGGTTGCAACTTGCAAGTCCATGTCCAGAATTTTATCGATTAGTATAAAGGCAACTGCAACATGGTCCATTGGAACATGGGCCAGCAAGATGAAAACGAAAATACTTTTTATAAAGTTTGGTAGGCCAAGGTCGATGTTGGTAGAGCTTTCTTACGATTTTGAGTGCTACCTTCAAATTTTAAAAGAGTGCTCTTTTTTTATTTAATTAAAAATATACATTAACAAAAATAAATATTTGCAGTTGTCAAAATTTATAAACTATAAATCATTTCTTGATTCAAGGATAGACTAAAAGTGAATTAATTAACGTGTAAAGTGAGCCAATTTATAGTAAGATTTATATTTATATTACTATTCAATTAACTAATAGCATCTCCAAGAGATTTTTTATTTATGTTAAGAGTTAATCATTCTTATCAGTGTTAAACATGCTTACTTCCCATAATTAAGTCAGTTAAAATCGCATTTACTAATAGCACCTTTATACTCATTAACACTTCTTCCTCTTCTGATGCCTTGCTGTTGCTGATGTGCTGTTCCTAATTTAGTTACAAATGCTCACACAAGCAGTCCATGATTCACGGGAATTCCTCCAACTGTAATTATAGAACGATCTTATATTTTATTTTTCTTTAGATTGAATTTGGCTCGCCAAATTTAGAGAATCAAACTCACTCTATATTTTAAAAAGTTAATTTTGATAGTCTCTTAAAATATAATTTTGAAAACTAATTTTTTTAAATAAAAAGTATTTTATATTTAACTAGTCTACGGGAGATAATTAACTAATTAATTTAACAGTGGATTATTAACTATTGTCAGTAATGTACTTGTACAATGAGTTAAATTTGTATTATATGGCCTTGATCTAATGTTCTTGGTGGACATTGTTATAATGTCCACCGAGACAATTATCATGCACTCATTGGATGAGTGTAAAGGCCCATTTTACATTCATCCAATGAACGCAGAACACTTGTTTCAATGGGTATTATAATCATACCCACTGAAGATATTAGATCAAAACCATTGAATTATATTACTATTTACATTGACGTTTAGTGGAGCAACACTTTTTTTTTAATTAAATAAAGATAAGTTAGGACGGAAGAAAGTAAAAAAATTAAGAAAACAAAACAACATATTATATTGTTATTTCTTACAAAGATACCTGAATAATTAAATGTCTTTTAACGTTGAAGAAAGACATGCTCGATTCTTTTGTTCACATTTGAAATCTTTTTAGAGCATCTTCAATCTTAGATATTTTATAAAAAGTTTGCGTGGTAAGAGAGAAAAAAAAATGATAAGAGATGATGTAGATTGAGGAAAGTGAAAGAAAAATAGATGAAAAAGATAGACACAATGTAGCAATATTTATTGTAGAGGGTGTCTAGCAAGCCGTCTAGAAGTGGATATTCTTTTGAACAACTTTTTAAAATAAATAATATCACATTAGTTGTCTCATCCACCTAATCGCCACATCATCTAGACATTCAAAATAGAAACCACCATTGGAGATGCTCTTAAATACTTACAGCATCTTCAATGCATTATGTCTATTATTTTTTGGACGTGCCACAAAAGTATAGATAGACGAAGTTATAAAAAAAACATCTTCAATGGATGCTGAAAAGGATTCTGTCTAGCTAATGTGGCACACAAAAAAATAGACTGCATCTACAAATCCGTTTAAATTTAGACGGATTTCTAAATGGAGTGACTCAACAAATTTAAATCCATCTCAATATTTTATTTAAAAAAAGTTAGACGAGAAAAATAAAAATTGAAGACTTTCCAATTTAAAAAAAAAAAATTTAATGTCACATAAGCAGTAATATTAGTTTTAGACAGAACTCATTAGAGATGAATTTATAATTTGACCGTCTATTCAATAAATGTAGTGTCACATGAATTGAAAGTCCGTCTATTTTACATGTCACGTAGACTACAATAGACGGAGTGCATTAGAGGTGCTCCAATGCGCTTTGTCTATTTTTTTTAAACATGCCATATAAGCACATATTGATGGAATTATAAAAAATCATCTCCAATACATGCTAACGAGGTCCATCTATCTGATGTGGCACACAAAAAAAATAGACTCCGTCTAAATTCAAAATAGACTTTAGATAGAGTGACTCATCAAATTTAAATCCAACACAACATTTTATTGAAAAAAAAAGGGTCAGACGAGATAAGTAAAAATTGAAGCTGCCAATTTAAAAGAAAATATTAATGTCACATAAGCGGTAATATTAATTTTAGACGGAACCTGTTAGAGATAAAATTTTAATTTGACCGTATATTCAATAGACGTAGTACCATATGGACTAGAAGTTCGTCTATTTTACATGTCATGTAGACTTCAATAGATGGAGTGATTTTTATTTTTAATTTCTCTTCTTCGACTTTTTCTAAATTAAATTTAAACTCGTTGAGTCAGTCCGTCTAAATTTAGATAGACTTCTAAATGGAGTCTGACCCCCGAATACTCCATAGGACCAATGCCTGAGAAGTGAGCGAAGGGCAGGCCAGATGATTAGCACGAGCGAGCGCCTTCAATCTGTTGTGGACTATTGTTGACTTCCTCAAGAAGCATCCTAATTTCTATATTATTATATGATGATTTTTGAACTTTTCATAAATAGAAAAGAAATATAAAGAGAGAGACCAGAAACAACATATGTTATGTCAATGACACCAAATGGATATTAAATGAATGGAATTGAGATATTATCTTTAGAATCATGGGTTCTCTTCAAAAACTCCCCTTGGCCATTCACCAACTCTTCTATAGTAATATTGTTCATGTATCAAAAAGCTTTAGAATATAAGTTTCTATCGTTATATTAAATATTTGTTGGTGTACCACATCAATTAGACGGAGTCCTTGTTAGCATGTATTGAAGATTATTTTTTTATAACCTTGTCTATCTGTGCTTATGTGGCACGTCTAAAGAGTAATAGAAAGATGATATTGAAGATGTTTTTAGATTTCTTTTAAAAGAGCTTCTCTTAAACCTTAAAAAAGCTTAGGGTCCGTTTGGAATTGATTTTAGAGCTCAACTTCTGATTGTCAAACAATCAAAAGTTGTTATAGGTATTTGGTAAATTTTGAAAAAGTAATTCTAAAAAAATATGTGTCATATCGTAACAGATTTTGACAAGCAGCAAAATAGTAGCTTTTCAGATTCTGCTTTTAGTTTTTCTATCTATCTATTTATTATTAAAATATCAATTTTGACCTTAATTAATTAAACTAATTCATTTTATATCATATATATTAGTATTCTAATATAATGCATCTCCACAAATAATTTATATTTAAATTTAATTGAATTTTGTACAACATTAATATGTTTTTATTTTTTAATGTTTTAAAATAATTGTGGTAAATGCATTGTCTTAAAAAAATATTTAATAATATTACATATTGTTATAAAAGTAAAAATAAATTTTACACTACAACTCATAATAATAGTAATACAAAATAATATTATTATAATCAATGTCTATTTTAGTAATTTTATACAATCACAACAATAAATCACTTTTGTTACCAAACGCTTAAATACTAAATTTGAAACATATAACAATTATCAATTATGAAACAAGAGTTTATCAAATACTTATCTAGGGCTTGTTCGATAGAGTTTTTTTTGGGAAAAAATAGGTTTTTTTGGTTACTTTTTTACTTTTCAAATTTTTTAATTTTTTGGTAGTGTAAAAAGGGTTAAAAAGTCAAAAATTGTAGGCAAAAAAATGATTTTTTTTGGAAAAAATAGTAACCACACAAGCACCTAATTCTTTCTAACACTGATTATTTGTGCAGCACAATAAAAATTGATTCTCTTAAAAGTACAACGATACTAAACAAGCCTTAATATAGTTGGCACATATTTGCATGTGAATTAATTTTGTCTATTTATTGATTTTAGCTTTTTAGATTGACTATATTTTGTTTGGTGAACAATAATTTTTTTTCTTGTATTTTTTTAACCAAAAAATATTCCCCTCCAAAAAATTTCTTTAAATAAAAAAAATATAAATACATATATATTATCTAGAGAAATGTTCTCCTACTCATGGTGGTAAGTCCTACCCAAGGTGGCAACCTTTAATTGACAATTCATGGGCCTACACTAATTATCATTTTTTTATGAATTGTCAATTAGAAATTGACACCTCAGCAGTGAGTAGGATAACTCATATCCACTATGAATAAAGAATATCTCATATATTATCTATTAGAGCATCTCCAACAAACTATTTAAACATATATTACTATTTAATTTAAAGTGCCAACACTTAAATTTCTTCTTCATGGATACTCTAATTTAACATTTTAATTTATAGAGTGGGTTCGGCTCTCTAAATTTGGAGAGTCAAACTCACTCTCTATTATTAAATGCATTGAAATAATTTCAATTTTTAATACATGATATGTTAGTTTTAATTAAATAATATATGCAAATTGGGATGGAAATATATGATAAAAAGAGATGAGATGAAAATATATTAAATGCTTCTTGAAAAATGTAAAATAAAGAGTATAGAAATAAAGATAAGCATGTACAACAGTTTATGTATATTTAAAGAGCATCTTTAATATTTTAAAAAATATTATTAAATTTAAAGAGCAATTTTTTTTCAAACATTTCAATAGCTTTTTTATTTTCATTTTCATGGTGCTATTAAATCATAGGCCATTTAGAGTTGTGCCCTTTGCACAACCTCAACGTCAATATTTGATAGGAGTTGATATCTGTTGTCACAATTCTATATTTTATTGGTTGTTCTTTCAATGAAAATATTATACATAATCAATGTGAATGGATTAAATATTGTTCACAGTGATCATCTTACTTATTTAATTGATTATGTGTAGTATTTTCATTAGAAAAACAGTCAAAATGTGAAATTGGAACAACAAATCTCAACTCATTTGATAGAAGTGTAAAGTGAATCAAATATACACGGACAGTCAAAACGTGGGAGGGACAGACTGACCTTGAATGCATTGAAAATTGAAATAAAGATTTGGATAGAATTTACTTGAAACTTGAATACAGAGAACTGGAATCTTTTGGAGTATGAACGCATCTCTTTACTTTTATAACACAACATTCTAGTAGTTTCATTTCTACCCATGAAATCCATACTACGTTTACAAGTCTACCAAAAAAAAAAAAAAAAGAATGAACATTTTTAGACAAATATATTCTTATTAATATTTTATATTTTCTAAATTATCTTTCAGTTAATATTATAATTAAATTCTCAAATTAATATTTGTAACCAATCTTTGAAAGTTAAAAAAACTAAATCACCATTTATTACATTTAATTACTGAATTTTGAAATATTTATATCGAATTGTGACAATAGATTTGGTTAGTTACAAGATGAATAATTATTTACCTTCCACCAATAGTGTATTCAATTTATTTTAAGCCTAATTTGAAGTTTAAAGTTGTTTCATTTGAAGGTAATTATATAGTTTGTGAAGTCCATAAAAATTTCATTTGAAAATTTGTGTGCTGTGATTATGGTTTTTGTTACTTTACGTAAATAATCATTTCTCAGTGCTTTATTTTTTATTTTTTTTTTCTTTTTAACTTCAATAATTGATACGGATCTCATTTCTATTATTCTTTTTTATGTTTTTGAATTGAATTGTTATCTATTGCTTAAACTAATTTTTCTTCACTATTTATCCTCTTACATAATTCGCTTAAATTGTTAGAATATTTAGTTTTGGTAATATTATTTTACTTCTCCATTACCATTCAGATAAGTTCATGCGAAGACATGTTGGTACTGAATTGTGTAAATGAGAATATTAATTTTGTCAATTTTCTGATGTAAATGTTATTTTGTTTTATTTTATATACTGATTGATAAATCTACCTACAAATGCTAACTTGATGTGCTACAAACTCAAATTACATGTGATATTTTGGGTTAAAGTCTCTTCATAGTTGAGGAGTTATGTTAAATTACAAAGATTTGTTATAAGTCATTTGCCATTTTATAAAGTAAGAAAATTCAATGAGTTTGAGTGCTCGATATATTTAAGAATTTACGTACACTATATTCGATTCTTTTTGTTTGCATTATTTAATTGACATTATTTGACTATATTACAAATCTTAAATAATAAAACTTCATGCTCTCACTGGTTACATAATTGTAAAAAGTACTTTGTTTGTTTTGTTATGCATCTAAATTGAAATGAATTTATTGATTGATAGTTAAAATAAATATTAATCATTATTACATACGAAAGTGGCTATTTTGGCGATTGAATACTGTAACAAATTGTGTATTGCACCGTATTTTTAATATCAGATTTTTGTATGTTAATACAATATTAATTTAAATATAAATTTAACTTACAATACTGTTACTAAACGGTATGGTTTGGTATTACTGTATTTTTAAGAGAACCAACTTTTGATGTGATGCATAAAGAATCAGTTATAGTAAGAATGAGACATTCATTATAATAATGTTTTGTTATATTATTATTACTATCATGAGTAATACCGTAAAATATATTTTTATTTTGATAATAATATATAATATTATCAAATATTTTTCAAAAAATGCATTCAATATAATTATTTTAAAATAAAAATAATAAACATCTATTAAATCTCAAAATTTATAAAAATTACAAAATAAAAGCATAGTCATATTTTACAAAAAATCAATTAAATTTAAATTTAAATTATCCGTAAAAATACATTATAATTAGAATACTAATAAACCTAGGGCATAAAAGAAAGTATTTTAATTAATTAAAGTCAAAATTGATATTTTAATAATAAATAGGTAGAAAAGCTAATTGCAGAATTTTAGAAACTACTATTTTACTGCTTTTCAAAATCTGTTGTCATATGATACATATTTTTTTATAATTATTTTTTCTAAATTTACTAAACACTTAAAACAACTCCTAATTATTTAACAATTAAAATTTAAAATCAATCCCAAACGCACCTCAAACCCAAATACAAGATTAATGAATAGGTTACACGTAGCTCCATAAAACTTGATGAAGTAATTAGGATAATTTGTTTGAAATTTCCTAGTTAATTAATGTTTAAGATGCATATGATTTTGTTGGTGGGGGGGGGGGGGGGGGTGTGGACCTACATTTGAAATGTTATTTTAACTGTGTTTTGATTGATTGAGAAATACACATTCCTTAGCAATTAAGGAGTGCCACGTTCGAAATCATCGGTAACAGTCTAATAATACTAATTAGACAACACTTCGTTGCTCATAGGCTGAAATTTGTTCAGTAGTCATATGTTTGTTGAGTTGTCACAGTCCACCTCTATTAAAAATTTTAAATTTTAAAATAATGACACGTCCTTTTATTAAAATTTAATTTTCAACACACTCTTCAATAATGATGACAACGAAACGAATTAGAACGGATCGACTTGATCCATATCCGCTCCGCAATAATTGTAAGAAATTCAAATCCGCAGATTGATTCGCCATTTTTCGGGACGAATCGGATACGGTTCGGGTGGATCAGAACCCATTCGAATCGGGTATCCATTGGATTATGAACGAATTGGATATTTTTTCCATCTATACTCTTCAAGTGCAGCTTAAATTTAAGGTATATTTGAATTGAATTAAAATTTTGTTAAAAAGTTAAAGTCAACAATTAATTTTAACTACATATTTTATGAGGTACCAAATTTTTTACAAATTTTCAAAAACACATTTTATCTATTTTTACAAAAAAAAAAAAAAAAATCTGATTTTAATCAAAATCAAACACACCCTTCATTTTTAATCAAAGGCTTCACGCTATCTGTAGTATCATACATGTTTTAAATGGATTAAAAGAAGACATGAATTTAAGTACTTTGATTGTTCTAATACTTTATTTGACAACTTCATTTTCTAAGTTCAAGTTTTTATAGATACATAGGATGTCGATGATCTCATCTCTTATTGCAATTGAAGTCTTGAATATCTCGTCCTGTTTTAGTAGTACTTGGGTGTTTTTGTTGATAGGCCGTATATAACCTTAGAAATGCACAATTAGATTAAGGTTTTGGAAGCACAGAATTGTAGTCCATTCGTGAAGTGGATCTTATCCTTTAGTGACCCCAAGTGGCGACGTTTTGGTCGGCTGTTATATATTGGCTAACACATTGCATTTATATACTAGACTAAGACAATAAAATAAAAGGTTAACTAAATCCAAGAGTTTTGAAGATGACATTACATTCTTTGTTCCATCTTATTCTATTTTTGTAGTAATCTTATATTTGAATAGTGGTGGCCCAATCATTGTTGACTCACTCAAATCCACCATCCACCAAGTAATATTACTACTGATGATTGAGAAGTTGTAATATCCTTCATTAACTCCGATTAATAAGAGAGGTAAAAGGACACCCGTCATTAAAGACAGTGACACGTGTCTTTCATGATAACCTCTATAAATAGAAATAAATCTTCCAAGTAAGACAAAACACTCCCATATTTTAAATAGCTATTTTGCATATTTAACTTCATCACTACTAATTATCACACCAGAGTAGACACGGAGAATAAAGTCCCGCTACTTTTTGCAGATCTCCACCACTATCACCACTGCAATTGGAGGAGGAGAAAAACTTTTATTATCAACATTACATTCTTTGTTCCAACTTATTCTATCTTTGTAATACTCAACAAGATTGTAGAACATGGAAAATGTAATCAAATAATCTTTTATTTTTATAATTTTTACAAGATTGTTAGGGTAGGAACTTAATATATAGAAAGTTTTGGAGAGGAACTTAAAGTAGGACTCCAACTTACAAGTACAAATTAGACTGAGTTGTAGTAAATATTTACGACGGTGTTTCTTTCGAGTTTTAAGTGAAATGCATTGAAATTTTTTGGGTGTTTAATTTTTTTTTTTCTTTTGTTGTGAGATAAATATTTTTTAAAATCAGATCGTTAATTTGTTACTTAATTTACTTGAGCTATGACTCTTCTTATTAAGATTGTGTTGTAAACTAGTTAGTTAGTTTGCAATAATTCAAAAAATATCTGGCAAACTTGTAAGGTCGAATCTGACTATATGTATACTTTTAGATTTAATCACACAATTTCTTGCTCTTGCTTTGTTCTTGTTTTGGCTCATTAATACAGATCCATAGGGCTTATATGTTGCCCGATTCGGATATTGTCCGACAAGACACAGGGGTGAGCCCAACACGGTACCGCGTGTCTTATCAACAACGTATAAATTCCTTATAGATCTAATATGAAGCTTTTGACCTTCATATTATTAATTTTTTTTTTTATGATCTCTAAATATTTGATCATATCGTTAAGTGGGCACCAAATGAAAATCCGAACCCGAAAACTCAAGAACTGGAATTAGTAAAAGAGAAGAAAAGATTCACTCTCCCTTTCTTTGTACGTGGGGCACGTCCAGGGCAGTATATTGTGCCTTGGTCGTCACACCCAGTTCTTAGGTTTTTCTACTGGGACGAGGATTTTTATTTTGGCTTTTTGCACATGTAGTCCCTGAACGTTTATCACTTATACAATTAAGTTTGCATGTTTTAAAGAGCTACCAAAAGAACCCGACATGACCTATGTAATTTGAGCTCCAGTAATTGAACACAGCCTTGTCCCTGCCGGTTGGCCAAATTGCCTACTATTTTGCTTGCTCTCGAATTCTCAAGACACCAAGGTATTTGACCAAATAAATTGGTGTCACTCATTGGTATATCTAATAAATTTAGAGCTCACAAATAATGTCAAGTATACTGTTTAGGATTTATGTAATCCATATGTAATCAAGTGATAAATTTAATTATTTGCATGTTTATCCTATAAAATTAAATTTTAACACTTCGTCCAATTCAATGCACTTTGAACATACTAGTGTTACTATTCAAAAAATACTATTATATGATTAGAACAAATTGCTCACCCGAACTCGTGAAATATTAGTCAACACTACGACCTCGACAGAACAAGCTGTCAACCCTTGTTTAGGGATCGTGAACTATTAATTATCGATCAGAGTAATAGTCATGATACCCTGCATTTCACCAAGCAAGCTTCAAAATAATTATATTATCACAAAAAGGTCAAAAGCACTTAATTGCTTACTCAAGTCAATAATAAAATGTAACATACATTTCAATTAATAATAAACAACGAAATATTATTAAACGACAACTTAAGATATATCAATGTATTACACCAAAACTATACTTTTTGGGCACGAGAGACAAAAATTATGATATATAAATTTTTTAAATTAATGTGTATATGGTATAATTCAATATTCTTTAAATATTATAGTATAGAATTTGTAAATTTTATTCAATATGTTGTTAAGGAAACTACTCTGAATCTGCCTATGATTACAAATCAGTGTAATGATCGACATAGAACTTTATCTTATTCGAATATTGAAGATTCTTACACCACCAATGAGTTTTTAACCCACGTAAACAAAATTATTTACATGACATAAAGGTTCTCCTACCATGTAAGAGTTTCAAGGAGTCTAAGTGTTTGTTTAATAAAGTTGTTTTTAGATTACTAGTTAAAAACATGTGCGTTGCACGTGATTTTGTAATAATATCATGAATTTATTTTTTTGTTAAAATTTTTAAATAATAAAAATTCGATAGTTATTTCTTTATTTTATCTATCCAACCTTCCATCAGTATCTCGGGTCACTTTGATTAAAATTCAAAATACTACAAAAATTGTCAATTTACTTATAAATTTAAGAAAAACAATAGAGTACCTCAAAAGTCAGGCTTCTTCAACCTCTAAAAAATATAGATGCTCAACTGCATATGTCGTGATGTTAATTTTCTAAAGATTCTTTAATTTTAGATATTAGATATCTATTAGGGTTTGTGTCTTCAATATAAGGTGTAGAAAATCACAGATATGTAAAGTGTTCAAAAGTTTTCCTTTTCATCTTCATTGAGAAAAATCATAAACTTACCGATGATAAGATTCACAATAAAACCCATAATTCATCTTCATTTTCATTTTCATCTTCGTAGGGCGAAACATTTTTTGATTGCTTGGCATTATCAACAAATGTTGTAGAAGTGATCTCTAATATTTTACAGTAAGAAGGTTTTTGATTTTTAAAGTTTATTTGTTACATGTTGATCCTATGATATCTATTTTCTTGTTTACATACATTTATACATATCTATCCATACATTCCATTTGACAAATTTTGACAGCACCAAACAATTTTTCCGACAATTCTTCTTCCAACCGCGTCTCCACCAAGAAATCCATGTCCATTGTAACGCACCCCAAAGCCACGCGCAAAAGTTGCGGTGGCAATTGTTGAGCTACCAATATCAACAAATATTTTAAGATAATTAGGTCATTTATGGTAATAATAATTCAGAACTTTACCTAATAGGCATGTAGAGTAATTTTTCACTATAGTTTTCATGATCTATTGTCCATTCACAATTTTGTTTATGATTTTAAATATATTGTTGCGAAAAACATCCGACTCATGAATAAATTGATACAATAGTGAATGGAGTGATGAGTGATAGTTAGAGTTGGAGGCTAATGTTTTCAATTAATTATATTTCAATTTATGAAATAAAGAGATGATGGTAGATGGATATGTGGAGAATTTTAGATGCTTTAATTAAGATTTAATTGAACCAATTTTAAAAGGAATTTTAAATTAATTAAGGGTAAAATGGAAAATCTAAAATATGAGGGAGGATATTTTGGTCCAAAAATATTTATCTCTTTTAGAGATATAGTATAGATTAAACATAATAAATAGGGATTTAGTCTTTTCAACTTTTAAAGACTATATGTAGTTATAAATGTTAAATTAGGATTTTAATTATAACATTAACTTAAAGACAATTTAGAAAATATATAATATTAATGAGAGTATATTTGTCCAAAAAATGTTTCTCCTTTGATGATAGTTGATTTTCTCCTCCTCCGAGCACGGCGGCGACAGTGGTGGAGATCTGCAAAAGGTGGCGGGGCTTTTTTCCCCCGTGGCCACTTCGGTGTGATAATCAGTATGTGATTAGAATACTTGTGCTAAATAGCAGTATAGAATGTATTAGAGTTGTGTGTTCTTTTACCTGGGGGGTTGGTCTCCTATTTATAGGAATGACCTGCTGATGTAACCTTCAACGGTTATTAATTGTGGGTGCCTTTTCATCTTCCCTCTTTATGAGGAATTAATTAGGGACGTTTCACCTCTCTCAACCGCTGGTGTTTCAGATTCCCAACGGACGATGGTAGCTTCCGTTTTATAGACCACATGTCTAATTGGTTAGATGGCAGACAGGTTATGGTTGTCTGCTTGCTGAAGGCGGGCATATGAGAATAGCCAGACGGGCAGACCGATAAGGCGGGCGGACTGACAAGGCGGGCAGGTGCTTCAGGCAGGCGTCCCAAGGGGAGCAGCAGTCATTTAGCAAAGTGTGTTTATATTTATCATCATCCTTTAAGCCCCTTTTAGATTAGTATAGATAAGTAGTGGGTCTTACAAAATATATGAATAAAAAGTGAATAAAAATTTTGTAAATAAAAATAATTTTTAATCAACTTATAAATAATTATAAACACAGGTGACGGGGTCGCCTCTTCATTTGGAATCACTGTTGAAAAGTAATTTGTTGCTTGTGTGCTCTAGTGCGATGGTACAGTTGTTGGTGTTTGTCCTGATTCAACAAAGTTGTTAGCTCCGAAAAATAAAAAAATAACTAACCTAGACACCTAGTATAAGCTGATATACTAAACATTGAAAGGTCTCAAAGCACTTTCTTGCACGAACCCTTACTACAGCCTGGATATGGCAAATTTACAAAAGTTGAACGATGCATATAACACGTACATATTACATCTCTTGCTGGGATGCTCATCATCTTCTATATGAGAATTAATAGTGTCATGACTTCTCTAAATTTGTATTCAATTCAGTACAGAATTTAAATAATTTAGTCAAAACGCATTTTAAAGGATTACGTGGTCACAAAATATATATAATCGAATAGTTCCCATATGTGTTCTAACACTTCAAAAGTTCAAATACATAGTGAAACACACAATATTTCTTATATATACAAATGAATACAGCTTAAGAAGAAGAAATATTGAGGGCTAAGGAAAAGGCTGGTCCCTTATATATACAATTTAATTAGTAAATGACTTTATTTAAATGAACTATTTTCTGTTTAAATACTCATTGATGCAGCCATTCTATTGGCACTCATAGATGACACAGAGAGCATATACACTTTCTTAGATTGATGTATAACATCTCTCTCTTTCTCTAGAAATGGCAAAAACAGTTCGTCATCTTCTTGAAATCCTGACGTTCCTTAATTTTTTCTCCAGTTTCTTCATGTCTGCATATTGCTCTCTGAATTCTTTTGTCTATGGTGGTTGCTCACAGATAAAGTACGCACCGGACTCGCCTTACGAGTCGAATCTCAACTCACTCCTCACTTCCCTAGTCAACTCAGCCACTTACTCCTCCTACAACAAGTACACAGTCGTGGGGTCAAGCCCACAGGACGTGGTATACGGCATATACCAATGCCGGGGTGACTTAGCCATGCCGGACTGCGCCACATGCGTGGCGCAAGCAGTGACTCAACTCGGTCCATTATGCTCCCAAACATGCGGCGGAGCCATACAGTTAGAAGGGTGCTTTGTGAAATATGACAATGCTACCTTCATAGGTGTGGAGGACAAGACTGCAGTGATGAAGAAATGTGGACCATCTGATGGTTACAACAATGATGAAATGAGCCGCCGTGATGCGGTGCTAGCAGGGTTGAATGGAGGAGGTGGGGCCTACAGGGTGGGTGGCTCCGAGGATGTTCAGGGGGTGGCACAATGTGTTGGGGATTTGAGTATGGGCCAGTGTCAGGATTGTTTGACGGAGGCGATTAGGCGGCTGAAAGGTGAATGCGGTGGCGCTGTTTTTGGAGACATGTTCTTGGCCAAGTGCTATGCTAGGTACTCAACCAGTGGAGCTCACGTTTATGAAAGATCCAACCATGGTACGTATCAAAATTGCTTATTTTTATGTTAAGATTAACTAATTAATGTGCTTTTTTTGTAATTTCATTAAGGTTGTGTTTGATTGCAAGTGGAAAATTTGGGTGGAAAGAAAATATTTTCCATAGAAATGAATTACCAAGAAAATTTGGATCGGAAAATGTTAACAAATTTTCCATGGAAAATAATTGGGTTGGAAAAGGTTAACAAATTTTCCATGGAAAATAAATTCTCCTATCCCACCAAGAAAATATTTTCCTTGAAAACAAGGAAAATATGGCCAAAAGTGGAAAACATGGAAAAAATTTTCCATGGAAAATCAAAAGTTCCAATCAAACAAAAGATGGAAAATAGGTGAGAAAATACATTTTCCATGGAAAATTTTGCCAATCAAACAGACCAAAGATGGAAAATGGGTGGAAAACTTTTATTTTCCATGGAAAATGAGGGAAATCAAACACACCCTAAAATATTTTTGGTACCATTCATGAATTCTTGTCATCTTTGTGAGTTCAAATCTACTAGCTGTCTCAAATATGTATCTCATTAATCTTTTTTTAATAAAAACTTTACACATTATCAAATAAATAGATGATTGGATTATTATGGATTATATTTAATGCATTCACACTAATATATAGCTTAACTTGTCAACTTTATCAAAAATATCGAGTGGTTCAAATTCTTGAAGTGCCTACGCCCACCTTAGGAATTGAAGTTTTCGTATCTGAGAAATGCAATAATAGATAGAATCGAATGTAACACAAGATAAGATTTTAATTTTTTTTTCTTCTTCTTTAATACTATCCAATATTTATGTTCATGCATCGTATATACATATGGAGGATTTTCACGGCTTTCTTTCTTTCTTTACAGATTCGTCAAACAACGAATCGGAGAAGACATTTGCTATAATAATTGGTTTACTAGCTGGGGTTGCTTTATTCATCATTTTCTTAGTTTTCATGAGAAGGCTGTTTGGGGGAAATGGTACGTTATTAGATACAATTACACGTACGTAAACTGCCTTTTTTTTTTTTCCATCTTAATTAATTAATTGGAGAAATTTGGTTTTTACAGGTAAATGAAATAAGAAAAGCTTGAAGAAAAGCTAGGATTTGCTACTATTTTAATGGTGGACATCAAATTGCCTTTGTATCTTTGCTTATCTTTTTCTGCAAAAATATATTTGGAGCATGGACTCCAATACAAAACTTAAAAAAGAGAAGGGAAAAAGATTCCACCCATCTCCACTTAACAAAAGTTATTTTGTCTAATGTGAAGAAATGGTCTATTCTTTTTTGTAAAGGCATGCATTTATAATATTCCTATTATGCATTCCTTTTATTACATACCCGTGTTTCCAATTTTCACTACACCTCAAACAATCCTCATATAATAAATTAGAAATTAGAAATTTCGGTATTCACAATTCCAACATATCGACACTAAAAATATAGTTCAAATTGATATTTTCGTACGACTTCCATGTCTCCAAATGTAATCCATTCCTCGAGCAATATATATCTTTTTTATTTATTATCAAGATAGTTAAAAGTGTAGAGTGTTTATTTATAATGAAAGAAAATAAAATAGTTAAAGAATTTAGGAGGGGACATGATGTAACATGACCTATAGCTAAGGAAATACATGGAAAAAAATTAATCAAGTTTAGGTGACAATGGACAATGGTTAAATGTGAACTAATAAGCATTCTATTTCATGTATCCTCTTCACACTTCTAGAATAATAGTGGACTTGGATAATCTGTTGGCCTCTTCAAGAGTAAGCTAGCCTAAGAATATTACATCTTTCATTCGTATTGTAGAAATATAAAAGAGATGAAGAAATATAAAAGAGAATATGTGTGGAGAAATAATTCTCTGTATTGATTCAATTGAATGAATAATTGAATAAGAGTACAATGCATATATATACTAATAATGAAAGGATCCTACATAAAATAGGAATATTACATACATATATTTTCCTATATACAATTCTACTAATAAGGTAAATATATGGAATATGGTAAGTAAATATATTTGTTTTTTAATACTCCCCCTCAAGTTGGAGCATGTATGTCAATAGTGCCCAACTTGCGAGTGAAACTGTGAAATGCCTCATTGCCTAGTGCTTTAGTAAATAAATCTGCAATCTGATTGCTGCTTAGAACATAGGCAGTCTTGATCTCTCCCTTGATGATTCGTTCACGAACAATATGGCAATCTATTTCAATGTGCTTTGTCCTTTCATGATAAACTGGATTAGCTGCAATATGTATTGCTGCTTGATTGTCACAATATAAGGTTGCTGCTTGTGGGTGATCCACACATAAATCTGTCAGCAACTGCCTCAACCATGTAAGCTCACAAGTAATGGAAGCCATTGCCCTATATTCTGCTTCTGCTGAAGATTTGGACACAGTTGTTTGCTTCTTGCTTCTCCATGATATAAGTGCATTTCCCAAAAATACACAATATCCCGTAACTGACCGTCGTGTAGTAATATCTCCAGCCCAATCTGCATCACAAAATCCTGCTAGCTGCAATTTTCCATTTGATGGGAAATATAATCCTTGTCCCGGTGCTCCTTTCAAGTATCGGAGCAATCGGTGAACTGCATCAAGGTGGGGTTGTCTAGGTGCCTGCATGAACTGACTGAGTGTATTGACCGAATATGAGATTTTCGGTCTAGTGATGGTGAGATAAATGAGCTTCCCTACCAACCGTCGATAATATGTGGGATCTTTCAACAATTGTCCATCTGTCGAATTAAATTTTGATGATTGCTCCATGGGAAATGCTGCAGGTTTTGCTCCAAGTAATCCGGCCTCTTGAAGAATGTCAAGAGTATACTTTCTTTGATTTATCGAGATCCCTGATCTCGAGCGAGCAATTTCTACTCCAAGAAAGTATTTTAGTGTGCCAAGGTCCTTCAACTTGAATTGAGATGCAAGAAACGTCTTCGTAGAAGAAATCGCTTCTTTATCGTTTCCTGTGACAATCATATCATCCACATATAATAAAACAGCTGTAAATGAATCACCACTGGTCTTGGTAAAGAGTGAATAATCTGCATGTGACTGTTTGAACCCAAACTGAATAATAACAGATACAAATTTTTGAAACCAAGAACGAGATGCCTGTTTCAATCCATATAGAGATTTATGAAGTCGACATACAACTGGTGTCTCCCCCTGTCGACGAAATCCAGGTGGAGGAGTCATATAGACTTCTTCATCAAGGGCACCGTGAAGAAAGGTATTGTGGACATCCATCTGATGAAGCGTCCAGTTGCGAATAGAGGCGACAGCGAGTAAGCATCTGACTGTTGTTAACTTTGCAACTGGAGCGAAAGTTTCATTATAATCAATCCCTTCTCGTTGTGTAAACCCCTTTGCCACCAGCCGTGCTTTGTAACGTTCAACAGTACCGTCAGAATTAAATTTGACTTTAAACACCCACTTACAACCAATAGGACGAGAACCCGGAGGAAGTGGGACAAGGGACCAAGTGTTGTTTTCTTCCAAGGCACGGATTTCATCATTCATAGCAGCTACCTAGTTGGGATCCTGACATGCTGCCTCAAATGTTGCTGGCTCAACAATGTGAGAAATATTGTATGTAAGGGCACGATGAACAGAAGAAAGATTACTATATGATACATACCTTGATATAGGATGTTGAGTGCTGGACTTGACCGGAAGAGACCCGGTTTGAGTAGGCAGAGCATGATTGATATAGTAATCTTTCAGGTGAATTGGGGTTTGAATTGATCTTGTGGATCGTCGAAGTTGGTCATTGGGTATGACAGGAGGTCGGTGTGGCTGTCTGTCAGGTGAAGGTGAAGAAAACTGCTCAACCGGTCGACCGATATGTGGAGACGGTCGACCGTCTGAGCTCTCTGTAGAAACGGATGAGGAAAACGGGTGACCAGATGGTCGACCGGGTGAACTCTCTGTTGAAACGGATGAGGGAACCGACTGACCAGACGGTTGACCGTGTGAACTTTCTGTTAAAACGGATGATGGAGGTCGACCGTTTGAACAGTGTGTGGGACTCTCAGGCAAGGAATCTGTTTCTGCTATATGTTGGTCCTCAGGGTCAGGTAAATGAGGCACGTCAACATCTAGAGGCATAGATTGTGGTAATGGGATGGAGTTGGTTTCATCATTTTGTTGGGAGGCGTATGAAAATATGGTTTCATGGAATACGACGTCTCGGGATATTATTAATTTTCTGTCGGTAAGGTCATATAAGGTGTACCCTTTTTGTCCTGAGGAGTATCCAAGAAACACACACCGTCTGGCTCGTGTGTCAAATTTATGGCTGGGTTTAAGGTTGGTGGCAAAACATAGACAACCATAGACACGCAAATGAGAATAAGGTGGTAATTTCTTGTGTAATCTTTCGTATGGTGATTTGTGTGAAAGCAATGGAGAAGGTATACGATTGATAAGATAACAAGCCGTTTTGATATGTTCCCCCCAAAATTTTAATGGAAGATTGGCTTGAAATCTAATGGCACGGGCTACATTAAGGAGGTGACGGTGTTTGCTCTCTACCACTCCATTTTGTTGAGGGGTATAAGGATATGACCTATGAAAATTAGTGCCATTTTGATCCAAAAATGCTTGCAATGATAAAAACTCTTGGCCATTATCAGATCGTAGGCCTTTTATAGTCAGATTGTGTTGTGTTTTAACCCAAGCAAAGAAATTCTTAATTATGCTTTGAGTTTCAGACTTGTGACGCATGAGGTGTACCCAAGTGTAACGAGAAAAGTCATCGACAATTGTAAGAAAATATCTAGCACCAGAATAAGAATAAATTTTATGAGGTCCCCAAATATCACAATGAATCAGATCAAATGGTTTATTGCTAGAAATTTGACTAGCCTTAAAAGGTAGTCTAGATTGTTTAGTCAAATGACAAACATCACAAATATCGTGAGAATCAAAACTAATATCCGAAATGCTTTGTGCTAGGAATTGGAGAGGTGAGGCGGAAGGGTGCCCAAGACGTCTATGCCATAGGTTGGTTGACCTACTGGTAGTATGATGTATTTGTGGTTTTTGTGAAAGGTAATATAGGCCGTTACTCTGCCTTCCCAAGCCAATTGTCTTCTTCGTAGTCAAATCCTTCATGACACAAAAATCAGGATAAAATATCACATAGCAACCTAATCCTCTAGTAAGTTTACTGATAGATAATAGATTAACTTTGAAGTTGGGAACATAAAGCACATTATCAACAGTCATATTATTTCCCAAGTTAGCTGCACCAATAGATTTAATAAGAGCATGACCCCCATCCGGTAATTGAACAGTTTTGTGCTTTGGCATGGATTTATTCTCAACAATCCCATCCTTCGTCACATGGTCAGTGGCCCCGCTATCAATAATCTATGAATTACTCAAAGAAGTAGTAGAAGAATTGATACCTGTTGTGTTAACATAAGACTTATCATTACCCGTTTTGTTGTTTAAAAGTGTCATGATCTGCTCATATTCTTTGGCTGTCAGCGTTCTTCCTTCCCTTGGGTTAGGTGCAGAAGCGGTAACAGTATTTGTGAAGCGTTTGTTTCGTGGCTTCACGTCCTTCCCATGAAACTTGTGCCATAGAGGGAAGCCATGTATGAAATAGCAGGTATCAACAATGTGGCCAGTCATCATACAGTAGGTGCACTGTCGCTGTCCAGTTTCTGTCGAAACGGTCGACCGGTAAGATGAAACGGTCGATCGGTTAGGCCGATCTTCACTTTTCCGGTTCGATCTCCAATTGATCTTCTCATTAAGTAGTTCAGAAACAGGGATTATGCCGGGATGATCGGATTGCTGTATAGCCATGAGATCCGATTGGGCAATCGTCGCTTCTATGATTTTTCTATCATCGTTTGTGCGAAGCATCGTCGCTCAGAATCGTCGCTCTGATACCATGTAGAAATATAAAAGAGATGAAGAAATATAAAGGAGAATATGTGTGGAGAAATAATTCTCTGTATTGATTCAATTGAATGAATAATTGAATAAGAGTACAATGCATATATATACTAATAATGAAAGGATCCTACCTAAAATAGGAATATTACATATATATATTTTCCTATATACAATTCTACTAATAAGGTAAATATATGGAATATGGTAAGTAAATATATTTGTTTTTTAATCAAATATGCATTTTTTGCATATCGAAGATATATCTTGTGAAGTATGTCCTCGACCTCGAGCTATATCTTGAAAATTCCATCCTATTTGGCATCTTACTCTCGCAACTATTAATAAATATGTAACACACATTTAAAATATTTCGAAAATAAAGTTTTCTATCATAAACTCATTAGAAATGAGACTTAAAACTTGTATAGCTAGACATACAAGTTCGATATCAACTTTAAGTACTGATCTATATCTTATGAAGATCTTGTTTGACAACCGAAGTTCAATACTTTTAGATTGTGTTTAGTACACCGTGTAAGACTATATAAAGAAATTAGTATAAATATAATCGAATGAAGGGCAGCACATCCAAGGATATGATAGATGCTGGAAAAAGTAGTTTGTGGAGTACATACATACATGCATGCATGCTGGAAGCTTTTAGTTAAAGTAGTGTATAGGTGTGTGAGGAAGAATCATTCTGTATATCCCTACAGCTTTCCATAATGCTTAAAGGCGAAGAAATCCATATATAATTGAGAAAGATGCTTTAAAGTAGAACATCAGAAAAGGTTTGAAACATTATATAGAGGTATCCATCAACTTTCGGTAAGCATCTTTAAGGCCACTTATTTTGGACAATGATACGTTAACCAAAGTTGTAAAGTTAATAAAACACATCAAGATATAGTAAATTAATGGAATAGCTTTACCATGTACTATAAATACTAAAAGTATTTAAAAAATATTATTTCATTTTTTATCCTAAAAATATTGTTTTTTCTTTTTGTAAAATTTGTTGTTACGTTTGTTATATTTGTTACAAAAAAAATGTGTATTACATTTAGAAATTAAATTATCGAAAAGTAATTATGAAATTTTAATATAAAATCAAGTATGTGACAAAATTATCACTAAATTAATTGAATTGTACCAGATCATGGTTTGGGTTCGCGTTTTGCGGGTGAGTAGTGTAAATGTGGGCTAGACCACCCACCCACGTTAAAATCTTTTAGAGTGTGTATTTAATTAAGACTTTATAAGATTTTTATGGAGTTTGAAAGTATATGTTTATTTAATATATAATTTTTCAACTCTATAAAATTTTAGAATATTCAATATAGACTTTTAAAAAGTTTTTAAAAATAATACGATATTCAATTCAGACTTTTAAAAAATATATTTCAATGACTTTTAATGACTTTTTATTAAATTTTCTATGTACTAACTTTAAAGCACAATGTATAAATAAAAGATATCATCATTTCTTCCACATTCATCCCAAAGACTTTTAAAGACTTTCGAAAAGAAAAAAAAAAATCTTTTATTCTATAATATTTGTTCTTTATGTAATATTTTTTTTCTTTTTCTTTTTACGAACTCTAGAGTCAAGATTAATTACCAACATTTTTTTTAAAATAAAAAATAATATTTTTCTCTTCAATATTCTCCTAACCATTTTTTCTATATTTCCTCTTTCTCCTTCTACAAACTCCATATTAATTAGCAATATTTTTTTTTTATGAAAATGACTTTTAATATTTTTATCACTATTTATTTTATTGGAAAATATTTTTAAAAGAAGTTGCATACCATATGTTTTTTAATTTATCTACAAGCCATTTGGAATTTCATAATTTTACTCAAAAAAAAAAAAAAAAAAAGAGAGATAATAATTGATGTCATTTAGTTTTGACATAGTTTATTTACAACAAATAAATAGAACATTACAAATTCAAAGTCGTTTATGAATTTAACAATATTAATACAATTAAATAAATTATTGATAGATTTTTTTTCTGCGACAATTTTTTTTAACTGTGAGACATTATATTTTTTATTCAAGATTTAATTGATAGAACAAAAATTTATAAAAGTCCATAAAAATCAATGAAAGTCAATAAAAGTCTTCCCAAATTAAAATCTATAAAAGTCAATAAAAATGAATGAAATCTATAAAAATTAGTGACTTAAAAAATATTAAATAAAGTTGTTTATCTTTAAAAATGGCTGCCGACAAAAACACCACGTCTCATCTTCCTACGTGTGATTTTCCTACACACTTGGATGGCCACGTGATTTTTTTGTGGACTACAACGATGCACTTGGAACTGAGTAGATATGATGCTTGTGTGTGGGAGGCACACGCTATAGTAAAAGTGGTGGCTTGTTGGCCCCTAACTAATAATTCTTCAAGTGATTATGAACACTCAAGTTAATTAGTATAGATGACTTGTATATCCTTTGTGATCAGTTTATATTTTCATCCCTCTTTTTTTTTTGTGGAAATGCGTTTGGTATTTATAGGTGAATTCTACTCGACCACCATTCGATGTGCGACACATGACTCAATCCCAAGGGTCTCTGATAAGTGCGTTTTATGCACTTATTTTGGCCTTTGAATTAATTATTTATGCCTCGTATAAGTGCTTTTCTACTCACTCTAGTTTATTATCATTCTATTTCAGTTTTGGACTTGTTGGTGAACAATTGGAGAAGATTGGGTAAAAAGAGCAATGATTTAAGAAGATATCTCATAAGGTCGAGGACTCAATTGCACTCAATCCAAAGTTGAGGGACCAAACTAGAGATGATCCAAAGTTGAGGGACCAAAATAGAGATGATGTAAAGTTGAAGGACCAAATTTGATGTTATGAAAAGATGGAGGACTGAAATGACCAAGATCCAAAGTTGAAGGACCTAGGTAATGATTGTTGAAACAAAAAGGACCGGATTGCAAATAACTCAAACAACAAGTTGGGCACTCGCCCAGATCAGTGTTAGGCGAGCGCCCAACACTTGAATCAACAAGCAGAGACCAAAAACGGCCTCCTGGGCGATCGCCCGGGAATAGCCTGGGCGATCGCCCCGGCCAAATCCGGCTGAAAAGATTTTTTTTCCTTTTTTTTTGTTCCAATTCCATTAGGTAATGTTTGGCCCACGAAAATTGTAATCTCTGGGGATTTTTAGGGCACATTGGAAGCAATATAAATATGAGATATATTCTCATAGTAAGGGTTGGATTTTTTGGGAGCAAATCAAGAGAAGACTTCAAGAGAACAAGAGATCAAGACATCCTCGACTATCAAGATTTCTTCGAAGATTTCTTCTCCTTGAATCCATGCCGGGTTTTATCATTTATTGTTTTCTTAGTTTAATCATGTTCTTCTAGTTTTCTTTAACCAAGGTGGATGATGAAACCTTGTTTTGATTAAGTAATTATTTAATTATTCGGTTAATTCCTTCTTTTAGAGCTTTAACGTTTATGGCTTGTTCTTAACTAAATTAATTAAATATGATTTCTTTCATCTTAAATATCATGTATTTTTGATAGTTAGACGTTGATTTAATTAATCCATGCTTGGTGATATAATATGATCTATTAATTGCTTTTGATTTTTCGTCATCTTCTATTCGAATTGGGATACATAGAATGCTTAGAACTTCTTTGATTCTTTGTTTTCTTTCAATTGAGATTGATACGAAAAACGCTTAAGTGGTTTATGTTTGAAGCATAAGGGGAGCCTATATTTGATATTCTTCTTCTGGACTTGATTGATAAATCTTTAGGGACGACAATAGATTGATTTCGGGTTGTCGTATGTGTTTTTCTTGGGAATTAATGAATGATTGGATAATTGCTAAATTAGACAATGGTGGATTCTGAAACCTTGGTGTTTTTTACACAACTTGAATTATCAATTCATCTGTTTAGCATACTTCTTTAGTCTTTTAGTTAAACAACTTCAAAAACAAATCTTTTCAACTCAACTAGCCTAGAATAACTGTTAACTTGGATTAAATTATACCTTCCTCATAGCAGTCTCTGTGGGATCGACCTCGTTTTTACTTATCTATATTCCACTAGATTCGTACACTTGCGAGTTAATTAAAATTTGACATCAGTCTCCGTGTCACATATTGGGCATCAAATTAACGCTTTAATAGAGATGTCACTTTCAGCCGCATGCTAATAAGCTAGGATTGCGACAGCTTTGGCAGGCTGTCCCATCTCTTCTGATTTGTAGTGTCAGAGGACACTTCTTTCATACGCAATTGCGGCCGCCCTTTTCGACATGAAATAACAAACTCCTCTCCAACCTCCTAGAAATAGGAAGGGACATGCATGGGACAGGGGAGTTAAGTCTTGACCGCCTCGTCTGCCCATACCTCCTCAGCATAAATCAACAACCTCATATTCCTAACATCCTCTTTTCAACCTCCTCGGAAAAAGGTGATAGCCTACAAGGTAAATTTGACTGTGACCAGGCCACGTAAAGCGCCACTTGGGACTTGAGCGTAACAAAAGTCTTTAAAAACTTATATTAAATACACCCCCTTAGTGTGTGTATGAGTGTATATTTTAATTGAAATGTTTATGTTAAAGACGATCTCACCTGGCTCTAGAAAAAAACGGTACGAGTCTTTACTTAAAATAAATAAATAAAATAGTACAAGAGGTTTGCTTCGGGAGTTTGGACCGTTTGGCTTGCATAGAGATCGTTTGGCATGGGAAAAATTCATTACGAAGTAATTGTTGCTTCTTTACTTTGTATTGAAATTTTCCCAATTTGATCCAATCAAGTGGACTTCGCTCAATTCGACTATAAATTGAGGTCTAATTGGCATAGTTCAGATTTCTGATGTAATTCTAAGATGTATGCTTGTTAGGCTAGACTTAAATGTAATTAAAAGTTATAAATTTGAGCACTCTTTTGTTTCTAGAAATACACTTTTTTTTTTTTTTTTTTTTAACTTTTGAGTAAAAACTTACTTATTTTGAAAGTAATTTCGATATAAAAAATTTATTTACCTAGAACTTAACTTTATAATCTAATACTTGAACCCATATATCCATTTGAAAATTTGAAGATCTCAACTCGATTATCCTCCACCATGGTTTAAAAAGTTCGAACTTTGGAAATGTCTTTTGTTTCACTAAAAGAAAGTGCTTAAATGATGACATTTTTTTTAGACAATAGGTTTTATTGACGGATGAAATCGTCTGAAATTTTGAAAGCGAAGGTACATTGGGTAAAAGTTTGTTGACAATCCTCGATAAACTTCCCATACAGACGGAAAACACTCCTAGTTTGCGTTGATATTGCCGTTGAAAAACTCCAACAATCTGTACCCATGACTTTTTCAGGAAAGACAACGTTGACGAGTACCAATCGTTACAAAATTAGTAACTTAAAATTTGTTGGTCAAGTGAAATTTATTGTATATAGACAGTGGTCATTTATTTGTGTTTGTTTGGTAAAGCTTTTTGTAGATTGTAAACAGCGAGTCTTACAAAATGTGAAATAAAAAGTAGATAAATGTTGCAAGTTATACAGAATGTATGAATAAAAATAATATTTAATTAGTTTATAAATACTTATAAACACTCTCAAAAGTAATTACAATTAGAGAAATTATAAGAAATATTTTTTCTTTCAGGTGTGCATTTTAAAAAATGTCAGATATGGAAAATATTTAGTCAAATGACCTATTAAATTTATTTTGAACTAAAATATCTCCAGTCAATGACCGAAAATCCCATCTCATCCTATTCAAAATCATTTAAATCCAGATTTACATCTAGATCCACCAAAAATTAGATCGACAAATACATCCCACTAAAAATATCAAATTCCTCTCCTCTTCTTCATGCCACAATTCTTGATGAACAACTACCCTGTCGTGATATCACATCTACAACCACCGTCTTGCGAAAAAAGAGAACTCATTCGAAATTCGAGTCGTGTCTCTTCTTGACGTAATATAGAGTACATCATAATAGACATGTTGGATTTTGAATAACTTTTTACAATTTCCAAAATTTAATTCAACTGAGATTGGAGCAGTAATAATGAAAATGGTGTATTTAAACTTCTTAGAATGTCCTAAATTTTAATTCAACTGAGATTTGAATAACGTTTAAGAGAATTCAAGTATCATAGTATAATTATTTTATAAATAAAGAGTGCAATCAGTTGAACTATCGGAAACTACAATTTCCAGTCACCAAAGAAATAATTTTTAGACTTCGCCAAGTTGTTCCTACGGTCCTGATGATGGCCGTGTGCACTGAAAAATATGAGCTCAACGCAGCATAGCATTGCTTGCATCATCTTCTCGAAAGTACCACAAAAAAATTGATAAGCCTCGTGGTAGCTTCCAGACTTTCTAGAGCACTTCTCCCACGTCAACACAATCATTAATAACCTTATCCTTACCCAAACAATCCCTCTACAAATTACTTGGTCCCCCAAACTTGACTCCACAATCCACACACAGACACGCACACGCAAGAAATTATGGCCCTGTTTGGCGACCCATTCCGGCGCTTATTATGGAGCCCCACCATCTACCGTGCATCCCCAGGATCAACGGCCCTCCTTGATTGGATCGAATCCCCTCAAGCACACATCTTCAAAATCAATGTTCCAGGTAAATTAAATATTCCTTTTCTCAGTTCTGAAAAGTTTTGTTCTGTGCTGCGTTTTTTGGGACTATAATTTTGATGGATGCAGGTTATGGAAAGGAGGATATAAAAGTGCAGGTAGAAGATGGGAATATTCTGGTGATTAAAGCTGAAGGGGAAAAAGAGGAATCCCTCGTAAAAGACAAAGACATTGTTTGGCATATGGCCGAGAGGAAAATGGGGAGGGAAAACTTTTCTAGGGAAATTGAATTGCCAGAAAAAGTGAAGGTGGATCAGATCAAAGCTCAAGTGGAAAATGGTGTGCTCACTGTTGTTGTACCTAAAGATACAACTCCCAAAGCATCTAAAGTTAGGAACGTCAATGTCACTAGCAAACTATAAATAAATAAATAAATAATTGACCTGCTTGAAATTTAAATGCAACGGTACTCAGTGAGATTATGTGTATTTGTGCAATAATATTAGAGGTACTAATGAAACACAATTTTTGAAAGTCATTTGTTTTTTACCCCTTAGGTTCTAATCTTTTATTTTATTGATTTTCAATTACTTTTTTATTTTTAATAATTAAATTAATTATTAATTGTCGCGTGACATTACCTCACCATCTCATCAATAATAGCAAACATCCAAACCAAATGTGTAGAAAGTTCATTACCTCTACTGATTGATTGTTTGTAAATTTTTCTAATATGATTTTACGGTTTTAACTGAAAGATGTGGATCTGAGTTTGCAAGCATGACAACCTAAACTTATTTTCCTTCATAGTCACTAGCACTACTGGGGATTAACTCAAAATTACTTAGCGGTCTTTCAGGGGTAAATGAAAGATCTGGTTGAGTTCATTTTTCAACTGTCTTAACTCTTCTTCAAGATACATGCTACCGGGTTCTGCTAGATAAACCGAACTGCTTGAGAATAGAAGTTAAAGGGCTTCAAAATGGGGGTTTACTACTTTCCCAAACACAATATGTTCGAGACCTGTTGGAGAAGAAAACTAAAACCTGAGCTGCTAAATCTACTCCTACACCTATGACCAGTGGAGGACACGAGATCACTCCACGAGCCCAACTCCGTACAGGAGTATTGTTGGTGCTCTACATTATGCCACTGTCACACGATATGAAATCATATTCTAAATCAACAAGGTGTGTCAAAATATGAAAACTCATCTTATTACACACTGGAAGGCAGTCTAAGAGGATACTTGGATATGCAGAGGGAACCATAGAGCATGGCTTATTCTTCGTAAAGCTAGCAATCTCCTACTGAAGGGTTTTCCTATGCTGATTGGTTTGGTATTGTTGTGTTTTTAAGAAAGAGAAAGATAGAAAAATTAAAAGCATAATCTGTAAAACTATTTATTTGTTGCTTCCCAAAATTTGCTGGTAGATGATATAAATCCTTTTATAATCACATTTTAAAAATTTATCAAACACATAAACAATTTCTGATTGATTGACAATTAGAAACTCAACTTCATAATCAATCCCAAATGGACCCTTATAACGTAATAATAGGAGATCAACTTATATATTTGCATTTATCTCGGAAATAAATCTTAGAACTTGGTGTAGTAAGAAATAGCAAACTACATTAAGATCCAGTAGAGAGGCAGCAGAACTCAAGAGCCTTGCAAACACTGAAGCAAAAATGACATGGATCTAGCATTTGTTACATGACTCGAACATTCTAGTCCTAAAGGCACCCGCTATTTACAAATTGAGATTTGTACATCTTTCAACCAATCATATACTACATTCAACGGTCAAATCCATTTGGGTCAACCTCTATTTTGTGAGGGAGGAAATAGTGACTAATTCAACCTGCACCAGCAAATGAGCAAACAGCTGATATATTCACTAAAGCTTCCTCAGCAATATTCTTTGACAAATTAAAAGACAAAATCAAGGTGGCTTCACTAGCCGCTGTCGATTTGAAGGAGAATACCGGGAGCTGTTAAGTGAAATTGCTAAGCTGTTGAAATAAAGGGAAAATTGATAAGCTATTGAGAGTGGTGGTGGTAGTGGAAGCAGGAAGTGTATATATTGGTCAGGAGGAGTATTCTTACTGTCAAATTTGTTAGTGGGTGTGTCGTACATGTTTTATCTACAGAAATTGTGTATGCAATACATGCTTCATTTTGTATTAAAGTGACACCACAGTCTGAATTTACATTTAATACAACATATGGTTTCTCTCATCCCAATAACGAATGAATGACCAGATTGGTTTCCAAGCATATTCCCAACTTTTCTGGTAGAAGCAGCAATCTGGTTCAGGTTTCAAATCATCAAACATAAAAGAGCTGCTAATTCACATTCAGAATCCAAGAATAGACTCAAGTAACGCTGATAATATAGCTCATGTAACAAAGTTATCATGAAAATAAAAAAAAACACAATATCACCAAGATCATGCTCAAATATATGGTACCACACAATAGAACAGCATCATAGCAACTTACTTGTATTGCTGCTAAAATTGTTTTTGCTCAATGACGCACAACATGACCGGTTACACCTCAAGATGAAGAGAGAGTACATGTTTGGTATGCAATACTGAACATGATTGGGCAGTATAATAAACGTAATTTTAACTTCTTTTTCTTCCATAATACTCTCGAGTCCTATCCAATCCTTCCTACCAAACAAGCTCAAAGAGTAAAAAGGGAACGGATTTTAACTTGTCCAGCACTGAAATAAATCAGTTTTATTAAATTCAAATTTCTGGACTAGCAAGGTATGATCCTACATAAATATTTGATATTACTGCAGAGTCATAAAAGAGAATTTTCTGATGCTATAAGGAATTCTTCACTTCTAAATGAATGCAAGTGAACATATCCATATTCACCAATGGATGTTAAAAACCTAAGCTTATCTCAATACCTAACACCTTCAAACAAACACGGTGCAAGATCCAGTTTGAAACTTCCTTTAAGCAACTTTCAAGTATGCACTGCTGATAAGAATAGGCCATAGGAAGGATCCCTATCAGCAAAACAAACAGTATTTTTGTCACTAATTTCATTATCATCATCAAATTCTTCTTGTACAACCTTATCATATGCTAAATGATTTTGCTATGTCCGGAAATTCAAAGCCAATAAAACATGAAACAGTTAATACATTAGTAATCCTCAACATCTAGGATCATCTAATCTGAAATCCTTTCTAGCCTATACCTTAAAGTCTAAATCGATCAGTCCAAATCATTTTATCTTAATAATAAGTTAATGTACAGATTTTTGCTCAATCAAAAGACCAACAAAGCTGAATAGAAATTGGAATGAAAATTAACGCATATATACATATGTAATAATCAGCAACCCACAAAAAGAATAAATAAGCAATTATTCGTGTAATTAATTAAACGGAAAGGAGAAGCATTCATGACCCAGCAGCATACATAGCAATTACATATTTAAATTTCTAGTTCATCATTGATTAATTAGTGATAAATAATAACAACGGATGGGAATTCTCTTCTTTTTGCATACGTGCTTATCTGAGATCCGAAAAGTCCAGCCCACAATACCAAATCAATCCTGGGCCTTCAACTTCTCGACGCGCTTATTCAACTGGTCGATCTTGACAACAAGCCCGGTAACCGAATATAGAAGCCAGTAGAAAACGAGAGCGGAGGCAATGAGAACGGCATTCCGCTGGGACTTCATGATGGATTTCTGGTGACGAAGGTGTTCAGATGGGGAGCAGGATTCAGATTCACAGCTGGGTCGGGTCTCGTACTTCCAGTAGATGTCCATTAACAGGAACAGACAGAAGGGTATGATGGAGAGGAATGGCTTTAAGAGGTTGCGGGTTACAGCGATCAATCCCTTGCGGAGCGGGTCAAGACCCGGAAGAGTAAGGAGGAGGAGCATGATGGCCTCTGCTCCAGCGGCGTAGCCTAGCACCACCCATTCTAAAGCCATTGATAACTGAGTGATTTAGGTCTAGATCTTGATTTCGATTTTGATCTAATTGAGAGGGATTTTGAAGGACTTTCGATTGGGGGTGGGGAGTGGGAAATAAAGAAGTAAAGTGGAGATGGTAAGAAAGGAATCTTTTGACGGGCTTGTTGGGCTTGATTTATTGGGCTTCCGGATAGGAATCTTTTGACGGGCTTGTTGGGCTTGATTTATTGGGCTTCCGGATATTTCTTTTGGTTTGGGTTTTATTCTAAATTGATGGATTTCTAGCTCTGAGTAAGAAGAAAACTCTTATTTATTTATTTATATTATATTATATAAGCTTAGAGCCTGTTTGACATGGTTTATAAATTAATTTTAGTTTATTTTAGTCGTTATTTTTAATTTTTCAACCCACTTTTAACATGAAAAGTCAGTAATTTCAACTCAAATAAACTAATATTGGTTTATAAACTAGTTTATAATCTCTGTTAAACGGACCCTAAATTATAGTCACAAGTAATCTTCAACTTAAAAATCATGTTAAAGTAAGAGTCAAAACTATTTTTTTTTCAGATTTCATGAACATGAAAATAATAATCTGTCTCCCATGATTTTAATGTTTCGTCATTTAGGAGTTAACTCTTGTTAAAATAAAAGTTAATGGTTAAGGCATTTAATTTTTTTTTTAAGTCTATTATTTTGGTTTCCACATGAAAAAAAAATCATAAATACATAGTTTATCCTTAAGGGCTTGGTGAGAAAGTATGAAGGGTTATGTCAAATTGTGTTGCTAAGGTTCATTCACGATTGTTGGTAAGGTTTTCTATCGATTTGACCTACCTAATACCTTGATAATTCATTCGGTTCTTCCATGTGAGCATTTGAAATCCTTTAATGAAGATCTTAACTGAAGTGAGTCACCCCAAATTGTGGCAAAATCTTTTTGAAAAGAACGTATCGAGTGATTTGAAAGCGTGGAGTACTTCCTATCATTCAATACTTGATCAAATAGAAAGGGTTGCCCGAGTCATACGCACTTTAGAGACACAAGAGTACTTGTAGCAATTTGAAGACAAACTTCGACAATAGAAGGTGATGGCATCCCCAGCTTAGGTAGGGAAGATTGATGCCCGACAACCGCAACCAACTTGCGTCTAGGTAGTGGCTACTTTTGAGGGCAAACATGGTGCTTCATTATCAAGTTGAACACACCGACATTGTTAGAAATAAGAAATACATTATGTCAATTGTAGACGACGATAGAGCAAAACCATTGTTCTAAGGAAGAAATTACCATGGGGCGTATCCCGTGGCTAGTTTCTTATATTGAATATTTTATTGTTAATAGTTTAAAGATTAAATCTAGGCAATTGGATCAAATTGATCCTAGACATCCATCCAAAATGGCGTTGCCTATTAATACATGAAGGTTTATTTGTACATGATCAAGTTCAAAGTTTACAAGATTTATCCCAAACTCTTTTGTGTCCTTTTTTTAATATTTTCTTGCCTTGGCCAAATTTTCAATTGTGCAAATACTTAGCCTTACGCTATGTTTCGGTGGATAACTTAACGTGTTCTTTGTAAAGGACATAAAATTACAAGATGTTAAGACTGCACAATACTTAAAACTACAAGTCCGTGAAATTTAAAAATGTTCAATTACTACGAAGTTGTCACTAAATTTATCAGTGACAAAGATCGTTCATAAAACTGTTCGTTGAAGATTTATTTTTACACTATTAATTTTAATTGTATATAGTTGACAACTATTTTAGAACAATACCACATATTATAATATGAATTTTGAATGTTTGCTATTAATGATGAGATGGATCACATTACAGGCATAGAGGAAAGTGACTTATGTATCATTTAGTGAACTCATTATAGCACAGACATGGTGCATGGTGCTTTGTTAATAGGGGTACATCAGAAAGCAGAAACGTATTGCTTCAACACTAGACGATAGTCGAATGCTAATAGAACATTCTAGAAAGCAAAACCATGGGTGGTATTATGTGGGATGATTTCTTGTATTAAATATTTTATTGTAGATATTTTGTAGAGATTAATCAGAACCATTCGATCATATTGATCCTAACCATCCATCCAAACTGGTTCTGCCTATAAATAGAGGAAGGCTCATTTGTACATAACCAAGTTCAAAGTTTACAAGATTTCTCTCAAACTCCTTCGTATTCTTATTTTGTCGCTCAGGGCGACTTTGAAGGTGTGCAAGTGGTGTGATTGCACAGGACATTAAACATTATAGGATTACAAAAAAAAAAAATTGTAGGGATACTTAAAAAAAAAAAAATTACAAGGCAACAAAAAAATTGTGTTATTACATTTTAAAGTTTTTTTGGGTTTAAAATTTAGATTGGTTTTTATTATAAAATAAAATAAATAAAAAAGACTACAACCTAGAAGAAGCCGACAAGGATCTTTGCCATTTGCATATATTACAAAAGTCAAAATACAAACCAAAATCAATCACAAATCCACAGTTATAATCGCTTAGTTTTTTCCATTTTCCAATGGCAAAATCAAATCTCTAAAATAAACATTTTATTTTTGTTCATATTTCAAAGAGACAAAAACTAAAACAATAAAGCAATTACTAGATTAAACAAATCTCAAATTTCAATTATCATCATTTCTCAATAAGCAAATAGAACTTTAAATTTCACCTCTCACTTCTTTGTCTCATTTCTCAAACGGAAAAGGGGTCGGATTCATCTTTGACAATTTGGCTTTTTAAGTTCTTATTATTCTTGATTAGTTGATTTCTTGTTGAAATGCTTTGAATAAGTATCAATATTCACTAATCACTTGATTAAAAGGTAAATTTATTATTCATGTCTAATGTCTTATTTATACTTTTAAATCTTAATTTTTTATTAAATCAGTCAATCAGATTATCGGAAAAAATAAGAATGAAAAACTGATATATCCTTAACTATACAAAAGAGTGACTTTGTGATACCACTATTCATAAGAGTGCGTGCCAATTACTGTTTATCGGTTCCTTTTATATATTTTTGACATGCTATATTCACTATAATGCTGCTATATTCTTAATCCATATCCCTATATCCCAATTTATTGAAAGAGGGATATTTAGTGTGGCACTCCCACCACTTTTCATTTTTTTTCTATTTTGTTATTTCTTTGTTTTTTTGTTATCTTTTCTTGATGCCCTTTTTTTGTTTCATTTTTTTTTTCAATCGTAGATCTTTTTCAGCATTATTTTTTCCCAACATTGCTTCATTTCTCCTATCTTCTTTCATTCGTACGTTCGTCTTCCTTCCGATTTTAGTCATGTCCTTTGAAAAATCGCCCAATTTAGTTGATTAAGTTCTGTTGTTAGTTTTTGTGCTTGTTTGAACAATTGTGCTTATTTTAGTATTGATTTTTAATTTTCATTTTGAGTTTTTAAATAATGCGAATGTCAAATTCGTAGTCAGTATTTATCAGCGATGTAAGTATCATCTTAGAAAATTTCCTGAATTTGTAAGTGCAATAAAATTGGCAGTGTGAGTTTTTTTTTTTTTTTTTTGGAAAATAGTAGTAATAATAAATTTCACACCGGTGAGGATACAAAAGATCGTTTCTAAATGTGTTCTCTTTTACACTAATTTATTTTTATTTATATTTTTACCTCGATTATTGATTATGGTAAAAATAATTTTCCTAATTTCTTATTGGCTACGGCAAAAGAATATGGTAAACACGACTCATTGGATATTGAAATTTGTACTTCAGAACATGCACACTTGCACACTGTCAAAAATGACAAATGCATGTTTTAATGGCTAATTGTTATGTGTTGAGAAATCATAAGCATGAAATTATTTGGATGCTAGAATGAATATTCATTTACTTTTTGAATAATTTTTGTTAATTTAAGCTATTGAGGGGGTTTTTTTTTCGTTTTTATGTAATTTAGTATCGTTAAGTTATTTTTAAATCATTATAATTATACTTGTATATAATTTTGTTGATTTCTAATTTTTAAATTGAGGAAATAAATAACAATAAGGGCATGCTTGGGAGTTTTTTTTTTTTTTTTTACCGATTTTGGGTGGTACCATTTATGAAAGGTTGAGAACCGTTCAAAATCAGTGTAGTGTAACTTGAAGCGTATCTCTCAACCTTCTAAATCAGTGGTTTTTGGCCGTTCTTCAAAATTTCTTTAATTTTACCCCATTTCAAATAATTATTTTCAAAACTATCATATACTTAATATTTGTAAAAATAAAAGAACATATACAGAAGAATAAACACACATGCAAGAATATAAATTTAATTTTATATTTTGAATGATAGGTGGATATATAAAAAATTTTAATATTTAATTTAATTTTTTTTATATATGAGCATATATGTAATTTGATTCTCTTAAAAAAAATTTAGAACTGCTATAATAAACTCCCAAGCATAGATTAGATCATTTAAAAATCAATATTAAAAACCATCCAAAATCACCCAACTCCACTTATAAACGCCCAAAATCGGTACTTTAAAAAACATTCCTAACCAATACTCCAAAACTCCCCCCAAGCAGGCAACACTTTTTCCCCCAAATTTTTGCTTATTAATTACTTCAAAAATCTACATAATGAGAGAAATCATTAATTAACAACTTATGCTAATCTATAATAGGTATTTTTACTACTTATTATCGCAAGTTCACAAGTAATCTTATGCATATCTCACGACACTTGCGTGTTTTAAAATTTTTTTAATGTTTGATTATAATGAACAAAATTAAATTGAAATATTGAAATTTTTTAAAAAGTCGGGTTATATTAAGGAGAAATATGGAATAAGTTTAAATTTTAAAGCAATAAAATAATCTTTTCAGATAATTTTGAAACATCCAATTCTAGGAATTGCAGGAATCAATTATGTCAGTGAATTACACAACATTCATCAGATTATCTAAAAATGAAGAACGTTCGTGCTAAATATCAATTGAAACTATATCGTTCAACTTTAAATAATACGTATTTTTATCAACAAGTTTTAATACATATTTTACTTAGTCTTTCATAAGCAAAAAAATAATTAAGAAACTCACAAACAAAGACCACGCTATTAACTGCTTAATAAAAATACAACACGTGGCTTTGCACGTGGACTTCACTAGTAATAATATAAATCACTAAATCAGATTTTTGCACATTAAAAACTATTCAAGTGTGAAAGTGTATTTTTTGATTAATGTGATAAACAGGTTCTTGAAGATTGAAAAAGCAAGATAGAAGGTTATAAAGATTTTGCGAGTCTACTATTTTTGTGATCTAATTTGGCCACATTTATGGTTTCTATTGTTGTCATAAAATTTGAAAATTTGGGTTTCTGTTTTCTTCTGATGTTAAACTCAATGCTAATTTGAAAGCATGTTGTGAACATTTGTTCTAAGACATAGAAATTGTTGCGATCTAGATGGCAGAGATTTATTTCAAGAGTTAAAAATTTGGCGCAATCTTTTATCAAAAGAAACAAAGACAACTTTTAATATTCTAATTTATTTGAAAAGATTGGATTGCTTTCCAAATACATTTATTATTTATAGAATACTATTGACCATTCATATTAATGTAGCATAAAGAAGTTTTTCAAATTTGAAATTATTAAAATGTTATTTGCTTTCAACCATGTTACAAGAAAGGTTGAATGGACCAGCTTTGATATCTATTGAACAAGATTTGCTAGAAAATATTAATTACAAAAGTTTAATTAGTGAATTTACTTCTAGAAATGCGATAAGTATTTTTACATAATTTTTGCATTTTAAGAATTACTCGTAATTTTTGTTGTTTTTTATTTTAAGCTTTGCTCATGAGGAATTGTACGAAAAGTGGTTAGTAGCTTGGACGATGCTTTATTGATAACAAGTGCATTTTCAGAAGTTTCGAAAGTGCTTTTTACTTTTTACTTGTACTTTTTTTTTAAATGACGTGTAAATATAAACAACTATTTAAATGCATATTTTGCTATAAAATACTAATATTAAAATATAATTTAATATTTCTTAATATATTTCTCAATTAAATGAAAGGAGTACCATTTTAAATTGTCGTGCAAGACACCCAAAATATCAGGACAAGTCCTGTAGTTGTCTTAACCAAATTTTCGATTGGAAGGTTTAGCACTTTAGAGCGTGGCTGGAATCCTTAAGTTTCATCTTGGTCATATAATCATTCAAGTTATCCCTCAAGTCTCCGTGACTCGTATATTAAGACATTTTGGATTGGCAAACCTATCTGGAATAGGCTCATCTTTTATCACATTCCACCAAAAAAAAAAAAAAAAAACAAATCATCGTCGTTGTCATCGTCGTCATCTAGTTCATAAGATCTAACTAGGCCATGTTCACTATCATAAGTTTGATCTCTGTCATCGTCATCGTCATCGTCATCGTCATCTAGTTCCTAGAATCTAACTAGGCCATGTTCACAACCATAAGTTTGATTCCCGATAGATCCAAGACTTCCTCAGTTCACCTACCTACATTGGCATCCCCCCCCACCCCCCCCAAGACAATGGTATACCTGGAGATGATCGTCCCTGTTCAATGTGGTACAATTGGTGTTATTGGAATCGACATCACATCAACTACAGTGGGACTTATAGCAGGTGGTATAGCAGCAGCTTTGGTTTGAAAGAACTGATCATATTGATCTTATAGTTATTGACAAACACGCTTTCATGACCATCTAAACTTTATCATGCCCCTGGTTTGAGGTACAAGGGTTTGCCCTGTTGCTGCACATGAATAAATTTTACTACACAAGGGGAAGAAACTGGTCCATGTTTTCCCACTGCCAAATTTAAATGTAATCTCACTCTTGTTGATGGGTTTTGTATTACTTTGATTTGTTCATTTGAAAGATCAATCTTACAGAAATAATAACTTGCCGTTACTGTTTGGAATTGTACTGTTTAACATGTCAATTCATGTTGCAACACAAGGAATTCAATCACCCTTCTCTGTGAAGTGACTCAGGGCAAAATATGATCTTTCATCTTTAATCCTATTCTGATAAATTCTAGAAAGATTAAAAGATCCAAAGGTTGTTTCTTCTCCAGTAATTATCACCATTACCACCTCTAATGGAGTCCAATCAACTGTATATTTCCAGTTTTCAAATACTTCCCACAATATTTAAAACAAAAAAAAGACATTCATACAAACATCATTTGCAACAACAATAAGATGCAAGTAGAAATGGAAGTGCCATAATCCACAAGATAATCCCAAACAAGATCTCGCACCTAGTTGTACAAAATGAAGAGCAGAAGACCGGAAGGTGTCACTATATCAATTGTTCGAATCAAGAGCTGACTGTAAAACATCTTCAAGGTACTTCTCAGCAGCAGCATACTGCCTTTTCTTGTCCTCAATTGCCAACGCGGCCAAAGCTTTATCCTGTGTGAAAATCAGTTTAAAAGTCAACTTTTTTTTTTTTTTCTTAACTAGAACTGAAAGGAAGCAAAAAATGGCAGATTGTTAGCAAGAAATGAGCAATACGGGAGGTAAATCTTGGTAGCTTCTCAGGGTGTCAAGAATCGGTTTTGTTTTCTTCTCCAGATCCTTCCTGTGCTCTGCCATTTCTACCAAAACTCCATGACTTATCTCAGGGCTGTATCCCACGCGATTGAGCATTGCCTGTTTCCACCAGTTGTAACAATTAGTGCACAAAAGAATTACGACAATGCAGCATGCAAAACTAAATCTATTTGATTTATTTAGTTACGTTGTGTGAAAAAAGCTCATTAAACTGCCAATTAATACATTGTCAAATCTTTTTCTCATCAAAGAATTACTCACGAACTTTTCTTCCAAACATTGAACCATAATGGAAGAAAATTAGAACTCTGATAGTTGGCAACAAGAAGCTCTCAACAAGATGCAACCTTATAATTAGAATACTGTTGCAGATATTGTCTTTCTTTTGAATCCATGATCGCCAAGTTGGTTTTCCAGTGCTCCATTTGAGCTTCACAAGGAGATACGTCATCTTCCAATTGTGCAAGTGTTCTGCCAAGAAAATATAAATAAGTGCTTGTTTGGTGGAATTTAAAAGTAGTTCTTTAGGAGATTTTGAAAAAAGTTGGTGAAATGTGTGATTGAAAAGTTGATAAAAGTTGTAGGTCGCACGAACTATGTGGTTGAAAAAATAAGAGGAAAAGTAGAAATTCGGAAGCAAAACCATGAAGTTAGCATCTACCCAAGTACCATTAACCCAAATACAATATATCTTAGCCATAATGGAGAACCTAAATTATCTTTATAGAAAAAGATAAATCGTGGATTCACCGTTTCAAATACGTCAGTCTTGCTATAGCTTTTCGAGTATAATCAAGAAGTTCTTTGGACTCCTTTTGCACTTTAGCCCTCTTCTCTTCTACTGCAGTTTTTCTTAGAGACAGATCTGCCATTGCTACAAGAAAACTAGAACATTTTCTTCCCATAAGCCTGCAGAAACCTAAATAATTGTAGTCTAAAAATACAAGGACAAAAACCCACCTGCTTAGCTCGGTATCTCTAATATTCAATAGATTTGCCACATTGGCAAGAACTTGTGCAGATGAGACCACATTTGACGGCAAACTCTCTTGCACCAACCCCACATGCTCCAATATCTCTCTTATCCTCACAGCTATAATAACAAAATATTGGGAACGCCGCATGCAAAATCCAAATGAGTTAAAGATATACATTAGTTTTGCCGCATGAGATCAAATTGTAAACATGACAATGAAAATAACTTAATGCAAATGTAACCACACAAGAAAGACAATAATACATTCTCCAAATATACGTGTGTTTAATTTAATATTCGAGTAGACGGTAGGACCTTGGGACCGATACTCTGTGGCTTTTTGACGAAAGTCATTTGTGACTATGGTGGCAGCCTGGGTTTTGGCTTGGGAGAGAGTCACAATCTTGTGTAAATGAGCAATGCTCCTTGGAGTGTACTCAAAATCAGGTAGATCTTTCCCAGCTGCATCAAATTGGGAAATGAGCCATGCTTTCACCTCTGCAATTCGACTAGCATCAAAACCAGCATTACCACTGGTCTTCGATGATTCCAATGATGTTATTGCAGGAGGAGGATCAGTTCCGCCCACAATTTCACTCATTCTGTTGCACTTTTTTCTGACTTTTCAATCTTCAATTAAAATCTTCACCAACAAAATACAAGAAAAACTAGTTAAGAAAATAAACTATAGGTTACCAAATCGTGAACTCTAGAACCACTGAACTTTAGAAACAAACAAATATTTTCTGACCTATTCACCTGAAATCGGGGGTGGAAAAAGAACAACTTAAAATAGAAAAATATGAAATTAACAACCAATAAACTTAGTTTTTTTCTTTCTTTCCGTACTCAACTGACCTCTTATTTTTTATTTTTCATTTTCTATAGTAAATGAGTGCTTGATATGAAATGAATTGAAAGAAACGTGAATAAATAGTTAATAATCTTATTCAACTTTTATGGGTCTAAAATTGAAGAAAGTTATTTATTAATTGAAATTAAAGTAAATGTAAAACATTATCTGTCAATTATTTACAGAAAGATAGAAAACATAGGAAATTGCATTCGAATTACTAAAATCTGAAGTTTGTCCAGATGAGACTGAAATTAAAGTGAAAATAAAACGGATTGAGGGGATGCAGTTCCAAAGGCAATGAGAAAACCATAGACAACCGTATCAAAATTTCAAGAGACATTGCCGAGAAAATTGCTGTTGCGAAGATTCCCATCAAGAAACAACAATGGCGGAAAAAAAAAAAAAAAAATCAAAGGTTCTAGAAGAAAAGGATAACCATAAGGCTGGACAGAATCTTAGATCGAGGTTGTGTTGAAATTAAACAATCAAATCGAGTGCGAAATCAACAAATAAAGCCCAATAAATTTAAAGCATATTTTTACACAAACAAATCTGATATTACCTTCCAAGTTTGGTGATGAAGAAGATGACTAATAGAAAACACCGCAAGTCTGCAATACACGAGGGTTATCATCACGTCTCCATTTTCCCCTCTCCTTCACAGTAAATTGTACCCAATTTTTAGTGTAATTAGCAAGGAAAAACCCTTCTATTGCTCTATGAATAACACTTCAAAATTCAAACAATGGATTGCCGAGAAAATATACCTTATTTTTAATTTTAAAAAATGATAATATACTAAATTATTTTGTTAATGAATATACACTAATATTTAAGTTCATAATTTAAGCGATTATATTTTTTAATAACTATTATAAAATAACTAATATTTAAGTTCATAATTATTAACAAACGTGTTAATTAAAATTATTTTTTTATTATTAAGTATTCATATTATTTAAAATTTACACTTTAATTTTATCATTACAATATAAAAAGAAAAATAACTTTGTCCTAAATTTGATACTCAAATATTTTTATTTAATTAAGATATTCGTTTATTAACTACAAATATTAGAGTTCAAATTGTATTCTTCTTATTTTAATTTATCGTTTTGTTATCGTTCAAAAATAAAAAATACATAATGTGTAAATTAATTTTTGTTATTATTTTAATATTAAAAATAATATTAAAATTGGTTCAATGTCATAAAATTATTTACGCTATTTTGTTATTTATTTTACTTAATTTTTATTCAAATTTTTCACATCACATTACAATTACATATATCAAAAGCGCAATGATTTTACATTTTTCAATTATAAAAAATTTAATTGATACGACTATAATGATATATTTAATATGTTAAATTAAGTATTATTTAATAAATGTATTGGACATATTTATACATTTTACAAATATTATAAATTTAATTACAATTTTTTTAATTAAAATTAAAAGTTTTTTATCTTTTTCATCAAGTAATAATTAACTGCGTACTAAAATACATGTATTAGAAATTGTCATACCAAAAAATAAATATTAAAGACTATTTATAAACTAAGAACAAAGATTGAAGACCTCTTGCGTCAATTTTCCTCCAAAATATTACAAGGGAATACAGCATCAAGCAACTAATAAATGTGCGCTAGTATTACACTACACGTACAATGCTATAATAATTTGACTATCTAAAATATTTTTTAACATAAATATTATGAATGAATTGATCATTATTAAAGGTTAATTACACTAATAGTTCTTTATTCTTTCATGTTTGTAATGATTTCATCCATATTTTTTTTTTAGTAAGAACATGTTTGGTAAAGTTTATAAACCAGTTTATTTGACCAAAATAGTTTATTTGACTAAAAATAATTTATTTGACAAAAAAATTTGCCTAGGTAGCCGTCATTTTTTACCATTCTTGGTCAAATAAACTGTTTTGGTCAAATAAACTAGTTTATAATCTCTACCAAACGGGCACTAAATAGCGTTCACATTCTTCTATTTATTCTCACATGTGGTTCACAAAACACTATTTTTCACTATTCTGACAATTCTTTGACAATTTTACTCATTAACTTAAATAAATTAAAATGATAGAAAAAAGAAAATACAATGAAAACATTGTAATTGGGTCCTTAATCTTTTCAAAAATACAAATAAATCCTAAACTATTTTATTTTATACAGATATATTTTCTTCTCCACAAAAAAATGAATTATATTTTCCAACCCACCTCCACCTCCACCTCCACCTCCACCGAATTGCGTCAAATTCCGTGGAAATATAGAATTAAGCTTAGAAAAATCACTTTTTTTAGAAAGAGAAAGAAATGCAACTTGAAATGTTGGAAACTGGCACGAGAATTAGCCAGAAAACAAAAATTTTCTTTAATTCATAAAACCAGGATCTTTGCTAGATGTTCACGTATTTATTGTAATTAAAAATACTAATGGATTAGTATTATACCTGAATCGATAATCGATATTGATCTGGATCTGATTCACGAACTTGCTGCTTTTGATTCACGAACTTGGTGCTTTCAACGTTCAAGCCTTCTATGGTATTCTCCCAAGTCTGGATTACACCGGCGTGTGGGCACCCTTTTAATTTTAACCAAAAACTAAAACTAATTTATGGACTGGTCAGATCTAGAAAACTGAGAAACTTAATTTCTTCTCTTTTCTTGATTGAATCAATTGAATGAATTGGAATCAATTTACATCACAAGCAATGTGATATAAATAACGGTAAGTGATCTGATTGCAAACAACGACAAGAGTCCTGATTGCATCCAAGTCCAATTAGTTTAGGATTGATTTAATTACACGTGTAATCCCTGAACTTATATTACAATTACAATTAAGTCCAAAACTTTTATAGTAATTGTAGTTGAGTCCAAAACTTTATAGAGCTACCACAGGGACCTGATCGGACATATATTTTCCAAGCTCCAATAATTAGATTCCGTCTAGTCGACCCTAGACCCCTCAATCTAATTATTAGTCTTTTGCTTTTTCCACTAAAGGCAAGAGACTGCACTCTCGGAATATATAAAATTACAGAAGCTGTAATATTTTCCTCTGACCTACCGAATATATATTTCATCTCTGTCTGAGATCCGATAATTAGGTATGAGCATAAATGACCGTTTTGCCCCTCTAATTATTCTCACTAACTTTAAGTTACATTTTCTTCAACGGTCCTGTGAACTAATCACAGATGTCGAAGTTTAGCCGTCGCTAAACACTGAGCTCAGATTTATAACCGTTCAACAGAAAATACTTAAGTTGTCACTCGACCCATTTTTCAGGGTGACAGTTCCCGACACGAATTCGTGTTCTCTACTTCGCTCATTCTCAAGCTCCCAACTCACCGAGATATTTGATCAATTAAATTGATCTCACCCATTGGTGAATCAAAGAACTATTAAACTAACGAAAAGATGTACACAATCCTGTCAAGGGATTTAGATGAAATACTCGGTGATCAAGTGGAATTTAATTATTCGCACGGTCATGCTTTATAATTAAATTCGACACGTGGTCCGCTTAATACACTCTTAGTGTACTAGTGTCACAATTAATCTATTTCTGCAATAAGGACAAATCGCAAATCTGAATGATTAAATAGTCAACACTACAACCTTCAGGTACAAGGCGCCAACCCTTATACATTAGTTGTGAACAATTTTATTGATGATCAAAATATAAGTTGTGTCACACTATACTTCTCAACGCAAGTATCCAACTTATATTATCACAAGTGATCATTGGCTCTTTGTTTACATACTCAATATTAAACATATGCAATAATAATAAATGAATACAAACCAAAGTTTTATTCAATATAAAATTGTCATTTCATCACAGCAAAATTATACTATTTGGGCATACAACCCAACAATTCTCCCACTTGCCCTAGAGTATAATCTTAAAATACATATACCCCAATGGCAAAGAGTTAACCAGCATATAGTTCCTTGTTCTCCAAAGGTACTTAATGATATGCTTTACAATCATCCAATGTTCTAGTCCGTCTAGACTGATAACGAGTTATCATACCAACAGCATAACAAACATGAGACTACTCATTGCAAATGCATAAAGTATTCTACTCATGTCATCTATCTCTTCAGGAGTTTCTTTAGGAACGCTCCCTAGATAGTTAGATTCTATGTATGAATGACAAATTGCCTTTCTTAGAATCTCGCATGACAATCTGACAAACATCTTGTCAATATATATAGTTTGGGACAAAACTACCAGCTTGTTCTATTCGATCTCTTAGGATCTGAATCCCTAGAACACATTTAGCTTTGTCCAAAACCTTCATATGAAGATTGTTGGGTCAACCACGCTTTTGTAGATAATGACATTCCCACATCATTTCCTATGAGTGAAATATCATCCACATAAAGCACCAGGAAAATTACCTTTTTGTCCTGTATCTTCTTATAGACACAGGGTTCGTCGAAGTTCTGATCAAAATCATATGTCTTAATCACCTCGTCGAACCTTTTGTTCCAAGATCTTGATGCCTGCTTCAGACCATAAATGGACCGTTGCAGCTTGCACACTTTAGATTCATGACCACTTTCTACGAACCCATCTGGCTGTACCATATAGATACACTCTTCAAGATGACCATTAAGAAAAGCCGTCTTGACATCCATTTGCCACACCTCATAATCATAATGAGCTGCAATGGATAAAAGAATCCGGATAGATTTGAGCATAGCTACAGGCGAGAAGGTCTCCTCGTAATCGATACCTTCTCTTTGGGTAAAACCCTTAGCCACTAGCCTTGCTTTAAAGGTTTCCACCTTCCCATCTACTCCTCTCTTTCTTTTGTAGACCCACTTGCACCCGATGGGTTTTATCCCTTTTGGTGCATCTACAAGTTCCCAGACTTGATTAGAATGCATAAATTCCATCTCAGTGTTCATAGCTAATTTCCACAAATTTGCATCCACATCGTTTATAGCCTCCTTATATGAAATCAGATCATCTACTTGTTTTACAGAGATCGCCTGTTTGGATTCTCCGACAAACAAGTACCTAGATGGTTTTCTGATGACCCTTTGACTTTGCCTAAGGGGCGGTGGATCTTGAACTGTGGCTTCATTTGGAATTGTAACATTTTCATCAATGTTAGTATCACTTTCAGGTGATACAATTACCTCATCACTACCTTGAACATTTTCTTGATCTATGGGATTAGATGATGAATCATTTCTCCCACTCAGATAACGTTCCCTAGGTATTTGAGATACCATGGGTAGTCTGTCACTAGGTTGTGTTTCAGGAATTGATTAGTTGGGATTACTCCCACTCATTTCTTCCAAAACAGCCTTACTTTTGGACTGACGTTCATTAATATATTTATCCTCTAGGAAGGTTGTATTTGTGCTGACAAAAACCTTCCTATCTAGAGGACTATAAAAATTAGTATCCCCTGGTGCCTCTAGGATATCCCACAAAATGAGATAGGTAGAGTTTGAAAAACTCATCATTGACCTAACCATATCTAACAATGTCCTGTTTCTTCTTTCTGAAACGCCGTTCTGTTGGGGTGTACCAGGCGTACTCAGTTGAGAAACTATATCATTTTCTGTCAAGTAGTCCCTGAATTCTCCCGAGAGATATTCGCCACCTCGATCTGATCGAAATGTCTTTATACTTTTACTTAAATGTTTCTCGACCTCAGTCCGATATGCTTTGAATTTCTCAAAAGCCTCCGACTTTCGAGTCATCAGGTAAATGTATCCGAATCTAGAGTAATCATCAGTAAAGGTGATAAAATACTCATATCCCCCTCTCGCTGGTATATTCATAGGTCCACATACATCAGAATGAACTAGTTCTAATACTTCTTTGGCTCTATGTCCTTTTGCTAGAAAGGATCTTTTGGTCATCTTACCCTCCAAACAAGAATCACAGACCGGCAATGGTTCGACCTCAATTGAGTTGAGGGGACCATCCTTTGTCAGTCTCTGTATCCTGTTAAGGTTGATGTGTCCAAGTCTAAGATGCCATAAATAAGTATCACTAGTATGATATGTATTTTGTTTATTATGGTTTGCAGAAGTATTATTAATTTCATTCGTGGAATAGTTTAATATATAAAGACCATTCATTAAATATCCCGCACAAATAGGAGCTTTATTCATCAAAATGTAAAGCGCTTTATTAGGCGCAAAATCAAGAGAATAACCCTGTCCTATTAAACAAGAAATGGAAATCAAATTCCGCTTCATTTGCGGGACATAATAACAGTCTTTAAAAATTAAACGCCTACCACTACTGAAATAAGAATAAACTACTCCTACAGCTCTCGCCGAAACTACTGCTCTTGTGCCGACTGTGATAGTGAACTGGCCTTCATTGAGTTTTCTGCTCTCCTGAAGCATCTGCATTGACATGCAGACATGATTAGTAGCTCCAGAATCTACAACCCAGGAATATGTAGAATCAACCACCAAACAAGACTCAGTTATGAAAAACTCACCCGCACTCTGCTTTTGTTTAGCTAGTGCTTTGGGACAATCTTTCTTCCAGTGACCTTTCTCGCCGCAGCTGAAACACTTGCCTTTCGGCTTTCCATCTGCTTTGGTCTTTTTGTTGCTTACTGGCTTATTGCTAGCTCTCTTCCTTTTCTTTCCGCCTTTGCCTTTCGGCTTAGAACCAGAGGAGCTACCAATTGCTGCATAAGCATTACCACCTTTGGCCTTCAGACCACTTTCCACATTTTGCAACTCATTCATTAGCTCAGTCAATGGCATATCCATCTTGTGTAAGTGATAGTCCACAGTAAACTGTGAAAACATATCAGGTAAAGAGTTCAATACCATATCAACCTGAGTATTTGCATCAATGGTTGCACCCAGATTCTCCGCCACATTGAAGTGTCCAATCATGGTTAACATATGGTCCTTCACTGGCGTTCCGGGTTTCATACGGATGTTCTGTAAGGTACGAATGACTTCGAACCGAGCTCTCCTACTTTGATGTGCAAACATGTCCTTGAGGCTTTTCATTATGTCATAAGAGGTCTCAAGACTGTCATGCTTCTGCTGTAACACATTTGACATTGATGCCAAAATGTAACAGCGAGCCAACTTGTCTGCAGCTACCCACTTATCATAAGCATCCCTCATGTCCTTGCTTGCAGTCTCAGTGGGTTGCTCAGGCCAATCTTCTTCAAGCACAAAATCAATTTTCTCAACGGTGAGAACAATCATTAGGTTACGTTTCCAATCCACATAATTTTCCCCGGTTAGTTGGTTTTGTTTTAGGATAACGGAAAATGGACTGAGAGACATTTTGCTGAAAATAACAAAATTATTGCATATTAAAATTGAGCAGTGAATTTAACATATGATACATGAATGCACATGTAGATCCATAAAACTACAATAATGTAACGACTACTTAATCCTTGTGATCCAACAGGCCTCTCTATAGGAAAGGTCACCGTGTCCACTGATTAAGTTGGGACCCTCCCACTAGACAAATCATATCTTGACAATAAATGTCTAGATAAATCCAGTATCGCTTTCGTTTGGTCACCAAGATTATAAACGAGAGCCTCTATAGGAGGTTCGAAGATAATCTCGATTTGAGTGTATAACCTTTGTCTAGATCTCTAAATACTTGAAAAATAATCCCGCCATCTATAGGATGATCTCAAATTATATTCTATCTAGACGATCTTACCAAAAAGGAATCCAATCAAACAACCTGAATTACGCAGCCCTCCTATAGGGAGTCCGTTGCGTTATCGGCACGAGGCTAACGCATTCGGTTGCTTATGGATTGACAAAAGGAGACCGTGGATTTTTATTTAAATAAATATCCTCTCCCACTCAATATTTTAAAATAATGGATTTTAATTTAAAATAATTACCAACTGTTCACATTAATCAAATTAACATACAGTTTAATTATTGCGAATTTTCCTTTCCAGAAAAAATTAATTTAAATTAAATTAATCGAGGAAAAAACAATATTTCAATAAAATGCATTATATTCTAAGTGTCACGAGCGATGCCAAAATTAATTATATATGACATGATTCACAGAATAACAATATTTCAAACAAATATTTAAAGCATTCATCAGCAATAAATTAACAATTATTTGTGGCCCAAAACAAGACTCAATAAATAAATTAAAAACTAATTGGATTCAAATCCAATATTTAATTTAAATCTTCATCTCTAGTCCTTGCTCCAATTGCCAAACAAAACCAAAGAACAATTGAATCCAAACACCCAACAACTTGAACTTGTTGCCAAACATGTCCAGATATTCCAGCAACCAAACAGGAGCAATCCCATCAACCAAACAATGGTCATCTTCTACCTTGAGTTCTTCTTCCCATACAAGCTCCACCGGAAATACCATGGCCGAATCGGAAAAAGGACCACCACCGGAGAGACATGCCGCAAATCTCAAAAGAAATACAACTGGAGAAACCACCACCGCAGATCCAGCGCTGATCCGAGCGCGGCATCGCGCTGCTGCTGCGCGCAGATCAGCGCAGCGCGCGCGGATCCAGAGCCGGATCTGCGTGCTGCTGCTAGCGCCGGATCTGTGCGCTCGCAGATCCGGCGAGCACCAGATCTGCTCTGCCACCGGAGTTCACCATGGCCGACCCACAGGAAAGACCACAGCTGGAGCGCCGCCCACCCTGATCCAAGATCTGCGCCTGCACTCTGGCGCGCAGATCTCAGATCTGCAAACATCTCCAGCACAGCGCGCCAACCGAGCAGATCCGATCAGCTCGGCCGCGCCACCAGCATGATCCGGAATCTGCGCTCACCGCGCCAGTGCGTGATCGGGATCTGCACTGGCATCCGGTCGCGGCTGCGCTGGTGCTCCACCCCGCACAGAAGGCACAGATTCAGCGCCGGATCTGCGATCTCGCACAGATCCGACATTCACCTAATCTGCTCGCCGGATCTGGTGCACCAGATCTTCAATCCGGCTGACTGATTTTTCTTTTTCATGAGTGTGATCTTGAATCTTCAATCATTACAAAAATTAACTGGTCCTAATTTAAGGCTCACAATTGAATCTATTTTGCAATTAGAAAATAAATCAAGATGATGGAGTCGTAATCCATCTATCTTGTTACAGACTCAAAATAACGAAATACAATGATCAATTGGGGCCACAAAATAATTGGATCACAGTTTAAAATAATATCAATTATTCAATCAACATATAAACAGATAATCCTAAGCATCGCTCGACTAGAACATGCAATTATCATATCTAGATAATAAAATAAACACGTGAACGATCTAGACCGCTCTGATACCACTTGTTGGAAACTGGCACGAGAATTAGCCAGAAAACAAAAATTTTCTTTAATTCATAAAACCAGGATCTTTGCTAGATGTTCACGTATTTATTGTAATTAAAAATACTAATGGATTAGTATTATACCTGAATCGATAATCGATATTGATCTGGATCTGATTCACGAACTTGCTGCTTTTGATTCACGAACTTGGTGCTTTCAACGTTCAAGCCTTCTATGGTATTCTCCCAAGTCTGGATTACACCGGCGTGTGGGCACCCTTTTAATTTTAACCAAAAACTAAAACTAATTTCTGGACTGGTCAGATCTAGAAAACTGAGAAACTTAATTTCTTCTCTTTTCTTGATTGAATCAATTGAATGAATTGGAATCAATTTACATCACAAGCAATGTGATATAAATAACGGTAAGTGATCTGATTGCAAACAACGACAAGAGTCCTGATTGCATCCAAGTCCAATTAGTTTAGGATTGATTTAATTACACGTGTAATCCCTGAACTTATATTACAATTACAATTAAGTCCAAAACTTTTATAGTAATTGTAGTTGAGTCCAAAACTTTATAGAGCTACCACAGGGACCTGATCGGACATATATTTTCCAAGCTCCAATAATTAGATTCCGTCTAGTCGACCCTAGACCCCTCAATCTAATTATTAGTCTTTTGCTTTTTCCACTAAAGGCAAGAGACTGCACTCTCGGAATATATAAAATTACAGAAGCTGTAATATTTTCCTCTGACCTACCGAATATATATTTCATCTCTGTCTGAGATCCGATAATTAGGTATGAGCATAAATGACCGTTTTGCCCCTCTAATTATTCTCACTAACTTTAAGTTACATTTTCTTCAACGGTCCTGTGAACTAATCACAGATGTCGAAGTTTAGCCGTCGCTAAACACTGAGCTCAGATTTATAACCGTTCAACAGAAAATACTTAAGTTGTCACTCGACCCATTTTTCAGGGTGACAGTTCCCGACACGAATTCGTGTTCTCTACTTCGCTCATTCTCAAGCTCCCAACTCACCGAGATATTTGATCAATTAAATTGATCTCACCCATTGGTGAATCAAAGAACTATTAAACTAACGAAAAGATGTACACAATCCTGTCAAGGGATTTAGATGAAATACTCGGTGATCAAGTGGAATTTAATTATTCGCACGGTCATGCTTTATAATTAAATTCGACACGTGGTCCGCTTAATACACTCTTAGTGTACTAGTGTCACAATTAATCTATTTCTGCAATAAGGACAAATCGCAAATCTGAATGATTAAATAGTCAACACTACAACCTTCAGGTACAAGGCGCCAACCCTTATACATTAGTTGTGAACAATTTTATTGATGATCAAAATATAAGTTGTGTCACACTATACTTCTCAACGCAAGTATCCAACTTATATTATCACAAGTGATCATTGGCTCTTTGTTTACATACTCAATATTAAACATATGCAATAATAATAAATGAATACAAACCAAAGTTTTATTCAATATAAAATTGTCATTTCATCACAGCAAAATTATACTATTTGGGCATACAACCCAACATGAAATTGGTCGCAAGGTATGGCTTCGCAATTGAGATAAACTTCACCAGCGGCGACTAATTAAACAAGAATTTGATTGATGAACTTAAGCTTTAGCTAATGGATTGAGAGTTGAATTTGTACATAAATGGCTTAGATCCTGAATAATTCATGGAATAAGTTGGGAATCCATCCACAACTGGACCCAGAAAATGAGGCTGTGTAAATTCATTCTTGTTTTGCTCTGGCACAACTCCATCAAAACTGTACTGTTTTTTATGATCGTTGATATGGAGTTGTGGCTTTTGATCGCCGGAAATTAAGTCAAGATCTAGGTACGGATCCATTTCATTGAACAAATATTCCACCGATTTATACTCTGGCGACTCAGAATTTTTAGTAGGGAGAAGCCATGACGCTGCCTCCGCCTCCTCATCGGAGAAGTACTTGTCATTGGCGGCGGATGCTTGCTCGCAAACTTAGCACACCCACACTCGATCGTGGCACGAAGCTAGTTTGTTGGCGGCGTGGACTTTGGCGCCACAGCCTAGGCAGAGGAAGTCGGAGTCGGAGGCGCAGAATACAGCGGCAAAGATGGTTTTGCATGAATCATAGAGCTTTGCTGTTAAGCTCCAATTCTTACTCCCCAAAAATGGTTTTGCATGAATCACATAGCTTTGCTTTGAAAAGGTTAAGGGCCCAAGTACAATGTTTTCATTGTATTTTTTTATCATTTTAATTTATTTAAGTCAATGAGCAAAATTGTTAAAGAATTGTCATAATAGTGAAAAATAGTGATTTGGGGACCATATGTGAGAATAAATAGAATAATATGGATGATATCTGCTAAAAAAAGAGTGGGGATGAAATCGTTACAAACCTGAAGGAATGAGGACCATTAGTATAATTAATCCATTATTAAATTAGTTTACGCAAAATATTTTAACGCGATGTTCATTTGGAAAAAAAAAAAAATTGACCACAAATGTGAAATATAATGGAATAAATACGAGATTGTGTAAGGGAGTTTCACAAAAGTGGACATTGGACAAAGAAATAATATAAAATATGTGATAATATGACATAGGCCGGGACATTTTATCCGAAATCGAAGTTCCCAAATAGGAATTGGACTAGAACCGGCGGATCCGATCCGATTCCTATCACTAAATATCTGGATATGATTCTAAAAAATCGAGAACCAACGGTTCTGGACCTTAGGAACCGGTTTCGGATACACGGTTCAGAACCAAAAATTCAATTTTTTTTAATTTTCAGATTTGCATTTTTTTTGCCCTTTTCATATTTTTCATTACCAAATTAACCCCATTATACATCACTCCCAAAGCCCAAAGAGTATGATTACTATTTGAGAACTTTGGTGTCTATAGGCTAACCTATGATTTAGAAAATTTCTTTATTTGTACATTTAGCTTGAAAATGACTATAGTAAAAATAAAAATAAAAAAATTCGGGTAGAACCGGAACCGAACAGGAACCGCCGGTTCCAGAACCGGTTCGATTCCAGTTCTTTTTACAATATATCCGAACATAAACAGGTGGTTCTGATTCTTCCACTATTTGAACCGAACCACCTGACACCTACCCCTAATATGACAACTAGAGGTGGCAAAATGGGCCAGTCTAGCGGGCTAGTTCAGATAACCCGAATTTTAGGTCGGACAGATCCAATAAAAATCTGGATAATAAAAAACCAAGCCTATTTGACCTGGTATGATTAGCCCCCAGACCAATTGAACTAATGTTGGGTTGATCTGAAATTTTTTTTGGCCCAAATCCCTACCATGTTAAAAATTTGACAACATATTGATCGTAAACAATTAATGTAAAGAGAAACATTAGACACCATAAGATCAAATTTTATAAATAAAGCTAATAAATTTAAACCGATAAGCCTTACTGTCTTTTATTTGGAGCCTCTCAAAATTCTATATCTTGTCTCACTGGTGATTTTTGCACTGACACTCAAAATTGGCCACCTGCCTGCTGGTGTTCTAGCTAAATCTTTAGATCCGTACAAGATAATGTAGAAATTTAAAAGAAAGAGTGAACTAAAACATGATATTTTATTTCACACAAGACTTAAAAGGTATAAACTCTTTAGCTTATTTGTTTAAAAGGAAACCAAGTAAAATAACACACCCCACACCCACACCCACACCCACACCCATACTCACACCCACACCCAGTTGGTTGCTAAACCATGGAGACCTCCTAGTCACCAGACTTTCTCTGCAACTAGGGGGAGAAATCTCCCTTCTCCCCCCGATTTGGTGATTGGAGGTGGAGGTGGAGGTGGAGGTGGAGGTGGAGTTGGAGGGAGGAGAGGGTGGACTTTTTTTGGGATGGTGGGGTGGGAATTTTGGGGGAAAGAAAATGAAATCTTTTTCTTTTTTCTTTTTTAATTGTTTTAAAAATATAAAAAATTAAAAGATTAAGTCGCCCTTCGAAATCAATTCCAACCTTACCCTCCATCGCCAAACTATCTTTTTGAGTCTATTTCTTCGCCCTTTTTACCTGTGAATGTTCCTACTGATGAAGCTTTGGTTTTTAGCAACACACAATACCAATTTACACTAGAAAGTGACAAGACAGAGCACGTCAAAACGTTCAACGCTAGGCCTAACTTTTCTGATTTTTTTTTTTTAAGTGTGTTTGATTATACTATTTTGGGAGAAAAATAGATTATTCTTAACAAGAGTGGAGCCCAATTGACTAATTGTAGCCCACAAATGTTGACTTTTGGTTACTTTATTTATTACTAATTTACTAGTTTGTCCCTCTATTTAATAATTGGATACACACAATAAGGGTAAAATTGAAATTACAAATTTATTGAACAGAATGTGGACCTATAATTTGTTTGAGAAAAATAGATTTTTTTTTTTTCAAAATAGCAAAATCAGACATGCTTCATCGCTTCTAAAATCACTTCTTCTTCTTAATTATCAACCAAAATAAAAAAATATTAAAGCCCAAACCCAACAATAAATGAACTAAACAAATAAAACTCAATCTAACTCGGATTAAATTAGAATTATTCAATAATCAAGAAAAAAGTATTGAAGCTATTCTTTTCGAGTAATCAGAATAAACACGAAATGAGTATCGAATACGTCTAACTGTATGAATCGCAGCTATCACCACCATGCGATCGCATAGCATAAGCGCGGTAGAAATTTTGCAGATACCTGATTCGATTAGAATTCTACCAGTCCAAATAACTTCAACAACCAAACACATGTTTTGAGGTCTTGAAAGAGTAGTATAAAAGGTAGAAGATAGACTTTTCGCGGGAGACGAATTTTAGAGGAACAAGATACAAGGCAAGAACGAAGATCAAGGCGCGAAATCGAAGATCATCGAGCCGAGACCACGGGTTTTATTTTACTTTTTGTTTTCCTTTCTCCGGACCATGATGAATTCAATTCTTTCGTCAATTGAAGAAATCATGTCCGGCTAATTTACTTTATCTAGGATGAACGATGAAACCTCACGTTTTGATTAATTAGCAGTTTTTCCTTTTTAGTAATTAATTGCCCGTGGATTGATTATTCTTTATTCAGTTTCTTTATTATTTTAATGGTTGTGCACCATTAGAATATATTGTGATTTGTATTGAAGTCGAGAGATTCAATATAGATTTAGCACGTGGTATTGAATAACATAGGGTCTACTAATAGATAGAGATTACTATTATGCTTTATGAAATCCATTTAGACGTTCTTGAGATTTTAATGCATGTGCTTATGTTCGAAGCTTAATTAGAGATAATGAAGTCCGCATAACATATAGAGTTGATTAACCATCGAGAGAGGTTTTCGATTAATTTAGGATCGCCGATTTTCAGTCCAAGATAATTAAAAGCTAAAAAGTGATTAACAGATAATTGAGTAGAACGTATCGGCGGATTCGTGAATCCTAGTATTGTTAAACTTTAATTTGTTCTCATTTTTTTCAAAGTTGCTTATTGTGAATTTCAATTTAATTAAAATAGTTAATTTAGTTTAGAATCTTAAGAATAAAAAAAAATTGAATCTGTGTTTATTTCCATTGTTAAAATTTGAGTTGTGAAATTAATTGGTAATTTAGTATCTAGTCCTCGTGGGTTCGACACTTTATTTTATCACTATATTACTTGTCAACGATTCGTCCACTTGCGGGATATATATCGCACAACAAGTTTTTGGCACCGTTGCCGAGGACTAGTTTTATTAATTGCTACGTTAATTTATAATTTGGCTTTTAACAATTCTTTTTAGTTTTATTTTAAATTCTTCGTGATACTGCTGAATTTTATCTGTTTTCTAACTTTTCAGGTGTTAAGTGTGTATGCGCCGTACAAAAGATCTTGATCTATTTGATTTAGATCCAAAAATTGAACAGAGCTTTCACCGAAGACAACGTAAAAAAAGAGAAAAGAAGCAACAGCAGCAAGACACAATGGAGGATAACCGAATCCAGAATCCGTTGCAAGCAGATGGCCGAAACAATCATGCACCAATAGCTCGACCTGTTGAAGTTAATGAGAGAGACGTTCTTATGGGTGAATATATGATGCCACCGATAGTTGAAAATCGGTCCAGTATTATATATCCGTCTTATGGACACGACAACTTCCAGTTGAGGCCAGATGTGATCAACTTGTTCTCGAACAATCTGCCTTTCTACGGGATGGTAGATGAAAACCCTCATTACCACATTTCTCGCTTTGATGAAATCTGTGGCAATTTCAAATACCAAGGCGTTAATGAAGAGGCGCTGAAGATGAGGCTTTTTTCCCCACACACTGAAGGATAAAGCTCGAGAATGGTTGGATTCACTACCGCCTGGGAGCATCACAACTTGGGGTGATCTGATCCAAAAGTTCACACTGAAATACTTTCCTCCAGCTAGGGTGAACAGATTGAAGTACGAGATTTCCAATTTCCAACAATCTGAGTTGGAAAACTTTCATGAGGCGTGGGAAAGATTCAAGCAACTGCTCAGGAAGTGTCCAAGCCACGGGTTTCCTTTAGCAGCTCAGAATCATTTCTTTTACTCTAGTCTAGTTTCTAGCAGTCGTTCTTCAGTTGATTTTGCAGCAGGTGGCTCTATCCAAAATAGGTCTACCGGCGATCTCCATGACTTGTATGAAACAATGAGTGAACAATTCGTTATGTGGCCAAACAGAGGAGTACAAAGGAAAACAGCAGGGGTACATGAGGTAGAATCAAATTCGCTTGTACTGGCGAAGATTGATGCATTGGCGAAGCAGATGGAGACGATGAAATATTCTCATTCAGCTAATATAGTTCAGATGTCTCCACCAATCTGTGTGACATGCGGGGCAAACCATCAATCTTCGGAGTGCCCATTGACAAAGGTTGATATGCCTTCTCTTGAGCAAGTTGCATATGCTCAGAATTTTCAGCGTCAGCAGAATAACCCTTATTCACAGACATACAATCCAGGATGGAGAAATCATCCAAACTTCTCCTATGGCAACAACCAGAATATCCAGAATCTGCCAAATCAAGGGAGGCCACAAGAGAAAAAAAGAGGACTGGAAGAAGCTGTCACACGTATGAAATCTGAATTGAAAGAGATGCAGAAAAGACAGGATCTTGCTATCAAGAATATGGAAAATCAGATTGGGCAACTGGCTAAATTGTTAACTGAGAGACAACCAGGCACATGGCCAAGTAATACCGAAGTCAATCCAAAGGAGCAAGTAAATGCAATTACCATGAGGAGCAGTGTTCATTTACCAGAGATTCATGTGACTAGGCCAGGTGTAGAAAAGAAAACTGTGTCCGACAAAGAGAGAGAAAACAAATTAGATGCAGAAGTTGCACCAGAACAGGACTCTCCACCAGCTTATATTCTACCACCGACTTACGTCCCTCCAATCCCATTTCCTCAGAGGCTGCGAAAAATAAGCTAGACAAGCAATTCGAGAAATTTCTCGATGTGTTCAAGAAACTCCAAATCAACATTCCGTTTGCTGATGCTCTAGCACAAATGTCGAGTTATGCTAAATTCATGAAGGAAATCCTTTCAAATAAACGGAAGTTGAAAGAGCACGAAACTGTTATGCTCACTGAGGAGTGTAGTGCTATCTTGCAAAACAAGCTACCGCCAAAGTTAAAAGATCTGGAGAGTTTCTCTATTCCTTGTACTGTTGGTAGTTCTTTTTTCGAAAAAGCATTATGTGATTTAGGTGTTAGCATTAACTTGATGCCTTATTCTATTTTCAGGCAACTAGGTCTTGGAGAAGTGAAGCCAACCACAATTTCACTCCAATTAGCTGATCGGTCAGTTAAACACCCATGTGGAGTTATTGAAGATATTTTGGTTAAAGTAGACAAGTTCATATTCCAAGCTGACTTCATTATCCTCGATATGGCGGAGGATAGAGATGTGCCACTTATCTTGGGGCAACCATTCTTAGCTACTGGAAGGGCCCTCATTGACGTGCAAAAAGGGCAGCTGATGTTGAGATTGAATGAGGAGCAAGTCACTTTTGACGTATTCAAAGCAATTCAGTATCCAAGCTCCTCTGACTCATGCTTTCAGATCGATATCATTGATCACGAGGCTGCTAACACATTTACCTTGGAAAATCCTACAAATCCATGGGAAGCGTGTATTATGCATTTTCAAGATGAAAACTCTGAGTCTCCAGTCCTTGAAGAATGTGCCAGATATTTACAAGGAGCAGAACGGATTGAACGAAGGAGTAGATATATGGATTTGGGTACCACACTTCCTCAGCAGCCTCCCTCGGTCCAAAAGGCACCAATTCTCGGGTTAAAGCAATTACCTTCTCACCTTAGGTATGCTTATCTCGGTGAGTCATCCACTCTTCCAGCCATCATCGCAAACTCTATTGATCAGGATCAGGAGGATAAATTACTCCGAGTCTTGAGAAATTACAAATCAGCCATCGGGTGGACTATAGCAGACATCAGAGGTATCAGCCCATCTTTATACATGCACAAAATTCTAATGGAAGAGGCTTATAAACCGACAGTGCAACATCAACGCAGACTGAACCCCCATTTGTAAGAAGTAGTCCGAGCTGAGGTGTTGAAACTGCTTGACGCAGGTATTATCTATCCTATTTCAGATAGTACTTGGGTAGCCCGGTCCAGGTAGTGCCAAAGAAGGAAGGGATCACAGTTGAGAAGAATGATAAAAACGAGCTCATTCCAGTCAGATTGACCACCGGTTGGCGAGTATGTATTGACTACAGGAAGTTGAATGATGCCACTCGAAAAGACCATTTTCCTCTACCTTTCATCGATCAGATGTTGGAGCGATTGGCAGGTCACTCCCATTATTGCTTTCTTGATGGGTATTCAGGCTACAATCAGATTCATATCGCACTGAAAGATCAAGAAAAGACTACCTTTACCTATCCTTATGGTACGTTTGCTTATAGGCGTAGGCCATTTGGCCTATGCAACGCCCCAGCCACATTTCAGCGTTGTATGATGTCGATTTTCTCGGATATGGTCGAAAAATTTATTGAAGTTTTCATGGATGATTTTTCAGTTTTTGGAGCATCATTCGACGATTGCCTCAAAAATCTGACCCTGGTACTTCAGCGTTGCGAGAAAACCAACTTAGTACTGAATTGGGAAAAATGTCACTTTATGGTCCAAGAAGGCATCGTGTTGGGACACAGGATATCAGCAAAAGGCATTGAGGTCGACAAAGCAAAGATTCAGGTTATAGAGAAACTGCCTCCTCCGACATCAGTCAAGGGAATTCGGTCTTTTCTGGGACATGCGGGTTTCTATAGACGGTTCATACATGATTTCTCAAAAATAACCAAACCATTGTTTAGTTTGCTAGAGAAAGATGCCAAGTTCGAATTTTCTGTTGACTGTCTTAAAGCTTTCAACACTCTCAAAAACAGTCTAATCTCAGCACTTGTCATTGTACCACCGGATTGGGATCTACCTTTTGAACTCGTGTGTGATGCAAGTGACTTTGCCATTGGGACAGTTTTGGGGTAACGTAGAGCAAAAGTCATACATACCATCTATTATGCCAGCCGAACTCTCAATGACGCTCAGATGAATTATGCCACTACAGAGAAGGAATTACTAGCAGTAGTATTTGCCTTCGAAAAATTTCGATCTTACCTCATTGGATCGAAGGTGATAGTGCACACAGACCATGCAGCGTTGAAGTATCTTTTTGCTAAAAAAGATGCAAAACCAAGACTTATTCGGTGGATCTTACTTCTCCAGGAATTCGACTTGAAAATTCAAGACAAAAAAGGGGTTGAGAACGTGGTAGCCGACCACTTGTCAAGAATCGAGCAGACGGAAGGCAATGAGGAAAGTGAAATAAATGAGAAGTTTTCAGATGAGCAGATTTTTGGGATTAAGCAGTTGGGGAGTGTGCACCGTGGTATGCAGATTATGTGAATTACCTTGCAAGCAATATCATGCCACCGAATTATGATCATCAACGTCGAAAAAAGTTCTTTTCAGAACTTAAACACTATTTTTGGGAAGATCCTATTCTTTACAGAAGGGGAGCTGATCAAGTAATTTGGAGATGCTTACCTGAAGAAGAAATGGAGACTGTCTTGGAGCAATGTCATTCTTCACCATACGGAGGTCATTTCGGTGCTACCAAAACAGCAGCCAAAGTCCTACAATTTGGATTTTATTAGCCGACTTTATTCAAAGATGCCTACAGTCTGGTAAAAAAATGTGACAGGTGCCAAAGGACAGGGAACATATCTCGGAAGCAGGAAATGCCCCTACGAAGTATTCTAGAGGTTGAACTTTTTGACGTGTGGGGCATTGACTTTATGGGCCCGTTTCCACCATCATTCTCAAATTCCTACATTTTGGTGGCTGTAGATTACGTGTCTAAATGGGTAGAAGCTGTAGCCTTACCGACCAATGATGCCAAGGTGGTGGTGAACTTTTTCAAAAAGAATATATTTACGCGTTTCAGGACTCCTCGGGCAATCATCAGTGACGGGGGAAAGCATTTTTGCAATAGACAGTTTGACACTCTTTTGGCAAAATACGGTGTGAAGCACCGTGTGGCTACTCCATACCATCCACAAACCAGCGGGCAGGTGGAAATCTCCAACTGGGAGTTGAAAAAGATCTTGGAGCTTACGGTGAGTACTTCGAGAAAAGATTGGTCGAGAAAACTGGATGATGCCCTTTGGGCATATCCAACTGCATTCAAAACTCCAATTGGAATGTCACCTTATCACCTAGTTTTTGGGAATTCGTGCCATTTACCGATTGAGTTGGAGCACCGAGCCTATTGGGCATTGAGGAAGTTAAATTTCGACTTGAAAAAAGTCGGTGAGAAAAGACTGCTTCAGTTGAATGAAATGGAGGAATTCAAGTTCGAGGCTTATGAAAATGCTAAACTGTACAAAGAGAAAACCAAGAATTGGCATGACAAAAATATTCAAAAACGGCAGTTTTTGGCGGGACAAAAAGTCCTCTTATTCAACTCTCGACTCAAGCTCTTCCCTGGGAAATTGCGTTCAAGGTGGTCCGAGCCATTCACGGTGGTGAAAGTCTATCCACATGGAGCGGTGGAGGTGGTTCATGACACGAAGGGCAGGTTCAAAGTGAACGGACAAAGGCTCAAACATTACTTGGAGGGTGACTTTTCGAAAGAAAAGTCATTTACCGCTTTGAGCAATCCGGAGTGATCACCGCGACAAAGTCGAGCTAAAGACTTTAAACAAGCGCTCAATGGGAGGCAGCCCATTTTTCTCCCTTTTATTTACATTTTTAGCATTATTTCAGTTTTAGGAATTTAAGCACGTTTTTGCACGTTTTAGGTTTAAGTTTTGGAATAGGTTTTAATTCTTAGGTTTCGAGGATTTCATCATCGTCATTTAGCATATGCATGTTTATACTGTCTTAAAGTTATATTTTAAAAAAAAAATTTGAAATCAGGTGTTGAACCATGCGATCGCATGGTTCACACACCCGCGATCGCATAGACTGGGCAGATTACATTCTGCCCAGATTTAATCTTACGTGCGATCGCAACCAATTAATTCCATGCGATCGCATGGACTTTCAGACAAGTTAAAACCAGGGAATCAACATTTATTGTCATTTTTCAACTTTTGAACTTCAAAATCGTCCCCTCTTCACGACCCTTGATCTCTAACATCAAAACACGCATCTTGGGCATCATATTTCACTTACTCCACCATTATCAACATCAATCTCGTGACTTATCAAGGTAAATTTCGAATTTTGGTGATTAATTTTCGATCTTACCTTTCATTTCACTTTCTATTCATGCTTTGTGATGTATATGGAGTAAATGTTGATTAGTTTAGGCTTGAATTGGATGGGATACGTGATTTAGATTGGGTTTTAGTTGATTAAGTTGGAAAAATTTTTTGGTTTTGTTCCTTTCTCCATTGTTGTCATTTCTTTGAAAAACAACACATGCTTACATTGTGTTTGATAAAATGCCCCGACCAATTTCCTTGCCCAAATTGGTGGACACTAGACCTTAGGCTAGCTTTTTGATCAAATATCATCGTCTAGAACATGCAATTTAGATTGAACACATGTTTAGCCCGAAATAATCCCAAACGTAACTATAGGGCTTGCAGGCTGCCATGGCAGCCCACAGGCATGCCACAACAGCCTGCCTCCGTTAGCAACTTCATCCACCATCCGTTTGGCCTTAACAACCTCGAAATAATGTGAAATTTGACTATGTGGTAGACCTTATCATGCACTTTCATGCCACACTTGTCCGTTTCATTTTTATAATTTCCTAGGTATATTTCTCTATACACGAAGTAGCCTCGTCTATCATGTTTTTTTCGAATTTTTTACCGAATGTGTCAACAAGTTTGGGGGTTATATCTTGATCCATTTATGTTTTCTTACACTTATAATATATTTTTGTTCATTTTTCAGATTATGGCCCCGAAACGACCACCGACTGCAGCCGAAAAGGAAAAAAAAAAAGGCTACCGGTGCCACATCCAAGCGCGCTCGGGTAGATACAGCAGACACCGCCGCCTCTCACCTTTATTTGTCCGAGGAGCACAAAGAGAGATTTACCAAGGCCGTGAGCCATTGGACCATTTGGGGAGAGCGACGATTACACCTCGCAGACTTCCCTCATTCCGAGCTCTTCAACCTCATTGATGTCTGCCAATGGTCCAAGGTGGCAGATACTCCGCATCCTATTTACTCCCAGCTCGTCCATGAGTTCTACACGAATTTCAACCAGGAGATAGACATTCATGGGACAGAGCACTACGGGCAGACTTGGGTCCAGGGCACATGGTTCATGTTTACCCCGAGGGTCATCAATGATTTCTATGGCCTATCCGCTGACGACGTTCACCCTCTGCCCAACATTCAGGATATGGGCGAGGTGGCCCGGTTCTTATATGGTCGAGCAGATGCATGGCTACTGCCCGGGAGGGACTTCAAGCACAGTAAGCTGACAAACTCCCTCCTTATCCTGAACGTGTTTGTGAGCCACAACATCGACCCGACTGCGCATCGCTCCACCATTAATAATGCTAGGGCTCGATTGCTGTACCATCTGGCTCACGGGAGGAAGATCGACCTGGGGAGTTACATCTACACCCTGATCAGCTTGCTGGCCTTCCAGACGGACAAGAGGCACACAACCATCTTCCCAATGCTGATCAGTGGTATTTGTGCAGCAGCGGGGGTCCCGATTTCACCGACGGAGCCAGTTTTTCGAGGAAAGGGACCTATCAACCACTTTGCCTTGGAGAATGCCAGACGGGCCACTGCACGAGCTATGGGGGCAGCCCCAGCCGTAGATGAGTACCCTCTTGAGAAGCAGCCAGCCGCACCACCTGGAGATATGGCCGCCTTGCTACATCGCCTACTAGAAGGTCAGACTGAGCAGACACGGCTCATTATCGCCACCCGGACTGAGCTCTGCACAGTGCAGCAGGAGTTGGCGACTCTGCGGTCTCGAGTGGATACAGGCAGACACACTCAGTCATCTATGGAGTTTACCATGAGTCAGTCTTCCCTAGAGCAGAGTCGGATTTGGGTCGACTGCGACCAGGTCAAGCGACGACTAGACAGATGTGCGGGCAAGCTGGATGACATCCATGATCAGATCTGTCGCCCGACACCCACACCAGCTCTTCCACCAGTTGACCCCTCGACGCTCATTCTTCCAGCACCCTCCGATCCACCTCCGGGAAGTTCCTAAATTTTTATGTATTTCTTTATTTTACATGCGATTGGAGACAATGCACGTTTTAAGTTTGGGGGTGGTTGATAAAAATTTTGCTCAATTTGACATACTCATGATATTTGATGATTTTTGATTGTTGACTTAGTTCGTCTTTATTCTAATTGTTTTTTTTTTTTCTAAAAAAAAAATTTATTTTGTTTGCATGCTTGTGTGATATGAATAGCCTTGCCGGCTAATGATGACATTTTTATTTAATTTTCACCTTAAATCATGACTTGTGAACATAATATATTGTTGTTTAAATGTGAGACTATTAAATCATATATGATATTGTGTTGTGTCGACCAGTGACAATGATATATAGCTATGTTGGTGTACTTAAGTTGAAAACAATAGGATCCCCAAACCTTCAAATTATCTGTATCATAGTGAGTAAACTGTGATGGTGGCTATCTAGATTATGTTTGATTCTGTGTATGTCAAAAAAAAATTGTGTGGAGCACTTTAGACCAGTTAGAGAAAACTAAGTAATGACCGAATGTTAGGAATCTAATCCCTTAGCATGAACTTATTGCACGCAAAGAACAAGGCTTTTATTTTTATATAACTTATTTCGTAGTCTTTTTGACTCGAGTGATAAAGTCATTGACCAAAAGCTCGTTACATGGGTCATTTAGAAAGCTTAATGGAATGAGTTTCGCATACAACTAAATATCTTATAACTCTTTTCGTAGCCTATTTGACTCGAGTGAAAAGGTCCGTAGGGATTTCTCAAAACCCGATGCCCTAAAGTTCAAAAGACTTGGGAGTCATCGGCCTAAAGCTCGTTACATGGATCATTTAGAAAGCTTAATGGACTGAGTTCTGCACATAAGATTAAAAAAATAAAAAAAAAACAAAAATAAAAACATAAGAATAAAAAATAATAAATAATAAATAAAAATAAAATAAAATAAAATTTCTTTGCAAAGTAACCTGAGGATTAGATGACTAATGTGTTTGACTTACTTAGTAGAAAATTTTTGGTCAAGAGTGCTCATAAATTGGAGAATCTTCATAAGCCTAGGTTGTCACAATCACTGGCTTTCTCAACCAGCCTCTAGAAAGAAAAGAATGTGAACAACCTTAGACCCAGAAATCTTAGAATTTTGAGAGAAAACAATTATTTTGGAGAAAGTGTACCTTACGAGAGTGAAAGGAAAAAATTGACCAAGTGGTTGGGCTATCACCTCCATAGAATTTAAGCTGATCAGATGAACACCCTCACATACGATTCAAGTATGTTTAAGTGGAATCACGTTTACAACTGTATAACCTGAATACTCGTCATGAATTATAAGTTTTTTTTTTTTGCAAAAATCTGAAGCAAAGATGGCAAGCTATTTATGAACTTTATTATTGCTTATTCCATCTAGCACAAGAATGTTTTTAGTAGTTTATTCGAGGACGAATAATAGTTCAAGTTTGAGAGTATTTGATAAGTACAATTTTGTACTTATCTGGGCTCATAAAAATGGACAATTATAAGTTCTTTTAGTTGTTTTTAGTTTAATTGCATGTTGTTTTCTTATCAATTTAGGAAATAATCAAAATCAAGTATCAACTGGATGAAAAGAGAGCAAAATGAAGACAATGGGACCTAATTGTTAAGAAATGAAACTTCAGGGGCTTGATGTGCAAATACCAAGGCGGGAAATTCAAATTCAGCACAAGAACTACCATGCGATCGCAAGGAAGGATCTTGGTGCGATCGCAAGGCATTGAAAAAAACAACAGAATGTAAATTAGCTGAACCATGCGATCGCATAGCATAAGCGCGGCAGAAATTTTGCAGATACCTGATTCGATTAGAATTCTACCAGTCCAAATAACTTCAACAACCAAACACACATTTTGAGGTCTTGAGAGAGTAGTATAAAAGGTAGAAGATAGACTTTTCGCGGGAGACGAATTTTAGCGGAACAAGATACAAGGCAAGAACGAAGATCAAGACGCGAAATCGAAGATCATCGAGCCGAGACCACGGGTTTTATTTTACTTTTTGTTTTCCTTTCTCCGGACCATGATGAATTCAATTCTTTCGTCAATTGAAGAAATCATGTCCGGCTAATTTACTTTATCTAGGATGAACGATGAAATCTCACGTTTTGATTAATTAGCAGTTTTTCCTTTTTAGTAATTAATTGTCCGTGGATTGATTATTCTTTATTCAGTTTCTTTATTATTTTAATGCTTGCGCACCATTAAAATATATTGTGATCTGTATTGAAGTCGAGAGATTCAATATAGATTTAGCACGTGGTATTGAATAACATAAAGTCCAATAATAGATAGAGATTACTATTATGCTTTATGAAATCCATTTAGGCGTTCTTGAGATTTTAATGCATGTGTTCATGCTCGAAGCTTAATTAGAGATAATGAAGTTCGCATAATATATAGAGTTGATTAACCATCGAGAGAGGTTTTCGATTAATTTAGGATCGCCGATTTTCAGTCCAAGATAATTAAAAGCTAAAAAGTGATTAACAGATAATTGAGTAGAACGTATCGGCGGATTCGTGAATCCTAGTATTGTTAAACTTTAATTCGTTCTCATTTTTTTCAAAGTTGCTTTTTGTGAATTTCAATTTAATTAAAATAGTTAATTTAGTTTAGAGTCTTAAGAATAAAAAAAAATTGAATCTGTGTTTATTTCCACTGTTAAAATTTGAGTTGTGAAATTAATTGGTAATTTAGTATCTAGTCCTCGTGGGTTCGACACTTTATTTTATCACTATATTACTTGCCAACAATCCGTCCACTTGCGGGATATATATCGCACAACAGTGTACATGGCACCGTCTCGTAACAGCAGCAAATCGAAACGTAAAAGCATATATAGATGTTATATTGCATCCCAGAAAAAAGTTCGTTGTCGTGGTATGGTAATGAAGCATGTAAAAAGAAGTTCAACCTCTCTGTGAAGCAGGGAAAAAGAGGTACTTATTTTTTCCCATTTCACTTATTTCATCTAGTGTATGAACTCCACTGAGGTTCAATTTGTGTTTCACTAGTAGATTAGAAGCATAATATTAGCGTTGTCATATGTATTTTGATTCTATTTTTCCTCAATTTTTGCATGCAAAGGATAATGACCAAGATTTGGGCGTTTTAGGTCTGGAATTAGTATTGGACAAAAAAAGTGTTGGACAGTTTTGGCTAGATTTTTGTGTATTGCTTATGTCATTGTAGGTGTAAAACAAAATGTTAGCAGCTTTTCATGTTGGAATTATGTAATCTGGAGTTTTGATTTCTGGTTAACACCATGGAGATTTAAGCCAATTGGGTATATTAGTGCTTAATGTGAAATCAATAATATATAATATCTATTTCTCCTGATTTTTTATTTTTGATTTTTTGGCATTTATAAGTCAAATTAAACAATCTATACATGTTCAACTGGAGGTGGACGTATTTCATTTTTTTCCCTTTTAACTCATTTGTCGTTATATTCAAGTTTGCCAATAATATTTTGAATACGTGCTCATTTGTGAAAATTATGATAATTATGACTGTCACCATTAAAAGCTATGCTTATGTAGTAGTAAATCACATGGTTGATTTGAGATTAACTACTTCAATTGTGATATCAAATCTCTCGTTATAACTATAATGTTGAAAAACACAAAGTATGCTATTGACGTCAAAGTGTAATTGTACCCTATTATGTATCGGATTACAAGATAACTGAAATATCATTTATATATCCATTTGTTAGTGACATTTGTTTGCATTCCGTTAAATCGTTTCGTCATTATAATAATTTAAAACTTGTCTGTTACCTGACACTGTTTCTCATTGTCAGTAATTTTTAATATTATACCGTTGTAACTGAATTTTGATATATTATCTGTCATAGTCATGTTGCATGTATCACCGGATAATGAACGATGTTACGTCTAGTGCTACATTTTTTCAATCTATTATCTTTAAGTGTGATCCATAGCTAATATTGTTCATTGTTAATTGAGTTAATATGATGTATTACCTCAATCACAATCGGAATTTTGATATATACACGAAGAAAACAAAAAATTCATTGAAATGGTTGCCTTTGTAAACCCAACATTTGGTTATGAATGCAAACATAATATTCTCCATAATTGTTGATATTGTAGTCAAGTGTTGTTACATGCATATGTTTGATAAGTGTTTTCGAATTCATTAAATAATGGATTTAATTAATCTGGCTTCAAGGGTGACTGTGGTATATTAGTGGTGAAATATGCATGATACATATTTTAGAAAAAGATAAAAGAGATGTCGAATAAGTTTGCCATGATGGTGGCACGCCAAAACATGGTTGTCCAGTTATACAAGTTCGCTATCGAGAAGCTTGAATTGCAATTTGATGCAATGATGATATAGTAATAATATCGTTCATCCCCGTTACTTGGATTTCTGAAAGGACAACAAGGTGTTGCGTTTCTTATTGTAGGACCTGGTGAATTTGTTTTGCTTTTGCTCACCTTCGGCCATGAACTTAAATCTAGTGCCTTTTATTTTGTGTCTGAACGTTAAAATCTTTGTGTTAATTCTTTTGCGATGTTCTAGTTTGTTTATATTTTTGAATGAATACATTGGTAATCATTCGTTCCTAAGTTTTTATTACAATGAAATGAAAAGGCGGGATGTGTGCTAATGTTCTTATGTTTTGGAATATAATAATGTTATATGCAGAGCAGAGACACGTCGACCATCAATGTTAGGTCTTCTATCTGTTTGTAGTAGTTGTCTGGCATATCAAAGTTATTATGTTCTATTGAAATTCATTTTGTCATTCACTTGCCTCATGCTGTAATTTTTTATTACAATTCAAAAATGCAAATTTCAACTTGTATACCATGATATAATACGCAATATTGAAATACAGCTTTATAAACATAGTTGAATAAATATATATACTCATGAAAATGTTGAAGTCTGTTGTGCGAAGGAATCAAATGCAGCACTAGTAACATACTAAAAACTGATTTACTCATTATTACATAACAAGGCAATAACTCCAACTACTAATTCGAACCATTAAGACATGTCTCCCTTCGTGTATTCACACATAGATACACCGTCATATTGTATCGCATAAACATATGGTACCAGCATCAACAACATACGTACTCAATCATTGAAAATGGTACTCAAATTCGATTTTTGAGAGCTCCCACGGCTCGACTACTTTTTCTTGAAAGGTAAGGTAGGACCTTTCCACCTAAAAACGCATTATCAATCCAAATGCCTATTTATAAAGCGTTGAGTTGAAGAGTGTACAAGTCCCACATAGAGATGATAAGTGGGATAAAGAGTTAAATTACAATCTATTCTGGAATGGAAGACCTCACACCCACCGACTACAAGATTGCAACTGCATCCTAACTCCCAAGTTAGCCTGACGGTCATAGTAAGAAAATTGGGAACTACGATCACAAGGTTGAGAGAATTCAAGGGATTCGGCTCTCAGGTCCGAGGGCTAGCGATCCATAATATTTTGATTTATTTATTTATTTTCTATAAAATCAAATGGATTTACCTAGGCCAATACATGATTTTCGTTTAGTCTTTCTAGGATCGGATCTTATATTAGGAAGTCTAGGAGTAGTATTACTTTGTGACATTCATCCAGAGTATCGACACATATGATAATGCAACAATCTATTCCATTGTAATCAATAACAAAATGAAAACGCATTCTGAAATTAATACATATTGTTGTGGATGATTGTTCAAATGAACTAACAAAATATCAACAGTGCATTTGCATCTATACCTCAATCAATTACTAACTACATATGGGGAAAAAAGCCATTAGTCTAATTCATTGGCGACAAATCAACTACATCATGCCTTTGTAATCCACTTTAACACACATAGAGCTCTTCAATCCATGGCAAATTCTTCAAAGACCCGTATATCCTACTTTATCTAAGATGCAACAATTATCGATCAATAATCATCTATAGCCCCTCATGAATCTAACCATAAACAAAAAATATCAAATTAAGTTCTTAAATGTGCAGAATATGAGCATAATCATAATAGTAACATTGCATGCCCACAAAAAATAAGCAAATTTAGTAGTAGATAAAAAGAAGAAATGCATTACATACAATCTATATGACAATATAAATACCTCCAAGTTATAACAGATAACAATAAGAAATTAGTTGTTAACAATGAAGGTTTTAACAGTAATTATTAAGGAATATGACATATCCATCATAATTCGGTCAACATATGACGTTAGCAATAAAAAATGGTTCCATATTACTCATAATCGTAAGTTATTTGTACGACAATAAGGATGATACATGCTATTTAGTGCTCAACCGTAGCTATATTAAAATTATTGATGGAATTTACATAATACAACATAATATACTTGTTAATATGGTAGATTAGTTATCAGTTCATTCAATTAATGATTTTGAATAAACGCATGAAAATTTACCTCGATGTTGGAACAAACCGTTGCTTTTTTCAACAGGATAATTATCCCAACCACCTAATAATCGTTTTAGTTTCACGTGTCGTCCCACTCACCATCGTAATAAACCAAGACATTGATACCACTCATATTTGTAATTGAAATTATAATTAAAAAAGAATAGTTATGCCATTATTATGCACAACGAAGAAACTGTAACGGTTAATTTACATGCAAATATACCCAGACCATATGCCAACGTACAACATGATAATCATAAACGTCGACAACATGTAATTCGGCTACATGTTAGCCCCAAAGTATTTTAAAATTCATCAAAATGCACAATGTGGTTCATTCTTAGCTCTAACATCAAATGTTCATAAGTAATATTATTATCAAAATTTTCCTATTGAATGTTCTGAATCACATACTCATCCCAAATGATAACATGTTGAAACTTATTAATCAAACATTAAATTTAGGTTCCATCAGTATCTATTACTAAATTTATTGGGGGTATTGAATTTAAAATCAACTTTCATGCCAAGAAATGCTTACCCTGCAAATCTTTTGCTGGAATTGGTTATCAATCGTACTATAAAAAAAAACTCACGGATTTTCGATGGACATAAACAAAAGCTCAATCTTCAGCAATGGCGAATACTACGGTGTACACTAACAACGGTTCTTATCTGTTCAACATACTATCGTGTACAATTACAAAAGTAACATACTTACCAAGCAAATTTTATATTGCTAATGATGTTGTATTCATTCCTCCAAAAAACTGCAATGTTCTCATAGCTTCTTCAAGGACCTCTTAATAAATACGAACGGCATTTACTTAATTTCAATCACCGGGTAGTAACATATGCGTTACAAATTTTCTGATAATTTCCAACTTTCAAGTTGTAGAATATAATCTCTAATTTTCTGATCATCATTTTGAAATTTGAATTCACCTACATCCTCGCTAATAAGTTGCCGTAATCTCTGAAGTTTATCTGATTTAGTAACAATACAGATATTATGGGCTACATTGATCATCTTGTTTTACTGTGGGTCATTTATGAAGCCCAATTTTTGTGGTAACAAAATGGTAACAATCCAGTAAATTTAATAATTCTAATTTGGGCCAGTATATTTGACATTTGATGATAAAAGTATAATATATATGTTAATAACCCTATATAAAATTGAAAATGAAAGTGAAAGAGGTACTGAATGAGAGAAACACAATATGTCCATGATAAAATGATTTTATTTTGTTACTGCAAATCTATCACGCAAAATATCCTCAAGTTTTTTATTACTCTGCAAATTCTTATCTAAATAGGAGAGATACGAAAAAACCTAGAAGTAAAATAAAATATGAGTTCTTTATTTTGGGGTTTTGGAGTCTTCACAAATCTCATGATAGATAGAAGATTTTTTTTTTTTTTTTTAGATTTGTTATTTATATTTTTTATCAAAAAGTCTTCAAGAGTCTCCAGAAGTATGGTAAGTAGAGATTCCCTTGAAGTGCTTCTCAATTTGAATACACTATAACTTATAGAGACTCATAAAAAAATTTAATTGAATACTCTGTGACTTTTAAAGATTTTATTAAAGTCTATTGAATACAACAATACTTTTAGAGAGTCTTAAAAAATCTGCATTGAATACCCCTAAACTTTTAAATCCTTAACATCTCAATTTAAATACACCCCCCTTCATGTCCTGCACTATTCGTGCCACAAGTGGAGCATGAGGTTGGTACCATATTTATAGAATTGATCCCGTGATAACATATTGTATGTTTAGTAAAGAGCTTTGTAGATTATAAGTATTGGGTCATACGGAATGTATGGATAAAATTTGTGGGACCTATGAAATATATGAATAAAAATAATGTTTAACTAACTTATAAGTACTTGTAAGTACTAACAAACATTCACATAATAAGTTTACTTTTTTTAATTGTATTGCAAGTCCTCTTAACCGTCAAATAAATTTTTTTTTTTTTTTAATTATAAGACCCTTTTATTTCACAAATTTAAGTCAAGCATCCAAGAATTTTATATGTTTAAGCGGATATAAATAACATTTAATTAGTAGTGAGTTATACAAAATTGGGTCACACTCTGACTAATATACACCTTGTGAGTTATACAAATATTACTTATTATCGTATAATTATTAGTCAAGAAAATTTTGAATATTTAGTGATTTCGAATTAGTACAAATTAACAAAAAGAATATTGGATTTTTTTAATGACTTGTAATCTACTAACACTATTAATCTCAACATTACTAACATCAAAGTCTGATTTTAATATAGAATTAGGATACTGAAGAATAGATGTGGCAAAATTGGCCCGGCCCGCCTTCTTGAGTTGGGTTGGCCCTAGCCCAAATAAAATTGGGCCAAAATGGCCCGGCCCATCTAGCCTGCGGGCTAGTTGGGCGGGCCCAATTTTGATTTTGATTTTTTTGATTTTTTTTAAATTTTTTGGGCTCCTTAACACTAATTAACTCATTTTGTTAATAGCCCTAATACATAATTCAAATAATATCAAGGGATTTTTTTTCATAAATAAACCACTTTTTAAAAATAATTCTAATTTTATCAATTTAACAAATTTATTCTAAAAATACTGCATTCTTAAAATTATATTAATTAATAAAATAATAAATTAAAATCAAATCTATACCACAAAATATATATTTTCACGTTAATTCACTTAAATTTTCATTTGAGTCCTTGATTATTTGCACAATAAGTCCTTCATCTTTATAAAAGATTTACTTTAGTCCATATACTTCCTCTTTCATTTCAATTTCGTCCTCTTTTATTTGCAACCTAAGTCCTTCAACTTTTAAATTTTTGTAACTTGATCCCCATATTTATACTTTTATATCAATTTAGTCCTTTATAGTATCACTATTTGATACATATGTTACAAATGATATTATGTATAAAAAATTTATTTAAAAAAAAAAATTAAGATAAGTTGGGCCAATGGGCTGGACTGGGCTAACATATTTTTGGCCCATACAAAACTGGACTGGGCCAGCCCAGTCCAGTTTCATGTGTGGCCCTGTTTTGGCGGGTTGGGCTGGCCCAACCCATCCCATTTGCCAACTCTACTGAAGAACACAGAATAAAGAATGCTCTCAAGCATATTAGAATATCTTATATCAGTACAAATTAACAAACATAATATTGGATTTTTTTTTTAATGAGTTGTAATCTACTAACACTGTTAGTCTCAACATTACTAACATCAAACTATGATTTTAATATAGAGGTAGTATACTGAAGAACAGAGAATAAAGAATGCTCTCAAGCATATTAGAATATCTTATATGCTTTAACGATTGAGAAAATGCACCATTCGGAATTCAATAACAAGATGTTCATGTCATCAGAGGTGACTCTAAGGATGTGCAGGTGGTGTAACCGCATAGTACCTCAACATTATAGGGGCACACATTTTTTTATTATTACTTGTGCTTATATATATTTACAATTTTTATTAATTTAAAAATTTTAGAATATTTTTTTTATTATAAGCTTTTAAATAATTATAAGCTTTCCCAAATATTTAAAATGATGTTTCAAAAAAATTTAAAACATTTTATTAGAATATTTATAAGTTTTCCCAAATATACTATAAAACTTAAAAATACATATGGTTATTTAAGGCAACGAAATATCTTGAGAGCTTCAAGATTGATTAATTAAAAGCAACTAATTACTAATAAGTGATAACATTCCAATAAATGAAGAGGGAGTCGAAGAGTGTATCGGCCAATTATCAAGAAAACTTCTATGGTTTGTTTGTAAATTTTTTTTTAAGTATCTCTTTAAAGATGGGGGGCAAAAGGGTTTTTTTTCACTCTCTTTAAATGTTAAAGATTCATGTACTTTAGAGCATGTTTGTTTCCCATTAAAATGGGTTTTTTCTTTCCCATTTTTTGACTTTTGGGTCAAAATGACCAAAATGCCCTTTTTCTTTTCACAGTAGCCGTAATATTTGACTAGAAAAAGGGGTATTTTGGTCAATTTTTCTCAAAAGTCAAAAAATGGGAAAAAATAAACCCATTTTAATGGGAATCAAACAACCCCTTAACATTCAATTAATCTTCATTTTCCTCATTTATTGTATTACTGCTGAATAGTTTGAAAGAGAAACAATTTTTCAAGTAATCAAATCTACACACATTCTGATTTGTTCATCCATACTTAATTTTTGATTTTTTTATAGTCTTCTAGATAGATAATGACTTTTATTTAATATTATTATATTTCTAATTTCTTTAGATTTCCATTTGATTGTTGGTATACAAGTTTTTGAGGAAACAAGATAGCTTTAATTAAACTTATAAAGCTTTGGCCAGTTTAATCTTTAATCAGGCAAGCTACTTCAATTTTTGCGATTTTCTTTAGTCTTTATTTAATTAATTACTTTCATAGCTTTTATTTTTATCATAAAAGTTTAAAATGCATCATAGAAAACAACAATAATGATTTGAAAAACAAAGAAAAGAGAAAAAAATCTCAAAAATGTGCTCTTAGACAAATTTATTGTTAAAGAAGCCAAAAATGTAGATTGAAAAAAAAAATGATAGTGATGAAAATGAAGATGTTGATGGTGAATTTCTTAAGGAAAATGATATTAATGAAGATGGAGATGATTTAATTCATAACAAGTTCATTCTCATCAACATCTATGATCCAAGAACATGGGATAATTTTGACACAAAATATAGAAATTTGTTATTGATAAATGGTCTTACAAGACAACTTTCACTAAAAAAAGGTCCTAAATATAATTTCTTCAAACTTTATACTCGTTATTTATCAAATGACAAGAAACGTGATAGGCCCTAGATGGTTTATTCAAGTGATTTTGATAGAGTTTTTGTTTTTGTTGCAAGTTATTTTAAAGAGGTTTACAAAAAGGAAGTCGATTAATAAATGAAGAATTGTAAAAAATAAATAAATATTTAAATGTCATATTTTTGCAATAAAATATTATTATAGGAATATAATTTATTTTCTTAATATATTTCTTAATTAAATGAAAAAAACACTATTTTAAATTATTATACAAAGTACTCAAAATCTCATGACCGGCCTTGCATGCCATAACAAATAACTATGGGCGATGTCAAAATAAAAGTAGACAAATGAGTTATTCTATTATTTATTAACTTATACATTTAAAATTTTTATAGTTGATATTTAAAGGGTGTGGGCCGGGTCAAGTACAACCTACACTAGTGTGTCTCAAAAGTTAGTTGGGATGGTCCCCCTCGCCTCAATTGTCATTCTCTAGGCGAGTATGAGAAAACCTTGAGTTACTTCTAGAATTTTGATAGGTTCGTTGAGAATAAGTTTAAATTTTAAATTGAGAAGTACTAAAGGAAGGAAAGTAAGTGTAAATTTAATATGGAAATAAAAATCTCTACCTCTCTCATATCATGTTATAAATGTTGTAAAGATGCGTTTGATTGTAAGCATTGAATTTAAGTGAAAAGAAAATGAATTTCAAAAAATTGAATTGTTAAGAAATTGTTTCAAGAAAAATAATGACAAATTTTTCCTAGAAAATAAAACATCCCCCTCACCCATAAGAAAATATTTTTATTGTTTTCAAGGAAAATATTGTCTTTTTAAGGTAAATAAGAAAACGTTTTACCTGGAAAAAAAATACAAATCAATCAAACGCATAGTTGAAAAATATGTGAAAAAAAAAGACTTTTTCCATAAAAAATTAAGTCCAATCAAACTCACCCTAAATGTTCTAAATCTGCTTGAATTGAATTCTACTTGTATTATTTAATTTTACAATTAATGTTGTAACAACATAGATGCTTCTATTGTTAAGAAATAAATTTCACATTAGTTATTTATCGAAATATTAATTATTATATTAAAGTCTGAACTACTTTTTTTAATAAAGTTGATTTTTTAAAATAGAGAATCATAAGTCTTAATATGGTATCAAAATATATTAAGTTCAAATGAGCAATTCGATTTGTCTAATAAAGCTCAAGCGAGCGTTCAAACTCTAAAATTGGTGTGTTCAAACGAGCCACTAACTTGTGGGGGTATGATAAATGATAAATTCAACATCGGTTATATACTAAAATATTAACCAGTATATAAAAAAAAGTTCAGACTACTCTTCTTAATAAAGTTTACTTTTTAAAATGGAACCATAAATCTAAATATATAAATATAACCTTACAATACTATAAGAGTCTTAATTTTTTTACTGTAGCTTTTTTCGTCCAACACGACACCGTTTTGATAATGAAATAGCCGCAATTTTTGACATTTGTATTTTTTTTTTTAAATTGGTGCTTTGGCAACCAAAGACCAGTATTGGCCATTTTTAGAGCTGCATTCAATTGATTGGGGCCAAAAGCACAGAACACCATCACTAATAAATCAGCATTCAACTTCAAATCTTCTCCTGAATCCCCCACGAGTACTTGTGTTTTAGTATTAAGAAACATCAAAACCCCCCATCAATAATAGGACAAGACTATGACAAAAGCACACAATATCATAATTTTAGGAAATTTGGCAACCATCCTTTGAGTTAATTAGTTTTACTTACATTGCTTAATAATTCATGGCAATGTCCCAGACTGTGCCACATGATTTAGAGAATGGTTAATGAAGATTATTGGAATTGATCTAACTCCCATGGTGGGGAAGTCTTATAACTCCCGCTGGACACGTGTCCAATGGGGAGATTGGCCAATGAAAAAGTGCTTGACAAAAAAGCCAAGCACTTGTCCAACCCCCTACTGTACACGTGTCTAGTGGGAGTTGTAAATGCTCCCTACTATGGGAGTTAGATCAAGCCCGTAAAGATTATTACATGAAAATTGCAAATTAGAGTGGCATCAATCTGCAATACATAGTTTTTCAAAAAAGTGAGATTCATTTGCCAACACCAGTATACAAAATGAGCGCGCATTCACGTAGGGAATACTTCATTTGACTACAATTTATCTACATCAATTATAGTTTATATTATTGTTGTTTTTAACAAGAGAAAAAACGAAAAAAAAAAAATTACCAATTCTCGGCAACCAGCTTTGGGAAGCTGGTTGCCGAGTTGCTCAAATTTGCTACTCCGCATTAACAACTTTTAACACCATTGGTGAACCACTTTACCAACAAGTTATATATATAGAAGAGAGAGCGAGAGATAGAGGTGACTATTCCATATATTATGGGAATTGAGTTCTTGAAACTTGACAAAGACACACAAAAACAGAAGATTGCAGAGCAGGGACACCTAAAAACACAGGTTTTGCCTATAAAAAATGGGTAAAAACATCAATTTTGAGATTGTTTTTTTTTATTCTGGTGGCGAGTTGTTTTTGTAACTATTTCAAAACATCAATTTTGAAATGTGAAAATTTCATTACCCCATATTAAATTATTAAAAAAAAAAAATTGTGAACAGTAAAAATCTCGGCAATGAAATGTTCATTGCCAAGCTTCTTAGCAATGCACTTTTCATTGCCCCATATTAAAAAAAAAAAAAATTTGAACAGTAAAAATCTCGGCAATAAACAGTATTTTACTGTTCATTAGAAATTTTTTTTTTTTACAAATTTTTTTTTCTTTAGTTTATTTTTTATTTTACACCTATTCATTCAGCAACTCGGCAATGAACAACCAAAGAATTTTTTTTTTTTTTAATACACATGTGTGAGTTTTAAAAAAAAAAATTAACTATAATTTGTCATTGCCGAGGAATGACAAATTATAAAAAATTCATTTGATATTTTTTTTTTTTGGTCTTTTTCTAATCTTTTTGACAATTTTTTTTAGTTTATTTTTTCTTATTTGTTCTTATTTTACACATTTTCATTCAATTTTTTCATTAATCTTTTTTATTTTATCCTATAAGCAAATTTGAATTTTTTTTATTTTTTTATTTTTTATAATGTGAGTTACTTGACAACATTGAATTTGAATTTTTTTTTTTGTTTTAGAAATAATGTGAGTTACTTGACCCATTTTTATTTTTTATTTTATTTTAGAAATAATTGTATAAAAGGTTCCTATCGTTTCAACCTAAAATTTTTCATTACATTTTTCACATACGTGCAACGCACGTGGCCAAAACTAGTATATATATAAGTGTGTAAATAGGCTTTTGTAAGAATTAGTGAAAAATACAAGCAAGAAAAGTAAATCATTTTCATAACTGTCTTGCAACTTTTTAATAATTTCTATAGAAATATTTTTCATTCTTGTCTAAATTTACAGTATTAAGTCAATTTTTTTTTCCCCAAATTCAACTTTATTATTTGACTATAAAGTTTAATAACATTCATTCTTAGGTGAATCACAATTCAAATATATACAATACTTGTGACCTTATAAGAGATCGTTCGAGGGATTTAAAACATTCAAATATATACAATACTTGTGACCTTTTAAGAGATCGTTCGAGGAATTTAAAACATATGAGGCATACAATTCAAGTTCACAGAATCGGATATATCTTTGATTAAATTGAAGAAATCATTGTATCTGTTAAAACAATTTGGATGCATATAGTATAATCGTCTTATAAAAAAATCAAAATCTGAATCTGTCATTATTGTTATCTATGTTGATGTTATGGATACTAAAACAACTCCTTGAGAGCTTTCAAATGCATTAGTTTCTTTAAAAAGAGATTTTGAGAAGAATGACCTTCAAAAAATAAAGTTTGTCTCACCCTACAAATTGAGCATTTATCCGATGGAGTTCTTGTTCATCAATCAACTTACATAAGGTCCTAAAATAATTTTATATGGATAAAGAACATCTATTAGTATACCAATGGTTGACTTGATGTGAAAAATGATCATTTCCGCCATCAAAATGATAACGAAGAACTTCTTGGTCGTGAAGCATATCTTAGCCCCATAGATGCACTATTGTCTCTTGCTAATAATACACGATAAGATATTGAATTTTTCGTGAGTATGTTAGCAAGATATAGTTTCTCTCCAACTCGAAAACATTTGGATAAATTTAAGCATGTATTTTGCTACCACCAAAGAACAATTGATATGAGTTTATTTTACTCAAATATATCTAAAATCTTGTCTGGAATCACTTGAATATAGATATATAGATTTTGTTAAAAGGAATTTGACTATGCACTTCATATTTAAATCAAAGGGTCCCACCATTTCTTAAACGCTGAATGCAAAACAGTAGTTGGCAATTACTCATAGTCTCTCTCAATTTATATTCATGTCCCTGCAAGTTTCTTATCACATTTCTATCTGATTTCTTCATAAATTGGGGTATTTTTGTTAATGTGATTGCATTCCTAGTCAACAATTGCACGAAAATTGTTAGAATGACAGTCTTTATTTAATTCAAAGTTGAGAATTTTTTTAAATATTTAATACTTAAAGTTGTTGGTCAAATAATTTGAACTGCATTTTTTCAATTCCAGACATGGCCTAAATCATAAATACTAGATTGTGTATGTGGAAGTTTTAACAATAATATAAATCAAACTAAGAAAAGAAGAACAAAGAAGGAGATAGAATAACTAATATTATTAAGGCTTGATTTTGTATTGCTTTGCTTTTAAGAGAATCAGCTTCTGCTGTGCTACAAAAATAATCAGCTGTGAGAAGAATCAGATAAATGTTTGGTAAACTCTTGTTTCAAAATTGATGTATGTTTCAAAAGTAGTATTTGAACATTTGGTAAACAAAAGTGATTTATTGCTGTAACGGTATTAAATTACTAAAAAAAATATTAATTATAATAATGTTATTTTGTATTATTATTATTATCACGAGTGATAAAATTTATTTTTTTTTCCTAGTCAAATATTTTTTAACAAGACAATGCATTCACTATTATTATTTTAAAATAAAAATAATAAACATCTAATAAATTTCAAATTTTATAAAACTTGTAAAATAAAAGTATAGTCATATAGTGCAAAAATTAATTAAATTTATATTATTTTTTATGCATCCATCTTACATTAATTTGATTTTTCAAATGGGTATTAAAGGAATTAGTTTAATTAATTAGGGATAAAATGAGTATTTTAATAATATATAAATAAAAAAGTTAAAAGCAGAATCTGAAAAACTGTCATTTTGCTGCTTCTTAAAATCTGCTGCCAGGTGAGTCAGATTATTTTATAATCACTTTTAAAAAATTTGTCAAACACCTAAATCAACTTCTGATTATTTGAGAATTAAAAGTTGGGCTCCAAAATCAATCCCAAATGAGGCCTAAGGAAATGACATAAGTAAAACACTATATATAACTAGTTTGTAAAATAAGACAAATTCTAATCTATAATAAGTAAAACAATCATCTAATATATTCTAATATATTAAGACTCTAGTATTACTCTAACATCCCTCCTCAAACTCATGATGCTACTGCAAGAAATAGCGAGAGTTTGTCGAGTAAGAAACGAAAACAGTGGACCAGACGTGACTTTGAAAAAGTCAGCAATATGCAACAATGAAGATGGTGACGAATAAGATGATAGTCGATCTCAATATACTTCATGCGCTCATGGTTGACAACTTCATTACAAAAGTCATAATATCAATTCGAACATATCAAAGTAATCAAATCAATACAAACTTCGAAGATCAAATTTTCAGATTAACATGATACCAATTTGACGACGGACAACCGTACAAGAATCAAAATTATAGAAAGCAGAGAAAAGGAGAGAGAAGAAGAAGAGAAATGAAATGAGAATAGAAGAATGTGATAGGAAGGTAGAGACAGACCTTGAGAGAGAAAAAAATAAAGGGAGATAAAATAGTCTTTGTTCAATAATCAAATTAATAAAATTCTAAATTAACTGGATCAAATTCCAGATTATTGGACTAAATATCAAATACAAAATTTCAAATTAACCGAAAACAAAAACAACCAAATTCTAGGTCACTGGACCAAATTTTAAATCCAAATACCAAATTGCAAATTTAGATTACTTGGAAGCAAATTCCAAATCCAAATCACTAGATGCAGATAACAAATACCGAATCCAAGATTTACAAAACCAAACAAATTCCATAATATCACCTAGATGCAAAACAAACCAAATTCTAGAACAGAACAACTGGACAAATTCTAAATTCTAAATTTCAAACTGACTTGGACATTAATACCCTCAATCAAGCTAAATGGTCCAAGTAATCTAATCAGTCAAGACCAAAACAACCTGACGAACCTACAAGAAGACTCTAAAAAACAAAACTTAACCGGATGACAATATCTAAAAAAAAAAAAAGACTTGGCCAGACAAGTGGCACAAAGCCGCTCGCCGAAGAACGGAAGCGATTTCAAGTTTAAACGAAGTCGGATCAATGATACCATGTAAAAATTCTAACAATAATATAAATCAAATTAAGAAGAGAAAAAAAGAAGAACCAATATTATTAAGCAAATGACATAAGTAAAATACTATATACAAGTAGTTTATATAATAAGACAAACTATAATCCATATTAAGTAACAATCCTCTATAATACATTCTAATATATTAGGACATTCATCTAATATATTCTAATATACTAGGACTCTAATATTACTCTAGCAATGTCCTTGTAAGGTATATATCTCGTCCACATAAAGTTCGATCTCAAATAAGTTATCTATTTTATATGTGGTGATACTTCTATATCGTGACGATCTACAAAACAGACATTTATTGTCACTTCGTCAAATCATGCTGATCTACTTGCAATTTGTAACACAAGTTGAGATATGTATGGCTAAGATCAATCATACAACATGTTAGAAAGACATTTGGTTTATCTTCCAACAAAGAAATTCTGGTATGAGGAGAATGATGTGTGCATAGCTCAAGTCAATTGGGAATTTATTAAAGTAGAAAAAATGAAACTTGTGAAAAATATAAACAAGAAAAGTAAATCCCTTTCACATTTGTCTTTTAAGTTTTCTATAATCTCTGCGTGACTCTTTAATTCTTGTCTTTTAATGTCAAAATTTATAATATCAAAGTCAAATTATTTTTTAAAATTCAACTTAATTATTATTTGACACTGAAGTTTAATAACATTAATTTATAGAAAAATCACAAGTTCATATGAATTGGCCCAAAATAGTAAAACAACAAAACATTAAAATAAGTCGGCAAAAAGTTGAATACGACCCCACCTTTGAATACGTTTGTGGTCCTTATAATATGGGGAACCTGTTTCATGCACGCACGTGTTTCTTCTTTCATAAAATGGCAACCGTTCACTGCTTCTCAACCTGTGAATTGTGATTCGTGAATAATGATGCACCCTTTAGCCGCGCATAAACAAATATCCATTTAACTGCTTCTGCATACCCATTTCCAACCTCAGGTTTTTCTTTTTCTCCCCCATTTTTCCCATTTATTTATACTCTATTTTTGCGTCGAATTTTGAATTAATTTCCTTTTATTTGATATTCAGTATTCTGAACTCTAAAAATGGAGATAGATTTTCTGGGTTTGAATTCCAAAGAGTCGCCTAACTTGGAGAAAGGGAGAAGGATGAATACATTCAAAGATCCAGGTAACTCAATGTTTTATTTAATTATAGTTTATTTGTGTTTGAAGTTTAGTCATACTAATTATTTACTGCATTACTTGTACAATTATGAATTTGGTAAAAAATAAAAAAGGTGATTAATTGATTTTTTACATTTATGGGGCAATTCTTTTCTGTTTGTATTGTTTTCAATGTAATAAATTAATTGAAAAAAACTGGGTTTCTGTTTTGATTAATTAGCCTTTAACCAGTTGTATTCCAATCTTTTTGCAGCCATCCGAGGAGCTAATATATCCTTATCCCTTAGTACCTGTTCTTCAGTGGATTTTGAGGAGGTTTGTTTTTTTCATTCTTAGATTTAAGGTAGATATTCTATAAATCCAAAAATTAACAAAAACATAACTTATCAGTTATGTTTGATATAGACAAGATGTGATATGAACAATTTTTTAACTTACTTTTTTATTTTTTTATTTTTGTTCAGTAATTTGTCTACTGAAGAAAATACCACAGAACTGAGAAAGCTGAATAAAATACTGCGGAACCATAATTTGGAAGGCTACAAATCATATATAACATTAAGATCAGATGACACTTTCGAAAACAGGGTTTACCTTTACATTATATCAAGGAAATTTTAATTATGCTGCAATTATCGTCCAAGTGGACTAACATTTGTTACCCACAAAGATAGGCTTATTTGTTTTATTCATTTGTTCTAAATTATAGTCCACTTTAGTATAGTTAATTTCTTAATTTACTAATATGCCCTTATTTAATGTGTTTTGTTATTAATAAATATTAAATATCGTTATTCAATGTAGGGGTATATTAGGAAAAATGCAAGTTTTCTTAATCTATATGAAAATGAAAGTATGCTTATCTTTGTGGGATGGAGGAAGTAGTATTTAAAGGTATATGGTATATGAACTCTTTTATAGATTTCTAAACTAAACAAACACAAAGTGAAGAGAAAGTTTAAGATGAGGCTATGTGATCATTGTTACCGTTCTACAATAATGTATAAGATAAGTTCGTTTGTGAAATACTTCTTATATACGGAATCTATATCGTTTATTTTTTATAATTTAAATGCTCTAGCAGAAAAATCTTATACAATTTCCTCCCCCTTTATGTTGACAGAATAACACATGGGCAGTTCCTATGCATAAGATGAGTCCTACATGTAGTGGGAGCCTGGAGAAAGCTCATGCAAGAGAAAAATCTTCTCTAGCTTTTGTACCAACACCACTTAACAAACTCTCTTCGACCGCGGGTTTTCTATATGATCTGAACGAGAAACCTACCGACTTAAGGTGTTCAGATCTATCTCCTGAGTAACTTTGTTAGTTTTACTAATATTTTACGAAATGTTTATGTATTATGTGAAGAAAAAATGACTATAAATTGCATGTGAGGAGAGCATGGTAAAAATATGAATATGAGTAATTTAGTTTTAGATAATGTGATATTTATAATAATTGAGGCACATAAAGCACTGAAAAGGATTGATGTTAGGTGTTTGTTGTAGGAACATTACTGAGCCCACAGCCCAGCCTGCTTTGTTGACATTTCTGAATTCTAGTGCTGCACATGTTTTCCATGAAATTTTACCAGATAAGGTCTTCATTTCCAACCCTTCCTTTCTCTCCATCTTTCACATTGCGACTTTGACACTTTACAATGTTTATTATCTTAATTATCTCTAAATAATTTAGGCTAATCACGTAATGTTTGTGTTCGACAAACCATTCTCGGCCACTTCTACTGCCGAACAAAGCACAAATGGTATTTTTTCTCCTACTATATATACTACTTACTCATGATTAATGATATTACTCGAGCGTTCATACTAACAATTTTACAAAAACTAGGCTATCGTTATACTGCAACGGTGGCCATGGCTCGGAGGGCAACCTTGGCCAGATTTTTGGAGAAGCGCATGCATCGGTAATATAATGTCATTAAAGTTTTCCTTTATACACTTAATAGTTTTGCTGAATTCTTACCGATGGCGGCTAAATGTGATGCAGATTGACATGTACAAAGACATCAAATCTTACTGGAAAATCACCAGATGCAACCAGTTCTCAAGCATGGAATGTAAATATAAGGTGCAGCAAGAAGAAGAACAGTATTATCAAGTCATGATATGAAAAGGTAACACTGATGTTTTCTTTGGTTCTTCCACAGGTAGTAATAAAAGTCGCAACTTTAGGAAAGTTTACACACATTGCAACTTCTTCAGGGTTCTCTGATTATTATCTTTCACAACTATTGTTTACACTTCTGCTTCACGATGTACAAAAGAGGATCTATTAATTTGTGGATTCTTGTTGAACTTTCACGGTGCAGGCTGCCCTCAGATGGCAATTTATGCGAGGATTGAGCAAAAGAAACAGGAAACAAGATGGGGAAGCACCATGAACTCCATCAATGAATTTCTGCTCTCATATGAAGCTAAGCAAGGCTTAAAGATTTAAATGTCTTAATAATTAGTATAAAATCTTCTTATTTCCTTTCTTTCAATAATTGCTAGAAAATATTCTTTTGAAGTACCTACACAATTGGAACTTATATGTAGTCCAATTCAGGCATTGTCCGATTAGACGCAGGGATGAGCCCCACCTGTGTATGGGGTCCACTTCTGTGTCTTGTCGAGTAATGTCTTAATCGAGTAACATATAAACTCTGCTTATACAATATTCATTTTTTAAATATAGGACAACGAGTCATTTAATCACGGTGACTCAGTGAGTCACTGATTGAAATGATAAATAAGTGAGTATTTCAAAAATATGCAAAATGTAGTAATGTATACACTATAATGTTAATTATTCAATTATAATTGGTTGTATTGTATTATTTATTAATTTTATTCACTACTAATTTTGTACAATTTAGATTTATGATTTTATATTATGTGGATTTCTTATGTTCATGTTATTCTATTTTTTAAATCAATTAACTAGAAAAGTATTCACTTTGAATTTTTGTATTTGGTATATCAAATTTAAAATGGAGGATTACACGGTTGTCCAAAAATTATGAGTACATTAAAAATATTCATTTTCAAAAACATTTGAAGGAATGTCCATTTTGGAGTGTAAAATGTCATTTTCATCTTTTTTTTTTATTAATAATTGATTCAATTCATTTAATTTCATAACATGAAAGACACAAGTTCCTAGAAATATGGTATTTTTTTGGAGAAGCAATTCAATCACTCATAATATTACACAATGGACAATGACTGACATAACATAGCTCAAAGCCTCAACTGGTGGAATAATCAGCATAAGACTTGCTTTCAGCGGTAGGTTGAGAGTTCGAATTTTGGTGGAAACCTGCGGTTGGATTTTATTCTGTACAAAGCAATCACTTTGAGGACGGCTCTTTGTGCGCAGAAGTGTACAGTCAGATGAAAGGAACTTGGGAGTTAGTTGAGGCATAACCCGCGATTTACCTCCTCCAAAGTTCTAAGGGCAAGGGTCTTGGGGGGTCCAGAAATATAGTTTGGTTTAAAAAACTGGGATACCTGAATATAAAAAAAAAAAAAAAAAAAAAAAAAAACAACAATAAAATTAATTATATTTTTACCATGTTTCTTGAACGTTAACACATTAGTATATCTCTAAACAACCATTGATTTAGATTTCTTCTACATCAGTTACAATTTAAAAGTCAAAATCGGAGTATTTTATCTTCCTATTTGAAGGTTAGATTTTACAATTTTTTAAAATCTTTTCATGTTTAAGGAAAGTAATAATTTCGTCAATCCATAGAAAACACTACTTTGCAATATGTTCTTCATTAAATTTGAATTGATTCGTAAAAATACAAAAGAAGAACAAGAGATTTCAAAGCAACTAAAAGTGACATTAATCATATGTAATATGATATTATATAAACCGCTATATAAATCATTTGACTATAGGACGTGCGCAAACCATTGTGGTAAAAGTAACATTCATTACTACATGTTTCTGATAGTTCACATGTCTGTCTCAACATTTATCTGTTGGAATTCTCGACGATTCAGTGGAATTTACCCAGCAGATATTAAATGGATATTCTAAATGTATTTTCAATATCGGAAGAACGAACACAAAGTAACTTCAAAATACGTATTCTATATGTTTCATAAGAAACTGTAAAAATTGGTTACACATCGTGTTGATCAACCTTGTCACTAAAAAACAACAACATAAGATATTGAAAGATGGTCTAAGAACATTAAACAACAACATAAGATAGGTATTGGTCTAACAACATCGACACAGATAGTTACGAGTGTCGATAATCTCATACAGGCTGTAACGTTATTCGTTGTTGACACCTGACTCGTAAATATTGTTTCCTTCTATCTCTTCATTAAAGCTTATTATAACAATTGGTGGAGTTGGCTCGTTCGGAACGTCATTGTTCGAATCGGAAGAGTCTTCATACGACAACTAGTAATCCAATACATTTTTAACTAGTACAAGCGACGAGAATGCGTTAACATCATTCGTTGCCAATTTAATTAACATCCTCGGTATGTTATTATCGAGTTTCATCGTAAGTTGACTATCGATATCGGGTCTAGTCTTGTACACCCAAAATTGCACATTAGCAATAATACTCATTAATCACATAACATTACAAGTGTAGAAACAAAAAAAAAAATACAAATTGAATTAATAATTACCTGAATCGCCATGGAAAATCCATATAGAGTGTACATTTTTTTTTACCCTCCATTTTCATGGTCACCTCGGCTTTCTTAATCCAATCATGCCGCAAAGGACTTCAAAAGAGCTTGGTAGCCAAATTTACCCCATGGGGGATGCTTGTAAAGAGCTGGAGAGAGAACTGGAGAGAAGCTCCTTGTCTGTGGAGTACGAACATCAACGAATTGTGATGAGGAGGGTATATACCCGTCTAAGGCAGAGGTGGAGGCATGGGTATGTTCAGTTGAGGCACATTACTTTTCGACGTCTGGTAGTGCAGCGAGGACTACGTCAGATCGTAAGAAATATTATCTGTGGATTGAGACCGTCTCAAATCTGTATTGCCCATCTCTGCTTGACCATCGTCTACATGGCCAAATTCTATGGGCACGTCGCCTACAATAACCTAATAGTCTACATTCTACACAACTTAATCCAAGTAGTAATTTGTCTCATCTTCTGAAAGTGCAATGGTAGCAATGTATGGCTAAATAGCCTTATCCTCTGTTGGGAAAAGAGTAGTCAAAGCCCGAATTTGCACAAACATAACAACAAATATCATTAAAAACATGTATAAACGACTTAGAATAATGGTATATTTTTCGTATAAATATTGCTAACAAATCATTAAAAGTACCTCCGTGTTGGCAAAAAATCTCAAGAATGTACTTGTTTGCAGTTGGAGATGTGCACTACATTTCAAAATCATCGAGAATGTGTCACTCGGGTTCTTCCTGAATTTAGCACCAATTTTGGATAATATCTCCTACACCCAAAACTACAAAAAAACAAAAACAAAAAACAAAATTGATCATAACAAGGCATTGAAGTTTTTCATCTCATAGACAACGCAAACAACTCATTCAACTTCATTAATAAATATACGTTACAAGTTACTTACCTAAAAATACAATCAGGAAATCGTTGAGTGTATACTTCAATAAAGTGCTATCTCTGGAATTAGCATTCATCTCTCTTTTATCCCACGAGCAAATCAAGGAATTTAAAAGCGCAAAGTAGCAATGACACCTCCACATGTGCTCGTAGAATATGTATAGTTTGTCAACTAAGGACAACTTCTCTAGACTAATAGATTTCCTATCTATAGGCTTCTATATTCCATCAATCAACAACGCCAATCCTACTTTGTACTTGTCACCGTGATGGTAGCAAGCTACAAAAGCGACTACCAACTACTTCAAAGATATACGCTCTAGATTGAAGAACCAGTTCCATCTCAACCTATGTTTGAACATTGCCTCTTTAGATTCCTACTTTGACAAATCAACTCAGCCATTAATGTGTACTCTTGCATTTCATAGCGGACTAAGTTTCTGTTTATTTTAAATTATGCCTCGTTCACCTTGTCGACTGTACAACACGGAGGCTTATCTAATGTACCAATTTGCCACTAACTATAGTTGTTTGTTTTGTGAAAGTGTAAAAATGTGAAAGCATGTTTCACAGAAAGCAGTTTTATGCTACTCGTCAAAATTCTGCATTATTACGTCAATATATTCGATGTTGCTAATCTGCATGATTTGCCCTGCAAACCTTTGGTCAACAATTACAATGTATTGGAGATTTATCTACAAAAAATATCAAAATATTTTTACAAAAATTATCAAATAATTTCTTCAAATTATATGACAAAAACAAAAATTTGTATAGTTTCTAACTAAGAAATCAGGATCAACATAAATCAGGATCAACATATGTAAGCATCCAACCATTGGACACAATTTGAACTGTCGAATCGACATTTGTTTATCTTCAACTGTCGAATAAAGAATTCCAAGAAATAACTGTCGATTCGATAATTCCAAATAGAAGGTTCAATTTGGAACTGTCAATTCAATAGTTGAAGAGAAACAATTGTTGAGTCGATAGTTCCAATTTGAATCAAAAGTTCAAAAACACCCAAACAGTTCAAGTGAACAAAAAAATCTCGTGCAATAATTAACCGAAAATCACATATCTAACAAAATGATTAGGGAAACAATTAAAACTAAACAAATGGGCTACAACTACCACATAAACTTTAAAATCTAATAAGTAATAGACTACAACCATGCACCAACATACATTATGAAAAATGAGGCAAAATAAAAACATAAAAAGGGATGCTCCATTCGAAGACTGTTAGTGGGTGGTTGAAGAGAGAGAATTTTTTGATTTTGTGGAAAAAGAGAAGATGTGTCGAATTGATTTTGAATATTAAAAGCGGAAGGGTATCAAATTGATCACAAGGATATAGACATGAATTTTGTAAATTTGTTGGGGGGCATTTTGGGCACATTTTAAGTAAAAAAAAACCATTTGGTCAAATATTTTTAAAAATTGGACATTTAATGCAATTTCTTCTTAAAAATATAAATGAAAATTGAAAGCTAACGCTTAAATATGTTACAATCTATGGGCTTTCTACACTCGTGGGTCTAACCTATACTCTGACCCAGACGAGGTGGAATAAATGGGCTTTAATAAGGCCCTTTTCAACTCGGCCATGCTAAAGCTGTTTACTCTCAATCAAGTTTTGCCCTCGCATTTTCTCGACTTGGAAAACAAAACTATTAGGCTTTATTTTCATTTTTTTCTTATTTGGGTATAAAAGAAAAAATACATGATGCAATTAAAATTTAAAACAAGTATATAGTCTTATAAGCAAACCCAAACTTAATTCAGAAATTATAAATAGAGAAAATTAGCTCCCTTCTTTTTAAAATATTACTATTTACCCCATTTTGATAAACTCTAATGAATTTAACCCTAGTATCCAAGATAATGGACTAATAAATAATGTTTAGATAATGGACTAATAAATAAGGTTTTAGGCCTGCTTGGCCCAATTGATGGTTTTGTGATCCATTAATTGTCAATTTCCATATGATGATAATAAATTAGAAGATTAATGCAAAACATGGCGACGTGTATTTGGGTTTGGTCATTTAATTGTTAATTTCTACATTATTTGAGCATTTTTCTCTAGGCATAGTGATTTTTACCCGTGCAAAACTATTGTTTTCAAATAAGAATAGAAATAATTAATTTTAAATTAAACTATATATTTTTAAAAAATTATAAAAAAAGATAAATTATAAAATATTGATTTTAATAAAACTTTGAAGAAATATATAGTAACACATATGTTACCTGAGTAAAAATATTGTTATCAAATGAAATATTGAAATAATGATTTTAAATTAAAACAATGTATTTTTGTCATACATATGTTATTCATGTAAAAATGTTGTTGTCAAATAAAAATTTGAAGTATTAATTCTAATATTTTTTTAAAATATAGAAAATGAGATATACTATAAAATATTGATTTATTTGAAAATTAGGTAATAAATTATGGTAACACATATGTTACCTATGTAAAAATGTTGTTGTCAAATGGAAAATTGAACTATTGATTTTAAATTTAAAATAATGTATTTTTAAAAAATTTATAAAAAAAAATATATTATAAAATATTGATTTTAATGAAAAATGAGGTAGTAACATAAGCTAACATATATAGACTATAGTAACTAAGTAACACATGTGTTACTCATATAAAAATATTGTTTTCAAATGCAAAAAATTGAAAAATTGATTTTAAATGAAAATAATGCATTTTCTTAAAAACTATAAAAATTAGATAAATTGTAAAATATTGATTTTAATGAAGATAAACAGTAACATATAGTAACACATATGTTACCCATGTAAAAATATTGTTTTCAAATGGAAAAATAAAAATATTGATTTCAAATAAAAATAATGTATTTTTTTAAAAATTTATAAAAAAAGATAAATTATAAAATATTAATTTTAATGAAAATTATGATGTAACATATGGTCACACATACAATAACATATATGTTGCTCGTATAAAAATTTTGTTTTCAAATAAATATTGAAATATTGATTTTAAAGGAAAATACAGTATTTTCTTAAAAACTATAAAAATGAGATAATTTGTAAAATATATATTTTAATGAAGACAAGGAAATAACATATGGTAACACATATGTTACCGTGTAAAAATGTTATTTTCAAGTGGAAATTTAAAAAATTGATTTAAATGAAAATAATTTATTTTTAAAAAATTTATAAAATGAAAGAAATTGTAAAATATTGATTTTAATGAAAATGATGAATTAACATATGATAATTCATATGTTACTCGTATAAAAATGTTGTTTTCAAATGAAAAAAAATTGAAATATTGATTTTAAATTAAATAATGTATTTTCTTAATAACTATAAAAATGAGATAAATTGTAAAATATTAATTTTAAATGAAAAGAATGGATGTTTAAAAAATATTATAAAATGAGATAAATTGTCAAACATTGATTTAATGAAAATGGGAAGTAAATATGTTACCATGTAAAAATATTGTTTTCAAAGGAAAAATTAAAATACTAATTTTAAATAGAAATAATATTTTTTTAAAAAAATTTATAAAATAAAATAAATTACAAAATATTGATTTTACTTAAAATGAGGAAGTAACTAATGGTAACACATATGTTACTAGAGTAAAAGTATTATTTTAATTGAATAATTAAAATATTAATTTAAAATGAAATTAATATATTTTTAAAAAAATTATAAAATGAGACAAATTTTAAAATATTGATTTTAATGAAAATGAGAAAGTAAATCATATGATATCCATATTAATCGTGTAAAAATATTGTTTTTAAATAAAAAATTGAAAGATTTATTTTAAACTAAAAAAAAAAGATAAAATGTAAAATATTGATTTTAATAATGATAAAGTAACATATGGTAACACATATGTTAAAAAAATTTATTTTTCAAATAAAAAATTGAAATATTGATTATAAATGAAAATAATGTATTTAAAATAAATTATTAATGAAATAAATTATAAAATATAGATTTTAATGAAGACAAAAAAAATAGCATATAGTAACATATATGTTATCGTGTAAAAATGTTATTTTTAAATGAAAATAATATATTTTTAAAAAAATTATAAAATAAAATAAATTGTAAAATATTGATTATAACATATGTTACTAGTGTAAATATTATTTTTAAATGAAAAATAGTGAAATATTGATTTTAAATTAAATAATGTATTTTTTAAAAAGAACTATAAAATAGAGATAAAATGTAAATTATTGACTTTAATGAATACTAGTAAATAACATATATTGACACATAAGGTAACACATATGTCACCCATGTAAAAAATGTTGTTTTCAAATTAAAAAGAAAATTGAAATTTTAATTTTAAATGAAAATATTATCTTTTTTAAAAATTTATAAGAGGAGATAGATTGTAAAATATTGATTTTAAATAAAAATAATACATTTTTTAACAAATTATAAAATGAGATAAATTGTCAAATATTGATTTAATGAAAATGTTGTCAAGTATATATATTAACCGTGTTAAAATATTGTTTTGAAATGAAAAATTGAAATATTAATTTTAAATGAAAATAATGTTTTTTTTAAAAAATTTAAAAATTAGATAAATTCTAAAATATTGATTTAAGTGGAAAATGAAGTAATGTATGGTAACACATATGTTACTGGTATAAAAATGTTGTTTTCAATTTAAAAATTGAAATATTAATTTTAAATCAAATTAATGTATTTTTAAAAGAATTATAAAAAGAGATAATTTCTAAAATATTTATTTTAATGAAAATAAGGATATAACGTATGGTAACATATATTTTATTTATATGTTACCGTGTAAAAATGTTGTTTTGAAATGAAATATTAAAATATTGATTTAAAACGAAAATAATGCAGTTTTTATAAAAAGTATAAAAGAAGATAAATTATAAAATATTTATTTAATGAAAATGATGAACCGGTGTGAAATATTTGTTTTTCAAATAAAAAATTGAAATATTGATTATAAATAAAAATAATGTATTTTTAAAAAAATTATCAAAGGAAATAAATTATAAAATATAATTACAATTACTATTATATTTGATAAACAAATATGATATTTTTAGATAATAATAATATATTTTTAGATAAAAATAATATAATTTTAGATAATAAAAAATTGAAAAATTGATTTTTAAAAGAAAATAATAAAATTCTAGATAATGAAAATTTGAAATATAGATTAAAAATAAAAATGTATTTTTTATTAAATTATAAAAAGAAATAAATTATAAAATATTGATTTTAATGAAAATATAGTACTTTTTAAATGACTTTTTTGCATAAATGGTTCCTGACTTTTGTACTTGCTGCGGGTTGAGTACCTATCGTTTTATTTTTGGTAGTTTAGCCACTATTTCAAATGTTTTTTGCGACAATGGTCATTTTCGTTAATTCCATCAAAATCCTCCGTTAAATTTGACCATGGAAAATTTTGAATTTAAAAAGTAAAGAAAAATTTGCAGTAAAAGTCCCTAATCTTTCAAAAAGTGTCGAAGAGTCCCCAAACCTTCTAATCCTAACACATATGACCTAAACCTTTTTAACAATTTTACCCATAACTTAAATAAATTAAAAATAACTCCTAAACCTTTTCAAAAATACAAATAAATCCTAAATCTTTTTTTTTTTTTTTTTTTTTTTTACAGATTTACACTTAAAATAATAAAAAATGTGTCATCAAGTCCCAAAATTTTTAATTTGTTCACCAAAATGATATTTAAAATGTGTTTGATTAAAATCAGATTTTTTGATAAAAATTAATAAAAGTTATTGAAATGTGTGGTTAAAAAGTTGTGGGACTATAAAATATGTGGTTAAAATTAATTATTGACTTTGACTTTATTTTTTTTAGCAAAATCAAAATTGAAAATAAATGGGTTCTTAGAGTCTCTAAAAATTGTGTCCAGTATTCCGTTAATTAACAAAAAAAATTATACCCATGATCAAAATTTGACCAATTTAAAATTTTAATTTATCCTTGGTTGCTGGAAAGGGAAAGAAATCCCCTCCTACCCCCCGATTTGGTCGATTTCGCGAGGATGGAGTGGAGATGGTGAAGAACATTTTTTTAGAAAATTATTATTTAGTAATAATAAATTTTAAATTGGTCAAATTTTGATCATGTGTATAATTTTTTTTGTTAATTAACGGACCACTGGACAAAATCTTTAGAGACTCTAAGAGCCCGTTTGTTTTCAATTTTGATTTTGCTAAAAAAAATAAAGTCAAAGTCAACAATTAAATTAGACCACACATTTTATGGTCTCACAACTTTTTAACTACACATTTCAATAACTTTTATCAACTTTTACCAAAAAATCTGATTTTAATCAAACACTTTTTAAATGTTATTTTGGTGAACAAAATTAAAAATTTTGGGACTTGATGACACATTTTTTATTATTTTGAGTGTAAATTTGTAAAAAATAAAAAGGTTTAGCACTTATTTGTATTTTTGAAAAGGTTTAGGAGTTATTTTTAATTTATTTAAGTTAGTGGTAAAGTTGTCAAAAAAGTTTGGGTATGTGTTAGGATTGGAAGGTTTTTGGACTTTTCGACACTTTTTAAAAGATTAGGGATTTTTGCTGCAAATGTTCCTTTACTTTTTAAATTCAAAACTTTCCCGGGTCAAATTTAACGGAGGATTTTGACGGAATTAACGAAAATAACCATTGTCGCCAAAAACATTTGAAATAGGGACTAAACTACCAAAAATGAAACGATAGGTCCTAACCCATAGTAAATACAAAATTCACGGACCATTTGTACAAAAAAACTCTTTTTAAATACAAATCATTAAAATGGGGTATTTTTAGAAAAATTAAAAAAGATAATATTTTTCAATTTTTTACAAACTCTTGTTAACTTTTTCCCTACAAATAATAACGAATACAACTGGTCATAAAGGAAATGTTGGGAATTGAGAACAATTCATTTATTGTACACAAGATGTTTGTTTAAAGAAAAATAAAAAGACAAAAAATATAAAAGATAGAAAAAAATTTATGAACTGTCAAAACTTTCAATTATATGAAAAATTATTTACAATCATATAACCGATTTCACTCATCCAAATTCTTCAAGTATCTTAAAAAAAAATAATATTATAAGTTTTACTACACCCACCAATTTCTACTCTTTGTATAGCCAACAAAGAGAACAAGAAAACTTATGATGCAAAGTAGAGGTGGCAATGCCCATATAACCTGCCTTGTTGGACTGGGCTGGCTCTAGCCCAAATAAAATCAGGCCAATATGGTCCGACCCATCTAGCCTGCGGGCTAATTGGGCAGGCCCGATTTTGATTTTGATTTTGATTTTTTTTTTTTTACTCCTTAACACTAATCAATCATTTTGTGAATAGCTTCAATACATAATCCAAATAATATTAATCTAAAATGATCTAAGCTTAAGTCACTAATAAACATTAGTAAAAAAATCTCAAGATCCAACATAAAATTATTTAGATTTAATTAAAATTTAGTTTAATTTAAGTTTCAATCTAAAATATATTTGCAATTATTTATTTTAAATTTACTTACAAGTACTTTTTAATTTAAGTTAAACATGCTTATATCTCAAAGCAATAAGACTAGCATGTTTTCATATTTGTATTTTTTTTAAAAGTGTTTACAAATAATTTACAATTAACAAAAAAAAATTATTATTTTGAGAGAATATTGACGTTTATCCATTGACTAATATATTAAAGCCCCAATTTCATAAATTAATCTCTTTAAAAATCTCAAAATATATAGTCTAAATTTATCTAAGATTGTATTTAATGTAATGTATTAGACTATATAAAAAATTTATTTAAAAAAAATTTAAAACCAAGTTGGGCCAATGGACTAGTCTGGGCTAGCATATTTCTGGCCCATATAAAACTGGGCTGGGCCAGCCCAATTCAGTTTCATGTGTGGCCCTGCTCTGGTGAGCTGGGCTGGCCCAATTCAGCCGCAAAGCTTACAATTTTTTTTTCAAAAAACTTTTAAGTCACGTACACAAAAAAAGAATAAAAATACAACAATTTATTATTAACATATGACCTAAATTTCTTCCAAGTTTTGATTGCCAAGGTGTTCAAGATTTGAAAATTTGTTCAATTTTAGTCATCAAATATAATATAATATCATAGTTTTTTTCCCTTAAACAATTAGTTCATCTTTTAATTTGGACAAATTTTAAAAAAATATCTTAATAGTAAACTTAATACTCGATTCAAAATAAACTTTGACTTAGATCATATGATCTGATTACAAAATGGTATCATTGTAAGATAATATTTTTAATAATAAAAACAGGAGGATTAATCTAAACCAATATTTGACTTCCAAAATTATATGAATTTTTTAAGTGAAAAAGATTTAGATTCATAAAAGTTAAAAAACTTCATCAAATAAGTTCGGTATGGTACGCGTCATTACCAAGAATTTGACCATATTCTACAAAAAATGTAGTGCACCAAGGACCATTTACTTGCCAATTAGGCCTCTATAGTGAGAATGGAATAAAAGAGTGAAGCTTAGATTTGATAATAGAAGTACAAATAGACAATATTTTAAAAATAAAAAATAAAAAATCATTTTTAATGTAATTTGTCAGAGACTTTGTCAAACTAATGAGACAAATGAAAAAATAGATATTCTCTAAATCTCTGTTTGTATTCAGAAATTTTGTTAAATGTATTAACTCAATAAAAATTATATATATTTCTTATCCAAATAATATGTAATTTTAATTTATTTTAAGAAAATAAAAGACGCATTGACATAATTATTAAGTTATAGACAAGATTCGAAAAACCGTAAAGCGTGAAGGCAAAGCTTCAAGCTTTTTAAGTCTAGGCAAAGGTGAGGCGAGAGCGAAGTGTGAAAAAACGTTTTCTTATTTTTTTAATATTATTTTAAATATTTTAAAAAAAAAGATCAAAATTTTTTTTAACTAAAATGCGCGAGCCTAAGCGAGATTAGGCGCGAGGCGTAAGTTTTTTAGTTAAAAATATAGTTAATCAAAAAAACACGTGCCTAGAGCCTAAGCGAGACGTGGATATCGCGCCTGTTTATGCGTGTTTTTTAGAACACTAGTTATAGATATACTCATTGAAAATCAATTTTGAATTAGAATGCCTATTAATTAGACATCAATATTACACAGATTGAAAGTCTTTCAACTTGCATGCCACCTAAATAGAAATCTATACAATTCACTTAAAATATATATAAGTTTGATTAATGTAAAAATTGTTTGTATTTTTGTTATTATATCGATCTCTTTTACTATCAATAACCGTTTTTACTTTTATAACGATAAGTAAAATATACTTACCGTCTCACTTAAAAGAGTACGTCTTTTTATATTCCTTGCCAACCAAATATCGAAATAGCTCCTAAATTAATATTTTGTAGTGCTAATTAATGCTAATGTTATTTTGAAGTGATGCATATTAATATTTTTATTTGAAAAAACAAAATGCTAGTAAGAACGATCCCTTGCATTATTATTTAAATGATAGAAATAATATAAAAAGATTGATTTTCTTTTTGACATTAAAAATAGATTTTTTAAAAAAATATATATATGCAGATGTCAGAATGATCTCATGCATGACCACTTTTACACAGACTAGCTAGGAAAATGTAGTGAACCTTCAGTCCACTACCACCATCGCCATCGCCATGGGGGTGGGGACTGGGGTGGGGTGGGGTGGGGTGGGGTGCGGGGGAGGGGTTATTTAAAGAAGGTCAGCCATCTCTGAATGACTTGTTATCTGTCAACAAGACTCAAGAGGTTGATTCAATACGAAGACTTTTGAAATTATCTTTGAAACTTAGCTGTAATTTAAAACTTGACAAATAAAAACAAATTTTAACTTATATATAATTAACACTAAATAAATTAATCTCTCTTTTCAAGAAAATTGAGTTTCTTTTAAGCCCTAATTAATTAAACAAGTTGCAATTAGATATAAAGAAGTGGACATGAAGTTAAGAACTTTTTACATGATTAAGCCATTGACCTGCCAACTTAAAGTCTATAATTATGGAGTAATCTTTTTGACCCAAGTTGAAAAAATATTATTAATCTAAAATTCTTAAATTTCGGCTGTCTGATTAATTTTTCAATATATTGCACTAAAATGTAATGGCTGCTAAATTTGGAGTAAAATTTGTTGGGCTCAATCTAGAAGACTTAAAATCTCTTTGGTATGAATTATAAACTAGTTTATTTGATCAAAAAATTTGTCTTTGGAGCATGATATTTTCGACTGTTCTTAGTCAAATAAACTAGTTTATAATCCACACTAAACGAGCTCTTAACATATTCATGGATATCTTGCTTTTTGAGGAAAAATTTCACATATAGGCCAATTTATGTTAATATTTACAGAATCTCTATTACATGTTTTATATTCTAAATTTACTGTATTTGCCATTATTATTAATTATAAATTTTAATAATCTAAACATATTATAAACGTTAACTGCCTCCTTAAATTATGCTAATTACCTTAAAAAGATAATTATCATTTTATCTCTCTTATCACTATAATCTCTCTCCTGCAAAAAAAAATTTAGAATCCTCAAAATTCATGTGACAGAGGACTATCAAAACATTAGTACTATCGAAAATCAGATTAAATATTTATTTGAATGTATTCTAGGGACATTAATATACATTTTGTAACAACCGGTGCAATAATACTAAAAATTCAATGCAATGTAACATATTTTGTAACAACGAATGTAACATCTTTTTAACACTCAATGCAATTTAATGATGTGCAACAATTTGTTTTCCACGACCCATGTTACATTACTACAGTTTTTTGTAACAACGCATTCAAAATATTTTTAACATTAAACGCAATTTTGTAACAACGCATGCAAAACTTCTTTCCACGACCCATGTTACATTACTAAAGAATTTTGTAACAACATATTCAAAATATTTTTAACACTCAACGCAATATTGTAACAACGCATGCAAAACTTCTTTCCACGATCAATGTAACATTTCTACAGAATTTTGTAAAATGAATCGCAATGTTTTTGACTCCCAATGCAATGTAACATACAAGGTAACAGCAAATATGTAACAGATTTTGGCGTGTCCAAACATATGACATTTTTTCGCAAATGACCGGTGGTTTTTGCCACATTTTTCGACGACCCTCTTTCTGACAATGGCCGAGTGAATCTTCTCATCGAAGTATCCATGAGTAAGATTTATTCTTCAATAACATTAACCCAGTGGCTGCAAAGACATATTCATTAAAAATCACAAAGTTAGGATTTAATGGGTGTTGAAGATTAAAATAGAAAATTGACGAAAATGTAGGAATTTTCTTCACTTTGTAGGTTTTCACAAGAATCATATATAATTAGAATTTTTGAAAATATTTCTTAAAACGATTCCGCCATTGTTGGGATTTTGTGGGTGTGGCGAGGATAATATGGGCTGCTGTGAGGGAATAATGGGAAAAGTGATTGGTAAAAGCTTTTCATTTGTTTTATTAGTATTAATATTATATTATAATACTAAAAGATCACACAGTATTCTTAGAATAAATGCATAACAAAAGTATTGTTGATAATATTTAAGAAATGTACAGTACATGGCGCAATTTTCTATTTTTTTGATGATGAATTTTGTCCTTTTTCAACTTTGAAGGCCTAATTCTCAGTACATTAATTTTAGTTTAATAGATGATTAAATTTTAGTTACACTAAATCGGGTTGTTGGAGTGAATTTGACTGATCACGTGTTTCTCTTTTTTAATCATATTGTATCAACATGCCAAATATGTTATTTATTCATATGGAAACATAGAAAATCCAAATATATATACTACCCAAATTATGCGATTGGCTTATAATCTTCCAATTATCTCGTACATAAATGAGGTGATCGAGCTTTTACAGAAATTAAATTTACACAAGTACTATAGAAGGTATAATTTTTTAAACCAAATGTAACAACTTAAATATCTAAATTTCCTTCACTTGATTAACATGACATCAAAACCGTAGTCTAAAACATATGTTCATTGAGGATTCAAGTTGTCATATGATTTTCTCAAGGCAGTCAATCCAGGATTCAGATATATGTAGACCTGGCAAATGGGCCCCAATTCGCCAGAACAGGGCCACACATAAAATTGGGCTGGGCCAATTTTGTATGGGCCAGAAATATGTTAGCTCAATCCAGTCCATTGACCTAACTTATCTTAATTTCTTTTTTTTCCCTTTTTTTTAAATAAATTTTTTATACAATCTAATACATTACATCAAATATAATCTTAAATAATTTTTTTTATACAATCTAATACATTACATCAAATATATTTTGGATTAAAACTTAAGTTAAACTAAATTTTAATTAAATCTAAACAATTTTATGTTGGATCCTAAGATTTTTGGACTAATGTTTATTGGTGACTTTGGCTTAGATCATTTTAGATTGATATTATTTGAATTATGTATTGGGGCTATTCACAAAATGAGTTAATTAGTGTTAAGGAGCAAAAAAAAAAAAATCAAAATCGGACTGGCCCAATTAACTCGCGGGCTAAATGGGTCGGGCCATTTTGATCCGGTTTTATTTGAGCTAGGGCCAACTCAACTCAAGAAGGCGGGCTACATAGACCGGCCCATGGGTTGGGCCAATTTTGCCACATCTAGATATATGTTTAAAAGTGACGTGATCATCATTAATTGTTTTCAAAGGTCAAATTGAAACTAAGCTCACAAAGGTTAGAATTAAAACTCATATTCATAGTTGAGTTTCACACAGGTTTTGGTAATTTAATTTAAGGTCAATTTCATGTTCAATTAATGTCGAACACTCGATTAATATAATACAAAAGTTTGATGACTATGCGAGGTCAATAGGCATATGTGCTACGAGGACATGAAATTTGGTTAAAGATAGTAATGCAAAGAAAATAGTTGGAAATGTAAGCGCGTTAATGAGTTAAGGTTAAACATTCATTACAATTAAAATATAGTGCAACATGCAAAATTTGCGACCCAATTATAATTACTCAAGTTTTTATTGGAACCCCAAAAAAATCTCACTACCTCTTAACTAACTGGATATTCAATAAATCAAATATTGTCCTTCAATCTCTACTCTCCAATCCAATGTACCACCATTTATTTCTTTTAAAGACACTGTCACCTCCTCCCAACACTCCGACCCTTACCTCACCCGTCACCGCATTTTTGGTGGCCGGAAAGGTTTATGGTAGAAAGAGAGATATAGGAGAGAAATAACTTAATAAATACATGTTTGCAGGCCCGGTTTTGGGCCGAGGCGAGTGAGGCGACCGTCTCGGGCCCAAAACCGGAGGGGGCCCATTTTCGTAAAAAAAAAAATTTTTTTTTTTTTTTTTTTTACTAAAGTTGCCCAATAAAAAATATTTGTACAAAAGTTTGAAGTCCAACAAAGTAAAGCAAGTCGCATTCTATATTATTAAGTAATGATCCAAAATTGAAGGGGCCTATTTTTTTTTAAAAAAAATTTCTGAAGTCCAGCCCACCAATAACCGATTATAACTTCTTGATTTGGGGGCCTAAATTTTGGATCTCGCCTCGGGCCCCGAAAATGTCAGAACCGGCCCTGCATGTTTGTACGCGTGAAAATAAAGAAATAAAAAAATAAAAAGGATAATTCGCACAAATACTGTGTGTGAAGAAGTGGATAACATTTCATGAATGGCACAAATTATAATGTTAGTTATTGAAATAAAGACAAGACCAAATGGCTAAATTTCATAAATAATAATACAAATGATTTTGTCTCCACCCGCCCCCACACATATATATCCATCTCTCATGAACATGTTTACTAGATTGAAATGACTAAGGGCTTGTTTGTAAGAGATTTTAATGAGTTTTTCACTTTTTATTTTTTGACTTTTGGGATAAAATGACCAAAATAACCTCATTTTCTAGTCAAATATTCCGGCTCCTTTAGAAAACAAATGGTTATTTCAATTATTTTGTCCCAAAAGTCAAAAAATAGAAAATGAAAAACTCATTAAAATCTCTTCTAAACAACCTCTAAACAAAACAGTAGATAGTAGATAATATTACATACTCTATCCGTTTAAAAAAGAGTTCAGATCTGTTATTCCAAATATGTGTCCTCTTGATTGTTCCATCATTAAAAAATGTACAAATCATCAAATAAATACAAGTTAATTTTAACAAGTGTGAACACATTAAATAATTGATATTGTGTACATTTTTTATTGGTAGAATAATTAAAAAGACACACATTTGGGACAGCAGATCTGGACTCTTTTTTAAACTAGATAGACGTGTTTTTTTTTTTTAATTCGTTCCAAATTATAGACTAATTTTCCTTTTAAGAGTATAGTTGATTTTTAAGATATCTAATATACCCCTATTTAATATACTTATTATCAACAAAGTATAAATTACTATTATATTAATTGTTGTGGTATATTACAAAAAAATATAAGTAAAATTTATTATTTTAATTATAATAATTACATTTTCTTAATATGTGTAAAAATAGAAACAATCTTATTTTTTAGGACAGAGAGTATATCTTATTTTTAGTGAAGTTCAATCTTATTCGATTTAACCGTTTAACGTATAAAATAAATCAGCATGACATACCTATTTTCTTTTCTTTTCTTTTAAGAAAATCATTGTCTTTTTGGGCTCTCCAATAAAAAAAAATTACCAGTCAAAAGAAAGATAAAAAGGTGGAGCACTTTGCATGGTAAAATACAATTTATTGATTCCAATTTTTCATCGCATGCATTGTCTGCAATATAATAGAAAAAGAAAACACCTTTGATAAATTTGGCCTCTTTTTAATATTTGTTCTTTATTAGATGTAAATACAGAGGAAACTGAGAAAATATAATTTACAAGAAATCAAATTTCCAAGAGTCTTCATCTGAGACCATTAAAGGGAACTGCATTAATGGAGGTTCCACCGTTATATTCTTGTCAATATCGTAATTATTATACAAATCCAAACTGCTTATGAAATCATCCTCCCAGATACTGCTCATGATTTCGTTGGAATCAAACGTTGTCGGAAACTCCAAATCTTCAATCAAAATGGACGAAAAACCGCCACCGCCAGAAGAGGAGGAGGATGGTGGAGATGATGATGATGATGATGCAGGGGTTGATGAATTTTCACAAGGAATAAGAATTTCATGGGGTTCAATTACTGGGATTTCATCAATGCAGAAATCATTGTTGACTTCCATTGATTCAAATGGGCTTGTTGCTATGCTTTTTTCTCCATCTCTATAAGGCTCAGTAATGGTTGACTGCAATCGGGTGTCAACCGCCACCACCTCTTTGTTCTGATCGGCCTCTGCAGACGGCGGTGCCTCGGGTAGAGGAAGTTCATTTTCTGATGGTTGAGTGGTGGTAGCGGGCAGTGGCTTGTGGGTGAGAGGATCAATCCCCATCTTTCTCAGCTTTTTCTTGATGTGGGTGTTCCAGTGATTCTTGATCTCATTATCAGTTCTTCCGGGCAGATGAGAAGCAATTTTGGACCATCTGCAAAACCATTAAAAATTAAGAAAAATGATCCTAAGTTAAAATGTTCAATTTCCATTGGCTACTACAAAATCAATTAAACCAATTAATAAATGGATCAAACTAAAAGGAAAGCTATGATTGGTCAGCTGCATGTGACTGGCAAGAATTGCACTAACGTGGGAAACGATAATGATAATTAATCTGTCTGCCACATTCTTTCTTGAAATCATTTTACATTCTTTGCATTTCCAAAAAGGAGAATTAAGAAGAAAAGTTGAGAAAGAGCAGGAAATTGAACTGAAGAAAAAAATTCAAAGTACCTGTTTCCAAGCTGGGCATGAAGATCAATAACCATCTTCTCTTCATATTCTGAGAGAAGTCCCCTCTTCAAGTCTGGCCTAAGATAATTTGTCCATCTCAATCTGCAGCTCTTTCCACACCTCAATAATCCTACAATCAACAAAAATAATCCCAATTTCTCAATAAAAAGCTAATTTAAAACTCTCTCTCTCCTTCCTTGTAGAAAAAAAGTGGGGGATTTACCTGCAAGTTTAGGGACAGCTCTCCAGCAGCATTGGCCATTGGTGAGAATAAAATTGATAAGTTTTTTGTCTTCATCAGCAGTCCATGGCCCCTTCTTTAATCCAACTTTGTCACAGCAAGGTTGCCTTCCCATCTTCAATTTAAGCTCTCACAAACCAAAATTAAGTTATTATAGAATTAATTATAAGCAGATACAATTCAAGGAAGTTTTGCCTTAAAGACAGAAGCAGGAGAGAACTGAACAGACTAGACTACAACACACACCACAGCTTCCTATTTATAAAAATTCAACACCTCAGTCCACCCAAGTGACCTCAAAACGAAAAAAGAACACGGTTTTGTTATTTTTCTTAAATTTTCAGACAGCCACACGTGTTGTTCTGCGGGCCCGGGTATGTTTATGACAGCCTTTGGAAAGCGCCACCTCACCCATCCAATCCCATTTAACTTGAATTTAAAGCAAAAAAGAAAGCATGGCAATTACAAAGGTATATAAATTGTTGATCAGCGGTAGAATCGTTGTCATTTTACTTGTAGTGTACCCGTATTTTTGTACACTCCAAAATGGGTCCACACTCGTATGTGCAAAGCAAAAGTTTAAAGATTTTTAGCCCAAGATTAAAACATAAGAAAAATTACGACAGCATTCAAGATTAAGTAACCTTTTTCATTAATGATAATCAACTTTTATTTACATGCATGACAGTATGTAATTATTTTTTATTAATTTAAGGATTTTAGAATAGATCTTATACAATTGTGGCAATATATTATGATCAGTCATCGAGGTGATCCCCCTACAAGAAATGTAGGTCATATATAAATGCCATCTTGTTTATACCTTTAGATAAAATTTTCAAAAAAAATAAGCAATGATGGCTAGCATGCATGTTTGGTAGTATTAAAATTATTTTTTAAGTACTTATAAGTTGTTGGTCTTATAAAATGTGTGAATAATAAGTGAGTAGTAAATTGTGAATCATACAAAATGTATGGATAAAAAGTATGTTTGACAAATTTGACTAGTTTAAATTATAAGTTAAGCATAATCTATAAATTCTGAGTCCTAATATCAACACGCTTTATTCAAAAATAAAATTTACCTGACATGTATTTGGACTTTCTATTTAATTTATCACCCTTATTCTTTAACATATATGTGAGTCATGAACAAAAACTCGAACTTGTTCGGTTTTCATTTTGGACCGAAAAATGAGTTTTTTTTTTTTACTTGACAATTTTGATTTTTCAAAGTTTTTAAGGTAAAATAATTATTTTGTCTTTAATAAGCACAATTCCATCTCAAAATAGTAAAGACAATATAATTATTTTACCTTCAAAAACTTTGAAAAGTCAAAGTTATTGAAAGACTTTCTTTTTTTTTTCTTCCTCAAAATGAAAATCAAACAAACTGCAAGTACTTCCCTTGTCATCAACAACTAGTATTTCCATTGCAATCTTACAATTCTATATGCATGATCAAGGATTATGCCTTTTTTATACCTCGTTAAATTAAATCACGAACTTAATTTAAATGCTACACTCTCATAATAAATTCAATTCCAACAAAATTATCAAACAAATTGAATATGGTCAAAGTCAACGATATACAAGTACGAAACCACTCTCAAAAAATGTGATGCAACGGTGCTAGCCAACGAATCTGTTATCTGCTCAGTTTAAAATATCGTATTGTACGGATTAGCATTGATTATTAGGCATTGTACATATTTGTGTCAAAAACCTAACATCCCCAAACTCCCCAAAAACCCAATTTTGCTTCATATATCTTGAACGCGTTCATTATTCTATTGAATATATAGTTGAGGATGATTATATAAAATATGACTCGAGTCGAGTTTAGAAAAAAAAAATTAAAAATAACTTCTAAATTAAAATGAGATAATTGCATCAAAGGTCTTCAACGTTTCAAAATCGTTGGAGATATGCCCCTAACCTAAAAAAATAGCACCACACATCCCCAACGTATGAAAACTTTGACGTGGTAGGTCCTTTATGACCAAATTGCCATTCTCTTTAAATAAATAAAAAAACAAAAAACAAGAAAAAAGAAAAATAATATTGAAAACTAACCAAATGTACCCCAAAAAATAAAAAATAAGAAATATACCCCAAAAAAATAAAAAGTAAGAAAGAGGTCTATCTTCTCCAAAAACCCAAAATTCCTCTTCTTACAATCCACACTCACAATAACCCTTCAAATTCTCCACCATGGCCTTCTCATCACAACCATCCATTCCACACACCGTTTTTGATTTCATCACCACCGACTCCTTTTCCGGGCATGAGCCCGTGTTTCAGAATTGAATCCTCCTATGAAAATAGTGTCCTTGATAAAATCTTCAGACGGGTTTTTCCCCTGGCTCTTACTAGCTTCAAGAAGGCTATTCTGAGATTCCGACAGCTCCCGATTATCAGGAGTTGAAGGAATATGAATAGTATAAGCTACAAATTCATCTGTGCCGTCTTTCGAGAAAGAAAGATACTTCCCACCACTTGAAGAAGCCCTGCGATTTTCTCCACCGCCTGAGCTCCTTAACCCACTTCCACTAATCGGAGAGTTGGGTTGTTCGATATCGAGTGACGTGGCACCGGGCTAGTTAACCCCATGCTTCAAGACCCACCGGAGGAAGTGACTGTGATCGTCATCGGAGATGAAGTTGGAGAATCAACTGCCATTTTCACCATTTTTTTTTCCTTCAAACAAAAACTCAAAAGACACACAATTTTCAATATATTGATGAATCAAATGCTAAAATAATGAAAAACCCAGTTAAGAAAAACATGAGAAAAAAAGAAACAGAATGGTATAGAAGTATATGAATATCTGGGCAAAGGATTCAAATTTGAAAATTTTCAGATACAAAAGAAAAAGGAATGGTTAGTGATTTAAATGACGAACTTATTATAACGGTCGAAAAACTCCATCGTTGTATAATTATTACAGCAAATGAACACAAGTGTTGGATTGTAAGATGAGGAATTTTGAGTTTTTGGAGAAGATGAACATCTTTCTTACTTTTTATTTTTTTGGGGTATATTTCTTACTTTTTATTTTTTTGGGTACATTTGGTTAGTTTTCAATCTTGTTTTTCTATTTTCTTGTTTTTTTGTTTTTTTATTTATTTAAAGAGAAGGGCAATTTGGTCATAAAAGACCTACCACGCTAAGATTTTCATACGTTGGGGATGTGTGGTGCTATTTTTTTAGGTTATGAGCATATCCCTAACGATTTTGAAACGTTGGAGGACCTTTGATACAATTATCCCAATTAAAATATAGAGAAAGCATCGAACCCGAAATACTTTCATGAGAAGACATAATCTTCAAAATAAAAGAAAATTCTCCGTTTAATACTCAAAAATCAAAAGTGATCATTAAAGCAAGACTTAGCTGACAAAGAAAAAAAAAAGAAAAAAAAAATAACAAAAAGAGTGCTCTCTCTTAACTAAGCGCCAACTTGCTTTGAAGACAAGATGGCCGGGCGCGATTGACTTCTTTATGTGATTGAACTAATTTGCAAAGCCAAATCTTCATTCTGTCTAGGCTACTTTTTTAATTTTTTTAGATTAGCTCGCCTAAGGGATGACGAGATTTGATCAAATTTTTAAAAAACTTTCTTACTTAAAATAGTGGAGTTTTTTGTCAAAATCTTTGAGACTCCCTGTTTAAGTTCTCGCTCAAATCGAAACTTTTATACTTCAAAATTATCGATCACTTAATATATAAACTATATTTTCAAAAAGATTTATATATGTGCACGCCATCTTGTAGATAAAAATTGGTGCACAAATTAAAACGATGGATATTCTAGACCGTATTTGTAATCTTGAAATTTTTAATTTTTTACTTTTCTAAATGAAAAGGAGAGAAGAAATTTGAAAAGAAAAAGGTGCTTTTGGTGTTGTCAAATAAGAAACTATCTTATCTTAGTATACACTTAAAATTATGAACACGAATGGACTTTCTTTAAAAAAATAGGAGTCGGATCAATATTAATTTAGTAATGATTGAATAACATAATTTCTTGTGTTCAAACTGAGAAACAAATATTATATTATATAAGTAAAAATTACATTTTCATGAGAGGGTACTGAAACGCGGTTAGTAAGTTGAAGAAAGTGCGCGTCGTGGTCGACTAAATGTAGTGAACCCAACTTCAATTTCAAAAATTTCTTTCGACTTTGGTGGAAAATGTCAACTTTTTTGCCGTATATAATGGAATTGGATTCCCAAGTTTTTCAACCCCCACCATCGTTCAGTTCACACTCTCTTTTGGTTTATGTCTTCTAGATTTATTTAAAAAAAAAAAAAAAATTTAATTGGAGTAATATTTTAAAGGGAATTTCTCATCCACACTTCCCAAGTATTAACTTGTCTCACTTGGGTCCTCATTCATTTTAGTGTCACATTTAGGTTTCCAAATTGTCTCTTGTGGTGCATGTAAAATCATTTAACTTTCTATTTGGTTATGGGTAGAAAGAAATACCTCTGAAAGAATGGGTCACATGTCTTTTATGTGATTATTTGATGGAAAGTTGAACGGTTTTCTTCTATTTGTCTTTACATGCACTAAAAGAAATGAACGGGGACTCAAGTGAGACAAGTTAATGTTTGGGGACTATGAATGACAATTTTCCTTTGCAATATTTATTCAAATTCAAATTATATTTTTGTTTATAAATCTACAAGATATACACAAAATCGAAAAGAGAGTGTGAATGGAATGATGCTAGGGTGAAAATAAAAAAATCAGGGGTCCAATTCCAATATAGATGTCACCTTATGTTATGAGTAGATAGAAATATCGTTGAAAGAATGGGTCACGTGATAATTTGGTTAAACGATCTTCGTCTATTTATTCTTACATGTATCAAAAGATACAGCATGTGGACCTAAATGTGATAGAAAAATGAATGGGGACTCAAGTAAAACAAGTAGTCATGTTTGGGGACTATGAGTGAGAATTCCCTATTTTGATATAAAATTGGACATCTAGAAATACACATATATAAATGAATGAATACTTTAGTGAATCATATTTATAGTAAGTTGACAAGTAAATCTCCAAAAAGTCGCAGGGTGTAAAAGTTATAGTTGAATCATGTGTTGTCTAATATAAAATAAATAAGTTAAGTATTCATCACCAATCTACCCATTTGAGTTTACAATGCAGTTGTTCAATATTGTATTTTTGATGTCACGCATTGGATTAAAAAAAAAATTAATTTGATTTACATGTATGAAAAATAAATTATTAATAAATAAATCCACTCGTCGAAAACGAAGTGATTCAACAATACATATTAACTTTGTTGCGTCCTAATGACATATTATTAAAATTATATGAAATGATTACTAAAAATTATTTTGTGATACAATTTTTAACTACATTAATTGTTAGCAACAAAGATTTGATTATTGTGCAAATTCCATCGTTTTCAAGATGTTTGTGGGAAAGATTGTCAATTAAGTTCATAACTTCAAATTAGTTGGTAGGGTTGAAATGACTTTCAATATGTGTACAAATCATTTGGATCATCGATATATATGTCTGGACATCATGAGTTGCGTACCAAGTATTAATATATCTGTGTGGACATCACGAGTTGCGTACCAAGTATTAATATACCTTGGCAATAAACCACATCTCGTACTTATTCAACCATACATTTTTTCACAAGCAAATCATACCAAGCATATACCTTAATTTTGTCATCTAAAAATTTAAGTTATTAGAAATAAAACAAAGTTACTTATTTAAAATAGAGTAAATTTCAGAAACCTCCCCAAGGTATATGACAAATACAGAGACAACTTCTAAAGTTTTTAGTAAATAACATATTCTTTCTTTAACTATTTTTAAGGCAAGTTTTAAGGAAACAAAAATTGTCAAATGCCTAAAAGAAATATCACTTGACAAGCTAGTAGCTTACATTTTTCATTCAAAGTTTCACAAGTGCATAATTTTCAAAAATTAATACAGCAACGACTTGAATTCAAAATATGTATATAGTCTAGTACCATATTAAATATTTAGTAGAAAACAACAAAAACTTCAAGGCCCACAATATTAAAAATTAGTCCTTGTTTATCCTTGTAAAATTATAAAACAAATGACAAATCAAATTCATCTATATATCTACAATATCGTTCTCAATCTACATCACATACATATATATACAACATGCATTCAAAGATTCCTTAACAGCCACCAAATGAGAGCCAATCAGCCAAACACACATACAAAAAGACAAAGGAAAATTGGCCCAAATGGTCCCTAACCTTTTATTTTTGACAGAATTGTCTCTAACTTATCCATTTACGTGCATAATTAGTCATTTTTTTTACGAATTCCGTTAAAAATGTGTTAAAACCCTATCCATTAGGTGCGCAAATGGTCCCTCTCACTTTTTTATCTTTATTAGTGGAGGTAAAATTGTCAAGTTACATTTTTTTCTTTCTTTCAATTGGTGCAAATGATCCCTAACATTTACCTTACTGTGGAAATGGTCCATAACCTTTGTTTTTTGACGCAACAGTCCCTAACCTATATATTTTGGTGTGCAACTAGTCCAAATTAATGAAAAAGACAAAAATATCCTTAGTTTTAATTAAAGAAATTTACAATTAGATTCTTAACATTTGTAAAAAGTAAAAATAGGTTCGATATTTTAATTTTTTTATTAAAAATTAAAAGAAATTAACAAATTGATAATATACTAAATTGTTTTGTATATTTTATGAACTATTATTTTGTATATATACAAAATTGGTCCGATACTATAATTTTGTATTTTGAACTATTATTTTGTATTTATGAACTATTATTTTGTATATAGCAATTGGTTCGATATTTTAATTTTTTTAATAAATTATTTTGTATATACACACAATACGTGCATATATATGTATATATACACGGATGCTTAAATTTATTTTTTTCATAAAAATTACTAAATTAAATTTTTAAAAAAAACCAGACAAACGTTCTTCACCGCACCCCACCCCACCCCACCCCACCCCACCCCACCCTCTCCTCGCGAAATCGACCAAATTTGTTCGCAGAACCATGGGGGAAATTTTCCCCCCATGTTTCTGGCACTGGTGCGAGTGCCGGTAACAAGGGGAAAAATTTTCCCCATGTTTTCGGCATAGGGGGTGGTGGTGGGTGATTTGAGTTAAAATATTTTTTATCCGGCTAGCTCAGCTTTAGTCTGATTGGTTCCAGCGAGTTAGTTATACTAGGCTAAATAAGCCCGATTTTTATTTAAATTTTTTTTATGTCCAGAATTCGGGTTATCTAGGCTAGCCCATTTTTGCGACCTCTAGTTGTAATGATAAAATTAAAATTTTAATTTTAAATAATATGATTACTTAATAATAATAAAATAATTTTAATTAGCACATTTGTTAATTACGAACTTAAATTTTAGTTATTTTATAATAGTTCATAAAAAATATAAAATAATTTAGTATATTATCAAGTTGTTAGTTTCTTTTAATTTTTAATAAAAAAAATTAAAGTATCGAACCCATTTTTACTTTTTGCAAAGGTTAAGAATCCCTTGCAAATTTTTTTAATTAAAACTAATGATATTTTGTCTTTTTCATTAAATAAGGACCAATTGCGCACCAAAACATATAGGTTAGGGACTGTTGTACCAAAAAATAAAGGTTAGAGACCATTTGCACCAATTGAAAGAAATAAAAAAATGTAACTTGACAATTTTACCTCCATTAATGAAGACAAAAAAAGTGAGAGGGACCAATTGCACATCTAATGGATATATTTTTAACGGATTTTTAACATAATCTGCCAAAAAGGACTAATTGTGCACCTAAATGGATAGGTTAAAGACCATTACATCAAAAATGAAAATTTAGGGACTATTTAGACATTGACGCACTAATATCATACATTAGGACCATTTGCACCAATTTCACAAAAGACAAATGGGTTTGGTAGAAAAACTGACGCGCGTTTTTGTACATGTAAAAGTATAACTAAGACTCAAATGGGGACTTGGAGACCATTCAATTTTCTGTATTGCTTCCTCGTTAATTCTCTCTCAAATCTGACAATCTCTCAAATCTGACAATCTTGTTTGGCTTAAATAGTTTTAAATGACTTATTTTTCTATACATAAATTTTTAAGCTACTTTTTTTAATAACAAAATTTACTTTTTAAAAAGTAAACTTCACTTATTTTATTTATTTTTTAATGTAAATATTAAACACAATCAATATTAAAATCTTCACTTATTCACGATCAAGACAATTCTTTTAGAAAGTTCTAAGCTTTGAAAATCCTGTTAATTGCCTAAAACCTAAAGTATGTTTAAGAAACTCGCTAGCTATTAGTGAGTTTTTTTTTTTAATAATAAAACATATTGAAGTAATTGTATTCTTTTATGTTTTTTTATAATGTATATTTATTGATATGGTACTAAAAATTATGAGATTATTAATATAAATGTGGTTTGATTTTTCTTGTGAATGTTTGACACGGTATAAATGACGGTATAATAAATTGTACAAATATTTCTTATGGAAGTTGATCAACCCTCGATAAGTAAATTGACTTGGTCATGAAATTCTTTTGATCCTAGTCATCAAAAACACTTCATATTGGAGTCTCAAATTATAGTTGTGTAGCTTAATTCAAATGGTCTAAGGTACTAGCCATTACCTAAATATCGGTGCATATTGTCAAAAAAAAAATATTTACTTTTTGCTGGTTAATAATACTTTATCCTTTCCACAAAGATAGACTCATTTCTTTTTTCACACAAATTAAGAAATCTCATTTAATGTAATTGAAATTATAATTTTTTCACATAATATTCTTATTATTCCCACATTTAATATTAGTCATTCATAAATCTAATAAATTTAAATGTTCATTAAATTACAATTGAAATACAAATGAAATTGAATTGCACTACATTGAAACAATAATGAAATTAATTGTTGACTTTATTATTGTGGATGAGTGTTTTCTAGGTAATGTGGAATTTATTGAATGTCTATTGAGTAAATGTGTGAATAAATTTATGTATTTTTCCATTATAATTGAAATATGTTAAGTTTATTTGGATAGATAACAATATAAATTAAATAAGGGTATATTAAGAAAAAAAAATTTTAATACATCATTTATAAAGTAAGTGGCCTATAATTTGAGACTAATAAATAAGAAAAACAAGTCTATCTTTGTAGGACGAATAATAAATAATAAATATTACGTAGTTCTAGAAATAATGCACGAAGCAAATAAACTAGAAGGTTAACCAAATAATACTTGACCGTTTATTACCGAATGAAAATTTACAATGATTCAAGTTTAACCCTACTACGCTACATATATACATGTCTCTATCACTTCTATACTATCAGTAAACCTACCTTCACACTTCACTTTCCCTAAAACTCAATCATTTATGTTCTTTTAGTAACTCTAAAAAATTTATTCAAATTCTAAGAGAGAAAAAATCTGTAAAAAGAAGAAAAATAACAAATAAAACTATAACGTAAAAATTCAAAGTTGGGGACCATATTTTCCATCAGTTGGGACTCACTCCAACCATGGCCACATGATCCCAATCGGTGGAGACTAGTCACCACTAGTTGGGACTTGTCCCAGCTGATGGGAACTAGTCCCAACTGGTGGTCACTCCTCGACGCAACCAATGGGAGTGTTCCAAACGGTAGGAACTTGTTCCTATCTGGTGGGGCACTAGTTTCAAGCACTTTAAATCATATTTTCATTCTCTTAAATGTTATTAATTTTTGTAGGATTAACACCATACCAAAACCAAGGATAAGGTGGGTGTAGTTAAGGACGAACTAATGAAGTTGATGAACAATAAATTCTCGACCAGATTTCTTCTTACTCATTCAATTTTTTATATTACTGTTATTCTTAATTTTTAATTGAATGTTTTATACTTTCTTAATTTTTGGAGCAGCAAAATACCATAATAAAGTATTTCATCTCATGATGAAAATTAATGTGTAAATATCAAATGTATATATCTTAGTACGCCCAAAAGCTTGGATCAAGACAATATGATGGAAAAGATGAAGACACGAAATATATGTGATAAAGCTGTGTATGATATGTGATAGAGCGAAAAAGTATTGGCTATAAAATCATGTTTGATAAATTGACAAGAGTCGAAAGTATTGGCCATATGATGAAGAAATGTATGAATAAAAGATTTTGACAAAATGTTAAAGGCTTATTTGCACAAATAGTTCCTGACTTTTGCATTTACTGTAGATTGAGGACTTATCGTTTTATTTTTGGCAGTTTAGCCCCTATTTCAAATATTTTTAGTGGCAATGGTCCTTTTCATTAATTTCCGTCCAAATGTTCGTGAAATTTGACGGTGGAATTTTTTTATTTAAAAAGGGCTTATTTGCACAAATGGTCCTTGACTTTTGTAAAGGAAAATTTGCAGCAAAAGTTCCTCATCTTTCAGAAAGTGTTAAAAAGTCTCATAACCTTCTAATCCTAATACATATGATCTCAAACCTTTTTGACAATTTTACGCCCAACTTAAATAAATTAAAAATAACTCATAAACCTTTTCAAAAATACAATAAGTCCTAAATCTTTTTATTTTTTTTTACAAATTTACACTTAAAATAATAAAAAGTGTGTCATCAAGTTCCAAAATTTTTAATTTTGTTCACCAAAATGACATTTAAAATGTGTTTGATTAAAATCAGATTTTTTAGTAAAAGTTGTTGAAATGTGTGGTTGAAAAGTTGTGGGACCATAAAATGTGTGGTTAAAATTAATTGTTGACTTTGACTTTAGCTTTTTATTAAAATCAAAATTGAAAACAAACAGGCTCTTAGAGTCTCTACAGATTTTGTCCAGTGGTCCATTAATTAACAAAAAAATTATTCTCATGATCAAAATTTGACCAATTTAAAATTTTAATTTATTTTTCATATCAATTACTAGATGTGGCAAAATGGGCCAACCCAAATATCAGCCCATGTAAAATTGTGTCAGGGTAAACCCAGTCCAATCTTTTATGTGGCCCGTCTAATTTTGGGTTGCGTTTGCCAGCTCTACCAATTACTAAATAATAATTAAAAAAAAAGTTCTTCACAATCTCCAGCCCACCACCACCTTTTTTTTAATTGGTATGAAAAATAAATTAAAATTTTAATTGGTCAAATTTTGATTATGGGTATAATTTTTTTGTTAATTAATTGACCAATGGACAAAATCTGTAGAGACTCTAAGAGCCCGTTTGTTTTCAATTTTGATTTTGCTAAAAAGCTAAAGTCAAAGTCAACAATTAATTTTAACCACACATTTTATTATCCTACAACTTTTCAACCACACATTTCAACAATTTTTACTAAAAAATCTGATTTTAATCAAACACATTTTAAATGTCATTTTAGTGAACAAAATTAAAAGTTTTGGGACTTGATGACACACTTTTTATTATTTTAAGTGTAAATCTGTAAAAAAAAATAAAAAGATTTAGGACTTATTTGTATTTTTAAAAAGGTTTATGAGTTATTTTTAATTTATTTAAGTTAGGGATAAAATTTTCAAAAATGTTTGGGGTCATGTGTTAGGATTAAAAGGTTAAGGGACTTTTCAACATTTTTTGAAAGATTATGGACTTTTGCTGCAAATTTTCCTTTACAAAAGTCAGGGACTATTTGTGCAAATAAGCCCTTTTTAAATAAAAAAATTTCCACTATCAAATTTCATAGATATTTGGATGGAAATTGATGAAAATGACCATTACCGTAAAAAATATTTGAAATAGGGGCTAAACTACCAAATATAAAACGATATGTCCTCAACCCGCAGTAAATGCAAAAGTCATGGACCATTTGTGCAAATGAGCCAAATGTTAAATGGCCAAATGAATATCATGAATTACGAAAATGAGCCATATTAATTTATGAAAAGCGTCATACGTAAATGATGAACAAGTATTGCAGGCATACTAAGATACAAAAATATTAAGGTATCGTATGAATACAAGGTAGATACAAATATTTACACACGAGACACGCCTCCACTTACTTAATTGTTTTTTATTTATTTTTTAAGGTAAAGATGGAAAGAGAGTATTTTACAACAATGATCGATGGGTGGATCGTGCTACCTGACCGACTCAAAGCTCAATGGATTTCTATTACCAACATGTGGTCGTATGAGATTCATGCACCCGAACTTTATAAATGGGAAATGTCAAAGACTAAAGCAAATATATATGATTCTTGTACAATTTTTACCAGAACATTTTGACTGACTAAATGGATGTAATGCTATAGAATTATTTAATTAGTAATTGTAGGACGTGTGATGCACGTAAGGTAATTTGTAGGATATTTATATTATTGTATTTTAATTTGTAATCTATACAGTTATAAAATAGTCTGAGTACAATTTGTAGCAAATTGTTTAAGAAAATTAGCACTCAATAAATATAATATTGATAATCAAAAGACACACTTTTTAAATATAAATATAACAAGCAAACATTTATTTGAACAAACCACAATTTACAACCTAGAAGAACTTGTGGTTGATTGCACAACTGTTTATTAAGCAAAATAGTAGAAGTTGAGAAATACTAATACATATAATTTTCATAAACAAATTCATAGTGATATATACAGACAAAAAGAAACAATAAGAGTTTTGATTATCAAAAGTTGCTATCAACATATGCATTTTCAAATCATAAAATATTCTAATATATTCATAAAATCATAAGTGTAATCCTTCATAAGCGTCAAAATAAATAAAAAAATTATAACACATTAGAAAAACTTAAAAGTCAACAAAATGGGACTATTTGGAACAAAAGACAGTAAAATCATTAATTGGCCATACCACTTTTATTGTATTATTTTTTCTTTATTTCATAATATATATTTGTTTAAGAATATGAAAAAAAAAAAATCCTCATCAGATCTCCATAGAAGTTCAAAACATGAAAAATCGTGTATTCATACAATGCACTTTGAAAATAGATTTTAAACAGGTACTCTAAATGATATACATAGGTACAACGTTTAAACAAGAAACAAAAAGGGCAATTATATTCCCACTACAATTTTTATTATCTACACTACGTTTTAATTACAATGAAGGTCCACCAATCTATGAAATTTTGTTACTTACATCCCCAACTTTTTTTTGCGCGTTTTTATTGTTAAATTTCAATTAATTTTCACATCTTGTATCAGATGACGATTTTTGTCCAAATATTCTGATAATGTGCATTAAAATGAAGGACAAATATTTTGTAAAACTTTTGTATTTGTTATATATTTTGTTTATTTAAAAATATGAGAGACAAAAAAATATTTTTACGCCCCATTAATTAATTTTTTGAACAGAAATCATCATCAAAGACAAAGATAAGATGAATTAATTAATAGGTTGATGATAAAAAAATGTGATAACAAATAGTTAGAGACATAAATGTAAAAATTAGATATTGTTGAAGACTTTTATTACTATTATAAGATTTGGTGTGGTTAAAAAAAATGTAGTTTAAATAATTACCCAAATAAAAAAAAAATTGGTAAAAATATAGAAGGCAGTCACTTCTCAAGCTGAAATGTGACAATATGAATAGTAAAAAATTTAGACTCTTTTATTATAGGTAGACTAGTTGTAGGACGTGCGATGCACGTAAGATGGTTTGCAGGATACTTACGTTATTGTATTTTAATTTGTAATATATACAGATATAAATTTATCTGATTATAATTTGCAGCAAATTGTTTAAGAAAAGTAGTACCTAACAAATATAAGATGGATAATCAAAAGATACACTTTTTAAATATAAATATAACAAGTAAACAGTTATTTGAACAAGCCACAATTTACAACCTAAAAGAATTTGTGGTTGATTGCATAACTATTTTCAAATTGTTTACTAAGCAAAATAGTAGAAGTTGAGAAATAATAAGCATATGTTTGATAGTGCTGAATTTATTTTTTAAGTGCTTATATTATAAATTGTGAGAGAATGTGTGGATAAAAAATGAGTTGTAAATTGTGGGTCTTAATTTTTTGAATAGAAATCATCATCAAAGATAAAGATAAAATGTACTAATTAATAGGTTGATGATAAAAAATGTGATAACAAATAGTTAGAGACATAAATGTAAAAATTAGATATTGTTGAGGACTTTAATGTGCATTAAAATGAGGGACAAATATTTTGTCAAATTTTTGTATTTTGTATTTATTTTGTTTATTTAGAAATATGAGAGACAAAAAAAATATTTTTACGTCCCATTAATTAATTTTTTTGAATAGAAATCATCATCAAAGACAAAGATAAGATGTACTAATTAATAGGTTGATGAAAAAAAATGTAATAACAAATAGTTATGTCATAAATGTAAAAATTATATATTGTTGATGACTTTTATTAATATTATAAAATGTGGTGTGATTAAAAAAAAGTGTGGTTTAAATATAATTACCCAAACAAAAAAAGAAAAAAAATGGTAAAAAAATAGAAGATAGCCACTTCTTAAGCTGACATGTAGCAATATAAATAGTAAAAAATTTAAATAATATGAGAGACAAAAAATATTTTTATGCCCTCTTAATTAATTTTTTGAACAAAAATCATCATTGAAGACAAAGATAAGATATACTAATTAATAGGTTGACAATAAAAAATGTGATAATAAATAGTTAGGTACATAGATGTGAAAATTAGATATTGTTGATGACTTTTATTACAATTATAAAATGTGGTGTGGTTAAAAAAAAAAATTTACGCCCCCTTAATTAATTTTTTGAACAGAAATCATCATTAAAGACAAAGATAATATGTACTAATTAATAGGTTTATGATAAAAAAAATGTGATAACAAATAGTTAGGGACATAAATTTGAAAATTAGATATTGTTGAGGACTTTTATTACAATTATAAAATGTGGTGTGGTTAAAAAAATTGTGGTTTAAATATAAGTACCTAAAAAAAAGGAACAAAAAAAGAACAAAAACGGAAAAAAAAAAAAAAAGGAAGACAGCCACATGTGAAGACGACACATAGCAACATAAATAGTAAGAAAGTTAGCCTCTTTTATTATAAGTAGATTATAAAATGTGGTGTGGTTAAAAAAAAGTAAGATTTAAATATAATTACTCAAACAAAAAAGAAAAAAATTGGTAAAAAAAAAAAAAAGAAGACAGCCACTTCTCAAGCTGACATGTGACAATATGAATAGTAAATTTTTTTAAAAATATCAAAGACAAAAAAAATATTTTTATGCTCCTTAATTAATTTTTTAAACAGAAATCATCATCAAAGACAAAGATAAGATGTGCTAATTAATAGGTAGATGATAAAAAAATGTAATAACAAATAGTTAGGGACATAAATGTGAAAATTAGATATTGTTGAGAACTTTTATTACAATTATAAAATATGGCGTGGTTAAAAAAATATTTACGCCCCCTTAATTAATTTTTTGAACAGAAATTATCATCAATGACAAAGATAAGATGTACTAATTAATAGGTTGATGATAAAAAACGTGATAACAAATAGTTAGGGACATAAATGTGAAAATTAGATATTGTTGAGGACTTTTATTATAATTATAAAATGTGGTCTGGTTAAAAAAATTGTGGTTTAAATATAATTATCCAAACAAAAAAAGAACAAAAAAGGGAGGAAAAAAAAAAAGAAGACAATCACATATGAAGCTGACATGTGGCAACATGAATAGTAAGAAAGTTAGCCTCTTTTATTATAAGTAGATTATAAAATGTGGTGTTGTTAAAAAAAAAAGTGTGGTTTAAATATAATTACTCAAACAATAAATAAAAAAAATTGGTAAAAAAAATAGAAGACATCCACTTCTCAAACTGAAATGTGGCAATATGAATAGTAAAAAATTTAAAAAATATGAGAGACAAAAAATAGTTTTATGCCCCCTTAATTAATTTTTGAACAGAAATTATCAGCATGAATAGTAAGAAAGTTAGCCTCTTTTATTATAAGTAGATTATAAAATGTGGTGTTGTTAAAAAAAAAAGTGTGGTTTAAATATAATTACTCAAACAATAAAGAAAAAAAATTGGTAAAAAAAATAGAAGACATCCACTTCTCAAACTGAAATGTGGCAATATGAATACTAAAAAATTTAAAAAATATGAGAGACAAAAAATAGTTTTATGCCCCCTTAATTAATTTTTGAACAGAAATTATCATCAAAGACAAAAATGAGATATACTAATTAATAAGTTGATGATAAAAAATGTGATAACAAATAGTTAGAGACATAAATGTGAAAATTAAATATTGTTGAGGACTTTTATTACAATTATAAAATGTGGTGTGGTTAAAAAAAATATTTTTACGCCCCTTAATTAATTTTTTGAATAAAAATCATCATCAAAGATAAAAATAAGATGTACTAATTAATAGGTTGATGATAAAAAATGTGATAACAAATAGTTAGAAATATAAATGTGAAAATTAGATATTGTTGATAACTTTTATTACAATTATAAAATGTGGTGTGATTAAAAAAAGTATAGTTTAAATATAATTATCCAAACAAAAAAGAAAAAAAAAAAAGTAAGACAGCCACATGTGAAGTCAACACGTGGCAACATAAATAGTAAAAAAGTTAGCATCTTTTATTATAAGTAGAAATTCGTTAATTTTATTGGTAAATATCATAAATAACAAGCGGTATCCACCATGGGTATAGCTTAAGTGATAGATAGGTGGTGATCGACAAGGCGACACTCAACCCTCACTTTTAGGATTTGATAATTCTATTAGATATAACAGATAGGCATAACTCTATAATTAAAATTATTTTTTTAATTTCATATACTAATGGTGAAATATAATACATCAAATTCAATTAATAAAATTTGACATTGTTCGTCAAGACTATTGAAGAACAAGGTTCGATACACTTATAATAAAGTCTGAGGCAGAGTTAAGATTTTTTAAATGAGGAATTATTACATTAAAAAAAAACAATTATACTTTTAAAATTGAATTACTACTAAAAGAAATTATTTTTTGCACTTCAACCAATTCCGTCCTATCTCCGACTCTCAAACCTCTTGACTAATAAATTATATTGCATAAAGAGAAAAAGAAAAATGAAATTATAAGCAGTTTGGATTCAGGCTCGCCCGCTCCTGTGTCTCCCAATATGTTAGTGCTTGTCATCCACCACAATTTCTTGATCGTCTCGATATGATGTCATGCTGATGTAGGCTTGGGTATCCACATGACCCTTTATTTTCTTGATTTCTGTCATTACTTTTTCTTTTTATAAGGGCGAGTTTGACATTACTAATTTTAAGAATCATAAAAATTAGGAAGGCACAAATAATTTCTAACATTTATCTTAGTGCAAAAAAAGTCTCCAACGTTTGTTTTTTAACATAAACTTTTCTAACTTGCATATTTTGGTGCACAAAAAAGACTAATATGCATTTGATTTGAATAAGAAAAAATTACAGTTGAGCTCTTAATTTTGTAATTTTTTCAAAATGCATAAATAGCTCTGGTACTTTTATTTTTTTTTATAAAAAAAATTAAAAAAAACTAATAATTTTTTTTTGTGTATTACAAATTTATTCACAAAATTTATAAAATACATAAATTGTTTTGTAAATTTTTTTGGACTATTATAAAGTAACTTAAATTTAAGCTCATAAATATTAACAAACATATTAAATAAAATTATTAGTTTTATTATTAAGTAATTACATTATCTAAAATTTAAAATTTTATTTTATAGTTGTAAAAAAAAAAGAAACTTCAAATATTTTTATTTAATTGAGCTATTCATTTATTAACTACAAATATTAGAGCTCCAATTGTATTCTTTATATTTTAATTTATCATTTTATTATCATTCAAAAACAAAGAAAACATAAAATTATATACATCATTTTTTTTATGAATTTATCTTAATTTTAATTCAAATTTTCCACATCACATAGCAATTATATATACTTAAAGTATAATAATTTAACATTTATTCTCTTATGAATTTAATTGACACGACTACAATGATATATCTAGTACGCTAAATTAAATAGTATTAAATAAAAGTACTGAATTGATTTGCACTTTTTGTAGAAGTTAGGAACTGAACTGCAATTTTTTCTAATTAAAATTAAGGGCGTGTTGATCTTTATCAAATATAAAGACTAACTGCGCTTTAAAACACATAGTTTGGAGACATTCGTGCCAAAATATAAACATTATGGACTATTTCTACACTGGAAGTAAATGTAATGGACCATTTGAGCCAAAATTCCTAATAACTTTGAAGCAAAGTTTTGTTTAACGATCGTTCAATTTTGCTTAAAAATTTAATAAAATTTTAAGTCAAAGTTAACAATTAATTTTAACTACACATTTTATATAACTCGCAATTTTTATTAACTTTTTGACTATATATTTAATTAAATTTTATCAAAATCGGCAAAAAAACTTATTTTCAACAAAACCAAACAACTACTTATTATCCAATAATTTTTTTTTTCAAAAAGAATAAGAAAAAAATATTTCTTTAATAGCATAATTCATTCGGAAGATTATGTTGGGAATTTCTTAATTGTATAAGGTAATACAATATAAATACTGAATTGTATTATTATTTGTCTTAATTACAAAAAACTACTTCCACGCTTCTATTAAGAGCATCTCTAATGCTATTTTCTATTTTGAATGTCCAACTAATGTAGCGATGAGGTGGAGATGACAAAAATCATGTGACAGTATTAATTGTAGAAAGTCATCAACAGACCATCTAGTTTTAGACATCCTATTAAATGGTCGTCTATCTTTTTTTTTATTATTAAATTGTATTTATGTCTCTCATCTATTCTCTTTTTATTTCCTCCTTCCACCGTTTCATTCCTCATTTATTTTCTCTCTTTTACCTCGTAGATTTTTTAGAAGGTGTATAGCATTGGAGATGCACTAAATATGCCTATCTAAAGTTTGAATTATCAATAAAATTAATTACTCGTTTCCAAATCTTAAAATTAGTATAGCTTCTTTCCAATGAAAGATAGCCGTTTTCACATGACCTTAGAACATCTCCAATGCTACTTTCTATTTTAAATATCTAACTGATATGACGATGATGTGGAAGGGACAAAACTCATATAGCAACATTTATTGTAAAATGCTATCTAATTTTAGACATCTTATTAGACTACATTTAACCAATTTTTTTATTTAATTGTGTTTATATGTCTAATCTATTTTCTCATTCTTTTTCCTTATTCCACTATCTAACTCCTCATTTTTTTCCCTCTAGATAAGTGCAACAAAAAAATTTATTCATTCGAAAAACAGTAGAGAAAATTCAACTAGAGAGTCTTAAACATTTCGTAAATTTAGTACTCATATCCCAAATTTATTATTTGTTGCACTCATGTCTTCAATTTTATAAAATGATGGCACCCATATCACAAACTAATAAAAAATGTTCATTTGAGTGTTAAATGGCCACATGGTGATGCTCAAGCGATTTTGGATTGAAAGGGTAAATTTGCCTAAAAATATTTTTTTATTTTAAAATAAATCAAATGTTCACTTCAACTTTCATTTAGAAATCCGAATAAAAATATCATATTGTCCTCTTTGCTTCAAACTATCTCGACATCATGAGTGTGTCACGTGGTTGTTCAAATAAATATTATCTGTTAACTGTGATCGTGAATGCCATAAGTTTAAAAAGTTCCGTGTGTCACACTAATAAAATGATTGAAGACCTTGGTAGAATTTACCGAAAATAATATATAAAAATTAAAATATATACTAACATAAAATACTTGAATGTGATAAGAGTTCTTTCTTTTTTCTTTCATGATAATCAAACATGTACACCAATGTGTAGAAGGGAAATTTTAATCGGAACCGAACCTCCCAAACCGAAACCGAATCGGAACCGGAGGTTTCGGTCCAGTTCCACCGGAACTGAGAATCGAGAACCGACCGGATTTGGGTCGGTTCTTGGTTCTTGAACTAGAACCGTTGTACCTTATTAGAACTGAATTTGTTATTTTTTACAATTTATTCACCTTAACCCAATGACCCACGATCCAATACTACAGTACCAAAAACAAGAATCCAACTATCCAAGATCCAAACAAAAAGTATAAAATCCATTACTCTTAAACTCAAACTCAATTGACCCAATTAAAATTACCCAAATCTCAAATTCTCAATCGCTATTGCCCAAATGCTCAATACAAATATTGTCGTCTGTCTTGTACTTACGTTCATTTCTCTCTCGTTCAACACACAGTAAGACGGCAAAGGAGAAACTCTTCTGTAATCGAAACGAATCTTTAATTTTGAGAGACATAATTTTCCTTTTTCTAACACAAATTTATGAGTTTGTAATTTTAGTGTCTATTCTTCTTGTTAATGTTTATATCTTTCAAAAATTGTTTTAATATATAACATACTTTAATGGTAACGAGTTTGCAATTATTAATTTTTTTCAAAACATGTTGTCAACTAAAGATTTTTTTAAAAATGTTATGGGTAGAACAGAACCCGAACTGGAATCAACGGTTCCGGTTCGAGTTTTGTTCTAATAATTACGTGGAACTGAATGGTTTCATTTATGAAATACTCGAATTGTAACGAGTGGTTTCGAGTATTGAAATACTCGGACCGAGCCACTCGACGCCTACACCTACCAACGTGTCATCATTTTGTCAAATCCCCACTAAACCAATAGAAATTGCGGATTCAAGGCAATGTTTGTAGAGAGTAGCTTTTCCTTTTTCAACTTAGGAATAATGCCAATTCAAGACAATTAATGTTATCTACCAAACCCTTCATCCCCACAAACCCAAAGTTGACAATAAAGTGATCCAATCCTAACAAACTCAAAAAGAGCAAAAAGTAAGCCACCCCATCTGTTAAAATATGATTGAAACAAATAAGCAAAATATAAGTGATAAAGTGCAAATTATTAATTATAATCAAAGTGCCCCCAAAACAATATGTCTACATACCCTACATTTTATAATGGCACCCAAGTCCCAAAATGGACCACCTTGCCAAGACTCAAGAACATTGTAGAAACATATATTAGCAGAGGATAAGGTTAATATAAAACTCAAATCATCATTCTTGAATGAAAGTGATAGGCATAGGCTGAATAGTGTTATGTCTGTCTTTGTGGGTCTCTTTGGGCATATGGTGGCAACCCAATGAGGTTACATTTGGACTCAAAAATGTAGTCTAGTTTATTCCTCAGTTTTGGTCCACCAATGATCCTAACAAACTGCACTCAATTATTAACTTGAAATTTTGTGGACCTTAAATGATATACAGGAAAACAGAGTTTCAATAACTGTGTATATCTATTTTGTATAACTGTGTATATTTATTTTGTTCAAAGCAAGTTCAAGAAAAGATAAAATAAAAGGAGAGTTACGATAAATTGAAAATAAATACCAAATTTTGTAGCATTATTCGAGAGAAAAAAAATGTGTTATGTTCGACTTTAAGTCGCATGTGGCGATGACGCATAGAAAGATGAGCAACAAAAGTTAAAATGTGGGGAAAAAAATCTTTATTTGATATTGGCACATACGTTAGCATTGCATCACATACTTGTTTGCTTAAGTCATTTAAGCAAGAAAAATGGGAGAATTATGAATATCACTAAACCATTTTCAAAAATCAATAATGTTGGCATGGTGCTCGATACTTAGGGGTTGTTTGTTTCCCATTAAAATGGGTTTATTTTTTCCCATTTTTTGACTTTTGGAAAAAATTGACCAAAATACCCCTTTTTTCTAGTCAAATATTACGGCTACTGTGAAAAGCAAAAGGGCATTTTGGTCATTTTGACCCAAAAGTCAAAAAATGGGAAAGAAAAAACCCATTTTAATGGGAAACAAACATGCTCTTAGTTAATTTGAAATAATTAAAATGAATAGTAATCCACACAATATAAAAACAGTGTAATAGTTACACGATTGAATACCACAATTTTATTTATTTATTTATTTTTAATTCTAGGGTATTGGTTTTGCAAATCACTTCCAAATTACAAATCAATAGAGTATGAGTTCGTTTGAGATTGATTTTGGATTCCAACTTTTGATTATTTGACAATCAGAAGTTGTTTCAACGTTTAATAAATTTTTAAAAGTTATTATAAAAGAATATGTATTATCTGACAGAGATATTGAGAAGCAACAAAATAATAGTTTTTTAAAATTTGCTTTTAATTTTTATATATATATATTATTAAAATACCAATTTTGATCTTAATTAATTAAAATAATTCCTTTATGTCACATATTTATTAGTATTCTATTTATAATGCATCCTTACAAACAATATAAATTTAAATTTAATTAATTTTTGTACAATATTATTATTTTATTATTTTTAATTTTTATAAATTTTGAGATTTAATAGATGTATATTATTTTTATTTTAAAAAAATTATAGTAAATACATTGTCTTGAAAAAATATTTGATAATATTACATATTGTTATAGAAGTAAAAATAAATTTTAAAATACTACTCATAATAATAATAAGGGTAATTATATTCATACAACATTTTTTATTTTTTACACCACATTTTAATTACATTTAACATTCTTAATCTTTTAACATTATAGCAATAATGTCCCCAACTTTTTTTTATCACATTTTTATCTTCAATTTTTCATTAATTACCAAATTTTGTGTTTGATAACAATTTCTGTAAAAAATATTTGTTGAGAATTCGTAAAAAAATGTTATTTGTCTGTCATATTTTTAATAAAACAATAGATACAAGAGTACGATAAAATATTTTTTCTTTATTTCAAAGTACGTAAATAAAATATCTCGACAGAAACCATCATCAATGATGAAATGTCCTAATTAATGAAAGTCGAAGATAAGAATTTGATGATAAAAAGTTAAGAATATAATTGTAATAATGAACAAAAGTTGAGAATTTTAAGTACAATTAAAATGTGGTGCACTTATAACAAATTGTAGTGTGAATATAACAACTTTCATAATAATAACAATAATACAAAATAACATTATTATAATCACTGTCAATTTTAGTAATTTTATGTAATCATAACAATAAATCGCTTTTATTTACCAAACACTTAAATACTGAAAGATACGTCAATTATGAAGCAGGAATTTACCAAATACTTATCAAATTCTTTTCACATCTAATTTTTTCTACAATACAAAAAAAACTAATTTTCATAAAAGTACAACAATACCAAACAAAACTTATAAAACAGAATGCCAATGTCTTTTGTGTCCCAATAGTCAAGAACATTGCAATCTCTAGCTCATAGTCTTTAATTCCTTTCATGCCATTCTTTGTTCATGATTTGATATTTTGGAGTTTCAAGTGTGAAATTCTGGAGTCTAATTATTGTATTTAGTAAAGTTTCCAGTCTAAAATTTCATTAAGAAATGGTTTAAAGATTTTACACTTATAATTTCAGTTGTCCTAATTTTTTTTTTTAATAAATAAAGAGTCATCGTTATGTTTATTTTACGGTTAAAAAATAAAAAAAGAGTAATGTTAGATAAAAATAAAACACAGAAAGTTCAAAGATATACAATTTCTTTTATAAACATTATTGAGACAAATCTTTGAATATCGAGTGTTCTTACTTCTTATATGTCCAATTTTGTTTCTGCAATATTTTAACCCTCACCAGCTCTCGTTAATATAAAATTAGGGTCGTTAATTCTCAATACCAAATATAGAAAAATCAAACAATTCATCCCGACTTTGGTATATGTTTGTGAATATATATGGTTCTAAGTGAGATAAAAGCATAGATTGAACGAGTGCATTTAATTTAATAAAGTCATGCTAGTACTGGCTCCTACGTTAGCGTTGCATCACATACTGGTTTGCTTAAGTAATTTAAGCAATAAAATTGTGGAGAATATAATTATGATTAAACATACATATCATTAAACCCTTTTCCAAACCCCAATCAAAAAAAGTGCTTTGAATGTTGACATGTTGCACTACCATTCGATACTTCAAAATTAATTAATCTATGTTATTGCCAGGGATATGATCACAAAATACATTACACGTCTGGGTAAGTAAAATCGGACAATATAAAATTTCAACTTTTTTTCACTTTGAAGTCTAAACAAGTCAATAAAGTATATTTTGAAAGGCAATGCTTCGATATTCTTTCACAATCGATAATTAATAGATTTTTCTATTATATATTTTTTGTTTAGAATTTAATATTCTGATATTATAAATGTAAACGAACCATGTCAATTATCAAGAATTTATTAGTACATAGGTATGTATTGATTGAAATTTGAAAATTTTGATTTATTAGTAGCAGCATGATGATGAAATAGCCAGATCATTTGATGTATCTTTTGGGGAGTGGAATAAGGGGACCCACAAATCCCTTAAAATTCAATAGAATTTTAAGGCGTGGGATGACTGGCATGTTATTCGCAACCGCCCCAGTTTAGGGAGTCCCAACATGGTGCATGCTTCTTTGTCCATATAAAAAAAAAAAAGACAACAATGTGGCTAAAATAAAACCACCCTTTTTTGTCCATAAAAAGACATAAATATTTGCGAATCCCTATTCAGACGAAAGCTAAAAAAATAAAATTTAGACTGAATTAATATATGAAAAAAAATATAATTCTATATAAAAAAAATTGAACCAAAAAAGTCATTTGTATCCGTCCCTATTTATCTGTATATTGTTTGTCTTACGATAATATATATATATATTTTCCAAAGCCCATTATCCCATTATCATTTTCTGGTTGCTTTTGTCTCAATCCATCTCACTATTCCACTACCATTTTCCTTTTCAAAATAGTCTAATTTTTGTAGATTACTTTGTTTGGTGCAATCATTATTCATGTTTTCTTCCTTTTTCTCATTTTAATATTTTTTTTTATTACAAACTTTATACCCAATAAATAATTATACTTTTACTACGTTGGATTGATAATACATCATTGCACTGTGTAAAATGTAAATATAATTTTTTTTCTTTATTTTTTTCACTTTTATAAATAATTGAAATGCCTTTACTATATATGGAATTATGATTCCTAATGGCCACTAATTAATTTTTAGCAAGATTTTGCATGCATAGGGTATTGTGGAATATGGACAATATTTAGTTCAATTTTCATTATTTTTCAAATTATAGTTTCTAAAGTGTTGTAAAATATGATATGTAAGTATAATTACTGAATTAATAATTTTCATCTTTACCAATTATTTATATATTATAATTTAGAAAATACAAAAAAAAACTTTTCATGTTACTTTATTTTATTAATAAATATTTTTACACTTCTATGGTATTTTAATATTTGAATTTTATTGAATTGTAATTACTGATCATCTAAATATGATCAATTCTTTTAGTCAATACAGAAATAATTATGGGAAAATCAATAATTATTAAACCCCTTTTCAATTTACCTTTTTTTTCTAATAATAAATATCTGCGTAAGCAACTGAGTTTAAGTAGACCCCGTTAAGTTGGCCTTAGACAAATTTCTAGTGGACTGTCTTAAGTGGGCCTTAAGACAAATTCAAGCTGAGGAATGCCTATCTGATTTGGAAATTCAAATAGGCTTCATCTAAAAATTCTGGGTGTGAACTTCAATGTAGCAGGTTGAAATGAAGTTTGGACTAAAGGCAGCCCAGGAAGATCTTCAGTCACGGGCCCAATATGAGAATTGTTAATCCATGGAGGCATAATATTAAGGGATGGACTGTCTTAAGTGGGCCTTAAGACAAATTCAAGCTGAGGAATGCCTATCTGATTTGGAAATTCAAATAGGCTTCATCTAAAAATTCTGGGTGTGAACTTCAATGTAGCAGGTTGAAATGAAGTTTTGACTAAAGGCAGCCCAGGAAGATCTTCAGTCACGGGCCCAATATGAGAATTGTTAATCCATGGAGGCATAATATTAAGGGATTTTTTTCATAAATGAGCTATATTTTGAAAATAATTCCAAAAAGTTTTTTCTGTTGTAGAAATTCCTGAAATATTATTTTTAAAATATATTTATTCTATTTTCATATATTAATTATCAACCATAATTACAAACTATAACGGTAAGCTAAAAAAGGGGAATTTTCTATTTTTTCCATTAAATTAGATATCTCAATTGATTCTTTGTCCAAATAGATAATGTTACGCCCCAATCTCACTTAGCATTCCACGTGGGCAGGGTAATCTCGCCTGGGCTCCACGTAGGTGTGGTAAAAATCAACCTGCTTGGACTTACCTCTCTCTCCGAGGCTGTCTGTGCCAAGGAGGACATGTAACCGAGGCTTCTTGCCTTCGGGAGCTGGGGCAAACGATGCTGTCAAAACCCGACATTGATTACGTTTCAGCCTCCCACTGACACACTACAATTCAGGCCTGAAAAAACTGATGGAACAGCCTGCAGAAAACGGCTTGTCGCTATCATATCCTCTTAGGTTGCGGCTGAAAGCAAGCTTCCTCATTAATGCTGATGATGTGACACCTAAGGTGTGACCCTGGAGCTCTTTGGATCAAGCCACGTGTCGCGAATCGAGGGGAGGACAATCTAATAGGATTTGCCTATAAATACCCAACTCATTTCCACAAGAAAAGGATGTCGAATTTTATTACTCACAAGGAATACCAAATCCTCTATACCAATTATTCTTCAAGTATCATACCCACCTGGGAAATAGTTAGTTAGAGGTCCTCAAGCTATTACCTCTACCAAAGTGTGTGTCTCTTCATCTTTTATTACCTACCCACCCGGTCTTAGGCTTACTTACGTGGTTGAATAAACTATGTGGCAATAGAAGCAATGAGGGGAATACACGTTAGAAGATGAGTCATGGGGTTCCTATTGGCAGTCATTTTAGGAGGTCAACAGATTGGCGCCGTCTGTGGGAAGCGTAACCAAAAGCCTTAGCCTTTTTGAACAAATGAGTCTCCTTGAACAAGGGATCGACCGACCCACCAAATGAGCGGAAGCAATGAGGATGAAAACCCAAGAAGAACTAGACCCGCAACGGTCGGAGAGACCGTGGCGGGAGCAAGAGTCGAAGAAGCCCATCGGAGAAGGCGTGGAAGGAGGCCTCCCACCAATCTCGAACGAGAAATGAGAACCATGGCCGCCAGCGTGAGGCAGCTGGCCCAACACCATGCCCAGATGCAAGGATATATCCAAATGATGCATGTGCGAGGTGGGAACCGTCCTTATGAATCCGATCCAGACAATCCCAATGAGGAGCAAGAAGTTGACAGTGGTCATCTCCATAATCCCCAAGTCGGGGAAGAAGCCTCGCAGGCTAGGACACACATGGAAGGTACCAATCCCACGGAAGTTGACAGAAAGCCCCAACCGACGGTGTCCGCCAGCGTATTTGAAAGACTAGGCAAACTTGGACCCAGAAATGGGCCCCAGATTGGTCATCAGAGGAGGGAGCCACTTCAGAATCCTCCTAGAAATAGGAGGGAGAGAAAGGCTAGAGAAGCCTAGTCCAAATGAGAGTTTGACTTCCAGCCCTATCAAGATATGTACCAACAGCCCCAACGCTACGGGGATGATCAGCAAACTCAACGCACCCCCCTCCCCCCAGTCTCCCCCTAGAATGAACACAGGGAAAGAAAATCTGAAACAAACAAGATCATTCGAGGTGGATGACGACGACGAGAATCTCCATTTCTCAGCTGGTATCAGAAATGCGTCTATTCCACACGAGTTTCGTGTGCCTAAACTCACCCCTTATACAAGCAAGGGAAACCCTTTAGACCACGTTAACACTTACAAAATGGAGATGAGCCTTCGAGGAGCGACACCAGCCCTAAAATGCATAGCCTTCCACCTCACTTTGTCAGGAGGGGCAAAGAGATGGTATAACAAACTCGTTGCGGGAAGCATATCCAGCTGGCCGGAGCTGAAGAAGACGTTCATCAACTACTTCTCTTCTGGAAAGCCCGTATCAGCCTCATTACAACGCCTTCATGACATAAGGCAAGCCGAATCCGAGCCCCTACAAAGTTATCTAAGTCGTTTTAACGAAGAAATGCTTTTCCAGCGAAAGGATAACTGATGCTGAGGCTCTCTCCGCTCTGAAGGGAGGGTTGGGCATGAATCTCCCTTTCTGGAGAGATGTTTGCAACAAGGAATACCAAATCCTCTATACTAATTATTCTTCAAGTATCATACCCACCTGGAAAATAGTTAGTTAGGGGTCCTCAAGCTATTACATCTACTAAAGTGTGTGTCTCTTCATCTTTTGTTATCTACCCACCCGGTCCTAGGCTTACTTACGTGGTTGAATAAACCACGTGGCAACAGAAGCAAGGAGTGGAATACACGTTGGAAGAGGAGTCGTGGGGTTCCTATTGGCAGCCATTTTTAGAGGTCAACAGATAACAAAAAAATTGCAGAAAATCAGGCAAACATTCGTGAATAACATCATTCGACAAAGAACATCAGTCCTTGAAAAAATTTCGTCTATGAAGAAGATACGGTGAAGAAAATCGGAACGTGAAGAACATAACGTTTTTTTATCAAAATAATTACATAATGTTAATTATTGTAACTTGTTTATCAATCCAAATAAATGTAATCTGATTTTGAATAAATGTGATTATTTGTAGCAGTCCAAAAAATTCTTTATTTGAATACATATGTTACAAAAAAATTTTGAAATTCATGATATTTTATGTTTATGTTACAGTGAGAACATTTGCACATGTTACATTATATTTCATTTATGATCTTGTAACATTTGGAAGTTTCTGCTTTGCGGAGACGTCTATTACATTTAGAACATTTGTATATGTTACAATCGCGCATGTTACATTTCCATGTATTACGTTTGCGTGTGTTACACTTACATACATAGTTATCAGACCCAGCCCAGACATCGACCCGGACAAGGAGGTGGGTCACCGGGTTGTTGGTTCAACCAGTGATTCGGTGGTTGAACTGGTGGGTCAATTCATGTCGAACCGATAAGTTTATTTTTGTTAAATATAACATAAAATCATTATTATTACACTCTAATAAATAAACATTATATTAATTTTGTAAATAAATATCACCCTACAAGTATAGATCAAACAAAAAACTACATCTATAGTAAAAAATCATCACTATTACGAATGTAATTTGTAAAATAAGTATGAGACTACTAATATTATCAACTAATTATTGTAAAAAATAACATAAATTATTATACTTCATTAAATTAATTATATTTTATTAAATTAATATCTTATTAATAGAGTGGAGAAAAAATTGGTACATTTTTAGGTAGAATATGGTAAGAAGAAAAATAAAAAAATTCATTATGCAATGACTCGGACGGGTCACCGGGTTACGGGTCATCGGGTTAGTCAAAAAACCCGCGGTTTTTCTGGGTTATAAACGGTTCGATTGTTGGGCGGTCCAATTAAGAGAACCGGACCGGTTATGGCACCGGGTCGCCAATTTTTCGGTCGGACCGGTCGGTCCGGGTTTGTTAACTATGCTTACATATGTTACATTTTAGATGTTGGTAACATATTATTTTATGTTATCATCACTCTAAAACAAATATTACAAAAAATATCAGAATTCATGATATTTTGTATTTGTGTTACAGTAAGAACATTTGCATATGTTACATTATATTTCTGTTATGATGTTGTAACATTTTAAAGTTTTTGGTTTGCACAGATGTTTATTACATTTAGAACATCTATGTATGTTACATTTCAGTATGATACACATTAAAACTCATGATTTTATCAGTTGTAACATATATAACGTCAGTGGTAGAGAATATCAATGCATGTAACATGTATTGGGTAAAATAACATGATATCATCTGTAATATATTCAGTGATACAGAATATCGTTTGTAACATATGTATCAAACAGTGATACACTATAGCATTTGTAACATCTGTATTAAAAGAATCTGTTACAAATGTTACAACTGCAAAACCAACTATAAACTTCAACAAATTTCATATTTACATACATACTGAACTCTAAAACAAATTGACACATTGTAACATCAGAATATAACAGTGATAACAAATTTAACTCGTGATTTAATAATATAATCCAATCTGTAACATAACTTAATCTGTAACATATTAATTGCTACAAAATATTAATTATAACATCTGTATCAGAAATTGATTCACAACATCATTCCTAACATCTGTATCAAACATTCAAACACAATATTATTTGTAACAACAACATCAAATATTGATATTAAAGAGAATCTGTTACAACTGTTACAACAGCCAAAATCAAATCTAAACTTCAACAAATTCCTATTAATATATACAATGTACTATAACAGACCTTTAAATACATATTATGTAATAAAAAATATTTCATACAGATTTTCCCCTCGCCTAATTGATTTTAGATTGTCCTTCATCTTCGTTGTTTCTTTCGTTTTGGAATCTTTAGTAGGTGTAGAGAAGGTTATTCACCGAAGACTCTAAACATTGGACTCCGGTTTATTTTCTCCACTAAGCGATGCTCCTTTCGACCTTGTCAATCTGTGGCTTGGAGTCTCCATTGTTCAAAGGAGATGAAAAATGTTGAAAAATGAACTACGATTTAGAGCTTTCGGTTGAAGATTTGCAGATATTTTGAAAAAACTTGCACATGTTTGATAATGGGGATGTTTCTTCACGGTTAGAGTATTTTCACTGTAAAAAATGCGTAAATCTATGAAGGATAATTTGATAAAATATAATTTACGGTTTTAAAACTGTTTTTCATCCATTATTAATTGAATATTAAAATAATTAATTTATTTTTAAGAATGTAGTATTTTTGAAATAAATAAGCTAAATTGTTAGATTTAGAATTATTTTAGTATTACTAAGTAGTGAGTGTAATATCCACTAATATTAATATGGAAATTATCCTAAGAATGAAAATTGAAAAAATTATTAGGGATAATTGTATATTTAGTCCCCCAGCCTTTCAAAAACATTAGGAATATGCCCCTAACCTTAAAAAATAGCACCAGACATCCTAACGTTTGAAAAACTTAGCATTGTATATTTAGTCCCACAACCTTTAAAAAACATTAGGAATATGCCCTTAACCTTAAAAAATATCACCAGACATCCTAACGTTTGAAAAATTTGGCATAGTAAATCCTTTATGACGAAATTGTCATTCCCTTTAAATAAACAAACAAGAAAAAAAAAAGAAAAAGGAAAATAAATTATTGAAAAACAACTAAATTTACCCAAAAAAATAAAAAGTAACAAATTGGCTCTCTTTTTTGTAAATCCCCATTAATAACCAGTATATACAATTTTTTTTTTTTTTTACCATGGAGAAAATAGCGATGAAGGAAAACAGAACATTGAAAATGGCAGTGAAATCTCCGCCTCCGCCTGCCGCGATGGCTGCTGTTGCGGAGGTGCTTCTCTCTGTTGCTGATGTGCGTAAGACGGGTGGGCGCCACTATTTCCATCCTTGAAAGCTACTCATACCCACCATAATCATCATCATTATCTTGTTCTTAAGCTCATCAGCGGTCCATAGAGAAGGTTCCATTTCTGATTCTTTATTTCTCTATCTTCATGCACTTTTATTCTTTATTTTTGAATCCAAAAATTGGGTAATTTTGTGGTGTTAGTTGAATTTGGGGATGTTTCTAGTTATTGTGTGTGCATTGCATTGGATGGGAAGACATTAGACATTTGATTAGTGTGATTAATGTGCAATCTCGATGATTATTTGGACGTCTCATTGAAAGTGAATTGCTTTAAGGTTTACCCTATGATATATCAAGTTTTTTGCTATTAAATTGTAATTTCTAAAAATTTTGGTTAAATTTGCTATGAAATATGATTCTGAGTCTTCATTATTTCGTGCTATTTTTGCACAGTAGTAGTAGCGGCCGCGGCGGCACTGGTGGCGGAGAGGGTGGTAGCAGTGGTTCTGCACAGTAGTAATGGTGGTAAATCAACCTCTCATTTTTTTGAAGTTTGATAAAATAAAAAAATAAAAAAAAGAAAACCACTTTGTTACTTTTTATTTTTGAATGTAAATTTGATTATTTTTCAATCTTTTTTTTTTTCTTGTTTTTTATTTTTTGTTTATTTAAAAAGATAGGCAATTTCGTCATAAAAGACATACCATGCCAAATTTTTTAAGCGTTGGGGATGTTTAGTGCCATTTTTTAAGGTTATAAGCATATCCCTAACATTTTTGAAAATTTGGAGACCAAATATACAATTATCCCAAATTATTATTATATATATTAATTGAAAAATACCAATCAATTATTAGATTTATTGAAAAATATTGAAATGTCTAGGAACCAGTTGTAATGAAAAGTTTCCTTCACAAGAACCGATGCAATTTTTTTCTTTAGCACAATCTGATTCCACAATAACCTCTCAAACTTCAAATTCAAAATTCAAAATCTCCAAAAACAGTATCAATTCATGGTACCAATATCAGTAATCGGCAGTAACAATTCCAAGGCTTCAACAATAATATCAAGAAAAGACAATTTGCGTTTAAAAGTCTGTAATAATAGTATGCAGTAACAATTAGTCACGTTAGATGAGTTTAAGTGTCATGCATTGCTAGGTTAACAAGATATTAACTTGTGATTACATCCACCACATGAGAATTTATCTATTTATACAAGTCTGTGCTGAAGAATTGGATACAAGAACAAAAGCGGAAATCTACTATAGAAGAAAGGGCATAATCAGCCTTCTAATCTCAAAGGGTTTCAAACCTCCCTATTATTATCCATCATCTTTCGTGAACATTTATGAGAGATCTTGTCTATGGAGTCCCAAGAAGGTAAGAACTCCAACATGTAAGATGTTTCTTCGACCAAATACAATATACAAGTGGGACATGCACTATGAGCAAGCTGTGTGAAAAAACTGCTTATTATTTCCGATTTCAAAAAAACTTGGACATTTAGGAAGAAACTTTCTGTTTTAAGTTGAAAGCAACATCTCTTTCTTCAATAAAAATTTGAAACCCCTATACCTACACAAAAATGGGGCTGATCTCGATCTCGCTTGGTACTGCCACAAAACCTTGATCCCAGCTGTCTCGCTAGTGAAGGATCTTCTACACACTGAGTGCTTTTTTTGCATTTTTAAAGGGAGGGCACATTCGATCTCGCTTGATACTGCCACAAAACATTGATCCCAGCTGTCTCGCTAGTGAAGGATCTTCCACACACTAAGTGCTTTTTTGCATTTTTAAAGGGAGGGCACAATACCAAAGCCAAAATCGATGGTTGGATGGAATGAAGAGGAGAGAGAACTACTAAGAGCTTGTTTGGTATAATTTATAAATTAGTTTATTTGACAAAAAATTTTCCTTTTGTAACGTGACATTTTTTACCATTTTTGATCAAATAAATCATTTTGTCAAATAAATTACCCCCTCCGTCGCATAAAGATAGACTCGTTTATTTTTTCACATAGATTAAGAAATCTCATTTAATGTAATTGAAATTATAAATTTTTTACACAATTTTCCTATTACACTCCCATTTAATATTAGTCATTCATGAATCTAATAAATTTAAATGCTCATTAAGTCACAATTGGAATTGGAATGCAAAACAATAATGAAATCAATTGTTGACTTTGTTGTTGGGGGATAAATGTTTTTAGGCAATGTAGAATTTATTGACTGCCCACTTGAGTAAATACGTGAATAAATTTATGTAATTTTCCATTATAATTGGAATATGATAAGTTTATATTTGTGTTGATAACAATGCAAATTAAATAAGGGTATATTAGGAAAAAGAAAAATTTAATACTCTTTATAAAATAAATGGCCTATAATTTGGGACAGATAAATAAGGAAAATGAGTCTATCTTTGTGAGACGGAGAGAGTAGTTTATAAATTAGTATATACCGCTTACCGGCAGTGGAATCCGACCGTAGTATTACAATTCTGGCAACTCAATATCACCAATCAATCGGGGCTGCAAAATAAAAAATAAAAATGATTAATAATTGGTCATTTATATTACCAAACAAAATGAAATCAAGATCATCATATACCATAAATCCAAAAGTAAAATGTTAAATGAGTCATTAATGCTGCAATCATCAACTTGACACCATCAAGCCTATTGAAAACAATTATAAAACTGTCAATATTGAATTTTTAACGTAATATCACAAAAATGGATAACAATTTTAAATTATTTCACATCTTTCAGTATCGAACACAACAATTGATGGCGGCACTACTACTTCGTTATTTCTAACATGAATTATTTCTTTACAACCTGTGTAGAACTTACCGAACTAGTTGCAAGAAGAATCTACACGATAAAAACATACATAATGATAAACTTAAAAACTGTAATGTATCGATATTTGGTAATATAAGTTCAGAAATAACATATAAATATGATATCCAAGTGTTGGCAACAATTATTTGCATGGTTTATAATTCCATCATCTTTACTTGAATTTACATCATTTGATAAAGGCATTGTTAAATCTACAATTGACTTTGTACGACGAAAATAAACTTTAGTGAAGCAAGATACCATATTGAAGGAATTAACCTACATTACACCAACTATAAAAGAATTAATTTTCATAGTGACAAAATTACTAACTAAATTTTTTTCATTGTTTAACAAATAAAAGAATTAATTTTTCACAATGTAGTTATGTTAAATAACAAGTAAAGTTTCAAACATTAGCAACTTCATACCAAGAAATCCACAATAGCAGAATGGACATAGGAATGCAGACAGTCCTACCAATATTCATTCTCGACACAGATGAATATAAAATGATCATGCTCGAGGTACTAGGACATATCGAATTTGAGTTGGTGGGAGCAGAATTATTCAAGAATCATTTTACATAAACATATCAGGCTACACCTTATCCATCGTAATAAAGTAGAACGAAATATAAATAAAATATATTTCGGCTTGCCATTAAGTTACCACCCAAAAAACATTAATATGTAACAATACAACATTAATATTTTGATCAATTTCAGTTAAAGTACCAAAAAAGAAAAAAAATTAAATTATTGGCCTAAGAAGCACCGACACGGATACAAGTATCTGATGCGATACATGTTCGACACTCCGACACATGATCTTTGAAAAAAATTGCGACAAGACAGAATCATTAATTAATTATTATTATTTTTTTAATTTTTTTGTGTAACCAAATAAAATTTTGTATAATTGTTGCATTAAAAACTAATAACCATATGTGTGTGTGTGTGTGTCTATATATATATATATATATATATAATTGTTTTGCTTTATCACTTGTCTGACTTTTATAAAGGCTGACTTATACAAGTTCTTCTTCAGGAAGACAAGTTATTTGGCTGACTTTTTAAAATAATTTGACCAATTTACATTAATAAAAACGTTTCAGATTCACTCCCATTTAAAAAGGCGTGTGTGGCCCATTAAAAAAGCGTGTTTGGCCCAAATAAAAGAATACATGAAAAGCAATATAGAATCCCAAAATTAGGGTAAACCGTTTCTGTGAGACCGTGGCGCTTCAGTTCGCACTTCGCGCCGGAGCTTCTCTTTGACAGAAAACCATGACTGTCGGAAATCGTTCAATTGAAGACAAACTGTGATGAAAGTTGAATCAAGAGAGCCCATCTTAATTTGCAGTCAAATATTGAAAAAAAAAGGTTAGTTTTTTTTTAGTAATTTTTTTCCTCTTCTCTAACTCCAGCGTGTCTGACGGTGTGTCTCCGAGTGTCTAATGGCTGAAAAAGTGTGAGAAAGTGATGATACGCCACGTTGCAAATTAAGAATGAGTGTAGTGAAAGTTGAATCAAATTTCAGAAATTGTGGCAGCCAACCATAAATTGAGCAATATACTTAAACTTGCAATTAAAAAACAAACACAAATCCAAGAGAAGATAAAATTCTGCGTGTGTGAAGAAAAATAATCAAAATGTAACAATGTGCACAACAAATATTCAACTATTACACAAATTTATGTACAACATATCACTATAGAAAATTTGAAGAATGCCAAAGTATTGATGATGAAGATGAGAAACCCTGATAAAAAGAAAAAAAATTTTAGATAAGCAAAACCCCACAACAGCCCTGCTTCAGTAGTTGATGATCGCTACCTGAGAAGACCACTGATGTGAGAGCCTTGAGAGGAGCACAATTATATTTGAAAAGCAAATCCATTGTTTAAACAATCGCCAGGCATGTAAACTGACCATTAGAAAAAGCTTCAATAAAGATGTGATGGCTTCTTAGACTTCCAACTGTCAGTTAAAGCATTCCATGTGAAATGCTCAAACATGCTGATAGAGAAGGTTTTGACTTTTCGTATGCAAACTCTCTCAAGCAAACCATTCAAATAATTTGTATAGAATCGGACCACAATATAGAAATAAAAAATGAAGCAGCAAAACGTCCAGGTAAGTGTTCCATACTAACAATTATATTACAAAATTACCACAGGAAATAGTGCAGCATTTAACAACTTAATTGCTGCATTTAAACATTGAAAGAAAATAGAAGCATGTATAATAGCAGAGAACAGGGACCATTATGAATCTAACTAAAAAATAAAATTGGAAAAAGGTAAATGATCTCTTCCTTTAGTAAAATAGGCATTACTAAAACCAAAAATAATTTTAAAAATATGCCAATAAAATCCATTGCTAAACCCATTATAATGAGGCATGAAATACCAGATGAAATAATAAAAAACGGCAACACCATGCAGTATCTCCAATTTTCAGAACTTTTTCTATTTAGGTAAATGAAAACAATACCAAGTGGGAAATTCATCTTTGTTTATTTGACGGATTGACAGATTGAGGAAGCTTCATATTATTTGTAAAGATAACTGAACTTAAATAAAATAAGAGGACAATTAATAGATGATGGGTCAATAGGGATGATCCATCCCCAAGATTAAGAACCACCAAACAATAAACCCAGCATTCTTAATGAGAAACTCCAGGATTCTCCACAAAGTTCACTCTTTTTTTTTTCCTACCCAAATCAAAAAGTCACTACTAATATTTACTCATCCAATAACTAAATCGCAAATCATAAAGGAATTTTAAAAAATGTAAATCTTTTCTCAATCTGATATATGGTTAAAACTTGACCCTCCAGAGTGTCTAGAAATTTGATCACAAAAGACAACAATCCAACTAGGAATAGATAATTTGTATCAATTATTTTTATTAAAATACAGTTTTTTATCAATGAAAACCGAAAAAGTTCCAACAGTAAGGATGGAATTAAAATTAAAAAATTGAAAGAAATCAACCATGGAGATCTCAACTCGAGACAATAATTCCATAAATACCAAAATAAGGATTTAAAATGAACAGAGAATTGATAACGTGCCTTGTGATTTAGAATTCTTGGGTAATGACATATTACCTTATAGAATTGATACTTCTTTTGTCCAGGGCCATATATGATTTCCTTCACGACCTTATTCCCATCTGATTCCTGTTAATCCCAGAAAGCAACTTGCATATGAGCAGAAAAATATAAATTGTGCATATACAGGTAATAATCTTTTGCATTGTGGCACTTCCATATATGGCTATATCTTTATCTCTACATAAAAGTAATTAAAAGGGAAATTGGCGCAAATGGTCCCTAACGTATGATATTAGTGCGAAAATGGTCCATAATCTTTCATTTTTGACGGAATGATCCCTAACCTATCCATTTAGGTGCGCAATTGGTTCTTTTTGACGGATTCCGTTAAAAATCCGTTAAAACCTTTCCAAAATTGGCGCAAATGATCCCTATCATATTTTTTTTGTCTTTATTAGTGGGAGTAAAATTGTCAAGTTACATTTTTCTTTCAATGGCGCAAGTGGTCCCTAATCTTTACCTTTTTTTGACGCAAATAGTCCCTAGCCTATAATTATATTTTGGTGCACAATTGATCCTTATTTGAATGAAAAAGACAAAAACAATTGGATTTCTAACTTTTGCAAAAAGTAAAAATGGGTCCGATACTTTAATTCTTTATTAAAAATAAAAAAAACTAACAAATTGATAATATACTAAATTATTTTGCATATTTTATGAAATCCCAACTCAAATTCAACCACCGCCAACAACACGCACAATTTTGGCCACCGCAAATTGTAGAAAAATTTTCCATACGAAATTCACTGATGATTATAATGATAAAATATTGGAATTTGCCAAAAAAATTAAGTTGAAAAATGCACAATGATCACGACGGATGAGATTTGGGACCCCCTTATGATTTATTTGAACACATACAGATCTTCCTTGGTTATGAATATCTTGTTAATTTTAGTTCACATTCATCTATGCAGTTTGTTGTTGGATTGGGTGATAAAGTTTTGCCGATTGATATTAAAGAAGGAATGCGAGTTGAATAGGCGTTTCCTATCTTGTCCTAAATCTCCTCCGTCGTGATTATGAGGACAAATTTTGGAACCCTAATGCACAGTGATCACGGCGGAGAAGATTCTAAAACGGTTGGATTGCTGGTTGTCAGGTTCAGGTTGTCGATTAAGAGTCAGACTCCGGCCAGGCAGGGACAGCCGTCGACTCTCTTCTTCGCCACTTTCTTCTTTTTTTTCTTCGCCAGATGTGGTGGCGGTGGAGTGCTCTGTTGGTTGTGATTTGAAGGTGGATTTGAAGGTGGATTTCAAATATCAAAAACTAGTGCCAAATCCTCTGGTGATGGCAATTCCTTCTGTGATGGCAATAATTGCATATTTAGGTTAGGGGATTTAGTTGTAATTTTGTTGGTTGGGGTTTAATTGCAATTTTTATTTTTTATTTTTTTATCATTCAACTTAAGGGTAAAATATTGTACAAATATAAGTACTGTAGAAATTAAACTTTTTATTTGTGTCAAAATAAATTTATTCTTCTTTTTATGTTGTAATAATAAAATTAAAGTTTGAATTTTAAATAATATGATTACTTAATAATAATAAAATAATTTTAATTAGCACATTTGTTAATAATTATGAGCTTAAATTTTAGTTATTTTATAATAGTTCATAAAATATATAAAAAAATTTAGTATATTATTAATTAGTTAGTTTCTTTTAACTTTTAATAAAAAATTAAAGTGTCAGGCCTATTTTTACTTTTTGCAAAGGTTTGGAATTCAATTGCAAATTTTTTTAATTAAAACTAAGGATATTTTTGTCTTTTTCATCAAATAAGAACCAATTGTGCACCAAAATATAATTATAAGTTAGGGACTATTTGCGCTAAAAAAAGATAAAGGTTAGGGACTATTTGCGCCAATTGAAAGAAAAATGTAACTTGACAATTTTACCCATACTAATAAAGACAAAAAAAAAAATATGATAGGGACCATTTGCGCCAATTTTGGAAAGGTTTTAACAGATTTTTAACGGAATCCGTTAAAAAGGACAAATTGCGCACTTAAATAGATAGGTTAGGAACCATTCCACCAAAAATGAAAGATTATGAACCATTTTCGCACTAATGTTATACGTTAGGGACCATTTGCGCCAATTTCTCCTAAATTTATCCTCAATTTGTCCCACCTCTATATATAGAACCATATTTTTATTTCTTATCACATTCATTTTAGTTTGGGGAATTTAGAAATATAGACAAATGTAGATGGTCATTTTTAAAAAATGACAATTTTCAATAATTTTTGCAAAAATAGTAACTTTTTTGGACAAAAAGTCATGTATATCCTTTTGGCGAAAGACACTAGAATTGTCAGAATACAGTTCAAATGCCATTTTTTTTTATGTTTTTTTTTTTTTAATTCATTCAATTGTCGTGGTAAAAGAAAGGAAAGAGAGAGAAGAGGAAAAAATAATTAATGTATAGTTGTTATTATTATTATTATTATTATTATTATTATTATTACAATTCAAACAAAAGTTTATAATTTTTTTTTCCTTCAACCAGACATTAATCCATTTACTCAATCTCTTTCAACAATTTTTTTAGCAATTGTATTCAACAAATTTTCAGATCTAAAAACAAACAAACTAATCTAACACAAAACCTATTGAATTTTTGTTATTTTATAATCAAAATTAATCTATCAAAATAGTAACTTAGTTGGGAGTGGGTTAATTGGTGGTGAATGGTGGCGCGAAGGTGATGGCACAAGGCGGTGGATGGTGGAGCAAGATTTGATTTTAGTGAAATAATATATCTAATTTTTAATTATATTTGACTAGGATATATTGAATGTTTAAGTAATTGTTTGAACTTATATTTATCCAAAATAGTCATTTTTCAACTTATTTTTAAAATTGTGATTTTTCAAATGTACCCACGCAAAAAGATATTAACTATAATTTTCTCTTGGCTTATTTGCACAAATGGTTCTTGACTTTTGTACTTACTACGAGTTAGGGACCTATCGTTTTATTTTTGACAGTTTAGCCCCTATTTCAAATGTTTTTGGCGGCAATGGTTATTTTCATCAATTTTCATCCAAATGACCGTGAAATTTGAAGGTAGAAATTTTTTTTTATTTAAAAAGGGCTTATTTGCACAAATGGTACCTGACTTTTATAAAGAAAAATTTGCAGCAAAAGTCTCTAATCTTTCAGAAAGTGTTGAAAAGTCCCATAACTTTCTAATCCTAACATATATGACCTTAAACATTTTTGACAATTTTACCCCTAACTTAAATAAATTAAAAATAATTCATAAACCTTTTCAAAAATACAAATAAGTCCTAAATATTTTTATTTTTATTTTTTACATATTTACACTTAAAATAATAAAAAGTATGTTATCAAGTCCCAAAACTTTTAATTTTGTTCACCAAAATAACATTTAAAATGTGTTTGATTAAAATCAGATTTTTTAGTAAAAGTTGTTGAAATGTGTAGTTGAAAAGTTGTAGGAACATAAAATGTGTGGTTAAAATTAATTGTTGACTTTGATTTTAACTTTTTGGCAAAATCAAAATTGAAAACAAACGGGCTCTTAGAGTCTCTATAGATTTTGTCCAGTGGTCCATTAATTAATAAAAAAATTATACTCATGATAAAAATTTGACCAATTTAAAATTTTAATTTATTTTTCATACCAATTAAAAAAAAGGTGGTGGTAGATTGTAGATTGTGAAAAACTTTTTTTTAATTATTATTTAGTAATTGATAGAGTTGGCAAATGGGTCAAATGGACTGGCCTAACCTGAAATTAAACGGGCCACATAAAAGATTGGACTGGGCTAACATTGACCCAATTTTACATGGGTTGGTATTTGTTGGGCCAACTCAGCCCGATTTTGGGTCACAGGGCCAATGGGCGGGCCATCTCAACTTACATTTTTAACTTATTTTTTCAAAATAATTACTTATAATTTTGTAAAAAAAAAAATTAAAAAAAAATCCACAATCTTCCTCCACTACTCGACCCGACCCGACCCCACTTGAGAATCCGACCAGAGGGGAGGGGATTTCTCCCCCTGGTCGCCGAGAAATCCCGACAGACCAAAGGGGGAGAAATTCCCTCCCATGTGGTCACGAAACCAGGGAGAAATCTTCTTGGCTTCGCCGCAAATAAGTGGGATTTCTCCCCTATTGTTTCCAACCGTCCGATCGGAAATAAGGGAAGAGAAGTCCCCCCATTTGCTGCAGGGGGAGAAATCCTCTCCCCATTTGCAGCCACATTTGGAGTGGATGGGAGGGGTGGGCTAGGGACTTGAGCAAAAAAAAAAATTATCGGGCCAGCCCGGTTGGCTAGTTGTATCGGACTAAATTGACCTAATTTTTATTTGACTCAATTTTTTATTGGACCATCCCAGCCCAGAGACCGGGTTATCTGGGCTGACCCATTTTGCCACCTCTAGTAATTGATATGAAAAATAAATTAAAATTTTAAATTGGTCAAAATTTGATTATGTGTATAATTTTTTTTGTTAATTAATGGACCATTGGACAAAATCTGTAGAGACAATTTAAGAGCCCGTTTGTTTTCAGTTTTGATTTTGCTAAAAAGCTAAAGTCAAAATCAATAATTAATTTGAACCACACATTTTATGGTCCCACAACTTTTCAACTATACATTTCAACAACTTTTACTAAAAAATCCGATTTTAATCAAACACATTTTAAATGTCATTTTGGTGAACAAAATAAAAAATTTTGAGACTTGATGACACACTTTTTATTATTTTAAGTCTAAATCTGTAAAAAAATTAAAAAGATTTAGGATTTATTTGTATTTTTGAAAAGGTTTATGAGTTATTTTTAATTTATTTAAGTTAAGGGTAAAATTGTCAAAAATGTTTAGGGTCATATGTGTTAGGATTAAAAGGTTATGGGACTTTTCAACACTTTCTGAAAGATTAGAGACTTTTGCTGCAAATTTTTCTTTACAAAAGTCAGAGACCATTTGTGCAAATAAGCCATTTTTAAATAAAAAAATTTCCACTGTCAAATTTCACGGTCATTTGGATGGAAATTGATGAAAACGACCATTTTCGCCAAAAACATTTGAAATAAGGGCTAAATTGTCAAAAATGAAACGATAAATTCTCAATCTGTAGTAAGTACAAAAGTTAGGAACCATTTGAACAAATAAGCCATTGTCTCTTTTAGTTTTATCGTTATATTCATCTTATCGTCATTTTTACTATATTCATCTTATGAACACTTTAACCTTTAACTACATTATGTCGAAGTTTCGATGCTATAATAAATTATATGTTCTAAAACATCAAATTGTTGGAGAGAGTGAAATTATTATTTATTTGTTACGCTCCAGGTAATATCTTACCAAATTGCCACCCGAAATCTGAAAAAAAAAACCCAACACCGACGCTTCTTAGCAAAAGTGCCAAACCAAAGCGCTTCTGCCCATTTTTATTCTCTCCTCATAAATAATTTCTGTAAAAAAATATTCATAAAACCCAACTGCATTTATTAATCTCTGCCCATTTTTTTCTTCTAAATTTGGCACCTTCCCTTGCCTCCTCTTCATTATATACTGCCCTTAGCTCTTCTTCTCAATCCTCTCTCTCTCTCTCTGTTTTTGACCTTTTTCCATTGTGGGCATTCTGTTCTGTGTAAGTTTATCAGAATTTTTTGCTGGTAAAGTGAAACAGCATTGGCATTTTGTTAATATATATGCAAACACACATATATATACATACTGACATACATATATAGTGTCTGTTTTGTATATTAATCCTATTAAGTTTTTTCATCATTTGTGTCGAGATAAGTGAAAAAAAATTTAATGGAGAAGAATTTGGGGCTCTGTATTTCAATGGGTTCTCTGTTTTTTCTGATTGGGATTCTACCTCTGGCATTGGCTGGCCATGATTATGGGCAGGCTCTTAGCAAGAGCATTCTTTTCTTTGAAGCTCAGAGATCTGGTTACTTGCCCAGAAATCAAAGAGTCCAATGGAGGGGTCATTCTGGTCTCAATGATGGCAAAATTAGTGGGGTATGTTAAGTTTTTTAACAGTTTGCTTGGTTAGGTAGACTGTTGTGCAGTACTTGAGTGTTCTGTGCAAATCATTACTTTGATCGTGTCAGTAGAACCGAAGATGATTTGGTTCAACAAACTCAATTTTTGACTTAACAATTTGGGCTAGTTTTTTAAATTACTTACTATTGTCGAGCTTAAAATTTTTGTAATTGTTGTAATGGTGCAGGTGGATCTTGTGGGAGGGTATTATGATGCAGGGGACAATGTGAAGTTTGGGCTGCCAATGGCATTCACCATAACCATGATGTCTTGGAGCATAATAGAGTATGGAAGGCAAATGGCTTCTAGTGGAGAACTTGGAAATGCCATTGCCGCTGTTAAGTGGGGCACTGATTATCTCATCAAAGCCCACCCTCAACCATATGTCCTCTATGGAGAGGTAAATTCGTTTCTTCTACATGTTTCGTATACACTAGTATAGTATAATGCACGAAATTTAGTTTTTTTTCCTTATTTAGTTCTGTATAGTATTATTAATTCAGTTTATTAAACATGTCATTTTCAGAATTTTTATTTAAAAACTATATTATTTCTAACTAATAAATATTATTCTCAGTAAATTTGCATTAACATGGTTTCTATGATGAAATAGCTTATTTATATTAATCATTTTTATTCCATATTTGTAATAGGTTGGGGATGGAAATACGGACCACTACTGCTGGCAAAGGCCAGAGGACATGACCACCTCTAGGGCTGCTTACAGAATCGATCCAAGCCACCCTGGATCCGACATCGTCGGCGAAACTGCAGCTGCCATGGCGGCTGCCTCCATCGTCTTCCGCCGCTGCAATCCTTCCTATTCGGTGGAGCTTCTCAAACATGCCTACCAGGTGTGTTGATTAGCCACTTAATTTTATAAATAAAGACTTTATTAAGCTTACACGAATGAGCAACAATCTAACTGAGTGGTGTGAGCGTGCATGTTAGCAAATGTGCGTAGAATAGTAAACGGTCGCAGTTAATAGGCGATTGCGTTGCTTTTTGTCAAGCAGGTTGGTTGTTGTCGGTGCATTTTAGCAGAGGGGAGCTTCCACATTTACCCCTCCAATCAGGAGTCTAAACATAATGTCTCAAATATATACATGTTTTCCTTCCAATGAAAATCTTACACATCATCGATAAAAGATCATTATGAACAATATTTAACGTATTGTGTTATTGATGACGTAGATTTTCATTAAGAGAACGAACAAGGAAACATGTATTTGGGACAACAGATTTAAACTCTCTAATCAGATGTATATTTTAGGAATCTTCTAAATAACAAGCATACATAATAAAGATTCGAAAAATTGCATTATTCGTCTCAACTTATCACTACAGCTTTCTCTGCAATATGTAAATTTATGTGCGATAGTTCTTTTTGTCCATTTTAATTATGTGCATGTATTTCACGCGATCAACTTTGAATTTTGAAAAGGACAAAATGGTCCAAACACTATTTAACAAAATTTGCGATAATTCAATATCCAAAGTTAATGTTGTAAAGATCCTTCAACGCATAATATGGATCATTATTGAGGGAATTTTGGGATATATCAAAGGTATTGTATGAGTTCTGTGTACCAAAAATCTCGACCTTCCATCAAACGATAATTCTATTAGAGCATCTCCAACATAGTTGTAGATTGTACTAAAAAGTGTGACATATCATTTCAACTTACTTAACCTAATTAAGGGTAAATATCACTAGGGGTCCCTAACCTTTGGACCTTGTAACGATGGGGTCCCTAACCTTCTATTTTGAACTCCCGGGTCCTTAACCTATGAAACGTTAGCACTTGAAGTCCTTTTTTGACCAAAACTGTTAGTTTGACCGTTAAATGGTCAAAATCTTGTTGAATAGACAATTTTACCCTTTTCAAATTAAAAATAAATAAATAAAAAAAAATAAAAAATTGCAATCAAGCCCCCACTCACTTCTTCTTCTCCAAACAACCCACCATCTCTCTCTTCCCACCTCTGGCTTCGGCTCCGGCTCCGACTCCGACTCCGACACCAAGCACTCCATTGAACCCGACTTCCATTAAATCAACCCAGTCCAAAGCAGTTGTTTTTGTAAAAACCTGTCAATTTTTTTGTCAATTGTAGTCGCGCCTGTGCAGATCAATTCGGGCTTGGAAAAACCTGTCAATTTTCGTGTAAAAACCGATCAAATCAGTCTGGAATTGGAAAACAGTCGCCGGAGATTACATTCCAGCGCGCCTGTGTGGCTGGTGCGCCTTCCCAGATCCGATTTGTGTGGCTGATGAGCACTGATCTTGGATCTGTGCTACCAGTGAGCGCGAAGATCCAAGATCTGCGCGTGGCACAGTCGAGCAGATCTCAAATCTACTCGTTTTTCTCACCGTGATCTTCTCGGCTTTCGCGCCGTGCCAGAGAGACAGTCGCCGGAGATTACATTCCAGCGCGCCTGTGTGGCTGGTGCGCCCTCGCAGATCTGATTTGTGTGGCCGGTGGCTTGTTGTATGAAGAAATGGGAGAAGTTGCACAACTTATTTGGTTTTTGGTGGGTTTTGTGCGGAGTTGGTTGAACCGGAGTTGGTGAAGGTGAATAGTGCTTCTCGCCGGCGCCGGAGTTGGTGAAGGTGAAGATTGGAGCTGGCGCCGTAGTTGGTATGGTGAGTTGGAGAAGAAGAAGTTGATGAGGGACTTGATTGCAATTTTTTCTTTATTTTCTTATTTTTTTTGTTTTGTATTTTAATTTGTTGCAATTATTATTTTATTATTCTTTTTCTTTTCTTTTTTTATCATTTAATTTAAGGGTAATTTGGTCTATTCAACAAGATTTTGACCATTTAACGGTCAAACTAACAGTTTTGGTCAAAAAAGGACTTCAGGTGCTAACGTTTCATAGGTTAAGGACTTGGGAGTTCAAAATAGAAGGTTAGGGACCCCATCGTTACAAGGTCCAAAGGTTAGGGACCCCTAGTGATATTTACCCCCTAATTAATCAGCCCGAGAGAGAATGATGATGTAGATGTATTGCGGACTTATCCTGTTCATCAACTTGAACCTCATTCTTTTGCAGAATCCTTTCCTGTCATCTTTTGGTCGGCTACCCAAGCAGTGATCCTTTCTTCCAATCAGATTCCCCTCTGTAGATGTAGGATGTCCACCGAAAAGAAAAGGCAATTGGGAGTTGTGTCTTCCACAATGAAATCTAATAAGTGAGATTTTTAGTATGTGCTTACATAGTCTTCTTTTGTCTGAAGAAATGATTCTTCGAAATAATGAGTCACTAGTGATATCGATACGGTGTGTTAATCATCTTTTATTTAATTTTTTTATAATTTATCTACCACTCTCCTTTGTACACGTGAACTACAATTTTTCTAATCCACGACAATATTGAAAATGATATTTTCATGTATCTCCATTTTATTTGGCACATATACAAGAATTCACGTTGTTGCATTGAAAATGCTCTTATCATAAGACTAGAGCTGGCAAATGGGTTGGGTTGGACTAGCCTAACCTGCCAGAATAGAGCCACACATGAAACTGGACTGGGTTGGCCCAACCCAGTTTTGTATGGGCCAGAAATATGCTAGCCCAGTCCAGTCCATTGGCCCAACTTATCTTAATTTTCTTTTTTTTTTCTTTTTTTTAAATAAATTTTTTATACAATCTAATACATTACATCAAATACAATCTTAGATAAATTTAGACTATATAGATATTTTTAAAAATATTAATTTATAAAATTGGGGCTCTCACGTATTAGTTAATAGATAAACGTTAATTTTCTTTTAAAATAATAATTTTTTTTGTTAATTGTAAACTATTTGTAGACATTTTTTTTTAAAATACAAATATTAAAAACATGCTAATTTTATTGTTTTAAGATATAAGCATGCTTTGCTTAAATTAAAAGGTTTACTTATAAGTAAATTTAAAATAAATAATTTACTTGTCACACCAAATATATTTTGGATTGAAACTTAAATTAAACTAAATTTTAATTAAATCTAAATAATTTTATGTTGAATCCTAAGATTTTTGGACTAATGTTTATTATTGACTTTGGCTTAGATCATTTTAGATTGATATTATTTGAATTATGTATTGGGGCTATTTACAAAATGAGTTAATTAGTGTTAAGGAGAAAAAAAAAAAATCAAAATCAAAATCAGGCCGGCACGACTAGCCCGCGGGCTAGATGGGCCGGACCATCTTGACCCGATTTCCAACCCAACCCAAGAAGACGGGTTATATGGACCGGCCCGCAAGTCGAGCTAATTTTGCCACATCTACATAAGGCACATCATATATTGTTGGTGGTATTGTACATATAAATATATTTCCAAATTTACCCTTGGTTTTGGACATTATTTACTCATTGCCCTTTCCCTTAATGTTTCAGCTGTTTGATTTTGCGAACAAATACAGGGGCAAATATGACAGCAGCATCACTGTGGCTCAAAAGTACTATCGATCTGTCAGTGGATACGCGGTATGTGATTCCTCCCCCCAAAAAGGTTATCTGAAAATAATAAAAATATTTTCATATTTAATTTCTTAAATTTAGACTTATTGGGGTTACAACTACAGGATGAATTGCTGTGGGCGGCTGCATGGTTGTACAAGGCAACAAATAATTACTACTACTTCAACTACCTAGCGTATAATGGCAATATCCTTGGTAGATCAGGGTGGGCCATGACTGAGTTTGGTTGGGATGTAAAATATGCTGGTGTCCAGACCCTTGTTGCCAAGGTATCACGTCTAAGTAAATTTTTATTTTTTAACACTTACGTATGTGAAGATTTTCTTGCAAGTAAATAAAGTTGTGTACTTATTTATTTGAGTTTGATGAAGAGAAATATTATTTTGAAACTTAATTATTACTTGTAAGCGAATTTTTAAATTTTGCCAAGCGTGTACTTGATATTAATTAATTTCATGGAAATAGATTTACATTCAAATTTTTAAGTTTTGCCAAACTATCTTGAAATTATATGGCTTTCATTCCTCCCCCTCAAAGAAGGCTAGACCCAATTCCATTGGCCTGGGGAAGGCTCCGCTCTTACCACTTGAGCTAGGCCTTGGCCCTAGGTGTCAATGCACTTATTTTTACATCATTCTTTGGGTTACGTAAGATCGTTTGTCTAGAATTTGACCCATTTTCACGTTGAATTATTGGGTATGAAATCAATGCGATCGGTTTTCAATAGATAATAATACGCGCTATCAATAATATAATTAACAAATATCTACTGCTATTCAATCCTTTCTACAAAATATGTTAGTATTGTGCAATTTTTTTTGAAGTATAATTCTTGATCTACAATACTTGCGAGTTACTAATTAATAGGCATACTTTCTTGTTGCAGTTCCTGATGCAAGGAAAAGCTGGTCACAATACGCCAATCTTTAAAAAATACCAGGAGAAGGCCGAGTTTTTCATGTGTTCTTGCCTCGGAAAGGGAATGCGCAACGTTCAGAAGACTCCCGGAGGCCTCATTTTTCGGCAGAGATGGAACAACATGCAATTTGTCACAAGTGCTTCATTCCTTCTCACTGTGTACTCTGATTATTTGTCCTCTGCTGGCAAGTTCCTCAAGTGTGCTACGGGCAATGTGGCTCCATCCGAACTTCTCTCATTCGCTAAATTTCAGGTAACATCCCAAAACCAGTATTTCTTTTATACAGATATGCTTGAATGATTTAAAAAAACTACACCATCACATGTTACTGAATTCCTGTCATGTAATCCTTTAGGTGGACTACATTCTCGGTGATAACCCAAGAGCCACGAGCTACATGGTGGGATATGGAAACAATTATCCGAGACAAGTTCACCACAGAGCAGCATCTATTGTCTCCATCAAGCAAAACCCTTCTTTTGTGAGTTGCCGAGGTGGTTATGCCACGTGGTTTAGCCGGAAGGCAAGTGACCCCAATCTGCTTACTGGTGCACTTGTTGGTGGACCGGACGCCTATGACAACTTTGCTGATCAAAGAGACAACTACGAGCAAACCGAGCCTGCTACTTACAACAATGCGCCCCTTCTTGGTATATTAGCAAGGCTAAATGGTGGTCACAGAGGATACAATCAGCTTCTTCCAGGTTTACTAATTAAGTTCAATGACTCCATTTCTGAACATTAAGATCTTATCAAGATTTTTCTTGGAAGACTTGTATTAATTATGCAGTGTGTTAAACCAGTGGAGCTTCCCTCACTCAAACCGATTGCTACTCAACCGGAGCCTGCTCCAAAACCAGTGACGAATCCAGCTCAAGGTACCTTTCTTATTCTTTATGAAGTGGTGGCTGGTTTCCTAAAGTGGACTGCTACCTTGACATATTATGAAAGAAACAGAAGCTTAAAACTTGTTCATGGTACTATCTAATCATATAGGGTACTATGTATCAAACATGCCTCGAAGGTGGTTCCTTTTAACCTTTATTCATCGGATAGAGAAAATCTTTGTGGGAGCATGCCTCGTAGCGTGGGATATGTGGGATATGGGATATAATGCTTGACGAACATGTCATTTATAATTGTGTATCTAACACAGGAAACTGTTTTGCAGCTTCATCTGCAAATCCAATTGCCATTGCCCAGAAGGTGACAACTTCATGGGTTTCCAAAGGAAAAACTTACTACAGATACTCGACAAAAGTGACAAACAAATCTTCGAAGATGCTTAAGAATATAAAGCTCTCAGTTTCCAAGCTCTACGGTCCTCTATGGGGTCTGACAAAGTCTGGTGATTTCTATTTCTTTCCAGCATGGACTAACTCTTTGGCTGGTGGGAAAAGCATTGAGTTTGTGTACATCCAGTCAAGTTCCCCTGCAGAGGTCTCGATATCAAGCTATACTCTCGTCTAAGATGAGGGGAAGCTGTTTATGAAGAGAAATTCACACTGTGACTATAATGTAAGAATTGTGCAGCTATACAAGACACAGGCCACAAGGTCTTTTCTCCTTTTGAATTACCAAGTATCCATTATTCAGTTGATTTGTGATCAGAGTAGGGATTTTGGTGGGATTATGGTTAATAAGGTTGAGGATTGGAGAAAGAAAGGAGTGAAGAGACGACTTAACACAGGTGCTCATCCTCTTTCTTCGCCACTTCATTAGATACATTGATATATATATTGAGAGAGAAAAATAGAGAGAGAGAGAATGAGGAGTTGAGAAGATTAACTTCTCAACAGAGCTTATAAATTTTCTGTTCCCTCGTCTTTCTTCGTTTATCAAGCTATACTCTCGTCTTTCTTCGTTTATCGTTCAATATTATGGTTACCTAGGCATAGTGAAATCACGTCAGTTCCTCTCGAACTTGATAGTTACACTCTTAGTCCAAGCTAAAACTTTCACAATAATAACTTCTCTTTGATAGTAACTTCCTATAAGTTTTCACTTTTTTCTTTCCTACTATTCATTCTTCCCTGTGAAACATGCCATAGGATGTATTTGGTATGAACTGAATAAGATCGAAATTACCCTAAGCTGTATACATTCTAGTGACTTGAGCAAATTATTCCAGACCAAATTCAAGCATTGAGCCCTCCTTGGATCACGGACTTCATAGTTAAAAAACAAACTTTCCTTGTTTTTCTCCTACCGAAATAGAACTCGTAATTTTAATTTTGTTTCAAATATAAATGAATTCAAAAAGTGCAGAATGGGAATAAATTCGGGATAAGAAGATTAAAGGGGTCTCCTCAACTAAGATTTTAATAAATTTTTTAATATTTATAAATATTTATAAATTTTATGGAATTTAATAGAATTTGACATATTTGATAACATTTTAATAGATTTCTATATCATAGATTTTAATAGATTTTCATGGATTTCATTGAATTTGTGGTCTTTTTATTAAAAATTATATTTTCATCTCCTCAATTGTGTCAACTGTAAATTTTGAAAAAAATTTAAAATTTCATCATAACATTTCAAGTCTATTTTTTTTTTAAAACCAAATTATGTCTTGACGAGAAACTTGCTCTAAAATTAATGTTGACAAGTAAACTTACCATAAAAGCACAATTTATTTTTTTATTTTTTAAAAATAGACTAATAGCCAACAAAAAAAAAAAAAACAACTAATTCATAATATGTTGATACATATAATTTACATTATAAATATTAAAAATGAGTATCGAAACGTTTTAACTTTTAAAGAATTCTAAATTATAGAAGTTAATAGAGTTCGTATTTGTGATTTTTTTTAACCATAAACACTCATTGTGCATAAACGGATTATTATTATTTTTTTTAAAAAGCTAAGAAAATAGTATAATGTCTGACTAGATCACTAAAAAAAATAACATTGTGATTAAAAAATAAAATTCATAACATTATCGTACATTAAAAGAAATTCCTAACTTTATCATTTTAAACAAAAAATTCATGAAGTTGGAAATATGGTCATCGTTTTGAGAAAAACGGAATAAAGAAGTGAATAATTACAAATTAGTATAAAAGAGTTTCAGTAAAATTTTATGTGAAAGGTGAGAGGTTTGTGAGAGAAAGAAAGAAAAAAAGTCAATTGATACAATATAGTTTCAGCAAAATTGTATGTGAAAAGTGAGATGTTAGAGAGAGAGAGAGAGAAATCAATTGAAATTTTGAGGTTTGGAACAAGAATTTTTAGAATTTTTAGTAGTTATAATTATAGTTCCAAATCTATTGAAATCTGTCAAAATCCATTAATTAATAAAATCTTTAGAAATTCACTAGTTATTGAGGACACCTAGATTTCTAAAGAATCTATTTAAATTCGAGTTGGGGACACCTAAATTTCAATGAATTCTATTAAAATTTGAGTTGAGAACACCTAAATTTATGTGAATTTTTCAAATTCATTCAAATCTGTGTTGAGGACACCCCCTAAATTTAATTATTTCAGAAGGCACGTTTGAAATAAAGACTGCTACATCAAGACAAAAACACACAACGGCCTATTCCACGAGGAGCAATGAATTCAACCAATATTTGGAAATTAGAATCTCAACATTTAATTATTAAGAAACTCCATTTGTACAGAATTTTTTACACATTACCATTATATCGCGAGAAAATGCTAATATTAAAATATCATGATATTTTAAATCAAAAATTACAAATTACAAAGGCCTATTTCAAATTTCACCCAATTTTTTTTATCCGCCATTTCTTCTCTACCTGCGAAATTTCTCAACCACTGGTGACATTTCTTATCTACCGCACCCATCATTGCCGGCGAGAGTGAGGTTTTTGGACATGGAGTCGTATCCATTTTAGATTTTACCCATTTTTTTGTCCGTTATTTCTTCTCCACCGATGAAATTTCTCAATCACCGACAACATTTCTTATCCACAGAATCCATCATCGCCGGTGAGAGTGAGGTTTTTGGACATAGAGTCGTGGTAGAATATTACTTTTTATTGGAGTTTTTTACAGAGAGAGTGAGATTTACTTGAGTTGTTGAGTGGGTTGTGTCGTCAGAGATGGTGCATGTGAGGTAGAAGCAGAGTCGGTAGCTGAAGTGGTGCCGACAAAAGTTGTGATCAGGGACAAAGTTGGGGGAGGGGAGACGAGTGGGGGGAGGTCCTGGTCCCAAGGAAGACCAGGACCCTCCAACTTTTTGAATTTTTTAATTTTTTAATATATAATTTTACTTTTATCTAATATCAATTTAATATATGACAATTGGATTCATTGACACAATATCAATTTAGAGCTTGTTTGGTATAGTTTATAAATTAGTTTATTTGATTAATAATAGTAAAATTTGTCAGGCTACCAATATAATTTATTTGGTTAAATAAACTATTTTGGTCAAATAAATTAGTTCATAAATTAGACCAAACGGGCTCTTAATGTAAGACAATTGGAATATTGGCCTAATAAAATTAATAATACAAAATTATAAATGATTGGCCAATTCCTTAAACGATAATAAAAAATTAATAAAGACACTTTACTTGTTAATACATATCGTGTTCAAATAATAATTGTATATAACATTATTAAAAGAGTTTAAATTTTTGTGCATCGATTATATAGCTTAGTTTTAGATAAAAAAATATAGATTCTATTTTTGTGCAATGACTTCTTCTAAACTTTTTAAAAACTGTGATTTATAAAAAAAAAATTAGATTCTCATAAAAATGGGCTCAGTAATTATGGTTTGAGAAAATAAAATTGGGGGCAACCCCCGCACCCGGCCCACCCGTATTTGGGACCCTTAACTTAAAATGTCTGACTCCGCCACTGGTTGTGGTGGTGGGGTTTGGACGGTAGGGGTGGCGCACGAGGTTACAAAGTTGGGTTTTGGTTGCTAGTGGGTTGGTTGTAGTTGCGGCCGCTGCGGGGTTGGTTTGATTGATGGACAAACTCTATCTTTAGATTACGCCAGAGATTCGCTAGTGGAGATTTGAAGTCGTCGGAATTGAGTTGTAAATGGGAAATGAATTTTCTCCATGCTGCCAAATGAATCTCTCTCCAAAATTGGAAATTGTAAGACAAGGGTATAATAGTCATTTAAGAAATATGTCAAGTCAGCATCTGTAAAAATATCCGTATAAATTTTGTACAAGAAGCATTTCTCTTTTTACCCACTACTTATATGCTTTTGTTACCATTTATAATCTTGTATGACCCATAATTTTTATCTAATTTTTATTCACACATTTCGTAAGACTTGCTATTTATAATCTACAATTTTTTTTTTTTTTTTGACCAAGCATACACTTAATCTTGAACATTTACACAAGCACAAGGAAGAAAGATTTCGATCACATTTAATAACACTTAATAACCATACCTTTTGTGAATGAAGTGGTACAATTGTAGCTATTTAGCAATATTTTAAAAAGCGTAAAGCATCATAAGGACAAAGCGAAAGCGATGCGTAATGCGTGGTTATGCGTGAAGGCATAGCTTCAAGCATAGGCAGAGCCTAATCGAATCTTAGACGAGCTTTTTAAAATAGTGCTATTTATGATGTTTTTGTACACTGTATTAGATTATAGAAAATATAATTAGGTATGATAAGATTAAAAGATATTTTATTAAGGTAGATTATGATATATTTTTGTAGTGCAGCATTTGGAGATACATTGTATTAGAATAACGTTCTAGTATTTAAAAATAAAAAAATTATAAAAAAACATTGTTATTTTAACTTTGATTAACAAAAAAAGTTGTTATTTTAAAACTTACTTATTTACTTTTAAGTAAATTATAAACAAGTTTGTATAACTTATTTTTTAGTTTTTTTTCCAACTTTTAAAGAAAAAAATTACGTTTTCTAAATCTCTTACATTATAATAAAAAAGTACTCATTTATTTTTAACTTTAATTAACAAAAAATATTAACTTTAAAATTATTATTTACTTATAAGTAAATTTACTTTTTGATTGTGAACATGTTTGTATAACTTACTTTTCAATTCTTTTTCTTAGTTTTTAGAGAAAAATACGTTTTTTTTTAAACTCTTACGTTATAATCAAATAAGTACCCATTCATTTTTATCTTTAATTAATATAAAAATTATTTATCTAATATTTACTTATTTATTTATAAGTAAAAATATTTTTTAATAGTAACTCTTATAGGATTTTCATGTATTTCTTCAATATATTTCTTATTAAACCTATTCACCTTTAACCCATGTGTAACGTAAATTATACTCATATTTTTTATTATTTTAAGTTTGTAATAATTTTATTTTTATTTAATTTTATTCGTATTTATCATTTCTAACTTTTCAATAATTCATATTAATGGTCTATTTTGATAATTTTATCCCTAGCTTATATATTATATGTTTGGTAGTACTGAAATTATTTTTTAAGTATTTATATTATAAGTTGTAGATGAATGTGGATAAAAAATGAGTTATTAGTTGTGAGTCCTACGAAATATGTAGGTAAAAAATATGTTTGATCAACTGAAATTATAATTTAACGAACTTTTGGTCTACTAACGGACATTTGGACGAAATCCATCCAATTCAAAGGTCTTTTTGGCACATATATACTGGGAGACGTACGTGTTAAGATAGAATCTTGGGACATGATTGCACATTTTTTTATTATTTTAAGTGAAGAACTGTTAAGAAAAAAAAAGTTAAAGATTTATTTGCACTTTTGAAAATGTTAAGAATATTTTTTTTTTTTTTTTTGCTATTAGTTTATTTCAATTATGGACAAAATTGTCAAAAAGGATCATATGTGTGAATTATTAAAAGATTGAGAATGATATGTGTGATTTATGTGAATAAAATTGAATGATGATGAAACAAATCTAAAACGATAAGAATTGTGAATGTAATACTGTTTAAAGTTGATTAAACACTTCAAAATAATTTTATTTAAATATTAATTGCATAAAAATTGATGGAAGATTAAGCCTCCGTTTGGTATAGATTATAAACTGGTTTATTTGACCAAAAGAGTTTATTTGACCAAAAACGGTTTATTTGACCAAAATTTTTGTGTGCATAGCATGACATTTTTAACCAAAAAGTAGTCAAATAAACCATAAACCAGTTTATAATTTATACCAAACGGAGGCTAAGTGAATGTTTGGCCGTTAAGAAATTATTTTTATAGTATTTATAAATTTTATTTTTTATTAAATATGTAGATAATAATTGAGTAATAAATTGTAATTCTTATAAAATATATAAATAAAAATATGTTCTACTAATATAATTAATTAAAATTAAAATTTAAATATAACCAAATATATTGTAAATTACTCTTCTTGTTATGGGCAATTAAGAAAAAAAAGAAAAAGTTATGGAATCCATACGAGCAGGAGCAGAAAAAAGGGAAAAGAAACGGAACTTGACCGTTGAAACCAGCTGTATTCTCCGACAACCTCAGTCATCGCGTCATTTCTTGGTACATCTTGGCCCTACTATCTCTCAACAGACTACATGCACAGATGAACTCAACAAACAAAACTCATTCTTAAATAAATTACCAGTAACGGCTACCAAAAAAGTGGGTTTCTTCGTCCAAGACATAAACTCCCAAAAACACACTGCACTGTGTGCCCACTCTTCCACTGTGGGACTGTGAAAAGTTCACTTCTCAAATTATTAAAAAATCAAAGAAAAAGTAGCCAAGAAAAGAACAAAACGAAGATGATTTCTTAGCCGTTGGATTAATCATCTGACAGGACTTTTTGTGATTGATGCCAAACATTTTCTCTTTCTCTCTCTCTCTTAAATATCCCTCACTCCCCATTGCCCCACTCTGTGAATTCTTGAGGCTCATTTCTCTTCTTATTATTCACTTTTTTTCCTCTGAAGTTTCTTGCTTTTTTTTTTCTTGCATCTTCTTGATTGGTTTTCAAGAACTTATATATGGCAATGCTCTTGCTGCTTTGGGTTTTGACCGTGTCAGCTGTTTCTGCTGATGAAGGTAAAAAAAAACATTCTTTTACAACAAGATTATTATTTTTATGATAAAGAGATCTTTTTTTTTTTTTCCCTTAGTTCTGTTGATTGTTTCATTTGTATTCTTTTGAAAGTTCGATTTTGGTACTTTATGATTGTTCATATGCTGTTGTAATTGGTAGAATTTATTTTATTTTATTTTGGAAGTATTTATCTGAGTAGAATAAAAAGAATTGGGGTATATTTGTGAATTAGCATGTTCTTTTTGAGTTTTCCCATGTCAAATAAATACTTTTGCATTGTTTTCTTGCTATTTTTTAGATTTCATTGAGTTTAGAACTAAATTTTTATTGGGGGTTCAAGGAAAGTAGAGGAATATATGAAGAATACTATCTGCCTGAAATTTCTTCACAATGTTCATAATGCTTGGAGACCTTGATATGTTTGGCTTTGCTTAAAAGTAAGTTTGAATTTGCTTATTTTGTAGAAATAATTTCTAAAGTTGCTTTTTTTTTTTAATTAACAAACTTAAGTTAACTTAATTTTCTAAAAAGTAACGACGAAAGACACTGGTGCTAGGTTTGGTTCATCAATGGCAAGTGAAAGGAGTTTTATCATTTTGAACAAATCATCCAAAAACCTAATTGCCATTGTATTTGCAAATGCCTTCGGAAAGTCTACATTTTCTCTTTTCCTTTTCTTGTGTTTTTTGCCCTTGTACAATTTCTCTTGTAATGGAATAAAAAGTTAGACTCCAGAACAAAATAGTAAAACACAAAAGACATTGTTTCCAGCTCATAATAAACTTTTATTCCTTGTTGTATTATGTATCATGTATCATGTATGTGTACAAATCTTCCAACAAGTGTAGTCCAAGTCCTCAACAATTTATATCCTTTAGATTGGACTTGGAATCCAGAGGGAATATTTTCTTTCCTGATCATTATTGCCACCTGCAATTATTGGGTGGGACCGGCTCATTTCTTTTTTTTTCTTATTATTTTTTTGCTATTGGTTGTGATGCTTGTTTCAGTTCAACTAGATAAAATCTCTCGATCGCATTATTAGTGGCATTTGTCATCATATATGTGTGAAGAATGGAAAGTTTCACTTCAAAATGTCTTGCATACATACGTATCAGAAGAAAGCGCAAGAAAACAATAATTTGCTCCATTTTACGATATAAATTTAATCGACTAACATGTTTGTGTTGTTAAAATCGTTTAACTGAATTTTAATGATTATCATGCTAATTTTACCACCAAGTCATGTTATATTGGAGTAGCAGATGTTAGTAGTCCTCAATCAATACCTGTGCATTAAGAAGCTAGAAGGATGTTAGTCACACTTAAGTGCATTTCGTTTAGTTTGTACAAGTGCTCTAATTCATGAAATTTGATTTCTTCCAGATGCATTTGTTGGCGTGAATATTGGAACAGAGCTCTCTGACATGCCACACCCGACACAGGTAGTTGCACTCCTCAAAGCTCAGCAAATCCGACATGTCAGGCTGTACAATGCGGATCGTGGTATGCTTCTTGCACTTTCCAATACAGGTATCAAAGTTGCTGTCTCTATCCCCAATGAACAACTACTAGGCATTGGTCAATCAAATTCAACTGCTGCAAATTGGGTGTCACAAAATGTTGTAGCACATTATCCTGCTACCAATATTACAACAATCTGTGTTGGTTCTGAGGTTCTAACAGCCCTACCAAATGCAGCACGTGTTCTTGTCAACGCCCTAAAGTTTATCCATTCAGCACTTGTGGCGTCCAATCTCGATAGGCAAATCAAAGTTTCTACACCTCTTGCTTCTTCCATTATCCTCGACTCATTCCCACCATCTCAAGCCTTCTTTAACCACTCTTGGAATCCAGTACTTATTCCCATGCTCAATTTCTTGCAATCGACGGATTCTTATTTCATGCTAAATGTATACCCTTATTTCGATTACATGCAATCGAATGGTGTCATTCCACTAGATTACACGCTCTTAAAGCCTCTTCCTTCAAACAAAGAAGCTGTCGATGCAAACACCCTTCTTCATTACTCTAATGTTTTCGACGCCATGGTTGATGCTGCTTATTTTGCAATGGCTTATCTTAATTTCACTAATATTCCTGTTATGGTGACTGAAACGGGCTGGCCATCAAAAGGTGATTCATATGAGCCAGATGCCACTTTAGATAATGCCAACACTTACAATAGCAATTTGATAAGACATGTATTGAACAAAACTGGGACCCCTAAGCATCCTGGAGTTAGCGTTAGCACTTACATTTATGAGCTCTACAATGAGGATATGAAACCCGGGCCCGTGTCTGAGAAGAACTGGGGACTATTTGATGCAAATGGGGTGCCTGTGTATATTTTGCACTTGACCGGCTCAGGATCCGTGTTGGCAAATGATACTACTAACCAGACTTTCTGTACTGCAAAAGAAGGTGCAGATGCGAAAATGCTGCAGGCTGCTCTTGACTGGGCTTGTGGACCTGGAAAGGTGGATTGTTCACCTCTATTGCAGGGACAAACGTGTTATGAACCAGACAATATTTTTGCACACGCAACTTATGCCTTCAACACTTATTATCATCAGACAGGAAAGACTCCTGGAAGTTGCGATTTCAATGGGGTGGCTACCACAACTACCACAAATCCAAGTGCGTACAAACCTGTTCTGATATAATTTTGATGCTACATTTTGCATTTAGACAAGTTGCACGACTAAAATTTCTTCAATGAACTATTGCTGCAGGTCATGGTTCTTGCCTATATCTTGGAAGGTATATAAATTTTCCACCAGAGTTTCCTTCTTAGATGAAACACAACACACACAGACACTCGTTGGACAACCAGATGGCATGTTTGGTAGCGTAGGTTGGACACTACTAAAAATTATACTGTCTAGTCGATTCTAATATTGTGTACCAAACATGTACTGAGTATATAACTTAAGATATTGATTAGCTACTCACATTTCGAACCCACTCCATGTTCATGCAGTGGAGACAAAAATGGTACCCTTCTAAATAGTACGATTCCGGCCATGGATTCCAAGAGCTCGGATTCTCCTGCCAAGTTCGTCTATGGCAATGTGTTTTCAGCTGCAGCATACATTGTGATTGGAGCAATAGGATGGAGTGCACTGCCATTGTAGCTTGTTATGCTTGGAGCTAACTCAGCCAAGAACAACTCAATGAATTTTGAGCTAATTTTCTCCTGCACAAAATTTCCGGGACAGAAATTGAACCTGTTTCGTGAAGAAATGATAAATTTCGAGGTTGAAGAGCACAACAATCAGATCCATGTGATTTTTGCACTGAAGTAGAAATTATGTACATAGAACTTAATGAAGTTCGTATTCTTTCGCTGGTTTAGGAGAACATGAACATGGGACTGTCGGATTAAGGATTGTCGAATTAAGGTTTATATTGAAACTTTGACCCATTAGAAATTCTTTTTGACACGTTTATCATTTTTCTTTTTCGAGAAAAGATCTTGGAATAGTTTCATGCAGGGCCGGCCCTAAGATTTTGGGGGCCTTAGGCGAAAACTTAAATGGGGCACTTAAGTAGTTCAAAACATACACACAAACGCGCGCACACACACAATCGCTCCTGCTTGAGATTTTAATAAGTAGTTCAAAACATACACACCATCGCTCCTGCTTGAAATTGAATAAATTCTTCATTTTTTTTTTCTTTTTTTCTTTTTTTCTTTTTTCATATCCAGACAAATATTTCCTAGAAGACATAATAATGCAATCCAACTATAAAAATAAAAAAAAGATATGATTAAATATAACACTTTGGAGGAACAATAAAACCTGATTAATTTGGAGAGAATTCGATATTTGAAATTTTTACTCTAATCTGCAAAAAATTAACAATAAAAAGAGGTTAACTTATTTACTTAAAATTTTTATTTTCAAAGCATAGAAACATTAATTAATGACTTAATTCAGCATTTAAAAAAAAGCTCTAATCAAATAAAAAATACATGATAGAATTATTTTTACGCTAAGTCGCTAAATACTTAAATCAGCTAATCAGACAATCAAATGGCAAATTGTAAACAATTGAAATGGGTATTGGATGCCATTTTTCAAATTCCAACTTCCAAGTTGCAGCAGCCACCATGAATGCATTATCATGCATAATCTGAATCATTTTTTATTGAATTAAATTATTCATATCATCAAATGGATGACCCATCACCCATAAAACTGATAAAAGGCGTGATGCATTGATGCTGTGTACTAACTTGAATGATTAAGAAATAACTAAACAAGGAAGTGGTTTTTAATCTTTATACGAAAACTGCTCATCGCCTCCTCCTGCAGCAGTGTTCCATTATTTTTCCTAAATCGACATTTTAGATTAAACCATTCAAGATAAATGAAGAAATTTATGATTCATCTCCACCCAAGTTTTGGGATAGTTGAGCTGATTGCGCATTGAATAACCATATACCTTGAGCTTGGAGATTGATAGTTTGATACACGGCACCACAGAATCGGATTTGCAGACGGCAACTTGTCTTCTCGCCTTCTCTTTCTCTGTTGCAGGCCGACAACAAGCTTACAGCAGTCGCAGAGGTTGCAGTCTCCAGAATGCAGAGCGTCTTTTGAGTTCTACCTTCCTTCTGGGTAATTGTAAAGTAACTTGTAAAGAAAGATATTATTTTTAGATAATTGGGCTGAAGTTTTTATTTGTGCTTTTAAAATGTATTGGGCTGATTTTAAAAAAAAAATTTGGGCAACATTTGAAGGGCCCTGTAATGGTTGGGGCCCTAGGCAACAGCCTATCAGCCTAGGCCTAGGGCCGGCTCTGGTTTCATGTTTCATCTTTAGTTTATATACTTTCAATGTGTATAAATATGCTCACGTATTTAAACACATGTTTGAATATGCTTAAATTATAACTTCAGCTAATCAAACTAGTCAAACAAAATTTTTATCTACATATTTTATAAGACTTACAATTTACAATTCACTTTTTTATTTACACATTTACCAAAAACTTATTAACACTTAAAAAATAATTTCAGCATTATTAAACATGCGCTAATTCAAAAGAAAACTACCGTCGTACATCTTAAACACTAGCATGAAACCCTAGCGACACTACACTTGGGGTTTGACTGATAAATAAATCAATCTAAGGATGGCAAAATATTTTCGTCTCGCCCCATTAAGATAGAGATTATACTCTCTGCCTTGATTTATTTTATTTTATTTTTTTAAGACATAAATCGTATTTTAAAAAATAGTTAATTAATTAAACAGACAATAAATAAAGATAATTTAATTTGTTCCACTCTGTTGCCATTTGTAATCAACAGAGTTGTATTTTTAAAGTATTAATCGAAGACGAATTTATGCAGTTGTTACAAATAATATTATAGCTTACAAATCAAATAATTGTTATGAAACTAGAAAAGTAGAGAGAAGAAGAGAAGTGAATAGAAAGAGTTAAAATTCAAGTCTGTTAATTTACTATAACAATTACCCTTATTTATAGGGTCCAAAGGGAGTTACAACTTGATTAGAATACACTCTTCTGGAGTAAGTAGATAACTACATAGACATCTAGATACAACTAAATAGTCATTCATCATTATCTATAATTTCATAACACTCTCCCTTGAATGACTTATTATACAATAACTGCTTAGTTGTTTGGCAAAAACCCAATGGGACAAAAATGCCAATAGGAAAAAAAAAATTATCAAAAATTGGAGTACTCAAATGCTGCCTCATTAAAACCTTGTCAGGAAAACCCAGTGGGACAAAACCTGAGCGAAGGAAAAAGAGTACAGCTACTCCTCCTGATTTCACTCAATGAAAAAAATTTGTATCGAGCTATCTATATCTTGTACGCAAAGTCTTCAATGTCGCTATCTTCTTAGAATTTGTATAAAACAATTCTGGTGAAATGTGCTCCATGTTATAACCTCCAGCAATATCATCTTCATACACTATCTCTGGTTGACTGTAATGAGCATGATGGTCTGATGCTATTATATTAAAAATATATTGTTGTTGTTCCCTTCAGAGGTCTCATATAAAATTTATAATACACGGGAGTATAACCATAGGGTTATGATGAAAGTAAATATTTTGTAGGTTATAGACATCCATAACTATAAGAATTATAACACTTCTAATTGGATATCATTTACACAAAGAATATGCCTCATTAAAACCTTACTAGGAAAAAACCCCGTGGGAAAAAATCATAGTAAAGGAAAAAGAGTACATAATTCTTTTAATACGCCATGCAAATTGCCTCATTAAAAACCTTGCCAGGAAAACCCAATGGGACAAAACCTCAGTCAAGGAAAAGAGTACAATGCGTATTTACTCCCCATCATTATAATATTAGTTCAGATCTGTACTTTGATCGATTGAGTTCTCGAAAAGTTGAACTATATGCTTCAAGCATATTAAATCCTCCAAGGATTTATATACATTATTTTATTAGTCATGCCAGATGAGTTGGTTATAACAATATTCATTATATGCATATATGTCATGCGTTGACAGACTAACAAGATATCAACTTATGATTGATTTACACAAGTTTTTGTGAAATTTATAATGTTAAAAGTCGTGCATTACATGTTACGACTTCATTTTTCCATTTCCTTTTCTCAAAAATATACACCTTTAGGTGCTCCGACTATAGGTCCAGAAACTTCAGGTTTCTCTAGTCAGTTCAATTTATTTGGATCGCATCCTTTTATTTGGTCAATTTATTCTTTGACAGATTTCTTTCAATATCCTCGCTACCTTTCATAATATGAAGCGCTTCATGATGTGCAACAATGTTGTCAACAACATTTATTTTTTGAATCCATTTATTTCTCATAACGACATAACTTAACGAGATCTTTTCGTTTTATTATTCCAGCTAGTTGAACCTCTTCTGGGATTTTATAATTAGTTATGTCTATATATACTTCAAGAGTATACACCTCCTCAATAGGACCATCCTTATAATTGGCTCCATTTTTTATTTGAGAATTTCTTTGGAATCAAATGTCACCACGCTTCGGGCGTGTCATTAATTTACCTGATATAATGTTAATGGATTGTCCTTCAAGGACGCTAATATAAATTGGAGCATTTAGAGCTGGTATATGAGATTTGATTTAATCTCTTTGGTCAGTTAATGCATCTGTCAATTGTATAACTTACAAATGAGTTATTTGTCGAACTTCTGGTTCATATTGTCTTGTGCAAGGATCTAGAAAATATAATATACTGCAATTTCATGTATTCTTTCCAGCTACTTAATTTCTCTCCCCTAATGTTGAGAAAACTGTCTTATCAAAATAACATTCGAAAGACCTTATTATAAAATATCACCATTTAAGACTTAAGATATTTTATAATGTTCCATACTAAACATGTATTCTCAACATTTTTCAAAGTCCATCTCAGTGCACTATGGTGGACCGATTATACATATATTGCACTATAAAAAATTCATTAGATGGATAATATTAGGCTCTGACCATAAGCCAACTATAGCAGGGGTAACTTTGATGTTGGCATGATGCGTATAAGTGTTACTGTATATAAAATAACTTTTGCTAGACAAAAATGGGAAGTGCTTTGTTCTCAATAGTAATGGTTTAGAATTTAATTGGATGTGTTGAAAAACAATATTGCTAAACCATTTAAAATCATCTCAACTGATATTTATTAAAAGTTTGAGATTTAGACTCACTAGTATTGACAAGACACACCACTGTCTTGGTTGTATAATCTGAAAATTATGCTCATAATTTAATATTTGAGCAAGTAATCTTGCAAACTTCAAGTTGCCAATAATAACACCATACAATCATCTAATAGATGTATTTATCAGATACAAATAATATATAGATGGTCAACATGGAGGGTGATGGGGCCCCATAAATCACCTTAAATAATTTTCAGAAATGCAGAGAATTCAGTCCCGATTTTAGCTAGTGAATGTCTACTGGTTTATATACCATGAGAACAAGCATCACGTGATAATTCATTATATTGAAAAATCTTCTGATTTTTAATAGATGAACCATTAATATTTCACATCATATTGATCTGGGATGGTCTAACCGGCAATGCCAATCAATAAAATTTTTAGGTCATTGAACTTCTAGTTCAAAGTACTTCTTTAAGAGTATCAACACTATAATATTACACAACATTAATATTCTAAAATTGTAAAGTTGTGTTTCTTCAAGAGCAACAATACGATATTTTTTCCAGAATATTTTCCATACTTTGTGTTTCTTCAGAAACAATAATATATATTTTTTTAAAATATTGATATTCATAACGTTATACTTTTTCAGGAGTATTAATACAATATTTTATAAAATAATAGATCTTATAAAATTACGCTATTTGATAACAAGTAATATTCGACTGAAATATTAATATAATATTGTGCTACTTTAGGAGCAACAATAAATTATTTTAAAATGTTAACTTTATTCTGAAGTAAAGATTTATTCTTCATGAGCAATATTATAAGATTCTATAGAATATTATATCTTATAAAATTAGACTTTTTGGGAGCAATTAATATTCTACTGGAATATTAATATAATATAAAATTTTGTTTATTCTGAATCAACAATAAAATATTCTTCTAGAATATTTATATATTAGGTTGTGATATAAAATACAATATTCTCCTAGAATATTGATAGAATTGTAAAATTGTGTTTCTTCAAGAAAAGCACAATTAAAACAAATCATTATAAATCATTATTTCTAAATATTTTAAAGTTGTGCTTATTCAAGAGCTATATTATAATATTCTTATAGAATATTATATCTTATAGAATTAAGCTCTTCAAGAGCAATTAATATTCTATTGGAATATTAATATATATAAAAAAATTGTGCTTATTCATAAGCAACAATATGAAATTGATATATGTAAATTATTACTACTTCAGGAGCAATAGTTCACATTCTTCTAAAACAATAAAATATTCTTCTAGAATATTTATATGTTTAGGTTATAAAATATAACATAATATTCTTCTGGAATATTGATAGAATTATAATTCTTCAGGAAAATATAAAAATAAACAAATCTTGTTCAATAATATTTTAGAACAATAAACACACTGATTTGTTACCCATTGCCGTTGAATAAAAGTTAAAGCATTGTTATATCTAATTAAAGCATGAATATTTCTTTTAATTGATTCTTATAAAAATATCATAACAAAAAGTATAATATGAGTTGGACTCATAAATCAAAGCAAGGATAGAGATATGAAGACTAACCAGTTGGTGCCGTTTGAATTTCTTTTGAGATATTGACGCTTGAGAAAGTGAACTTTGGGCCACTAAGCTTTTGTTTGTTCTTTATGGTGTTTTGATATCACCGTTTGACTGCCTAGTTTTGCTTCTCCTTTTTCTTTTTGAATAAAAGAAAATAATATCTAATTGCTAACTCAGTTGGCTAGAATCTCGTGCTGATAACGTGTTATGAAACTAGAAAAGTAGAGAGAAGAAGAGAAGTGAATAGAAAGAGTTAAAATTCAAGTCTGTTAATTTACTATAACAATGACCCTTATTTATAGGGTCCAAAGGGAGTTACAACTTGATTAGAATACACTCTTCTGGAGTAAGTAGATAACTACATAGACATCTAGATACAACTAAATAGTCATTCATCATTATCTATAATTTCATAACAATAATCTATTTATTGAAGTGTTTGAAATAATCATGTTAATAATCAATGTTTTATAGTTTGAACTCAGGGGGAGGCTCTTGAATTATTGTTTTAACTATTGAAATTTGAAAAAGCATTATCTAACTTGTTTATCGATTTATATTGAGTTTGTTCAACATTTAAAGACTAATAAAAGATAAGAAAATGAATATCTCAAGTCGAGTTTTGAAAATTTTAAACCTTTTTTTTTGTAGATTTTTCTTTGTGATAATTTCATCATATACTACAAAATATAAAATATTTCTTAAAATACTTGTCATACTTTTTTTATTATAAAAATACTGTTTTTTTATTTTTGTAACAGTTGTTGTTACATTTGTTATTTTGTTATTATAACTAAAATAACAAATGTAACAATAACTGTTACAAAAATAAAAAACAGTATTTTTATAATAAAAAAACATGACAAGTATTTTAAGAAATATTTTATTTATTGTGGTTATTTGTAAAAAAATCCCTTTTTCTTTTTATAGGCAGAGGCCCAAAAGATAGCCCAATATGAAGCATCCAAATAAACCCTAATTTCTCTAATATAAATTAGCCCTCACAATTCACATATCTACACGAGCTTCAAAAAATGAGCTGTGATTTCGCCAAAATATCTTCCCTCTTCCTTTTTGGTATCTCTCTTTTTGCTTATTTTACATTTTTTCCTGGTAATTAATTTACAAAATCTCAGTTTTTATATCAATCAGTTGGCATCTACTGTGATTTCCTCTGTATTAGTGAAAAATCACAGAGGTAATACAGTGGAAATAAGAAAAGATGCGAAATCAAAGATGTTCAACGGTACTTATGGACACGCAGATTTCTATTTCTTACAGTGAATTCATGCGTTTTCTCGTAGGTTTCACATTCTTCCTTTTCACTTTTCCCAAGGGCATATGCGGCATTTTTTTTCAATTATTTAAATTTTTTAGTAGTTTTCTCTGTAATTCTGATATTTTGTATTGGATTTTTGCTCGCTGATGATTGATTTGCTTTAACCACACCGAAGAGAGCTGGCGGATTAGAAATACTCTTGGATTTAGGTCGAAGGGAATATTTTTCGTTCGCTTAGAATTTACTTGTGGGTAGCTTGATGAATCTTTGCTCTATGAGGTTCTTTTGAGAGTAAATTAATGTTTGTTTGATTCGCTCTCCCTTATAGAGTTAAGATGAAGGCTCTTTCAAGCTCTTTCTAAGTGTTGATTCCATTTGCTTAAATCCTCGAGGATTTTATCTTCATCAGCATTCTAATGTGGAAAACTTTGGCCCTTTTCTGAGAGCAAAAGTTCTTCAAATTCATATTCACTCCAATGAAATAGACTGCTTGATTGCAAAGCTTGTTGGCTGCCTCTTCACCTATTTTAGCCTTGATGGATTCCTTCGACTTCTTGAAATTCTTTATCTGATCATCTAGTGTTAGCCTCTGCACAAAAACTCTTTGCCAAACTTTAGTATCATGTGTTCTTTTTATTGCTATATTTATATTATGGAAGATTGATATATTATATTTTTTGAGTTAATTTATTTATGAATTTATTTATTTTGTTTGTCCTACCAGTTTGGTAAGTTCTATACATTTCTTAAAAATAGAATTTCTTGTACAAATATCGATGTACTAATACTATCGTACAAATATCGATGTACCAATACTGTCGTTAATTGATGTGTGCCAACGGTTTTTGATGATATAGTGTTTTTATGTCATATGATCCTGGCAACAATTTTTGTATTCGAAAGGATGGGTCATATAGCAAATTACAAAATTTGGATATGTTCTTACAATATTTTCACTATTTACATCATGGCTTTGCCATAGAGTTGATAACAACATACTCTTCTCATTGATATTTAAAATGATACACTTTCTTGGTGATTTTGCAAGAGGATAACGTCTAAGTAAGTAACAAACTTCTTGAGTTGGTATATGTCTCTTTTGGAATTTTTTTTTAATTAATAAGCGACTGTTTGCAGATCTTCTTGTTGGATATGGATGGCAAAGATTATGCACAATTTGTCGCAAAGTTTCTTTGAATGTTTTCGACGTAGTTTTGGTTTTTGCATCATATTTGGTAATGTAATGTATCTCTGATTGAACTAAAGAGACTGGTGACCAATTTATGTTTGCTCTTCAAGTCTGAAGAATTATTTTACTATGAGAACAAATCAATGGATCATTGCGATGCCCTAAGAACTGAGCAATGTTATTGTTAAGAGACTCTCCAACAATTGAAAAATATCTATGAACATTGAAAGGGTAGTTAAATTGACACACCATCTGTTTTGTTGTTTTATGTATGTACAAATAATATGTTGCACATTTAGAATGTCGCATAACTTAATTTTTATTTGGACAACAATGATTATACATCTTTAATAAATTGGATCATGCGGTATTAAAAATGTATAACATATTGTTTGCGTCTACATAAAACAATAAAGTATTAGAAAAATTAAGTTTAAGCATTCTTCAATTGTTGAAGAGCTTCGTAACAATAATATATTTCGGTTTTTAGGATATCTAAATGACCGTTAGTTTGTTTTCATATTAGAAAAATTCTTTAGACTTTACGAGTAAACGTAGATTTGTCATCAGTTCTTTCGGTCCAATCAGTGATAACATTGCCAAATATGTTGCAAAAGTCGAACCTACGTCGAAAACATTTGCAGAGATTTTTTTGACAAATTGTAGATGATCTTTGTCGTCCAATAGCGAGATCTGTAATAAAATGCTTATTAATTAAAAATATATCTTAAAGGAATATATCTGCTCAAACAGTTTGTCACTTGCTTATAGGTTACTCTCTTACCTTTTAATAAGAAAATTTTACCCTCATTCAGAAAGAAACTTTATTTCAACAAAAACTATTTGCACAAATCTATTGTACATTTCAAAACTTGAAGGTAGTGAATTTTTTAAAAATGGTGAAAATTGGAAATTATATTGTCGTCAACAAGTTTTACTTTATCATCATTACCACGGTTTAGCTGAAGCAATGGGTGAGTGTGAGAAGTGAGCTATACGTTATGTTGACTTAGGTTTGGCGATGAATGATAGTGCTAATATAACTGATTTTGATTGACGATGAAACGAAAGATATAAATCTTGAATCTAAAGGGAACTTCTTGAAGAATGGATGATGCACAACGTCAATTGGGCCAATGTTTGACTCTAGTGAATATGTTGAGAGGCTTTGACACATCTCATAATTTGGGAGAGTGTTTAGAGTGATATTCGAATATTGATATAGCCCATAATCATTTGGGGGGATTACAGATGATTGTAATAGTAAGTTGGCAAACAATATCGTCTTTGTTTTACTTACTCATTAATCATCTCAACAACGAATGACTCATGATTTAGTATTGGAGAACTTCATGAAGAAAGACCTATCCATATAATTATTTCTGGAGGAGCAGGCACCGGAAAGTCTACACTCATAAATACAATTGTGCACTCTGCATTTATTTTGTTTCATTCCAATAAAGCAGTTTGAATCATGGTTCTAACTGGAATTGCTGCATTTAGTATTGGTGGCATCACAATCTATCATGAACTTGCTATAAGTGCAGAGAGAGCCTTTACAACCCATATATTCATATAATTGGTTATCAATGTAGATGGATGCAATAAGACTTCAAGTACGCTAAATTAATTATCATTGATGAATACATCATGTTAGGGCGAGCAATGCTTGCCAACATTGACCTCCGTTGTTAGGACATATTTGCAACCAATGAATCATTTGTGAGAGTTTCCAATACTTGTTGGTAATATGTATCAATTGCTTCCCATATTTGATAGTTCAATGTATTTAATTAAAGGAAGTTATATGCAACAATGTGGTATGCTTGCGTATTTTGTATTTGACAAATGTATTCAACTATCATACATATTTCGACAAGTAGGAGAAGAGCATGCATCTTTAAGAGAAGCTTTACACAGACGTAACCTCAACAATTGAGGATTGACATATATTTAAGATTCAAGATTATTCAAATCTAACTATTGAAGAGATGAACAATTTTATATACGCTTTACGTTTGTTTCTTACAAAATGGTCTGCTAATGCATATAATCAGGAAATGTTGATTCAACTTGGAAAACCAATTGCACGAATATTCTCAAAAAATAATTGTGAAACTACTACAAAAGCTGAGTCGGATCAATAAAATTGTTTGGATAAATTTCTTTGTATATCCGTTGGAGCATGTGTTATGCCTCGTGCTAATCTTGCCAAACATAATGAACTTGTTAATGGAGTAACATGCATTGATGTGGACATTGTTTATGCAATTAATTGTAAGTCACCGTTTGATTCACCACTTGCTATTATGGTGGACTTTGATAATTACCGTGATACTAATTTTCGTGAGGGCAGCAACATAATTCATATTCCGCCAACAACATTAAATTAGAAGGTATCAAATAGAACCTCTTGTCAGCGAAGACAAATACCAATTATTTTGTGTTGGGAAATTACAATACACAAAAGTCAATTATTAGTTCTTGAACAAGCAGTGGTAGATATTGGTAAGAATGAAAGCCTTGATCTAACTTTTGTTGCTCAATCACGAAAGATAAGATTACAAGATTTAGCATTTAACCCAATGTTTACTTATGAAAGACTACACAAAATTGGTAAATGTGATGGTCTGAAAGAAAGAAGACAAGAGGAAGAGCGCTTGCGCAACATACAATTTTGTAATAACTGATTTTAACTTAGTATGTCTACACAAATGTAGAGTTGATGTCTATTTTGTGATATTACGTCAAATACTCAATGTTGATATTTAATATTTGTCTTCTTCTCAGTCATGTTTTGAGCCGAGAGTCTAAAATTATATGATGTGCTGCAAAATCAAATATATGGTGGGATGCTCAGAATGATATGATAAAATTTTCCTTTTCGTAGATGAAATTTCTCGGAGTTTTTGCTCTTTTTTATTTACATTATTGCTTAAAATTGGGTTATCTTTTTTGCTTTTATTGCTTTGATTATGAGTATTTTAAAGATAATGGTCGATCGAATTCAATAGTGATTGATTTGGATCCAAAAACTAATGAAAATAAAGCAAAATTAATTAACACTCATCAAGTATTTAATTTTTGAACGCCGATTAAAATTTTCTTTATTCCTCTTTTTTCTAAATTTTTTATTGACACTGTTTTTATTGTCAACTTTTTTATTTCATAATAAACTCTACAGTCAAATCACACTGCGAGAAAGCAATATATTAATAATATTGGTAGAAGCCCCAAAAGATAGCTCAATATGAAGCATCTGTATAAACTCTAATTCCTCTAATCACCTTAAGGAATTCTCTACGTTACGGGAAGGAAAAAGTGCTTAGGTATCACCTCCTTTAATTTTTCTCCTCACAAAATTATTACTTTCAAATTTTGCTAATTGCATTCTGTCCATCTTTTTGATTTGATAATCTCTTTCAATGGATTCACTCTAAAATCTGGCCACTTTTTCAATTGATCATCTCCCACTCAATTATCTCCAAAATCTGTTGATTAAACTGTTGATCTTTTAATCAATCCTCGTAATAGAATCTAAGATCACGTTCCATCGCAAAATAAAAGGTTTGTTAGTATAAATTTGCCCTTACAATTCACATATCTACCCGAGCTTCAAAAAATGAGCTGTGATTTCGCCCAAATATCTTCCCTCTACGTTTTGGGTATTTCTCTATTTGCTTATTTTGCATTTTTTCCTAGTAATTAATTTACAAATTCTCAGTTTTTATCTCAATCAGTTGGCATCTACTGTGATTTTCTCTGTATTAGTGAAAAATCACAAAGGAAATACGAAAAGATGCGAAATCAAAGATGTTCAATGGTACTTATGGACACGCAGATTTCTATTTCTTACAGTGAATTCATGCGTTTTCTCGTAGGTTTCACATTCTTCCTTTTCACTTTTCCCATGGCATATGCGGCATTTTTTTTTTTCAATTATTTAAAAATTTCCTTTGTTTTTAGTAGTTTTCTCTGTAATTCTGATATTTTTGTATTGGAATTTTGCTCGATGATGATTGATTTGCTTTAACCACACCGAAGTAAGTTGGCGGATTAGAAATACTCTTGGATTTAGGTTAAAAGGAATATTTTTCGTTCGCTTAGAATTTGCTTGTGGGTAGCTTGATGAATCTTTGCTCTATGAGGTTCTTTTGAGAGTAAATTAATGTTTGTTTGATTCGCTCTCCCTTATAGAGTTAAGATGAAGGCTCTTTCAAGCTCTTTCTAAGTGTTGATTCCATTTGCTTAAATCCTCGAGGATTTTATCTTCATCAGCATTCTAATGTGGAAAATTTTGGCCCTTTTCTGAGAGCAAAAGTTCTTCTTCAAATTCATGTTCACATTGCATCTTTCTAGATTTATTATTATTCAAACAACTTTTATCCATTAGCTTTCTTATATATTTATTTTTAAATTAAAATCAGCGAAAACTCATTTTTCTATATGATTCGTATCCAGTGTTGTTCGAGACAATGTACCAACACAATTCTACATTTAAAATCTCCTCTGATTTTAGTAGTATTGTCATTGTTTATTGAACTGGCTATTAAAGATTGGGGCAAAGTTTCCTTAGCATCCTCTGATAATAAACGCTATGTTTGTATAATCTGTATACTTCATAGTCTTCTTAAATATATTGAGTACTGAAAACTGTCAAGGGAATGCCAAAGGAGCAGCTGAAGGAGCGGGAGAGAAAATCTTGGCAAAGAGTTTTTCTGCAAGCACTTCATTTGCAGCATCCGAAGGATGGAAAGCATCCCAAAACACGTACTCGCTATGATTGTTGCAGACCTTTGAGTTAGGTATACAAAGCCCTCCAAGTTGTGTGTCAACGTTGCAACACGATGTATTCGATACCTTAAAACCTGGTTTAGTAAAATTCAAATCAGCTCGACTTAAGATTAATTTTTTAATTTATATATGTATTCACCTGGCCTTACCGAATGCAGTAGGGTTGTCGATTAAATCAAAAACTGCTTGATAAGTGTCTGCAAATGATATTTCTGCTGAAGGGAGATGTTTATTTAGAGTGGCAATTAGCTTCTGTACGTTGGAGTTGAATTGCTGCACCCACAGATTGACTTGCTTTAGGCATTGTCCTCGGCTTGATTTCACCCTCTGGGAGGGAATGCAACCGAGTGGTCCAAGCCCGTGGAAGATCATTTTTCGTGCACCAAGTTGGTGAAGCCTCTGATACAAACATATTCAAGGATTGCAGCTAATCAGTAATCAAACTAATATGATAATCCCAGCAATTTCTGATTGATTGGAAGTTTTGCTTACTGTGAGTTGTTCCCCTAAGGTTGACATTAGAAGTCCCAGAAACTCATCATGTGTGTACTGTTGGCCATCTGCTAGAAAGGGCTGTAGAAAGTTGTTGACGTAGTCATTGCTACCTGAGAGGTTTTATTCAAGTTGAAACATTAGAGTTGGAACTTGTAGACGGGAACAATGTAATGAATAAGATTTTTATTAGGTCTTGACAAATTTACTTCGGTAGTTTGTTGAAAAAAGTTATACCTAGTCCAATGAAATAGACTGCTTGATTGCAAAGCTTGTTCGCTGCCTCTTCACCTATTTTAGCCTTGATGGATTCCTTCGTCTTCTTGAAATTATTTATCTGATCATCAAATGTTAGCCTCTGTATCTGCTATGCAAAAAGGCTTACAATCATGAAACATGAAGCCAATAATTGTTTAAGCGAATTATGGGATTATAATTTAATTGAAAAGAAATGAAGATTACAAAGTAAAGGCCTGTGTCATTGAGAATTCCAGCTCCACCAGATGCATAGTTCACTCCTTGTACAAGTGCATCATCATTTGGTGCCAAGGAAAGATATGGTGGGGGTGAAGGGATCCCAAGCTTTGAAGCTGAAATTTTCCAAATGATGAAGAAAAATAATGTTAGTTCACTGTTGAAAATATTCAGTGCAATTTGATAAAGAACACGGATAATCTATTGCATTTATTACATATAATGTCACCAATGGTTCTTCCATTTGTGAATCTCCCTGTTGGTTTTCCACCTATATAATCAACCCCGTAAAATGGATAATTCGACTTTGCAAGGGAGAGTTGCAGGTAGTTGTTGTTCCCAACTTCTGTTAACGAGTCACCGAAAACAAATGTGACTAAGGATGCTGCCAGCGAAGGGGCGGCCGCCATGGCTGCTGAAATAATCAAGAAAGTGAAAATTTCTGCCGTTTTTGCCATCTTTAAATTCTGGTTGAAAATGTATAAGTTGATGGCAAACATTTATAAGGGGTAGTTCAGTTGCTGTTCAATGGTTTTTATTTTTTGAGTCATGCCCACTTCCCCAAGTTTAAACATATTAGGTGATTGTTTTCTATTGTGATCTGTCAATTGGGTTGTTGATAGTTTGTCTTCAAGCGGTTGGCCCTCTCTTATAGTTGGCCAACTCACTTCAAGAATTGGCAAATATTGCAAGTGGTATAGTTTTTCTTGTGGAATTCCGAATTCTAGTATGGTGTTTCGAGTTGGGCATAACTAGTTATTCACACCAATGCTGTAGATATTGGTGGCATATTTGATATGTTAAATTAGATACTATTGAACAATATTAAAAAATGTGCAGTCTTGATATATAATTCATTTTATTGTTTAAATTTACAAGTTATTTTTGCATTGATATTCAATGTTTCGGTTTAAAGTCCTAATCCTATGTGGAAATTCTTTACACCAAAGGTTGCCACTTGAATCAACATTTAATGCATATAGTTTTCTCTATAAATTGAAAAATGAATGTGTGGATTATTAGTTTAGGGCACAAAGTGGAAAGCAAAATAGATGCTACTCAAGTATTTTCTCTTTTGAGTTTTATTCCTTAGGGAGATTTTTCTATTTCTTGTCTTCATTATGATATGATATATCTTTATATGGATCAAATTCTAGGGAACATAATATCCTACAAATAATGGGACTCCAAAAGACAAACAAGAAATATTTATATATGTTGGTTCTTATGTTATAGAAACGTTGGGTACACGATACTAAATTACAAATCAAATTTTCTATTCATTCTCAACGTATTTTTGAAAAGTCTAAAAGTATTTGTGCAATCTTTTTTTATAGTTTTTGTTGTTTCGATCCAAGTTCACAAATCTCTTCTCGATCTGAATGGTTCACAAATTTTTCAACAGTTAATTAGGCTTTTAAATATGTTAATTCAACAAATGAAAACAGAAGTATGAAAAATTCTTCTTAAATGTCAAAATTCAGAAAAAAAAAAATCATTAAAACTAGACTACATCGTTTGTTTTAACTAGAAATTTAGCCAAGCATGTTCATGGAATACAAACAAATAATATATGAAAACGCCACCCACTGTAAGATAAAGATGAAAACGAAGAAAGAATGATAAATCGTAGAACGTCACTTCGAATATTCAACTTGTCAAACCTTAGGCAAAAATTTGTGTTTGTCTTTTATATTCTTCTATTTTCCGATCCCTTTCAATGTCTAAGACATGTCGTATATATATGAGAGAACATTAGGTCTTGAAAAACATCCCAAAAGTTCCAAAAATGTCTTAGTGTCATTCAAGTCGAACCAAAATTGAATTATGGTCGAAGAATTTTGCTATTGTAGAATTTATATGTTTAAAATTTCGTCGGTGAAATATTTCATAAAGAAACCTCTTTGAAATTATGACCCAGGGGCGAAAGCTACACAATTGACCTGATAGTTTAAACAAAAATGCGCACAATTTTTCGTACTTTTAGGTGTTCGATTCTTCTTTCCAACTCTTCATCAAGGCTAATGATGTTTCTTTTCATCAATCTTATATTCCAAATCATCAAAGATTGGGGGTTCAATTCTTCGATGTCAATATTTTAATTTTTTTTTCGTTTTTTCTCCCTTTATCATCAATGCACCTCAACATAGGCGGAGCCACATGGAGCTGAGTGCCAGCGGCCGTCTGCATTGAAGTTTGAGAAATTTATGAATGAGCAAAAGATTCGTCTGCACTGACGATTGATATTGACTAGAGTTTTAGCTATTAATCTTCAAAATATAATGTATATATGGGATGAAATAGGGCAATAAAATGTACACAACAACAGAGAAGAAACAGAGGAAAACAAAGACAAGGAATAAGAAAATTCCGTAACTTTTTCTTGAATTTTTCACTATTGACCAAAAAAGAAGAAGAGGCAATATATATATATATATATATATATATATATATATATATATATATATATATATATATATATACTAGTTTTAGGGACGTGCGTTGCACGTGCAGCAATTATAATATTTTAGAATTTGAGACAAATAAATGAATGTTAATTTTCGTAAAATTGTTTACTACCATTTATTTAAAATATGTGAGTATTTTGTTCTTGAAGTAGCATGGGTACACTTCATATAAAATATGTATAATAATAACATATTTATATACTATATACAATATAAATTATAGAATTCAATTGACAATCTATATTTAAATCTAATTAACTTGAAGTAATGGTACCAATTCAAAGTAGGTCTAACAATAAATATCCTTTATAATTTCTCTAAGAATGTGCTAAATGCATATTCTAGTGGAGTGACAGACTGTTAATGCAAAAATAACTGCTACTTAAAAAGAGAATCCCACGTTATAAAAGTTTTGGAGGTTTTGAAAAGAACAGTGAAATGTACTACGTACACCAATATGTGGAGCTTTAGAGAAGATCTTGTGTCACCCTTGTTTTGTTTTTTTTTTTCTTTTCATTTTCAGCTTCCTCAAATTTTTTTCGTGTTTGCAACAGGTGCTCCCTGGGATTGGAATAATCATATCTTTGCTGGTGATGGATCCAAGAGATAGTTATCAGAAAAATGAGGGTTTTCATCCTTTGTTTTAATGTCTTCTTTGTCTCTGGTGTTTGTTTGCGGAGAATCAAGGATAAATAGCACTTCATATTTGCTTTTGGATGATAGTAGTGCTTTCTATATAACCTTTACATAGCTCTGTTGTAAACTTCAGTTTTACAGTTGTACCAGAGCATGTAAGAAACCCTAGTTAAAACGTAACTTGTTTTCTGGATTCTTGGCAAGGTTTTTGATCACGAAAAAGAGTTTCTTTGCAATTGGTCTAAATCTGGAAAGCTCTCAAAGGCTTGAATAACAAGTAATATAGCTTCAGATTTGCTGGCTCATATATTTTGGGGCCCTTAAACACATTATGGATATAATGGACATTACCTGTATCGAGACAAATGCAATAGGATAAGTCGCATGCACACAGCAATTCAAAAAATAGTGTATTCAGATTGCTATATGTGGCGTAGAAACTTGCATCACAGGTAGAGTTACAAAACCATGCATGGTTTTCCAAGCCTAAGCATGACTGGTAGCCCAACATGGTCTTTTGTACACCTCTAATTAAACATTCGCAATAATATTATGACCAATGTTAATTGATGCTCACAGCTATAACACGTAATTAAATTCCAATTCCTACTCATTTTTTAAACAATGATAAGCTTTTTTTAACTGCTGAGTCTCATTTACAGTAGTCATTTGACGATTGAATGTTGCCAAAGAATTGGTCAACAATATTGCTATTGTCTAATATAAACTAAAGGGTTGGCCTTGCAGACTAGTTTTGCCCTATATATCTATATATATATATATGGCTATAGTAGGGTTAACACATGAACACAGAACAAAGAACAATGAATGGTTCTACTTTTGTATCAGCATTTTGATCGCCTCAAACCCAACCTTGGTGACTTAACCCAGGATTCAATTTATGCATGATTCAAATTTGTGAACTAACACGCCATTTCTTTACCTCTTGTAGCACCGACGGATCATTAGAGAATTTTGATGATAGTTCGATAAGTCCATCCATGCCTTAGCACTTATATTTACTTCACTTCCTGCCAACTAATTAAGTACATCACATAAGAAATGCTTCAAGATTTCCCAAATACAAAACTTTGAAATATACAGTGCATTCGAAGTGTAAAAAGAAAGTGAGATGAGTGTGTATGCTAGAACTGATATTTTGGAGAAGGTGCCTAGGAACCATAGAACGAATCAAGAAAAGACGATAAACTCTATGGGACCTAAAAACTTTATTAAAACATCTAATGAAATGTCAATACTGCGATCACAAGTTAAACGATAAAATGGTGAAAATTAAATAACCATTAAAATGTCATAAATTTGTTTTATCTAGAATGAAACAAACAATAGTAAAGAGGATATCCAGAAAGTAAACATATTTATTTAAGATAGACTGCAGAAAAGGAGATAATCATATGGTGTATAGTTAATTGGCTTCCACCCAAAAAGAGTTAGAAGAAAAAATCAGTTTTAAGATTTGCACCTTAGACGACAACAAGCAGCAAGATCTAACTATAGAATTGTTGCATTTTTCATCATTATTATCAATAGACTAACAGATTGCATCTACACCCTCATTATAAGCAATTGATCTACAAATCCCATCCTTCGAACAAAGTAACTCAGAATTGAAGCTAGTAGATTCTAAAAACTAATAACTCATACAAGATAGCCTTCTGTTGCTTAGTTTGAAAAAGACATCAGTCTCTCATTATAATAGCCCAAATCATTGTAGAGCTTCAGTTATTTTTTTAAGAATCTTTCCATATAAGTTTTAGAACAAATATACAATGCAGAACTCCCAGATTTTTCTCCATTCTAATTGAGTAGGTAGTAATTTTATATTATTAAAAGTCCCAAGTTGTAACATAAAAGGTTTGATTTAGAGTCAATAACATGATCTGCTTCTGCTTTTAATTATTTCTCCCAACACCTTCCTCACCCTGCCACATTACTCTTATTCCATCCCAGTAAGTTAGAGTAGGCGAATAATCCACACCACGAGTTACACTGACATATGACTTAAGCTCATATAATTGACTGACTTGTGTAGCTTTCTGTATTATAGCTTAATAAAGCAAGAAAGGCAGAATAAACCACACGTTAAAGTAATTTTTTGTCCAAATTTCATGAAAGGATCCGTTCACGTAGTCGAGTATCAGCCATCATTTCTCTAAGGCAGTTGCTGTCAATTTATGCACGTGTTTGTTAGTGTTGAAATTATTTTTAAGTGCTTGTAATTGCAAATTAATACATCAGTAAAGCCTTAGATAATCAAATTGGTATAGTTTACAAACTTAAGCAATTATAATTGGCCCCCCTTAATTAGCAAAAAGATTTTCATCCTTCGGCTTGTGTTGTGAGATTTTTCATTTCATTCAGGTGAGAGGAAATCAAAAAATGTTATCTAATTCTTAAGAAATAACTTTGAGAAAAACAAGAAGCGAGTTAAAGAAGTTGATAAACTTACCATGAAGGCATCATTTTTAGTCCTGAAAACTATGTAGGTATGCTTTTCAACCAAACAGGAAGCCATCTGCAGGAAATTAGTCATGTTTATGGCCTTATATCAAGATACGTTCATCTAATAAATATCAAATCTTAAATTTGTAGGCCATAAGGATTCAAGAGACGAAGAATTTTACGTACCTATATTTCCATTCTCCACAACAAATGGTCCAATTCTCATAATTGCATAAAGCCCTTTATCTTGAATTGTCTGGAGGAACTTTATAAGGTCTAAATTGCCTTCAAAATCATATGGAGGAAGAAAGAGTGAGTTTCAAGTATAATGGTAGTGCACAAGAATAATCTCTAGAATTACATATTGAACAAGAGAAAACAAAGTGGGATACAAGTGAACAAGAAATCAATTCATAAATCAAACTATATCCAGTTTTAAAATTGAAGAACGAATTACAAAGAAAAAAGAACTTACAATGTAATAAGAGAGAGCAATATGAAGGTCAATGGTGGAATTATCACTTATTATGAAAACAGGCAGCCTCTCCGTCTTCAAGTTCGTTATCTTCCATCTCTAATCCTAAACCTGACAATTTTCTCCATCTATATTACCCACAGAAATCATTAAAAAAAAAAAAAAAAAAAACAATAATACAAGACAAATAACTAAAAGGGTCACCGTTTACTCTACTCTACAAAACCGCCTATAAAAACCAAAAATCTCTACGACCCAATTGAAAATATCGAAAACCCCGAAGAACCCACCAAGGATATCTCCGGATTGGATGTATACTACAATTTATTGACACACCAAACACAGGTTATTGTATATATTCATTAGATTAGAAATTATTATAAATGTATAAAAGGAAGAAGAATTTGTAGATCTCTCTACTATGGATTTTGGTGACATTGAAGAAGAATGTTTCAGAGAGATTTTCGGAGGGAGATTTTGGGAAAATCAGTAGATTCTAACTAATCAAGATAGCGGGGAAGAAAAAAGGAGGAGGAGGAGCAATACGACGTCGTTATGGACCAAAAATGAACAGTAAATTCCAACAAGCCGCTTATATTATTGTAGTGATATATATATATATACTAGTTATATGTACGTGCTATGCACGTAAGTTGTCCGTGATAATCTACTAATTAAAAGTGATTGTGTTAATATAATTTTGATAGAATTTAAATATTTTTTTGTACTTATCAAATAATGAACTCATTAATTTTTGTAAAGTTATGTTGTTCCAATGGTGGGATTTTATTTTTAATTGTCCAATGCCTTTGCTAAGTTAAAAAATTTTAACTCTTTGTTTAATAATCTAATAAGCTTAATAATCAGTTCTCTAGAAGCAGCGACAAAAAATAATACAATTCTTAACATTTTCAGTGAATTATCTTAGATATGCACACATGAACTCTCAAAGCTGCACAAAAATCCTCCATTTTTCCTTGTGAATAATTTTAAATATTAAAATCTAACATGCTTCCAAATATTACAAGATATTCAATTTTCTGATCTAGTGTCATCTAAGGGGCAAATCACTATTGTAATCAAAATTAGATTGTTCTAATCCAATGTGCTCACAGAGAGAAAAATATATCCTTCCACATAAATATCCAAACATGTGCTTCACTGAACTTTATGTTTGGGCAAGATAATAGCTCCGAGATATCATGTTCTCAAAACACCAGATATATGCTGCATGATAATCGGGAAGTAATTAATCCCTCCAACTTTATTAATATTTGGATGGTCAAGCCGGCGAAGAATCATTATTTCTTGAGCCATGAAACAAACAATCTCTGGCTCAAAATTGTCAAATCGTACCTTCTTCAAAGCAACTATTTTTCCACTTTCTAAGTCACGCGCTCGGAACACAGTGCTGTATGTACCCTAACCAATCTGCTCAAAAGACGAAACCAAATAACATTAACGTGTTTAACAGTTGACAAGAAAATCGTAACAATGAGAAATTTGCGGAGGTTTTGTAACAAAAATGGTGCATACGGAAAGGTTTACATAAGAGAATTGTTCATAGAAACTTTTCTGCATACCATATCACAAAAAAGCAGTTGGTTATATAGAACAAGCAAAATCCAAGCAGAAAACATAAAAGCTAATACTTGAAATCCGAGGATACTAATGGATACATTATATAAATAGAAAATAAAGAAAGTGAGTTAACATGCTTTGAAGATCAAATTAGCACAAAATATTAGTATGTACGACATATATTTCTCTTGGGCTACTTTTTAAAAGTTGTAGGACTTCATTTACATTTTTATTTTATTTTGTTGTTATTTGTTTTTTTTTTTATTTAAAGAGGTGGACAAAATAAAATTTGTAGCAAAATTCAAAGGTCAGGGATGGCCAAAGCTAAAAAAAAGGTTATGGGTAAATTTGTTATAAAATGAAAAAAATTGTGGACTAAAAGTGCAAATTACAAAAAAAAAAATTGCTAAAAGCCCACAAAAATTAAAAAATATATATATATATATTTAATGTTTCCCACTTTGCCGAGTAACTCGACAAAGTGGGAAAATTAAAAACATAAATTTAAAAAAAAAAAAAATTTCCCCACTTTGCTTACTCAGCAAAGTGGGAAAAATAATTTTTTTTTTTTATATATTTTGTCATGAAAAAGTCCACCTACCAAAAAAAAAAAAAAAAAAATTTGCGTGAACATTAATTTTTCCGTTGCACATATGTGGAAATGTATTAAAAAATTGTAAGTTTTAAATATAATTGAAATGATAAAAAAATATATGAAATTAAAATATTTAAACAAATTTGAAAAATATGAAAAATTTATAGAGAACTGTACAATTTGCTTATAAGAAAAAATAAAATAAAATAGTAAAAAATTAAATAAAAATATATTTGGTACTAAGCTCTAAAAAAATAAAACATACTAAAATAATAATAAATAAATGTCCAAATACAATCGACAAACACACACAAAAAAAAAAATAAAAAAACAAAAAAAATTAAGTTAAGTTAAAATGGATTAAAAAACACATTTCAATTAGTTGGGGTATGGATTTGTTAAATATACATCTAAATATATATTAAAAAAATATATTTAAAATGTCTAAATGGGCTTTTAGCCCATTTACTAAATAAAGAGAAATTTTATCTCACGATATGATATGTAATAAGGTAACAAAGACAAATAAAAAAGAAAATAGCTATTTTGATGAAATGCCCTTGTCCAAAGCAAGTATATTGCCACATTATATATCTCACGTGCCGTATTTGACCAACAACTCAAAAGCATTGTGGCTAGCGAAATCTTCAAACTGCAATTTCAGTTACAATTGCACTTGCACTGAAGTTTAAAACGAAGGCTTATGAAATGGGAATACTCTTGCAACCATTACAAATTCAAATTCAAAGTTCGCAATTCCAAAAATATTTTGTTCTACCATTCTTTTTCGATCTGAAACATGCCAAAATATTTTATTCTACTACTGTCGAGCATAAATGTCAAGCAACTCGACATCAATTGTAGTTGAATTGCCCAACTCGACGATGATTATTGTCGAGTTAGACGTTTGTTTTTGTATTTTTGATTTTTTTTTTCAATGTTTGACTTAAAAAAAATACAAAAAAAAAAAAAACAGTCAGAGTTAGACGTTTGTTTTTGTATTTTTGACTTTTTTTTTCAATGTTTGACTTAAAAAAAATACAAAAAAAAAACAGTCAGAGTTAGACGTTTGTTTTTGTATTTTTGATTTTTTTTTTCCAATGTTTGACTTAAAAAAAATACAAAAAAAAAAAAAAAAACAGTCAAATATTGTGATAGTAAAAATAGGCTTAGAATTGGCTATGGTTTGTCGAGTAACTCGACAAACCAAAGCCAATGCACTAATAACATTAAAAAAGAAAAAACACAAAAGTAAAAAATTGCGGCTAAAAGAAAAAAAAATCAAAAACAAATAAAAAGTCAACAAAAGATGAATTTTTAATAATTTAATGCAAATTTATAAGACAAGGGTGAGATGTGGACAAAATTTAGAATAGTAAAACAATAAAACTACATCGTGTTGGTTGAATGATAAATAGTAAATAAGTGATAGACTTTTACCTAATTCCAGTTTGTCGAGTAACTTGACAAAGTGAAAATTGTTCTCTTTCAAATCTTAAACGTGCCAACATAATTTTATTTAATAATATCCAATGACTAATCTCTATAAATAATTCATTTTCACGGCTATTTAAAAACAAATTTGAAAATATGCAAGTCTCGAAATAGAATCCCTACAAGTTAGTAAACTACAGTTGGAGTAATTCAGCACAATTTGAACATGTAACCTTCCCAGTCGTCCGCTTTTGTCTGAGTCCAATGTAAAAATCATCCTTAAGTAGCTGCTCATTATTTGTCCCCACATCAGTAGTAATGGGCAAACACTACAAAGTGAAGTCAAAATTTATAATTAGAACTATAACTAAATGTTTAATACGAACTATTAAAACGGACACGACAGTATAATAGAAAATATTTTTCTTTTTCTTATTTAAAATCTAACTTTGTAAACATGACTTAAGAAAATAAAATGGTGGTAGAATCATAAGAATGAAGGATCATACTCACAAGCTTGCTCAAGCTCATTAGCTCAGTAATAAGCAATGTGATGTAGTTTCCCAAACAGTTTCAATAACTTAAAGAGAAAAAGATGAATTAATGCTACATAAAGATTTCCCAAGTGGTTTTCCACCAAACAACAATTGTCAATGGCCTTATGTTAATGCTTACTGCAGAAGGTCTGACACCTCCCAGTGCAGTATATAAAGCCAATTTTCCAACCGGTATTCCCATCCCCTACAACATCGTCAAAAATATCGTCAATCTAATTTTGCATGTTTATAACGTAAAAGAGAAGGAAGAATCTGAGTTCCAAAACGTCACCTGGCAGCCAAGATCCCCGAGTCCCAAAATTCGCTCACCATCAGTTACAACAATAACTTGAATCGTCCTCACAGGCCAATTCATCAATACCTCAAGAATCTTTCCCCTACACACACCCTAAACTCCCGGTGTCATTTAAATTATATTACACATTGGCTTACATAATTAGCTCAAAACAGAAATCATACTTCTCTTGCGAACTTATATATAAACCCTGCGGATGCCTAAAGATGCTTCCGTATTTTTGGCAAGCCTCACCACCTGTTGGAGTGTAGACAACTGGGAGGAGCTCCTCCACATTATCAATGAGAACCTTTTAAAACAACCTCCTGTTTCTCTCCTGCAACCCCCAATCTTAAGATTCCGGATTAAGGAAAAGAAGTGATCAGACAAAAATTATGTAAAGACATACTTTTGTGAATAATAACTCTTTTAAGTTACTTTTAAACATAGCCAAAAATGCTAAATATCCTGAGAACATATACACAATGAAACCAACCATTTTAGTTTCTCAATCCAATGCAAAATCTGACTTTCCAAATGAATTCTAAAAACAAAGGCCAAAGCATCCCAGCATGAACAGCAAAGTAAAGTAAACAGAAGGGGCGTCCAAAAATGGATTGAGGAAAATTCGTAAAAAAGTTGATTCTTAACAATATAGTATTGAATGTTCTACAGAATGAAGAAAGGCATGACTAAATGTTACCTTGAGTTCTATCATTGCCATGTATTTGTGCATAGGAACGTCATATTCGCGAAGACTATGCATTAATTTTTTCATCTGATACAGCAAATCAAGAAAATAAGCTAAATAATAAAATAGGACATTACCCATAATGATGTAATATATTTAAGCATGAAAAGATGTAATGGTCTCATTTTATTCCAATCTACTTCTCAGCAGACCAAGCAGTAAACAAATTCAATTAGGAAAATATTTTTTTTTTTAAAATCCGAACCTTCAACTTATCCACATTAAAGAAAATAAGAAAATCAAATATATTTAAGTATTTAAGACAACAGAAGATGTTTGATCGAGTTTAAATTGCAGGCGAATCAAAGGGATTTGACCATGTTGGGTTTCCATGAAATTGGGAGAAATCAAAATAGGACATCAATTCTAATTAAGCGCACGTTCAATTTTTTATTTGGTGCAAATGAAATTAAAATATATAAATCCAGTCAGTTAACCCCCACTTATATATTCCAAATCTAGTCACAGAAATTTGAATGTACCTGCCGAAATGGTTTATTTAATGTCTGCACACGTGAGAAAAACAAAAACACTGCAAGTTCAATTTTTTTGCAAGTGCAAAGTAAATTGATTGGAGAGAGAGAGAGAGAGAGAGAGCATTATTGAAGATAAAAAAAAAGATTATCACATGTTCAAAATAAAGAACCTTTCAACCATTTACCATCTCTGTTGCTAAGCATGAAAGCCATCTAGAGAAAAATATAAAATAGGAACATAAATTCAAAAAGATTTGAACCCAAAAGACTAAGAATGGGAATCCTTAAGAAAATTAGTTTACACTTACAAAGTATTAGACAAGCAACATTTTAACTGAACTCAAAAAATTCTTCTAGTATCACTACCAATATGATATTTAAGGAATCATTAGCTTCACCATCATCCTCGTTATAAGTTTCTTTTAATTGCCATCATACTATTATTCGGGAAAAACTAATAAATTTTAAAGCATTCAAGATAACAATTCACAAGTAGAAGTAAACAACGAGCAATGTAAAAAAAATGTTTATCCATACTAAATATTAATATAAAAGTACACAGTAAAGTACCTTAGTTATTTCAATACTGTTCGTAAAATCAAGTTCCCAGGATTCAATCTCATATTCTGGTACCTAACAGACATTTTTGACATGCATGGGAGCCATCTAATGAAATCACCAATAAACATAAGAACTCATAGAATTTGAAAACTGACACTCCAGAAATTTTCAAATTATACAATATGTATCCAATGCTTAAAAAAGCTTAATCGGATACTGGGGCATTTTATCTCTGTGAGGCGAGCGCAAGTCTCAAGATAGAACAATAAAAGAATTCAAAAAAAGATAAAACTTCAAAAATATGCTCATAATAAAGCATAAATCCTTTTTTAAAATTCCATAATAAACTAATGAACAAAATTAAAAGTATAACTTGCAAACAAACATAAAAAAGATTAGAGAAAAAAAATAGAAAACAATAAACTCTTAAATTAGCAATCATGTAACAAAATTATAATCTATTACCAAAAGAGGAGTTAACTCAAAAATTTCTTATAGCATCACTAACAATATGATCTTTAAGGAATCATTAACATCACCATCATCCTCGTTATAAGTTCTTTTAATTATTTCCTCTAATTTTAATTGTTCGAGTTTCCTGATTAAAAAATAAATAAAAATGGGGGGTTATCTAAATAGACTAAGAAGAGAACATTTAGGAGGCATTATTCAAGAAGACAATGTTACATAAAAAAATTCCAAATTTCCCAATGATCTTGAACCTTTCAAGAAAATAATTGGCGTTTCTAGCCTTCAATCGGCAGATACAACCGGTTCTGGGCATCTTCGTGTTTTTAAAGACCCCCACCTCAAGCTTACTCCAAAGGAAAGGCTGCATTTCAGAGTCAAAGAATCGCTCCTCAACCATCAAAGTGTAACTTATATTCCCAAACAAACATGCACACTCACACCCATCCTCACACATATATACATAGTCAGAAACACTTTTCAAGTTGCCCACATAATTTATGGGGTTTGGACATTAAGGAATCGTCCACGAAGCGTCGAGACTAAGGACATTTTCAGAAAAGAAATTATTAGAATCGTGTCTTGTATTTGCAAAGAGAATATTATTGAAAAGCCAACCTGATTTTTTGCCCAGCTGCCTTTCCCAGCAGATCGTGGACATAGCAGCACTTGCACCAATGAATGCTTAAAAAAGTGTTTAGTTTCTTCATCGCCTGTGCCCATTACCCCTTCCTGAACGTCATAGAATGAGATAAAATATCTATCAGATGCAAAAGGTTCAATCTATAGCTGTTGAACAAGAACAAATTAAGATTCTATAGCTGCTGAACAAAAATGTTATAAATGAATTACCCTCTCCAAATGCCAATCAGATTCTGCCTTTAGATTGGATTAAGGATTGAATAAGCCACATTTAAAAACCCTTTTTAAGCCCAACCAATACTCAATTTCACTAAGTCATATGTTTTCTTATATGCATCAACATAGAAAAGCCACTTGGCTATTAATATTGAGAAATATTTATCACACACACCCTTTACCACAGACAGACCGCAGAGTATTACCGTAAAGAAAATATTAATTATGCTGCATGCTAATAGGATTAAGCTCCGACATAACCATATCTACCTAGAAATGCACATGAAAATCGAGCAATTCCTTATTTGATCCAAACCTAAACGCTCATTTCAAGTCCAAGTTGCATTTAAAATGATGTCACTACACTTGAGTTCTATGTATAGATCATTCGAAAAAGGGAAATATCTTCAAAAAATAAAAGAACCCATAAAACATTTTAAGTTATAAAGAAATAACTAAATAAGCCAATAATTAAATGTTGTAAATGTACAAGGAAAACGGGGAAATAGCTAAGTCAGCTTGAGGCTTAAGCTTCACTAAGTCTCATAAATGGCATTTGAAGAGTTGGTGTTGAGGCGTACGCGTAAAATAGTTTTTTGCAAGATGCAACTCAACAAAAGATTAAAGAAAAAGAGAGGATCAACATCATCTATAGCAGAAAATCAACATTACACAACATCTAAAACAATATTCCTCCTGCAACTTTTTTATGCATTGCCTTGTACATCAGAAAATCAACATTACACAACATCTAAAAATTATTCCTCCTGCAACTTTTTTATACACTGCCTTGTACATACTTGTGAATGGAGAATAGCAAGGCAAGTGCAGCACAGTCTTATCTCCACCTGATAGTTCGGACATATCACGGTATCGCTTTCTCAGGGGCTTAGCACTGAACTTGATACCATATAAGTAAGGTTCATCAGGATTCTCCAAGCTCAGATATGCTGTCCCACCCACAACATGTGTGCCGCTCATGGCACTCACCGAGTGTGCATTGCCTCTTGTGAGTTCATTGTAAATTTTGTCAATGTTCCCAGAGATGTGGTCAAAAGCTTTCATAAATACTTCATGCCTATATTGAATTTTGAAATTAGAAAACATTCACTTAACAATTTATGATAGATAGACTGAATATGTAATGCTAGAGCAAAACCTACAGCGAGGGATAACATTTGCTAAACTGAATGAGCATAAAGACTAAGGTTGTAAATCATAAAGATATAAGCATGGTAATGTAACTGGATATGTATGGAAAGAACTCAAGATGATGACAAGTCAAATGTGGCCACAACTCTTTTGCTTGTCTTCTCCATGTTGCCAAGTGGAATAGAAGAAAAGAGACAAATTAGAATCCACTACATCAAATAAATATGGAACAATTTCAAAAAGAAAAGCTTTACGGATTCTCAATAGCGGAGATGATATTTCTACACTATGTTGTAGGCTTTTACACATGTTTTTTAGATTTTATTATTGAAGCTAACCATTTTTATTGCAACCTAGCATCTCAAGGTTCAATTACCCGTCGTCAATGCCAAGACACACAAATTCACAATCTATTGTGTCATTCACTCCTATTTAATATTCTGACCTGGTGTGAATCAGTTGATGTATATGCTAGTGAGAAATTTAAATATACCAACAAAGAGACAGAAAAAGAATAATATCGTTCTTAACAGCAACAAGTTATTCTAAATGGTTGCAATCAAGTCATTGATGGAATATGGTTTTCTGGGATGAAGTCATTACTTGGATCAGCAAGGTTTGAAGGATTAGTATGGCAGCATGTATTGAATGATAGATGTTGATGTCAAGAGATGCTCAAACTAAAATTTATTAAGGGTCTCATCTTCCAATCATAGAGTGCATATATTTGGCTAGCAAGAAATTATAACCATATTTGATACACCAATAAAAAATAAAAATAAAAAACTGGAGTAAATATCTCAAGCATCAAATCCTTTGTTTTTCTACAAATTTACATTCAAATTAGAATAAAAAACACAAAATACAACTGAACTCATTTTAACAACAGTACATAAAACCACGCACATTAGAACATTAAAATTGAAAGTAAAGAATAGATTGAAACAAACTAAAAAAACCTAGAAAAATTAAACTAATTTATGAAAAAAAACCCAAAATCGAACATACCTCTTTTCAAAAACTGACCCAAAATTCTATAAAACGACCAAAATCAAATAATAATACCTGTAGTTCATGATTATGAAACCCCAACAAACAAAGACGAAATTGAAGCACATAACAGCCAAACGTTGAATATACAGATCGAAATCATATGCCAGAACCTTACAATCGTGATATCAAAACCCCTACCAACCACAAACCAAATCCAGAACTGAAGTACGACCCAAAAAGAGGGGAGAAAAATTACAAAAATCTAAAAAAATGGTCGAGTTACTCGACAGCCATGGTCGAGTTAACTCGACAGCCAGCCCTCGACAACAATGGTTGTCGAGCAACTCGAACTCGACAGCCACTGATGTCGAGTTGCTCGACAACAATGGTTGTCGAGCAACTCGAACTCGATAGCCATTGTTGTCGAGCAACTCGACAACAATGGTTGTCGAGCAACTCGAACTCGACATCAATGGTTGTCGAGTTAACTCCACGACCAACAATCTCAGCTACTTATCTCGTCTAACCTGATTGTGGAGGATTTTGTTGTGATAACTCGTCTGACCTAATTACGGATTATCCAATTGTGTCCACATTTTTTTTTTATATAGTTCAAACAATGCTGAAATAAGAACTTATAAGATAATGAGAGATTTATGCAAATATTTATGTGGTATTATGTTCTAATGCGTACACTTGATATAAATGTTGTATAATAATGACATATTTGTATAATATATAGTTTAGTTCAAAATCTACATTTGGATCCTATAAGCAATGGTACTGGGTAAGTTTTAAATTGGACAAAGTAAAAAAAATTATATATATATAATCTAAATGAATTGGACCAAACTCAAGATTACTCAACAAAACAAAAGCCAAATCTTAAAAAAAAAAAAAAAGTCAAAAATTGTTGGATTTCAAAAAAAAAAAATTGTTCGCTTTGATTTTGTCAAGTTACTTGACTAAACCAAAGTTAAATATATATAAAAAAATATCAAAAATGGTGACTGGACTGTCTAAGATTAAAAAAAAAAATTGGCTTTGATTTTGTCGAATAAATCGATAAAACAAAAGCCAAATCTAAAAAAAAGGGCCAATTCAAAAATTACGTCTACAATGTCAAAACGGTGTCGTATTGGACAAAAAAACTAAAGTGAAAAAATTTAATATTGTAATATTATATATACTCGAAAAAAAAAAAGACAAGCCCACGTCTAACCACTCGACAAAACTATATAAAAATAATAATTTCAAAATTAATGTTGTCAATGGCGTAAACAGTTATTTCCTAATTCGCTCTTATTTTTTTTTGTTAAAAAAAAAATTGATTCTTAAACATATTCGACATTTATTTTATTTTGTTGTTATTTGTTTTTTTTTTTTATTTAAAGAGGTGGACAAAATAAAATTTGTAACAAAATTTAAAGGTCGGGGATGGCCAAAGCTAAAAAAAAGATTATGGGTAAATTTGTTATAAAATAAAAAGATTGTGCACTAAAAGTGCAAATTAAAAAAAATTGCTAAAAGCCCACAAAAATTTAAAAAAAAAAAAAAAAAAATTTAATGTTTCCCACTTTGCCGAGTTACTCGGCAAAGTGGGAAAATTACTCGACTTAAAAACATTTAATTTTCCCACTTTGCCGAGTAACTCGACAAAGTGGGATAAATTAAAAAAAAAAAATTCCCTCATTTTGCTTACTCGGCAAAGTGGGGAAATTTTTTTTTTTTTTTTATTTATATTTTGTCATGAAAAATCCCACCTACCAAAAAAAAATTTTTTTTTTCTTGAACAGTAATTTTTCCGTTGCACGTACGTGGGAAAAAAAAAAATTTCAAAACTTTATTTAGTCATGGATTAACAAAAATTCATTTGACATAGAAAACGATCACCGAAAAATATGAAATTTTCAGGAAACATAGAATACTCATGTAGCTACCACATATCAAAATTTGATAGTCCGACGGCATATTTCGGCTTACTAAAATGCTAACTGAAACATCCTAGTTAGTTTTTCGGATTTATGCTGTCACAATTTACAAAATTGTCTATAAATTGAGTTATATAACATGAAATTATGTAAAACCAAAGCCAATGGTTAGGTAACCCATAGGGCTATCGTCTCCAACTGGAATTATGTAAAAATACTTAATATATAAGGTGCAGTAAATTTTTGAGTTGGACAACAGAAACTGTATCTTAGAAAAACATAAAGTTTAGCAAAACCTTTCAAGTTCACATCATTAACGTGTAACCAAAACATGGGAGTCTACTAAAACTACCACAAAACCAAGGTCCACAAAATTTTAAGAAGATATTTACACTACTTAAAGTTTTTTGATTGGTTTATAATAGCGATTTCGGCACGCCGACGGCATAAATCCGAAAAACAGCCTAGGAGGTTTCGCTATAAGGATTTTAGTATGCCTAAACATGCTGTCGGACTACTAATTTTTGGTATGTGGTCGCTACCTGAGTATTCTATGTCCCTTGAAAATTTCGTATTGTTCGGTGATCGTTTTCTATGTCAAATAATTTTTTGTTACTCAATGACCATAGAGCTATCGTCTCCAACTGGAATTATGTAAAAATACTTAATATATAAGGTGCAACATATGTTTGAGTTGGTCAACAGAAAGTGCAGTTTGGAGAAACAATTCACCCAGTTATGGAGCAAAAAAAATTTATTTGACATAGAGAACGATTACCGAACAATATAAAATTTTCACGGAACGTAGAATACCCATGTAGCTACCACATATAAAAATTTGATAATCCGACGGCATGTTTTGACACACTAAAATGCTCACCGCAGTTTCTCGGATTCATGCTATCGCAATTTACAAAATTATCCATAACTTGAGTTATATAGTATGAAATTATGTGAAACCAAAGCCAATGGTTAGGTAACCCATAGAGCTATCGTCTCCAACTGGAATTATGTAAAAATACTTAATATATAAGGTGCAACATATTTTTGAGTTGGTCAACAAAAAGACAATTTAGAGAAACAATTCACCTGGTCATGGAGTAAAAAAAAATTATTTGACATAGAAAACGATCACCGAACAATATGAAATTTTCAAGGAACGTAGAATACCCATGTAGCTACCACATATAAAAATTTGATAGTCCGACGGCATGTTTCGGCATACTAAAATGCTCACCAAAACATCTAAGTCAGTTTCTCGAATTCATACTGTCGCAGTTTACAAAATTGTCCATAACTTGAGTTATATAACATGAAATTATGTGAAACCAAATCCAATGGTTAGGTAACCCATAGGGATATCGTCTCCAACTGGAATTATGTAAAAATACTTAATGTATAAAGTGCAGCAAATATTTAAGTTGGACAAAAAAAACTGCAATTTAGAGAAAATGAAATTTAGCAAAACCTTTAAGAATCGATTGTATTTCGTCCTTTGTTCTTCATAGCAACTGGGGATAAGAAAGCACCAAATTTGATGACTTATTAAGGAAAAAATGAATATATATTTACTATAATATATAAGAAGTTAATAATTGCGGCTAAAAGACACTAATATATGTATATTAAAATAAATAAAAGAAAAGAAAAGATGAAGAAGTCAAAAATTGCGGCCAAAGATATTAGTTTAATATAAAAAAAAAGTATCAAAAGATTAGGATAAAATGGTGAGATTTGGACGAAATTAAGAATACTAAATTAACAAAACGACGTCGCGTTGGTTGAAGGGTGAATAGTAAACAGGTGATAGACACTTATATATATACTAGTCTTGGCACGTGCGTTGCACGTTTTTGTAGATATCGTTAGATTTGTAGTTGTCATTTGGTTGACTAAATGAAGTATAACTACAATTTGTACATATATCAGCTGAGATTGAAATAACAGAGAATTAATCCAACACGTACGCACTAATTAACAATTGAGTAGCAACAAGAATCAGGAAAAGAAGGGATTGAAATAATAGAGAATAAGACTAACACGATTCATGTGCATATACAAATTGTTCTTGGAATTCTTAATGTGGTCGCCCTATTACAAAAGAAGAGAATTGTGCAAGTGGAACTCTTATTCTAATATGAAATTAGTAAGAATTTGCCTTTTCTAAAACCAATGTAACTGCACAAGATGGACAATATTTGCAGCCAAGAACCAAAAAAATAAAAAATAAAATAAAATAAAAACCTGAGCCAAAAGAGAGCATACCATTTCTACTCATCTTGTTGCCGGACCTTCTCTGTATTTGATGGCTGAAATTAAAGGTCAGCCACCAAAAGGAAGCACGACCCTTTAAGATTTCAAAACAGTTAAAAGCATGCATTTGCATTTTATGGAAAGATCTTCAAACTACTATGTGAAAAGACAACAACAATTGTATCACATAATGACCTCATCATTTGAACGAGACTTGAAAGACTTCCAAATTTATTCGTCCTTTGTTTCTTAATTATAATGGAACAAACTAACAAAATTGAAAAATGAAAGCTTTTTACCTCGTGAGGTTCAATGCTTCCAAATCTCAATAATTCGTGGACATTAGTTTCAAAGTTTCATTAGTGATGTTTCGCAAATTTAAATAAAGTATTGCATGTCATATCGTAATTTTATTTTATTTTTCCAGAAGAAAAAGAAAAAGAAAAAGAAAAAGGGTAAAAAAAGCTCATAATGTTGTCCCTGTTAAAACCTATTTTTTATGTTCGGACAACGAATTTCTCCCTCACACATGTAATCTACAGAAAATACCCATCGATAGAAAATACAAGAAAATAGAAGAAAGAACAATTATAAACGAAAAGAAGTGGAATTCCCTTTTCAATCTTGAGATAGGTCATCGAGTTTGTGAAATAGGTGCTCATTTGTTCCTCTGCAGAAAGAGATTGTTGTAACTGGTTGAGGAATGAAATAAAATGAATAAATTGTGGTTGGGGAAAAAAATTTAAAGCAAGTTATGTGAAACATGCTCTTATATTGACTCAAAGAACGAAATAATGAATTAGCATTTGCAATCCATGAAAACATAACCACAAAATTTATGATAACAGACATTTGATCGATGAATTAAGAACAAATTAGCATACCATGATATAATTTAATCCAGCTCCAATCTTTGCATTTTCATCATGATGGTAATTTAACACATTGTACACCATGTATGATTGATCATCCCAAGATAAAGGATCACCTTCGTACCTTCACACGGAAATTACTTGGTTAGATTTCAGGTTCAAATTTTGTCAATTTGCCCTAATAAGAAAGAAATCCGGACCCCAAAATCTTAGTAAACAAGTTAAGCAAATGTGTGATGGTGTAGTAATTTGTCGTTTTTCCATCGTTTACCATTTTCCAAGAGCCCTACACGATAACAATAAATCCACCAAAAAACAAACTGATAAAGCGGGATAAAATCAAAGTCCCACAATCACGAACATAATTAATGAGTTGGTCTTAAGTTGGTGAAGATGTTAATAATGGAATGATTCATTTACACACAAGTAGGACACTGCCAAACTTGTATAGAATATTATATCAAAGCTTATCTCATTCCCAAATCCACCGGACGGGATTTCTCAATTGAATGAGGATTGTCTATCGTTGTAATAAATATTAAGGTGGCATACATGTTGAATAACTACTACAGATTTCACAGCGATACAATTTAACATATTAAGCAAGAAAATATTTATCTTTAAGCCCTTATTGGCTTAACAAATGGTTTAAGGAACCAAAAACCTTCAGTTACAGTAACAATGTGCGTTTGTTGCATACACTGTCAAATCTTAGTGGCAACACTGTATTGAGTACCTTCCTTTAAATTGAACTAATGAAAAAGGCAGTGAATTCTTTCATGTAATTGACAGTTTAGCATATCATTTTGGCAAATCCAGGGGTTCTCCCAGACTATTGGTCAGTCAACACAAAATCATTTTCCCAGAAATTTTCAATGCCATACACCTAATGGCTGTGTAGTCATTGCCATCATATTAGTTGTAATTTTACATGATACAACACATTAGACCTATATCACTATACATTGATAATTCGACAAATTTTAATCTTTTTATAAAATGGTAGATTATCTTAATATTGGTTATTTTTTTAAAAGAACAGTTAAATAACAGTTTTAAATTGATAGATTATCTTAATATTGGTAGATAATTTTTTTGCACCTGAATTTGTGATGCCAGGTTTTGTTCAATAACAGTTTTCAAAATAATCAGGCTATGACAAGAAACCCGCATGCACAGTGTGCAAAACTCTGCGCCAAAAGAATCATCATTTATGGCAGTTTTGTTATCTCCCATACCTGAGATTGAGTTCAACACGATATAGTTAAGAGATGGACATTTTTTATTATTTACTGCATCATAAAATTCAAAATATCAAGTACGAAAGCTGTACTCACGTTTTAAGAATGTCAATGCAGCGACGAAGAGAGCTTTAAATAGAAGAAAGAATTCGGAAAGAGCAAAAATGCAAATCTAGTACCATGAATTTGTTGTAAATAAATCTGTATCCCGAAGAAGAGTCTTCCCAGTAGTGTTTTTACGTCTTTCGGTGGGCTATGTAAAAGGTAAGTATAGAAACCAACATCAATATTGTATTTTTTTTCCTTTCAAACTGGAAAATGGAGATGATGATCATGAGATCTTACTGTGCTCTATCTCTCAGGAAGAAACTCATTGATGGCAATGGCATTTTGTCCACACATCATAGGAGTAGGAGACACATAGTATCCCGATACAATCAAATCTTGAATATCATCTTTGAAATGAAAAAATGGAAGAATTAAAGAAGTTTTTGCGAACTGAAAAAATAATAATTCAGCACTGAACGTTTATTAGATCAAGTTTAGCTAAGGAACAAAAATTGTAAATGTACTTTTTTGGAAAGTAAGTAAAGACTTGCTTTCACAAAAAAAACATTTAAACTAAAAATTCTTCCCAAAAAGTGACTTATGAAAATCTCAAACGTGTTAGCAAAAAAAGTTACTGAAGTTAAACTTAGCCAAACATAGTGAACGAAAGGATGACCTACGGACTTTTTGCTACGACGAAGCCTCCAAGTACAAACACCATCGGCAAGGTGAAAGTTCCTAGTGTGTTTGCAACCACTTGAGTTCTCCCAAGTGCCGCAACAAAACGGAACAAAGAAAGTGCCATCTGATGTACCCCAGTAAATACCAAGGATTGTTTGAAAAACCTGCATAAGTATAGATAATTCATCAACAAAAGAGAATCATGATAAAGGCTTCATAAAACTTGAGTGGTTTTTTAACTTACCTTGCAGAAGCGGATGCAAACTCAATGGTGTAGTATGTAAAAATGATCCATAATGAAGACTCCATCACTAAAATGGGAATACGAAGGACCCAAATTGGAAAAGCGAAACCCCAAGCAGGATAGAATAAGCAGTCCTTCTGTTTAAAAAACACGGAAAGTCTGAAACTGTCATTGCCAACTCTTACATTCCATTGAATATCACATTATGAGACTGAAGAACAATGCACCCAAAAAATTGGTAAAATTTTCTATTTGACCAGTTTTCATTTAGTTCTGTTAATGCAATGAACAAGAAAACAACCAGAAAAGGAAAAAAAAAACAAATCCATAACCTTTGGTTCCGGTCGGATCTGGGTCGAGAGAACAAACTGAGAGATCTGCTTATACAAAACGCACGGACCAAAAGAAAGTTCCAGAGCAGCACATTTGGTAAACAAAAAAATCAGACAGTAAAAAAAAAACCGAAAAAGGCAAAAAAATCAGACGGTAAAAAAAAAACATCATAAATCTATAACCATTCGATTCCATAAAGATCCGGGCGGAAAGAACATATTAAAGTCCTAACATCTGGCCGAGTTCACATGTATTCAATACCACAAAGTATGAAAATGAAAAGAAAATAAAGGGATGACAGTAGGCTTACAGAGGCAGACGGACTGAGGTCGACGACGGATATGTAATTTCGGATCTCCACCGGATCTGTGCGTGGACGGATACGCGCGCAGGAGCTAGCTTAGGGTTTGGAAATTTCTTGGTACAGGTATTCAGATGGAAATGGGAAAATAGGTTATTTGTGTAGGTCACGGGACGACGCCGTTAAAAAATAAATAAAACGCGTTGTTTTGTAAATGACAAAAACGACGCCGTTTTGGGCGTTGGATGAATAGTGGCAACAAACCCACTCTTATATGTTATTAGGATATATATATATATATATATATATATATATATATATATATATATATATCCTACTACTAAATAAGAGCCTTGTTGAGTTTTACTGTTCAAAATTTCGTCCAAAACGACAGCGTTTTGGGACTTTTTTTTTTTTTTTGCCTACGTCGTTTCATGCCTGCGTATATAATGAAACTTCTCTCTCCAACCCACTATCCCCAGAATCATCGTCCTTCTCTCATGAAAGAAACCCTAGATTTTGCCTTGCAATTTGGCGCTCTCCATAAAGAACAGAGGAAATCAGCGAAAAAATTGAGGACTGGCGCTCTCCGCCGTAGATTACGCCTAGCATTTTGGTCCGGGAGCTCGAATCGCACTGGGTGTAGGAGCAAACCTTCTGGGCCAATGAAAAAAAGGAGCTAAATTATTTTTGAGGTGGATTTTTCTGTTGATTGAGTCCAGCAACAGTATGTGCACAGGCTCAGTTTCGAGTGCGGACTTGGACTCGGGTACAAACTGGTGGAGAGTGCGCGGGGAGTGGTGCTGAAAACTTTGGTGCTAATCGGTGATGCGTTGTGGCTGAAACGAATGACAAAGTCCACCACGCGTTGGGACCACATGCGCATCATCACTCAGTCACTCACCGATGAAAAGGTTGCTTGCTTTTACAATTTTACTACTTTTGGTGTTATAGTTTCACTATTTTATTTTATTTTTAACTCTTATGTAATTTGAGGAGTAATTTTGGTATTTGATTAGAGGAATACTTGAATCATATATCATTGGTAGTTTTCGCAGGAGCAAACGTCCAGGGACCCAGATAATTACTTCATTTAAGGTAATCTCGTTTTCCAATCCTAAATTTACTGTTATATGGTCTTTTGTAATTGTATTTGTGAATTCATAATTCATTTAGCAGTAGTAATAATAATAGTAATCCTACTACTATATAAGAGCCTTGTTGAGTTTTACTGTTCAAAAATTCGTTTTGTGGGACTTCTTTTTTGCCTACGTCGTTTCACGCCTGCGTATATAATGAAACTTCTCTCTCCAGCCCACTATCCTCAGAATCATCATCCATCTCTCACGAAAGAAACCCTAGATTTTGCCTTGCATTTTGGTGCTCTCCATAAAGAACAGAGGAAATCATCGAGAAAATTGAGGACTGGCGCTCTCCGCCGTAGATTATGCCTAGCATTTTGGTCTGGGAGCTCGAATTGCATTGGGAGATCGTCTTTGTGAATATATATATTCGTAAACAGATTGTCCTCTATCAATTGTCAAACACGCGACAGGAAATACAATCTATGTCAATAAACATGCGAGTAGATAAAAATCTTGAAGAGTAGATGCGTGGCATGCAAATTGTATAGATTTCTTAAACTATTTGAAATTGAATTTATATGAATGCTACGGATGCACACACAGGCGACTTGCTCCTCAATCACATATAGTAGATTGATTTGTAGTCATTGCTATATCATGATATTTTGCTCATTGATTTATCTCGTGCTCTTTGTACCAGATGGAGATGGCTTTAAAACAAGTACCATGAGGCTTGGAACTAATGTCATTTTTTTCTCACGTTGTTGTGGGGATGGTGGAGAAAGGTTTGTATTCTTTACTCTTATTTGAAATTTTTTCCAATTATTTTTAATGTGACATGCAGTTGAACCCTTGGGTAGTGGTTTGGTAGTAAGATTACTAAAAGATCTAAATATTGAGATGAATTCCCCATCAAAAGACTAACCTTGCATTTCTTTGAACTTTTTGCAAAGATATTGTGATTCTATTTTACTACACTCTTTTGTAAGAGAGATTGTGGCTATCTTGAAATATCTTCTTTTCATTTTTTCCATGAATTGCTTAATTAAATGGCCGATTCCTATGATTGTTTGCGAAGTTAAGTTAGACTATATACAATTATGAATATTGTTTCATAATGTACGAAGACAATAGAGAATGTAAACAAGTACAATATTTTCTTCTTCTTATTTTTATCATTTTTTAAAGCAAAAATTTACTGGTAAGAAAGTTTTAGACCAAGAGAACTAGGTGATACCTTAACAATAGTTATAGAAAGAAACAACTCAAAAATCTGAACAGAGTGACCATCCACATTGAAGGTCTTTCGGAATTCTTGTAGTAAAAACCGAACACCTTGGACTGCATAGTTTGGAATAAATTCGTTGGAGTAAAAAGTATTCTAACAAATTCAAGAACAATTGTCCATCCAAAGACACTGATTTATTATCATACCAAGCACCTTACAGCAGTCGTCTTTGGCTTTCTTGGGACCCCAAATTTGAATTTTATGTAATTTCCATGCAAAAGATTCTCTTACATTCTCAACATGCTTTTTAAACATGAGATTGATGTCAGTTTTACCTTCCAAACATCAGAGTTAAGGTGTGCATTATGTCCAGCGATCAAGGTTGACTAGGGTCCCACTCATTTACCCCTTACATAATTTCTTTCACACCATATATATGGCAAATCATGATGACTTATTTAGCTTTCCTACCAAAGCTTGACAAAAATCTGCTCAGACTCTCAGCCTGTGAATTGAATAATCCCTTTCAGTTCTTTATGTGTACTGTGTAGCTAAGACGATTGAGTTTTTTCATTTCTCTGACCACCTTCATTTTTTCTCACTTTGGTAATTTGCAGTAAACCCAATAAGTATGTGAATTGCACATTGGTAGGTTTATCTTTGCGGTGTTATCTTAAAATTCCGTTAATTATGCACTTAACTAGAGGCTTTTGCATAGGGTTTATGTGCATATTTTTAATATCACATTGCACGTATTGTCTTACTCTTAATCAATGGAGTTCAAAATATTATTTAAAGTTATTTGATAAAGGCACAATGCACCATTTATTTTAGGAGAGAAACCTTCACTGAAGGGCAAAGCTAGCTAGCTAGACCGGGCACTAAAATAGCTCCCTATTATGTCTTGTAATGGTCTTTTTTATTTTTTTTAGCTGATAATGTTTCCTCGGCTATGTTTATCATTCCCAGCTGTCCTAACAGTTGAGGACTTATTTTAGTTTCACTATTGTTTTCGGTAATTTATGTACTCCTGCTAGCTAGATTTGATTATTACTATTTTGTTTGTGCTTATATGATTGTTGATTTTTCTTAATGATCAAAAGCTTGATTATGAAAGAAGATGACAAGAATGGCATAACATAATTCAATCCCCGTGGGTGACTAGAATATAAATGTTGAAACAATAGTCCATTAGTCTCCATTTTCAATTGAGTATTTTTTCAATTTTAGTCCATTAGTCCATTATTGGTTAGTAGCCATTGTTCGCTGAATTGTTGGAGATCAAATGAAAAAAGAATATGCTGTGGATTTGATTTTTTTTAATGTTCTGCTTTATTCTCTGCTTAATTGTGGGAAGGTGTGAAATACTTGAAAGTGCTTTGAAATTTTTGGTCTTGTTTTCTTTTTGTTGCTATATGAGTGTATGGATGAAGAAAATGATGGCATTGAAGTCAGTAGATTGTACAAACACTTAATATAATTGAGGCTCGGGATATTCTTTCATTTTGCTCTAATGGTGACCAGTTTTTTCATCTATATTTGAATATTACCCCCCCATCCAATGTTGATTCTTAAATGACAGCGCACTCTGGTTCGGAAAACCTAAGCTATATCCTCCTCAAAAGGAACACTTTTCCCGGACCATGGCATATGCTTTATATCCTTTTGAGGTATTTTATTTTGTTGTTATTTTGGGCATTCACATGTACTTATAGGTTCATATTCTCAACCCTTCTAGAGACTAATGCATTGTATGCATGTGTTACTGAAATAGTGTAGACAAGCTAAGCTTACATATGCCGGGAAGTTTTTGGTAGACATTTACTTCCAGTATGCCGATGGAGCTCCCATTAGAGAGAAATTTAATTTTGGACAGTTTTGTGTCATGTTGAAGGTAATTGTATCTGATTTCAGTTCAAAAATTTTGTAAATTTATATTTTCTTACCATTATAGGAACTTGTAGGATATCTTAGTTGGTAAGTGTATGCTTATTTTTTTCTTATATATTAATTCCAACCGTAGTGAATTACTGGGTTTCATGCCATTTAGGTGCGTTTACATGCTATTGTTATTTAGGCACTCCTGCCTTTCAACCTTGTGTTGATGAGAATTAGTTGTCATCATTTACATTTGAGAAGATGGAGAGTGAGAAACAAGTTTATGAGGGCAAAATAAGTGGCCATTTATTGTATCAAAGGTGTGCTTGATATCCTCTCTTAAATTGAGTATGATGGCTGATCTCTGGTTAAATTTGGGAAGGAATTGGTACGTTACATTGCATAATATATGATGCAAATTGATGAACATGACATTAATCTTTCTATTCAGGGCTTGTTCGATAGAGTTTTTTTTGGAGAAAAAATGGGTTTTTTTGGTTACTTTTTTACTTTTCAAATTTTTTTGTAGTGTAAAAAGGGTTGAAAAATCAAAAATTGTAGGCAAAAAAATGGATTTTTTTGAAAAAAAAAACTCTACCAAACATGCTCTCAATCTTCAAAGTATTGTTGCTTATGATAATTGATCATGTCTTTTTAGAATGTGAATTGTTTATTATCAACAAATGGTTTGGTCAATTGCTCATGATTAATTATCACATTTATCCAAATGTGATTGTCTGAGGATCAAGCTTATACATGAGGAGGGTCATAAAGAAACTGGTTAAATAAATGTAAAGTGGCTTTAGCCTTTGTGATATATTTTAAAAACTTGAGTTCTCATAAGATTTATAAGATTTATGGAAATTATGTTTCTTGTTATCATGATGCTAATTAAATATACTTCAATAAAAAATAATCTCAGTGTAATGACACCATTCAACTTATATGTGGAATTATCATATCTTTGGTGCATTCTTTGCTATGTAGAGTATTTCAATTTTTTTGTTTTTTTTTTAAAATTAACAAAATTTCAACTTTGAAATAATGAGGCTAATTATTTAACTCTACCATATCTATGGTTTACAATTTGTGATATTAGGCATGACCCTTTTACGAGAGTATTGTCTTTTAATCAACTCCCAGTGGTTTTGTATGGAAAATTTTTGTGCTCCTATTCTATTTTAGAGAATTAAATGTTCTTTTTACTCAACTTCCAGTGGTCTTTTATGAGAATTATTATGCTCTTTATTGTTTCAATATGGAATGTAAATGTCTTCTGAATTCTGATGATTGATTTCATATGTATTTCGTGCCAAGATAAAATATTTTTTAAGTTGTGTAATGAGAAGTCTGTATAGAGATTGTGAGTTGTGATTTCTTTATATCTAGAAAATATATAGCATACTTGGTTTGGCTTGTACAGACTGATTATAATTTTTTTTAGTTAATGAGTTAATTTTTTTTGCTTTGCGCTAATATGTAGGATGAGTAAAAATTCAAAGTGTGTGTATTGAATTCTCCCGTTATTTTCTCGTTCTAATCTTCTGTATTTTGTTTTCTTAATAGTGTTTTTCTTATATACTCAAATAAATCTTTACGCCAATATATAATAAGATACAAATTTGATATTTATTATAAAGATAATATAATATAAATAATTAAAACAATATTAAATAGTATATTATAAATGTGTCACGTGCATCGCACGGGCCAAAAACTAGTATATATGTGTGTGTGTGTGTGTGTGTGTGTGTGTTTCTTTTTTTTTGTTTGTTTGTGTAACTATATGTGTGTTCCTAAGCAATGGTGACATGGTATGACTAAATCCCTAAATAAGGATTTATTATTTCGTCTTAAAATCATCAAAGACTGGGGTTCGATTTTTCCATGTCAATATTTATAAATATTTTTCGCTTTTTCTCCCTTTATCATCAATGCACCTCAACATAGGCAAAGCTACATGGAGCCGAGTGCTGGCACGGCCTGCACTAACTTTGAGAAATTTGTGGAAGAGCAGATGATTGCATTGACGACTAATATTGGCTATAATTTTAGCTATTAATTTTTAAAATATGATGTATATATAAGAGGAAATTGAGCAATAAAATGCACACAACAATAGAGAAGAAACAAATGAGGTGGGTGGGTGATCAATATTGAACAATTCAGAAGTATTTTCAGAACTTTTGCTCTCGATTTTAATATTTGCTATGGAATTAGCTTTTTTTTAAGCTTCCTCCTGCACAAGATTTGGAGGCAAATCAAGTGTGCGGCTAGGGTTTCTATTTCTAATATGTTGAAGTTATGTCAATATTTTAATTTTTGCGCTTAAATCTTGAAATGTGTAAACGTTACATTTATCCGTCTCGATCTCCCAAAATTTTCTATTTTTCTCCACCATGATGGAAAATCTACTTCTTTAACACCTTTTTTCAGAAATAGACAATCAATCTAAAGTATATATAAAGGTGTGTTTTATTTTGATTAAAATCAAATTTTTTGTAAAAGTTGATGAAAATGTGTAGTTCAAAACTTGTAAAAGATTGTGGTAAATTAATTATTGACTTTGCTTTTAATTTTTTAACAAAGTTTTAATTAATTTCAAATAAGTGCTCAATCTATGAACAAAGAAGTCTCTTTGACAAAAATAAAAAATATATATTATTACGACTGTAGGGAGTTTACCATACTAGTCCAAAAATCCATTATTTGTCTTCTTCACCTTTTCCAATTTTTTTTTTCCAATTTCCTCAATTCTCTTATTCTCAATTATCTTTCGCTTCACCATTCCTCTTCAAATATTTCCTTCTCAACATTTTTTCTCCTATCAATCTCCATTTATTTTTCTACTGTTAAATAATACCAATAAGCAGTATCTATTACTTATAATTGGACCATGATGATACCTTTTTCATAAATAAGCCACTTTTTAAAAATAATTCTAAAAAACTATTATTGTTTCATTTATTTTAAAAATACTTTTTTTTAAATTATTAATTTAATTTATTATATTAAATAATATATGGTAATTGAATATGTAAATTTGCTGCTTGAGTCCTTGATTATTTGTACAATAAGCTCTTCATCTTTATAATATCTCCACTTTAGTCTATATACTTTCCCTTTCATTTCAATTTCGTCCTCTTTTATTTGTAACACAAGTCCTTCAATTTTTAGATTTTTGCAACTTGATCCCCATATTTATACTTTTATGTCAATTTAGTCCTTTATAGTATCAATATTTGATACATATGTTACAAATGATATTTTATAACAATCTGTGTTACAAATTGAGATGTAAAATATCAGTGATACAAAATATCAATTCATGTAATATGTGTTGTGTAAAATAACATAATATAATCTATAACATATTCAGTGATACAAAATATTATTTGTAACATCTGTATCAAACAGTGATACACAATATCATTTATAACATTTGTATTTCATCGCGATACTATACGGAAACTGTTACAACTGCAAAACCAACTCTAAATTTCATTAAATTCGTATTAATATACACATTAGACTCTAAAAACCTATTAATACTATGTAACATCAGTATGATTTAGATATATAACATAATGCCAAATTTAACAAATAAAACTATTGATTTTATTATTTGTAACATACGTAACATTAGTTATACAAAATATAACATCAGTTATACAGAATATTAATTCATGTAACATGTGATGTGTAAAATAACATATAATATAATATGTAACATATTTAATAATATATTCAATGATACAAAATATCATTTGTAACATCTGTATCAAATAGTGATACTATAAAAGATTAAATTGACATAAAAGTATAAATATGATGATCAACTTGTAAAAATATAAAAGTTGAAGGACTTGGATTGCAAATAAAAGAGGACAAAATTGAAATGAGAGAGGAAGTACATGAACTAAAGTGAAGATATTATAAAGATGAATGACTTATCATGCAAATAATTAATTCATTATTTTATTAATCACCGACTGTAGGAAGTTTACTCCGCTACAATTACCAAAAAAAGAACTTTTTTATCTGTCATTACGTCTTCATCCTCTTAAACCAAAACCCATATTTCTCTCTCAATTCCTTAATTTCTCTATATTCTTCTCCATATTCATCAAAATCAAACTCTTCTCAAACAAATCTCTCTCTCTCTCTCTTCAACTCCTCAATCCATTAAAATTCTTTACGGTCGGATTCCACCGCAAAGAAAAGTGGTATACTAGTTAATCACCGACTGTAGGAAGATTTACTCCGCTACAAGTACAAAAAAGTATTTCTTTGTCCGTCACTACGTCTTCATCATCTCAAACCAAAACTCATATATCTCTCTCAATTCCTCCATTTTTTCATATTCTTCTATATATTCATCAAAATCAAACTCCACTCAAACAAAACTCTATTTTTCATTATTCCCAACTTCTCAATCTATTAAAATTCTCTACGGTTAGATTCTATCGTAAAAAAAAGTGGTATACTAGTATAATATTAATTGTGTAGTATTTTTAAAACAAATTTGTTAAGTTGTTAGATTTGGTATTATCACCGACCGTAAGGAAGTTTACTCTGTTACAAGTACAAAAAAAATACTTATTTATCTGCCTCTACGTCTTCATTCTTTCAAAACAAAACACATATCTTTCTCAATTCCTCAATTTCTCTATATTCTTCTCCATATTTATCAAAATTAAACTCTCCTCAAACAAAACTCTCCCTCTCTCTCATTCTTTATAACTCAAATTCTTAATTCATTAAAATCGTCTATGGTCAAATTCCACCACAAATAAAAGCGGTATACTAGTTTTAAAATTGACAAGTTGAGGGTGTAATATTCCTCTACGATTTGTCCTCGATATGGGCCGGCCCATAGACACTCCTACTGTCCCCCGTGCCGAGCAGGCGAGCACTCTTCAACCGCCAAAATATTGGAAATGCAGAAACGCGCGCGACTCCCCCACCCCCTTCTCTCTCGCTCTCCTTCTGAAACGCACTGGGAACAAGGTTTTGTCAATCGAAAATGCGAACCAGAAACCAGTCCAAGAGACCCCATCAGTCCACCGGTATGTTCCGCAATCGCGCACAATCACCATTCACAAAGTACACAAAGACGCTGTTCATCTCTCTTTCTCTCTCTTCACTTTTGGGAAGTTAATTTTTAACCTAGCCAATTTTTCCGTCTGAAACTTTTCATTAAAATGAAACTTCTAATGTTTTATAATCCATTTTTTAATTTTCTAAAATTTCTTTTGTTTTCTTGTAATGAGAACTAAATGGGTACTTTGAATTGATATATGGTTTAGAGTCTAGAAGTTACTGCAAATTTGCACAGAATTGAGTTTTAACTTAAGTAAAAGCACTTACAAATAGACTTGCTTAATTGGCGTTTGATGAAACACTAAAATCAATGACTTTGCTCTTTGATTTTGGCTTGGTAAAAATGACTCGAAAATCTTAACATTATTATATGTTTCTCTCTGCACCTTGTATGTATAGGCGAACAAGAAGCAATGAAACATCATCATGAATCAGAGAACATCGATGATAATGGTTAGTTTATTGTCGCATTTCAAGGTTTTATAGTGAATATATGTATTTCTTGTTCGTTGCTTTTGGTGTATATTATAGCCATTGTCAGTATTTGGTTTCAGAAACTCTTGCAAACGTATCTCGAGATGCTGTGGGGAAACTCTTGAAAAGAGTTAAAAGGGGGTTTAATAAAGAAGATATTAGTTACCTACGTCGATGTGATTCTGTAGCCAAGGTAAATACACCTTCTACTCAATCTTTATTTGATATCTTTAGTCATTTATTATTACTTTGAGCAAGTCTCCTCTAAAGTATTATCCTTACATGTTATTTTCTGATACTTATAGCCTATTGTTACATGAAGTGATTGGATCTGTAGTGATAACTGTGGAAACACTATTGTCAACTGGGATTAAATTAGGTTCTTCAATCAATATACATTTTGGTTGTTCTAATAATTTTTGGGACCCCTATGTTTCATTTTGCAGCCAGAGAGAGAACAGAAGGGGAATGACGGACAATCTACAGTTACTGCAGCATCAAGAGATATGATAGAAACTGAATCTTGTAGTAAAGATGCAATAGATAATGCTCCATCAGAAGTGAAAGTTGAAGAGGGTAGGTCTCAGCCGGAAAAAGAGGATGAATTTGATGATCCGGATTGGGAGGATGGATCAATTCCAGAATCACATTCAACAGAAAATAACCGAGAAGAGTTGATCAATGGAGTGACTGTTGAGTTTGATGTTTCACCTGGCTCTGCAAAGCAGAAGGCAATAAGACGGGCGACTGCTCAAGAGAAGGTAAATGTGGAACATGGTTGAAGTACGGCACTTATTGCCTTCCAAAATTGACTCTTTTACCTTCTGCATTTCAGTACGGAAAATGTTGATCATGTTTTAATGACAGGAAGTGGCTGAACTTGTGCACAAGGCTCATTTGCTTTGTCTACTAGGGAGGGGAAGGTTGATTGATAGTGCTTGCAATGATACTCTCATTCAGGTCAATTTGCTCATTTGCTGTTTCACCATGGTTATTCTTTTTTGAAACATGGGATAATTGTATTACTCAAACTAGGTAATGTTGGATATGCCTCGTATGAAGTGTTAAAGGAATGCGTGGTTGTGTTCCTAGCCCTAAGTGCAATTGTACTTTAGGAGCCAACATTGTTCTTTTCTTTTTAATAATCTTATGTTTCACCGGTGTTTGGATGTCTCTGTGTGTCACAGAGAGAGAGAGAGAGAGAGAGAGAGAGAGAGAGAGAGATTCATGTATGCATTACAGTTTGACAACTATGCTTAACGCACTTTTCATCTCTCTCTGACAACTTTGAATCCTGATCTTTATGGGGTTAGAAGGCTTATGATTGAAGTATGCAAGTGCATGAAGCCTGAAGGTGTACATTGTGGTATATGTGTAAAGCTCAGACTTGGAAAATAAAACCTGCTTTACTAATAGATTAGGGAAAAAGTTGAATTTCAACCTGTTGGATGTATTCTAGAGTATTAAAAATGGGCGGCGTGATATGTTTTAAAATTCCATAGGGAAGAAAAAATGGGCTTTGGAGTGACTCAGTGGGTCCTTAAAAGCCAAGGTTTTCTGCATTTGATGACTATTATGAATCATGTACTCAATGCTTTCCTTTTTTACTTGAATTAACTTAGCCTGGTTCAAAGATATCACGAGTTTTTAGTCTGATGGTAAAATTGCATTTATGACTGCTCATTTTATGATTATTCTTTCTAAGTTTTATTTAACAAGTTGTTACAGTTCGCATGTGGCATTTTTTAGCTTTGTGTAGCTTAGTATGCTGAATCATTAGTATATCATTGCTGTCCAAGCATGCAGTAAATGGCTTGCGGCCATATTGTTGAACCATGTGTGGGATGTGGCACTGTATATCATGCCACTCCACTCTTCTTTCCAAGGTCTTTCTTTTTCATATATCTCACTTTTTGACTTTTCCCTCCTACTTCATCCTTCTTTGAGCCGCTTTTGTGCATATTAATACCTAAAACCTATGTAGCATGCCATTCTTCTATTATGAAAATATTAACTGTTTCAGGTTATTCAGTTTCCTGCACTTTATTTGGTTCTCTTCTCTCTTTCTAGCCCTGTTAGATAGAGAGAAGGATAAAAATATTCGTTACTTTTGGAGAAAAGCATAAAAAATTTCTTTGGTTTAAGGAAATTTAAATCATGGCAGGCTTCTCTACTTTCTCTTCTGCCCACAGACTTGCTGAAGGTAGCAGATTTACCAAAACTTACCGCTACCCATTTGACTCCTGTTGTCCGTTGGGTATGAACACCTTATTTTTACTTGTACTTTTCACTTTACATATGGAGAGTCGTGCTGAGTGTCTTACTTGACAATAAATTAACTGCGTACGTGATGCTTTTCTGCATATTGACAGTTCCACAACAACTTCCATGTTAGAAGTCCAAGTGGTACTGAGAGGTCATATCATTTAGTATTAGCATCTACTCTGGAGAATCGAGAGGGGAGTCCAGAAGAGGTATAAATATGCATCCCTATTGATTTGCGTGAGCAGCATATTAATGAAAGAAAACTTGTACTTCTGAATTGGCAGTTACCTATGAAATACAGTAGAGTAATGGAATTTGTCAAACCTAGCAACCACTTGCACTCTTGATAACTCTCTGATAAAAGGGAATGATATATAAGTGGTAGGACCGTAACATTTAACCTTACAAGGTAGACTATAGTTATTTTAGACCTCTAAACTGAAAAAATACTGAAATTGGATGTTTAGAAGGTTTTAACTATAAAAGAAAGTTAAAAGATGTATAGAGAGCGCAACAACATTATGAGAGATATTTTACTTTTTTCGACGACGGTACAATCTTTGCATTCTACCCCCCGCCTCTTGAAGTCACTAATGGAATCCTTTGCTTAGCCATTGTTGTTCACTGCACTACATCCATTCTCACTACTCATAAAGAGCATTTGTGCCACCACATCCTTGGGCCACATTTTTCATGGACGGAGTATTTGGGACCTACCGGTTCCAACTTGACTGACTCACTTTGAGCATGTATATTACAGCTCTGTCCATGTATTCTTTGTTATTGCCAGCTTAGAGTAGAATATATAAGGGGGACTCATGCATGCATTCCTTGTAACTGAAAGCATGAAAAAATGTGATTACGCTAAGAGAAGAAATGAGAGACAAAAGAGAGACTGAGTTAGATTCTAGATGCTTTGTCTCCTAAAAGGATTATAGATGTTGATTTGTTCAAGTCCTCTACCTTTTCAGCTTTCCTTGTAACAGTCAGTAAATACCGCTAACTGGCTGCCATGGTTATCTATAGCATTTTGAAACATAATAATGGCAGTTAAATGGGTAATGGTTGAGAATGTCTGTAAATTGTGTGCAGACAAGTAATTGATATCATATTAAAAAGTTAATTTCTGATGGCAATTTTGCCTGAATCTTTTTTGCCTGCTATAATTTTATATGGACCTATGGCAGCAAACATATGAAAGAAATTATGTACTAATGTAATGCAGGACTTTAGATTCTGTGGGGAACAAGAAATAAGGATCTAATGCTCATTACGTGCAAGAGATGGATATATTTGTAGAATTTGATGGAATATTTCATAGAGATATTTGTAGCATGTCTAGTTTTAACCTACTTATTTAGTGTTATTCATTCGAACTGATGAATATTGTTTTCTATCCATTTCATCCTCACAATGGACCTATTTGGGGGCCAAAAACAAGTTGTGAGGAATTGCATATGTTGGTATTTGGCAAAAGAATGGAATAAACTGGTGTCAGATATTATGTTTTTATAGTCGAATTAAAGGATTACTTTTATTGCAGGTTGCAGCATTATCTGTGGCACTATTTAGGGCTCTGAATCTCACAACTAGGTATGGCATTTTAACAAAACAGAGAATAGTTTTTTTCTGATTGCTAACTGCACCGCTATGTCCATCCTGGTGGTCTTTTCACCCAATTGCAGACTCTATTTTCCTTTACTCTGTTTTAAAGGGTCCAAATTTTTTTGCATCTGTCCATGGAGTTTTGAGCTGAATGTGTTCATTTCCATCTGACACCACCTTTCTCCCTTGAAAAAGAGGAAAATAGAAATTAACACCGCCGAAAAAAAGAAAAAAGGTAAAGAAGGAAAATTGAGAGCAAAGTAATAACTGTGTTCAGTTTCCTGGCACAGTTGGACATCTTTACGTACCAAATCATGAGCATTTGACTGACCTCAGATGACTAATTTCCATTGTTGCAAAATGCTTTTGTTATCTGTATCTGCTGTTCAATGCATTAATGCGTTTTACTTTTTGACCCACCTTCTGCAATACACTCTACGTAAATGTTTGATTGTATATTGCTACTCCAATGAATGTTTAAGCTGTTTCTCCTCTAGACTTCTTTGATTGTATAGAAATTCATTCTGCTCCATACGATTCTACCCAAAAAAACTAACTACTGATAATGTGTACTGGATAATTCTAAAGACATCCATTAACACCTCTATTTGTAGGTTTCATTTCCTCTATATATCGATATTTCCCATATTTCTTTTTGTATATATTAGCTTGCTTCCCCACAGACACACCAATCCAACTGAATGATTTAAGTTTTGCCTCTGATATTTAGGACACACAATCCGAGCTTCTATGTAGAATTGCCACACTACATATGATCTCCGAGGATTTTTTGTTCTCTAAGAATGCTTGGCCTCACTCTTTTTTCCTCTTTTGTTAAATCATGATTTTGGTTGTTAATTATGGGTTTATTTTGAGGTTAAGAAAAGGTGTGGTGACTACAGAACGTGAGTAGGAAAGGAAAACAGGCTTCGGTAAGCAAAACAAGCTTTTACAGGCAACTGGTTCTATAAAAAGGCTAGAACATTACTGGGCATTAGTAGTGTTCTATAAGAATTAAAAAGTTTGATGATGAATTAGCTGTGATGGATGGTGATCATTCAAACTACCCTTTTATAAGACACCTGGCAAATGGTTTGCATTACTGAAACTGTAGGTGATGGACTTGCAGATGCTATGCCACTAGTTATATCATTGTCACCTGACCTTTGTTAGGTCATAATATCATTTGATGACATGGTTTGTGTCAGATGGATAAGAGTGGCCGGTAACACGATTTTTTTTAAATAGTTGTGACTCGTGATGATTTAGTACAGACAGGAAAAGTTTTGCTCTTCAGATGGAGGTGTTGCTTGTCTAATTTTAAATTAATGATTTTAAATTAGTGAGCTTGTTCCTTGTGTCCTGTATGTGTTGCTACTTGCTAGACACATGGTCTTATTTTTATATGGTTTACATTTCTGTAAATCAGTTCTGATTTGGAAAGCTGTTGAATAGTGCTTGGGAAAACTCCAATGTCATAAGTACTTAGAATATAATCATCATTGTCTTCCAGGTTTGTGTCTATTTTAGATGTGACCTCCTTGAAGCCTGATGCTGACAAATTTGCATCCACCAATAATGATGTAAGCAAAGGGGGTAAAAGTATATTTAACTCATCAACTCTGATGGTGGCTGGACCAAGCTGTTCGTTTGCTTCTACTTCGAAGTCGTTGTCATTTGATGACATGCAGATGGGTAGTCAAACTCCTGTAGGAGGTTGTGGTGAAACCATGGCTGAAAAATCAATGAAATGCGAATCCAAATCCCAAGATATTTTTGTCACTGATAAGTCCACAGATGGAAAATCAGAGCCGTTTTTTTCTGAGGCTCGAACTGCTGCTTCTGATCCACACCTAATGGAATCTGAGGGACTGAAGAGAAAAGGAGATCTTGAATTTGAGATGCAGTTGAAAATGGCTCTCTCTGCCACAGCAATTGGAAGTTCTAAAAGCACCATGGATCCCAGCGTGGTGGATTCACCCAGCAGCTCTTCAACTATCACTCCCCCCTATAAAAGAATGAAGAAAATTATGATAGAAGGTTCTCCATCTTCCTCAAATGGAATATCTACATCAATTGGATCAAAAAAGGAGGGAGCCCCACTTTATTGGGCTGAAGTTTTTTGTAGCGGAGAGAACTTGACAGGAAAGTGGGTGCATGTGGATGCCGTCAATGCTATTATTGATGGAGAGCAGAAAGTAGAAGCTGCAGCTGCTGCATGCAAAAAATCTTTGAGATATGTAGTTGCTTTTGCTGGACATGGAGCTAAGGATGTGACCCGCAGGTTTCAAATTTTTGATGTTATATTTGCTATGTTATTGTGGTGTATGGAACTATGGATGATTCTTTCTTCTCAAATTTTTGATGATGTTATATTTACTGTGTTATTGTGGTTTATAGATTCTTTCTTCTCAACGCAAAAGAGATTCGAGAGAGAGAGAGAGTTATAAGCCTACTAGAATGATGATAGTTCATTACTGGGTTCTTCTGAGCATGAGAGTATAATGATCTCTCTAGAAGTTCTGGCTAGTCCAATCTGGTATCTCTCCTGTATGCTTTATCTGGAAGTTCTGGCTAGTTCAATTTGGAACAATTCCTGTAAACTAGTTTATTCTGAAAAAAAATTCTGACTACTAGCTCCATACAATGAAATTGGTGCATAAATATGAATTGAATTTAAAATATGCATGTGAAGAGTGTGATGCAATGAAATCAGTAGTATGGTTTTTTAGCTGAAGGGAGGAGAAAGAGAATCCCAGTTACCTATTTACCCCTCCTACCTGGGATGAATGTTAACCAGTTTTAGCCCCTCAAATTGGGTAGACTTAAGACTAATTTTCCGATTATCTGGTAGTTACCAATCTAGGCTGTGCATCAATGATCGTTGTATTTCAACTGCTAAAACTGTTCAGAACCTTCCCAACTAGACATGTACTTGTCAATTTTTTTCACTCATAAATTGAAGTATTAACTTCTATTATATCAATATATTCACTTCTTGAATTAATCTCATTGCTCATATCATTCCCCCAATTTTCACTTGCGTGCTTTTACACATGCAGAATCATTCTTTTGAACAAACAGCATGGTGCAAGTTATGTTTGGATGTTAAAGCTATGCTTCATTTGACCTTAGCTTGACGAATGCATTTACTTTTCTTTGTTTTCACTTTTCTTTTGATTGGTATGTGAATATGTCCTTTTCTTTTGATTTTAGAAGCACTTTCATTTCTTTTGTTTCTCCTTTTTGTATTTTTTGGGTAGAGAGTGTTGACACAAGGCATTTATGTTTATTCTTTGATATTATTAATTTAAGGAACGTAACGGAGCTCGCATACTAGTTACAACGGTGATTATAAGAAATGAAAAAGAAAGAATTATTGAGAAACAGTGTGGATGGACAAGACTAGAAACCCTGAAACATTTTAGGGTATTTTAGTTGATTATGTGGCTGCACATAAGCACCCGTTTGACACAGTTTATAAACTAAAATTAGTTTATTTCAGCCATTATATTTGACTTTTCAACTTACTTTTAACATGAAATGTCCATATTACCCTTAAATAATAAAATGCCATTTCAAATTAAAAAGGACAGTTTTATCATTTTATATTAAAATTGTTTGACAAGTCAACAATTTCGTCTCAAATAAACTAATATTAGTTTATAAGCTGGTTTATAATCTCTGTCAAACGGGTTCTAAATGTCAGTGATATTCTGTTTGTGTAAATGGATTTTGCCTATCAACGAAAATCTTATTAAAAAGAGTAACATTTCAGGTATTGTACAAAATGGTACAAGATAGCATCACAACGAATCAATTCAACATGGTGGGATGGAGTGTTGGCACCATTGAAGGAGTTGGAGTCAGGAGCAACCAGTGGAGACATCAATTTAGAACAGGAAGCTTCAGTTTATGAGGAAATGGAAGCATTACAAGGAGCAGACCATCCAGATGGGGAGTGCCTTTTGAAAACTAAACAATTATGTGGAGCATCGGAAGAGCGTAGTGAGAAGGCTTTGGTGCATTCGATGAAGAAGAACTCTGTAGAAGCTACCAGGAGCTCACTTGAAGATATGGAATTGGAAACTAGAGCACTGACAGAACCACTTCCTACCAATCAACAAGTATGATCAAATTTCGTGTTTGTTGCAATTTAGGCTCTTTACTAACGCGATTATAACTTCTAGGAGTATGTAATATTTAGTTTTCTGGAATTCATTGTCCCAGGCCTACAAAAATCATCACTTGTATGCAATTGAAAGATGGCTTAAGAAGTATGAGATTATGTACCCCAAGGGACCCGTGTTGGGTTTTTGTTCTGGTCATCCTGTATATCCTCGAACTTGTGTTGTAACACTTCATACAAAAGAAAGATGGCTGCGCGAGGGGCGGCAAGTGAAAGCTGATGAACTTCCTGCTAAGGTCTGATTTAGATGATTCTTTAATGTTTGGATAATGTCTCAGTTTGATCAGTAACATTATATATATTTTATTTGTTTCATTCAGGTTCTGAAGCGTAAGCGTAGTAAAGAACAAGCTCATGAAGATGATGAGTATTCTGAGGTGGACCGTGAAGGGACAGTTTCTCTCTATGGAAAGTGGCAGACAGAAACATTATGTCTTCCTCGAGCCATAAATGGGATTGTTCCCAAGGTAAATTTTTGGCTATTATTTTTTTGAAGTTATAATTCACGTGGATAAAGTATACTATAGCATGACTTAAACATATAATATGATGTGATGTCAAACATGAAAAAGCCCACAATATGTTGCATCTTTTTTTTTAAAATTATTTAATTCAATATTTGATGATGTATTGGGTGATTGGAGTGCTTCAACTCCCACGCCCTTGCGTGTGCGCGTTTACCTTTAAATGGGGTTTTGGATGGAGTTGATTACATTGGATCTTCCTATAGATGTAGTGCTTTACATTTGTGGTGAATACAATTCATATAGCCGACTACAAATTTATTGTAAATAAGACTTATTTTGTTGTTTAGGTGAATGAAATAGTATTGAAAATCCACAATTTTGATTTCTTATTTATGTCACTTGATTGTGAGACTAGTTTTCTGCTATAGTTTATGTTTCTTGGAGAGTCTGAAGGATGATATGTGTCTCTTCTTGCCTGGATCTGTTTGGTTTTTAAGCGAGCCGCAACTGAACTCTAATTTTGGTTTCTAGAATGAACGTGGCCGTGTGGATGTGTGGTCTGAGAAGTGCCTCCCACCAGGCACTGTCCACTTATGGTTGCCGAGGGTGGCTCTTGTGGCCAAGAGGCTGGATATTGATTATGCACCTGCTATGGTTGGATTTGAATTCAGAAATGGCCGGTCATTCCCAGTAGTTGAGGGTATTGTTGTTTGTGCTGAGTTTAAGGATGCTATTCTAGAGGTAAATAAATAATTCTATTTTGGATTTCAATGTGTTATCTTGTAATGCTGCAGTATTTTCATTCTGAATTTGATGGAAACTTGTTTGACAGGCATATGCAGAAGAAGAAGAGAGAAGAGAGGCTGAAGAGAAAAGGAGGAATGAGTCACAAGCTCTTTCTAGGTGGTATCAACTTCTTTCTTCCATCATTACTCGGCAAAGGTTGATCAACTGCTACAGGGATGGAGATTCATCACAACCTTCCATTGACATCCCGATTCCGGATGATAAAAGTGGTATACCTCATAGTCGTACCAAACAAAAGAATGTGTCTCCCAGATGCCATCAAGTTAACACACCAGATGAAAAACACGATGCCCCATCTATACCTACACAAAACCACGAACATGAATTTACCATAGATGATCAGGCTTTTGACGAAGAGAGCTCAACAAGAGTGAAGAAATGTTGGTGTGGATTCTCGATACAATTTGAGGAGCTATAGAACCTTTCCCCAAATAGTTATGTTATTGCAACATATTGTATATGTTAGTTCGTACTTCCTAATCTATGGAACATAAAAAGTGTCTGTTGACTGCATTTGTGCTCAAAACCAAATGTCATTTTGATTTACTTGTTTTTGTAAGTGCATCTACTGATTCAAGATATAGGGATATTTCACGCAACTTATCTTTCACCATTCTTGTAGCTCTTTCTCAAAAACTTAGCGAAGTAAGCCTTCTTCACGTTCATTTTTCGAGAGGGAATTCGAATGCTATTCAAATTTATTTCTGTACAAGTTAGAACCGCTATTCCAAAGCACTTCCCACAGTTGCTGCTGCCATTAAATCTTGGTAGGACAATAAAGTTTCCATCCCTAACCGCTTCTTACAACTGGGTTCACGACAACCAGTTGTTCAAAAGGCACCCTCGCTTACGAGTCCTTGAGGAACAATGCACTACATTTCATCATTTCAAACAAGCTCTCTCTTACATCATTGTTTCAGGTCTCCATCGAAACCGTTTTGTCATGAGCCGTGTTCTTTATTTGAGTTTGTTTGAATTGGAAGGAGATATTAAGAGAAAATCAGAGTTTGGAGTTCAGATTTTTAATCAATTTGAGAGACCCAATATATTTTCTTGGAATACAGTAATCAGATTCCTTGCAGAATGTAATGATTCGCAAAATTCTGTGATGGCTTTGAATTATTACATGAACATGGTTAGGCAAGAAGTGTTTCCTGATAACTATACATTCCCATTCTTACTTCAGGCTTGTGGGGCTATTTCTGATATAGGGTTGGTGAAACAGATTCATAGTCACGTTCTCAAACTTCGGCATGGCTGCAATTTGTTTGTACAAAATTCTCTTCTGGGTGCGTATTTAATTTGTGGGTCGTCCGTTGATGCATGGTCATTGTTCGATGAAATGCTTGAGAAGGATGTTGTTTCATGGACAACTTTAATATCAGGGCTTGTTGAACAATTTAATTATCGTGAAGCACTTCAAGTGTTCAGGGAAATGATAGCTGGGAAGATCCAAACGCGTCCAAATGTCGCTACTATGATCTCTGCTGTGTCGGCTTGTGGTAATCTAGGATATTTGGATCATACAAAATGTTTTCACGCTTTGCTAGAAAAGGCTGGATGGCTTGAATTGGATGTCGCGATTGCTAATTCACTAATAAATGCTTATGCAAAAAGTGGAAGTATGAAATGTTCAACAAAAGTGTTTGATGACATGCATGATTCAAAGAGGGATGTATATTCTTGGACTGCAGTTATCTCAGGATATGCAATGCACGGGGAAGGAGTTGATGCTCTAAATATGTTTTCTCAAATGGAGCAAGTGCATGGACTAATACCTGATGCTATAACTTTTATTGCGACTCTTTCAGCCTGTGTCCATTCGGGGCAGGTTGAAGAAGGTTTACGCATTTTCAAGCATATGAATACAAAATATGGCATTGAGCCTAATCTGAAGCACTATGGTTGTATTGTTGACCTCTTGGGTAGAGCTGGGATGCTCAAGCGAGCTTATAGTATTGTCCAAAAGATGCCACAGGAGCCGAATATGGCCATATTGGGATCTTTACTTAATGCCTGCAGGCTTCACAACAGTGTGGAAATGGGGGAAACCATCCTGAAAAAGATTGAGTTGGTTGCTCAGAGAAGCGGAGGAGCCCCCGTGCTTTTATCAAATATGTATGCAAAGGAGAATCAATGGAGCAAAGTCAGTCACATTAGGGTGGAAATGAGAGGAGTAATGCAAGAAAAGCCCCCAGGTAGAAGCTGGATTCAGGTTAAAGATGCAGTCCATGAGTTTGTGGTTGCAGATAAATCTCATACTAAAGCTATGGAGCTAGACATTGTTTTACAGGGATTGGAAAGCCTTACTAAGATGTGATTTTATATTAAGAAAACTCACTGACAAAATCCTATGGTTTGGTGAAGGCTGTGCATTATCACATTCTTATCTAAAAAAGTTCTTTCACACTGTTTTCGTAAGTTTAGCCTGCAGCTTAACAACATTTTGTTCACACATTTTCCCTTTCAAATGACGATTTGAACTATCTGAAAATGGGAATGCATAAAATTTATCGTCATTTTTTGTCTTTACACACGTATCTGCATGTATTCCAACTTCAGTGTGCTCCATTCAATAGTGTGTTATGGCCAATGATGCACCTCACTATACTTCGTAGTCATAAGTTACAATGCCAACCATCCATATATTTCCCTTGAAATATGATCTACTTTTATGGAAGCAAGTTTAAAAATTCCCCTTCAACTTGATCCACAATCTACGTTAAAAGATTGGACTTATCTTAGAAACACAAACTGTCATTCTTCTGTAGTCCAGTAATAAATAATGTTACAGGACTGCCAGCCAAGTTTCTAGCACAGATCTCTCAGACTTCAGATCACGAAGATGTTGCAGAATTTCTTGGAGAAGAACCACTCCTTTATCTCCTTTCTTCATGGAGCAATAAGCAATGCTTCAGAAACTCCCCATCTGCTTCAAGAGCTTGTAGCCTCTGATACACGTGATGAAGCTCCTCCTGGCTGGAGAGCTCGTTCCACTCCAACTCAGATCCATTGAGTAAACTGTTATTCGTCCCAGTTGGTTGGTTATTAATCTCCACCTGATTCAGTTCTCCTTCTACAGATTCAGTATCAGCTGCATCAAGAAGTTGGAGGAGTCTCTTTGCCGTAGAACCTATTTCTTTTCTCTCTGAATGGTTTTCTCCAGCAAGAACATCAGTAAGACATATCCAATGTCCTGTTTTCTTCAGGACTGAAAAAACCACGAGTCTCATCATGACATTCTCAACTGGTTTTATATCCACGTACAACTGCTGCTCATCATCACTCAAATGAAAAAAGTTGGGCTTCCAAAGCCTTGGGATTCTCTAGGATGCATAGTCTCTCTTCTTCAAATTCTGCTAGGGATATGTCAGGTACATTCAAGTAGATGTTGCAATACAACCCGTTTTCTTGCAAATCATTCAGAGCATCATCAGAGTTTTTGTAACAGCTTTCTTGATGAAGGTCAAAGCTACTATCATCGTACTCTTCCCAGTTAAGATGTATGGAGTGTTCATTATTATGTCTACTATGGCTGCTAGAAGCAGATGAAGGTGTACTTGTAGAGCTTGTATTTCTGCTTCTCCACATTATCTTTTCTCTGGATTCATAATCCAAAACCTTCTTACGGTACACTTGGAGCTCGTTCTCAAGTTCCTGCTTCTCCTTCTCTCTCTTTATCATTAGATCATTGACAAGCTGCAAGGCCTCCTGGTCATATTCAGCTTGTTCCTCCATCATTCTCTGGTATTGCAACACTTTCATTTGCATTGCAGCCTTATCTTCTTGAAGCTTTGTTATCATAGCCATCGTTTCGTTGGAAGCTACAGCGGCAGCATTTCTCTCTTCTACTAGTTCTGCATATAATGTTTTCAGCGCCTTACGTTGAGCTTTTAATGCAGCTCTTATTTTCACTTGTCAAAGACTGGTCATCAACTTCGACATCACTGATTATTCTTCCATCCAAAGTATCCTCAGTGCCTAATTCTATGTTCTCTAACATTAGGAGGTTCTTAGGTAACAGGTGCACATCACCACCAATAGTTGCTGTAGGAGGATGTTTCTCTTGATGCATTGTCTTCAGAAAATTCACTGTTCATGCTGTCCATGACACGTATGTGTTGACAATGCTGCGGAATAGGATCATCAAAATGCATTTGACGTTCATTTTCGATGGTAACTTGATCATCATTTTCATCTCGTTCTTTTCTTCCTTCTTAAGTTATTCTGCATAAGAATCACAATGGTTTTGTGTGTCCTTGTTGTCTGCCATGGATGTTTCTTGGCTATCTTATGCAAGTGACATCAGCAAAGGGACACAAACAACTGAGGAGGAGTTGGTGTTCAGTTGTGTCCTTGGAAATCTTAGATGAAATAAGTTATGCCCCAGTGCCTTGCCCACTTGTAGCTTTCGTTCATTTAAGAACTAGAGCAATTTAACAACAAATTGACAATATTCACGCGTAATATATTTATCTTAATCAACTTAAGTTTTTAAAATAAGAGGTTCAACCGTTCAAGAGTATGACTAATGTTGTGAAGTATTCAACCTCAAAAAGTGGACGTGAAGTGAAACTGCACTTCCTAAAGCGAGCTGTTTGCATCCCAAGTGCTCTCTTATAATCAAACTACTTTAAGAAAAAGCTAGACAATTCAGAAAAAGAAAAAAAAGTAATCTTAATTATTCACATTCAAAGACGTCCTTAATGTATGACATTGTGGAGCCTTGGATGCAGATTGTTAAGTATTCACAGATGTAACATGCATCCTACTCATACACTCAAGATATAAAAATAGAATGTAAAAGCCAAGATTAAGAACACAAGATTTGATTTTCCGGTTAGGCAGATAGTTCAACAAAAGTCTACTCTGCCTTTGAGGTTCCCAAATGGGATTACGGCTTCTCTGCACTAAAATGAAACCAGTGAAGCAATGAACAACACAGTTCAACACTCAGCTAGAACTTCTGGCTTTACTCACGAAGATTACAGCCTTCCAAATCATAAAAGTATACCCAAAGTTAATGTTCACCTCTCTGAACAGAACATCATCTCAACACATGTTTTTCACTCAAAAATAGAAAAGAAAGAGAGATGAAGCAGATTGAATCAGGAAGAAGAGAACGCAGCCAAATAACACCATCAGTTCTGCTCTAAAAGATAAAAGGAATGAGCCTTTTATACGTACAACCAACGGACCAGATCATTCTCTAATGATCCAACGGTTCAAATAGGACCAACAGTGTTGAAGACGTGAGATGAGAAAAAGTGTATTTCCAAAATGCAACTTCAGTTATATACATAAATATTAGCATTCCCCACCATTTTTGCATATCAAAGCTTCAAGTGTTTCAGTTGTACAAAGAAGGTAATCATCAAGAGTTCATTGTCTCTAGTACTTGCAGTAACCATGTTTAGCCTTTGTCAATATTCAACAAACTCAAACAGTTTGTAAATTTATTCAGAGGAAGTACCTTAGTTCCCATATTAGCAGGATTCACATCAGTATGAATCTTATCAAGTTGTCTCACATTGTTGGCAACTATATCACGAATAAAGTGTAGTTTTATATCTATGTGCTTGGTGCGTTCATGAAACATGGGATTTTTGCATAGATGGATAGCACTTTGAGAATCAGAAAAAAGAGTAGCAGGTTGATTTAAATATCCAATTTCATTCAACAAACCTTGAAGCCATATTGCTTCCTTGATTGCTCGAGTAACGTCAATATATTCTGATTCAGTAGTAGATAGTGCAACAATTGATTGTAACTGAGACTTTCAACTTATGCAAGAATTACATAAGGTAAACATATAGCAGGTAGTGGGTCTTCTTTTATCCCTATCACTAGCAAAACCAACATCAACATATCCTCTAAGTCTTATGCTTCCATGACTTTTACTGAAAATTAGGCCTAAATCTCTAGATCTCTAGATCCCTTTAGATATCTTATTAACCATTTTAAAACATCCCAAAGTTCCAACCCAGGGTTAGACATGTATCTACTTAAGGAGCTAATAGCATGAGCAACATCAGGCCTTGTACACACCAGAGTATACATAACAGATCCTACTGCATTAAAGTAGGGAACATTTTTCATTTTAGCTTCTTCTTCATTACAGTAGGGACAAAGATCTTTACTAAGTATAAAGTTATTTCCTAAGGGAATAGAAGTGACTTTAGCATCTCTTAAACCAAACATATCTACAATCCTATCAATGTAATTAATTTGTTTTAGAGTTAAAGTGTGAGTTCTTCTATTTCTAATGATATTCATACCAAGGATTTTCTTGGCATTTCCCAGATCATTCATTTCAAATTTATAATTTAAAGCACTTTTAATTCTATCAATGTCTTTAAAAGAAGGGCTACATAGTAACATATCATCTACATATAGAAGCAGATAAACATGAAAAGAATTTAACTTTGTAATCTAAAATGCATACAGTGATCATATTCAATTCTTTTAAATTCAATGAATCTTTTAGGCTAACACATATAAATGGTTTCTTCTAGATCACCATGAAGAAAAGCTGTTTTGACATCTAATTGTTCTAATTCCCAACCTAGGTGAGTAGTGAGGGCAAGCATAACTCTAATGGTAGTATATTTCATTACTGGGGGAGAAGATTTCATGATAATCAATTCTCTCCCTTTGAGTGAAACCTCTAGCAACAAGTCTGGCCTTATATCTGGTTTGTTCATTTGGAGTAATTCCAGGTTTTATTTTGAACAACCACTTACAATCAACTAAGGACTTGTTATCAACTTTATGAACTAATTCCCAAGTGTTATTCTTATATAGGAGGCTATCTCATCCTTCATAGCACTAATCCACTTATCAGAATGCTCACTTTCTATAGCCTATTGATAAGACTTTGGTTCAATATCAAGAAGTTCATGCATAGATAGCAAGGCATCATAGACACACTCAGACTAGCCTAATCTATTTGGAAGTCTTATTTGCCTTCTATTTCCATCTCTAGTAAGTTGGTAATCAGCTAAAGGAAGAGGGTAACCATCATTATTAATTTAAAGATTATTATCATTAGGTTGTATTTCCCGAGGCTCAGTCTCATTTAAATTTTGATCAGGCTCCACCTGATCATGAACATCATCATTTCTGGTAGTGACTTTAGGTGAGATAAGCTCTACTTGAACTCTGTTACTATTGGAATTGCATTTTTCAGACTGAGAAGAGATGTTTTTATTTAGACATGGCATGCCATCTTCATTAAAAATGACATTTCATCTGATAATTACTTTGAAACCATGATCATCTTTAACCCAAAACCTATAACCCTTAATCCCATCAACATATCCTAAGAAGACATTTCTTAGATCCAGGTTATAACTTTCCTATGTCCTATGTTTTGATGAGCAAATGCAGCACATCTAAACACTTTTAAAGTGTCATAGTCAGCAATCTTGCCAGACAATTTTTCAATAGGAGTTTTTCCAGCAATGGCAGAAAAGGGTAATCTATTTATCAAGTAACAAGCAGTATAACAGCTTCATCTCGGAACATTTGAGTCAAACCAGAGCTAGATAACATATTTTTGACTCTTCCAATGAGGGTTCTATTAGCAACCCCATTTTGTTGGGGTGTGTGCCTAACTGTTTTATGTCTTAAAATTCCATTTTCACTACAGAATTGATCAAATTCAGTATTACAATATTCTAGACCACTGTCAATTCTAAGGACTTTAACCTTATTTCCACTTTGATTTTCTATTAAAACTTTCCAGTTTTTGAAGTTCTGAAAACCATCACACTTATGTTTTAATAAGAAAATCCAAACCATCCTAGAATAGTCATTTACAATAGACATGAAATATTTATTTCTCATATGAGTGGGCTTGCTAGCAGGTCCCATAAGTCAGAATGTAAGTACTCCAAAGGAGCCTTTGACTTATGAGTTCTAGTAGCAAATTTTTACGTATGATGTTTTCCTATAAGGCAATGATCACAAAAAAGAATTGTATTTATGTGATCATTCCCAAAGATGCCTTGAGACTTAAGAATTTGAAGACCCTATAAGCTTATGTGTCCTAATCTTTTATGCCATAAGTTACTGTTATCAATACTTGGTATAGTAATAACAGCCCCAGTACTTAAGACTAGTTTTGCATTGATAACATAAAGACCATTTCTAATAAAACTTTTCATGTGCATTAGTGATCCCTTAAACATTTTCATATATTATCCATCAAACTTACCAAACCATCCACATTTGGCTAAAGAAGATTTCTAGTTAGACTAGGAACATACCTAACTTTCTCAAAATTGTAAACTATTCCAGTATTTAATCTTAGTGTAATGCTTCATATTCCTGTGACTCTACAAGATATACTATTTCTCATAAGAATTTGACTATATCTTTTTCTTCAAGAGTGCTAAACCACTCTTTTTTATGTGTGATATGGAAGGTGCACCTAGAGTCTAATATCCACTCATGTGGATAATCACTTGCAGAAGTAACATACACTTCTCCAAGATTTTCAGAAACTTCAGCAACATTCCTCTATTCTGAAGCTTTTTCTTTTAACTTATTTTTTATTTTGTAACAGTCTTTTATGAAATGACCCATCTTACCACACCCATAACACTTTCTACCATTAGCCTTGAACTTGGATATAGACTTGGACTTATTTTTATCATTTTTACTAGACCTATCTTGTTGATAATCCCTAGTGCTAGTCCTCCATCTAGCAGTCAACCTCACAATCAATTTTTGTGGATTTTAACTCTAACTCTTTACTTTTTAGAGAATTAATAACTATATCAGGGGTTAGAACATCTCTTCCATATTTGATAGTATTTTTTTATCTCCCTAGAAAATTCATAAAGAGAATTTAGAAGAATGACAGCTCTGTAATCATCTGGAACTTTATCCCCAGTATTTTCAATATCTTGGACATTCTTATTGAATATATCAAGACTCTCATCAAGATCCTTTAAATGATCAATTCTAAAACAAAACAGTTGTTCTAAAAGAAACATTTTATTTGGCAGAGACTTGATTAAATAATATTCAGTAAGTTTGTCCTAGAACTTTAACAGAAAGCAATTTTCCTACCTTTCTAAGCACAAAGTCAGAGATATGAAAAATAATGGATGTGTATGCAAGTTCATCAGCTTCATCTTTTTGATCCTCAGTATAAAAATCAGGATATTTTCAATCTAAAACTCTGAAAACTTTCTGTTCCACTAATATAGCTTCCATTTTTTGTTTCCAAATTGGAAATTCATCTTTTCCATTAAAAAGATCCAATTAAAATTTTGTAGAAATGATATTGTGTAACAGGTTTAACAAGAAATCAAGATAATACAACTTAACAATATAGTCAAGATTGTTTTCACATATCACACGAAGGAAAAAACCATATGCTGTAAATGATGAGGAATAAACCGCCCAATAAAAATTGTAAACTCCAAGATTCAGGCCCTTTAAGAGAGCACAAACATGAAAGTTCAGCAATTTCCTCCTATATCTAAAAAAGATAACAGCCACACCCTAGATGAAAATGCTTAACACGCAATAGACAGATTACTTCCAAGATTTAATCAAAATCTTTATTAATAACATATAATCTCACATTTATTGCATGCATACACAAAAGAATACAAACACTAAACAGATCTGAACCAAAAAGTCAAATATCACATAGATTCATATAAAAGAGAAATGAGTTTAAAAATAATATCACAAGATCTTTTGTAAAAGAGATACATAACTAATTTCCCTAGGTTTTTCCCAGGGCTCTGATACCACTGTTAAGTATTCATAGATCTAACATGCATCATATTCATACATTCAAGATATAAAGATAGAATGTAAAAGACAAGATAAAAAATACAAGATTTGATTTGACGGTTAGGCAGACAGCTCGACAAAAGTCTACTATGCGTTTGAGGCTCCCAAATGGGATTACAACCTGTCTGCACTAAAATGAAACCAGTGAAGCAATGTACAATAGAGTTCAACACTCAGCCAGAACTTATGACTTTACCCACGAAGATTACAACCCTCCAATTCACAAAAGTATACCCAAAGTTATTGTTCACCTCTCTGAACAGAACACCATCTCACCACATGTTTTTCACTTAGAAAAATAGAAAAGAAAGAGAGATGAAGCAGATTGAATCAAGAAGAGAGCACATCCGAAACTCAATTTGTAACACTATCAGTTCTATCCTAGAAGATGAAAGGAATGAGCCTTTTATACGTACAGCCTACGGACCATATCATTCTCTAGTGATCCAACGGTTCAGATAGGACTAGCAGTGTTGAAGACATGAGATGAGAGAGAGTGTATTTCCAAAATACAACTTCAATTATATGCATAAATATCAACACATATATTAATAAGAGACTTGCATTCACAATGTCACATTGAGGAATGATATCAATTATCCAAAATTCTAAAAAGAAGCGTTTATCTTCAAATTTTGAAAGATGGTTGAATAATAGTTTTTGCATACTAAATAATTTTTGTTCTTGAAAGTTGCAAAATATATGTCGATTCGCCATCATTAGTTGAAAGATGGTTGAATAATAGTTTTTACATTCTTAATAATTTTTGTTCTTGAAAGTTGTAAAATATATGTCGATTCGCCATCATTAGTTGCTAGGATTAGGGTGGTAGCCCACAAAAACTTGCTTCCTTATTTGGGTAAATTTTATTCGCAGTGAAATCTCAATTCTGGCCACTAAACTTTAATGTGTTTCAATTTACTCTGTCAACTTCAGTTTAATTTTAATTTTATTACTCTGTCATATTTCGTCACCTATCATCTCCCAAATTTATAAAAATTGCTTAGTTGAAAGTCATATCATAACTAATCTTCCACATAAAATCTACATAGCACTCTAGATACGAAAATTGTAAAATAAAATTTAAATTAAAAAGTTAAAATACGTATTTATTTTTACTTTAATAATTTTATGACGTGGTTTAGTGGTGTTGACAAGTCACAATTTTAAGGCTGAACAAGAAAATCGTCAAGTTGAACTGAAATTATTGATTTGAAACTATCGGTATAAGTCCATATGGACCATCGACTTTTTGATTTTGAACTAAACTAAACCGTTTGAAGTCGAACCGAACTGTTTACAAAATTTAAAAAAAAAAAAAAAAAACCTACTAAGTAGTATAGAAATTTGATATTGATATGGTTTAAGTTTGTTAATAGTTTTGGTTGAAACCAAACCAAACCAAAATAAGCTTACCATAAAAGAAAAAGAAAAAGGCCAAAATTGGCATCTTATTCATCACCAAATTTACATTTTTCTATCTTTTTCCTATAACAAATGGATTTTAGGTACTTCTGAAGGACAGAGTAAATGTTTCTTAAAGCATACACAACAAACAATGTAGTTAATTTCTGTATCAATTTCACTTCTTCTATTCTTTCTTTGGGTGTTTATCTTGAACTATATCAAAGAAAGTTAATATTAATACAACAGGATAATTAGGCGTTTGCAGTGATATAAAAAACCTTTTACGACAGAAAAACCAACGTTCTAAAATACGTAATGTGTGAAGAGGCGGCGAGGTGAAGGATCAAGAATTATAGGCCTAAATGCGCATATGTAAAGCCTAGGCGTCAAAATGCGTTTTTAAATTTTAATTTTTTTTTAATGCTCAAATTTTAAATTTTACAATTTAATGATTTAGATTACAAAATTATAAGCCTGGTTTTCAAAACACAAATAAAAAATACATGAATTTTCAAAATAAATGTACGCTGTACAATGAAGAAAAATTAGATTAATGTTAAGGCAAATATCATGATTGAACATATTACATTCAACGTGGTTCAAAATTAAATTCGTAGGACTAATTTTAATAACATAACCTACGATTAGATTACAAAATAACAGCCCAACATAATAATTTTCAAAAGTTAGTAAATTACAACTACTACAAACATAAACACAAATTACTTAATAATTTCATACAATTAGATCGGATTCTAAGTCAAGCTCTTCTTCTTCATCTAACTCATCCTTCGTGCCATTCGATATAAAATCATTTTCATCGGGCTCCCTTATTTCATATTAAGCATTTCTAGTACCTAGATTTAGAAATGGTTTATTTTGGCCCATTCTAGAAATAAATTTAAAAAGAGGCTTGCTTGCTCTAATGCGTGTTATGCATGATTATTCGCGCTTATTCTCGCCTAATCGCGTTTATTTTTGTATATTCTCGCCAATTCGCGCCTAGACCTAGACAGTCAACAAAAAAAGTGCCTTTTAGAACACCGGAAAAAACACACTGAGATACCACAAGACACGAGAGGGGCAAGCTAGGATAAGTACGACTGGTATTTTTGCGAAGCACAATTGCTAACCGAGAAATGTCCATATTTTCCAAAACGCAAAAACTAACTCCGATAAATGGCAAGAAAATACCTCAAGGTTGTAATGTTGATTGCTGAACAGTGCTGATGTTCTAACACTGCCAGAGAAATAATCATCCTAAACTAGACCTAGTCACTTCATATGCCAAGAAGCATGCTGCATTTGCAGGAACACTGCGGGCCATTGCAGGCCCGAATCCCTTGTAGAGGCCTTTCATTCCTTCTGATGCCAAGATTTTCCTAAACGCGTCGACAGAGCCATTGAACTTTGGATTTCTGTAATCGTCAACCTGAATTACACTCTTGACAACATCAGTTGGGTAAACGGAAATCCAGAATGCAGCTCCTGCTAAGCCTCCAGCTGCCATTAGTGATCCTCTTCCCAAATTAGAAGTGTCGGGGCCTCCGGCAAGAAACTGCTTCAGAGCTTCATAGACGCCGAACATAGCAGCATTTCCTGGTACCTCACGTGCCATGGTGGGAACCAGCCCCTTGAACAGACCCCTTGCACCTCCTTCAGACTTAATAGCATGTCTTGCCACATCCATTGGTCCACCATATTTAACAGCAACAGCAGACGAGCCAGAAGTTGCCAGTGCACTCTGGGCTTGTAATCTGCATGCACATATTTATTCAGTTCTTAGTTGCATGTGTCTATATAGGCAAACATCCTAACCAGTTACAACTCATTTTGATTTTATTTGTAGTGTTTTACATATTCTATTATAACAAAAGGCTTACATTATATTATCATTAGAAATTCTTCTTCCAGCATTAACATGGTTTATCTTTTCAGGAAAAATACATCACTACAGAATACTTTCAAGATTAACATTGCCCATATAAATTTCTGTCAAAAAGCATACCATGCAATGCAGAGGTTAAGAGATATTCTATAAGTATTTATATTATCTCAAGGGTTTTTCTTCCTTTCTGTAGTGAGTGAGTGGAGTGATTCTGTTACTTAGGAATCTCCAAATCGTTTAGTCCGATATGTTGTAGACTATAACAGTACAGTCAGCTTAAGCAGGAATTACCGTGTCATGGTTCAGATAAAGATTGCAGAGAAAAAAGGAAAAAAAAAAAAAAAAAAAAAAAACTGACCTGCACTTGATCAATTCAGTGGGGCAGGCCAGAAAGGACACAGCAACTCCAGCTCCGGCTCCACAAAGGACCTGCTGGTTCACTGTAAGAGGAACACCACGTTCTGACCTCAACAATGCCTCCATTTGACCCCGAACTGTGAAGAGAAGTGCATTTAAGGCTGCTACAGTGGCAAGTGGGGCCCCCATGCCTTTATACAAACCCCTTGGGCCTTCTGCAGCTACTGTTTGTTTGACAGCATCCATGGCACCCGAGTATTTGGGAGACCGACCAGGAAGCAGTGCAGGCTGGCTTTGGAGCTTGACCTTGATAGTATCAAAAGGGTGCCCACATATCAACTGTGATGCTCCTCCAACAGTTCCAGCGGTCAGATCTTTAGCTACATCACCCATCTGCAAATTTCATATTATACAAAATGAAGTTAGATGGCAAAATTACAATGTTTGAGCAAATCCAGATACTATCAAGGGTCAGCAATTGCTCGATTCAATAATTGCTTTGGTGTGAAAAACGAAAGTGAAATCTTTAAGATTCAGATACTTGATATAATATATATGAACTTAGAATTGTGGAAGACTTATAAACCAGATAATCTCCAATTGATTCACAAAATTGGTAGCAGGTGCTTCACAAATCAACATATAAAGCTTAAATAATTCTTGTGGAGTACCCGTATCTAATCTATTCTCCGGTGCTGACAATACTCTTTCTTAATTTGAAATGTATTACATTGAAGGTTATCTCACAATATGTTGACAGTCATCTGTCATCCCACATCGATACCTAGATTCCAATAACAAAAAATCCTTTAAGAGCATGCCTGGCTTTGCTTCTTTCTACAAAAGAAGCGGCTTTTTTGCCAAAATTGGCTAAAAAATTTGATTTCTCTGGGCAGTAGCCCTTATTACTGCCAAAAGAAGCAAGTTTTTGGCTACTTTTGTAGCATTTCAGCTAAGCCAAACATGCTCTAAATCCCTCAACAACTATATTGATGGTTAATCTTTGGGAATGTCATCCATTATCTTACCATAATTACTTAATTTTCCTTATTGCTTTTCAACTTCTCTATTTCTTGCAATTTAGTTTTTGTCCAATCAACTTCCGAAAATCTCTAGTTATCCATTGTTGCCACTACGTAATTTCTATATAAACTGCTGGATTAAGGACAGAAGTTACATAATACTATGAAAACATCGCCAAGAGGAAAGGGTAAGAAGCTATCACTCCTACTATAGCACCCATAAAGTCAAGGATGGGTTATTGATTAAGTGGAGTGCATTGACAAAAACGCACCCATAAAGTCAAGCTATACCACTCCTACGATAGCAGAAATCATGCATTACATCATGTCCGTCACTTGTATTAAGGACCACAAACATCATGAATAATTAAATATGATGAGTTCAACCATTTCATAAAACAGTGCTACCCATGTTTTTGGTTGATGGTCAATATAGCAAATTCAAAAGTAATAAAAAAATCAGACATTCTTACTATAGTAGCTACTTATCCATAATCTTTTTGGTGAAACATTAATCATCTAAATGCAATGCACCAATATACATCTGACATATAGGGAAAGCTGTGATAAACAGTCTCCTTTATCATTAAACATACCGGACCTGATCTCCTGCCCCTTGGGGGCAGGAATTTCTTGCCCACATGCTGACAAGTCAGTATGTGGGCAAGATCTCCTGCCCACCTGGGGGCAGGAGATCAGAATTCTTAAACATACAGTTCAGAATGTGCCACACAACCTCAGGACATGTCACAAAGGCATGATAATTCAATCCCATTAATTAAATGCATTTTATCTTAAGATTCATCTAGCATGAAACATGTGGCGTTAATGCATTGAGATCTTCCAAATGAAACAATGAGATGGCATCACTTGATCTCTTCTGAATCATGAGGATAATGGAGAGCCAGTTTTCTTTATTTAAAAAGGACACCGTTCAGAACCCCCAAGATACATCCAAAAGAAAAATCTTGAGAAAATGATAAGTGATATCTGTAATTCCAAAAGTCAGAATCACCATCGAATTTTGACATCAAAATTAACAAGCACGGGAGGAAGAGAAATCACACTTATTAGACGTGCAAGTTGCAAACCTGCAACTAATACAAAAACAAATGTAAGATGCTTTTGGTCCTCTACGGCATATGTACAGTGATAAAATATCCAGAAATTGACAAACCAGTAATAAGCAGTTCTACTATCTCTAGTACCATATTAATCTACAGTAAGCTCAGAAACTCCATTAGAAATTTGTCCCAGTTATTATGGTTTCACCCCAACAAAGTATTTCATCTGGGTACTTTTCAAAACAATGTCAATAATTCAAATCATCACATCACAAGAGACAATGGGTCTGTCTTTAACCATTTCTCGCATGAAATCCATGTTTCCCGAACCAGCTTTAATAGAAAATAGTATATGAAGATATTTCATCTAGATCCACATGAAAAGTACCTTGATTGCCACCGCTACATTTACATAATTTTTAACCATATTATAGAACTTTCACTTGTAAAGAGGTCTAGAGTATTTCTAGTTCTATTCATTGGTTGACAGACGTTGATAAAGTGGAAAGGACCACTCCAAGTGAGATCACAGTAGCCTCCTAGAGTCCTACCGCCCTTCTGCTTCTCTTGTGTACAAGAATATTATACGACACTTTAACACCCTTTGTACATTATTTGCTCGTGATACTTGAAATTTATGCATCATATTTAACCAAAAGAATATGCCCATGAACAGTTAAATAACCCCTTTGCTTCAAACCAACATAATATAGCATAAACAGATATATATCATGTACATTGTTACCCAACATAATTCCCTTGAACCCTTTGGATCAACAAGGTCATTCATCAATCGTTTTCGTTTTGCCACACTTAAAACCCTTATAATTCTTACTATTTATCCGATCGAGATTCAAGAATCAATCAATTGGTCCTAAATAAGATATAAATCTGAGTACATTGTATCAATAAAAATGACTGCATCTCTTCTAATAAGTCAATTCACAGATTCAACACCAAGCACCATTTCTGAGCTTGATTTGCCCAAGGATCTCTTTTCATCGCTGATTTCCCGTCAAAGACAGTTTCAAACGTCAGTGCATTTAACAAGATTGCAACTTTATCTTGTATAAACATCAATGGAATCAGGCATACACATTGACTTACCATTGAAAATACAACAGTACAATACCAACACATTGGATTAAAATTATATCATTCATATATCTAAACTAGAAACAAGAACAGCACCAATAAATCATCCATTGCTAAGAAAACCACAGAAAAACAGAAAATAGTAGGAAACATACCGTGCCGGCTGTTCCCTCTATTCCCAGATGAGACTTGGAGCCGATGGACAACCAAATAAATCAGAACCCTTACACTAGAATCCCAGGCAAAGCAATCTGAGATTTACATCGGATATAAAAGTATTCATATATACATGACGGATACATCCACACACATGCATACAAATAGATAAGAAAAAATATTGAGAATAGAAACGTAAAGTAAACACTAAACAAGATACCAAAAGGGTTAGTTTCCATTTGGAGCATATTAAAATCAAAAGATAAGCTATTGATTGCCTGCCCAAATCGTGGAGTTCGAAAGATGATATATTTGTTTATAGCAGTCTGCAGGGCTGTGTGTATATATGTGCGCTATAGTTTACAGAAATTATTGCAATAAAAAGGGTAGGTGAAGGATATCACATGACTGAAATCTAAGACAAACAAATATAGAATATGAATCCGAGAAAGAGAGAGATAGATTGAAGCATTGAAGGAGATGCGGAGAGCCAATTTGAACCTCTCCCTGGCGAGCCAAGACAAAATGACAAAATCATCCGAGATTGCGCTTTACACAATGCCCAACCCATTTTTTTTCTCCCATAGATTGTGACATAGGATGCGTTGGTCAATACGTGCTATTAAATTTTTATTGGGTTAATTTCACTATCAACCACTAAACTTATCTTAAAATTTTAAAATGGTTACTAAAATTCAAAAATTGTAGCACTAATCACTATAGTATATAATCCTTTCACAAACGGTCACTTCCTTAATTTTCTAACTTGAAATAGTGACATGTTATACAATACATATTTATTTATTACATGGTAGTCCATGTATTTATATAATATTTAATTTAATCTCTATATTTTCAATTATCTTTTAGTTAAGTCATTTAGATATTACATCTAAGGTCTTTAATCTTTTTACATTTTTACACTTTGGTCTCCAAAATTTTAATTATCTTTCAGTTAAGTCCTCCAAAAATTACATATTAAGTCCTTCAACTTTACACATCTTCAAACTTTGGTCCCCAAATATTTAATTTTAGTGGCCAAAATAAGTGTAATTTTAGTGGTCAAAATAAGTGCACTTTCAATTAAATTCTTGACTTTACATTCGAATTTTCATCTAAACGAATAAAATAACATAATTAAATAATAAACTACTTGACAAAACTCACAAATATCTACTTTTAGTGGTCAAATAAGTGCAAAACCGGCACTTATCACTTGGAATTATCAATGAAATCTATTTTTGTCAATTTTAAGTGATAAGTGCGAGTTTTACACTTATTTTAACCACTAAAAGTGGACATTTATGAGTTCTATCAAGTAGTTTATTTTTTAATTATGTTATTTTGTTTGTTTATGTGAAAATTCGAGTGTAAAGTCAAGGATTTAATTGAAAGTGCACTTATTTTGACCACTAAAAGTGTATTTATTTTGACCAATAAAATCAAGAATTTGGGAGACCAAAGTTTGAAGGACCTAAAATGCAATTTTGGAGGAATTAAATGAAAGATAATTGAAAATTTGGAGATCAAAGTATAAAGATGTAAAAGATTAAAGACCTAATATACAATTTCTAGAGGACTTAATTGAAAGATAATTAAAAATATATAGATTAAAGTGAATATTATATAAAGTATATAGACTACTATATACAATAAATAAATGTCTATTATATGCTACATCATCATGCCACATCACAATTTTAAGTTAGAAACTTAAGGGAATGACCATTTGTGAAATGATTATATACTTTGGTGACCAGCGCTACAACTTTTGAATTTCAATAACCGTTTTGAAATTTTAAAGTAACTTAAGTTATTATTAGTAAAATTAACCCAATTTTTATTCTATGTGATTTATAATTTATTGTTTTTTTTTAACTCAAGATTATTGAAGGAACACTTGTACTAGGGCCTAGGTCTAGGGCCAATTTTTTTTTTCCTTCCTGTTTTTGTTTCAAAAAATGTTGTGGCAATAATTATTCAAGAACTAGTATACCACTTCTTCGCGAGAGAAAATGTTGTTGGGCTTTTCTTTAAGAACTAAGATCTACTAGCCTTATTTTGAACTTAAGTGCTAAGGCAAAAAGGAGTGCAATCATCCTACGATAAACTACAATTAAATTTTTTTTTTTTTTAATGGGTTCGAAGTATGCATTCGTGCATCATTACTTCATTCCAAGCCGCTTCCTTCTTTAGATGGTGCACTTTTACAAATTTTGTTCAACAAAACTCAGTAAAGCAATAATGAATTCTTTTTTATTTTTTCATTTTAAAATGTAAAGACAAAATTAATTAATTGTTTGCGAAATGATAAAAAGAAAAGAAAAGAATACAATCGATCTAATTGCAATTAACTTATGAATTAGTAGCAATTGAAACAAGCACACGAGTCACTCTACTTCTCTAGGTAAACCTACAATATCAAAAATTAATAAAGCATTCGGAGCAAAGATATTCAGGGACTTTAAACTGTGAATGAGTTGGAGTGCATCGCATTCAACCACATCAATCTCTTCTTGGCGAAAATGAGTCCTTCTCTGAGTGACAAAGCTTCTGCATCCTTCGAAGAATAATGTCCAAAAATATGTCGAGACAGGCAGGCATCTACAACCATACCAAAGTGATCTCAAATACCAGCCCCAGCCCCAGCCCCAGCCCCAGCCCCAGCCCCAATTAAGCCTCTATCACTACTTACAGCAGTGTTTGAATTTAACACCATTGCGTGAGAATGTTAGAGCTAGTACCATTGCCTGTCCATAATTTCCGATAACAAAAGATTATAGCCATCTATGTACAATATACAAGTCTAAGGATGGCAAAAATATCCACTGCTCTGCACCCTGCTTATTTAGATAATAGGGGCGGGTCCGGGGCAGCCCTGCCCAGCCCCGCGACCTGTCCATCAAATTTTATTTTATTTTTTAAAAAAATAATAAAATAGAATACAAATTACGATTTTCGTTAGAAATGAGTTAAATAAGAATCGAACTCGAATTGGAATTATAAAATATAAATATTAACCACTACACAACAACCCCAATCTTGTATTTTTTATTTTTTTGGCTACAAATTTAAAAAATTCCTATTTTTTTAATTATTTTTTTCAATTTACCAAAAAAATAAATAAACTTATCCAGGACAGTTAGCGGATCAAAGGGCTGCCCCGCGAATTTGTGGGTCACAAAGTGGGGTGGGGCAGGGCCAACCCACCCCATTGTCATCCCTATACAAGCCCTTCTTGTCATAATGCCGGATAATTCGATCCATATTTTGATTTATGCTCGATGGTATCACTAAAATCTTTTCCCGGTGAAGGGCAGAAAAATATTATTTATCGCCATTTCATTCCATGTACCAACAGGAGTAATAAGATTGCTTACCAGGAAATAATTTCGTTGGCAATTGTAATTGGCCGGAAGGAGAGTGGCCTTGGAAGCCATGGGTCCTCAAATGTTCTAATGTATTCCCCATTGCCAACTCGTCAACGGAATCTTTTTTTATATTATTAATATGTCCAAACTTAGTCTATTCTTACAACCACATTTTTTCAAAACCTTAGAATTCATTCTCATTAATGTACTTTAATCCATTGTTGTCGTGTTACGACATAGATAGTGATCATCAAGACTTGATCAAAAAAATTCAATTAAAAGCGATATTCTAATAAGTGTAAGATATCACTACACGTAGAAGTTGAGCTTCAAACTTTTCGAGCCTAGGCGAGGACTAGAAGATAGCGAGATAAAGGCAAGACAAGAGCGAGACGTAATGCATGACTAGGTGTAAAGGCGCTCGGGTTTTTTACAACAGCGACTAAAAGACGTAGTCTAGCAACAATGTTAGATTCACGATAAATTATACCCCATGCATATCATACTTGGGGTTACATTTGAAATTACAGTAGCTAGCCAAGTCGAGCATTATACTTCTTTTGATGAAGCTATTATCATCAGCGTGTCCATTTGTTCCCCGTGACTTTCAACCCCTCATGTGAAAATCTCTTATTTTTCATCTTATAACGATTTATATATTGAGTTATGATTAAGACAAGTGAATCACATTAATTTCAGGAAAACGATGAGACGCACTATAGGCTCATCCCCCAAACAACTTCACAATGCAACTAAAACATAGATAGCCTCCTCAACAGGTAAGCCTGAAATGTTGAAGACAGGATTTCCATCCACATCGCCTGTTGCTCCTTTTGATTTCGACAGTTGAGAAACTTCATCACTACATTCAATAACCTTTACCTTGCTGATAGGCCCGAGGAATTTCAATTTCAGCCTCAATTATAGCTCGTGAAAAGTGGTAATAGTATAGCAGATTAATAAACGTTCTGTTCATAATCGGAAACTCCATTGTGCATAGTGCTTGTAACACCTTGCCCCATATCAGTTATGGAAGCATTGAATAACTTAATTATAAGGCAATGTTGTCAACATAGGTTTAAGATACTTGGGTAAATTAGATAAAATGCAGCCCATGCAATCACTTCAAGTTATCAGTTCCAGAATAATGAATGCCACTACATGATATTAAATAGATTAGTATTGTTTGTACAGAAAATGTTACAGATTGCATTGCAGATGCTGAGGTAGCGAGTGAATTTTTTAATTTGTGATAATAAGTAATGGGCAAATGGGTCATTGCATTATATTGCCACATCAACTTCTGTACGCTAATCTGAACATTGTGATGTACAAGTTGCATGACTCTATTAAATAACCGGTAATGATCTCCTCCCCATGGTGGGGAGGAGATCTAAAACCCCCCCACATAACACATGTCATGTGGGTATTGGAGAGAAGAAAAAGTGATTGACATTTTGTCAATCACTTGTCCAATACCCACATGACACATGTCATGTGGGTTTTATAACTCCTCCCCACCATGGGGAGGAGATCATCACCGATTAAATAACAACCTGTATTGAGGTTAAAAAAGATACTGAAAATTCAGAAGTGCAGGGAAAACCTACTTTTTCTGCTTCCTGAAATAGTTTGTTGATAGTAGTACAGAACTATCCCATAAACAGAACTACAGGAGTACAGGCTCACATGAACTGTCCAGTTCTCAACAAGTATCACAAGACTAGAAAATAATCCATATTCTGTATGATCAAGCACAAGAATCAGCTCCTCCACTTGAAAATTCATTGCATTAGTAATATTTGAAATAAGGAAATTTGAATTCACAAATAAAAATGCACCCCTTCAGTACCTCTTCCGCTTCTGTTTGTAAGTCTTCCATTGTTTGAGTATTTGTTCAATCCCCTCGTCCAGAGATGCCTTCCTCTTTTCATTAGAATTCCATAGCTCTGGCAATGGATACCTGCCACTTGGGTTGTACTCATTGATTTCCCTCAGGGCAGTAGTCACAGCCTCGTACACTTCATCACCCAACTCAGACTTTAGTTCCTTCAGCTTTTCATCATTCTCATCAAGTACTTCCTGACCAATTGCGCAAGATAAGTCATAAACTCGAGTAAAAACCAGAATGTTGACAAACGAGGAAATAAAACTAGGTCTGGACTGACACTTTTTCATGATACCACTACAATGCACAATAAATGTTGCTAACACTCAATTAGATACTTTGTAATAAAAGTTTTTAGTTTCTGAAATCTAAGATAGGAGTCAGCAATAAACTTATAAACTATGGAAAAATGTGCTTTATGAAAATCTCATAGGAAATGAGCATCAAACTGCACCCCATGATTTATTCAATGAATATACTATAACATATAGAGACCATCGATGCTAAATATTGTAGTGGGTTCAGTTTTTAGTAGGATAGAAAACAAGTTTTAATGTAAAACACACACCGAGGCAATCATCTAGAATGTTTTATTACTATCAATTGGTTGATTAATGACAAAAACTAATAATGCCCTTTTAAAATTATTGGATAGAGGTTGGGCAATTGTACAGATAAAGAGATGGTAAATCATAATAAATTGACTTGATACTGCCTAGAATTAGGAACTAACCAATGAATTTGTGTAAACTTAAAAGAGAAATAGATCTGTGCAGATTGAACTAAAACAAAGCCATTCTCTCAGGAACAGATTGGTTAAAATTCTTTGACACTTATAATTTCGACTCAGATGCTAGAGAAGGGAGATAGAAAGGATTAGCGTACTCATTGATAACAGAAACGGGTGCAATAATAAAGAGTAAAAAAGACATTTAAGTTGCAGAAAAAATGTGCATGCTGATGCACACTTGTGTGTGTTTGAGAGTGTTGTGAGAGATGAGTGCATATGTCAGTAAGTCTCATCAATGCAGTGCATCATAGAATTAGTTAGTAATGAATCAATGTGTTGTAGAAGTAAAGCGTACCTTAGGATTTTCTCCATCCATGATTATCTTATAGGGATGCCAGCTAGAATCCCTGAGGTAATCCTCCCACAAGGAACACATCTCCATTGCTTTCCCTGCCACATCTTCATGAGAATATTTTCTCTTTGCAGCTATATAAAATGGCTTTCCGTCAAGCTCGCCCATCCTCTTGACACAAATGTTTGCACGGGTGTCCTTCAAGCCCTATGGGAAAATAAGTGTAGCAACATTGAGTGTTATTTATGGAAACTGATCAGGACATATCATAAATATGATATTGGCATGCTGAATCATGGTTGTAGTATGTGGATAAATGGGATTGTGATAAATAATCAAAGAATCTATAGCAGCAAGATACTAATATCATAACAATATACTTTCATGAGCAGGCAGGTCCTTTTCCAAACATCCTCCAATTCAAACTTACATAACGGCCAACGTAAACAAGAAAATGTTGGTTTTCTTGTCACTATGTTTCAACGATCACACAGCTCAAAACCCATTGTCTCTATTGCTCAAGTCAACTAATGCTCTTAAAAAGACAAGTCAGGGACCAAAATATAATACCTGGAACAACGTAGATAGCCGTTAATTTAATAAGATGTATTATCTGAAAAATTAAGAACCAATTTGGATGTAAACTAATAGTATGAGACCAAAGAGTAATTTACTTTATTTTCCACATGTTGCAGATTTTATATTAATTGGATAATTAGATATAATCTTGTATATCATTTAATTAATTAATTTAAAATGGAATAATTAGAATAGTTTATATCGTTTAAAATTTTGAATGGACTCTTAAGATAAATGAGATTGAGTTATCCTCAATAAATCCTATCACTTAAAATGTGGTTGTTTTCTTAAAGATAAGAATTCAAGATAAGGTTTATCTTTTAAAGAGTCTCAGTTGGATTCAACTAGGTGTCTTGGTAAACCTATAAATAGAATCTGAGGTCCATTATTTATTTCACACCACAACATATATTTCTCTCTTCCTTTTCTCTCAGTTTATATATAATAAGCACACGATCTAAGAAATAATAAGGTGAAAGTTTAATAAATCAGTATTCTTCAATTATTCAAACAAAGTAAGTATATACGTATTTTATATATTACAATTTTGGTCTACATGTATGTTATAAGATCGGACCGAAGTTTTACTAGCGCTACGCACGAACTATTACTATTTAAGTTCGGTATATTTCTTGTGTCTCTATTATACAAGTTCAAGTGAAAGTTCCAATAAAAATTCAAGTACAAGTTTCATGTTTCATGTTTCAAGTTTCAAGTTTCAAGTTCAAGATTCCATAACATTGTTAATATATGAACATGTATAAACTTATTGAGATTTTCTCACCCTTTCATTTTTTTCCCTTCTAAGTAATTAGGACTTATGGAGATTCGAAGCGTGGATTACACCCGTGGTGGAATAATTAAATTAGGAGTCTTTATTTAATAAAGAATATTGAGTATATGTTTACGAATTAAGCTTGTTTTAAATAAAATATTATTTGATTATCTTTTAACCATAAATTCTAAATTTTATTAAATATTATTTATTCTTACTACATTCATAATATGTCATTATGACCCTCGATTTTTAGGATCCGAGCGTCACACAAAATCTGTAAGTTCATAATGCAAAAGAAAGCACAATAACTGACCAAGTGCTTGTTTGTACAAGTTTTTCAGAAATTCAAACTTACAAGTAAGTTTTTATTTCAGATATGTTTGTATAACCTCACAAGTCACTTCTTTTGTTAGTTACAAGTACACAGAGTTACTTAATTTGAAGTTTGACCAACAAAATGACTCAAATACTCTTATGAATACAACCCACACTAACATCAATATTCAAATACATGTAATTATTGATAACCTAATATAAAGTACTTTTTTTTTTTGTGAACAGAGTACTTAAAATATTAAAATATCATTAAAAAAAATTAAATTAAATTATTTAAAATTTGGAAAAGAAGTTATTAAAATAATAATTCATAAAAGATAAATGATAAATGATAAATGAAAGTTTAAATAATAAAAAATTGTAAATCAATCTAAATTATTAAACTATTGAAAATATTATATCAATTTATTATTTGACTAATAGAAATTCATTAAGCTTGCATGATCCAATACAACATAGGAACACAAAACACTACTTTAGCAGTGGCTAACAAAAGCCTAATGTAACATGAAATAACTTTTTATGTTTCAAGTTATTTTTCCTGTAGCACTCATAACCATAGTTTATCATATCCGGCTATTGATCTACTCAAAGTACTAGGTCAATAGGTCACTAGGTCATTGGTTCAATTAGTTTGCCTATTGAATTTAAATATGTAAGAATTTCAAAAATGTTATTTAAATTCAACTCTATCCTCTTTTAATATTACAATTCATGTATTTTATGTTAGTGTAGAAGCATTATTAAGATGTTTCTTGTTATAAACGCATTTCACTTTAAATTTTGTATTATGCCACTCTGGTATTAGATATACATAATAAGTATCAATATAAAGATATTTTTTATAGTTGTTGATTGGAAAACACTTGCAATTAATTAAGAAAGGAGAATAACTTCATAATATTTTGAAGTGAAAAATATAGCCAATGCAATTTAGTTGGAAGGAAAACAAATTTCAAGCTCAAGGCCCAAGGTTCGAGACAGTGTCAACTCATTAGTTAAATTTTGACTCTAAATCAGGTTGTTGTTTTGTAGAAAGCTATCCATTTTGGATGGGTACTGACAAGCTCCAATACTAGACCAAGACTGGCTTGGTAGCTGGGCATACGGTTTCCAGTCCAGTCTGGTTTTGATAACAATGCTCCCAACACTAACAAAAAACCCCTAAGTGTTCCTATTCATTTAATTGTAAAAATAAACCATCCAGGCGGTGGAAACAAATATAAAGTTTGCAATATTCACACAAGGCACCTGCACCATCCTAATTTTGGAACCTGCATATGAATAAGCAACTTATCCTCAACTCGTTTATCACGGCTATGAGTCTTGGCAAGTTATGACGGTAAAGTGTAATGGATGACAAAACAGGGAATGAGACGATGACACGAACAAAAATTCTATAACAAAAAGTCTTATCCTCATCATACAATATTTTTCCCTTCAAATTTATTAAATCTTGGCAGTTAGCAAAATGTCAGATGAGATGTTGGGAAATACAAGAAAAACAAGAAGGATAAGAAGTAAATTCAAAGACATATCTACAGACATAATGCCAGATAGAAATTTATAGTCCCTTTACAAAGGAAGATGAAATTAGTGTTACAAGTAAGGAAAGAACAGGAAATGCCCAAAAAAACTGATATGGTTTGCTTATCCAATTATTTTCTTTTTTCAAAAAATAAAAAAATAAAAAAACTATTCCAAAAAGAGCTAGGTTGAAATGCTCAACTAGAGCAACTGTTCTTTCAACCCAGTCACAGGGAAGCTTCAAATCCTTTTGCCCACATTGGGTAGTGCTTCCACTCACGGAACCACATTTCAATATCAATGTGACGGGAGACTAGTAAGTAGTTTTATATTCGCACTGATGGTGTCAGTCACATTGCTAAAGTATGCTAACATAAGAAAACAACAAGGATAAGAAGAACAACTCAGGATTTGTAAGTAAAAAGAGTGAAAGCTCACATTGATAAGCTCCTTTCGAGCTTCCTGCAATTCGTCGTTGGTATTCCTTTCCTTGATAATAAGATTTTGACTAAGAGCCATCATATGATCGTGTTCTTCTTCCTTTTCCTTGAGCTCCTCTTCAATTAACTCCAACTTTTTCGTATCTTCCGAATCTCCTTCATCAGTCATATGTTTCATTACCTCAACGGCACCCCTCATCCTCTGTATTTGAAGCTCCAATGCGTGCTTTTGGTCAAGTTTTGCTTCCAGATCAATGATCCTTTCATGAAGTAGTTCCTTTTGCCTCTATCATTTAAAGGCAAAAACATTTAACTAAAACCATCAGATATCAGAAATCATCATAATTCTTTTAGTTCAGCTTTGGAATTAAGAAGGATAAAAGGGATAGCAGACCTTTTGATCCTCTACAAGCTTCATCATTTTTTCATCAGCCTTCTTTTGTTCCATAAGAGCCATCTCATTCTGCAAACATTAACCCAATTGTAAGACCCTAAAATTTCGTTACTATTTGTTAAAATGGAATTTTAAACTTAATTGCACAAACATGAAAGTCTAAGGACCATATTACAGGTTTGCTCATAGTTGATGACCTAACTGTAATTATCAGAAAATATGCAGATAATTGTCCTGTGAACAGTAATCTTGCCTGCCAATGATTTGCTATAAATAGATATGTTAAATGTCCTACGGATATATATGGTAGATAAAATAGTTAATTAGATACTAATGTGTATAAGATTGTATATACACATATGTGATTATGTGATTATCTTAAATCATGTATTTAATTTAAGGTAAGAATATACATTTTCCTAATAATGCATGCATCTAATATAGGAAGGTAATTAATAAAATTTGCAAGTTTCCATACATGGCAAATCCTAACCTCACCTATAAATACTCATCTTTTTTGCAAACAAGAAACACAAAACTACACATACTTCTTCTTACTCTTAGAATAAGAGAGAAAAGAGAGGAATTTCAAGTTCTTCAAGTTTCAGTAACTGATATGTTGATCTAGGATTAATTCATCTTATATGTTATTTCACGACTATGTTTATGTTATAGTTTACATTATGCAAGATATATCAAGTATTATGATCATGAATGGACCGGAGTTTAGTAGCGCTATGCATAGGAATTTGGTACCATTTAAGTTTGGTCCAATCCTCGTGTCTCGTTATGCAAGTATGAAATTCCGTTAAAATACATATACAAAAAAATAAAATTACTTACTCACACTTATTGAGATGTTATCTTACGTTATGTTTAATTCTCTTTTTCAGAAAATTAGCAATTCGAGGTTGTTGGTATGGAGAGGGTTACAGTTGCGGGTTATTTCATGAAAATTTATGAAACAACATCTATGTATCTTCAATTTATTTCATTATGTAGAACCAATCTATTTAAATATATGTGTTATGAATAAGGTAGAATTTTCATTATTTAATGAAGAAAATTTTATGTATTCATTTTCAGTCCTTTTATTTAAGCTTACTTGTTTTAGTGACACTTGGATCCTTAAGAATTCGGGTTGTCACACCAATTGTTTTAATATTTTCAGTTTATTTAGAAGAGAAGGGACAAAAATATTGTGGAAACAGTCATTCTAACGCACAGGTTCAAAGATTGAAATAATACTAAATACCTTCTATTAGCAATCAGTCTCAACGTAAGTAGACTGGCTAAGCACAACTAAGTAATTTTCTGTTTCTATTATACCTTGCGATATCTTAAGGGAATTTTCTAAAATAAGAAAAGCTTGAGAAACAAAAAAATAAAACATACGAGCAAGAGCAATACCATTTTCTTCTGGCAAATGAGCTTCAATTTCTCACTCTCGTTCAGAGCTCGGCGTTGTTTTAGTTCTCTCTCCCGCATCTCCAGCTCGACTCTCTGAGCCTCCAATTGATCTTTACTTCTTTCACTCTCCATGAAAATGTTCTCGAGCTGATCATATGCATTTTGCTGCATTTTCTTGATCTCTAAGTATACAAAAGGATTAAACTGTGTTATCAGTGAACAGATTACATAAAGTAATTTTTACCTTCGTCTATATCTAACTTGAAAAAAGAAAATGATCGGAACTAAGTACGCTTATATACCATACCTTCATTATAGCTTTGAGCCATCTCTTCCTTTTGCTCCATCACATTTCCCATAAAAATTTCAGTCTTGCTTATATTCTTCTTCATGTCTTCACATTTCTTACTCTTGGACTCCAATGCATTTGTTAAATTGCTCACAAGAGTTGATTCTTTCCTCCTATCTTCTCTTTGTATGTCAGACACAGTCCTAAGATCTCCATTCTTCCTAAGGTGTTTGCCAATAAGACCCTCTGACCTGTATTCTTCTTCACAAGCAAGCCATGCATACAATTTATCTCCTTTATGCTTCGCTGCATGCCAATCTCTCTTTCCCCTGCGATCCCTTTCAAATGACTTCTCGAATGCAATAGCATTCTTGAATCCTTCCCAATCTTTGTTAAATTCAAAAATTGCAAACCCTGAGTGACCCCGGAAGTTCCACAAAGGATGAACCCTAGCAGGGTTGTACCCTTGGCTTACCCAATCCTCTCTCAGTTTCCGACCACTTTCACCTACATACTTTCCATTCTTATATTCAACTGATAGGTTTGCAACAACAGCCATCCAAGGCCAAACAAAAAGCTCATCTTTACCTCTGTGTGTAGATGGGCTAGCAGGTATTGCACAAAAATTAGATTGCAAGTTTTTTTTGGTAATTCTTCCACAAGATTTTACTGAGGATTCTTTAGCAAACACACTTGTTTCTCCTGGTTCAATAAGTATTTCCCCTGGTTCAGAAGCTTTATTCCCTGGCTCAATAGCTATTTCACCCTGTTCGGTCACTATTTCCCCTGGTTCAGAATCTTTATTTCCTGGCTCAATAGCTTGAGTCACTATTTCCCCTGGTTCAGTCACTTCTCCTCCAGTAGGTTTTTCTGATTTGCTCTTTTCATCTAAATAACTCACCTCTAGCCCAAAATTTCTCCAACTTGATCGTGGTGACTTCCGCAATGTATCCCCATACCTATCCAAATACTTGAGCAGTCCCATATGTCTAGCTTTTTCTTTAAAGCTTGCACTCTTTGATTCTTTAGCTATGCGAGAAGCATGCCTTCCTAGCTCCCGCAAGTCATACTCTCCTCTCCTATGATTGCAACAATAAGGGCATTGAAGATACTTCCCAGAACCCCTGATTTTGACTATTTTGTCTCTCAATTCTTGGTAGTACCTGTTCTTTAAATCTTCTAGCTCTGAATCATTATTGTCACTCCGCCTTTCTCTTCTGTAGGACATCTTCAACCTGTAGTACTAACTGAAAAAGAAAAAGAAAAAGAAAAGTATACCAATCAATAAGGGGAAAAAACAGGTTGAAAAAGGAAATAATCAAAGACAAGATTAGTAATAATACTACATCGTCTTGTTTGTTTCGGAAGGGAAATGCACAAAATTTGTTTCTAAGTATGAACAAAAGGAAAAAAAAATGCAGAATATGAAGAAAAAAATGCTTTTCTTGCTTGAAGTTAATGACAGACTCCGCCCAAGTAAACCAACCTAAATGATCAATTGTATACTATGTCATTCAATTAAGGATCAACACCCAATAGGAAAAAGACTCTAATTATTGTGGAGTGTGGAGGAAACTGATCCAGCTCAGCATCCAATTAGTAAATGATGTGGAGGATAATCCAAATGAATCAGCAAAGAAGCGCGTGAAGCCGTTGGAGCAGAATTGAGCATCAGTTTGTTGAAGGAAATATTCCTTTTGTTGTGATTATATTTTTCTGATTTTTGTAAATACTGGAAATTAGTTTTCATTAGTTTCAACAATAAAGCATTTGACAATACAACTTCTAAGTTATAAATAAGCACCTGATGTAACTTGTAATTCATTGAAGAACCAAAAACCCAATTTGCATTGTAAGTTTTCTAGTTAATGTTCAACACCCAATACAAAGACTCAAAATATTAAGGAGAATTACTCCCAAAACCCCCAAAGCATATATTCATTTATACATAACTATGTTTTCATTCACATGACAGTATATCCAAAGCACAAAATCCAGATTCATTTTTGCACTGAAAATAAATCTAAACTCTAAACTGTCTACCAAATTACTGGCCTCGGGTAGAACGCACTGAAATTAACATAAAGTAAAAAATTTCCAGATTTACAGTCCAAAAATGTATAGACCTAATGTCAATGTGTCACCCACATTCCATGTTTTCTTTTTAGTGCACAGTGTATCATAATCTCAGAACAACTAAACATGGTATATACATATGAATTAGCAAAATAATTAAGAAATCAACAACCTCAGAACTCTCCACCCCCAAAACAATATTAAAAGAAATAATCCAAAGAAAACAAAATTCGCTTATCCGTACAGTCAAAATACAAACGTGCAATACGTGCATTCAACGTGAACGGTACACGAAATCTTTCAAAATTATTTGATGATCAGAACGCAAACGCAAAATAATTAGTGGACTCACCGAGGCGACAAATCATAAATATAAAATTAAAAAGAAAAACCTCCTTTTCATGGGCTTGCTGAAATCGTACCAATTTTTTATGAAAAAATATCTGAGACGCATCCCTGAAAAGGTGCCGCAAGTCTCAACAATGGGTCTCACGCACAGTGTTTTCGACGAGAAAAGATGAAAGATTGTGATGCCAGATGCAATAAAAATCAACTGAGAGATTTTTGGTTGAGAGAAAATACACTACGCAAAACTGATACTACTCTGAACAAACACAAGAAAAAAAAAGAAGCATGCTTTTTCGAATTTTGGTAAATAATTACGTGGTACGATCTTTCTTAATCCTACGCGCACTCCAGTACATACGAAAGTTTACGCGCTTTCTTAAACGCCCGCCGACTGTCTACGTAGGAGAGGCAAATTTACATTTAAACGTTTGTTGAAAGATAATTAATCTTCTTTTCTTGTGAAATTTGATGAATTAATATTTACTAGCATATCATTTTTCATTGCGGTAGAATCCGACTATAGAGAATTTTAATGGATTGAAGAGTTGAGAAGAATGAAATAGAGCCAAAGTTTTATTTGAGTAGAGTTTGATTTTGATGAATATGAAGAACAAAATCGAGAAATTTAGGAATTGAAAGAAATATGTAGATTTTGGTTTGAGAAGATGAATATTGTACTTGTAGCGAAGTAAAATTCTCTACGGTCGATGATTATATTAGTTGTTCAAAAGTTTAATCAAATTTGATGAAATATTATCTATTTGTAATATTTAAGTCGAGATAAAATGAGAAAATAGATTATGAAGGGGTTCTAAAATATGGCCAAGAGTTCAATAGAATTTATTTACACTGTGCGTTTTGTATAGAAAAATATGTAAATAAAGATAAATGAATAGTTAATAAAAATAATAAATTAAGCAATTAATGCATGGAGCTCGTTCAAGATTGCTCTATTTTAGTGATGGCACCAGAGTACCTCAATTATCCGGTGAGACAGACAATATAGAACATTATGGAGACGGAATATTTTGCTATTTCTACTCTATTTTTACGAAGTACATATTTAAATCAAGAAACTTCTTGCTATTCAAGAGATCCATCGACTTTTATAATTGAAGCTCAAATGATCCAAGCTCGATTCAGTGAACTCTTGATTCATTGAATTTAGTTCATTAATATTTAAAGGCTTTTTTGCACAAATGGTCTCTAAATTTTGTATTTACTGTAGGTTGAGGACCTATTATTTTATTTTTGGCAGTTTAGCTCCTATTTCAAATGTTTTTTGCAACAATGGTCTATTCGTTAATTTCTGTCAAAATCTTTCGTTAAATTTGACCGTGGAAATATTTGAATTTAAAAAATAAAGGAAAATTTGCAACAAAAGTCTATAATCTTTCAAAAAGTGTCGAAAAATCCCCAAACCTTCTAATCCTAACACATATGACCCAAATTTTTTTGACAATTTTACTCCTAACTTAAATAAATTAAAAATAACTCCTAATTATTTTTAAAAATACAAATAAGTCCTAAATCTTTTTATTTTTTTTTACAGATGTACACTTAAAATAATAAAAAATATGTCATCAAGTCCCAAAACTTTTAATTTTGTTCACCAAAATGATATTTAAAATGTGTTTGATTATTTTTTAGTAAAAGTTGATAAAAGTTATTGAAATGTGTGGTTGAAAAGTTGTGGGACCTTAAAATGTGTTGTTAAAATTAATTATTGACTTTGACTTTAGCTTTTTAGCAAAATCAAAATTAAAAACAAACGGGATCTTAAAAATCTCTACAGATTTTGTCCAGTGGTCCGTTAATTAATAAAAAAATTATATACATGATCAAAATTTGACAAATTTAAAATTTATTATTACTAAATAATAATTTTTAAAAAAAAGGTTCTTCACCATCTCCAGCCCACCCTAACCTCACCTCACCTCACCTCACCTCACCTCACCCTACCCTCGTGAAATTAACCAAATCGGGGGGAGGAGAGGATTTATTCCCCTTTGTCGCAGGGATTCCCGGCGACCAGGAATAAATTAAAATTTTAAATTGGTCAAATTTTGATCATAGGTATAATTTTTTTGTTAATTAACGGACCACTGGACAAATTCTGTAAAGACTCTAAGAGCTCGTTTGTTTTCAATTTTGATTTTACTAAAAAAACTAAAGTCAAATTCAACAATTAATTTTAACCACATATTTTATGGTCCCACAACTTTTTAACCACATATTTTAATAACTTTTATCAACTTTTACCAAAAAATCTGATTTTAATCAAACACATTTTAAATGTCATTTTGGTGAACAAAATTAAAAGTTTTGGAGACTTGATGACACATTTTTTTAATTATTTAAATGTAAATCTGTAAAAAATAAAAAGATTTAGGACTTATTTGTATTTTTTAAAAGGTTTATGAGTTATTTTTAATTTATTTAAGTTATGGGTAAAATTGTCAAAAAGGTTTGGCTCATATGTATTATGATCACTGTTCTAAAAAATCCGCATAAGCTTCGTCTAAGCTCTGCCTAGGTTTGAAGCTCGGCCTCCATGCCTAGCCACGCATTACGCATTGTTCTCGTCTTGTCCTTATCTCACTCTCGTCTAGGACTCGCTTAGGCCCGAAAAGCTTGAAACTTGGCCTCCACGCCTAGTCACGCTTTACATTTTTTAGAGCATTGATTAGGATTAGAAGGTTTGGGGACTTTTCGACACTTTTTAAAGATTATGGACTTTTGCTGGAAATTTTTCTTTACTTTTTAAATTTAAAATTTTCCATGGTCAAATTTAACGAAAGATTTTGACGGAAATTAACGAAAAGGATTATTGTCACCAAAAATATTTGAAATAGAGGTTAAACTGTCAAAAATAAAATAATAAGTCGTCAACATATAATAAGTACAAAAGTCAGAGACTATTTGTGCAAAAAAAAAAAAAAAAAAAAAAAAAAAACCAATATTTAACCAATTTGCTAAATGTTTAATAGTTTACTATTGAATTATAAGCTTCATAAATATGTTAACGTAATAATAATTATGTCAATCCTAAAGATTTAAAAAATTCAAAGTACTGGATTCTAAAACCAAAATTTCCAAACTATCAAAAGTTTCAAATTGGACACGATCTCATTAGTGATGGCAACGGAGTGGATTGAGACAGATACTATCTGATCCGTATCCACCTCACAATAATTATAGGAGACCCAAATTCGTGAATTGATCTGCTATTTTCGGGGTGGATTGGGCGGATCAGAGCTCTAATCCGTATATTGATCTCTTTTTTTTTTTTTGGAATAAAATTTTTTATAGCTAAGTCCACCCACTTTTAAATTGTAATTTAAGTCCTAAATCTGTCATCTATTTATTATTTAATCCTATTTATTTTTCAAACGGGGCGGATTGGATCGGATCACACATGATCCGATCCATCCCGATCTGCCACGATCCGCCCCACTGATCGAAAATTTTTCGCTCCAATCAAATCAGGTATTTATTGTGGTTCGGGACATATCGAATATTTTTGCCATCCATAGATCTCATTCTTAGTAGGTATTTTGAAATCAATTAGAATAAATATTTATCTTAAATATAAAAAATATGTGCACACACATCATCATCCCCTAGTACTAACAACTCGATGGGCTTAGTAGTATGAATTCACCATTAGAGAAGCGATAAATGAAAGACATATATTATTTTTTTAGCAAAAGTTCATTATCATATTGACTTATTTGCACAGATTGCCCCCAATCTATGGACTTGTTGTTGAAAAAATATGTTTCCTTCCTCATTTCAACCTTTTGTTGTGAAATTGGTCTCTTTCGCCACGTGTCGACTATTAAAGAGTCAATTTTTTAACCAAAAAAAAAAAAAAAAAAAAAAAACTACAATACTCTTAGTTTTGGTTAAAATAAATGGAAAATGAAAAAAAAATGAAAATTGCAACAGAGGTTCCAAAACTTTAAAAAATGTGTCACAATGTCCCAAATCTTTTAATCTTAGCATCTTCATCTCAAATCTTTTAAAAATGTGCGCCCTAATAACCTCTAGACGGTTTCCGTCCAAATGACCATTAGTTGACATTGATTTGACCAAAATTAATAGGGCAAAATGATTTTTTCACATTTAATTATTTAAAACAATTAAAAAATGAGAAAAATATTAACCAATAAAAGAATTAAAAAATAAAAGATAAATAAGAAAATATGTCATCTTCCCCAACCACGTCATCCAATTCGTCGTTGTACCCCGTCACCAACAGTGATAATTTTTCCTCCATAGTTTTCGACCCAAATACTGCCACGACAGTATTCGAGTAATGCGACTTTTTCTCTCTCACACATATCTTCCCAAGTCCAACAACGGGTGATGTTCTCCTACTCGTGATAGGTAGAAGTTATCCTACCTACTGGTGAGGTAGCAGTCTTTAATTAGTAAATCATGAAGAAAAAAAAAATGAGTGTAGGGCCATGAATTGCCAATTAGAGACTGCCACCTTAGCAATGAGTAAGATAACTCCTACCCGCCATGAATAGGAGAACATTCCCCGTCCAACAATGGGAACCTTCTTTTCTCTCTTTCTATCTAATTGTCTTCCTATCTCCAAATCTCATTTCTTTCACCCACACACACATTGTATGTTTTAATTTTTGATCATAGTCATAGAATCTATACCAACAATTTATTTATTCATAACTTGTTCATCTTTGTATCTCCTCAATTCCCAGACTCACTCTCACACCATATACTTCATTACTACCCCCTCTTTCTCTATCTCTTTCATTCTTAATGTCTCAAAATTTTTATCATGTTCTTGAAAGTTGAAACAAAATTTGTTTTCACACAATGAAATTTAAAAGTTGCTAGAGTAATGCATAAGTTGTCGTATATTGCCCTTCGGATTTTGTATTTCTTTACTGGATCTATGATGTTAATGTTCACTGGCTCGCCACACGGTTTTGCTCCAAATACAAGGGGTTCGTCGTAGATTCTATCATTGCACAGGTTTGGGTTAGAAACGAGGGAGAAGAAATCCCCCTAGTTGGCGACGGTTGTAGTGGTGAGGTAGGGGGTACGGTGGTGGTGCATGTGTGGATGGGCTAATGTGGGATGGGTGGATTGGGGTATATGACACATTTTCTTTATTTTTCTCTTCTTATTTATTCTTTATTTTTAATTGTTTTAAATAATAAAATGTGAAAAGACTATTTTGCCTTCATTAAAAATGGTCAAATTAATGTCAGACGCTTGACTTTTGATCAATTGACAATCATTTGGAAAGAAATTGACCAAAGGTCTTTAGGGCGCACATTTATTAAAAGGTTTGAAATATAAATACTAAGATTAGAAAGTTTGAGACATGACGGCACATTTTTGAAAGGTTTGGAACCTTTGCTGCAATTTCGCCAAAGAAAAAAAAAATTGTTTTCTCCACCATCCATCGTCATCACCACCACTATCACATCTTTCTTTTCACTACCTGAACACCCTTAAGCCCGTCTCAATCAGCAGCTTCCTTAAATGACCTAAATTAAAAATTCCAAACCCTTTGTGCCAGTTTGTCGTTGGCTACCATGTAGTTGCAAGGACAATAAAGACTGCCATGGTGGTAATAGGGATGAATATTGAGAGGATTTTGTGTAGATTTTATGAAATCGGTGTAGAAAAATCAAGATTCTTGGGCAGAGAAATTCCATTCGAAACTGAAAATGGTTTGCTTCACGATTGATTATTTTAGGTTTTGCACGATCTTGGACTAATGTTGAAGTTGAATTTTAGGTTAATTTAGTGAATAACCACCAAACTAATTTCAGGATACTACTTACTGACCCAATTTTAAAAAGTACCTCACCACTCACCCAACTTTTTAAATTGTTTTACATTTACCACTCATTAGAAAAACGTTAATCATAACAGACAGAATATGCCACGTGGCGAACGAAATGTCTATGTGACACAATACAAGTGTTAAAAATAATCCACGTCACTAAACTCACACTTTCCAAACATGCATCTAACTTCAAAAGGTAAAAAACAATTATTGCAATTGTTTGATATTCAATCTATTCCCTAATTTTTGTCTTCAAAACGAAATTTTCTCAAATTAGAACTAGAAAGTGAAAATCGTTAAACTAAAACCCTAAATTCTTATTAATTCAATATTATATACTTATCAATTGTAATGAAAAATTCATCAGCCACTTCCCAACTCTTCGATGAGGTAGAGTGTTTTTGTTGGCAAACCTCTCTGACAAAGATTTCATGGACATAGAAGAATCAAGGTAGGATGTTTTAAAAGTGCAACTTCTATGGCGACCAAATGTTTTTGATTACTTCTAATGGGTGGATCCACCCTTCATCCACGTTACAAGACATTAACCAATAGTCTTTTAAGGAAGGCAAACAACAACGACAATGTAGAGCTCAAGATACGAAGATTGGTGTTTGAGCTGGGTGCCTTAATACACACTTTTTTGTTCTGAAATTTAGGAGGAAAAGGAGTTGATTAGGTGTTTGGGTGAAAAATTGCTTTGGTTCAATTTTTTTTTTTTTTTTTTTTTTTTGTTGTTGTGAGATGCTACGAAGAGCAATTGGTACAAACGATGGTTTGAAGTTGGATAATTGATTTCCTGTAATTGATAGTTGTTATAGAATGGAGTTGACTTTCTGCATTGTATTTTGATGGTTTAATGTATGAGTATGCTTTGTGAATTCTGTAAGATTTGGATTTGTTTATAGCGTGTGGTGGTTTTGTTTAATTTAAATGGATTGATTATCAGACAATAGAAATCATTTTTTACCTTTTGAAGTTAATGGCGTGTTTGGCAAGTGAGTTTAGTGACGTGAATGATTTTTTACGTTTGTTGTGACTAATGTTTTTTTAATGAGTGGTTGACGAAAAATAATTTGGGAAGTTGGATGAGTGATGTGATACCTTTTAAAGTTGGGTGCGTAAGTAGTATCTTGAAATTAGTTTGGTGACCATTTACTAAATTTACCCTTGAATTTTCGATCTCTGCTCTTGCATTTGACTAGGGTATGATTCGATTACCTTCATCCTCTTTAGTCTAAAACATTGTATGCGGGAGGGTAGGTTTGAATTCAGATTGGTTTATGTTATCCTAATTCCAAAGCCCTTATTTCGTAGGGCCAAACATAGAGCTGCAGTTGTAGTCTTACTGTTTTATATTCAAATGATGGGGAATGATCTAATGCCCCCTAGTGGACATTCTTATTTGGCTCAATGGACATTTGTCCAGTGGGCATTGGAGGATGAAAAAGTGTTTGGCAAACAAGTTAAACACTCCTCGAATGCCTACTGGACACTTGTTCAGTGGGCCAAATAAGAATTGCCCACTAGAGATATTAGATCATTACTCTTCAAAGGATAATACTTGTTGTAGACCCCTACACGTGTCAAATGATGATTTGCTGAAATTATTAATTAATTGGCTAAATAAATAAAGTGAGCAAATCATCATTTGACACATGTAAAAGTGTAAGTGATGATATAAATAATGACAGTTGATGCATGTTATTTATCTATGGTGACATGCCTGCCTTAACGACTCGTCTGCCTCACCAGCTTGCCCACCTCGTTGGTATCATGAGCACACTTCTGACAGATAGACTGCACAACCCAACTATCATCAGATTAGCTAGACAGGCAACCCATGGAATGACAGTTACCACCAGTTATTGGGAAGATGAAACATCCCTTATTAACTCCTAATAATGAGAGAGATGAAGGGACACCCGTTATCAAATGAGGAAGATAAAGGAACACCCGTCATCAATGACTGCAGGCCATTCCTATAAATAGAGGCCAAACCCCCAGATAAAAAGAGGACAATTCTTATACACTCTATATGATTATTCTGCATATCTAGTTTTAATCATATACTGATTATCACACCGGAGTGGCCACAGGAGAAAAAAGTCCCGCCACCTTTTGTAGGTCTTCACCACTGTCGCCGCCGTGCTCGGAGGAGGAGAAAAATAATTTATCATCAATTGGCGCCGTCTGTGGAAAACTGCACAAGAAGTTATGGCTCGAACCAGAAGAGCTAGGAATGTAACCGCTCCACCAGCCCCTGTCGGGGATGTAGGCACCGAGTCCAATGCCGCCACTAATCACCCACCACAAGAATTTGCCTCTACCACTCAACTCGCGGCACTGCAAGTTCAGGTGGCGGCCTTAACGGCTCTACTCCAAGATCGGAACGCTGCGGTTTCTCAGCTACCACAGGGTCCTAACCCTCTGCCGGTAGGATCTTTATTACCAGGGGCTCTACCTCAGAGTCCTAACCATCCACCGATTGGGCCCTCACTGCCAGGGGCTCCTCCTCAGACTTCTAACTTTCCAACAATAGAAACACCACCAATGGCAGCTCCACTGCAGGATTCAGTTTCTTTAGCTCCACCTTCCGCACCCCATTTCTATTCATTGACTTCTGGCCCAAATCCATACAGGGGGCAACCATCATGGATGCCCACGCCTACGCTGGTTGAGACACCAGTGTTAAGCCTAGAACAGAGATTAGAAGAAATGATGGGTCGCCAAATAGCTGAGGCTATGTCCAATAAAAGTAGTAAGCAACAATCCATGGTGCTGGAAGAAAACCCTTTTTTCCCTAGAAGTGATGGCAGTCCCCTTGCCACGAGACTTCAAGTAGCCAAAGATGGAGAAGTATGATGGATCCTCTGATCTTGTCGATCACCTCAGGGCTTTTGTTGACTTGATGAGGTTGCAAGCTACCCCGATGCGATTATGTGCAGGGCTTTTCCTCCAACGCTTAGACGCGAGGCCAGGGACTGGGTAGCCACTCTTCTCTCAAAATCGATCCGTACATTTGACGATTTTTCCAAGAGTTTTGCGACCCATTTTGCCAGCAGCAAACGTGTTAAGAAAACTGCCATCAGTTTTATGCAATTGACACAGGACAAGGACGAACTGCTAAAAGATTTTATTGCCCGGTTCAATAAAGCAACTCTGGGAATCAAAGATCTGTAGATGTCTGCTGTAGTCACTGCCATGATGAGTGGAACTCGAAGTCATCCTTTCAAGATGTCACTCTCTAAAAATCCGCCGAATACGATGCATGAGTTACTCAATAGAGAAGATAAGTATGTGGACGCTGAAGAAGCATATCTCATTACCAAGAGTATGAAAGATCGAAATAAACATGAGTCTAACAAAAGGAAGATTCAGGACGAGCCCGAACCTTAAAATAATAGAGGCAAGCTCACCCAATACGAGGCAACATCGCCTAAGCCGAGGCAAGTCAACCAGGCAAGCTCACCCAGAGAGCCGAGCTAAAAAAAATTTAGGCGATCTCACTCAGGCAGGCAGGTGACCTCCAGGCAGGCGGTGACCTCGGCCAACAAAAAAAAATTTTAGGCGACCTCACTCAGGCGAGCAGGTGACCTCTAGGCGGGTGGTGACCTCGGCCAAAAAAAAAAAAAAGGCGATGAGAAAAATTTGATGAGCACGTGCATTAGATTATTTCTACTTTTCATTAACGATAGTTTATGATAAGTAGAGGAGCTTATAAAGTGAGCTGCCCAGAAATAAGACCAGCTGCTACTGTCTGATAAATAAGGCCAATGAGCTTCTATCCAAAAATCGAGGTGATGAGCCTATATTTAAAAATCAAGACAGTAGCCAATATTTAAAAATCAAGACAGTAGCCACTATTTAAAAATCAAGGTGATAGCCACCGTTGAAAAATAAGGCGATGAGCCTATATTTAAAAATCAAGGGAGTAGCTACTATTTTTTTTTTACAAATAAGGCGATGAGCCAATGTTTAAAAATTAAGGCAATAGCCACCATTGAAAAATAAGGTGATGAGTTTTTCTTTAAAAATCAAGGCGATGAGCCTCTATCTGAAAATCAAGGCGATGAGCCTCTATTTGAAAAACAAGGCGATGAGCCTATGTTTAAAAATCAAGGCGATGAGCCTCTGATTAAAAATCAAGGCGATGAGCCTCTACCCGATAAACAAGACGATGAGTCTCTGTTAGAAAAACAAGGCGATGAACCTCTGTCCGAAAAATAAGGCGATGAGCCTCTACCCGATAAATAAGGCGATGAGCTTCTGTCAGAAAAATAAGGCGATGAGCCTATGTTTAAAAATCAAGGCAATGAGCCTTTGTAAAAAAAAAAAAAAATAAGGCGATGAGCCTATATTTAAAAATCAAGGCAGTAGCTACTATTTACAAATAAGGCGATGAGCCTATGTTTAAAAATTAAGGCAATAGTCACCATTGAAAAATAAGACGATGAGCCTATATTTAAAAATCAAGGCAGTAGCCACTATTTAAAAATAAGGCGATGAACCTATGTTTAAAAATTAAGGCAATAACCACCATTGAAAAATAAGGCGATGAGCTTTTCTTTAAAAATCAAGACGATGAGCCTCTATCTGAAAATCAAGGCGATGAGCATCTGTCTGAAAAACAAGGCGATGAGCCTCTGATTAAAAATCAAGGCGATGAGCCTCTACCCGATAAACAAGGCGATGAGCCTCTGTTAGAAAAACAAGGCGATAAGCCTCTACTCGATAAGGCGATGAGCTTTATAGTGGCAGTAGCCACTATTTAAAAATAAGGCGATGAACCTATGTTTAAAAATTAAGGCAATAACCACCATTGAAAAATAAGGTGATGAGCTTTTCTTTAAAAATCAAGACGATGAGCCTCTATCTGAAAATCAAGGCGATGAGCATCTGTCTGAAAAACAAAGCGATGAGCCTCTGATTAAAAATCAAGGCGATGAGCCTCTACCTGATAAACAAGGCGATGAGCCTCTGTTAGAAAAACAAGGCGATGAGCCTCTACTCGATAAACAAGGCGATGAGCCTCTGTCAGAAAAATAAGGCGATGAGCCTATGTTTAGAAATCAAGGCGATGAGCCTCTGTAAAAAAAAAAAAAAAAAAAAAGAAGGCGATGAGCCTATGTTTAAAAATCAAGGCGATGAACCTCTGTATGAAAAAGTTAGAGAAGAGCAGGTGCAATAGTTATTTCTACTTTCCATGGACAACAATATATGAAAAGTAGTTTATGGGAAGTAGAGGGACTTATGATGATATAAATAATGACAGCTGATGTATGTTATTTATCTATAGTGACATGCCCGCTTCAACGACTCGCCTGCCTCACCAGCTTGCCCATCTCGTTGGTATCATGAGCACACTTCTGACAGATAGACTGCATAACCTAACTATCATCAGATTTGCTAGGTAGGCAACCCATGGAATGATAGTTACCACCAGTTATTAGGAAGATGAAACATCTCTCATTAACTCCTAATAATAAGGGAGATGAAGGGACACCCGTTATCAAATGAGGAAGATGAAGGGACACCGGTCGTCAATGACTGCAGGCCATCCCTATAAATAGAGGCCAACCCCCCAGGTAAAAAGAGGACAATTCTTATACACTCTATATGATTATTCTACATATCTGGTTTTAATCATATACTGATTATCACACCAGAGTGGACACGGAACAAAAAGCCCCGCAACCTTTTGCAGGTCTCCATCACTATCGTCGTCGTACTCGGAGAAGGAAAAAAATAATTTATTATCAGTAAGTGTGGGAATAAGTTGAGTGTACAATAAGCATTATTCGTATTGAAATTGCAAGGTTTAATAATAAGTTAGCAGGAATATTTTCCGTGTTTATTGCTTAAACTATTGTTAAATTTTGGTGGCATTCACAGTAGAGTCCAATCATCATTTTCTACTTAGGCCCTGTTTGATACACCAAATTTGCCATGGAAAATGCAAATTTTCTACCCATTTTCCACCTTTTGGGTTGTTTGATTCACAAAATTTTCCATGGCAAACTTTTTCCATTTTCCATGCACGTGATGATTTTTCCATGAAAATGATGAAAACATTTTCTTGCCAAATGAGTAGAATTAATTTTCCATGGCAAATGAAAATTGGCAAGAAAATTTCCTTAAATTAAGAAGCCTTTATTAATTTTTAAGCAAATTATATAAAATGCTCTAAATAAGTTGCTCTAATTTTTAAGCAAATTAATAATTTTGCTTAAAATAATAATTTTTAAGTTGGCAAAATAATGTCTTGGCAAAATTATTAATTTTTAAGCAAATTGTATAAAATGCTCTAAATCATTAAGTTGCTCTAATTTTTAAGCAAATTATTAATTTTGCTTAAAATTAATAATTTTAAGCAAAATTATTAATTTTTAAGTTGGCAAAATTATTAATTTTTAAGTAAATTTAAGTTGTTCTAAATCATTAAGTAAATTTAATGTAGTTAATTAAGTTAGTCCATTGTGTTTATTCAAAATATAGGACATTTTATTTTAGTTTACGTAAGTGTAAATCGTAGGCCTCATGAGAATGCTACTATTTAACTCACTTTTAGTTACTTTTTAACAAATCCATATACTTGTGGTAATTCAACGTACAATAGAATTTTTTCAAAATTTGTATTAGATTATATAAAATGTATGGTGGAAATATGCATAAAAAATGGTAAATTATAATTTAACAATTGTCAATAGTAAACTTTCAATTTTTCTCTCCAATATTTTAGTCATGGAAAATGTGATAATTTTCCTAGAAAATAGTTGCTATCAAATAACAAAAGTTGAAAAATACTACATTTTCCATGGAAAATAAAGACAATCAAATACCAAAAATTGAAAAATTACAACATTTTTTAGGATGAATTTTCATCCAATCAAACGCACTACATTTACAATTCCCTAGAAAATATTTTCTTGACAAATCATTTCCCTGAAAAATATTTTCTTTCCACCCATTTTTCATGCTTCCAATCAAACACAACCTTAAATAAATGTGAGGAGAAACCATCATTGGAGGCTTTTTCAACCACCAATTCCTTATCTATTCCTATAGAATTTTTTAAGTTGAAAAAGAATGAAAGAGGTGGTGGTGCTAGTAGTGGCCGCGGTGGAATAGGTGGAGAAAGGTATTGTAGTCTTTTTTATAAATTTTTTTGATTTTTTAACAGTAAGCGAAGAAAAAGACCAATTCCACGTCAAAAGGTTGAAACGAAGGCGTTACTATCAAAAAGAAAGGAAATGTCATGTTTTCTAAGCGAGTCCATAGATTGGGGACTATTAGTGCAAATAAGCCTATTAATCCAAGTAAGAACTCGTTAATCCACATAATTAAGGATCTTTTTAAAATTCAATTTAAAATTGAATCCGTTATTTGGAGTAGTTACCATAGTTAACCACTAAGCCCAAACACTTGTCCTTTACAAAGTCTATTCCTAAACGCAAGTAACGCTCGCCCATAAATCTTCATCACAATCAAACTAACACACTGAATCCTAATTCCAACCTAATACACGCCACACCACCCCCCCAAAAAAAAATTAAAAAATAAAAAAAATGGAGCAATTAAAACATTTTAACAGTAGGTAATCACTCTGGTTCACCCCCTCTTTGAACCCTTGATTCATATATTCTATTGCAGACAAAAATCCATGGACTTCACCCCAACCCCTCCTATTCAACTCAAACCCTCCACTTCCAAACTCCCAATCAAACGCAAAACCCCCGATCCTACCTCACCCGTCAATCCGAATCAATTTAACGCGAATTCTCCATACGGCGGCGGCGACCCACGATCACCGCCGTTCAAGTTTCACCGGATATGGACCGAGCCGGACGAGATCAGGTTATTGCAAGGCCTTTTGGATTGCTCCTCGGAGAATTTAACCTTCCCGCGGGACCTTGGGATTTTCTATACACGATTCTCCAATACCATGTCGCAGCCTTATACGAAGTCGCAGCTCTCGGAGAAGCTCCGGAGGCTCCGGAAGAAGTTTCGGGTCATCTCGACGAGGCTCTCTAAAGGACTCGACAAATCGCAGTTGTCGCCACAAGATCGTATGCTTTATGACTTGTCGAAACAGCTATGGCACCCGGATTTTGCTGCCACTTCGCCATTCAGTGGTACGAGGAATGTTAGTACTACTACTGCTAATAATAATAATGATGATGACGATGATAATGATGATAATGGTGGACCTGGTGGTGGTAATAGTGAGGAGTTGGTGAAAAAGTCAAGTCTCGTTGGGGTTAAAGTAGACTTTTTACCTACTTTTCCTATCAATTTGGTGTTTGATCAGGCGGCGAATGAAAATGGTAGGAATGTTGAAAATGTGAAATTGGATTGTGTTGATAACGAGAATGAAAATGAAGATGAAGAAGGTGGACTCGCGTGTGGAAATTTTTTTGATGACCATAACAATGAGAAAGAGAAGTTGAGTGAGGTGAAGGTGAAATTTGAAGGGGAAGAGGGGGTGGGGGATGGGCGAAATTGTACTTTTGGCAGGGGTGTCAAGGGGGGAGAACTGGCAGTTGGACAGAATGTCAATTTTGAAGGTGGGGTAGGTGTCGGGTTTGGGCAAGTGGCAGCAAAGGTGGTGATGAATGTGTTCAATGAGTGTTTGAAGGAGGTGAAGAGCGGGCTTATTTGTCATGGTGGTGAAAGAGCGAATGTTGGTGGGGAGAGTTTTGAAGAGCGGTGGCAGCAGCAAAGGATTGCAGAATTGGATGTGTTGGGACACCGATTAAGGTTGGTTCTTGAGCGCTCTATGCAATGAGTAAATAAAAGCTTTGTGTATAGGATTGGTATCGTAGAAAGAACCCTCTTTTTTTTGTTCATCTTCTTCTTTTGATGGTGTCATCTTGCCCGGTTTTGATGTTAGTTTCTCCACTTCAAAATAATTGTACATTTTATAATGCAACAAAAAGAATTATTGGTTCCAGTATCTATGCATTTCTTATTTTTACTGCTTTCTAGTGTGTTTCCGCAATCAATTATCTGTTTGGATGTGTTAAGTGCTTAACATTTCGAAAACACTTCCCTCGACCAAAAAAATTAGAAGTGACAGTGTGACCATTTGTCATGTAAAGAATATCTATTCCCTTAATATTTGCATCTGCTGCTAAATTCATTTTTATAGAAAGTATTGCTGGAGGATGCCAAATGCCTGTCATTTGGTACTGGGGTTTTGTATTGGTTTCAGGATATGTAGTTGACATGCCTATGAGCTATGACCTTAACAATTGAAATTTGGGAAATAAAAGTTTGAGGGGCGCAGTTCTGTATGGATATCAGGATTTTGGATGCTGGAGTTGAGCTTAGATTATGATAAATAAAAGAAGTAAAGAGATAGGGACATAATAGGTGTTAATACATGTGATTGTTTATGGGTTTAGATAGTTGAGGTATCAATGGAGTAATGGAAAGAATGAGCTCAAAACGAGTCAAGATGTTGTGCTACAGAAAAGAATAGAAAAAACCTCTATAAACCATTTTGGATGGGGGTGGGGTGAAAAGATGACGGGAATCAAACAAGCTATCCATAGGGAAATAATAAACTTTCTATTGGCACATTAGTTTTCAGTAAATTGACACATTTGATACAGTTAAGGTTTTTTTCCCCCCTCTTAACTATTGGCACATTGGATGCAGTTAGAGCTTGTTTGATTGGGATTAAAAACCCATTTTGGTTTTTTTCAGCCGTAATTTTTTACTTTTCAACCCACTTTTAACATGAAAAGTCAACAATTTCAACTCAAAAAAACCAATATTGGTTTATAAACTAGTTTATAATCTCTGTCAAACTGGCCCTTAGTTCATGGTCCATCTTCTGGTGCATTTATATGGGTTTGAACAAGTTTTCTCTTTTGATAGATTACAGTGGTCTGAGCTTCGTGTTGAGCATATTTTAGGTGCAGGATCTCAGTTGGGACGTCATAGCAAGAAAATATTTACCATTTTTCAGGAAAAAGGTGTGTTTTCGAATTTGAGTTAGCACTTTATTGAGGGGAAGGCGACATGATGCTGTCAATGCTTATTCTCAACTTTGTTGGATAGCTTGGGTGCTGGAAGGGGTCTGTCTAGTGCTGATGGGTAAGTGGTTTGAATTGCAGGTAGGGGGAGGGGGAGGGGGGTGGGGGTGTGCAGTAATTTCATTAAGGTATTTACGTGGAAGAAGAGAAGTACAAAGTGTAGTGTCAATTATTTCTTTTTCTTTTTTCATCCCTCATAGCAAGAACGATAAATAGTATATTTTAAAGGAACATATGAAACATCTATTGCGACCAAGTAAACTTGGGTGGGGCACAGGTCTTGACGACGACAACGAACAATATAGAACATCTAACTAACTTACGGCAACTCCATCAATTACCAAGAAGCCCTTCATATTTGATTGAAACGTCTTAATAAGGGATTATTCTAGTTATAACAATGACATCATAACTTGGTGCCATTTTTGTTGGGAGGAGGTATAATAACAGGGAGGAACGACCCATTATAAGTATGTCTATTGCTGCAAGAGCTTTAAATTCTTCAGCACATAAAATTCTCAAAATGCCTTTATTCTTGTTTATGACATTAATCTTGGATTTAAAGTGATGTTTATAATTCACGTGCCTGAGTTGCAATAGGCTAGCAGGCGGTGCTTGTGATACAAACTGCTAACAGAGCTTCAGATTGGTCTATAATATATTACTGTAAGATATGCCATGTGTGGTGATGATGTTGTTTGTAGTTGTGCACTAATACTTAGACACGGTGAATGCCTCGTGATTTTCTTTGGCATTTGTTACTTTTATTGACTGTGAAAAGAAAAAATCTATATTGTCATCTAAAAGCATTGTAGCAATATGCTTGATTCTAAAGAGAGATTTGAGGACCACTTATTGTTGATGTACACCAAACTTGATCCCTAAATGTATATAAATAGCCAAATAATGCCATATAATCTCAAAAAATCGAAAGGAAGGCAATGGATTACATTGTTCAAACATGTTCAGTCGAATCAAGCCAATAGCTCCATGGAACAATATGTTATTGCTCAAACACAGAAGACAAGTCCGTTGCGAGCCGAACAAAAAAAAAAAACGACTCAACCAAGTTGAGGCACTATTCACCAAGTGGAACTCTATAATATCTTTACTAAGCCAATCGCCCCTTTTCCTATACCTGGCTGTCTTCATTACCAAAAATAGAATAACTGCTTAGAATAACAAAACAAATTAAGTGTTGCTCCCGTTGGACTTCTTATGTCGGGATGGGATATGAATCAATTAATAAATATTCCTTTTTAGCTGCTCAATCAATATAGATTTGAAATATAGAAAGGGTCTATTCACCTTTCACTTAAAAGACCAAAAGCCCTAGATAGTGATAAAATGAAATTTCTTTCGTGAGTGCTCCTTCCAGAGCCAGGGGACATAGATTTCTTGGATTATTCGACTTTCATGGTCAGTCCTATTAAGCTCAGAAGTTCCGAAGAAAGAGGTCTATCTATGAGGAAATGACCTCTCTTTTGGTAATTTGTCTTGGACCAGATCTAGAACTGTTTTCAACGATCTTCCTTCCCAATCTAATATTATGGCATCGGTATAAACTGAAATTCTGTTGACCTTACCCATAATATGTGGAAGTATCGACGTAATTTCACAAAGTCATTTAGTCTGAATGCTACATGGAGAACATAAGCCAGGTGACAGAACGAGAGAAGACATAGATTGTAGAAGATCATACCATGAGTGATTCGATTTAGATTCATATAGATATCCACCCATGTGGTATTTCAATGTGTATTTCATAGATCGATGGAAAAGCCTCGCCTCAAGAGCGCTTTTGCGATTTATCAGTGCCAGGACCCATGGGAGGATGTGGTTTGAACGATATCCTCATAGATTAGCTTGAGTTTTTCTATTTGGATTTACTCTCCCACTGTGATTCAATGAGAATGGATAAGAGGCTCGTGGGATTGACGTGGAAAGGATGGGGTCTGAACGATATCCTCATAGATTAGCTTGAGTTTTTCTATTTGGATTTACTCTCCCACCATGATTCAATGAGAATGGATATGAGACTCGTGGGATTGACGTGGAAAGGTATAACAAACATACCATGTCTCCACATTCGATCAAGAACACGGTCAGAATAATCAAAAACTGTTAATTCATACAGAGTTATCGAACTCGCCCAATCAGCAACCAGAGTTGTATGCAATATATGAACATAAATCAATCAACCAGGATCATTCAATACAACGTTATAAACATGATACCAAGGTAAACCCATGGAAAATACCTCTTTATCAAAGATAAATAGAAACAACATAACTTTATTGCATTTGAAAAGTTATACTACCGGTTATTACTGCAAACCCTAAGATATTATTATGGCGAATCATGAACAAAAATCCAGAACCCTGATTCAAAATTCTCTCGACTCGTCCCCTCATGAGGAATTTCCAAACCATTTGACTCTTCACCCATTCCAATATAAAAGCTTGGCTTGACAATGTGTTTTCTCGGGTCGGAGGCGAAAGCTGGAAAATTCATCATTCAGTTGAGACACCAAAAAATGGACAAATTCCTCTTCGCCGCTTTAATGGGCGAACAGCCCAACCAAAATGTGTCAAACTCCGTATCATCTGCCAATGTTACAAAATAAACGCTAAGAAAAACAAAGATTAGCAACAAAAATGAACTAACAAAATGCTAAAAATAACAGAAAAGAAGTATTATAAAATACGACAGAGATTTCAACGCTTCAACTCAAGAACCATTCACAGCACAAATTCATCGGATTCAGGACTTGCTTTTGTCAGGCATAATACACCCACTTCCAGCCGAAAGTATCATGCCAACCCTCGGACCAAATCAGATTCTCTCTAACCCTAGTTTACCCAAAAACCAGTTACTGTTCACAGAGGGTTACCACAAACCAATTCACTCCATAAACCAGATTAATCACTCAGAGAGTGATTATGTTTTCAAAGCTTGATCAATGATCACCCAAGATCAAGGATCCCCAAAAGAAAACCCAGAAGGAGATGAAGAACAGAAGAAGTGCGAGAGAGAGAGAGAGTTCAATTCCAGAGGGGTACAATACCGCGGATGAAGGGGTGTATTGCCTTTATCTTGGTTTTCCAACCGTCTGCCAGAAAACCACAATGGACGTGGAGGATGGTTCCACTTGTCTTCATCTGATGAAAGCAATCTTTCACGTAATCAGACTCGTGGTTTGAAAATGTTAAAGGCGTGTTTTTCAACTTAATGTAAACTTTGCACCACATTATCCCACAATCTCCACCTTGGGGCAAGTTTTCATCATCATTATCCTCGTTGCTGTGAATAGAAGTTCAGAGTATCATTAGCAGAGTTCTTCTTTAGCTCCTTTCCTGCAGAGATAACAATTTAAACTTCATCAATATTTAACAATTTCAAACAATTATTAAATTTACTTACTGGAAGAACTTTTGTTCCCATATCTGCAGGATTTTCAAGTGTAGAGATCTTTTCAAGTTTGATTTGTCCTTTAGAAGAGATATCTCTAACAAAATGAAATTTCACATCTATGTGTTTGGTTCGATCATGAAATACTGGATTCTTACTAAGATGAATAGCACTCTGGCTATCAGAGTATAACACAGCTTCATTGTTACCAAAACCAAATTCATTTGGTAAACCTTTCAACCAAACACCTTCTTTCACAGCACTGGTAGTTGCCATGTACTTAGCCTCAGTTGAAGACAAGGCAACAACCTTTTGAAGTTGTGATTTCCAGCTAATACTGGTATCACAGATTGTGTAATAGTAAGCAGAGGTGGATTTTCTATTATCAATGTCCCCAGCAAAGTCAGAGTCTACAAAACCCTTTAGAATAATACATTGCTTACATTTTCTAAACACAAGTCCTAAAGAAGACGTCCCCTTAATGTATTTAAGGAGCCACTTCATAGCTTCCCAATGAACTTCACCTGGATTAGCCATAAATCTACTCAAAATACTTATGGCAAAGGTAAGATCAGGTCGAGTGCACACCATTAGATACATTACAGACCCAACAGTACTAGCGTAAGGAACAGAGGACATCCTATCAGACTCTTCTTCAGACTTAGGACTTTGATTTGAAGATAGTTTGAAATGATTTGCAAGAGGAACAGAGACAGACTTAGCTTCAGACATTGCAAATTTGTTCAAAATCTTTGAGACATATGATCTCTGATTCAGAAACAATTTGCAATCACTTCTATTTCTCACTATGTCCATTCCAAGAATTCTTCTAACAGGACCTAAGTCCTTCATTTCAAACTCATCTTTAAGTTTGCACTTTATCTTCTCTATTTCACTTTTATCTTGACTTGCAATTAACATATCATCTACATATAAGACAAGATACAAGGAACTACTACCTCCTGAACCTCTACAGTAAAGGCAAACATCAAAGTTACTCCTTCTAAATCCTAGATTAATGATATAAGAGTCAAATCTCTTATACCATTGCCTTGGGGCCTGCTTAAGGCCATATAAAGACCTTTTCAGAAGACACACCATATCAGCTTTGATCCCCCTTTTGAACCCCTTCGGTTGATTCATATAGATTGTTTCATCTAATTTCCCATTAAGGAAGGCAGTCTTAACATCTAACTGATCAACTTCCCAATCAAATTGAGCTGAGAGAGCTAAGATAATTCTGATAGTGGTGTATTTTGCAACTGGAGAAAAGATTTCATTGTAGTCTATCCCTTCCCTTTGGGTAAACCCTTTAGCAACAAGCCTAGCCTTGTACCTAATGTCTTTCTCATTTAACTCACCTCTCTTTATCTTAAAGATCCACTTACAGTCTACAATCCTTTTTCCTATAGGCTTTTCTACCAAGACTCAGGTTTGATTCTTTTCTAATGAAGACATCTCTTCTTGCATTGCTGCAAGCCATTGTTTAGAGTTAACTCCTTTAATGGCATCTTCAAAAGAATCAGGCTCATCTTCTATAGACTCATGAAGAAGTAACATATTTAGGCTATCCCTATATCTGACAGGAGGCCTTATTTGCCTCCTTTCTCTATCTCTGCCTAACTGGTAGTTATCAAGATAAGTTTCATCACTCTCTATGTGTTCCTCAACAGTCTCCTCTTGGACAGAGGAGTCTTGACTAGACTCAGGTTGAGTAAGAGAGGTAACATTTTCATGATTTCCTAATCCATCAATCTGATTTCTCTCAGAAGGCTCCACTTGAGTTTTTCCCCTCCTAGGTCTATTTGATTCTCTCCTCTTAGACCATCTTCTAAACAAGGAAACTGGAGCTCATTGAACACAACATCTCTACTGATAACTATCTTAAAGCCTCCTACACTTCTTACCCACAACCTATACCCTTTAGAACCCTCAGCATAACCAAGAAACACACATTTCTGTGACCTTGGTTCCAACTTTCCTGTATTTTGATGTGCATATGCAGCACATCCAAATACTTTCAGGTGAGAATAGGAAGGAGGGCTTTTATTCCAAACTTCCTCAGGAGATTTAAACTTCATAGAGGAAGTGGGACTTCTATTAATCAGGTAGCTGGCAGTTTTAACAGCTTCTCCCCAGAACAGCTTTGGCAGACCAGAACTAAGGATCATACACCTTACTTTATTGAGGATTGTTCTATTCATTCTCTCAGCAAGGCCATTTTGCTGAGGAGTATGAACCACAGTTCTGTGTCTTAAGACGCCACTGTCTTTACAGAGTTTATCAAACTCATAATTGCAGAACTCCAGGCCATTGTCTGTTCTTAAGACCTTTATTTTTCTACTTATCTGATTTTCAACAAGAGTTTTCTAATCTCTGAAAATCCCAAAGGTTTCAGATTTGGACTTTAAAAGGAACACCCAATTCTTTCTTGAAAAATCATCTACAATTAGAAAAAAATACCTAAAACCAGAGTGGGTATTTACAGAAGCTGGTCCCCAGAGATCAGCATGAAGATATTCTAAAATATCAGATGACTTATGGATCCCTGGAAGAAAAGGTAACCTTGACTGTTTTCCCAAAACACACTCCTCACAGAAGACAGGCTTACTCTCTCTTTCCTTTCCAAAAGCACCTTGCTGATTTAAGATTTGGAGACCTTTATCACCTATATGGCCCAATCTCTTGTGCCAAATATGTGATAATTCTCCCTTATCTATTCCAACAGCAGTATTTAAAACTGAAGTTGGTTCAGCAGTAATTGTGTAAAGGCCATTTCCCCTGGGAGCACTCACAATAAGCTTACCATCCTTGAGAATTCTAGTAAACCCTTCACTGATACTTATATCAAATTTCAGATCATCTAATACCCCCAAGGAAATTAGATTTCTCTGAAGTTCAGGGACATATCTGGTTCTTTGGAGAACTAGATACTTGTTATTGCTCAGATTTAGTCTTATTGTGCCTATACCTCTAATTTGACAGGACATGTCATTTCCCATCAGGACTTTCCCCCCTTCACAATTATGAAAATCACTAAACCACTCTTTAGTAGGGCACATATGAAAAGTGCAGCCTGAGTCAAGAATCCATTCTTGACTAGGCTGATTTGTGGTGACAACATAGACCTCTTCTTCTAAGCCATTTTCATTATAAGCTAAAGCATCTCCACCTTCTGTCTTATTTCTAAACTTTTGATCAGCAAGCCTTTTGGGACAATCTTTTATAAAGTGTCCCTCTTCTTGACATTAAAAACACTTCTTGTTTTTAGTCTCTCCTTTTGCTTTGTTCTTTGGCTTGCCTTTCTTCTTACTACAGTCCTTCTTACTGGAATTCCAAGTTTTACTGCTATTTTTCCCTTTAGCCAACAAGTTTTCCCCAACTACAGTGTCCCCTATCTCAGATTTGAGTTCTAACTCCTTATTTCTAAGGGCACTAACTATAATTTCAGGGGTGAGCCCATCTCTACCATACTCTAAGGCAACTTTTACATCCTTATACTTATCACTAATTGAGCTAAGAAGAACTACAGCAAGTTGGTCATTGGAAATTTCTTCTTTACAGTTAGCTAAATCCGCAGTAAGCCTATTAAATCTATCTAGATTTGCCTCTAGGTCTACTGTGGGATCAAGTTTAAAAGTAAAGAACTGCTTTAACAAATAAATCTTATTTGGCATGGTACTAGTCAAATAAGTTGTTTCCAATTTTGTCCACAATTCCATGGCAGAAGATGTTTCACCAATTTCTCTTAACACATTGTCAGACAAATGCAAGAAAATAGAACTCCATGCAATTTCATCCAGTTCCACCCTTTTATTATCATCAAAATCAGTAGGCCAACTATTATCAATAGCTTTTGCACATTTTTGTTGTAACAACACTGCTTTCATCTTTTGGCGCCAGAGACTAAAGTCTCCTTTACCATTATACACATTAAGTTCAACTTTAGTTCCCATTTTATTTTTCAAGAAAAACAGTAGAACAGAGAACACCACTTAATATGCAAGTTTACAAAAGATATAAAACACAAACAAAAGAAATTATTCACACAAGAAAAATTTTCATAAATTTGTAAACCTAGTTCTAGTTCTACAAAAAAACAGTCACTATATATATCAAGAAAACAAAGAAAATTCACTCAACACACGGAGAACTAACTGTTCACCTCAGATTCTAGGTCCTCTGAAGGGGCCTAGACAAAGGACAAACAGAAAGTCTCAGAGATTTTCATTTTATATATGTAGTGATAGTGTAAAGAACTAGGGTTAGTATTTTATACCAGATTTTGAAGATTTAAACCTCAGGAAGAGAGAAGATCTCGAAGGATCTCTTACAGTATTTTTACCAGACGAGAACAGAGACTAAAGAATACGAACAGATCTGGTTCGATCTTTGGTTTTTCTTTCTTCCTTGGCTCTGATACTACTGTTACAAAACCAACGCTAAGAAAAACAAAGATTAGCAACAAAAATGAACTAACAAAATGCTAAAAATAACAGAAAAGAAGTATTATAAAATACGACAGAGATTTCAACGCTTCAACTCAAGAACTATTCACAGCACAAATTCATCGGATTCAGGACTTGCTTTTGTCAGGCATAATACACCCACTTCCAGCCGAAAGTATCATGCCAACCCCTGGACCAAATCAGATTCTCTCTAACCCTAGTTTACCCAAAAACCAGTTACTGTTCACGGAGGGTTACCACAAACCAATTCACTCCATAAACCAGATTAATCACTCAGAGAGTGATTATGTTTTCAAAGCTTGATCAATGATCACCCAAGATCAAGGATCCCCAAAAGAAAACCCAGAAGGAGATGAAGAACAGAAGAAGTGCGAGAGAGAGAGAGAGTTCAATTCCAGAGGGGTACAATACCGCGGATGAAGGGGTGTATTGCCTTTATCTTGGTTTTCCAACCGTCTGCCAGAAAACCACAATGGACGTGGAGCATGGTTCCACTTGTCTTCATATGATGAAAGCAATCTTTCACGTAATCAGACTCGTGGTTTGGAAATGTTAAAGGCGTGTTTTTCAACTTAATGTAAACTTTGCACCACATTATCCCACAGCCAAGCCAGATTTTTGCCCGTTGGTGCCTGCTTGAGCGAGCATCTTTTGGTTTCTGCACAACAGTGCGCCGGGTACTTTCTGCCCCGCACGGGAGAGGTCCCAAAAATTATATCCATCTCTAATTGAATTTTAAGCCATGCAACATCTTTTATTGCAATTTTATTTAGTCCAAAATCCTCGACTTTTATTTCTATTTTCACTTAAATCCATTTTATTTGAACATATACCAACAGTTTTCCCATGTCATTCCTCCATTCCCCAACCCCTTGCAGGTCACTACACCCAGCAGCCTCTTTCACGACCATAAACGTAGTTAATGTTAAACCTATATTTTTGTTGTTAAGTTGGGATGACTAAAAGCCCGTTTGGTAAAGTTTATAAACTAGTTTATTTGACCAAAATGGTTTATTTGACAACAAAGATTGTCTTGATAGCCGTCATTTTTTTCCATTATTGGTCAAATAAACTATTTTAGTCAAATAAACTAGTTTATAATCTCTATCAAACGGAATGTAAATGAATTTCGGGACGACGATGAAAAAATTAAATGTAGCCTTAAAGACTTCATAGGTCTCGGCTTGAGATTAGAGAATAAATTAAAAACCGATTCCACAAAGAAATAATCCATATGCACCGGAATCAAGTCTTTTGGAATGTTTGGAGGAAATCAGCCCATGGTGCTTGTTGCTCAATGGCCCGGATCTAGTGCCATTTAATCTGGACAGTTGGATTGGCGATTATTCTTTTTGTTGTTTTCTTGAGATACAATTTTATTTCTCTACCTTCTTTGTCTCTTGCCTATTATATCGCTCTTTTCTTCTTCTTTCTCTTTGTGAGAATAGACTCTTGAGTAATGTATGAAGGAAACATCTGGTTTTCTCTGTGTGAAACAAGTAGCTAGATTGATGACTTTGAGGTTTGGCTGTGTGAAACAAGTTGTTGTAGCATCTATTCTAGATTGATGACTTTGAGGTTTGGTTTTGGAGCGATCTTTGTGAGGGAAGGGGGTTAATTGAGCCCTGATCACTACTGTGTTCTTGGAGTTTTATGTTAGTTTCTTGTAACTTGTGTGTTTGAACTTACAAATTTGTTGTCCAATCTTATATGTTGAAGTTGTAAATTTGTACTATATTTTCAAATGTATATCTTTAGATAAAAAAAAAAAATGTTTGTCAATCAATTTTAAAATCTAATATATATATAAATATAGTTAATGTTAAATCAATCTTCTCCAAAGTGCATCTTTCAATAATAAAAACAAATAAAAAGCTTGCTAATCGATTTAGAATTTATAGTGGAAAATATAGTTAATGTTAAACCCAACTTCTCAAACTTACATTTTTAGATAATAAAAATAATAATTTAGCAACTCGATTTCATAATTTAAAATCGTAAAACAGAGTTAATGTTAACTCTATCTTCTCAAAGATGTTTTTTTATGTAACTAATTTAAAGTAGAAAACAAAGTTAATTTTAACTCTATCGTCTCAAAGGTACAACTTTTTATATGATAAGAAAAAACTCATGACAAATAATATAAGAGCATTGCTAATGTAAATGTGCATTGTTAAAAAAAGGTGTCACATAAGTAAAATATACAATGTTTTAAAAAATTAATCTCCTATGCAATCTGACAGAGAGACTTTGTCAAGCCGATGTGGCAAAGAAAAAAATAGATATTGTCTAGAGTTCCTATAGATTCAGTAGTTCGGTCTAATCATACTGAATGAGCAAAAATTATATTTACTATCCATATTCACATGTTATTTTGTTTTTATTTAAAAAAAATAAAAGACACATAAACAAGATTATTTAGTTGTAGATAGAACTCTTCGACTTGAATGTCTATTTATTAGACACAAATGCCACATAAATTGAATTTTTTTAATTTCTATGCCAATTCATAAAATGCATTAGAGATGCTCTAATCTGTTTCACCTTTATCTTTCAAGAAATTACAAGCATGATTATGTGAATTTAGATGAGAATTACTTGAATTTGTGATCAGATTGTGTGGATTTATGTTGACCATATCCCATAATCTCATTAATTAAATCTGGTTTCAAATTGTGTGAATTGGAAAACCAAAATGATATCTCTCACTTATTTCAACTTACTAAAAGTTGCCTAAGCACACACAGTAGTGTCTCCATTTGTAATTCAAAATAGGGTGACATTTTTTGCTGCTATTAGCAGAATTTAATGAAATAGCATATCAGCTCAATCCTACACAATGAATCTCTTTGGATTTTGTTCTATTTTTACCCTTCATAGCTTCTGATAACTACTAAGTGCCATTGGTATTGTCTAATGGTTCAAAAATTGTTTAAAGACAACACTTTTAACTTTATTTCAAATTTTAAAATATTTATATTATTTTTATTGGGAATATTTTTAAAATGTGAAAAATAAACCACTTCATCAACCTCCCAGAGGTGTCTGGCTTTTAGAGAATCTGTCTCAAAGGAAGATTTGTCAAGACGTCTTAAAATATGAAAATAAACCACTTCATCAACCTCCCAGAAGTATCTGACTTTTGGAGAATCTATCTCAAATGAAGGTTTGTCAAGACGTCGATGTTGCGTGGCTGGAAGTACCGTCAGAGCTTTCTTGATGCAATTATTAAGGATAAGTTGAGCTTCTCCATATTTGAAACGTAGATTCTTATGTGCTTTTCAAAATTTTTGTTATTTTATTTAGTTTTCATTAATTGGGTTCAAACGAAGAATATTTTAATCTTACGAGTTAAAGTTATTTTGAATTATTTTATATAAACCTAGATATGTTACGTCATTTGCTATATTATGGCTACTGGTACTTTCTAGTAATTTATGACCTATGTTTCGACTATAAATTTCAATCGAAGGCTCTCTTATTTTAGCACCATTTCAAAATAATATTTCGTCTGTATTTTTCTTTCTTGGACATGAGACTCGTATAATTTCTTTTATCTGTGCATTTCCGCTCTATTGTGTACATCTAATAGTTGAATGCACAACTAGAGATGAGAGCTACTTCAGAATTAAGACGGGGTTTCAACACTACGCAGAGGCCCAAAATGCAATTTTAACTTTTATCTTTGGGTAAATAACATTTTTTCCTCAACTTTTACACTTTGTAACGATTGGATCCTAAACCTTCAATTTGTAGCATGCCAAATCTCTAACCTTTAAAAAGCAAGAAAACACCGTCCTTCTATTACGAAAAATGTTAGTTTGACAGTTAAATAGTTAAAAGTATTTTAAAATGATCAGCTATTAGTTTTTTGAATTAAAAACAAGAAAATAGAAATAAGAACACGGAAGGAAAAAGAAATAAAAAAATTCTACTTCCTTTCGGACATATAAAAAAGTATACATATCAACCATACTTTGTTTTTGAGCTTTAAAAGGGAATTTGTTGCAATTTTTATTTTCTTTTTCTTTTTCTCTTTGCATTTCTTTTTCTATTTTCTTGTTTTAATGCAATAAACGTGAGATTGGTTATTTTAAGAAAATTTTGACTATTTAATCGTCAAACAAATAGTTTTCGTAAACATAAGGACTATGCTCGCACACTGTTTAAAGGTTATAGACCCAAAGTGCTTGAAATTGAAAGTTTAAAACCCCATCATCATAATATTCAAAAATTCAAAACCTTTTCTTGTTGGTTTCACCCTTATATGTGTACTAAATATTATTAATGCTATCACAATCATTTTTCCAATGAGTTTCAGAATAATGGTATTTATCACTGTCGGTGATGATCACCGGTCTATGTGTTGTAATCACCATCATTGGTGATAAATAACATTACTATTTCTTATATTTTCTCTAATTCATATATTAATTTAGGCTTCCATATGGATCGTACATGTAAATGGATTCGTACATTACAAAGCTCATGTAAACAGATTCCTACATTATGAATCACTCTAGGTGACAACATAAGTACAATTAAATGATAAGTCCAATTAAATGTAAGAATATGAGACCCATTAAATTATACATATCACTTAATATCACCTAGAGTACCAATGGTGACAAATAAAATTGTTCTTTCTTCAATTAATTCTATATCTTCTTCTATCCATTTCAATTATTTTATGGTTCACATTTATAATAGAACCATTCGATGAAAAATAAAGTATAAAAAAAATATGTTAAAAAGAAATACAACAATAAACTAAGTCTCATTGTCAATAAATTTGAAGTCTGCTAAATTAATTCTTTTATATCTCTATGTTGAATTCATTGCAAAATATACTAAAAGATTCAAAATGTTAATAGATTATATAGTGTATTTTGAATCTTTTAGTTGATCTTGCACGAACTGGACTCAACAAAGGGTCACAAAAGAAAAGACTTCAAATTTATTGAAAATAAGATTTAATTTATTGTCGTTGTATTTATTTCTAACATTAAAAAAAAATAGTTTTTACGCTTCATTTTTCATCAAATGGTTCAATGGTAAAATTGATATGGATAGAAGAAGATATAGAAATAATTGAAGAAATATCTTATTTATGTAGGAATTTGATAATCTTTCATTAAACTTTGCTAATCCTAAACCAATCTGTACACAACACAACAGCCTATTAATAGGTAAGTAATTACTTTGGGTGTGTTTATTTAGGTAAGTTTAATGTATAGTTTAGAAGGTAATAATTAATTGTTTTGTGTGTTTATTTAAGTAATTTGTTGTATAATAATTTAATTATAATTATAATTAGTTGAAAGAAGTGATATCATTTTGGTTTTCAAATTACAGATTTTATTAATGACATTCACACAATCAAGGTCCTAAATTCATAAAATCATGCTTGCGATTTCTTATATGACAAAGGTGAAACACAACTATATAGTTTGTTTTCATGCTTGAATTTCTCGTACCCAATAAAAGTAAGATGTGTGTTCGAAAAGATAAATTTAAGATTAACTATTTTTTTTAAAAAAAATTTAAATTCTAAAGTCGATTGACAAACTTTTTTTGCATTAAAGAAAATAGTGTTTAATAAATGGTGAACTTATAATTAGTTCTAGAGTACCAATTGATTCTAAAACAGATCAAAACTATATCTGTGAATTAAGGGCTTTTTCCTAGGAAAATAGTGAAATACTTTAGAAAGAAACAACTGAGAGACTGTTTTTGTTTCACTGCCCGTTTTATTTTGTTAAAAATTAATTTTTTATTTTTATTTTGATAAAAGTTGATAAAATACGTGGTTGAAAAATTAATAAAAATTGTGGGTCTCGTGAAATGTGTTGTTAAAATTAATTGTTGATTTTGACTTCAAATCTTTAACAAATATTTTATCAAAATTCAACAAAGTCTAATGGACAAATATTGAATATAAGATATGAACTAACTAAAGTTGATGTATGTAAATGAAAAAAATTTATTTTAAAAATAGATTTAACTAATAATTTAATAAAAGTTATAGAGCAAGAAGTTATGGAACTCCATTTATATTACTATTTTTATTATTCAACTTGAATTTTTGTGAATATTATAGATTTTTTTTTTCTTTTTTATATTAATCTTGCTTATAGTTATTTTGGTAGGATGTAATTTTTTTTTTAATAATACTTAATCTTATTTTTTAAACTTTTGATGAGAGTGCTTTTAGCTTTTCAAAGTCACATTGTGCACAAAAAGACCCTAGTTCTCTAATACTTTTATGAATTCATTTTTTATTTTATCCTTAAATTTAGTAGCTATATATAACGACCACCATTCATAGTTGATAAAATTAATTAAGTGCTATGTAAGGTAACATGTCATATGGAATAAATACATGACAATAACTTCTTATAGAAGGGTGGGAATGGTGACAACAACGTGGGGGTGACTCGGTTGGGGATAGGTATTGAGAATTGGGAGGACTAGACGATGGTGATTTTTTCTAATTATATATTTATATTGTTAGCTCATTTATAATTTAAATTGTGTCCGTACATTATTATACTTACTTATTTAAGCATTTGAGTCACACACGATAGCCTAACAATTTTTTTTTGGGTACAAAAATAGGGATTGCAATAGTGTAGGGTGGGGCCTAGGTGGCCCTCATTGTCTTCCGCCTCGTAGGGTATTTTTGGGAGGCGGGACATGGTGGAGATTAAAATATTCATATATTTATTATTTATTATTTTAAATGTTTCTCGTTCCTCCTCAATTTCCCAACGGGGGGTGAAACATTGCGGAGCAGATATTTTGCCACCTTTATAAAGAAATTGTCATTACAAATCGCATACGCTAAGAAATATAAATTTGAGAATAAATGTCAATAAATAAATGTTAGAGGCTAGTACAATAGAGGATAAATATTGAAGATGACAATTGCAATTTTTCCTTAATTTAAAACTATGAAGCACTTAAGTTCGTAGATTGCAAGCTAATATTTTAGTACTTGAAATTCAACGAACTTAAAGTGTTTTGACTAAGAGTCTATTTGGTATAGTTTATAAATTAGTTTATTTGACCAAAAATAATTTATTTGACTAAAAATATTGCTTTCACATTATGATATTATTGATAATTGTTGGTCAAATAAACTATTTTTGGTTGAAAAACTGATTTATAAACTATATCAAACAAGTCCTAATTTTATGCAGAATATATTTAAACTATATATATATATATATATTGATTTGATTGGTTTACTTTCAATGTATTCGTTTATAGTAATTATACAATGTATTAAGTATTTATTGTATGAAGTCTTCTAATGTTAGAAAGTTGTATAAACCTATAAATAAGCATCAGTACAATTCGTGTACAAAATAAGTGAAAGAAAAAGAAATACTTTCATAATTCTATTTTTTAATTTCACTTTATTTTTTTATATAATTTATTTTATCTAGGATAATTCATGCATTCTTAGTTGAAAAGAGAAAAATGTTTATATTAAATATCAATATCTATTTTTTTAAATTAAAATATCTATCATTTTCCCTTGCTTATCAATCATTTTTAATAATGCTTACGAGTCCACAAGAATTCATAAATTAATTTCATACAATTAGTAACGGAGTCAAAACTCGAAATTAGTAGAGACAAAATTTAACTACGAATACATTTTTTCAAACCCAAAATATAATAATACTAAAAAAAATAAAAATGACATAAAAAATTCTCAATTTCACTGGCACCACCTCCCTCCGCCACTGCATACAATTAAATTTGCAAGTTCATAAATTTTTACTTTTTTTGATTGGTAGCATGGAAAAAGGGTGGAAAAATGAAAATATTTTTTATGAAAGTGGGAAAATAAATTCTACTATCTAGGGTGTATTTGATTGGTAGCATGGAAAAAGGGTGGAAAATGAAAATATTTTCCATGGAAGTGGGAAAATAAATTCCACTAGCTAGGCAAGAAAATTTTTTCCAAGAAAGAAGGCAAATTCATGCTTTAAATGCTTGTACCTAGAAAATGTATTTGCTTTTCTATGTGCCAATCAAATAACAAAGTGAAAAAATAAAAGTGTTTGATTTGACAAAATTTTTCATGAAAGTGACATTTTTCATGGAAAATATTTGAATCAAACACACCCTTATTTACTTTTTACTTTTGACTTTTCAACTTTCAAATTTTAGTTTCTTTATTTTTATTATGTTTAAAAATTAGGGTAAGGACTAACCGTCCATTTCATACACATTAATTAATTAATTTAATCACCAACTTTATTTATCATGAACTACATATATAATTTTATTTTAGTGCTGCAAAAAATGGCTAATGTCATTTAATTTCAGATAAAATAGTTGGTCAGTCGATTTCAAAATATAAAAATATAAAAAATATACTCCCTCCGTCCTACAATGATAGACTCATTTTCTTTATTTATATGTCCCAAATTATAGGACACTTACTTTATAAAGGGTGTATTAAATTTTTTATTTTCCTAATACACCCTTATTTAATTTACATTGTTATCAAACCAAAACAAACATTTAAATTTATTAGATTCATGAATGACTAATATTAAATGGGGGTATAATAGGAAAAATGTGTCAAAAATTTATAGTTTCAATTAAATCAAATGAAATTTCTTAATCTGTGTGAAAAAATAAACGAGTCTATCTTTGTGGAACGGATGGGGTATTTAATATTAAATCTATCTTCTCGACGTCTCTTCTATTTTAGAAGATATGAGAAAAGTTAGTCCGACAAATAATATAATTGACTTAACCATTGTCGTTTAAGAAATTACAAATATGATTATGCGAATTTCAATGAGAATTTAGAATTAGATTTGTGCATTTATGTTGACCATATCCCATAATCTCATTTATCAAATCTGATTTGAAATTTATTGAATTGGAAAACCAAAATGATTTCACTTCTTTCTTACTTAACCTAAAATTCAAACAAATTGCCTTTTAATTTATACAACAAATTACTAAATAAACACACTCATAACAACTAATTAACTTCTAAACTATATATTCAACTTACCTAAATAAACACGTCCAAATAAATTACTTACCTAAATTAACACATTAATTACTTTCTAAAGTTGCCTAAGCACATAATGTACTGTCTCCATTTGTAATTCAAAACAGAGCTGGTTCGATCTTAGACATATAGGGCTTGGCTCGTGTCCATGAACATGGGCTCGTGGGACTCATGGGCCGAGCCCATTTGAGCTACCCATGGGCCCGACTCATTTTTTTATTTTAATTTGAAAGAATAAATATGGTACGATAATATTAAAATCCTCTTTCTTTTTTCTGATTTAGGATCTACTAATTTTAACATAGATAGAGTTAAAATTTTACACAAACAAAATATTACATGTACAGTTTTTTCCAAAAAATAAAAGAAAAAAATTAAAAAAATTAACATAAACATTACAAATTATTATGACGTAAAATGTTGGAAATCTTCAACTATTGAGATGTCAACTTCATCATGGATTCAATATTCTGCATCTTGTCGGTCCTTTAAGCACATTAAATTCTCTATATATCTTCTTTTAATCTTGATTTGTAATTAGACAAAACCTGTTATCTGCACTAAAAGCAGACTCCGATGCTACAGTAGATATCGAAAATGTTAGTAGATCACGTGATATCAATACTATTGGATATTGATGCTAATTCATTTTCCACCACTTCAGTAGGTTAATATTTTTTTTCGTCCTCGTCTAAAATACTAACCATGACATGAACAAAATACCTAGCTAACTCTAAATGTAATTCACCAATATCTATATTCGTATCATTTGCAAAGGAAGAAGAATAACTATATTGTTGACTATCTTTACAAGAACTTAAGTATCTTCATAAATTGGTGTCGTCCTGTGGTGACAAATTAGCCCTTACTATAGGGGTTGTCGAACGTTCCTACTATTTTTTTAAGTGTATTGTTCGTACATCTCACATAAAGTTTTCTCTAGATTTCTATATGTAACTGGCGATCCTTAAGTTAATTTACTAGACATTTCAAATACAATACTTTTTTTGTACCCTCTAAATTAAACCAAACGTCCAACTGAGGCTAAATGGAACAACATAGACAAAGTCTTTTAATATTTTCTGAACTTAACATTCATCACATCTATGATATCATAAAAAATAGAAAATGTTTATACTTATTGAAATTATTGACAATATAATAAAAAATATGTAAAAACGAGCAGACTAGTACAATAATACACGCATGCACATGCGTTGGTAGCTTTGTCAAAAACTTTCAAAAAGTTTCTTAATATGAACTCCAATAGAATAGTCACAACCTTCTAAATCAATTTTGGAACCATATGAGTGTCGATCATTGTAACAAGCAGTAATATATTTTTCATAGTCTTCACAAGATTCCAACATAAGATAAGTAAAGTTCCATGTGTGACAAATGTTGTTTTAGGTAGCCCATTTTTCGTACATAAACTATTGAATACTTCTTTTCGGAGAGGGGAGATCGAAATAAAGTTTAATAGCGTACCTAATTTTATCTAACCCTGCTTTTATGAAATCTAGTCCATCTTTCACAATAAAATGAAAGTTGAATTGAAAATATGGCAAACACAACACACAAAGAATAATATACCACCAAAAATAGGGTTAAGTTCTAAATCTAATATTTCAATAACCAACCCATTGTTAAAAGTAAAACAATAAATTTTAGTTTCGCAATAAAATTCTATAATAATGTTCATTAAAACATTAAATTATTTTTGATCATTATGAGATTTTCTATTAATTTAAATTCGATTAATTTTTTTACATATCCATTGTCTATCTATTTAGTATGCCATGCCATGGTAGTTATGTAACTTTTATGGTTACATCTGGCCCATAAGTAAAATGTAAAAGATAAAATATCAGTATATTTATTTATATCTTATATAATGCATGACTTTTTTATCGTATAAAGTAATAACATCTGAATGTAGGGATGGCAATGGGGCGGGTTCGGGGTGGGGCAGCCCCGCGACCTGCCAACCGCCCCGATTATTTTATTTTTATTTTTTTTAATAAACTAAAAAATTAATTAAAAAAAGAAATAATTTTTTTTTTATATATTTACACCAAACAAAACAAAAAAATTATAAGATTGAGGTTATCGTGTAGTGGTTAAGATTGATACTTTACAAGTTTCAACGCGGGTTCGAATCTTCTTTAGTCTATTTGTAGTGAAAACTATAATTTCTATTATATTTTATGATTTTTCAAAAAAAAAAAAAAAAAAAAAAAATTTGAAGGAGCAGGTCGCGGGGTGGTGGGGGGGGGGGGGGGCGGGGACACCCCGGACCCGCGGCGGGGCAGAATTTTCTGTCCCAAACCCGCCCCTATTATCCAGCAGGGCGCGGGGCGGGTCGCGGGTTTTTTTTTGCCATTCCTATCTGAACGAATAGTATTTCTAGAAAAATATTTGTACCTGAGTTGGATATATTTTTGTATGAAGTTGGTCAAGTGAACGTTTTCCACTATGCTAAACGGCGACTCACTATCTACTATGAAAATCACCACACCCTCACGCATATTATCTTATGAATAGATCTATGGTAATAGCAGTACTAGAAGAATCCTCACCAGAAGAAGTAAACTAAAGTTGCGAAAATTTATTTTTCAGACTTCCGTGTCTTATTTTACATGTTTTGTAGTGTTCGTGTTAGATAACTCGTGCCAAAAGACTTTTTCAAGTTAACTGTTTTTTGCAGAAATTACACATTTCTTTGTACTGTTGCCGTCCGTTTACAACACCACTCTTTACTAATTTGAAGTGTTCCCAACACTTGGACGTGTTTTTCAAAGATCGTTGTTTTTTGCTTGGTCTTGACACCGTTTCTTTTTTTTTTTTTTCATCATCCAAATCAATTAGATAATTATACTCCACCACTCAAATCATCATGAATTGGGACATCATTTAGACCACTGAGATCATAATCAAATGGTTGACTATCTTGTGGAGCGTTGTATCTATTAGGATTGAACTCACCAGTTTCTAAGATTTTACTGTAATATATTTGAAATAATAAATATAAAGAAATATGTAAAATATGAGAGTTTATACTAGAATTATACGTGAATAAACAAATTTAGCGACAAGAAATTTTGAGATTGTACAAGAAGAAAGCTAATATGGATATTATAACAATTTCATATTGAGAAACTACATATTTGTAGAAAAAATGAGGTGAAGTTGGGGTTTATATAGAAAAAAAGACAATTTTTTAAAACTACTTTTTTTTTTAAAAAATAATTAAATCTTGACCATTTTCAAATGGTCGTTATGGCCCACAAGCTGTCTCATTTGTAGGCTTGCAGGCTTGGCTCACGAGCGATTCATTTTTTCACGAGCAGAGCAGGCTCGATTGTCGACCCATTATCAAAGGAGCTTGAACTGTCCATGGATTGAGTCCAAACGAGAGGAGCCAAGAGCCTACAAGTGGCTCGGCCCATTTGACACACCATGAGGGGTAGTGTTGGAGGGGGGAGTTGGGAAATTGGAGAGAAGTAATTGTTGGGGTGGAGTGGTTGAGGAAGACAAATGCGTTGATTTTGTTTTTCTAATTAATTTTATTCTTCATTTTTTATGTTTTAGGTTAAATAAAAAAATAATTAAAGTGTGTTTGGTCATTTCTACCCTTATTATTTTTTACCATATGAAATGCAGGTGTGGATTTAATGGCAGACTTGGATGGAAATAATCCAAAATGACCATGTGCAAAGAAGTGGTAGGTTAGAAAGTTTTGCGCTATAATTTGAAAGTTAGGAACTCATTGTGCAATGGACCTATAGATTATGAATTATTTGCGCCAATTTTTCTTAATTAAAAGAATCAGATTTTACTATATGAGCTGGCCAATTTTTTACATGTGTGACCTTGTTCTGGTCCATGGCTAGGGCTGGATTGAGCTCAAGACTTGGATGGATCTATGGGTTCGACACGCTAAATTAAACATTTAATTTTTTTTACCCAATTAACGCCCAAAATTTCCAAATTAATTCTTTAACACCGTATAAACATAAAACTCAATGGTGATCTCCTGCCCCTAGGGGGCAGGAAATTTTTCACGCACCGCTGACGTGGCGAGCCATGTCAGCGGTGGACCAACAGATTCAAAAAAAATTTGACTGCCCCAAATTGGTCTGCTGCCCCAAATGAATTTTGCCCCATTTCATATATGTTAACCCTCGAGTCTCTCTCTCTCTCTCTCTCTCACACACACACGAACCCCCCATTTCCACAACAGTAACCCTCACCTCTCTCTCTCACCGCAGTTGGCATATTTTCCAGGACCCATATTTTCCGGCCAACTTCTCTAGGCTGTCAGATTTCACATTTTCCCGGCGTGATTGTGGATTGTCCCGTGCGCATTCCGTTGAAATTTCATCGTTGAGGCGCGATACACTTTCCATCGGAGAAGAAATCAGTTCGGCTAAATATCCAACGGTTGAGAAAAAACCACCGCTGCGGAAAAGTTCATCACTCCTCGCACGCGCCATTGACAACCAACCCGTGGTAATCTGATTTTCAGATTTTCCCTACATTTGGTATGTTTCATAAATCTCATATTCATATTTATGATATATGATAATCGATTGAATGAGGGGAATTATTTTAGGGAAATTACCCAAATTTTCCCCAATGATTGATACTTCATCAATTGGTGTTTGGGGCAGGGATGAATTTGATGTGGTTATGTATTGGGGAAGTGCTGAAATTCTTGTGGTTATGTGTTGGGGAAGTGATGAATTTGATGCGGTTATGTGTTGAGGCAGTGATCAATTTCTTGTGGACATGTGATGAGGCAGTGATGAATTTGTAGTTTGTAAATAAATGAAATAATGATTGTGGTAGGAGATAAACAGACACGTATCTTGGCTTGGCAATTCGAAAGGCATGCGACTATGGGTTGTGTACAACTCCTAGGTCAAATGCAACCGGTTAATTGCAGCCATGGCGTTGACGTAACTATCTTGCCCTCAATTACAATATTCTGAGCCTCTTACTTAACGTTGAATACAATATGAAGCTGGTTATATTATATTGTTTATAATGAAAACTTGATAATTGTTGTTATTCGTTTGAACTCCGTTGCACATATAGGTAAGAAATGATGTTGTCCTCTAGTATGAATGATGTGCAATCACGTCTTAGATGTAGTTGTGGTGCGTATATGAAGATACACACATCCCACACTGAACGGAATCCACTTCGTAGGTATTGGAGATGCCATAATGTTACGGTACGTAACATAGTTTCAATTGTTGTATGTTGTTATATACCTTCACTAATTACTTACATGAATTTTTGGTTGGTAGGATGGTGTCATGTGTAGAGGATTTACATGGGCCGATGAGGTCGAACAACAAATGGGAAGTGAAATTTTTGTATTTGAATTACACACTAGAGCTTTGAATGAATTGAAGGTTGATGTGATGAAGTTATCGAAGAAGATAGACAACGTCGTGTATGACATAGGATCCCTTAGACGTTTTGTAACATTTGTATTTATTATTGTAATTTCACTTGTTGTAATCAAATTTATGTAATCTTGTAACGAGCTTGTCTTAATATGTACTATAAGTTGGAAGCCATTTTGTATATTTACATGTTGTGTTATTATCATTTTTTGTTAGTATAAGTTTGTTTAATCGATTATCATAAATACGGAAAACATACATGTAGGTACAAATTCATAATAGACTATAAACAAGACATAATCATAACCCATAATCTGCAATACATAATCCATAATCCCTTACAGAATCCGTAATACAAACAAACACATTGTTGTCACAATATGATTTTCCTGGATACATAAACATTTGACGTCCATACCTATGTCAAAAAAACCAATTGCCAACATCATAATGACTACTTGCATGTGACGTGAATGTTCCATCATCTGCTCCATAAAACTGCGTTCCATCGTCGTGGGCATCGTCTCGTTGGTCCACATCCGTATTTGACCTACAACAATGATCAAATTGATTACGATATTAGATACTAATAAATTAAAATGTTCATAAAGACAAGTGAATACTAATCATGAACGCCAACTAACCTTTCATTCCTTTTAGGACATGTCCTCTTGTCGTGACCATGTTGCCCACAAATCCCACATTGCCTGTTTTGTTTCGAAATTGATTTTTCTTTTGCTGATTTCAATCTTTTTCCACAACTCTTTGCTCTTACCGCACTAGGATCTTGTATAATGACAGTGTCTGGGCGAGTTATACTTTTGTATCGGGTTGAACTAATATTACCTCCAGCTGCTATCTCTTTGACTCGTAGATGCAATGACTCGAACTCACTGCTGAGGAATATGCTGCGCTCATCTGTCAATGCTGCGTCATCAACAATCAAAGAAGCCTTGTGCGACAAAAAACCATGTCGTGCCATTAATGACGTACTCGAAGTGGCATCAGTTGACAACCCCGCGGTAAGTTCATCTGTGTAACCCAATTTCGCATTTTTCGTCCATCTTTGAAATATGTACTTGTCAGGTAGAAGTAAAACTTGTTTTTTTTCTCAAGTAGCTAATCATGTGCCGACACGGATACCCATTGAATTCAAATGTCCGACAACTACACGAAATGATATCAGTCTCCGTATAATATGTAATGTGTCTAACACGATCAAATGTTTTTCCATGCTCCCGTCTTTCAACCACATAAAATTTTGAATCCCCGGATGTAGATATCTTCGTGCAAATGTAGAAATGACTTTGATCAATTTCTTTCTGGAACAACAAAAATATTTTCTTCGTATACACATGAACCATTTGATTCTGCATCTGAAATTTTGATGTTAGTCGAGGTTGTTCGCTGATGTCAATATGATTGGCAACCAACTTCTCATGTCACTGATGGCGTAATGCCATATTAAAACGAGTAATAAAATCCATAAGTGAGTTCTTTCGAGTGACATACCTCTTGAAGAAGGAGTGATTACTCTCTGACCGCTGACTACTGGACATTCCTGCACTGAAAATGTGATTCACATATGCTGGAACCCATCGACTACGAATAGCAAACATGTTACTTAGCCATTCATTGTTGCCCAAAGCCTCGTTTTCCATTACTGCAGCCCAACGTGACTTAAACTCATCGGGTGACTCCGAATTTTTAATAATGTTGACCAACATGTGGTACTCATCATTATACACCATGACATTAATCTTTTTCGAGAACTTGTTCAATATGTGCCAAATACAATACCGATAGAAGGTGAATGGCAAAACCATTGAGATGGTTTTAGCTATTGCCGCATCCTGATCTGTAATAATGATTTGTGGTGCTTGTTTAGGTATGGCTTCCAAGAATTTCGAAAATAACCACACAAATGACTCTGTCGACTCGTCACTCAATAAACCACATGCAAATAGAATGGTTTGCGCATGATGGTTCACCCCAACGAACGGTGCAAATATCATCGAGTACTTGTTGGTGTTATAGGTAGTATCAAACACAATGGCATCTCCAAAATATGCATACGATCGATGTGACTCTGAATCTACCCAAAAACAACGAACCAACTTATTGTCCGAATCAATCTCATAATCGAAAAAGAAATTGGGGCTTTTTTCTTTTTCAAATGTAAAATACTCAATCAATGTATCAGCATCATGACCCCGTTGCTCTTCTCGAATATTCCTCTCATGGTTCCTTATATCTCTCTCTACACACCCAACTGATGATGTACCACATGAGTCTATCTCCATAAGCCGAACTTGTTGACACGTTGGTATGTTAGCATCTGATAACTGTTGTGTTAATGCCTTCTTTGTTGCTGATACATGTCGATGTGAACGTAATAAATGTACTCTACTTGGCGTAGCAAGAGCGTGATTATGTTCCTCCACAAATTTATTCACCACCCATAAATATCCTGTCTGTTGTTTCATAATAGATAATCTGGCATTGCATCCGGTCCGCGTCTTTCCACGATTTCTTTCTCCAGTTCGTACCACAGCTGCTTTATGTTTCAGTTGATACGTCTCGTCTGATTTTCCTTCCTTTGAGCAAGAATAAAGTTTCCAGTAAGTTTCATTGGTTTCTTTCTTTTTTTTTACTATTGGCTATACGTGCACTGAAACCAGCTTCACGCGCATACTTATTGTAAAAATTATACGCGTCCTCATGCGATTCAAACTCTTGTCCAATCTTCGGAATTCGACTTATGGAAACTTGAGGAACAAAAATATCATCCGCACTTTCAGCCTCCATTCCTATTCAACAACAAATACATTACATTAGTCACCATCAAGCAAGCAGAAATTTCAAATTCAAAACATTTAACATTTAATTTCCTCAACTAAAAAAAAAAAAAAACATAGTCATTCCAGCTGAATACAAGTTCGGTTATTGCTAACAATCCATTTTATTTTCATTATTAGCTACAAAAAACCATTTATTTCGCATCTACCTCAACAATGAAATTTCAACAGAATGCGCACGGGACAATCCACAATCACGCTGGGAAAATGTGAAATCTGACAGCCTAGAGAAGTTGGCCGGAAAATATGGGGCCGGAAAATATGGGTCCTGGAAAATATGCCAGCTGCGGTGAGAGAGAGAGGCGAGGGTTACTGTTGTGGAAATGGGGGGTTCGTGTGAGAGAGAGAGAGAGAGAGAGAGAGAGAGAGAGAAAGAGAGACGCGAGGGTTAACATATATAAAATGGGGCAAAATTCATTTGGGGCAGCAGACCAATTTGGGACAGTCAAATTTTTTTTGAATCTGTTGGTTCACCGCTGACATGGCTCGCCACGTCAGCGGTGGGTGAAAATTTTCCTGCCCTCTAGGGGCAGGAGATCACCATTGACATAAAACTACCTCAATTTATTCATATCTCATAGTAAAAATATATTTTGCTGGAATTGTACTTTAGTCCTTTAAAAATGCAAAATTACAAGTTGTATCCAAATTTGCCCAAAAAATTACAATAATACCTCTAAACCTCAAATATTGACTTATAAGTTAACTTATGGTCATCCTCAAAATAATACTCCGGGTCTTAAAATTCTAGTAGTGTAACTTCTTCTAAAGTACAGTTTAGTCTCTAAACTTTTCAAAATTTGCAAACTGAGCCCAATTTATATTTCTTACTTCTTCTTCTCTACCAATCTCTATACTTTCCATTAATTGCCCTTAAAATACAATAGTTGTACTCATCAATGAAATACTAAGAAAGAAAATTGGCGAGGAGGGATCAAGTGTGATTGATACTAGAGTTTGTTCTTACAACAAATACATAAGTCAATCACTTCTTTTTCTTGTGGTAGTTCATAAACCTTTGTGTTACCATTGCTAATTTAGGTCGATGAGATAATTCTAAGTTGTGCTTTAAACTATCATTTGTTAATTATTTCATAGAAAGCATTTGGATGACGAGTTCGAAATGAATTATTATGTTGCCTACTTAGTAATAATTGAACCCTAAATTAGAAGTCGACTAATATATTTCTTGCACTTCCGTTTTTTTATAACATTTTCTAGAGACTCGCTTATCTTGCACGAAATTAAATGAATTTTGGGTTTATATTTGGAATTATTAATCAGCTATTTAGGTAGAAAATTGTGAGTCATTACATTAAGTACAAGTAAATGTTCCCTAGAATTAATCTATTCTTTCTTCTTTTTATTTTTCACTTTTTCTAAACAAGATTTTCGTCAAAATTCTTATTGATAAATTTTTTTTTAGAGAGAAGGTTCCGAATCTTTGAACTTTGTGGCGATGAGATCCTAAACTTTTGATTTCTAGCACCCGAGATCCCAAACTTTTCAAATGTTTGTGCCTAATGTCTTTTGTGACAGAAAACGTTAGTTTAACTGTTAAATAGTCAACATTTTACTCAAATGACAATTCTACATTTATTTAATTTAGAATAAATAACACTGAGAGTCCATAATTTTTAAACTTTGTAACAGTGAATCCCCGAATCTTTAATTTTTAGGAGCTGGGATCGTAAAACATTCAAACATTTGCGCTTGAGGTCATTTTGTGAGAGGTACGTTGGTTCTCAAGTGCTGCAAATACTAATTAATTTATTTTTCGGTGGGTAGTAGTGGTAGTGCTACTGCTGCTCTGGTTACAGTGGGTGATTTGGTATTGGGGAAGATGATTATTTCTTTCCTTTGTCTTTTTTATTTTTATTTTTATTTGATTCAAAATTACATATGGTTACACTAATTATTTTACTCAATTTTTTATATTTTAACAACCAAACTTACATTTTTCATCACAAAAGAACTTCAAGCGCTGACATTTTCCGTCTCAAAGGACATCGGACACAGACATGTGAAAGATTTGGAATTTCGATTACTAGACATCAAATATTTGAGATTTCATCGGCACAAAGTATAAAAGTTTGGAATTTCTAGTACTATTTATCCAAAAATTTAACAAAAAAATTAGTTTCGATTTTGCTCCAAGTGGACAAATTAAAATATAAATGAGTTGAAAAACAAAACAAAAAATAGGATTACTTAAACAATACGTAATTATAAATCATGTGCGGAGGAGTTTGATTACCGTACGTATCAGTAGATGATGCTCATGGGGCACGTTCTTACATGTGCCCACTTGGATACCTATCCCCCAATATTCAACTCAACTGCCTAATTTAAAACATAACTAACTCTTAACTACTAAAGAATTGCTTACAAGCATCTTATACACTAAAATAATAAATATATTTTAATACGTTGGGTCGAAAAAAACTTGAAAAGTTTAACAAGAGAAATGTGTAATAAAATTTTATAAATTATGTACAATTCTTTAATGTCAACTTAGTGTACTTAACATAACGATATTAATAACTTGCTAGTTGTATAAGATCATGAAACTCAATTCTCAAAATTAGGGGTGGAGTCCAGTCGATTTTGAAAAAATTTAATTTTTAAAGTGCAATTTTTTTTTTCAATAATAGCTCGATCTTAAAGAATATATATATATATATATATATATATATATATATATATATATATATATATATATATATATATATATATTGATCTCTTCTCTAAAAATTCTAACTCCGTCCCTGTTTAAAATAATAAAAAATAATCTTAGACAAGATAACGTTTTTGAAAAGCTAAATGACATGGGTAAATAGGTAATGAATTTAGAGTCAAGAATAAACAAATTTTGTTATACTCATTGTACGTTTAAATTTGTATAGAAAATTTAAATTTTGTGGAAACAACATGTCTAACAGAGTTTCAAATCTAGATAGAATTTTAGACAATGTCTATTTTTTTCTGTGCCACATCAACTTGAAAAAGTCCACGGGCAGAGATAAGGGGGGCTTCGAAAAAAATGAATTTTTGAAGTGTAAATTTTTTTTTTTCCAAGTATCATCTTGTTTTTGAAGTGTATTTTTTTTTTTTTAAAAAAAAAAGTGCTCCGCCCCTGACAGGGTTCCTGTTAGTTTGCATTAGAGATGAATTTTTTTAAACACTGAAACTATTTCGTTTAGAGCATCTCTAATGCACTCCATTTATTGAAGTCTACGTGACAGGTAAAATAGACGGACTTCCAATCTATGTGGCACTACATCTATTGAATAGACGGTTAAATTAAAAATTCATCTTCAATATGTTCCGTATAAAACTAATATTATTGCTTATATGACAATAATTTTTTTTAATTGGCGGGTCTTCAATTTTTATTTTCCTCGTCTGACTTTTATTTTTTTAATAAAATACTAAACTGAATTTAAATTTGATGAATTACTTCCTCTAGAAGTCCGTCTAAATTTAGAATGACTTCTATACATAGTCTATTTTTGTGTGTATCACATCAACTAGACAGAGTTTTTGTCAGCATGTATTGGCGATAGTTTTTTATAACTCCGTCTATCTGTGTTTATGTAGTAAGTCTAAAAAACAATAGACATAGTGCATTAGAGATGCTCTTATATGACACAATTTTTTAAACAATTAACAGTTGATTGAAGACGCTCTTGGTTTTGTGAGTGTGTTTTCTGCAACGAGTAAAAGTATTTTGTTTGAAAGATACTTCTTTTCCCAAAAGAAAGCACTATATTTGGATCATCGTTGAGAAAAAAAGGAATAACAAGATGGAGATATATTATGATTAACAACTAACATCTGAAAAAGTTGGAAAAAAATAATCATAAAGATATGAAAACACAACAGACACGGCGCCTTCATCGCATCATTTCCATGATACATCTAAGGAAATTTTTTGTGCATTTCCCCCCCTATATTCATGCCTCAAAGAATGGACCATTATTAATTATCCTTTCAAAATCCCCCCTATAAATATGCACTCCATTCTTGAGACTAATCATTCAATTTTCAGTTCTTTCTAAGAATAATCACTCACTTCTAGACAAAGAAATGGCAGGGCGTCCGTACACTACTACTACTCTCTTGTTCTTGGTGCTTTTCCTCATCACATTATCTAATGTTGCCGAGGTAATGTTTTGCTTTCTTTTGCAATTTACTTTAATCATTTCATTAACCCTACTTATCTACGTTCTTCATTTTTTTTTCTATTGTACTTTAACAGGGATATAATAATCTTCGACCTCAAGGTATGACTATTATACTATTTTGTTACACGTATTTTACTATTTGTTATTAAGTTGGAATTTCGATCTAGAATGTAACAAAATCGTGTTTTGAATCGAACAGATTGTCAACCACGATGCAAGTACCGTTGCTCGGCCACTTCACATAAGAAACCATGTATGTACTTCTGTCTCAAATGCTGTGCTAAGTGCTTGTGCGTGCCAGCAGGTACTTACGGCAACAAGCAAACATGTTCTTGCTACAACAATTGGAAGACACAAGAAGGCCGTCCTAAATGCCCTTAAACCGGTTTGTTCTTTAATCAACAATAATGTCTTCTGAATTCACTCGTTTTAATAGTTCGAATAGTGTACTAATTTGTACTTGGGAAATATTCGGGTATTTTACGATATTCTCAAATCTGTTTAATTGTCATTACAATTTGTACTTAGGACATGTTTGGGTATTTTACAACATTCTTAAGCTCAAATTCAGTTAATTGTCGTTGTACCAATTGTATTATCTAATTGATTAGTAAAAGACTGTATTATTTTACTTATACTTCGCTTGTTTTAGTACGTTTTTATACAATTCTCTCATTTTCATTGAACAAATCATTTTCGATAGAATTATTGTATAGAAGTGATCTAATCGAAGACGAGATCTAAAAAAATTTATAAATTTATATTTAATAGTCAAAATTATTAAATGTGACACACTAGTTTATCTGCATCATAAATCACGTGATCAATAATAAATAGTTTACTTTGAAGATCTGTTGAGATAATTAGTTTATTTAATTAATTGATTTGGGAACGCAGCATTTCCGGAAGTAACTAATCTATTGTCAAAAGAAAAAAAAAAAAAGGGAAATTTTCATATTGGGTCCCGATCCCAAACCTTTTAGAAAAGTGCGGTAAATTCTAAACACACTAACCTTAGCACTATCTTCCCAAATTTTATAATAAATGTGTGCCGTAAGAACCTATAGATGGTTACAGTTCAAAGGTCTGTTAGTTGACCAATATTTTCTCAGTTAACTTTCATTTGATCAATTTAATGAAGAGAAAACTAGTCACGGATTCTAAAGTAGTCATCGCCCAAAGTAAATCTTTAACGGCTCACGTAATCCTCGAATCCTAAAGTAGTCATCGCCAAAAGTAAATCATCGCCTTTTATTGTCCTTCCTTTTCTCCCTCTGGCACTTATTGGACGCCTCTGCAGTTATGAAACTGATGAACTCTGATATACACTCTTGCACTGTTTCTTTTGCATCTTTCGTCCTCTTTACGTTTGCTGGTAGTGCTTTCTTCATGATTCTGCTCACATTAGCGATTAGGAGAAGCCTGTCCTGCTCTCTTTTGGGGGTGGGGGGGTGGGGTGCAAGTTGTATCGGGCCTATATGCACATTTTACAAAAGATGATTTGTAAAGTTCAATAGATGAAGGAAATAAGCTTAATGTAGCCTACCATGGCGCACACTAGAAAGAATGAAAAAGAGGAGATGGAAATTTTGAAGGATCAACAAGCATAGAAAACGGCTGGAAAAATTGAGAAATAGAGAAATTATGTGATTCTTCTTAATTTTTAAAGTTATGATAAGTGTGTGTATGAGAGAGAGAGATGTGAAATATGGATATGGTGGTGTATGTAGGGGTAGGGGTAGGGGTAGGGGTAGGGGTGGGGGTGGGGATACTTGAATAAAATAAAAGGGATAATTGCATGAAAGGCCTACAACTTTTCAAAATCGTTGAAAATATGCCTATAACCTAAAAAAATAGCACTACATATCTCCCAACATATGAAAAACTTAGCATAGTAAGTCTTTTATGACAAAATTGTCATTCCCTTTAAATAAATAAAAAAACAAAAAACAAGAAAAAAGAAAACATGATTGAAAACTAACCAAATGTACCCTAAAAAATAAAAAGTAAGAAATATAACCAAAAAAAAAAAGGTTAAAAAAAAAAAAAGTTATCTTCTCCAAAAACCAAAAATCCAACAACAAATAATAAAAAACTATTTAAAGGTTGGGAACAAGAGGTTAAGAATTATGGGTGCACTATCGATTTATTTGGTCGTGTAGGAAAGCTAGAAAATGTGATTAAGGCAACAAGGTTATCAAAATTCTCCATTTCGTGACAACCCAATCCTGTGGAGGACCTTGTTAGGGTCATGTAAAATTCATAAAGATAATGATAAAGGTTAGACTACAGTGAGGAAGTTGAATAAGGATGTCAATAAATATGAAGGCATAAAGATTAGTCTGAGTTGGAGTTGGATTGAAGTTGGTGATCGGATTCACAGATTTGTTGCTGATGACAGGTACCATTCCGATTTAGAGGAAATTTATCAAAAACTGGAGGTGATTGTCCACAATACTACCCTTAATGTTAAGAGAGAGAGCGTTTGCAGCACCTGAATCAAATGCAGAACATTTTACCAAAGAAATTTGATCGATTCATAATACATAGAGATACTCATTGCAAGGTTTTTGAGAATTGAGACTGATTTCAAAAAGAAAAAAAAACTAAGAACAAAGTAGCCTTAAAACATATTTATCTACAAGAAAATTTATATTTGATTGGGACGAATAGTGTCTTTTTTGTTAAGAGTTAATGTGTGTTCTGTAAGTCAGAAGTGATAATTTATGAGATGTAAATAGCTTGAGATCGTTGCTTTCTGCGCATGGTATCAATTTCTAAATGAAATCCCCACCCTACCAGCAAAAAGATAAGATAAAGATCAACGATGAATAATATCAAGCTCTTAACGGGATTCTACCAACTAAAAAGCCAAGGTGAAGATCAATAATGATGAACTTGCACCTATAATGACTCTTGAAGCAAATAAAATATAATAAGAATTCAACAAAGAAATAAAGACATTTTTATTAGCTCAAATAGATACAAGATCAAATATAACATACTGATTTCATAGTAATACATCAAAGTAGTGCAAAACAGTAACTAGCAGTGCAAAACAAAGATAATCTTGCGTCTAAAAAAGCTATGTCAACAATATTTGTGTCCATTGCCACTAAAATCAGCCTGACATTAACAAGGGATAAATCATGCTTCCAAGCCTTCCAAACTGTATTCTTCAGATTGGGGAAAATAGTTTTACGGGTCTCTGCAATTGTTGGATTTTGGATTTTTGGAGAAGATGACATATTTCTTATTTTTTATTTTTTGGGGTACATTTGGTTAGTTTTCAATCATGTTTTTCCTTTTTCTTGTTTTTTTTTTTTTTTGTTTATTTAAAGAGAATAACAATTTTTTCATAAAAGACCTATAATGCCAAGTTTTTCATACGTTAAGGATGTGTGATGCTATTTTTTTAGGTTATGGGCATATCCCTTAACGATTTTGAAATGTTGGAAACATTTCATGCAATTATCCCAAAATAAAATTATTTAGGATTTATTTGTACTTTTAAAAAGGTTAAGGGTCCAATTGCAATACTTTCATTGTATTTTTTTTTCATATCATTTTAATTTATTTAAGTCAATGGGTAAAATTGTCATATAATTGTCAGAATAGTGAAAAATAGTAATTTGAGGATCATCTGTGACAATAAATGGAAGAATGGGGATGATATCTGCTAAAAAAAAAGATGGAGATGAAATCGTTACAAACCTAAAAGAATTGAGACTATTAGTATAGTTAACCCTTAAATATATAGTACACTTATAAAAAAAATTATATTGTCAATATATCCAAACTAATTAGGGTTAATTACACTAATGATCCCCATTCTTCAAGATTTGTAACGATTTCATCCTTATTCAATTTTTTTAGCAGATTTCATCTACATTCTTCCATTTATTCTCACATATGGTCCCCACTCACGGAATCCGTAAAAAACTGCATTTAAATGGTTTTACACTACATTTTTTTTATCTTTTTAAAACGAGGGCATTATAAGCAAACCACTTAGATTATTTGTGGAAGAAGATGACAACTGTAGTTGCAAGAACACTTCAACAGGAACCACCAACATCAATGAAGCAACAAAAAAGAAGAAGAATGTATAAATTGTCACTAATGTAGATTTGTAGAAGAAGATAACTTACTTTTTGTTCAATTGTTGTTGGTTGTGAATTGTGGGATGTCATTTATGTGCGCTGTTGTAAGAACACTTCAATATGAACCACATGCACTAAGGAAGCAGCAAAAAAGAAGAAGAAGGCATGAATTGTCACTATTGTAGATTTGTGGAAGAAGATAACATATTTTTTATTCAATTGTTGTTGGCTGTGAATTGTGAGATGTCATTTATGTGCGTGGTTGCTAGAACACTTCAACAGGGACCACCGGGGCCAAGGAAGTAGCAAAAAAAAAAAAAGAAGGCATGAATTTTTCACTACAGAAGATAACACACTTTTTGTCTAATTGTTGTTGATTGTGAATTGTGGGATGTCATTTATATGCGTGAACATGATCAATTTTTCCTTCGAAAACTGTAGCAGTGCAGGTCCCCATTTTTTAAATGTAGTCACATTGTTCGTCCCTATTCTTTATATTCAGTTCAAGCGTAGGTTCCAAGTCTACAGATAAGTAATCTAGTATATAAATACTCAGGCTACAAACAACTAAATTATAGCAAAAAAAAAAAATAATAGTTCAACTTTTCCCAGCCGCCAGTGTTCGTTTTTGTACTTGTCTTTTGTTCTCAACACGTAATTTTCATTCTCTGTTTCTAGTCTTCTATTCTGAGCTTGTAGTATTCTGTTGTCAGATTCAAATCTGGAATGATCACATCTGCATGTTCTACATTCTATAATTTTGCTGCAAAGGCATAATACATAACAGAGAACAAAGTTGAGGAGAGAAGAAAGATGAAAATAGTATAAGAGATGATGTTAGATGAGAGCTAAATGAACAAATTTGAACTTGACTATTAATATAAGATCACCATATCCTTCACTTGACAAATGGAAAAAAGAAAAAAATATTTTTAGATGATTTGTCTAAAATGCCCTCATTTTAAATAGATAAAAAATATAATGCGAACCCATTTAACGGCAGTTTTTGACGGATTTCGTAAGTGGGGACAGTATGTGAGAATAAATGGAAGAATGAAGATGATATCTGCTAAACAAATTGAATAGAGATGAAATTGTTACAAACTTAAAAGAATAGGGACCATTAGTATAATTAACTCATATGGTTAAGGGTAATTATATTCACACTACAAAATTTATTTGTTGCACCACATGTTAATTGTATTTAAAATCCTCAATCTTTATTCATTGTAGCACTTATGTCATCAATTTTTTTTCGTCGTTTTTTATTCTCAATCTTTTATTAATTAGTACATCTCGTCTTTAATAAAAGTTCACATCCAAAAAATCTGTTTGTAAGAAATAAAACTACTTATTTTTCCATCATATATATATTTTAAAAAAAAGAATAAATATAAAAGTGTGAAAAAATAATTTTATTTCATTTCAAAGTACGCAAAATAGAATATTTTAACAAAAATCATCATCAACGACAAGATGTGCTAATTGATTAGAAGGTTAAAGATAAGAATTTGATTGAAAAAAGGTTAGGGACATAATTATTACAATAAATATAGATTGAGGACCTTAAATTTAATTAAAATGTGGTGCAACAAATAAAAAGTGTGATGGCAATATAGCCACCTTATGATTAATGATTAGGCCATTGATCTCTTGCCCCCCATGTGGGCAAGATAAAGTGTCCACATGCTGATGTGACAGCATGTGGGCACTTGATCATAAAGTGCACTTTATGATCAAGTGCCCACATGCTGTCACATCAGCATGTGGGCACTTTATCTTGCGGGGGCAAAGAGATCACCCCCCTTGATGATTAATGGTCAAGAATATCATTCTATCCTTGTTCAGTTAAAAATGATAAAAAACATATCATCTTCCCCACCCAGCCCCGCCAGGGCCGCCACCCCTGCCCAGCTCCAATCTGTTCATCTACCCCCACCGTCCAACCACCGCCATCAGAAGCCGGAAATACGACCTAATGTGTACACCATAGCCCGCAGTGATAACTGACCTCCCTCCCCCACACAATAAAAATGGCTATTTCGTCTCGCATCTTTCCGCCCAAAAAGTACACTAAATTATGCATTCCCACGACATTCTCCACCCATAATCACACCTTAAAAAAACCATCAGAAAACACCACTGACAACAAAATCATCACCTCTATACTCGAATCTCTACACAAAGACTTGAACTGGAACGCCCTTGCACAAAAATTCAGCTCAGTCCAATTCACCAGTTCTATAGTTCAAAACATACTCCTACAACTCAAAGAACCCATTAATTCAAGAAAAGCCTTGAATTTCTTCCACTGGTCAGCACAGCAACTGCATTTCCAACACGGGCTTTCCACCTACTGCATAGCAATCCACATTTTAGTTAAATCCAGGCTTATCAAGGATGCTAAGGCATTGCTAGAATCTGCTTTAATGAAAGCAACCTCCAATGGTAATTCTCAAGTGTTCACTGTTCTTCATTCATTGATTGATACCTATGAAGTTGTTGCCTCAATTCCTCTTGTATTTGACTTGTTTGTACAAACTTGTGCAAAGTTGAGAATGGTTGATGATGTTCTTGATGCTTGTAAATTCTTGAGGGAACATGGGTTAACATTGAGTGTAATTAGTTTTAATACTTTGCTTCATGTTATGCAAAAATCCGATGTAGCCCACTTAGTTTGGGGTGTGTATGAGCACATGATTGAGACAAGAATTTACCCAAATGAAGTAACTGTTAGAATTATGGTTAGTGCTTTGTGTAAAGAAGGGAAGTTGAAGAAATTTCTTGATATTGTGGATAGGATGCATGGGAAGAGGTGTTCAGTTCCTGGGTTGATCGTAAATACTTGTTTGGTGTATGTGATGGTAGAGGAGGAAAGAGTTGAAGATGCAGTGGTGTTGTTGAAGCGAATGTTGCAGAAAAATATGATCTTGGATACTATTTCTTATTCTTTGGTTGTCTTTGCCAAGGTGAAGATAGGGAATTTGGATGCTGCAAAGGAAATTTATGAGGAAATGCTCAAGAGAGGTTTTGAAGGGAATGCTTTTGTCTATAGTTTGTTTATTGGGGGATATTGTGAGAAGGGGAGGATTGAGGAGGCATTTGGGTCCTTGGAAGAAATGGAAAATGTGGGCCTAAAGCCATATGACGAGACCTTTAATCATTTGATTAAAGGTTGTTCTAAAGCTGGACGATTGGAGGCTAGCTTGAAATTTTGCGAGAGAATGTTAATGATGGGGTGTGTTCCTAGTTGTTCAGCAATTAATGAGATGTTTAGTAAGCTGTGTGAAAATGGGGATGCCAAGAGGGCTGATGAGACTCTGACTGTATTGTTGGATAAAGGGTTTGTTCCAGATGAGAGTACGTATTCCTACCTTGTCACAGGCTATGGTAAAGTTGGTGATGTTGAGGGAGTTCTAAAGCTTTATTTTGAGATGGAACACAAATTATTTATGCCTGATTCATCGGTTTTCACTTCATTGATTATCAATCTCTGCCAGTCTGGGAGATTAGAAGAAGCGGACAAGTATCTGACGACATTGAAAGCTCGATCATTTGTTCCAAGCTCATATGTTTACAAGACACTGATTGCTGGTCACTTGCAGAAGGGTGACAAAATGAGGGCTCATAAACTTTACAGTGAAATGGTTGGAGAATCATTAAAGACTATTGCCTCATATGAGGGATCCCATGTTGATTTATAACTCATATGAGCTGAAGAGTGCATAATTTAAGACACAGAATGTTCAAAGCAGACCATTTTACTGGTGGCATCACTACTAAGAAGTAGCACACATGAATGTGTAATTTGCTTAGAATCACAGGTTGTGTGTGTGCGCGCAAATTTTTTTTTTTTTGGTTTACGTATGTTTTCCAACAAGTAGAAAGAAAGTACATTGTAGCAAGAACTTATATTTATTTAAACAGCAATACACAAAATTTCTTGTACAGAAGCAGCTGACTATAACAGTTATAAACTCAAGCCTTGTTTTTTTGTCTCCTTTTCTGTTAAGTGGGATGGGAAGTTATATTAAGACTTACTGAGTCAGATGTATTGCAGAAAAATGAGAAGAGTGTCACTTTAATTTACTCTATTATTGGTGGAGTGAATATGCAGTTTGTTTAAACAAGAGATGAGCCTTGTGTATCTCTTTGTTCAATGGAATTCATGAGTTGTAGCATGTCATCGCTTTGGACTTGATCAGAAGTCAATTCTTAACTGTATACTGTTGTATTTGTTTCTTAAATTGAAAAAAATTGCAATATTTTGAAGGTGTGTTTGATACGTTAGACTGGACATGACAAGACATGATTAAAGAAAAAGGCATATGACAAATTAGTCACCTATCATGTCTGGTTCTGTGGAGTACATTATATTAAACACACTATCATAACAGTCAGTTTGCAATCACGAAACAAACAAGCATTTGTTAAAGGATTATCAATAGCTTCCCCTTTTCATTTGAATTCAGATTCTATACGAAACCACAGGGAGAAGAAAACTGAAATTTAAGTATTTTTTTCTTTTAACTGAGAAATTAGTTTTGCCGGTTCGCAATATAATTAGCTAAATGATAGAGTGGCGCCGCCTTGGAAGCATCAAAGTAACTGAGCTCTTCCATGGCTTTAGCCACCAGTTCTCTGGCAAACTCCTTGGCCTTATCGAGTCCCAACAGCTTTGGATATGTCGCCTTGTCACTCTCCAAATCCTTACCAGCCGTTTTTCCCAATTCCTCCGATGACTTGGTAACATCCAAAATGTCATCCACAACCTGAAAAAGCAGTCCTGTGCATCTGGCATAATTCCTTAGCCTCTCAACTTCAATGACATGCCCTCCACCCAAAATTGCTCCACAAACAACTGATGCCTCCAACAACTTTGATGTCTTGTGCACGTGAATGTACTCCAATTCTTCCAAACTCACTTGTTTCCCCTCGCTGGCTATGTCCACAATTTGCCCTGCAACAAGCCCTTGTGATCCAACTGCGGAACCGAGTTCAGAAATGGCTCGAACCACTCTCTCGGGTGACACATTTGTTGGAGTCTTGGCTGCTACATGCTCAAAAGCAAGGGACAATAGCGCATCACCTGCAAGAATTGCAGTCTCTTCCCCGAAAACCTTGTGATTAGTGGGCTTGCCACGGCGCAGGTCATCGTTGTCCATGCACGGGAGGTCATCGTGGATGAGTGTCATTGTGTGGATCATTTCAACAGCACAAGCCATAGGTATAGCCATAGATTCTTCTCCTCCTACTATTTCACAAGAAGCCAAGCATAGTACAGGCCGGACTCGTTTTCCTCCGACGAGAAGGGAGTACCTCATGGCCTCATGGATTTTGATTGGACTTTGCAATGGAACTGCCTCATCTAGAGCTTTGTTCACCATTTTTGCCTCCTTTTTCATGTATTCATCAAAATGGAAGTCAGGAAATACAAAGTTTAGTGGTTTGGAAGCCACTTCTTGGGATTGTAATGGCTGAGAAACAGAACTCTTTGCCACATGGCTGGGCTGAATTTTCATGCAGATAATGTTGAGGTGGTGGCTGTAGGAAGTTTTTGGTGGCAGAGGGAAGCCATTGCCAAGGCCCTTGTGAAGAAATAAGTTTTCATTGCTAGAAATTGTTGTCAAGAATGCCATTGATAAATTTGAAGGCTGGGTGGGAGGGTGCTTGGAGATAAAAGCCAGATCTATATATAAGTCATCATGTCATATTATTATGAGATGCTCTTTTGTTCTCTACTTATATGCTTATTGGTCATTCTCCAAAATGTGGGTTTGGACTCTAGTGATACCAACTTTAGGAGTGGTTCATTTTTGTTTTTATTTGTGTCTGCCAGTAGACCTTGATCAAACGAGAAGAAATTAATTACATACTCGACCTCAAATTTATTAAAAAATAATATTTAATTTGTTCAAAAATTATGGATAATACTATCGAAAAAAGTGTGAGAGAGAGAGAGAGAATGAGTTGTAGTTAGCCATATAAAACAAAGTGTCTTGCATCTGATAAACTATACAGATATTAACTTAAAAGTGTATGGTGTGTGTTCATTGTTAAATTAAGAATAATACTATTTGTAGTCGTTCACTATAGGACTACACGTAGTGAGTCTACGTTCTATTATTCAATTGGAGTAATTATTTATTCCAATTGAGTAATGTATTTATAGTCAACAATTATGAATAATTACTTTTAAATTAAACACAATGAGGCGACAACTAATCAATAATTAATTACTTATAATAATTGCAAGACTATTTATTTCCGAGTGTAAAATGCTTTTAAATGTAATTGAAAACAAAAGCAAACAAGCTGGAAATTTAAAAAGGTGTATAATTGGAAGGGAAATTGATTCCAAACTCAACCTAATCAGCAGATTCTTTTAAGAAAATCCCAAATTTTATTTTAATTTGAGAAAATTTTAAAACTTAGTCTGCGTTAATGTCTTTCTTTAGGTTGGACTCATTCATCCATACCTTTTGACTAATATCCTAAAAGTTAGTTAAGTAAATTATTATTAATTAAGCTGTTTGTCTTCACTACTGTGCTGTTACAGAGGCGGAGCCAGGACTTGAGAAAAATTCGTGCGTCTTCGCGTGTCTGCGTGTCCAATGTGCTTCGAAAGGTAATATTAATTAATTAATTAAGTGGTTTAGCATGTATATTCTATACATTTGATTTGTACAAGTAATTTTGTTTTAAAACATGATTCCCTTTTGAACACATCCACGTGTTCAGAAATATACTTTCTATAAAAGGTTTCAGAAATAAAACAAAAACATTTGATGGTGTGATGTTTCTTTCTTTCTTTTTATTTAATTTTATTTCTTCTGTTCTTTATTCTCTCTTTTTCTTTTACCCTTTTTAATTGTCTATAAAGATATTTTGAGTAAGTTATCTATAATACTATTTTGTAAAAGAGGTCAATTTTAGATTTTCGTCCAAAGAACTCAACTGCATCAAACATGATAATCAAGAAAATTTCTTCAGAGATTCGACTACTCCGACCGAACTGACTTTGGAGACTACAATGTCAAATTTCCCTTATTTAACACCAACCTAAGTGACAAAGTGACAGTGAAATCACCCTTAATTGTAATGCATTACAGTTTTATTGAACAATTAAAAGTAAATCTCCATGGCTACTTAGAAAGTGCTAAATAGCATTACTTATTTATAAATAACATATTTGACACAATAAAGATTTATAAACGAAGAAAGAGCACAACTAAGCTTAAAATTATAATATTTATGTAATAAAGCTAAACCAAAAACTCTTCAAATCAAGTACACTTAAACTTGTATTTAACATTTTTAATACCAAGAAAAATCTGTGTAATGCCTCATTATTCATTAACAAAATATTTGTCTAAAACATCAGAATGATAAAAAAATAAAAAAAAAATGCGTAGAGAAATCTCACAACAAAAGAAGACACTACTTTAGACTGTTTAATACAATAAACTGAAAAGGACTCGAAATAATTAAAAACGAAACACTTGACAAAACATGTTAATTGTCCTGTCTATGAGCTCGAAAATTCCTTCAGAGCTCCAGTAATGGCTCCCTTCCACCCTTCCCCGCCTCATTTCATATGGAACGTCCAGGTGGCTCGATGATCATTAGATCTATACAACTTCCCTAACATACAGACATAACACTGAACAATCAAAACCTTTGGATATTTTAGAGGAGAAATTAGCAATACTGGAGTTTGAGGCTAATTATATACTCGTAATCCACCGTCAAAGCCCATGCAAAAACACAGGAATGTATCAAAATACCTGTCTTTTTTTTTTCCAACATGACTATATTTTGATATTGGACGCATAGAAGTGAACAATGAGATTTTCAGTTAACTTTGCAACGGAAAATCATCATTTATAAACCAGAAACACAAACACAAATTACTGCAAGATTGTTATGTGAACCAACTCATAATGACACGTGCATGGATGTTCCTAATGTGAACAAACAAAAAAGGAAAAAAACTGAATATTAAAATTAAACCCAATAAGGCATGGAGTCCAAAAATATTGCTCCATCTTCTGCAAATATCAAGATTAGCTCTGGGTTATCATCTTCCCATTAAGAACAAACAACTTAAAATTTCATTTCTGAGCATGATAGTCAATCCTATATTTCAGATATGTTAGGGCGAAAGCCAAATAAACTAGAAATTTCTATACAAGCATAAGCAAGATATAAATAAATACATACATGACCTTTCAAATTAAGTTCAAACCGGCAAGACACAACACTCATCTCACGAATGTGCAAATATCCCTTTTCATTCTTTTTCTTTTTCTTTAATGTTTTGTAAGCAGTTCATCACAAAGACATGAGTCGACTGCCTATCCCGTGCAGACTGTGCAGTAATTATCTGATCTTGCAGTTGCAACGTGATTAAGTTACATGGTCTTACCTCTTTGAAATCTACTGCAATGGAGCCAAGAATTAATATTGTAAGATATCAATTTATCTATGCATTTTTTAAAAGGACACAATTGGGCATTGCTCATTCACCAAAATTCCAATCTGTACAATGTTTACAATTTTGTGCAAGTTTTATCCATTCAGAGTCACTTTCGACCAAACCATATCTTGACAACTATACATACTTGGCATAGAAAATCTCATGCTGTGAAAAACTCATTCTTTACTTACACAAATCCAGGAATAGCTCTTCTCACTGGGCAGTAAAATGGCTTCTGAGGCTTCCGTACACGGTGGTTATTTCCCAGCCGCTTCCTAATACTCCTTTTCAACTCTCTGATCTGAAGCGCAATGTGAGAAACATCATGGTGCAGAATGTGACGGGGAAAGAGAGTGAAAGTGAAAAGCGAAGAAAAAGGAAAAAGAGGAGGAGAAGAATTTAGGGGAAAAATTTTCCATACACTTGTAATTGCGATCAGTACTCCATCTGTTGCCCTTTTAAAGTTGTACAAAGCTTAAATTCAAGAAAACTTGTAATACATCACAAGCTTAACAAAATATCACAAGTCTATCTAGTCTTATCTAAACAAACCTAATCTAAAATCAAATAAAACCTGAAAAAATGTAAATTATTTTCTATTTTAGAAAGTAAATTTTTAGGTTTCGATCACATCAACTAAGTTAAATTATTATAGGAGTATTAAATTAATTTTTATTAAGCTTTCTGATAAGCCAACCATCCGAAATACATACAAGAGACGTGGAAAAGAAGCAAGGGCAGAAAAGGCAATCAACCTGGGAGGAATTTAACTAACAGCACATGCACATCACAGAGGCAGTTACAACAGCTGGGCACACCACACATCACATAAAAGGAGAGGGGAGGAGCAATAGGAAGGAAGAAAAAAAGTACAGAGATCTGAAAGGAGAGAATTGGGCCTCTCGAATGCCCAAATATCTTGTATTTCTTCTTATTTGTTTCATGAATGTAATAGCAGTCTGAGAAGTGAAATCATATAGTAACATTACTACAATTCATATACTATCAACTATTTTTCTATTCAATACAACATTTGGTCTTTACACTGAATCAATACAAACGTTTCTATATATCTAATACTTGTTCTTCTTGCTGCAAAAACCCTTAAATACCTGCACATAAACAGAAAACATATCAGAGTCTTATCATTTTGGTATCAGAGCACTATCCCGGGATGACGTTGGCGGACAGAGTAGGAGAATTGGAGAGGCAGATTGAAGGATTACACGTTGGGCTTGAAGCTATGAAAACAGATACCCAAAGAGTGCCAAACATAGAGAAAAACATGGTGACAATATTGGAACAGTTTAATTGCATGATGTCAAAATGGGATGCTCAAGAGAGGGACAGGAAAGGTAAGGACTCAGGGGAAAACATACAGTCAGAAATTACTATGAATTCAGGGTTGTCTTCGGGGTTAGAAGGAAGGAGCCGAGACTTGGAAAATCGGGTTGAGGGACAGTGGAGACAGGATATGCGGGTGAGAAGGCTGGAGATGCCCATCTTTGAAGGAGAAAACCCTGATGGATGGATTTTTAAGGCGGAACGTTACTTTGTGGTGAATCAATTATCCGACGCCGAGAAATTAGAGACGGCGGCATTATGTCTTGATGGAGGCGCTCTGGCTTGGTATCAATGGGAGCAGAGGAGGAGAAGACTGCGAAATTGGGAGGAGCTCAAGATACTTCTCCTTGATCGATTCAGATCCACCCAAGGAGGAACTATCGAAGAGAGGTTCTTAGCTCTCCGGCAAGAGGGATCGGTCCAGGAGTATCGGCAACTCTTCGAAACGCTAGCAGCTCCTTTGGGCGACATCTCCGACGCCATGTTAGAGGGCCACTTCATTAATGGACTCAAACCAGAGATACGGGCTGAGGTCCGAGTATTGAGGCCTAGCGGATTGGATCAAATGATGGAGATAGCCCACAGAATTGAGGAAAAAAATTTAATTATCCACAGCCCAGGGGTGGAAACAGGCCCAACTAAAGGTAAATCTTCTTATAACCCAACCCAATCCCTGCAACGATTCAATCATTTCCAGCCAACAAATTCCCAACCAAAATTCACACCCCACGCTGGAGTTAAGCCACCAGTCACCGGAAAAACCTTGTCCTCACCTTTTAAACGCCTCAGTGAAACCGAATTGCAAGCAAAAAGGGAAAAAGGGTTGTGTTTTCGCTGCGATGAAAAGTATTCAATTGGGCATAGATGTAAGAACAAGGAACTACAAGTAATGGTGATTTATGATGATGAAAAACACGAGTTGAAAGAGGAAGATGAAACAATAAGAGGTGAAGAGGAAGTGGGAGAACCAGCCACAGTGAGAGAAATGGTAGAATTGTCCTTGAATTCTGTGGTGGGTCTAACCCCACCTCACACTATGAAGGTTAAAGGGTCTATCTCACAACATGAAGTGGTGGTGCTAATTGACTGTGGGGCGACCCATAACTTCATTTCCGCCGAGTTAGTACAGAAGCTAGAATTGCCGAGGACAGAGACAGCTGGATATGGGGTGATAATGGGCACAGGGATGGCAGTACAAGGAGCAGGGGTTTGTAAAGGGGTAGTTCTCTCCTTACAAAATCTTGATATAGTAGAGGATTTCCTTCCTCTAGAATTAGGCAGCTCGGATGTCATTTTGGGTATGAAATGGTTATCATCGTTGGGAAAAATGCAGGTTGACTGGAACTCACTGAGTATGAAATTTCAGATGGGAGGAACAATTATAACCTTACAAGGTGATCCCAGCCTGAGCAAAACCTTAGTGACATTGAAATCCATGATGAGGGCATTTCGAGAAAATGGAGAAGGGGTATTGTTGGAATTGGGCAGCCTTGTGGCAGCATTTAATGAATTACGAGTAAAAGTACCAGGGGCTCTCGAAGGGGTGTTGACTGAGTTTGCAAGTATATTCGAAGAGCCAGAAGGGCTGCCCCCTAAAAGGGGAAGAGACCACGCCATTATTTTGCAGTCAGGGACATCACCGGTGAGTGTGAGACCTTACCGCTACCCACATGTTCAAAAAAATGAGATTGAGAAGTTGGTCCGAGAAATGTTGGCGGCTGAAATCATTCGACCCAGTACTAGTCCTTTTTCAAGTCCAGTATTATTGGTGAAAAAAAAAGACGGAGGATGGCGTTTTTGTGTGGATTACCGAGCATTAAATAAAGTGACAGTGCCGAATAAATTCCCTATTCCGATTATTGAAGAGTTGCTAGATGAGTTGCATGGGGCCACAGTATTTTCGAAGTTGGATTTGAAGTCAGGTTATCACCAAATCCGTGTATCCCCAGAGGACATCCCTAAAACAGCTTTCCGAACACATGAGGGGCATTATGAATTCTTGGTAATGCCCTTCGGGCTTACAAATGCCCCCGCCGCGTTTCAATCACTGATGAACGAGATATTTAAAGAACAGTTGAGGCGATTTGTTCTTGTATTCTTTGATGATATTTTGGTTTTCAGCAAGAGTATGGGGGAGCATCGAGAACACTTGAGCTGTGTTTTGAGAATATTGGCAGAGAATCAGTTGTTTGCAAATGGCAAGAAATGTCAATTCGGGCAAAGAGAGATAGAGTATCTGGGGCATGTCATTTCCGAGCAAGGGGTAGCAGCCGATGGTACAAAGATTAAAGCCATGATGGATTGGCCAAGTCCACGCACATTGCGAGACCTCCGTGGATTTTTGGGACTCACCGGCTACTATCGGAGGTTTGTGCGAGGGTACGGGAAGCTAGCCTGGCCATTAACGGATAGACTGCGTAAGAACAATTTTTATTGGGACGAAATGGCAGAGCAAGCCTTCCAAGGCTTGAAGGAAGCAATGGTTTCTTTACCGGTTCTTGCCCTTCCAAATTTCAATAAAACCTTCACAGTAGAGACAGATGCTTCGGGGTATGGTCTTGGGGCTGTATTGATGCAAGATCATCGCCCTCTTGCTTTTTACAGCCATGCACTTAATCCAAATGGCCGTAACAAGTCCGTATATGAAAGAGAATTGATGGCAATTGTATTTGCTGTCCAGAAATGGCGTCCTTACCTCTTGGGCCAGAAATTCATTATTAGAACAGATCAAAAAAGTTTGAGATTTCTTATGGAACAAAGAATGGTGAACCCGGATTACCAAAAATGGCTGATTAAATTAATGGGTTATCACTTTGAGATACATTATCGTCCGGGTCTTGAGAACAAGGCCGCTGATGCCCTTTCTCGAATAAATCATTCGGCTGCGTTTATGGCATTAACAGTTCCGAAGGTGGTACAATTGGAGCTACTCAGGAAAGAAATAGAGGCTGATGAGAAGTTACAAAAGATCATCCAAGAACTACAGACAAGTCAGTCCTGCTGGCCAGATTATACAATGGTTGATGGGCACCTGCTATTTAAAGGTCGGTTGTTACTTCCGAAAGGATCAGCCTTAATTCCACTTATGCTGCAGGAGGGTCATGATGGGTGCATAGGGGGTCACTCTGGTTTCTTAAAAACATACAAGAGGATTGCCGCAAATGTGTGTTGGGTGGGAATGAAGGGAGACATCTACCGTTATGTAAAGCACTGTTCGGTTTGCCAACAAAATAAATACCAAACTTTATCACCAAGTGGACTCCTCCAGCCTTTACCGGTACCAAATCGAGTTTGGGAAGATGTTGCAATGGATTTTATCGAAGGATTACCCAAGTCAGGGGCAATGGATACAATCTTAGTAGTGGTGGATCGGCTTAGTAAATATGCTCACTTTGTAGGGTTGAAGCATCCTTTCACGGCTGGAACAATTGCTGGAGTTTTTGTAAAAGAAGTGGTTCGACTTCATGGGATACCCCAGTCTATAGTATCAGATCGAGATAAAATATTCATGAGCAGATTTTGGGAAGAGTTGTTCCGGCTACAGGGCACTAAACTTTGCCGCAGTACTGCTTATCACCCACAATCCGATGGCCAATCAGAGGTACTTAATCGCACTTTGGAAATTTATTTGCGTTGTTTTGCGTCCTCGAAGCCTAAATCATGGTTCAGTTGGCTGCCTTGGGCAGAATTGTGGTATAATACCTCATATCACACGGCTTCAAAAGTTACCCCATTTCAGTTTTTGTATGGACGGGAACCACCTATGTTACTTCGGTTTGAAAAAGGGTCGACCCCAGTATCCATAGTAGAACAACAGTTGTTGGAAAGGGATCAGATGTTAGATGAATTAAAAGCACAATTGCTGAGAGCTCAAGCTAAAATGAAAACTGTGGCGGATGCGAAAAGAAGAGATGTTCAGTTTGCTATTGGGGACTTAGTCTATCTTAAGATTAGGCCATACCGCCGTAGATCTCTGGCCTCGCGTCCTAATGAGAAGTTGGCCCCGAGATTCTATGGCCCTTTTGCTATTGAGAAAAAGATTGGCCCAGTCGCTTACAAATTGGCATTGCCAACCACTTGCAACATCCATCCTGTATTCCATGTGTCCCAATTACGCAAGGCTGAGGGAGTGGGCAAAGCTGTAACCGAGGTCCCAAGCCAGTTAAATGAAGTTTTGGAAATGATGGTTGAACCGGAGGTAGTTTTGGGAGTGCGGCCAGGTTCAGGGAATAATATTCGTGGAATTGATGTGTTGATACAATGGAAAGGGTTGCCACCTCTTGAGGCAACTTGGGAACCATTCAATTTGTTGAAGTTGCAATTTCCTGATTTTCACCTTGAGGACAAGGTGAGTTTCTTAGGGGGAAGTAATGATAAGCCAACAATCCGAAATACATACAAGAGGCGTGGAAAAGAAGCAAGGGCAGAAAAGGCAATCAACCTGGGAGGAATTTAACTAACAGCACATGCACATCACAGAGGCAGTTACAACAGCTGGGCACACCACACATCACATAAAAGGAGAGGGGAGGAGCAATAGGAAGGAAGAAAAAAAGTACAGAGATCTGAAAGGAGAGAATTGGGCCTCTCGAATGCCCAAATATCTTGTATTTCTTCTTATTTGTTTCATGAATGTAATAGCAGTCTGAGAAGTGAAATCATATAGTAACATTACTACAATTCATATACTATCAACTATTTTTCTATTCAATACAACATTTGGTCTTTACACTGAATCAATACAAACGTTTCTATATATCTAATACTTGTTCTTCTTGCTGCAAAAACCCTTAAATACCTGCACATAAACAGAAAACATATCAGAGTCTTATCACTTTCCTTCACTACAGAGCCCTAAATGTCTAACATATGCATTTTTAAGGGCCTCAATTGAATAAATTCAGCAATTCCATTATCTTTTCAATCACCAGATGCTAGATTATTAAGGCAAATAGATTATATGGAAGTATCACATGTGTCCAGGCTGCTAGAAGATGTCTAAAACTCGCAGAATGCAGCATAGCATGTCTTAATTGGCCCCTGGCTGAACAAGAACACGGAAAATAACAAAAATGAAAAATACTGATTATGTAGTTATAAGTTAACAAACAAACATAAAAACACAGGGAGGAACGGAATAATTGTTTGCAAAAGTACTTACAAATTGAAGTGGGCCAGGGGTCAGGGGCAAATCAAATGCTTCAAAATTCTCAGGTTCACAACTTTGAACTTTTAATTCGTGGCGCCATCACATTGATTTCAACTATTTAGGCAACAAATCTCAAAAGTATAAGATTGGTATCACTTTCAGCCCTCCACATATTTGTCACCCCCTGCAAATCACTGGCAATTAATCTCTCGTAAATATCAAACAACGATTGGACTTTCATTATCAAAAGAAACTTGTTGGAACAGTTTAAACAGAGGAGAGATTGATATTTTTTCCATTTGTTTGCAAAAGTACTTACAAATTGAAGTGGGCCAGGGGCCAGGGGCCAGGGGCAAATCAAATGCTTCAAAATTCTCAGGTTCACAACTTTGAGCTTTTAATTCGTGGCGCCATCACATTGATTTCAACTATTTAGGCAACCAATCTCAAAAGTATAAGATTGGTACCACTTTCAGCCCTCCATTTGTCACCCCCTGCAAATCACAGGCAATTAATCTCTAGTAAATATCAAACAAACGATTGGATTTTCATTATCGAAAGAAACTTGTTGGAACAGTTTAAGCAGAGGAGAGATTGATATTTTTCCATCGAGATTTCATTGAGTCAAATCAATTTCAGATCTCAAACCAATGACCGAGCATTAATTCCGCATTAGTACAGTTTACATATACACTTTATTTTCACCAGCAGATCAATTAGTAAAACGTTTCTGGTCACTTGATTATTTCAGACCATTAGAACTAGGAATTTTTCGATGCTGTGGAAAATATCAAAACTGTAATAAATGAGATACATAAAATATAAAGGTGGCATTTAATTTACTGGCTTCAAATTTAAGCATGCATTTGCATTCACCCATCTGGCTTTACAATTTTATCCCTAGTATATAAATAAATCATGAGTGTAAGGAAGATAAATTGTAATAATCCAAATGTGGATTGCATGACAGACTACACAAATATGGTCAAACCAATGAAATTGCATTATAAATTTTACCTTGTAATAAACAACAATTAATATATTACCATAAAAGATCAATATGGTTATGACTTTAATGCCATTTGATCCCTAATTTTATTTTGGGGAAAGACAACTGTAACACCTTTAAAATATCTTCTACACTTGTTGCATGGAAAAATTTATTATGAACCGTTCCATTGTTAAATAAAGCTAAATAATTAATTGCAGTTTAGTTGTCACCATTGGCATTTCACTTGTGGGGTAACATTTGCCAAAAAGAAGCAATTTATCTTGTCTAGGCTTATGCAAGTCATCAAATGTTAAGCCTGTGAAACTTTAAGCACCGAAGTAACTTGACTTATTCCTGCCAAAACAAATTTCAGTCTTCATAATCGCGTGGTTGAAGTTGTTGGCAATAACAGCAATTTGCAAGTCAAAATGTTTGTCCATTGAAGTCTAGTTCATAACGGAAAGAAAACATTGTTGGCACTTTAAATGTTGCTTCCGTGAGTACTACTTTAAATGAAGGTTTCTTGATTTAATTAACACATAGATTTAAATTGGAAAGCAGATATTAGGGTAACAGGAAAGTTGAAATCTGTAAAATGTTAATTGAACTATAGTTTAAGCTCCACATCTTAGCATAGAACTCAAGTCCATGTTTTATCATCTCACAAAATGGAAGTTTACAGATTCAAGCCAAAAGTGCATTTTGGTCTAAAGACATGACCAGAGAATGAAAGGATATCATTTTTGTCAAATATTTTTGTCCCTCATCCTATATTTGCTTCTTACAAGAGCATGTTAATCAAAGTAGAATTTTATGCTTCACTTAGGTCTAAAATATTAACATTATTTTACTGAGTAACAATTACCATTAGCATGTTTGGGTAGGGCTTATTTCAAGCTTCTAAGGCATATTGCACATTATTTGACATAAAGTTCACATTATACTTTCACCACTCCATCTAAAGTAGAAGCATAATTGTATCATATTGAAGTATGTGAGACAATTCACTCAATAAAATTTGTTTGGATCATACCAGCTAATCCATGCTTAACATAGGACACAAAAAAGAAATAAAAATATTAATCTTAAATCTTAAATGACCAACTGGACTTTAACTATTGATAGAAACCAGTATCTCCATCATATACTTTACCATATGTCCATGGGGAACAAGCTTCATCTGACTAACTATTTTTTTAACGTATGTTATTAGATTTCCATCACATCAATTAAGTTAATTGATATAAGATTAATTTGCATAAAGTTCTCCTCCTCGACAGAGCCCTAAACTGGCCCTTGGTTGAACAAGTACACAGAATATACCAAACATGAAACAACACCGTTTTGCAGTTATAATAAGTTAACAACACATGGTAACTTAATTGACAACACAAAACCACAACAGAAATGGAATAATTGTTTGCAAAAGGTACATACCAATTGCAGTGGGCCCGAGTCCCAGGACCCAATCAAATGCTTCAAAATTCTCAGGGTCACAACTTTGAGCTATTAATACATGGCGTCATTTGATTTCGACTTGCGATCAAGATATATTCAGCTCTATCACATTGATTGGTACCACCTTTACTCCAAATATTTCCACATCATGTTGATGATCCCGTGATATGTCACCCTCTGCAAATGACTGGCAATTAATCTCTCATAAATATCATTCAAACAAATTATTGGGCTTTCATTATCAAAAGAAACCTATCAGAACATATTAAATAGGAGAGATCGATTTTTTTCCATGGTGATTTGGATATAAAAAAAAATTCATTTTCAGATCTTGGTGTTTCACTATGCTAGTTTGATTCAATCCTCTCAACGTGGAAAGCCAAACCACTGGCCCGGGTATTATTTCAGCAATAGTACAATTTTACATGTGCACTTTATTGTCACAAGTAGATCAATTATAGAAGGTTCCTTGTCATTTGATTATATCGCACCGTTAGAAGTAAATTTTCAATGGTATGGAAAATATTAGAATTGTAATAAATGAGACACAAAATATAATGGTGGCATTTAATTTACTGGCTTCAAATTTAAGAAAGCATCTGAAGTCACCCAACTGGCTTTACAACTGGCTAAAAATTTCATATATGGTAAATAAATAAATCAAAAGTATAAGGAAGATAAATTGTAATAATCCAAATGTGGATTGCACGACATATTACCCAAATATGGTCAAACCAATGAAATTACATATAAATTTACCTCCTAACAACTTATACAACAATATAAGATATTACAATAAAAGAACATTAAGTATGAATTTAATGCTAAATTGATCCCGTATCTTTATTCCGGAGAGAGATGAGTTAGCATTTCAGAGTTAATAGTAATAGAAGTCACTTTTGACAAAATGTATCGTCAATTTTATGCAAAGAACCATGGTGTTACCTACATTATCCTATTTTCAGATAAATAAAGAAATTTTTGCATAGCCAATCTAATACAACTGTAACACCTTTCAACAATGTTTTACGAACAATAAATAATAAAGAAAAAAATTATTATGAAACTGTTCCACTGCCAAACGAAGCTAATAATTAGCTGTAGATTATTTGTCACCATTGACATCTTACTCATTGAGTGACATTTGCCAAAAGGTACCAATTTATCGTGTCTACATTTATTTAATTCATCAAATGGTATGCCCATGAATTTTTAGTGCCAAATTACATGACTTGTATTGCTGCTAAACAAATTTAGGTCTTAATGCTCATATGGTTGAACAGTAGTTGGTAATAAGAGCAATTTGTATGTCGAAATGTTATTCCATTTAAGTTTAGTTCATAGCGGAAAGAAAAAATTGTTAGCGACTTTAAATTGGTTTCTGTTTGTTTTAATCGTCATAGATATTTAAATTGAAAAGCTTATATTACGGTAAATCTGAAAAAATGTTAAATAAACAACATTTCAATCTCTACATCTTAGTATAAAACTTAATTCCATGCTTTATCAAAATAAGGAATGTTATAGATTGAGTCACAAATGCATTTTGGCAATAAGCAGTGTGTGGAACGATAATATTATGCAACATAGTTTGCATAACATGCATGACATGCATGGGTAGTTAGCTAATGCATTAATTGTCTATATATATATGATGCAAAAGTAAGCAACTATTTACCCACTGCCCAGCTTATATATTCATCACTCCATTTAGAGCAGAAGTGCAATTGCACTAAATTTAAGAAAGAAGACAAAATTTATGCATAACATAGGATCATAAGAGATAATACCCACGTCACGTGAATGACCATGTGCATGGCATGAAAACGCCATCTTCTAGTGCATATTGTGCATTAATTGACCTAAAGTTCACAGTTTAGTTTCACCACTCAATCTAAAGTAGAAGCATAAATATATGAAATTGAAGTTACAAGAGACAATTCACTCAGCAAATTTGTTGGGATCAGACCACGTAATCCATGCATAACATAGAACGGAAAAAGTAAAAAAAAGAATCTGATTCTTAAATGAGTAACTAGACTGTAACTATTTATAAAAACCAGTATCTCCATTGTATGCTTTACCATAGAAAACTAGCAGCATCAGAATCTGAACTAAACATAAGAAAGTCATTGATGTTCAACAAATACAAGCGATATTCATTTAAAACTTCACAATTTCCATATCATATGAGTTCCCCTTAAATTGATCCAGCTCAATATCTTCAACTCGCGATAACAAGCATTCAAGCACTATTTCTAGGTCACTCAGCAGGCTGGTTTGCTCCGCAACATAACATTGAAGACTCCCCTTACTTGAGACACGTTACAAGAAATATTAAAAAGTTTCTGAAAAGTTTTAAGGAGAATAGCAAAAACTTTTCATCACAACTCTACCTCGAATGAAATGAGATATTTTAGATTTGGGCAAACATTAAGGAGAGGAGCTATCATTGTCTGATCATGATCACTGTAATAATTAAAAAACAGCTCTATGCGTTTCATATTGTTGAAAGTGGGTAGATCACGTCGCCGGGGATCACTAAATACCTTCAAGAGAGAGACAGAGAGCCCAGAACAGTAATGACAATAGATACACGGAAGTCATTGATTTTAAATATTAACAACAAAATTAAATGTGAGGCAGGAATCATGCTTGTAAATTATTTTATACGCGACAGAACATATGAACAACATATTTAGGAAAAGCAAAGAGACTTACAGCTAAGCAGTCTTCGTCTATCGATAAGGATTGCAGGTCGCCAAATGCCCAGAGAAGCTCAGATGCAAGATTACCAAATACCTCAGCTGCAGCACCCTGTCTCATTTTCATTTTTGCTTCAACAACTGATGTCAGATTCTCCACAACATACTCCGCTTTGAACATATCAATAAGCTCTAGGTATTTGAGATGTGGGGTATTGATAACAAATTTATATTTCAGCCCCTCGAAGTCCCATGCTTCTAACTGTATCTTCAATCTCCTCAAAAGTGGACAGGAAAGATTGAATATAGTTTCAGTTCTTACAGTTCCCTCTATAGTTAAATCCTCTAGTACTGGGCAACTAGAGAAAAGCTTTTCTGAGAGGTCACTTGAAGGATAGACGAGATGAGTACGGAGTTTTTTCAGATTGGGAAGATCAAAAGTAGGAATGTCCTCGGTATCCAATAGTATGACATTTGACTTGAGGTCCAAAGAAGTAAGGGTTTTGCAAGTGAAGATACGGTTAGCAATAATTGGTCCCTCAAGTCTGAGTTCACGTATGTTGCGCCTAATTAGGTCATTCGAGCATGCATCGATGCACACAGCACAAACATAACCATTCACTGTCAAAGAGAACCGATTAATCTGTTTTGAGATGCAACGTCTTAATACGCGATGTACAATGTCAGCAGGGTTTCTTGCGTTCAAAAGATTTTCCTCAAAATTAAGATTAGTAATAAAAGTCCAGAGGTACTGCCACCTCTTGGACAGAGTGCTTGTTTGGACTGCAGATTTTATCGGAAGAAATGACAGAATACGACCGATTATGTCCCGATTATGTCATCTGGCAAGCTGCTTATTCGATCTCTTCTTCCTCTGATTCTCATTGTATAGGATTTCCTAAAGCTAATAAAGAAACAAAGTAAGAAATAACAAGAATTCATACAACTCTCACAACTACGAGTCATTCTACATGATCCAACAAGAAAGTAGGCCGATAAATCATTAACTTGCACAAAAGGCAAAAACTTAAGAAGCTTAAAAGGAATAAAATATAACAGATGAGTTCTATCCTATGTCGTCTAATTATTTATAGAATATGGTGCTATGATTAACCAGAAGATGAAGTTTGCACCAAAAAAGAGAGGAAAAAAAACAAAGGCAAGTTATCAATCAATCAGATCTTCTTAATACAACTTTTGGAGGCTAACAAATAAAGAAACTAATAACTCATAAAGAAAAAACAAGTCCCAAAAAGTTGTGGGTTACTAGTAGAAGAAGAAAAAAAAAACTGCGGGTAAAGTAGGAATGAGAATGCAATCATTTCAAGGCTCTGATGAAGATGGAATTGAAGAAGCAGGGATTATTTGATCTGAGTTTTTGTCACTTTTAAGCCATTTCTTGATCTGACTGTTCATAGATGGAGGAAATGAAAGCAGTGATGGATCCACGCAGGGCGGTGATATTTGGGCAGTAAGCGGAGCTGGTGGATTTGTACAAGATTTGGTATTGGGATTATGGCCTACAAACATGCCCAATAGTTTTCAGTCAATCGGCCAACCTTTACAAGGCATGACCTGTGCCACTTAATTAAGAATTGAACATGTGAAATATTAAAAACTCAAAGGTAGGGAGAAATAGAATTTCCAATTGAGAAAGTATGGTAACCGCTGAAATGGGCACCAAACTTGAGTCTGACTTTGGTACATTTGACGATAACCTAGTGTATTGACATCAGGTTGTTGTAGATGGTTGTAATCAATTGCCCATTTAATTTGTTAAGATCATTTGCATGGTCATCAATGTTTTTACTACAATAATCTTACTTATTGAATCCACAGTTTAAAGAAAAATATTTGAGGCTTATGCCTTAAATCCCGGCTTTCATAAAACGCCTCGAATCTCGCCCCTTAAGTGCCATTTGTGAGGCAACTAAGTTGTTTGACCGTTTGTCTTCTATTTTCAGGAGATTATATTATTGGCCCAAAAGGCAGCTTTAGCTTTTTAGGCTATTTTCTTTTCTTTTATTGATTTATTTTATATTTGTTTGCAAACAAAACTTTTGATTTTGTTAATTTGTTTTTTTATAGATTATTTAAGATGGTGTGTGATTTATTATGAGTATATTTTGTACTTCTATTTTTTTTTTATTATTTATTAGTCCATCTTGAGGCTTACACCTCCAAGCGACTCAAGACTTACGTCTTGCCTCAGCAAAACACCTCGGCACCCGATTTAGCCTTTTTAAATATTTGTTAAATCTCAAATTACTATTTTTGGTCTTCATGCAAGCATTTTCTGCCAAATCAAAAGGATCATAAGGTGACTGTAATGGCAGATCACCAAGAACACAGTTCTATCCCACACATTCAAACACACAAAACCTTCATTTAAAGCAACACCAAGAGTTATATAGTTCGACTATAAAAAGTCCAAGTCCACGTTGAGCTCTGCAAGAGAACTCGTATGCACTAACAACACCTCAAGTAATCACCCATACACCCAACACAAGGAAGATTACAGTAAACAGAACTCGAAGAAACCAGTACAAAATGAACAGTACCCCTTCTTGACCTGATTCTCATTGTATTGGAATTTCTTTCCCTAAAGCTAACAAGAAACAAAGTAAGAAATAAAGAGAATTTTTAAAACTCTCACAACAACCAAATCACTCTACATGATCCAACCAGAAATTAGGCTAATGAATTAGTAAGCACAAAAGGAAAAAACTTATGAAACTTAAAAAGAACAGACAATAACAGATTGAGTGTACCAGGGGCGGAGCCACCTGGGGTCTAGTGGGGGAAGTTGCCCCCACTGGATTTTGGTCCCGGATATTTTACCGATTATACTTGAGGGGCGGCGGGTTCTAAAGGCAAGGGGAAAACCATAGACAATCACATCAAAAATTCACGAGAGACATTGTCGAGAAAATTGCTGTTGCGTAAGGAAGATTACTATCAAGAAAGAAACAACAATTTTGTTAAAAATAAATAAGTTCTAAGGAGCTAGAAGATGAGAATAGCGATAAGGCTGGACGAAATCTTAGATCGAGGTTGTGTGTTGAAATTAAATCAAATCGAGTGAAAACTACCTTCCAAGTTTGGTGATTAAGGAGCTGTGTAGAATTCACTGCAACACAAGTGATTAAGAAGCTGACTTATCCTTGTAGAATTCACTGCAACACGAGGTGATGAACACGAATTCTTCCCAATTTTTAGTGTAATTACCTAGGGAAAAACCCTTAACCTCTTGTCCTCCCTCGGTTATAGTTTTAATTAATTTTAATTGGGCTTTACAACTCTAAGAATATGGGCTTTTAATTAAGCACCACATAATGGACCTCAATCAATTTTATAGTTAGATTAATGTGTAAATTCATGCCCGATCACTGTTTGGGTCCTTATGGATTTTAAAGTTCAAAACTTAATTTAATTAAGTGGATATTACACCTACTACTTATAAATATCAAAATAATTTCAAATCTAACATTTTGGCTTATTAAATTCAAAAATACTGCTTTCTTAAAAATAATTTAATTATTTTTATATTCAATTAATAATGGATAAAAAATAATTTTAAAATCATAAATTACATATTACTATTTTAATCCTCTTAGATTTACGCACCATGTACAGTGAAAAAGCCCCAATAGTGATGAAACCTCCATTATCAAATATCTCTGCAAATCTTCATCTGAAAACCCTAAATTCTAGTACATTTTTCAATATTTTTCATCTCTTTTGAAGAATGGAGACTCCAAGTTAGAGATTGACAAGGACGAAGAGAGCGTCGCCTGGTGTAGAAAATAAACCGGAGTCCAATGAAAGAGACAACGAAGATGAACGACAATCTAAAATCAATTAGATGAAGGGGTGATATTTACTCCTGGAGACGATTGAAGCAATGTTACAATGAGATGAGATGAAGCAAGCAACTGAAGAATGCTAAGATTTGATTGTTCTCTGTATGAAACATTTTTTATGATATAATATGTTTATATATGTCTGTTACATTACATTGTATATATTAATAGGAATTTGTTGAAGTTTAGATTTAGTTTTGGCTATTGTAACAGTTGTAACAGATTCTTTTTAATATTAATGTCTGATGCTGTTGTTACAAATGATATTGTGTATGAATGTTTGATAAAGTGTTAGGGATGATGTTGCGAATCAAGTTCTGATACAGATGTTACAAATGATATTTTGTAGCAATTAATATGTTACTAAATATGTTACAGATTAAGTTATGTTATTAAATCATGAGTTAAATTTCTTCTCACTGTTACATTCTGATGTTACAATGTGTTAATTTATTTTAAAGCTCAGTATGTATGTAAATGCGAAATTGTTGAAGTTTATAGTTGGTTTTGCACTTGTAATATTTGTAACAGATTCTTTTTAATATCATGGTCTGATATAGTGTTACAAATGTTATAATGTATCACTATTTAATACATATGTTACAAACAACATTTTGTATCATTGAATATGTTACAGATAATATAATGTTATTTTACCCGGCACATATTACATGTATTGGTATTATCTACCACTGACGTTACATATGTTACAACTGAACTTGTTGAAGTTTAGAGTTGGTTTTGCAGTTGTAACATTTGTAACAGATTCTTTTTAATATCATGGTCTGATACAGATGTTACAAATTCTATAGTGTATCACTAACTAATACATATGTAACAAACGACAGTATGTATCACTGTTATTTTATCCAATACATGTTACAGATGATATCGTGTTATTTTACCCAACACATGTTACATGATTTGGTATTCTATACCACTGGCGTTACATATGTTACATTGGAATTACTAATCACTGCAATTTGTTACAAAATAATAACATAAAATAATATGTTACAAACGTACAAACGTAACATACTAAAATGTAACATACGAGATTTGTAACAAACGCGGATGTTCTAAATGTAATAAATATCTGCGCAAACAACAAACTTCCAAATATTATAAGATCATAACAGAAATATAACGCTATTCACGTTCTAATGTTCTTCACGTTATGATTTTGTTCAGCACATCTTCTTCACGGACGGAAGGTTTTCACGGTCTGATGTTCTTCGCGGACTGATCTTCTTCGCCGAATGATGTTATTCATAGAATAATGTTCTTCGCTTTTGTACTGATCTTCTTCACGACATTTTCTGAAATTTTTATTTTTTGTATTTTGGCAAAGAATCAATTATATTTCTAATTGAATAGAATAACAGAAATTTCCTTTTTTTTGGGGTTTCAGTTACACATGTTAATTATAGCATCTAATTAATATATTAATATTTGTAATTATAATAAATATATTACCAAAACAGTATTTTTGGAATTTAAGTAGCAGAAATGGATTTTTAGAATTATTTCCAAAAAGTGGCGCATTCTTGAAAAAGTCCCTTTAATTAAAGTCATATTTTAGAGTTAAAAGACCAACATACCTTTAATTGTAAAAAACGCTAATTGTGAAACTATTTTGTTGTGATACTGTTTTTTTTGTAATACTGTTAAACCTATGATTTTGTACTATTAATAGAACATTTTAAGAACAATATTATTCTCTTGTTTATTCTCTACTGATTAATTCGTCTACTATTAAACACCTTATATATTTATATTTATCTATCCAATAGGAATCGATGTCCTAATTAAATCTCAAACATGTTCATAGCCTCGACAGATTTCTTTAACAAGTTGAAATTTCAACAATATCTAATTCATGGCTTACCTTAAGATTCACGAATCAGCTTAAAATACATTCACGATATGACCATGTTTTCTGCATAAAATACATTCAAACACCAATTTTGTGGTGACTATTCAAAAAGTTTTGGTGTTATGAGTAGTCAAGTACAAGTTTATAATTCTTGTAGTTAATATTGTTTATAATCTAATGAATCAAGAACTAGGAGTGTTAATGAAAAAGGATCAAGTTCAAAGGATGTTCAACAAGAGAAGGATGAAAGGTGACTTCAATAAAGATACATTTATCCGTGATGCTGTTTTAGAGGATTTGTGATACTGTTTTGACAAAAAAAATTAAAGATTGCCATTTTAAGCTAAATAGACGATTTCAAACGGGTAAAATTCATCATACGTAGTGGCGGAGCATTGGTCTTGACCATCTCGTCGAGACCATTCCGAAAACATATTATAATAAAAATTCTAATTCTATATTCATTTCTATTGTAATACTGTTTTCTGTGATACTGTTTTGCATAATACAGTATCAAACAATACAACATGACTAAACATTAGATGGTGGAACATTCAAGCTCCTATTTACATCAATTAGATGGTGGAGCATTCAAGCTCCTATTTACATAAGATGGTGGAGTATTCAAGCTCATATTAGATGGTGGAGCATTCAAGCTCCTATTTACATAAGATGGTAGAGTATTCAAGCTCATATTTACAGCATTCAAGCCCATATTTACAACATTCTATGTCCATTTCTGTTGTGATACTGTTTTGTATAATACAGTATCAAACAACTTTCATGACTAATTAACAATACAAAGAAATAATCTAATGGCCAACTTAATACAATATCAAGTTGCTATTCTATAATACAGTATCGAGCTGTTTTCTATAATACAATATCAAGCGGCAAATCATGGTTACAACTAATATAATGATACTATATTCTATGATACTGTTTTCTATAATACAGTATCATCCCTATAGAAATTCATCAAACAAATCATCCTTATAAATACTCTAGCACGGAGACAACTCCAATTCAATATTCGATCTACAAATTATTGCATTTAACTGTAGAACAATATGGGCCATCACCCAATCTTTTTGTCCTAAGAAGCAAATGCACAACAATCCCACAACAAGTAAAACAGCGTGCAAATAAGCATAACTCTTTCTTAGAATTCATGTCCCTTGAACACATAGCCAACTTAATCCCAGCAAACAACCAAATAACCCCTAAAACCCCAACTGAAAATTGATCCAAAATATTCACCAAAAAACTGTCTAAAACCAATCCCAAAACCAGTTTAGCTACACCAAAATCTTTCACAAATCCTTCATTCCTTCCATGAATGCTTCGATATCTTTACAATTTCAATAGCAAATAGTCCAGATTTTACTATAGAGAATTAAAAAGTGACATTGCGCTGTAGAATCACTCGTCGGAGGTTGTCGGAGGTCACCGGAGGTCGCCGGAGGTGGAGGAGGTTGTCGCCGGAGGTGGAAGAGGTTTGTGGAGTTGGAAGATTGTGCCAATGAAAAATATGGTTAAAAAGGTTGATTTTGGAATTAATATAAAATATTGATGTAAAGTATGACTTACTCACAATTTAAAAAAAGTTTTGACTTAATTTAAAACAAGTCATGTGGAGATGACTTATTGACAATTTTTCCTAGATTAATCATGTATAAACTTTTCTCATGAAAAGAAAAAAGTTGTCAATACATCTTCAAATTTTCACTTCACAAAATTATCTCTTTCAAATTTTGCCAACGGCTTCAATCCATCTCCATGATTCAATCATCTTCCTCAACCAATCATTTTCAAAATCTGCTCACCTTTCCAATCCATTTTCCTTCAAATGATGATCTCTCTTCATCGATTATCTCCAAAATATATTCACTGCCTCAATCCATCTCAATCCATCATCATAATAGAGCCTATGGTCGAATCCCACCGCAAAGAAGCAATATACTAGTATATCGACTAAAATATTGCAAAGGAGTTTGTTTATAGGCTTCGAGCAAGTAACTAATAATTCAAAATTTAATACAGTACATGTATAATATTATAATAATATAATTGTCCAAAACATGTTTTGAGGTAAACTTTATGAATAAATCGACCATAATTATATTATTCTACACAAAATCTTTTAACATGTTAATTTGTGTAAAAAAAAAATTGGCTGACAAGGGTAATTAGAAATTGAATAAAAGCAAATACTAGAGATGGAGTTTTGAAAATGTGAGATTTGTACAATAAAAAGATATAGAAGAAAGGATACACAGCACAATATGGTACAAGATAAAGAACTCTTTTGGTGTAACGAAAGAACTCTTTTGGTGTAATGATTAAAAAGAGAAAATGTATACATACACACAAGTTAAAATTAAGTGATTCTCTAGTTATGCCCATCAATTGTGTACATATATTCAATTTCATCCATAATTTCAAAATAAGTATTCAATTTTATCCATAATTTCTCATTCCAATTTATATGTTAATTTTATAAAAATAAACTATTGTAAATTTTAAAAAGTATTAAGATTTAAATAAATAAAATATAAAAAATTAATTAACATCAAATTAATTATGTCTGCAGTGTAAATTAAGAATTTACGTATATGTTTTCTAAGATATGTTAATTCTTTTTTGTTAAGTGATTAATGCGAATTGTAAAATGAATCAACTTGATTCGATAATTTATGATTGAATGCATTTGTTTATGATAATAATTGTTTGGTCAATATTTAAATTAAGCATACAATTTTCAAAACCAAAAGCTATCTAAATTGACATATCATATATGTAATTTCATTTTTGACAATTGCACATTCAAATACCATTGACGTTGTAGCATTGTAGTATTGTATATTTTTAACTTTTTCCCGTTACATGTTTACATTTTAATATAAGATTTAGACATATTTGTGAATATTTATATTTATAAATATGATAGCGGTATGTTACACTTCAGTTGTGACATAATAGAGAACTTACAAATGCAACCAACACTTGCACTCAAGATTGTACTAGGAGTGCACGAAGAACATCTAGGTGTTTGAGATCCAAATGGGGTCAAAGGCTGAACACGATAAACACAGTCAAAGGCTAAAATTAGATGCAGTCGACCTACATATTTGACATAACTTTGAAGATGTTTGCGAAAGACTTTAGAAACATGGAGAACCTTGTGAAGAAAGTCAATTCTAAGGAATTCAATAGGGGAAACTTGTTGGAGCATTCTAGAATAAAAAGAGATGCATGTGGCATTAAAAATTTGAATGAAACTTGTAATAGATCCTCAAAGGTTGTAGAAACAATATTACTAGAAAAATCTATGTAAATATCTACAAAGAATAGTCTAGAGAAAAAATATCAACCATAAAACAGAATCAATCTCCACCTTCCACTTAAATGAGGTGAAACTATAAAAGGTCAAATAAATCTCATTTGTAACTAACCAAATTCGAGATAAGTTAAAAACTAAATATTGAGAGTAGGAGTTTTGAGAGATATTATATCTTGGCACTCTTAATTAATATAACTGATTTTTAATGATAAAAGAGCATATCAACGTTTTTGTTTTTGACTGGTATGGATAACGCCAGTTCTGACTGACTGGGTTGATAAGCAGATTATTTTTTCAGATCAGTAAAGCTGCAATTTTATTCTATTTTTTATAATTGATATATTCTGATCTCATGAATATTATTGACCGCTCTTTTTATAAGTTAAAGAATATTTTCTTATTCTCTTAGATTTGTTTAGGAAGTAAATATTTAGTTTCCTAAATTCTTTTCTTCTACAAATCTATGAAAATCTTTCTATATATTCTTCCCTAGTAATTTTCTTACCATTCTTGTTGCAGATTTTTAGGTAAGAAATAATTCTCAATTTGATTTCTACTTTAACTATAAGTAAGAGTAGAAATCAATAAAAAATCAAGGGCTTTGAAAAATATTTTTTGCTTTTGTTTTCTCCAAGCACAAATCGCCGAATTTATTGGTGAAAAAACAAGACTCGATGCTTCATTGATTCAACTTTCAAAGCAAAAAGGTTTTCTTCAAACTCATTGAAAAATCAAAAACAAAGTGGTGCTCAATGAACAATTCCATATCTTGTTCAAGCTACTTGGCATGAAGTTAAGAACGGGAGTTCTTAATCCAAGTGGTGGTTGCGGTCAAGTATAATAGGGAATTGGTGATAAAGTCAATACCAGTGAGTTTGATTCTACTTCATCAACAAGTTAGAAGAATAAGTATTAAAGGGAGTTAATTTGTTTTCTTTTGATTGTTATTTTGTTAATTTTGCGAAATTACAAAAATCGAGACTATTAGTATTTTTGAACAAGATTATTAGTAGATTGTTTTTACCCATAGCATGGGGGCCCGTAGATGTTTCCTTTTGGAGTTTACCACGTTACATCTTGTGTTCGTATTTAATCATTTAAATTCTGTACTTAACAAGAGTAGGTAAACGAACACTATTGTGCGAGTCAGAACTGTTATTTTTATCACTTGTCAGTTCTGACTGTGTTTTGTCAACTACTTATTTAATTAAGATTAATATTCATTTTTATTTAATTAATCTAGATTTTAGAACTTTCAGATATTATAATATTATTTGAGACTTTATATTTAAAGATATTATGCTCCCACTAAACTAAACTTTTGGCTCCGCCCATGAATGTAACATATATCGTTTAATTATTATACAAACATAGGGTTATGATCAACCATAAGAGTATTTCATGTTTTGCATCAAAATAAAAGGAAAAAACAAAGGGTGGTGAAATTTAATGATACATTGCTTTGGGAAGGTCGTGAACTTCCGATGCTTCGTAATGAATCCAGATTCGGCACCAACAACCCCTAATTTCAAACAAAAAAGAAAAGAAAAATCAAACATATTTTCTTGATACAACTTTTAGAAGCAAACAAATAAAGAAACTCAGAACCCCAAAAATGAAAAAACATGTCTAGAAAAAACCCTGCGAGTAACGTAAGAACAAAAATGCGCTCTTTTGAAGGTTTGATGATTATGATGAGGTTGGAGATGAAACCCTAGCACAGTTATCTAGATTTTTTTTCACTTCCAAGACCTTTCTTGATTGACTAGTGAGTAAATGAAACAAAAAAAGAAAAGGAGAAAAATAAATATCTTATAATAATAATAACTAGAGAAATTGCCGATTCTCTTTGTGGTAGTAGGTCTTCTATTCTCTTGTTGTGCTTCTCCTAGTTTACTGTTTCGAGGTAGCGAAGAGGTCACCAAGAAACGGGGTAAAAGCATTAAGAAGGTGTATTTGGTCGTCTAGTAGCTTGAAACTGAACTTAGTGGGTTGGAGGCTACACTTTGGATAGAAAAAGTTTGATCAATTCCAACAAATTTTTCCTTTGAATTGGAAACTTACTCAAATTGGATCCTTTCCATTTCTACATCGAAGCTATATTTACGAAGTTGTTCCAATTTTTTGATTGGCAGTGGTACAAGGGGTGTCAAAATGGTGACAAAATCCACGCGACCTATGATCAGGCTTTATTCAAGCCCGTATGGGGAATCGACCCTCTAAAACTATGGTCAGGCTTAGGAGCAGATCATCTTCTAAATTGTGAAATTAGCCATAATACACTATTTTTGGGGAAAAAATGATATATCATCATTTTTGTAATTATTATTGTTTACCATATTTTAATAACGTTTTTAATGAATTTGCCTCTAACTATAAAAACGGAATTGTTGAAACCTATTTATCCCTTCCCCCCACCCACGCGACAACACCCACACGACAAAAGGCAAATGTTCTTTACCAAAAATTCCAAAATCCCATCGTGCAATCCCAAAGGGCTCTCTCAAAACTAAAATGTAATTTTTCTATCATCAATCACTTTTTTCATTCGAATTTCTTAATTTGAGTTTGAAATGGTAAAAACACGAAGAAAATCGCTCAACATTGAGCTTGGAATAGATATTAATCCTAAATCGAAGATAAAGGCTTATGAGTCTACAAATCGAAGCAAGAAGAGTAAAAAATCTAAAAAATATGTTCATGAAGACGTTGAAACGAATGTACATCATGTATTGCTTTCTCTATTCCTTTATTGTATGTTTTTGTTAGGGTTTTTTTAATTATTCATTTCTTGTTCAAACCTCTATAATTTTGCAGATGTTGATAATGGTTGCTCTAATATTGCAGTTTTTTATTGCTTCGTTTTCAATTCCAGTTCTATATTTTTTTATAAATAAGTCGCTCTATTTGTTTCTACTGTTATTTTTCGAACGTTGTGTTGTTCTTGTTACTAGATCATTGCTTCATATTCTTTGACATACACATCGACAATGCATGCACATGATTGATAACTTGATCACTAGTTTAAATTTTAGAAACTTAAGTATTTAGGAATAACTTAGCGTTTTAGTTACGTACCATGTCTACCTTAGTGTGCCAAGTTGTTATTGTTGCTTTTTTTGCTATTGTTGTTTTCGTAATATAGTTAATGTGTTAAGATAATATATTGTTTTTGGTTATATGGTATGTTATATGTGCTATATAAAGTTTATAAGGTAATGTGTAACACATATGATAATGTTTATTAAAAAGACATGAATTATGTTTCTTCCTCTTTAGTAACATGTGTTTTACTATATAAATTTTCGAATTGGAAATGAGAAATTGGAGGCAAATGAGTGGTTAGTACATTAATGTGCATTCAGTTAGTAATGTGATCTGGATAATTTTGTAGAGGGCAAAGAGTTTAAGTAAAATTATTTATAATATAGTTATATTTATTGTATTAGAAAAAAAATCTTGTTTGTATTTGATATTTATCCATTATGAGAAAACTAGATTCTATTGCACATTTTATGTCCCTATTTTAGGACAAAATGACATAATAAGCTAATAACACCATTTTTAGAATCAATAACATTTGTGTGCGCATTTTAGTTATTCCTCCAAAAGAATGCTTCAAAAGTTCCAAAATGATGAAAGCACGTGAAGAAAAGATGGTTGTTGCTAAGAGCATAAATTTGATTAAAGCTCATGAAGAGATGGGGTTTGTTTAGTTTGAATAACATACCATGTGTACCTTAGCATGTCTAACTTGTTATTGTTATTTTTTTTAATATAATTAACATGTGGTTTGCACTATCAGAATTTATTATCAAGTACATTGCCCGATTTGATCAGAGTGCAAAAGTTGCCTATAAAAGAGCTGAAAACAATCCTACATGACAGTGATTTTGGTTTATTTATGAGATAAGTGGAAGAAATCTTATATGATTGTCCATTTGGTACATTGAGGGAGACATTTGATCTGTGATTCAATTTTCTGAACCATGTAAGCTAGTGTTGAATTTGGAGGACTTTCTTTCCATCAAGGAGAAAACACTACATAATCTTGCATCAAGTGTTATTTGTCTCCTTCACATGTATGTTCGTGTGCGTTGATGCATTCTTTGAGAAAGCTTAAAAAAGAGTAGCTTGGGAAAACTCTTAAATTGGTTGAATTTAGTAACTTTTGTGTTACTATATGCTTTTCAGTACGTGTTGTATTGAGTATCATATATGCTACTTTGTATTAAAAATGCATGATGCTTGTTACTTACATGCTTAATGTCTTTTTTTAGGATTAAAGTAATAAATAAATGGTGAAAAATAAAGAAAACAATGATTTATACAGGTTCGCCTCAATGTGAGACTACGTCATGTTTTTAGCCGCTGCAGTATTTTCACTATAATGAATGATTATTTTCTTTAGAAGAGATCAGTCCTATATATAACAATCCAATAAAGATTCCTTAGTAATAATGAAATTTTAAGGCAACTCAATGAAGGTTCCTTATTAATAATGAAACTCTAAGGCAACCCAATGAAGGTTTCCTAGTTATAATGAAATACTAGGGTAACTTAATTTTCAGCTCCATGTAGCGCAGCAAAATAGGTCCCGCAGTTTAACAATCTTCCACTTGAAGATTAATCTATCATCAACTACCTCATCTGCATAGCTAGTACACTTTCTCCAATCTTCATTAAAGAAGACCAACTGAAGTTGCACACAACTCCAGTTTCTCAATTGTAACAGTCTTTATCAACATATCAGAAGGATTTTGACTATCCTAAATCTTTTCAAGCAGTAAGATTGCATCATTTAAAACTGATCTGATAAAGTGATAGCGAATATGTATATACTTTGTCCTCGTATGATAGACATGATTCTTTGCTAAGTGAATAGCACTTTGATTGTCACAATACAACACACTCTTTCCATGCTTGTAACCCAACTCTTCCAAGAAAGACTGCAACCATATCTTCTCTTTGCTAGCTTCGATCACGACAATATACTCTACCTCAGTAGTGGAGAGAGCAACTATCTTCTGCAACTTAGACACCCAACTAACTGATGTACCACTCAATGTGTATACATATCCAATAGTACTTTTCATACAATCAATGCCCCCGGCCATGTCAGCATCTACGAAGCCAGGTAATCTCAAGCTTGATTTTGTGAAACATAAGGCTAAAACTATAGTACTTCTCAAGTACCTGAGAATCTACTTTACTGTATCTCAATGTTGTTTTCTGGGATTACTCATATATTTACTGACAACTCTCACTGCATGAGCTATGTCCGGTCTCATACACACCATAGCATAATAAGACTTTCAATAGCAGAGACTTAAGGCTCATTGACCATGTAAGCTCGCTCCTGCTATGTAGAATGTGACTGTTCATTGGATAGCTTGAAGTGACTAGCTAAATGAGTACTAACTGATTTAGATTAATCCATTTTGAACTTGCTCAGCACCTTCTTCACATACTCTTCATATGACAGTTTCAAGACATCCATGTCTCTAGTAATTCTTATCCCAATGATTTGTTTTGCAGAACCCAAATCTTTAATTGCAAACTCCTTGGACAACTCCTCTTTTAACTTATTAATTTGTTGTTTGCAAACTGCTGCAATCAACATGTCATCAACATATATGAGTAAGATAATATATGAGTCACTAAAGTTCTTCATATAGCAACAATCATCTGCATGGCACCTCATGAAAGCCATTACTACCCACAAAGCTATCAAACTTCTTATACCGCTGTCTTGGAGCTTGTTTAAGGTCATAAAAGCTTTTTTGAAGTCTGCATACCATTTCTTCATTTCTCTATACTTCATAACATTCTTTTCTTATACATCCAATTGCTCTAAGTGCAAGTCTTCTTTTGCCACTAGTCCAAGTACTGTTCTGATTGTAGTTAATTTCACCACATGAAAAAAAATCTCAATATAGTCAATGACTTCTTTCTGTTGATATCTTTTTACAACCAGTTTTGCTTTATATCGATTGCTGCCGTCATATTTTTCTTTTATCCGGTAAACTCATTTGTTTACAAAGTCTTCTTTCTTTTTGGTAAACATATTTGCTGCCGTCAGTTGCCATGTCTGATTGGTCAATAATGAGCCAATCTCATCCCTTATAGTTGACTCTCACTTGATTGATTCATTATCTTGCAATGCTTAACTATACTTCCTGGTTCACTTTTGTCAGTTTGTAGAATATAATGCAACATTGGAGTATATCTTTATGGAGGTCTAATTGTTCTGTTCGATCTCCTGAGCTCAGTCACATGGTTGCTCTGATTTCCTTTTGGGACTATATTTTTTCGATCTTTGCCATCAGTTTTCTCCATCTCAATCACCGGAAGGTCTTGCAACGAAATCACCACAGACTTCTTAACTCCAGAATTTGTATTTTTAGGGTCTGCTGTCAATATGTTCTTATACATGGCTACTTAGTTGAAGATTACGTATTTACTCCTGATAATCTTGTAAATTTGCTCATCCCAAAAATGATAACCAAACCCAAAATCACCATAACCAATAAAAAATATTTTTTAGACTTGGCATCAAGTTTACTTCTAGAAGCAGAATTAATGTGAATATAAGAAACACAACCAAACACTTTCAAGAAGGAAAAGTCTACATCTTTTCCACTCCAAACTTCTTCTAGTATTTTGGAGTCTAATAGTGTTGAAGGATATTGATCAAATATGTCGTAGTGTTGATAGCCTCTGTCCAGAGCATCTTTGGCTGTCCTACATGTAATCTCGTACTTCTTGCACGTTCATTTATAGTCATGTTTATCCTCTCAGCTATACCATTCTGTTGAGGTTTACTTGAATAGTCATCTTCATCTTGATCCCATTTTCACCACAGTACCTCTAAAAATTTGCATCTAAGTATTCACATCAATTGTCTAAATGCAAGCACTTCACCTTTAAATATATTTCATTCTCAACCATCGCTCTCCACCTCTTGAAAGCATCGAAGACATCAGATATTGTTTTTCAAGAAATAGACCCATACCTTTCTGCTTACATCATCAATAAATGTCACATAATAATTGGAACATTCAATGTAAGTAACAGTAGAAGGTCCCCAGACGTCTGTATGAACCAATTCTAATTTGGTTGCCTTTGTCTCCCTTCCAAATTTTGAGAAACTCTACTTTTTTGCTTCTTGTAAATACAACATTCACACAAACTGTGTTCAACAGATTAGTCCCGACAGCTTTCCTTTAGACTGAAGTACTTTTATTTCCTTCTCGCTCATGTATCCGAGCCTATAGTTCCACATATTAGAATTATCAGTAGATTTAACAATAGCAATTGTATCTCCGAGATTGGTAGTCATGCAAAGAGTTTCATTTTTTAGTTCCTCGTGCAACAACCATGACTCATTTCGTTACTTTCCAATAGCCACCATCAAAATATACATCATGCCCTTCATCATCAAGCTATCCAACAAAGATCAGATTTTGCATCGATTTTGGTATGTGCCTCACCTTGTTAATTTTCTACAAAGACTCGTTTGGCATCTTCAAATCACTAATACTAATGATGTCCAACGGTTTTCCATCAGCGAGATATACCTTTCTGTTATTTCCAGCAACATAGTTATCCATGTTCTTACTGTGTGCAGTTGTGTGAAAGGAAGTCCCATAATTCATCACCTAAGAATCGATAGAACTATCAACTGACAAGAGTAAATCATCTTCTACATCTTCAGTCGCAGCATTCGCAACATTATTGTTCTTTTTCTCATTCTTCTCAAGTGTTCTGCAATTTCTCTTTAGGTGACCAAACTTACTATAATTCCAGCACTCATCACCTCGTCGTTTCTGGACTTGCTTCTGCCATTCCTCGACTTTTCTATACCGTTACCTTTGTTGGAATTCTTATAATAACATTTGTCTCTATTTTCAACATTTATGACAGAATTGAATGCCGATACTTCTCCATTATCTTTTCTATGGGCTTTTTCAACAAGAATTGTATCTCAAACATCATTAAGTTTCAATTTCACATTTCCCATTGAATTGTTGAAAGCCACTTTTAGAGACTCCCAACTATTCGGTAGTGAGGCCAAGAGGATTAGGGCATGAACCTTATCCTCAAACATAATCTCCACAGAGACCAATTGATTGACGATTGTGTTGAATTTATTAAGATGCTTTCTCACCAAATCACCTTCTCTCATCTTCAGATTGAATAGTTTCTTCATTAGATGAACTTTATTGCATGTTGAGGGCTTCTCATTCATGTCAGATAATATCGTCATCAATTCTACAGTGATTTTCTCCTTTGCAACATTATGTGCCACGTTCTTCGACAGTGTTAGCTTAATTACTCTCAACACCTATCTGTCAAAAAAGTTACTGTCATCATCATTCATAGTTTCTAGTTTCTCATCCAATAACTAGTGCATCTTTTTATTGTAAAGATAATCTTCTATCTGCATCTTCTAGAATGAAAAATCCACACCATCAAACTTGGTGATGTCGAATGTTGATCTTCAATCATCGCCAGCCATCGTTCTCAATCAAAACCTCGCTCTGATACCAGTTGTTAGGATTATAGAAATAAATAAAGGACGAAAAAATAAAGAACACAAGGATTTACATAAGTTCGCTTCAATGTGAGATTACGTCCCGTCTTCAGCCGCTGCAGTATTTTTACTATAATGAATGATGATTTCTTTACAAAATATCGATTCTATATATAACAACTCAATGAAGGTTCCCTAGTAATAATGAAATCTTAAGGAAATCCAATAAAAGTTCCTTAGTAATAATACAATTATAAGGCAACCTAATGAAGGTTCTTAGTTATAATGAAATACTAGGGCAACCTAATTTTAGATCCGTGTAGCACAATAAATTAGACTCCACAGCTTAACATTTTCTATTAATTAATTGCAATCAAGATATGTTATTTTTGTATGATTGATGACTATCAATAATAGTTGTTGGGGTCTATTAATTACCATTCCTCTGTAGTTTTGGCTACTAATATTTTTCAGCCTCATTCTTGTCATATGAATGGGCTTTGCTTTGAATGCCATATGCATCTTGCCTTTTGCATTTATTTTCAATGTAAATTTATATTTATAAGAACTCCTCACTCGTGGAAGAGGTGATGGATATTTGAGCATATAGTGATATGTCTAGGATGTTGTCTCAATGAGAGTAGTGATGCATTTTGTCCTTTTCTAAATAAAATTCATATTTATTGCCATCACTAGAGTTATGAAATAATGTAGGCCATTAGATTATAATGGTTATTGTAGCTTGTAAAGATTAAACATCAAGCTGATCCTTATCTGATGGTGCTGTCAAAATCCAATCTCCATTTTCATCAAGAACCATCCATTTATTCTTCTCAACCTACCATGAACCTAGCTAGAATCAAATACTCATCCTTTAAAATGGCATTGGAATTGTTTACCGAAGCTAAACTCTTGTTCAATTTTAGTTTAAATTCCCTACCATTTCAATTCCAACCAAGCACCGCATGCAACATAGCCTCTAACTTATGCCAGTCACTTGGATTAGAGTGTTAGAATATTGTAGTAATGAGATTTGGGAGATTTTCTATTCAATACCATTGTTAGAATATCAAGGTAATGGGCATAGATAAAGTAGAATCATATCAAGCTTCTTCTTGATATGCAATACATTTAGATTTAGAAATTGGTTCAATATTTCATTCAAAGACTTGTCCCAACATGTGGACTGCTGATTTAAATATCAAGTTGTTAATTGTTTCATAGGTTCAACATCTATTACCTTAGAAGCCATAGCTAAGTTTGGTAAAATCACATGTGCCTTGACATCTCGCAAAATTTTGATGAAAACAAAGGTTAAGCTTTGTATGGTAAAATCTACCACCTCATTCTTTTGTCCAGAAAAGATGGTAAGCTTTGAATGCCATTTGCATTTTCTTTTTGAATGTTATATTGTGATGGGCCTTTTGTAGCAATTTTTTGTTTCCATTGTTTTTTCGAGAATTAAACTTTTTTTCTTTTGTTGATTGAGTCTTGTCAACCAATTACAAATAATGCAACCTTAACTATATCGAAATGTGCAATATATGTATAAAAGTAACATCATAATGTATTTGCCAAGATTTAATTCCTTCTTAGATATAAGTATGCAACTCTGCAATCAGTTTTATATGGAAACCAACCAAAACTTGTTAAATAGAAAACATTATAGTTTGCTAAATTTCAATAACTAGTTCTCAAAGTCCATCAAAATTTTGATTTAGTAACATGTGTGTTACTATATTTGTTGTTATATAAAGTTTCGAATTGGGATTGAGAAATTGAAGGAGTTTCTAGCTTGCTTTTATTTAATAAGTTCAGTATGCTATATAAAGTTTATTAGCTTTAATTACAACTTTATACTTTTCAATACACGTTGTATTGAGTAACACATGTTACTGGTGTTAAAAAGGCATGAATCATGACGAGCGTCCAACGATGAATGTTGTTTCTTTTTTGATGTAGAGTATCTCAGCTTATGAATGTCCAATAGTGATTGTTTGCTGCTTTAGTTTTTGTTTACTTAATTAGAGTATCTCAGCTTATGAGTATCCAACGATGACTCTATAATTGTTAATTTATATAGTGTCTCAACTTTAATTGTTGCTTTTTTAATATAGTTATTACGTTACCTTGATGCAAAAGGTAATTTATTGATTTCTTTCATTTTACTAGATTGAGAATTCATTATTAACCTAGATAAAAGGCTTACGGGTAAGATAGTTATGCTTGCAATTTCGATGTAATCGGACATCCGCGGAAAATTGAATGATGTTCAAAAAGATCTTTTAAGACAAACTCTTTTCTACGCATACTTGGACATGGAAAAGATTTCATTGCAGTCCCAATTGATTCACCCACTACTATTAAGGCATGTTCAACATCCGAACATTAATGAGATGTGGTTTAAGATTTTACAGAGTTTATTAAGTTTTCTGTTGGAGAGTTATACCTTGTTTCTAGACTACAATTCTCAGGTGAGGTTGATATTTCCAAATATGATAAGGGGCAAATAGGTTGAAGAAAACATACTTTAAAGGCCTTCGAAGTGTCTCAAAGGCTGAACTTAGAAAAGTGTTCTTAAACTTGAAAGATAAAGTGCCTAATGTAGATTTTGTGAAGTTGGTTGTTCTTTATCTCATTTATTATTTCTTGTATACTACTTCATATAAGAAATGTGTAGATGAGTGTCATATGAGGTTGGTTGACTCTGATGAAATGTATAATTATATATGGTATCAAGAACTTTACCAAATCACAATCAAGCACTTGAAGTTGGCATTGAGTCTGGAAAACAAGAATGTAGATAGTGGTAAGAAATCTTGGTTAATGATATGTTTGACATTTTCGTTGTGAGTACTTTCTTATTTGTAGATGCATATTTTAAATTCTTTTTTATACATTTGTATGTTGATTTCTTTCACATTTACCAATTATTTTTTCGTAGCTTGAAGTTAATGATTTTGAGTCATCCAATTAAGAGAAGAATAATATATATGCTTCTAGATTGTTTGACCAGAAACATTCAATACTTATTTTACTGATGCTCATCTATATCAATCAAACTCGACAGTTGCAGCCAATGGTGCCAATACTTCAAGGTCTAGTTTGGTGAAAAGAGACATGTGACAAATTTTCTATACTTTGTCACAAGTTGAATTCAGTTGAATATGTTTAGTAAGGAGTTGAATTGTTTTTGACTTCCTTTTCATTAATATAATTTGTTATGAGTTTTGTTTTATTTGTTTGCGTTTATAGGGTTGCTGTAACTTGAACCAAGTTGTCATGAATCATATATCTAAAATTGAATTGAAGTAATCAGAGTTAGAAGTAAAACATACACTAAAATTATTTCTTTGCAACATGCTATGAAAAACCAAATGAATGATTTAAGTGACAATGTGAAAGGCATGATTGCTGATTTTCTAAAACAAATGGGGAAAAAAACCAGTGGTAATACATATGATGTTGCTTTGGACCGATAACTTGTTTTATATTCTTGTGGTGTTTCTTTGGAGACGAAGGTATAGTTTTTTTATGTACTTTATTCATTTTTAGCATGTAATTAAAGCGCTATATTTATAATATTAACAAATAAGATACTATTTTTATGTGAAGGCATGATGTTGTACTTCTCTATTTATTATTGTTGTCGGTTGAGTTTGAAAATAATGTTGTAATGATTATACTGAATTTGAGAGAAAGGTACGTCCTATAACATTAATATGATTTTTAGTATCATGTATATCATTCTTCTCAATGCATGTCGAATTGAGTAAATCATATCTTACTGTATATTAAAATGCACGAATCATTACATGATCGTATGGCCATGACATTTTATATAAATGAGTAATACATATCATATAAAATGTATCTTATTTGAGTAAGACGAAGTGTGATCATAATGAGTTACTTCAAGCTCCATAAGATAATAGCTTAAGAAGCCCAAGTTTTTTAATTCAAAAGATCTATTGATATAAGGAAACACATTTTACCTGTTATAATGTTGATGTCAACATAAACTAATTGCACGATTGTATGACCATGACGTTTTCAATAGAAATATAGAAAATCAACATAAGATTTATAGTAAAACTCCAATTTAATGAAACAAACTCGAGGGGACCTATTTCAACCCATATTGTGTATTTTTTAACTTAGCGGCATATTTTTGGAAATGAGTAACACATATAGTGCCTATCATGTATTTATGCTTTTCGGTCATGTTGAAATGAGTAACACGTATGTTACTATGTATTAAAATACATTAATCATGCTAAATTTTTGTTATGCTAATTCTTTTTATAGGTTCAATTTGAGGATGGTGTTGGAGCACAAGCAAACGATGTTAAAGTTGAGAGGGAGGTACGCACATCTAATAACTATTTTTTTTTTTTTTTTTTTTGGCGGAATGAGTAAATTATGTGGAATGTTGAAATGAGTAACACATATATTAGTTTCATCATATGCTTTTGTTAAGGTATCATGTTTTGATTATTTTAATATTTAGGTTGAAGGCAAAGCAACTAAAAAAAATTTCATTCGAGTGGACAATTGTTAGCGAACGTATGTTTAATCTACATAACTCTTGTCGCATTTTTGACTTAGAGATTGATTTGCAACCTAATGCTTAAAATATTCAATTAGATGATATGAAATTTACCTAGTATGATCTCAAAATGATTGACGAAAGTGTTTACACGAGAAATTTGTCAACTTCTAAGAAGGCAGATGTAGTATTTTTACAATACAAGTTATTTTATCTGCAAATAATTATTTTCTTGTATTTATGGAATTGATAATGTCACTAATTTTCTTTTTTTACATTTTCGTTAGAATTTAGGATATTGAGGCTGCTAATAATTATATTCTAGTTGATTATACTACTCTCGATGCATCAAGAAAGAGGGTGAGAAAAGTAGCAGTAGTTTTTATATCTCCTTATACCTCGAATTTTGGATCGTCATAAAAAAAAATTCACAAATCTTTGAAAGATAATGAGTAGTACACCTGCATTAAGTGACAAGAAAAATACGATAAGGTTGTCCTAAGTCACTTGCCTCATTTCTTCCAATAGAAATTATATAAGTATTATGTTGCATGAAAAAGAGATATGATGATAATAATGAAATAATCAGCTCGCCTTTGGACTTTAGAGTCTTTGAAGTTGTTAAAAGAAATGGTCCTACAACTTGCATACACCCTAAGAATGCTTAGGAGACACGGTATGTTTTATGTTTTGTGTATTATAATTTATCTTAACTTTTTAATTTAAAGCATGTTTGACATAGTTTTTTTAAAAAAAATTTTCAAACTTATTTTTAATCACATATTTCATAGAATCCACAACTTTTATCAACTTTTCAACTATACATTTCACTAACATTTTTCAAAATCTCCTAAAAAATTACTTTTAAACCCCACTAAACAGGCACTAAAGGTTTCTTTTTATGATTACATTGGGTGTTGTTTTGTTTTATTTCCAACATATTTGATGTTGCATTTTATTATCTTTGAAATATAGTCGAGCATAGTGATAGATTACATATTTGTTTGACTACAACTGGTTATGCATTTTAGTGTTTCATTCGGACAACTTTGGATTTTTTTTTGAATGATCGAGGTGTAGTTGGTGGGCATAAATCTCTTCTATCATATGTTCGAGGACATCGAATAGGATGCAACATACCATGGTGGAAAGTTGACCATGTGTTACTTTCAATTTTGATGCAAGATAAATCACAATTGAATTTTCTTACATTTTGATATCATACATCGATGCCTTAATGTCTACAACTCATATTGTAAGATCATTCATGAATGTTATGCGCGTAAATCAGTGAAGGCATATGCTGAGATCATTCTTTATCTGTTGTACCACAATAATTTTATGATGCTAGAGCTTCTGGTGTTCTAGATAGAAGTGCCTATGATGTCAATGAGCCTCTTAATAATTTAAATATTACTATATTGGATAAAATACTTCAGCAACAACAAATGTTAGTACTATAAATGAAATCTAATTTTGTGAATTAAAATGCAAACTGAGTAGTACGTGTATGAATTGAAACTGATTTTATTAAATTAAAAGTAAGATATGTGATAATTATTTGTTTTTTTTGTTTTTTTTTTTTTCAATGGTATTTTGGTGTTTATGTTATTAAATATGTTAAGTATATAGTTCATCGGAAAATGAAAGAAATGTCAAAGTCATTCAAACTTGACAAAGCTCAGCTTACTCATTATGTCCAGATCTACAAATACACAAAGCAAAAATTGGATGAAGGTTATGATACTAATGACGAAAGGGTGTTGGAGAGATTAATGTAGATTGCACCTCCTTGATAGATTTTAATGTTAGTATGGAAATCCAGAACACATTTTTTATTTTAATGTTGAAATTTTAGTATTTGTATATATGATGTATTCAAGTAACATAGTGTGTTACCCTCTCCCTCATGTGAGTAACACACTATGAATGTGAGTAACACGTGTCTAAAACTAATGATTTGGACTGTATGTTAATAATAATCATTAATAGGGTTGACATATTTTTATTGTTCACGTTTCATTTTTTATGTCGGAATTTTAGTGTTTGTATATGATGTATTCAAGTAATATAGTGTATTACCCTATCCCCATGCGAGTAATACACTATGAATGCATGTAATACTGTGTGTAAAACTAATGATTTAGGATAATTTTATATGCATTTTTTTTATTGTAAAACCTGTTATTTTGTTCGTAATTGTTGTCATTTATGTTTTCATTATTCATGAAACTATATGTCATCCAAGTTTTAATTATTGAGCTCAAATATGATTTTGATATCAGTTTCCACATATACACGCTAACTAATATGTTTTCATTGTTGCTTGTTACCCGTGTTTTGTGTTGGTAAAATAATATGTTACTATGTGTTACCTACATTCTGTATTGCAACATAATGATATGGAGCAGTGGATGGGTTGTGGTTGCAGAAGACGGCTTTGAGAAGATACATACTTCGAGATCAAATTTCAAGTGATTATAAAAAGTCAAAATCAAGTTAATTCTTATCACATAAAACATTGTCAACAACTCAAAGCATATAATTAGCACAAATAATAACATGATCATGATTTAAATCAGTAACATTGTTGGTTTTCAAGCTAAAGAAGTACAATAAGACCTGGCAATCAAACAGTAACAATGTTGTCCTTTGTTTCTCTTTAATTAATTATTCTCTTTCCTTAAATTTTCGGTTTGCATCCTCCATAATTTTCTCTCTCCTTTTTTTTTTTCAAATTCTTTTCACATTATACTCAGGATTTGATCCATTATAGTCACTCCTCTCAACAATTAATCAATTTTTGCCCATTTTCACTAAAAACAAACTGCAAGTATAGTTCTTAAAATAGTATATTTACAACTCTTGTATAGTCTGTCTAATTCACAAAACTTAAATTCCAACTTATCCACCTCTTCATAGTTGAAAGCATTAAAATAAAAATAAAAATACCACTCCTCATTTAAAGAGCAAGTGAAACTTTTCCACAATAGATAACAAGTCACAAAATGAATTCTCATGTGATTTTTTATTTACAATTAAAAGTACTTTTGTTTGTTTAGTAACTAGGCATAGCTGTAAATCTTTCAATTTTTTGAGCAAATTGTGTATTTTGTAAACATTGAGTAAAATATACTATTTAAATATAAATTTTCAAAACATAGTACGTGAAGTGTAAATATATACTATATAAGGTGTATTTTGGAAAATTTCTTAAAAATAATGTTTCTCAAACTTTTTAAGAATAAGGTAGAAATAATCGCCTACTTATTCACATTCACCATACAATGCATTTAATTATTGATAAACAAGATAATCATGGTGTAAATTTTTGTTTACTAGCCTGAAGTCATTACTTTAATTGCAAGGAGGGGATTGTCGAAGGAATGGCTAGTGATTTGAGTGAAGTCATAATAAGATAGTTGTACTAGCTAGAAGCGTAACTGAATCATATTCTTTTATGAGAGCTAATGGTTGTTTGGTATTTTCATTTGATCATTGTTCCACCCAAAACAAAACAGAGGGGAGCTATGCTTGATTAAACTTGGAGATTAAGTCTTCTTTTATTTCTTGACGTTGAAGTAAGGGCAAATTCATGAGCTTATTTTCTTATGTTAGAACAAGTTGATAATATCCCTTTTATAATGCCACCATGCTCCCTAGTGTGGCAACTTGGGGGGTGAAACCTCATATTGAAGAAGACAAATTCTTTCCTTGAGCCTGTTATTCTCACCTTTCCATTTTTGAGTCGACGATATTTTGTTTTGAGCTCTTGTCGACTGCGGCCAATCTTTCTTTTTGGACAAGCTAGTGCTCAAAAAGTTATCCAAGCATAGACATAAGACCCTAATCCTCTTGAATTAGTACATGCATTAGAATGTCTTAGCTTTGCACATAAATTTTTTGTAGTATAACCTAGCTATAAAGACAATACGCAGTTGTCATGCCCATTCCCATGTGTTTGCGAGGTACCCATATTTTAGTTTTTTTTTATTCAACATACCATCACATCCCCAATGTAGTTTTCAGGCCTCCACTAGGAAAAGATGGGAGAATTTAGATACCCCAACCATATATAAATAACTCATAAAAAATACGGCATAAAATATGACCTCCAATCATAAAGCTAAAGCAAATAAATAAATGAATAAATAAATAATAAAGTAATAAATAACGAGGTACTACTTCTTAAACAAATACTCCTAAAAAATTCTATAAATCTCTAACTGTAGGAAGTCCATGTCTATCAATCTGAACTAAGCTACAGTAACGTTGCGGTAAGTCCTAGGCGATGTACTCGAAATAGCAATGACGATCCCAACCGACTGAAGCAAGTAAGTTAGCTATCTAGTTGCCTTTGCGATAAATATGATAAATAGTTTTACGGTTGAAGGCAGGGAGATATCTGATGTGGCGAAGAGTGGCCTGAATAGACTAAGGTCCCCCACTTCTGGTGATGCAGTGAATGACCAAAATAGAGTCGAACTCAATCCATAAATCTGAGAGTAAAATCCTCTTAGCAAGAATGATACCGTCAAGAACAACCCTGAGCTCGACCTCTAGAATAGGACACTCGCCATATGAAGAGAAGAATGCGTGGATATACTAACCTGATGAATCCCTAATAATTTCTCCTCCACTTGTAAATCTATCTTTGTCGCATCCATCAGTGTTGATCTTGTAAGATCCCACTGATGGAGTACGCCAATAAACCAAAACAATGGGATGAAGGGATGGAGTAGTAAGAGAGACACCAAAAAGAGGAGCAATATTCATATCTCCTCACCAATGAATAACTCGAAATAAACGGCATGTACATATGTAGTAGGAAAATAGTATGGTATACTCTCTACATGATCCGTCACGGCTCCATAGAGATATTTCGATACTTCGCATCATTCTTCACAGTCCAAATAAACCAGAGAATTAAAAGAGGAATGATCGTGCGAATATGACCCTGCCTGACAAACTGATTCGAAAAACGCCAAGATTGTAAGCGATACTGAAAACTCTCCATCGACTGAAGAGTTATATGAAAAATGTTAGAAAAATAGTGCCAAACCTGGTCAGTAATATAACTGTTAATAAATAAATATTGGATAGTCTCAATAGCCGAGTAACACTGACAACGAGAACTCATATGACTCTCAATCCACCTCTGAATCACAACATTAACTGGGATAAGACCCTGCCATAGTCTCCAGCAGAAGAAAGAACAATCGTCAGAATAATAGAACTCTAAATCATGATGTATACAGCCTGAATCGTATGTCCCGTACGAACTAGCTGTCATGCAGACTTGCTAGCAAATCTACCATCCAATGTATCCTTCCACATAATCTGATCATGTACATCAGTAGTGATATGGATGCTCCCTATATGCTCAGCAATAGTATATGAGTATAATCAAATAAGGGCCCGTTTGACAGAGATTATAAACTAGTTTATAAACCAATTTTTGGTTTATTTGACCAATATTGGTTTATTTGAATTGAAATTATTGACTTTTTATGTTAAAAGTGGGTTGAAAAGTCAAAAATTACGACTGAAAAAAATCAAAATGAGTTTTTAATCTGGGTCAAACAAAGCCTAAGTCTCTAACCTGGATGGAAGAATGTGACAAGTTTGGGTGCTGATCAGCTAATGTAGACTCGTCTATCTAGTAGTCATGCTAAAAGAATATCTGTCCACTCCCTAATTGCCAAGCAATGTGTATCTCCGCCTGTGGGCCTATGTGCTTCGGCCTCTTCCATACAGTTGAAGCATAGTAAGAAATAGTATCCAGTAATGGATGGGTATCCTAACAATACTTACTCAATAAAAACTAAGCCGATAATGACCATTGAGATCTAAATAACCTCTAGAGCTTTAAGGAGAATGTATTAACAAGATTCTCCAGTCTCTTAAATCCCAATTCACCATCTTCAGTAAGAATACAAAGGTCTTTCCATCTATTCCAATCTAATATGTGTGCATGGTCTCTGGAGTCCCAAAGAAACTTAGCAAATATACCATCTAACTTCTTCAAGATAGCCTTGGGAAGCTTCATAATATGAAGGAGACAGAGAGGAATAGAGGATAGCACTGATCGTATCAAAGTAATCCGTCCTCCAAATGATAGGAGTATCGAGGCCCAGCCAAAAATTCTACTTTGGACTTTCTTGACTAAGTCATCATACAAGAAGATATTCTTGGTTCCTTTAAATAAATGAACACTAAGTTAAGTGAAGGGCTGCTGCTGATGACGAAACCCTGTCAAATGCTCTAGTCTGTGTGTCTGACTAGTAGAAAATCTTCTACGTAAGATAATATCGGTCTTATCTCCGTTCACTAATTGTTTAGAAGCCCCTTCATAGTGTTCAATACACTGTAAAACTCATCTGCTTTTGGCCATTGACAAAAATAATCATATCGTCTTCAAAGGACAAATGAGAGATGAGAGCGTCACATCCATGTCTGTATGCCATCGAAAGAATATGCTGATATTGCTGAGTGAGTAGTCGTGAAAAGTAATCTGCAACAATAATAAACAGCAATAGAGATATGGGATCACCCTGTCTGAGTCCCTGAGATGATGAGAACAAATCACATGGCCTGCCATTAAGTAGGATCGAGAATCGACACTCTGAAATACACCTCCGTTTTTTATCAATCCAAGAGCATCAAACCCAAAACCCTCCAAAATAGATATCAAAAAGCCCCAACCCATGCGGTTGTAGGCCTTAGCCATATCAAGCTTGAGGATAACATTACCCCCTCGCACTTTCGAATCAAGTGTATGTAGTAACTCATGTGCAAGGAGGACATTATCTCCAATGAGCCGTCACGAGATGAATCCGCTCTGAGGAGATGAGATGATCTGAGGTAGTAAAATATTTAGTCGTGAATTCATCAGTTTCGTAATCAACTTATTAAATACTGTACATAAGCGATAGGACGAAACTCTGACCACCTACAGGCATTGTCCCACTTTGAAAACAAGACAATAGAAGTAGCTGCAAAATCCCTAGGTAGGTAAGGTGCTATCCAGCAAAGAAATCCAATACTGCCTTAAACACATCATCAGATACTATATCCCAACAGACCTGTAAAAAATGAGATGAAAACTCATTTGGCCTAGCGACACTGTCTGGATCAATACTGAAAATAGCCTATCGCACCTCAGTCAAAGTAGGAGTCCGATAAAGCTGCAAATTGTCCTCATCAGATACCAATCTAGGAATAATACCAAGTCATATTGGATTGACAGATTGAAGAGGAGCTGACATAAGCTCTTCAAAGAAAGATACTGCTGAAGGCTGAATAGTCTTAGGAGACTCAAACACCTCACCTGAAGCTAAATTAATAGACCAGATCCTAGCACGAATGCGTTGTCCCTGAACTATAGAATGGAAGTATCGGGTGTTATGATCACCCTCACAAGTCCAACGTGCCATTGCCTTTTGTTTCCAAAAGACCTCCTCAATAGATAAAGTACAATTCAGAACTGCCTGAGCTTGATGCAAAGTATCACGATGAGAAGGAAAAAGATCTCTACCATGGTCTAACTCTGCCTTGTCGACCCTACACTCTGCATCTCTAACCCTCTGAAAAATATCACCAAATACAAATCGATTCTACCAATGTAGGCCCTGTTTTAGCTTAACAATCTTCTTCCAAAGAGCAGCCATTCCCGTAAGATGAGTATGAAATGACCACTTCTGAAATACAAAGCCCAGAAAAATGTTGTGTCTAGACCAAACATTAAGAAATCGAAAGGACAATACCCCAAATCATCTTCAGAAGACCACTGAATCAGAAGAGGTGAGTAGTTAGAAGTGCTTCGATTGAAGTCCCCATATTTTAGTTGAAAGACACTTATTTCTTTTCTTAGAAGGTGGTGAGCTAAGAAATAAGATTGGATGATGTTACAATGATATTTGAATTTTTCACCAAATCTTTCTCGGATTTGGTATATTATCGTGTACTTAACCAAAGACATCCAGCTATATACTACAATATTCTTCTTGAAGTGAGGAATCTTGAATGTATTCTTAAAAAAGATGAATTTGAATGTTTCTCAAGATCCCGAAGGGCTTGAAAACTCATGAGAACTCGTGAATAGAAATATAAAAAAGAATCTTTTGAGGTCAACTATTTCATTATGTGATGACAAAAACACGATATATATATATATATATATATATATATATATATATATATATATATATATATATATATATATATAGAGAGAGAGAGAGAGAGAGAGAGAGAGAGAGAGAGAGAGAATGTTTGATACATACAAAATCAAAGAAAAAAATCACATGATTGAAATTGTCAATTATAATACCCGATTTTACAAGGTTGTAACATAACAAACGTGCAATGTTTTCTGTCATCTCAACGTTCATGATTCTTTTGAACTGATTATTCTTTACTTGAGCTCCCATCACAAGTGGAAGTATGACTAGTGAATTCAACAAATGAGAAAATACATGCATAACATGAGTTCAGATGTGCGATCCTAAATACATGTCCATTTAGCCGTTCTCTTCAATAGAACTTTACACATCATCAAATAAGTAGATGAAAACATCACTATAGACAATATTTAATGCATTGACACTTTGTAAAAAATTTATTGGATAGACAGCTAAAGGGACATGTATTTGTAATAGTACATCTGGACTCGCATAACATTGGACCATAGAAAAATCTTCAGAGATAATTCCCATGAAATGTGATTGTTAACAAGCATTACACGTCATTTTCTAAACCATATTGTCCAGTATATATGATGCAAAAAGAAACATCTATTTGCATATAGTCCACATTAATCACGACCGTATGGAATTTTTACCTCCACTCACGATAAAACATAGTATACATATGTCTTCATATTTCTCCATTCATCAATTTTCATCTCTTCACATCATCTCCTTAAATCCATCTCCTTCTTCCTCCTCAAATCCATCTCATTCTTACTTCTAAGTCTACGGTCGGATCCCACCCCTGTAAACGGCATACCAGTTTAAGTTCATCACTCCAATATTCCCAAGAAATACTTAGCCATAGTGAACACGCCACATCTAAACATGAACTAAGCATATAGGAAACTAATTGGCAAATAGCTCTCGACAAATCTATATCTATATAAAAGTGGGCTAGTCTGACCAAAAAGTCAGACTTTATTTTCCCGCCTAAAAAATTTATCAATTTTTTATTTTTTTTAGTGTATATATATATATATATATATATATTATTAGTATTATTATCTATTATCTATTTATATTGAAATTTGAATCAAAATTTATGAGTCAAAATTTCTTATATTTGAAAACTGTGTAGACGGAATGCTTTATTAAAATTTGACAACCATTATCTAATTAAAAATTTACAGCAATCATTATATGAATTATTATTATATTATTATTATCTATTTATATTGAAATTTGAATCAAAATTTATGAGTCAGATATTTCAAAGTTTGACTATTAATAATTTTGGAAATCTGAATCAAAATTCTCCAATTCGAAATCTGTGCAGACGACTGCTGCATTAAAATATGAATCAAAATTTCTGAATCAAAACGAAAACTGTGCAGACGTCTGAACAAACCATTTTCTAATTAAAACTTTACAGCAATCATAATTTATTTCAAAAACAAATCTGAACAACCATTCTCTCATTATATGAATTAGTGGGTTTGACAGGAAGTTACACGCCTTCCCATAGCAGATATTTCAAAGTTTGACTATTAATAATTTTGGAAATCTGAATCAAAATTCTCCAATTCGAAATCTGTGCAGACGACTGCTGCATTAAAATATGAATCAAAATTTCTGAATCAAAACGAAAACTGTGCAGACGTCTGAACAAACCATTCTCTAATTAAAACTTTACAGCAATCATAATTTATTTCAAAAACAAATCTGAACAACCATTCTCTCAAACAATTCTCAGTTTCAAAAATAAAATTGTCGTCCTCATTGCAAAGGTAATTTTTTTCTATTATGCTGCTAAAAAATTCAGTCTGATCTTCTTTCTTTATTACATTGACCTTCGACTGATCTTCTTTCTTTATTTTTTTTTATTCTCTTTTTTTCCCTTTGTAGTTTTTGTTGTCGAAAAACTCTATGGCTCCAACGTTTAGCCTTGTGAATGAAGTCAACGCAACAAAGAAGAACTGGGCTTTGAGGGTCCTTGTGGTGCGCGCATACGAGACATCTTCACGTGACAATCCTGATGAAAAATCTACACTTGAATTTGCATTTCAAGATATGAAGGTTAGATACTAAAAATAAATGAATGTTTAACTAATAATTTCTCAATATAATGATTCATGTACAGATATATGTTGCTGCTTTTTAAATTTATGGTGCAATGATTCATTATTCATCTAACAACCACGTTAATTATTAGATAGTTACATTATCTAAAATTAATAGATGTTTAACTAATAATTTTTCAATATAATGATTCATGTACATTTACATTGCTGCTTTTTAATTTTATGGTGCAATGATTCATTATTCCCCTGACCAACCACGTTAATTATTAAAAAGTTAGATACTAAAAATAAATATATGTTTAACAAATAATTTTACAATATAATGATTCATGTACATATATACATTGCTGCTTTTTAATTTTATGGTGCAATGATTCATTATTCATCTGACCAACCACGTTAATTATTAGAAACTAAAAAGCAAGTAATGCTGTCAATAGGAAGTTACACACCTTCCAAGCGCAAATGCTTATTTGTGTTAAAAGATTAATGCTGTTTCGTTTATTTCATTTTTTTGATATAGTGAATCATGATTATTTATTAAGTGTTTAAATATGATTATTTTCACGCTACTTTTAGACATGATTATTTTTTTACAAATTAATTTCCATAGTCTTAGAATAAGTGAAATTATGATTATTTTTAGGGTTATTGTTTTGAGTTATTGTCTTTAAATTGGTTTTCAATTACTGTTTTGAGTTATTATTTTTTAAATAAATTATTTTTAGACTTTGAACAATTAGACTTTAAATAATTACCGTCAGACTTTAAATAATTGTAAACTAATAGTCACGATTATGCTTAATAAAAGTTAATATTTCTTTACAGGGTGATAGAATACACGCCACTGTTAGACAAGCTTTAATTGAAACTTTTGAACCGTTGATGAAGGAGGGTAAACTTTATGCCATACGCAACTTTGTTGTTGCGTCAAACAACATGATGTTCAAGACGACGGCACACAAATATAGAATCTTTATTCAAAGCTACACACAAGTTTATGAATTTTCTGATGAGACGTTTCCTAAGAAAATGTACAAATTCAAGCCTTTTGAAGAAATCTTAAAGTTTACAGAGAATGATGATACAAAATTGTTTGGTAAGACTCGAATGTCTATGTATTATCATCAAGGAAAAATCACCTATTTTTTTGAGAATGTTGTTTGTAAACTTCTAATGAGACTTCTATTTTTTATTTTTTTGCTTCCAGATCTAATAGGTGAGGTCGTGGGCCGAGAGATTCTTAGGAGTAAGGAAGTATCTAATAAGCAAACTTACCTAATGGATATTGTTGTTCAAGATGCTGAGTAAGAGCCGTTTATTTTTTGTTTTATTTTATTTATTTGATCACTTTTCCCATTTAGTCTAAATTAAATAATATTTATAGGAACAATCGTATCCCATGTACCTTATGGGGTGAGTATGCACGTGAAGTGAGCTCTCATCTAGACAATGCCAGCGGAGAGCCAGTTGTGATTATTATGCAGATGTGTCGGGTGAAGAAATATAACGGTCACTATAATTTAACTCCTACATTTTACTTCCGTATGTTAATCTTTTTAAAATTTTCACTAGCTTAATAAAAGTGGCCTTTTGTTGCAGATGTTATGAGGGTTTGCAATACTTTTCACATAAGTAAGGTGTTGGTGAATGTTCCAATTGAAGAGATTAATGAGTTTATGAATAAGTATATTCTAAACCTATTGCAGATTATTGATCTAAAGAAATTCTTTTGTCTTAATTTTATTTTTGAAACAAAGAGGGCGCTTTCCTGTATTGATGATGTTGATGATAATAACTTTTTTATGTTTCATAATTCTAAAATGTCCTAAGGTTGGTGATTGATACGACCGACTGCTCCCAAAGAATTAGTCATATTTCTACGTCATCAGTTTTCACCATGGCTGACGATCTAGCAAGTGGGAATGTTAACCTAAAAACAATTAATCAATTGATTGAGTTTGGAGAGGTACTCTAAGTGATTTTATACGTTTCTCTTTTGTATTAAATTGAATCTCGACATATTACCCCACCAACATTATAAAAAAATTTATTTGACTTGCTAGCTTGGAAATTTTTGGGTGCTTGCTACTGTTGTTGCTGTGGAGACCGACAAAGATTGGTACTACTTATCTTGCAGAGAAAAGAATTGTGCTAAGAAAGTAAACCCTGTCGGGAAAAGGTTTTATTGTGCACGGTGTAACCACTATGATATGACGGGTCTTGAAAGGTCATATGTTTTACATAACACTATAGTATTTCTGAAAACATATTGTTATTAATACTAAACAAAAATAATTTGTGTTGTGTTGGAAAATAAAACAGGTTTAGGCTCCAATTAAGGGTTGTTGACGATACTGGCAATGCAACATTTCTGGTATGGAATCATGAGGTTGTTGATTTGCTTGGAAAGACGGTAGCTGAATTAAAGGCTGAATTGCGCGAGGTATTTGCTCATGTTTTATGATTAATTTTTTTGTTATTATTTTTTTATTCTCAAACTATTTAACTTAAGCTCGAACATTAAAAAGACATTGATTTGAATTTTCAGCAAGGAAACGAAAAGGGAATTCCTACTGACTTTGAGAAATTGGAGGAGAGGGAGATGTTGTTTATGGTTCAAGTTAGAGATGAAAATGTTCGTAAGAAAACCGATGTTTTCAGTGTGACTAAATTATCGGTTGATCCTAATATAATTTCTAAGTATGCGGGTATGCATTTAGCGAGTCAGGTCAGTAGATATATAAGCTACATTATATTACACGTGTAAAACTAAAGTTGACTAGATCTATATCTAAGAAGTGTTGCTTTTTATTCTAAACAGCAAGAGTCGGATCTGTATTCAAAGATTGAAAAGACTGTGACAGAGGAGGGAAAGGTTTTTATTCTATCAGTTATTATTATTTTACATTTCATTTACAACCAAAGGTCTATGGTTACTAATATGTGTTATTTAATAAGTAATCTCCTATTCTATGATGTAGGGATCTTCTTCAAATGATGAGTTTATTACTCCACTGAAAAGTGGATGTGAGATATCTGATTCTAATAACGCTTATGATAGGAGTTTTATTTAATAAGTAATCTCCTATTCTATGATGTAGGGATCTTCTTCAAATGATGAGTTTATTACTCCACTGAAAAGTGGATGTGAAATATCTGATTTATTAGTTTTTTTTATATTATTAATGTAAAATTTGTGGTTAAAAAGTAATTTCAAAAAATGTGCGTGGTTAAAAAGTGAATTGGAGAAATGTGAGAAAGAAATTTGTGTTAAAATAGTGTATTAAAATTCAAACCCGATTTGAATGTAAATTTATTTGCTGAGATATACAAAGTGATGATATTATAGACTTTCACATTGAGAAGAAATACGTCATAATTATCTTGAAAAGACTATTTTTTAAAAGATCGAAAAATATTTTCGTTTTGCCTTTTTGATAGAATGTGATAATTACATAGGTGGACTGAAATTGATTTTCAATCAAAGAAATCAAGATAAATTTTGTATCATTTTTTAGGTGATTTTGGTGGTTATAAAGTAATTTCGAGAAATGTGTGTTAAAAAGTTATTTTGATTTATGTGTCCGTTTAAATGGATTGTTTAAACAATCTTGCCAAATAGAGGCTTTATTATTGTTTAGTATTTTTATATTATGTAGCTGAACAAATCAAATTAGACACAGATTGTTTGTTGAGACTATTCATTCAATTTTGTATATTATTTAAAATTAAATTTTTATTAACTTTTTCTTTCAATTGCAATTAATAGAAAATCATTTATTTTTCAAAATTAGCAATGATGTGATGAATGTAAAATTCACTTTTTGCTTCTAGGGTTCTCAAAATCACTAGAATCTATTTGATGCAATAGAATTTTAGTGAAAATTTTTCATTTGTGACATTTTATATTTGATCTTTTTATTGAAGATAAGAAATCAAAATGAAATTATATGGTTCTAATTAATTAAGCTTTTTGTGACCAATTTTTCTTTGAAGATTGATATTTGAGGATGTGAAGATTACTTTCATGATATTGAAACCTTCTTTCTTTATCCTCATTTTTGAATATTAGATGAACTATAAGAGATTTTAATATATTGTTTCTTTAGAATTAGGTTTTTCCAAATTTAATTTATATCATTTGTAATATTTTTATACTATAATTTTCTGAATGATGAAATCAAAATATACTAAATATTATCTCCAAATTTTTTTGGGTGATCTTCGTGTTTACAAATAATGTATCTACTAAAATAAAATTCCAAACTCTCCTTTTGGAATTTTTTTCAAAAATTATATAACGTTATAAGTTATATAACATGCAGAGAACTCTGAACCAGTCACAAAGCGGTCAAACAGATGCTCGGAAGATAATATTATACGCACAACTAGAATGCGAAATATTGCAGGGAACTTCTCTAGCTCATTGTCTGTATCACCTCTAAGAGAAATCACAAACGGTAATTTGCACCTTTTTTTTTTTATCAAATATAATATCCATATTTATGATGTTATGTACTTTTAATGAATCAACTAATAAGTGTCATATTTCAATGTAGTGGGTTCTGGACGATTTTTATTTACAAACCATGTGGCACATCATGGGGTGGTCGAATCAACATCTACACCTACAAAAGAACCATATGCAAGTAATTCAATTGAAGTGAATGCAAGTAATAATAACTCAGCGATTAGCACGTTGTGCAATACATGGACTGTTCGTACAATTAATTGTCCATCTAATTCGTCTTTCCATAATGTTGAAGAGCAAATAGATGACCGACATGGTAGATTGAATGATAGTAAGTATTATCCTCAAATTAAATGTTTTTCCTAATAAACGTAAGATAATTCATTCTAACATGATAGGAGTTTAATTTCATTTCTTTGAAATTCATGACAGATATGACTTCTAATCATGAAGATAATGTTGATGGTATACACTCATGAATCCTTATTTTTATTGGTGTTATATGTTATTTTATCTGTTGATTTATTTGAAATTAACTTTGTTGGGTATTAGATGTTGTAGAAGATGGATTGGAAATTAATGTTAGAAATAATTCGGAAGGTAAAGTGTGTTTTTATTTTGTAATTATTTCTTATATTTTGTCAGTGCTTTACGTAGTTTCCATGATTTATTTAAAGTGATATTTCATTATTAATTACAATTAATTACATTACATTTAATCAATTGTTTTCCAGAGTACTGGGACCTCGGAAATCCTGACCACAAATGTCAATTTTGTGGAGCTATATTTTGGTATGAGGAGAGAGTAGATAGACACTATAGATCGTCAAAGCCAAAAATTCCTTTGTGTTGTATGCAAGGAAAAGTTAAATTGCCATGTATGCAAAGTCCTCCTCCGGTGCTCGAAGAATTGATATTTGGAACAAATGAAAAGAGTAAACATTTCACTCAAAACATCCGATCATACAACAATATGTTCTGTTTTACTTCTATGGGAGGGAAGATTGATCCCAGTCTAAACAAAGGAAATTCTCCTCCTGTTTTTAGGCTACATGGTCAAAATTATCATTTAATTGGAAGTTTATTGCCACCTGAAGGTTCAGCTCCAAAATTTGCTCAATTGTATATTTATGACACCGAGAATGAAGTTGCAAATAGAATGCAATGTGTTAGGTTAATAACTATTTCTCTTAATATTTAATTTTATTTCATTAAGAATTTGCATTTCAATCATATCTCCTAATCATATATTTTTTATGATTTTATTCCAATAATTGGCGACCTCACAGGCAAAATAGCAGTGAAAATATGCTCCATAATCAGATTGTATCAGAGTTAAAATCAATGCTAGACATGCATAATGTATTGGTGAAATCATTTAGGATGGCCAGAGAAAAAATTATTGAAGATAATTGCTCGAATGTTAGACTCAGGTTGATTGGAAAAAGGAATCATGATGCAAGGAGGTATAATATGCCAACAGTTGAGGAGGTTGCAGGGTTGCTTCTAGGTGATTTTGATATGTCTCTTGGTGATAGAGATATCGTGGTGGAGACTCAAACTGGAGAATTGAAGCGTATTAGTGAATTGCACCCTTCTTATCTTGGGCTACAATATCCTTTGATTTTTCCATATGGTCAGGATGGTTATACTGAGAACATTGAACTTTGGAATGAAGGGACGAAAAAAGCCCGTGGGAGGATAAGAGTTAGCATGCGAGAGTACTTTGCATATAGATTACAAGAAAGGGATGGTGAATCGCCAATAATATTCTTCACAAGAAGATTATTCCAACAATTTGTGGTTGATGCTTACACCATGATTGAGTCATCTCGGTTGCTTTACTTTCGAACACACCAAAAATAATTACGGGCAGATATGTACAAAATTATAAGTGATGCAATTATAAGGGGAGAGACCAATCCATCATCACTTGGGAAACGTGTCATATTACCAGCTAATTTTACATGTTGTGCACGATACATGGTGCAAAACTATCAAGATGCAATGGCTATATGCCGAAGAGTTGGCTATCCTGATTTGTTTATCACGTTCACATGTAATCCAAAGTGGCCGAAAATAGTGCGATTTGTTGGAAGCAGGGGTTTAAGACCTGATGACCGACCTGATATAGTCTGTCGGGTTTTCAAGATGAAATTAGATGGTTTGATTAAAGATCTTAGAAAGAACAAGATTTTTGGAACAGTCAGGGCAGGTATCAAAAATTCAATTCTAGAAATATATAACTTTATTCTTTTAACACCCTTTTAATTATTATTATTCATGTAAAATGCAAATATTTCGCTAAATTTTGAATTTTTTATATGTGTTGCAGTAATATACACCGTAGAGTTCCAAAAACGTGGATTGCCGCATGCACACATTTTGCTATTCCTTTCATTGCAAGATAAATATCCTACAGCATGTGATATTGATCGTATTATCTCGGCAGAAATTCCGGATGAGGTGTCAGATCCTAATTATTACAATGCCGTTCGAGATTTCATGGTACATGGACCATGTGGCAGTGCCAGGAGTTCTTCACCATGTATGTCAGATGGGCGCTGTACTAAGCATTTTCCGAAAAAATTTGTTGAATTTACTAGTATTGATGAAGAAGGTTACCCAATCTATAGAAGGAGAGATGATGGAAGACGGGTCTCTAAAAGTGGTATTGACCTTGATAATAGATATGTGGTGCCTCATAATCATTATTTGTTGATTAAATATGGTGCTCATATAAATGTTGAGTGGTGCAATCAATCGCGGTCTATAAAGTATTTATTCAAGTATGTCAACAAAGGACATGATCGTGTTACAGCAACCTTTTACCAGAGCTCTGGAGATTGTGATTTAGGAAAAAATGTTGACGAAATAAAAATGTTGACGAAATAAAAATGTTGACGAAATAAAAATGTACTACGATTGTAGGTATATATCACCTTGTAAAGCTGTGTGGAGAATTTTTGGATTTGATATTCACTATAGAGACCCCCCAGTGGAACGTCTGAGTTTTCACCTTCCAAATGAGCAAAGTGTTATTTTTTTGGATTCAGATCCTATTAATGAAGTTGTTAATAGACCCACTGTAAATGAGAGTATGTTTTTGGCTTGGATGGAAGCAAACAAGAAATATGATGAAGCTAGAAAACTTACTTATGCTTAATTCCCTACTAAGTTTGTATGGAAACCAACGTTGAGAGAATGGCAACCAAGGCAGAAAGGGTTTTCTATTGGACGCATCTTCTTTGTTCCTCCAGGTAGTGGAGAGATGTATTATTTGAGATGCATTTTGAATATAGTCCGTGGACCTACAAGCTATGAAGAAATGAAAATAGTGGATGGAGTTAGGTATAATACTTTCAAGGATGCATGCTATGCCCTGGGTTTATTAGACGACGACAAAGAATACGTTGATGGAATTGCTGAGGCTAGCCATTGGGCATCTGCAGATAGTTTGAGAAGGCTTTTTGCCACTCTATTGTTGTCTGGAACATTGTCGCGACCTGAGTATGTTTGGGAAAAATGTTGGGAATATCTATCAGATGATATATTATATATGCGAAGAAACATTTTGCAGCATCAAGGTATTATAATTATTATCTCATAGTTTATTTAAATTTGTAAAATTAATAAATAGATTTCTTCTAATTTTTTTTTTTTTTTTTGCCTTTCAAAAATACGTAGAGTTGGAGTTGAGTATTGAGGAGATAAGAAACTATTCTCTTGCAGAAGTTGAGAAGATACTACGGGGTTGTGGAAAGAGTTTACGTGAATTTAGTTCAATGCCATACCCAGATTCTGGATACTTTACTAGCTATCATAATAGATTAATACACGATGAGTTGAAATACAACAGAAAATCCTTGTGGGCAGAGCACCAAATAATGGTTTCAAAATTAAATGATGAACAAAGATGTGCATATGATACGATTATGAAAGCAGTTGAACTTGGTAAAGGTGGTGTTTATTTCTTGTATGGTTATGGGGGAACAGGAAAAACTTTTGTGTGGAAAACACTATCTGCAGCTATACGCTCAAAGGGAGAAATTGTATTAAATGTGGCGTCAAGTGGTATTGCTTCTCTTTTATTGGATGGTGGTAGAACTGCTCACTCTAGATTTGCAATTCCATTGAATCGAAATGAAGATTCAACATGCAATATTAAACAAGGGACTCCTCTTGCAGAATTGATTGTGAAGTGTAAACTCATTATTTGGGACGAAGCACCAATGATGAACAAATTTTGCTTTGAAGCATTGGACAAGAGCATGAGGGACATCATGAGGTTTAGCAATCCGATGAGCATGGAATTGCCATTTGGAGGGAAAACTGTGGTTTTTGGATGAGATTTTCGTCAAATTCTTCCTGTAATTCCAAAAGGAAGTAGGCAAGACATTGTGCTTGCAACTATTAATTCATCGTACTTATGGAGATATTGTAAAGTTTTAAGATTGACTACCAACATGAGGCTCCAGAATCTTGATTCAGAAACTGAGTGTGCTCAGTTGAAATTATTTTCCGAATGGATTTCTAACATTGGAGATGGTACAATTGGTGGTCCTAATGATGGTCATGCAACCGTTGAGATACCGAATGATATTTTAATTACTGAATTTGATGATCCAGTCGATGCTATTGTAAGTAGCACTTATTCGACCCTTTCAGACGGCATTCATGACACGTCGTATTTGCATGGAAGAGCTATTCTAGCGCCAACTCTTGATGTTGTGGAATCGGTGAATGAATATATGATATCACTTACTTCGACAGAAGCAAATACCTATTTGAGTTCAGATTCTACATGCAAATCAGATACAAATGTTGATCTGTTACAGGATATTCATACACCTGAGTTTTTGAATGGGATCAGATGTTCTGGTGTGCCTAACCATGAACTGAAGTTGAAGATTGGCACTCCAGTGATGTTATTGAGAAACATAGATCATTCAGTTGGTTTATGTAATGGAACTAGACTGGTCATTACAAGACTTGGCAAACATGTCCTTGAAGCGAAAATTCTTGCTGGGCACAATGCAGGGCATACAGTCCTTATACCTAGAATGACGTTGACGCCTTCTGACCCTAGATTACCTTTCAAATTTACAAGGAGGCAGTATCCTCTAATTGTTTCGTATGCAATGACAATCAATAAGAGTCAAGGACAATCTCTATCACATGTAGGTTTGTATTTGAAAAGACCGGTATTCAGCCATGGACAATTATATGTTGCTGTGTCAAGAGTCACATCGCGCGATGAATTAAAGATACTAATATGTGACAAAGATGGACGACCATCAAATTCAACAACGAATGTAGTGTATAAGGAAGTTTTCCAAAATCTATAATATTTTTTTTGTATGTGTGCTATTTCCTTTTCATTGTATCTAAAAGTTTGACTTTCTGCTTCTTTGTAATGATATTCACTTGATCAATTTCAAGATCTCTTTACTTTTCAATATTATAATATTATTCATGTTCTGTACCCCGTGTCCCGTGCATCGCTCGGGTGCAACACTAGTCATATTATGAGAAGTAGCTAGGTAGCTCTTTAATCTGCAACTAGCTCCAAAGGGTTCATATTATCACAAGTAGAGCTGAAAGGTCATCTACCAGAGGTCAAATGCAGACTATTTAACAGAATTTTGGATTTTCATCCAAAGAACTCAACTGCATCTAAATTGGAAGTTTGAGGACTATAAAATCAAGGAAATTTGATTGGGATCCAAGCACTCCAATGGTTGGAGACTGCAATTACCCTATTTATAAAAGGTAACATATTTGATACAATAAATTTCATAAACCCCCAGATATATATGAAATAAAGCTAGATAAAAAATCTTCAAATTTCTTTAACTTTGATATTTACCACTGTTCTAAAAAATTCGTATAGGCGGTGCCAAGGCTCTACCTAGGCGTGAAGCTCAGCCTCCACACCTAGCAACGCCTGACACCTCGCCTTCACATCGCCCTTATCTCGCCATTGCCTTGGCCTCGTCTAGGCCCAAAAAACTTGAAACTCGACTTCCACACTTATAGCCACGCTTTACGCTTTTTATAATACTGATATTTACTAGCATAAATTAATTTATCAATACATTATCTAATTAAACTTGTATCTGCAAATATCCTAGAAAATATTACTCTATCCATGCACACATTTGTTCTCTCCTGTTGGATTATGAGGTCCAAATACATGACAGAAGCCATAAGCAAGAAACTCTTGGAACAAAATTCTCTGTAATATAACATAATCAAGCCAACTCTTCTTTTATCTTTCATCAAATGAAATACAATTCTTGGACGCTGACATAACTTAACAAATCATTCTGGAATTCATAAATGGCAAAATATAAAATGTCATTGGACTTTACTTCTCCAATTCAAACCCAAGTCACGTAAGTGTTTCTACTCTTTTATGGATGGCAAAATGTTATCCAGATCTTCCTCAGAATAAGTATCAAGACCATCAGAAAAATCACTGTCAGAATCATCACTTTCACTGGTACTATAGTATTCGTCATTCAGATGATCATAGACTACCAGATTTTCCTCAAGATCAGTATCAAGACCATCAGAAAAATCACTGTCGGAATCATCACTTTCACTGGTATAGTATTCCTCATCCTCCAACTCCTCAATCGCTTTCCTCTTCGCCACCCTTCTATCTTCTAATTCTGCCACTTTTCCTTCGGCAGGAGAAGAGGTTTCGAGCTTTTGATTTTTGTTAGCAATGGCATCTTCTTCTCCTTGTATGTTTTTTTCTGGGGGATTGTTACTGGATTTTGGGACTACTTTCATGTCTTCCATCCTTTCCTTGTTGTAAAAGGAGGAGTTCTAGGGTTTGGGATTAGGGTTTTGAGAATTCGTGCTGTATTCAGTATTAATAGAGCCTCACTCATCTCATTAATTTATTTCCCCGTTTAACTTTCCTTATCAATATCAGCCTTATTAGTTTTCAATTTAAATTTGCAATCGTCTACACTTTATACTTTAACGTTTCGGGATTCATATACATATTGGTGCCAGACATGAAATTAAACACTTGACTAATTAGAAGATCTTTTCATTAAATTTTAATTCATCTCAAATGAATTTGAGATATTGAACTTCAATTTAGTTTTAATTATGTTACTAAACTCCAATTTAATTTTAAATTTCACAACCCTTCACCTTTCGTCTCTCAAATTGATTAAAATTGCTTAATCGACAATGATAATGCAAAGAATTTTAACATACTCGTTGCATGGCATCCAAACTTACTACTACGTACGCTAAGTCATAGAAGTATTAATAAAAAAAACACGTCATTTAAAATTTTAATTTATAGACAATATTATATTAATCCTCATTTATCTATTTTCTTTAATTATATTGTGCCACATAACGATTAGGTGGAACATTGATTACGATATGACTACCAACTAACAAATCAGTTTAGTGGATGGTAGGGGATAGAATATGACAAAGTGATGAAATTCGAAATTAAATTCAAGTCTAGACAAATTAAAGTTATTGATCCAATTAAAATTTCACATACCGCGGATAAAACTTATCGGAAATAAAATGTAAGTATAGTTTAATAAATTCATTTAGCATATTTTTTAAGATTTTGTAAATATGTAAATAGATGGTAATTAAGAGATCACAGAGCCTGACCTTTAAAATTGAGCAGACCAAACTATATCAAGATTCTACGAACAAAAGCCCTAAAGTATTCAATTAGTTGACAAGGAGTATGGACTTGGCAAAGATGAATGAAAATACAGTAAAAATTGATACTTTGGTACTCAATCTATAGAGTTTATAGCAATATAATTTTGTACCCAACCTGTAAAACTAGACAGTTTGAGCTTTAACCTTCCATTTATGTCGTACACAAGCAGTTCCAATGGATGAAAACTGTCTATTTTGCAGTCATCCACATTAAAATGTTATGATAAAAGATCGATAAGTATGAATTTACTGCTAAATTGATCCCACGTTTTGATTATGGAGAGAGATGACTTAACATTTCAAAGTTACGTGGTTATAGAAGTCATCATAAATTTTAGCAAAATACCATGATGTTACCAACATTATTCTAGTTTCAGACAAATAAAGAAATTTGGGCATAGCGAATCTAATACAACTGTAACACCTTTCAACAATGTTTTACAAATAATGAATTGAAGAATTTATTAGGTAATTGTTGAAAGTAGGTAGATCACGTCGCCTGGGATCGGTTGTAACTGTATCTTCAATCTCTTTAAAAGAGGACAGGAAAGATTGAATATAGTTTCAATTCTTACAGTTCCCTCTATTGTTAAATCATCTCTAGTACTGGGAAACTATAGAAAAGCTCTTTTGAGAGGTCACTTGAAGGATAGAAAACAAGGGTACGGAGTTTTTTCAGATTTGGAAGATCAAAAGAAGTAGGAATGTCCTTGACTGTTCGCAATTGAACACGATCTCTATCAAGAGCAAGTATCATCTTCCTAGGATGAAGACTTGTTCGATAACCTTTGAGAAGTAGTATTTTTCAAGATCAATCTAAGGTTTGATTGCAGCTTTTAGAACTCGGTATATGGTCACTACAAGTTCTTAGTTATGTCGTTTAGTTTAATTAAGGCTCTCGGCGTATTCATGAATTTGATGAACCGTTTTTTCTTTGAATATCTTGATTGATTTGTCGTCATGTTCATCAATGACATCTTCATCTTTTCAAGGAGTCACGAGGAACACATGAGGATTGTGTACATGTGAGTTTTGAAGGAGAAATTTTATACCAAATTCAAAAAGTGTGAATTTTGGTTGACACAAGTACTATTCTTCGAACATTTTGTCAAAGCGTGAGGAATAGATGTGGATTCGAGCAATGTAGACACAATATTGAATTGGTCAAAGCCAATCAATGTAGGAGAGGTTCGCAACTTCTTGGGATTAGCAAGATAGTACATACGGTTTATTGAAGGATTTTCCAAGATATCCAGATGTTTAACACATTTGACTCCTTACTCATAAAGGTTCAATGTTCGAATGGGAAGAAATGTGAGCACAGTTTTGAGAAATTGAAATAGAGGTTGATCAATGCGCCAATATTGACTAGCTATACCTGAAGGTTATGCATTCAATTCGGGCTTAGGATGTGTTATGCGTCCAAACAATTGAATCTTTATAAGCAAATCTACCCCACGCTTAATATGGAACTTATTGTGCTAGTTCACGCTCTAAAGATTTGAAGACATTACTTTTATAGAATTAAGTATGACATTTATACAAACCACAAGAGCCTAAAGTACATCTTCATTCAAAAGAAATTAAATATGAGATAGCGGTAATCTGTTAACACTTTTATGTATCAAGTTTTAGTGGCACTTGAATCATAAGATTGAGAGCGTCACATAATTAATCCTTATAGCATTTTTTGTCAAATTTGGCACTAAACTGTCGCATGAAATGCACATATGTGCAAATTGGCACAATATCAACCGAAGCTTGGAGCCTAAATGTACAATTTTCCCATTTATCATTTAACATTCAATCATGAAGCGCAACAACTTAAAATCGCACCTGTATCCCAAAGCCAAGATAACTATTTTGCATATAGCACTGATACTGCACAGATATGGCACAAATCTATTTCTCACAAACCCAAGTGTATTTTCCAAATAACTTATTACTTATTCGAATTATAAATTTTTTACATGAACTTGATAATTTAACCCAAAAAATAAACAAAAGAAAAGAGTCCCAAAAATTCTTGGGTTTTTAGTCGAAGAAAAAAGGAAGTGTTGAGTTAAAGTAGAATGAGAATGCACTCTTTTCAAGGTTCTGATGGTGGCGGGATTATTTGATCTCGGTTTTTGTCACTTTGAAGCCATTTCTTGATCTGCTTGTTCATCTACCGGGGAAAATGAAGGCAGCGGACGGTGATGCAGGGCGGAGCTAATGGATTTATACAAGATTTTGGAATTGGGATTATGGGCTATGGGGCATCTTTTGTGCTGCCACTTAATTAAGAATTGAACATGTGAATTATTATTAATCAAAAACTCAAAGATTAAGATAAATAAATTTTTCAAATTGAAAAAGTATGGTGACTATTATATTGGGCACCAAAATTAAGTCCAATGTTTGTAAATTTGATGATAATCTCACGCATTAAGCTAAGTTGATCAATGTATAAACCAATATATAAAGACTTGGATTACTCCTTTTAACAAGATTGACATTTTAAGATGGAACTTCAACTCTTAATATAGTATCACAATCCATTAAATTCAAATAAGCAATTCGATCCGTGTAAAGCTCAAACGAGTATTTGAATTCTAAGATTGGTGTACTTAAACAAGTTACCATCTTGTGGGAGCATATTAAAAGATAAATTCCACATCGGTTAAATACCGAAATATTAACCAATATATAAGAATTTGAGCTACTCCTCTTAACAAAATTGACATTTTAAGATGGAATCTCAAATCTTAATATTTATTGAAATAGTCTTATTGGTTGAATCTCAAGTGGTCTTCATGCAAATATTTTTTTGCCAAATCAAAGAGATCTTAAGGTGATATGTGCACTTCACTTCAATAATTGTCACAAAAATAGTCTCTTAAATTTATTAAGAGTAAGATAGCTCGGCTCATTATTACCGAGATAATAACCCACTTCCTATTTACCGTACAATGTATATAGTTATTGATCGATAGAAGAATGATAGAAGAATGATGGTATATATACTTCTGTGTACCAAGTTAAAGTTGTTACCTAATTGCAAAGTTAAAGTCATTACCTAATTGCAAGAAGATGGACGTCAATTGTTGAAAGTACTAACTAGAGTGAAGTCGTAACAAGGTAGTTGAACTAGAAAGTGCAACTAGATCACCTCCTTTTCGGGGAGAGCCAAGCCAAGCATTGTTGAGTATTTTGGTTTAAGACTACTCAAAACCAAAAGAAGGGAGTACCCCTAAATTAAACTTGGAGATCGAAGTATTCTTTCATTTCTCAATATTGAACTATAAACAAAGTCATGAGTTTATTATCCTAGCTCCTAGGTTGAAACAAGTTAATAAGACCCTTTTTTATGTCCCAATATTCCCTAGTGAGGCGTCACAGAGGTAAAACTTCATATTGATGAAGACAAATTATGTCGTTCTCGACGGTGAGAACTTCCGTGCTATTTTTGTATTGATGACACTCTACATCGAACTCTTGTTCTTCATAGATAATTCCTCAGCGCAAAAACAAAAGTTCCTAGACTGATTTCGAAAGGCTTGGGTTCCATAATTGGATGACCAGATAACTATCCATGTGCTTGTCCGAAAGGAGAGATCGGCTACGGCCCACTATGACTAAGTAATCGTCGTACGGTCGTAGTATAATCTAGCTGGAATGACAGCACAGTAGCTCAAATGCCCTGGTTTCTTGCCCTAACATTTTAGCCAAAAGCCACTAATTTCCCTTCGGAGGAGGTGGTATGCTAAGAAATAAGTTGAATAATTATATAATTTTATTTGAATTTTTTAACAAACCTATGTTAGATTCGGTATATCACCCTTGTAATTGACCCAAGGGATACCATTATCCTTCTTATTGTAACAAATCTTATGTGTTCTTAAGAAATGAATTTGTCCATTTGTCCATTTGTCCATTTTTTGTGATCTCAAATAGCGTGAAAATACATTAGAACTCATGAATGGAATTGGAAATAGAAAAAATATAATTTTACTAAAATCTTTTGAGTTCAACTATTTCAACACGTGATAACAAAAATTGGGCATTAAACACGTGACTAGACAATTTATGAAGTAGGCACACTTCTATTGGGACAATGAGTTCATGTGACACATCTTGCCTACAGTGTCGAACATCGACAATGCTAATATCGTGTCTCAATTTTTATATAATTTTTAAATTTTTGAAACTTGAGAATCGGAAATTTTAAAGATGCACTTGATGGATATTTTAAAGACGCATCTTGAGCAAGTATTCGACATATCATATGCCATGTCCTATATTATTCTTTATTCTTTCTAGTTCTAACATACGAGGAACATGTCTTCAACACATCATGAACACATAAATTTCCATTTTGTAAATTTTAGATTATAAAGTTTAAAGAAATTTTTAATTATTAGAACATAATTTCTATAAAAGTCAAAATAATGTCACAAAAATTCTACAAACTTCATGTCAATTGTTTTACAACAAGTCATCAACTACATGCAGTTTCTTGTAATATATAGTTTAACTCAAAGTTATTTTAGTATAACAAATAGCTACTCATTCGATTTAAAAAATTTCACAAAAAAAATAAAACTAAAAAGAATATTGATCTTAATTAAAAAAAAAAAAAAAAAAAAACAAGTACAAAGATAAATATAAAATTTATAAATGTACAATTTTAAAAAATTTAAATCAACGTGTCCTCAACATGTTCATATCATCTCTTTTTCAAACAAATATATCGACAAGTCCGTATTGTATCATGTCTCTACTTCTTAAGACACAAATTAAAGAAGAAAATCATGTAATAAAAATTATCAATTATAATGTCCAATTTTACACAATCTTTAAGGTACGAAACGTACCATGTTTCCTTTCACATCTCTGCTCACCTTTCTAAGAAACCAACACAAACCCACACACCCACACACAGAGCGAGAGATAGTCGAATTGATACTCACATCCTTGATGGTGGAGGCCAACTAAGCGCATGTTTGGTAGTACTGAAATTATTTTTCAAGTACTTATATTATAAGTTGTTGGTGAATATGTGACTAAAAAGTGAGTTATAAATTGTAAATCCTATAAAATATGTGAATAAAAAGTATGTTTGACCAATTTGACCAGTTGAAATTATAGTTTAGCATTGCCAAACATGTGCTAAGTGCCAGACTCAAGACTGACTGTGATTTGTTACTGATATTAAATGATTTAATAAAAATTTGATATTACCTCCAGTATAATATAAACTGAACCAACCTGTAATAAAGCACAACATTCCCAAACACAAATATATGTATCAAAGTGGGGACCCATTTGCCCCTCCAAATACTCACAACAATCTAATAAAATAAAGATAAGCTAATCAATTTCAACTTTTATTATGAAAACAACATGAACAGTACATGTATTTAAATAAAGTGCAGCGAGCCCATCTAACTATCTACATTATTTTTTACATGTGCATTATTAGATTAACATTTGGCATGTCGTGCAATTACTAACATATCACAGTTAGCTTTGGTGGTGAGTATGGCATATTGCTAGCATTCATTATTGGTGCATGTCACATTTCAGGTTCACTAAGGTGATTCGAGACTCGTAATGTCAGTTTGGTATGACCACGTGCAGATCATGTGCACAGCTTCCGTGCAAAAAGGATCTATATGCTTCAAAACTAAAAGTTTTGGGACCTCAAAATCAAAACATTTTGAATGAGAACCCCAGTGCTACGAGGGGTATAGTTTGATAACTGTATCTACAAAATTCCCTTAGAATTGTAATGAAAATAACGAAAGATAAAATTCCAGCTGCTAGTCTATATGGCTTCAAAAAATCTGACAGCATTTACAATGAACTATCTGCCTCTATAGTTTCCTCTATAATAAGTAGATAAATCATTTTTATAAGGAAGATAAGTTTAAATGATCGTTCAGATATGGATTCCTGGACAAATTACACAAATATTATTAAAACAGTGAAGTTGCATTGTAACTACTGCCTCCAATAACTTATACAACAATTTTAGACATTATGATCAAGATAATTATTGGCTAAATTTCTCCCTTTTCATTCAGGAGAAAGATGAGTTAACATTTCAGATTATATTCTTGTCCCCGAGCATAGTTAAGTACCTTCTAAGAAGGAGAGAGCAGTATTAACAATAGTCACATGGAAGCCATTAATATTTAAAATTGAGAACAAAACACAATGTAAGGCAGATATCATGCTTGTTAACTAGTTTATACATGATAGAACAAATGTATATAGGAAAAGTAGAGCGGCTTACAGCTAAGAAAACTTCGTCTATTGACAAGGATTTCAATGTGCCAAATTCCAGGAGAAGCCCAACTGCACGATTACCAAATATCTTGTTTGTAGAGCCCTGTCCCATTTCCATTTTTGCTTCAACTACTGAATTCAGATCCTCCACAACATAATCTTCCGTGGACATATCAATGAGCTCTAGGAATTTGAGGTTTGGGGTATTGATAACAAATTTACATTTCAACCCCTCGAAGTCCATTGCTTGTAACTCTATCTTCAATCTCTTCAAAAGTGGGCAGGAAAGGTTGAATATAGTTCCACTTCTCAGGGTTCCCTCTATAGTTAAATCCTCTAGTACTAGGCAAACTAGAGAAAAGCTTGTTTGCAAGGACCTTAGGATATAAAAGATGAGAACGGAGGGTTTTCAGATTTGGAAGTTCAAAAGAAGTAGGAATGTTCTCCTTATGAAATAATATATCAGACTCTAAATTCCAAAACCGCAAGGGTTTTGCATGTGAAAATACATCACGACACAATTGATCTCTTAGTCCGAGTTCACGTGTACATTGTTTAAAAAACCTTTTTGAGGCTTACACCTCGAGTCCCACCTTATGTGAACCGTTACGTGAAACACACGTGCACTATATTTTGATGGGCAAAATTGGCACAACACCATTATCACCAAAGTCAAAGTGTACTTCAAAAACTAAAGGTCGCGAACTAAATATACAATTTTCCCATTTATCATTTAAATTCAATCACGACGCTCAACAACATAAAAATCACACCTCTATCCCAAAGCAAAGATATTTATTTTGGATACAGCACGAATATTGCACAGTTATGGCACGAAACTCTTTTCACAAACAAGAGTGTATTTTCCAAATAACTTATTAATTATTCAAGTTTAAAAAAAAAAAATTACATAGGCTTGATAATTTAATTAAAGAATAACTGGTAAAGTCAAAATTCCATGTCTTCAACCATGTTCCCCCTTATGGGACCCTTTTTATCTTTTTTTTTTTTTTTCATAAAGAAATTGTATTTCCAATAAAATGCATTATTTATCACTCTACTATGTGATTTCATCTGCACTCATCCCGTAAGGTGATGTTTTGATGAACTACACAACAACAAAGTTTAAGTACACCATGCTTCAAGGATCACTATGCAATGAACTAAATTCGTCAATTTTTCCCCCAACTATAATAGTTGGAGCTCAATTCAATGACTGAATTGCTCTCAAACCAGTACCAACGTGAAAAACTTGAGCTACGGGGTTTGGAATTTAGCTCAATTTAATTATATAATCATAAACATAAAATGGGAAGAAGATTCAGATAAGGAAATAGACTGAATTAGAGAATGGAAGAAGATTAAGAAAATTAAAACAAAATTGATCAATCACACTTTCTCTCTCCTTTCTTGCCTATATATATGTGGTTATATAATAGTGTGTTTCTTACAACTAACGCTTTTACAAAACGTAAAGAAAAACAATATGAATCTGCAAATGACGTCGCCGCAACTAATTCTATACGGCGCCGTTCCTTGTTTCTTCTATCCTCCAAGCGGTGGCGTCCCTTCCTTCGATTAATTCAGATTTCTATTAATTATGTTGTTCCTCTTCTTCTTTCTTCCCCATGTCTTTTGCTGTGATGCTTTATCATGACAACCCCCGTGATTAACTAAATCTTGTCCCCAAGGTTTAAAATTAGGATATTCCTTCAAAATCTACTCTGAATCTTCCCAAGTAGCGTCATCTACAAATTATCCGTCCCATTTGATTAACCACTGAGTGCCTGCATAGTTGCCCTTCTTGATTATCTTGGTCTGCAACACTTCTTCTGGTTGCTTGACTTCTACCCTTGATACACTTGATGGTAACTACTCTATCACTACTGCCTTGCTCCCTACCTTCTGTTTGAGTAAGGAAAAACACAGGGTGAATTTTAGCATGACTGGGCAAAGTTAGCCTATAGGCCACTTTCCCAATTTTCTTTTCAACCTGATAAGGGCAATAGTATCTAGGACTTAGCTTATGATTAATTCTCTTAGCCAACGATTGCTGCTTATAGGGATGTAAGATATACCCATTCCCCTACCTCGAATTGTCTCTCAGTTCTGTTTGTGTCTGTATACACTTTCATTCTGGCTCTAGCTTGAGCCAAATTCTCCTTTAATTGTTGATCTATTTTGTATATTTCCTGTAACATATCTTCCACAGTGGCAATATTGATTTGCTGATAAGGTCCCATGGCCAAATGTGGTGGAGAAATCCCATATAATGCGTCAAATGGAGTCTTCTTAATTGTTGTGTGACAGGTGGTATTATTCCACCACTCAGCGAATGAAATCCATTTAGCCCATGCCTTAGGTTTGTGATGTGTCATGCATGTAAGATACATTTCCAGGCATTGATTCAATTTTTCAGTTTGTCCTTCTGTTTGTGGGTAATAGGCTGAACTAAATTGCAATTTAGTCCCCCATGAGTTTGAATAGCTCCTGCCAAAATGTATTGGTAAAAATCTTGTCCCTATTAGAAATAATACTTTGGGGTAGGCCATGAAGTATGTAGCTGTGATCCAGGAATTTTTGTTCCACTTTCTTGGCTGAAAAGGGATGTGTATGAGTGAGGAAATGTCCATACTTGGTGAATTTGTCGACCACCACCAAGACTCTTCAATAAAATCCATAGCTATGGGGCTCCATGAATGTTGGGGTCTAGGCAAAGACTGTAGTAGGCCAGGATATGGTACATGTTCATCCTTACACTTCTGACAGGTGTCACACTGTAATACTTCCCTTCTGATTTGTTGAGTAATACCATGCCAATAAAAGTGTTGTTTGGCCCTGGCTTGTATCCCAGAGTGCCCCCTTCTTATGAGTCATGTATGCTCTGAATTAACTTCTGTTTAATGCCTCTTCCAATGCCAATAAACAACTAATCTTTGTGCTTAAGTAGCCCATTTTTATATTGATAGGAAGTGTCACCAGATCAAAAAGCAAAGTTTGGATCTTCTCTTTAGCAATAACAACTCTCTCTAACTACATAGCACTTCTTGTACCCAAGATGGAATTAACTGAGTAATTGCAGCACACTCCCCTTCATTTTCCACTTTCCTAGAGAGTGCATCAGCCACTACATCCACTTTTGTTGTAATGGGGTTGTTATCTTTTGTTCAAGTAGAAACTTCAAAGACTGATGGTTTATCTTGATGATGAAGTGATGGCCCTCCAGATAATGCCTCCTTTAACCACTGCACTAACCAGTGCCAGAAGTTCCTTTTCATATATTGACATTCCCAAATTCCTTGGCCCAATGGACTTACTGGTATAGGCTAAGGTCTCCTATTCTGCACAAGTACTGCTCTAATACCACCATAGCAAACATCAGTTTCCACCACATAAGGTTTTTCAAAATTTGGTAAAGCTAGCACTGGAGTGGAACTCATGGCCCTTTTGAGATTATCAAAAGCTGTTTCTGCTGCTTCATTCCATAAAAAATTGTTCTTCTTCAACAGATCAGTGAGAGGCTTAGTTAGAGTCCCATACCCTTTAACAAACTTTCTATAGAATCCAATCAAACCAATAAATCCCTTCAACTGCTTGATGTTAGTGGGTTTAGGCCATGTTCCACTTGGCCAATTATGTGTCCAAAGTATTCTACCTTGAGTTTGCCCAAAGGAGCACTTGCTTAACTTCGCATATTAATGATGTTCCCTCAATATTTTTAAGATGATTTAAAGATGTTCACATTAACTTCCCTTGTCTAAGCTATACACCAGTATATCATCAAAAAATACTAACACAAATTTTAGCAATTGCTCGTGGAACACCTCATTCATCAAACTCTGGAAGGTGGCTGGAGCATTAGTCAGCCCAAATGGTCTAGCTTTGAATTCATATAGACCATGGTGGGTTCTAAAAGCATTCTGATAGATGTCTTCAGGCTTCACCCTTATCTGATGATATCCAGCTTTAAGATCAATTTTAGAGAAGTATTTAGCTCTACAAAGTTCATCAATCATCTCATCAATTAAATGCATAGGGTACTTATCTTTTAGTCAAGTTATTGAGCTGCCTATAGTCAACACAAAACCTCCAAGTTCCATCATTTTTCTTTACTAGTAGTGCAGGTGAGGCAAAGGAACTGTTGTTACTGGGTTGCATAATTCTTGCGTCCATCATTTCCTTCACTAACCTTTCTACCTCAGTTTTCTAAATAATCCTTCCATCTGCCATATCAAAGGTTGGCACACAGCTCTACTCTCTAGTTTCTGGCCATTGGCCACAGTTACTATCATAGGTTTGGTGTGGTCAATTAGATATCCCAGATTCAGTACTAACCTTTTATTAATAAAATTGTGGGTGCTCCAACTATCTACCAGAATGGATACTCTCCTTTTGATCTTTCTTGGAATTCTTATGGTTTTGTGCCTCAGATTTGCCATTAAAGCACTGATTGAAATCTGCATGATTTCTTCTCCTTCTTCCCCTCCTCCTTCTCAGTCCCATTATTCTTTTCATCCACCACCATGAAATTAAGCATCCTATTCATACGTATATGATCAGGGATGTACTTCTCATCACACCTACAACAGAGCCACAAACTTGTTTTGGTTTGTATATCAGTGGGGGTAACGGTTTTATATTTGGAGGGTGGTTTTTTGTAATTAAGGAAATTTTTGAGTAGGTGTCTCACTGTACTTTTGGGCTGTATAGTTGCTCTTGGTTGAGTTAAAGGGCTTTAGGGGTTTTGTGGACTTACTTAAGGCAGAGATGGTAGTTTCCTGGAGTAGGGCTATCTCAAAGGCTTGGTTTAGGGTAGTGGGTTTAATTATCTTAATCATAGACTTGATTTCTCCTTTTAATCTACTGGTAAAGATGCTCATGTAATAGGATTCATGCAAGTTTGGTAAGGCTAACATGACTTGGGCTTTTAAATCTTCAAATTTCTCCATATATTCAGCTAGCCTCCCATAGTGTCTGATGTTACTGAAAGTTTCCACTACCTCATCTCTAGTGTTTTCAACAAACCTTTAACATATTTCAGTTGCCATTATGTTCCAATCAGCGTTAGGATAGCTTGAGAGGAATCCATGGAACCAAATGTCAGCCTTCCCCTTTAAATACATTTCAGCAATTTCCATTCTCAACTCCTCTGGTATTTGATGTATTTGGAAATATTTATTAGCTTTTCTTACCTATTCTCTGGGATTCTCTCCCCCAAACTGAGGAAAATCTATTTTGAGAAGCTTTGTATTTAGTCTTACATTATAGTTTTCCCGTTCAAGCCTACCCTTACTCCCAGACCTCATAGTTACATTACCACTTTCATAACTGGACTGTGGTTTCCTTCAATCTTCTTATCCTTAGACACACTCATTTTAGCCAACATAGCAACAATGGAATCATATTTCTCATTCATCTCATGCATATAATGTTCAATCGTCTCCAGCTTATTTACATAATGCCTTAAGAGTTTTATCTTATCATTCTACCTTACCAGAAATAAGTGCAAAAGTAGTCCCCAAATCTTTAACATCCTTGTCAATCCTTTTCCAGTTGTCTTCATTTGTTTTTTGTCTCATTTCCATCTTTCCCAAGAGCTAATGCTCTGATACGAAATGTAATGGTGGGAGCTCAATTCAATGACTTAGTATTTTTTTTTTTTTTTATGAATCAGCTGTCCAAGCTTCGCCTGACTAATCCTGAAAAATGGCGGCCTTCTTCCCTGGTTCGCCATTCAAGTAAATCCGGATGCGGTCACAAGTTATACACACTTGGGCCGGATATTCGAAGATTCTCCTCCCTATGGACCTCTGTCTTCCAACATAGATCTTGCCTTCCAACATTAAATGTTGCCTTCCAACTGCCGAGAAAATTCGAACCTTTGATGCTCTATAGAGAAACTCTCCTGCTTTACCACTGCGCCATGCACGTGGGGGCAATTCAATGACTTAATTGCTCTCAAACCAGTACCAACATGAAGAACTTGCGCTACAGGGTTTGGATTTTAGCTCAATTTAATTATATAATCATAAAAATAGAATTGGGAAGAAGATTTAGATAAGGACATAGACTGAATTAGAGAATTGAAGAAGATTCAGAAAATTATATCAAAATTGATCAATCACACTTTCTCTCTCCTTTCTTGGCTATATATATGCGGTGTTTTCTTGCAATTGAATCAAAAGGAACTATTCTTACCTCAAAGGGAGTGCAGCCAGCCTATCCATCATAACATAATATAGGAAAGTAAGCCATCTCCCTTGTCAACACTGAACGAATGCTTAGTTAGCCGTGAATGAGAACTCTTCTTGCTTGTTGGCAGGTAGCTCCTAGTAAGGTTAGCTCGAAAGCGAGTTCTTACTCTTTGACCTGAGGAGAAGAAAGTTGTGATTACCTAGGTTGAGGTTGACCTTCTTTTGGCGGTACGGCTATTAGTCTTATTAGAGTCAGTAGCTGGGAATCTCTTCTTCCGCCTATTAGCGGTGTTCTTACAACCAACGCTTTTATAAAACGTAAAGAAAAACAATATGAAGCTGCAAACGATGTCGCCGCAACTAATTCTATATGACGCCGTTTGTTCCTTGTTTCTTGTGTCCTCCAAACGGCGTTGTCCCTACCTCCAATTAATTCAGATTTCTGTTAATTCTGTTGTTCCTCTTTTTCTTTCTTCTCCATTAGTTTTCAAAGACTTGAGCGTAGTGACTAACAGGGTAAAATTTTGGAAGTTCGATGCTAATTTCGTAAGAAAATTAAGTCAAATGACCAAAATAAGGGGCACGCATAACTTCAGTGCCTAAACAGGTTTTTAACCCTTTAAAATTTGATTCTCATGGAAAAATGACCTTTAAACTTTTGATTTACATGAGATGAGCCAAGAACATCTATGCCAATCTCGAAATCATATAGAATGCAAAAACTACACAATTACCTTTGATGCATGGTTTCTTACTATCTTTGGTGTAAAGAGAGCAATCTTCATTGCTCCAAACCTAGTGTCTTCCTTGAAGTTCTTCTAAGGATAATTATACTGATGCCGTATTATAGATTGGGAAATGAAAACTAGAAGAAAATACCTGGGGAAAGAGAAAAATAAAACGAAACTACATAACAGGAAGGAGGCCGCAACCTCTTCTTTTTGTCTAGGGATACGTATACCTCAAAAGTCTATCTCTTGTAGGCACACGGCCTTACGTATTTATATGCCCTAGGGTGAGGTCTTAACCTAATTTTCACTAACGTCCAAAAAAATTCGATAATTTCTGCAGTCCCCCATCACATTTAAAATATTTGTAAGACCCTTTTATTTTATGAGCCATCAAGGTGAACAATTTGGACCCAATCAACTCTTAACCTACCATGCTCGAATTATTAATCTCAAGCCATTCCCCTAGTAGCCATTAAGTGATCGGGTAAAATTTCATTCATCAATGGTCATTATACTGAATTAAATCTTACACTGTGATGTCCAATGTTGGAATCTACCAATGTCTCTATCCCGAACTCTCCACTCCCATGGCAACACAAGCAATTCACTCATAAGATGGACAACAATATAACCTTCTCATAATAACTGTCCAGTTTTATTCAACAATAACAGATATGTTTAGATAATAGATTATGATTTATACCTTTTCTACATAAACTATTTATGTGACAACTCATAGTTGTTCCTATGGCCAAGAATTCTTCGATATTTGCTCAATTATACATGATATGCATATTAATTAAAAACAAATGAAAAAATTCCAATCATTCATAATCAAAAGTGTCTAGCATTGCATAGATTTCTGCTTTTAGGGCACTAATCCCAAAAATCTTAGGCTCCACACATCCAACAGGGTCAATGCTAAACCCCCACCTAGGCCCAGGTGGATTTTATAAAAATAAAAAATTCAAATTAGACACTAAAAGGACTATAATTCTCGTTATAGTTACTGAATGTACATTCATGATAACTCTCGGTATATAATTTCAAAAGTTCACATTGGTTTACCATATTTAAACATAGACTTGAGTAATGATAATACTTTAACATACACAAGACTCTATAGGATAACAGACAATATTTTTCCAACTTCTTTTTCTTCTTTAGTACCATATACCGTGCAATCTAATCCTACCAAACAAGCTGCATGTACTCGAATATTTATATGAGTATCCAAATGTTGATTTGACAATCCCTAGATGCACCAAAAGAATTTCTCTGCAAGTTTCCTGTTAATACCTTATACAAGAATCTTAGTCAAATAATAATGATTTAAGCCTAGATTTATAATAAACTAAATTATTCCTCAGTAGTTATCTTCATTCTTATACTCTCTTCTTTATAATTTTCGTTTTCATATTGTTTTAGATTTCTATTACGGAGATACTCTTTGTCCAGACAAGTATGAATATTTTCTTTAGTAAATTACCTGTTCTGCATTCTATATCTTTTCTACATATCCATTACTCTGTCTAAAGCATAACCAAATTAATTATGAGATGACAGATACAAAGTAAACATCTATGAACAAAGTTTTAGTATTTATAAATATTTTTTACACTTAATTCACTTACTGGAATTAATCATTTGCATACAGCTAGTATTTCCATTGAATGCTGAAACGTACACAAGAACTAGTATGCCGAAAATAAATTATTAATGCTGATAACTTCCATTTACCCACAGCAGAAATAAAAATACATCTAAAACATTGTAATAATCCAGAATGATATTATTTTAAAAATCTAGGCAAACATTGAATTTAGTGAGTTGTTGAAATTTTATCAATTACTTGTTAACATCAACATCCTCACCTGGGACCTTTTTCCGGGATTGCACCCTTACCTTCAAAACCGAGTATTACTCAGATATTTAACCAATTCCATCCTTCAGATTCAACAATTTTATTGCATGATGATAGGCATTCTGGTATAGACTGTAATTAGTGAAAAACGAGTTGCTCTTAACATGAGCCACACAAGAATTAATCAAAACATTTAGAAATTTTAACACTAGCGTGAACTACTCACGCAACATGAGAACTGGATTTGGTAGTCAAATTTAGTACATGTGCTATCATTTCATGATATAGCATTAATCTGCAACTAGCTCAAAAGTGTTCATAATATCATAAATAGCTTGATCATATCAAGGATTATAGCTGAAGGTCATCTACCAGAGAGCAACTAGGGTCAAAAATCATGCTTTTAGGAAACTACCGTCATTATATCTCGACCAATGACCAATGTTTCCAAATAAGCAAGAGCTAAAACCAAATAAACTAGATACCATTCTACAAGCTTAAGCAAAAAATAAACAAATCCATCCTTCCCGGTAAGTTCTAATCACTAAAGCACACAAATCATCCCAAGATTATGCATGCTCTCCTTGTTCATTCTTTTTTATTCACTTTCTTCACCTATTTCATGTAATCAGTTCATCATAGAGACTTGAGTCAACTGCCTAGCCAATGCTGCACTCATAGAAACTTTCTTGAAACACAAGAGTGCAAGTGTAGCCAAAATAATGTCACATGGTAGAACCTCTTTGAAACCTACAGCAATCTAGCCAATAATTCATATTGTAAAACATCAATTTATATATGCAATTTTTTAACTGGACATATCAAGTGCTGCTGGGCATTGGTCATGCACCAATATCTATGCTCTACAAATTTATTAGGAATAAGGCTTGGTTTTAGTTGTTGTGTCGGTTCAAAAGCTTATTAAAACTCTTATATGTCAAACCACATATTGACAAGTACACATCTTGTCATGGAAAATCCACAGTGACATACTCACCCTTTACCATGCAAGTCCAGGAACAGGCTAAATACCTTCTTAACAGGCAGCATAATGGCTTTGTGGGCATACCTTAGTACACAGTGATTATTTCTCAGCTCCCTTGAACTCTCCTGACCTGAAGTGAAACATGAGAAAGACCAACTATATCAATTGACTATATTAGTATATAAATATTAGATTAAATTTTGTAAAGCTCACTTTTCTTCCCATTATATTTTTTAGAACGTTCTCTACAGAGCCATAAATGTCTATATGTGCAATTTTAAAGGCCTTGCTTTAATAAATTCAGCAATTTAGTTAATTTTTCAATTATACAACATTACAGTACAACAGCGGACAACAGATTATATGGAAGTATCATTATGAACTTAATCCAGACTACAAGGAAAGGTGTATACTTATTAATGCAACATAGAATGTCTGGATAGGCCATTGGTTGAATAAGCACCCAGAAAATGCCAAAAATGGGGGAATACTGATTATGTAGTTGAAAGTAAACTATAGTCAGTAACCTTATTGACAAACACAAAAACCATAATTTTTTTAAAGGGTACTTACCAATTATACTGAACCAGGATCCAATCACATGCTTCAAAATTCAAAGTCCCCAAATTTTATTTCATGGTGTCATCGTAGATTCAAACAGAAGATATTCAGCTTCACCATATCGTTTTACACTATTTTCACAACTTCCAGCAGAAGCACCTGCGTGATTTACAGTTCAAAAATTTACCACAAACAGCAATCTGAAAATGTTGCCCAGTGAACAGCAGGGTATAAACTAAATTTAGCTTTAGCAGCATGCATGAAAATAATCACAAGCAAAAGATTTTCTAGGCAGAATAACCAGACCTTCTTTGCATTAACTTATTGAGGAATTTGATTATCCCTTTTCATCACAATATAAATACCAGTAGTATATTGCTCACTAAATTTTGGATATTGCACAATCCAGGTTAACTTCATGCACAAATTTATCTTCTTTTTCTCAAGTCACACCTAGATGTCAGAAGTTTTTGTATTTGCTTACATATCAGAGGTAAAACTGCTTCCTGACTACTATATTTTTCCGTTATGTAATCTTTTTTAAAAAGTTCAGTTGCAAAGCAAAATATATGCATATATAAGAGATGGTACACCTTCAGTCCTCCATAAATTTCCACATAACGCTTATGAGCCCATGATTTGTCACCCCCCTGCAAATGACTGGCAAATAATCTCTCATAAATATCATTCCAACAAATGACTGGGATTGGGCTTTCGTTAGCAAAAGATACTTGTTGTAAGACCAGATGAAACAAGAGACATTGATAATATTTTATGGAGATTTGTGTTCAAATCAATTCATTTTTAGATCGATATTTTTCATTAGGATTGATTCAATTCCGTTACATGTGGACAACCAAACCAATTAACGCAGCCTTATTTCTGCAGAGCAGAATTTCACATAAACACTTTGTTTTCATTGGTTTATCAATTGTAAAAACTATGTGATTTGATCGTTTCACACCATTAGAACTAATTGTAAATTTCCAACAGTGTGCAAAGCATAAAGAAAACAAAGTAAGTATTATTCCCAATAAATTTGGAGTGGGCTACATAAATCATTTTTTGCCACTTCATTCGGTTCGTGCAGCTACACTTACTTGAAGATACAAAGCAACAGATTTTTAGCAACCACAACACTCTATATTAGTTTTGGCATCTCCTTCTAATACTTTAAACTAGAAATAAAAATAACAGATAAAATGCTGGATTCAAGAATCAGACAGCATTTATGGTGACCCAGCTTTCTTTAAAATTTCATAAATAGAATACATGTAGATAACTCATAAATCATAATTGTAAAGAAGATAAGTTGAAATGATCATTCATATAAGCTGTAAGAACAGACTACACAAATATTATCAACACAATGAAGCATTGTGACTCTTGCCTCCTAACAACTTATACAACATAGCTAGACACTATCATAAAATATCCATATTTTGCTCAATTGATCCCCCTATTTATTCTGGACAAAGATGACTTAACATTTTAGAGTTACACTCATAACTAACAATAAATCATTAGTTATGGTTAAAAGTCAGTTTCGATTAAAGGTATCATCAATTTATTGCATACCAACAACATGTTACCTTATAAATTATCCTATTTTATGTAACTGAAGAAGTATTTGCAGATCCAATCAAATAAAATAGTAACGCCTGATCTGTTATGGACAATGATTAGAAGAATCCATTAAGCAACTGTTTAGTTGCCAAAAAAAAAATATTCTATATGCATATCTGTAGCTTAGTTTTATCACAGTCGACATTTATCTTGTTGAGTAACATTTCCCAAAAAGAACCAATTTATAAAGTCTATGTTTAAGCCTCCATTATCTTGGTATAGAATTTCAGTCCATGGTCTATCTAACAAACTGTAAGTCTATAATTCAGTTCAAAAAATGCATTTTGGTTTAAGAACATGAGCAGAGCACAAAACAATGTCTTTTGTCATAGATTTCTGTCCTCCTTCAATATTCCTTTTTTATACAAGTGTTTTAATCAAAGTTTATGTATTCATGTGTCAAGTTATTAAAATTTTCACAGAGATAACGATTACTTTTTATGTATTTTTGTGCACCAAAGAAAATTTTCATGTGACGAGACTGTCCATGTGCATGACATGCATACGCAGTTTTCTAATGCATCATGTGCATTAATTGTCCATATATGACGCAAAATGAAGCAATTATTAACCTAGTGTCCACAGTACATATACAGCACTCCTCCAAAGTAGAAGTAAAATTGTATCACATTTAAGATAGAAGAGAAAATGTATGCATAAAACAGGACCATGAGATCTTCTTCAGAGATAATTTCCTGTAACATGAATGTCCATGTGCATGACATGCATACTTTGTCTTCTAATGGCTAATGCACATTAGGCATTACCGGTCCATATACAATGCAAAAAGAAGCAACTATTTACCTAATGTCCACATTATAAATTCACCACTCCATCTAAAGTAGAACTATAATTGTATCAATTTATGATGAAAGAGAAAATCTATGCATAACTAGGACCATAAAAATTTCTTACTCTTAAAGAAGTATCTGGACTTGTATTAATAATAATGACCAGTATCGCCATGATATGTTTTACCATAGTAAACAAGCCACATCAGAAATGAGTAAGCATACAGGAAACTTGCTAATGTTCTATAAATACAAGTGATATTCTTTGACAACTTCAAAGAGAAGGAACATCACACTGACCCCAAATGATAATACCTAGAAACTCAGAAAATATGAATTCCACAAGTTGTTGAACCCTTTGGAAGCTCCACCAATTGTTTGAAAATCTCAAAATCCAGTTCAGGTGCCGTTGTCCAGGATTTGATTGTTAGATATTTCAAAACTCGAGCATTAGCCAGCAAATACTTCACCATTTCCATCTCATATGAGTTCCCCTCCAATCCTTCAAGTTCAATTACTTTGACACGGGATAACAAGCATTCAGGCACTATTTCCAGGTCACTAAGTAGGTTGATTTGTTCTGGAAGGTAAGACTGATCGCTACCCTGACATGAGACAAGTTAAAAGAAACATTAGAAAACTTCTGAAATTTTTAATGAGAAACTAACTATTACCACTCATTACCACTCTACCTCATGCAATATGAGAACTTCTAGAATTGGGCAAACATTCAGGAGACGAGCTATCATTCTCTGATCAGTGTAATAATTTGCAAACAGCTCAAGGCGGATCATATTATGGAAAGTAGGTAGATCACGCCGTTGGGCAGAGTTAAGAACCTTCAAAGACGGAATGAGCAGTAATGACATTAGTCGCGTGGAAGCCATTAATTTTCAAAATTGAGAACAAAACAAAATGTAAGGAAGTAATCATGCTAGTTAATTAGATTATACGGGATAGAACAAGTGTATGAACATATAAAGGAAAAGAAGAGAGGCTTACAGCTAAGAAAACTTCGTCCAGTGATAAGGATTTCATTGTGCTAAACTCCCAGAGAAGCCCAACTGTACGATTGACAAATATTTCATCGGTAGAGCCATGTCATTTTTGCTTCAACTACTGAATTCAGATTCTCCACAACATATTCTGCCGTGGACATATCAATGAGCTCTTGGTATTTGACGTCTGGGGCATTGATAACAAATTTACATTTCAACCCCTCAAAGTCCAATGCATGTAACTCCATCTTCAATGTCTTCAAAAGTGGGCAGGAAATATTGAATATAGTTCCACTTCTCACGGTTCCCTCTATAGTTAAATCTTCTAGTATTGGGCAACTAGAGAAAAGCTTGTTTGCAAGGACCTTAGGATATAAAAGACAAGTGCGGAGGTTTTTCAGATTTGGAAGGTCGAAAGAGGTAGGAATGTTATTCTTGTGAAATAATATATCAGACACAAGTTCCAAAACTGTGAGGGTTTTGCATGTGAAAATACACTGCGGCATAATTGATCTCTTGAGTCTGAGTTCACGTACATTGCGACTAACTGCGTCATTCACCCATGCCTTGACATGTTCAAAATCAACATCAACATTTACTACCAAAGAGAACCTTTCGATCTGTTTTGAGGTGCAACGACTCAATATGCTACCTACCATATAAACAGATCTTGTTGCATTCACAACTTCCTCTTCAAATTCAATATTGGTGATAGAAGTCCAGAGGTTTGTCCACCTCTTCGAGAGAATGCTGGTTTGGACAGCAGATTTTAGTGGAATCAATGAAAGGATATGACTGAGTATCGCATCTGGCAAGCAGCTTATTTGATCTCCTTCCACTTCCACATTTCCGCTTTTCGATTTGGAACTCATTGTATTTGCTATTCTTTCCCTAAAACTGAAAGCAATAAAATCAAGAAACAGAAACAAAAAAGAAATTTGACAACTCTCACAACAACCAAATTGTTATCAATGATGCAACAAGAAACCATTAACTTGTAGAAAGGCAAAAAAGTTCAAAAATCTGAAGGAAAAAAAAAATTATCTAGCCTAAATCATCTAATTATTTACAAATTTATAGGGTTAGAATCTAGCAGAATAGTCGATCAAATTTGCACCAAAATTAGGTAAAAACAAAAAAGATATCAGATTCCATTGGTACCTTGATTTCAATCGAGAAATTGGAGAAGAGAAGGACCTCGTCAATCATCCAATTCAGCCATATATTGAAATGCTTGAAAAAAATTAGAAGCTTTGACACTGCTGGAGGGATTTGGTTTTCATTTATAGTGCTTCTTAAACACAAGTTTTCTATTTTTAACGCCTTCCTTTGCTTTTTTGGGGGTGAAAATTTGGCTGAGCTGCCGTCATAGTATTGTTCGGGAGATTGAGACACAGGATACTAAGCGCAGTAAATTATCATTCAACAATATAAAATAATTTATTTTGACCAAATACCTTCACTAGAGTTTTGATGTTGAACTCATAGTGGACCGTGGATACAAAGGAACAAAGGATATACAAAAATAATGTGAAAGCATTAATATAAAAAGGATTTAATATAAAATAATCGACTTTGCAACATGTGTTAAAGATGTGAGATTATAAATACAATTTAGATATCATTTAACACAAAATGTTATTGTAAAGGGTAAATAGCATTGGGGTCCCTAACCTTTGAACCTTGTGACGATGGGTCCCTAATCTTCAATTTCTATTCCCCAAATCCCTAACCTTTAAAAAAACACTCGAACAAAATCATTCTGTTAAAAAAATTGTTAGTTTGACTATTAACTAGTTAAATTTTACGTAAAATGACCAATTTACCATTTCAAATTAAAAGAAAAAACAAAAAATATAAGAAAAAAAATTACAATCAAGTCCCTCATCAACTTCTTCTTCTCCAACTCACCTTTACCAACTTAGGCACCGACTCCAATCATTCACCTTCACCAACTCCGGCGCTAGCAAGAAGCACCATTCTAACTTCACCAACTCCAGTTCCACCAACTCTGCATAAAACCCACCTCCACTGCAAGAGAAAAAACTGAAAATGCTATGCAACTCCTCCTATTTCTTCATACAACAAGCCACCGAAATCCACCATGGCCTGAATCCCAGAGTCGGATATGTGTCGTCTCTGGCACGGCACGCCAACAGAGCAGATCTCTTTGGCATGGCGCGAAAGTCGAACAGATCACGGTGTGAAAATCGAGCAGATCACGGTGTGAAAACCAAGCAGATCTGAGATCTGCTCGGCTGTGCCACACGCAGATCTTGGATCTGCGCGCTCGTCGGTATCACAGATCCAAGATCAGTACTTCTCGGTCGCACAAATCTTGGATCTGCGAGGGCGCACCGGTCGCACAGATCCAAGATCTGCACAGGCGCCCTGGTGTGTCATCTCCGGCACGGCGCCTGTCCGAATGAGCTCAGCGTGTTCCGTGCGAATGGGAGTCGGGCCCATGGCATCGCGTGCAAGAGCGCATGCGAGGCCTTGCAGTGGGGGTGGGTTTTGTGCGGAGTTGGTGGAACCAGAGTTGGTGAAGGTGAATGGTGCTTCTTGCCGGTGCTGGAGTTGGTAAAGGTGAGTTGGAGAAGAAGAAGTTGATGAGGGACTTGATTGCAATTTTTTCTTTATTTTCTTATTTTCTTTGTTTTGTATTTTAATTTGAAAAGGGTAAATTGGTCATTTTACTTAAAATTTGACTAATTAACAGTTAAACTAACAATTTTTTTTAACAGAAGGACTTTGTTTGCGCGTTTTTTTAAAGGTTAGGGACTCGGGGGTTAAAAATGGAAGGTTAGGGACTCTATCGTCACAAAGTTCAAAGGTTAGAGACCCCTAGTACTATTTACCCTATTGTAAAGTGTTCACGTGAAATTTTATTTAATATTTAATTATTATTAGTATATTACTTTTTTGTGGTGGGAATCGATCGTAAGTTCTATTATATAATGATAGATTGAGGCAGTGAACAAATTTTAGTGATGATCGATTTTGAGAGATGGATTGAGAAGGTCAACAGATTTTGAAGATGATTGGTTGAGAGAGATGATCGAAGCAGTCAGGAAATTTTGGAGGGGATGATTTGTTGGTGGGAGAAATTGAAGACGTAGTGACACACAGACGTTTAAGTACTTCTTTCTTTTCATAGTGGAGAAAACTTTCTATGATCGTGATAATTAAAAAAAATTAACTAATGTACAAAATTCATTTAATAAATCTAATTTGGACAAGTATTTTCATAATGCTTGTATTTATAATATTTAGAGGAGAATGTTTTGGCTATATGACATGCCAAAAATTGTTATTTCCATAATGAAAATAAATTATTAGTAATACCTCGTGGAACAATTTCCTTTTTTTTCCTATTCGATAAATCATTTATCTTGATCATGCAAACAACAATAACATTTTGTTCTTATATTAACTCGATTAGCATTTTTAATCATTTACTATCTTGTTTTTTTTAATTAATTTTATTGATTGATATGTTAATTAATTTCTTTTCGACCAAGTCAATATATAAGTCGATAAATTATAAAAAGAAAGAAGGAAATAAAATTGGGAAGTCTCCGATAGAGACATAAACTTTGAGAAGAATACAACTTAAATGAAAAGAAATTGAGTTAATTTTACAAATGATCACTAAAATTTGTAAGAAATTTAAAAATAGTCATTCTAGTAATTTTTCTTACTCGGAGATTATAATAATTTCTCAAATAGTCACTCAATTAGAAAAATTAATGTAAAATTTCAGTTCTCGTTGTAAAGTGTCATATTGGACTAACAAACATTATATCATACGTTACACGTAACGGCATTATCGTATTTACATAAGAAGAAAAAATCGTACAGGTCAAAAACTATTATATTGGCACTTAACGTCTATTATTCCATTGTAGCAGTGAACGGGGGACAAGTAGGATATTATGTTAGTTTTCTAGTTAAGTGACTATTTGAGAAACTGTATAGACTAATAGAGTAAAAATTTACTTTAGTGACATTTTTGAAATTTTTTACGAACTTCAACATTGGTGAAATTAACTCAAAAAATAGGGGTTTTTTTAAAAATAACCACTATAAATAAACTATTTCTTAAAATACTATCATGTTTTTTTTATTCTAAAAATACTGTTTTTTTATTTTTGTAACACTTGTTATTATATTTGTTATTTTAGTTATAATAAATGTGTTATATTTGTTATTAACAAACATAATAAATGTAATAACAAGTATTATAAAAATAAAAAAAACAGTATTTTTAAAATAGAAAAAATTAAATAATATTTTTTAAATTATTTTATATTTTATAGTATATGATGAAATTATCACCAAAAAATAACACATAACCTATACACAAAATTTATTAATGGGCTCGCATGTCCAGCAAAGGAAAAGAACCGCCTTGTGCATGTTGGGGCGTCACACCAAGCCCATTAAATTTTTTAGTTTGTGGTTTGGTCTTGGAAAGGAAAATTTATGTACTGGTCAAAGTGAAAATTACAACTTTTCACATTGATTCTTACGGGATATTTTATTGGGATAGTTTGACGGGATTTTTTCATAAATAAATCACTTTTTAAAAATAATTCTAATTTTATCAATTTAACAAATTTATTCTAAAAATACTACATTCTTAAAATTATATTAATTAATAAAATAATAAATTAAAATAAAATCCATACCACAAAATATATATATATTTCCACGTGAATTCACTTAAATTTGTATTTAAATCCTTCATTATTTGTACAATAAGTCTTTCATCTTTATAAAATTTTCACTTTAGTCCCTATACTTCCTCTTTCATTTTAATTTCGTCTTTTTTATTTACAACTCAAGTCCTTCAACTTTTAAATTTGTACAAGTTGATCCCCATATTTATACTTTTATATCAATTTAATTCTTTATAGTATCACTATTTGATACATATGTTACAAATGATATTGTGTATCAATTTTTTATACAAATGTTACAAATAATAATTTATAAAATATTAACTAATTTTTTTAATTTTAAAAATATTATTTTTACTTTTGTAACAATTGTTGTTATATTTCATATAAAAAATATGTGTTACATTTGTTATATTTAAAATTGTTAACAATCTAATAGAAATGATTTAAAATAAGTGGAGTAATCTAGAATCCATAATACATACTAATAGAAATAACATGGGCAATTGTTCTCAATATTTTCTAAATTTAATTTTCATGACATGTATAATATTAGAAAAAAAGAGCAAAATCATTATACCTATAAAATTGATAGCAATATAATAGAAATAATTTAAAACAAGTGGAATAATCGAATAATATACACCAGAACATGCATTTGTTGCGTCGTAAAGAACTTTCAAAATTTTTTCTAACATGAACACATATTTCCCAGTCATATGCTTTCAAATCATATTATGAGCTGTGTAAGTGTCGGTCATTATAATATGCAGTAATACAATCTTTGTAACCTTCACAAGATTCAAGCATGAGATATGTTGAATTCCATCTATGGTCAACATCAGTACAAAAATATTTTGATTGCAGTTCATTTTCAATACATAGAGCAACAAAAACTTGTTTTATTACTCTGATTAGACCATAATATAATTAATAACATATCTAATTTTTTCTAATTGTTCTTCTATAAATTGTAATCCTTCATTCACAATTAAATTAAACACATGCATACACAACGAATGTGAAATAAAATACCATCAAATTCTAGACTAAATGTTGAATTAATTTATTAATTATTATATTGTTGGGGCGTGCATTATCAAATGTAAAACTACAAATCTTAGAATCATATTTAAATTCACGTAACATACCCAATAAAATATGAAAAATATTAACTCTATTATGAGGATAGTCAATTTATCTAAACGCTATTATTTTTTTTATGCATTATTCAATTACTATCAATGTAGTGTACAGTTGCAGCCATGCATGTTTTGTTGTTATTATATGTTCGTAAATCTAACATAAAAGATAAAACACTGTTATAATTATTAATATCATTTGTAATAGCTTCTTTCTTTTATTGTACAAAATAATAGTATGTTTACGAAAAGTATTTCTAGAAACATTAACGTACCTTGGTTGGAGATATTTTTGGATGAAGTTCTTGAAATGAGAATTTTCTACCAAGTTCAGTGGAAACTCGGCATTTGCCACCAATTTCGGTAGTTCTTCGCGGCACATGATATATTGTGAATACACATCACTATCACTTCGATTGTAGGCCATTTGGAATAGATGTAGTAGAAAACAAAAATGTAAAGAATTACTAGAATAAGTAAAAATTTAAAACTTAAAATTATAGAGTAATATTTAGATAATGAGATATGAGATACTAATTATAAACTAATATTGAGAATTGAAATTTGAGAATTGAGTATATAATAAATTGAAAGATTGAAGTGTGAAAAAAATGAGTTTAGAATGAGATATTTATAGGAAAACAATTGAATTTTAAAAAATATAAAAAATTAAAAAATATAGCACAATCCAACGGTCACAAAATGTGACCGTTAGGCACGAGCCACGTGCCCATTAGCACGGGGCACGAGATGATAACGAGCTCGGGTCGTATTTTTGCTAAGCCCATCCCTCTTTTTTTTTTGGTTGGGCCCTAGTTCATGCTCGTCCCTAGACGAGCTCGAGCCCAATATGGGCCGAGCCGACGAGCCCATTTGCCACCCCTAGAACAATAAATATTGGACTCCTTCTCTCAAACCTAGGGTATCATACCCAGATTTTTCCCTCTACGTGATATTTTTTCTGTTTCTATTCCCACTCTCTAAAAGTTGATGTGTGAGTGAAGTTGTAACGTAATTTGGTTTCTAGAATCTTGTTGCTATAGTAATTCTCTTTAAACTGTTGGTAGGATTTTGGAGTCTGGAGTTCGGAGTAGTTTTTACCTCTGGTGGTCATCTATGTGATGCGAAGGATTTTCTTGAGGGTTAATGTGTTATTAGGAATCTCTGAGTGGGATTCATTGAGAAATCTTCATCATTTGTAACATTTGTGATTGATTCTAGTACAAATGGAGCAAATCTACGATTTTGTAGAACTCCAAATGCAAAAATAAGCCGTGGTGGTTGAATTATGTGCCTTTGGACGAATATATTGTATGTCTTCTTTAATATTTTGTGCAATTTTATGTTTGATCTTCATATCTGCAAAGTTGATATGAAGTTGAGTTAAAAGTCATAACACTACGCAAATAATCTCTAGAATGACTTCTTTGTGAAGAAAAATCAAGTTGCTCTGATAGAAGTGTATCAAGCTTTACATATCGTCCCAAATTTATAATACTAATTGATAAATACCTATAATACCTATTATCATTGGTTGAAAATTCCACGAAATTATCTAAGAATCCATGTCTCCTTTGAAATGCTACTAGAGAAAGTGCTTGGATTAAACTCATCAAAAACTTTTGTCGAAATATGATAAACTACTATTTACATTGATTTTTTTGGAACCACTTTTCGAGGATCATTTCAACATCAGCTCTTCATCGAAAATCAAAAGTTCGTCTTCACCATAATTATCCAAATCCAAAGATTCTTCAATATCCGAATTGAAAGGAGCAAAATTAATTTCGTCACTAAGCACATTTTGGGGCAAGTCCTTCCTCTTGCATACTCCTCTATCATTTGTCTTCTTCCAAACAATAGCTAGGGGATGGTTGATAAGTGGCGATTTACGCTTATTTATAGTATCAAAAGTGGACAATTGTATGTACTCTTAAGTGAATATTTACTTAATTGTGTGTTAATTTAATTATTTTAGGTTGAAATTGAGTTCGAATGGAATTGGAAAAAAACAAAGCAAAATAAGCAAAGAATATTTGAAAATACACGAAGACTTGAAAAATGAGACCAACTTGCAAATATTCAAAAGTTGCAGGACTTGGGTTACAATTAAAAGATGATTGAATTGAAATGAAAGAAGAAATTAAAGGACTAAAGTGTATAACGTTGAAAGTAGAAGGACCACGCGTGAAAATAAGAGTTGCTGTGAACCGCAGTCCATCTAGGGCAAACAGCAGCTAGCAATTCGCCGCGGCCCATGTGATTAATTTTTTTGAAGTTTCCTAAATACAAACTAGGAGCATTTTGGTCCTTTTTGGAATGAAAAATAAGTCGGAGAGATTTAAGACTATATAAAGACATAATCTATGTCAGATTAGGTTGTTGAATCTTGGAGAAGATGATAGAAAAGAGAGGAAGAACGACATTACGATTGGAGATTGGAACATGAAGACAAAGAATTCTTGGTGCAAGATATTCAACGTCTTCTCATCTTTTATTCAAGATCCGGTTATGTATTTAAATCTCTTCATGATTTCTTTTTCCTGAATCATGAGTAGCTAAATTTAAAGTTTGAATGAACGATGTAACCTAGTTTAATTCTTTATTTTCGACTCTTAAGTTTTGAATTAAAAATTAATTAAGTATTCGATTTTACTTCTTTTCTTAATGCTTGAATTAATTAGCCAGTATTTCATTGAATTGTGGATTATAACAAACCGAGGGGTAATTTATTAATTTAGACTACGTAGTAAAATCCTACAATTAGATAAAAGGTAGAGATACGCTTTTATTATTGTCGCGGTCTTGAATTGAATTCTTAAGCGATTTAATGCATCTAATTAAGAATCATTCTGACTTCATAAGTTGACTTAATTAGATAGGACTAATTTGAACTCGATAGAGAAAATTAAGTTAAATTTGTAAATTCAACCGAATACAACATTAGGAAGAAATCTTGAGAGGAGAAATTAGAGGTGACAACTATGGTAAATTCGTTAATCCAAACGCTTTAATAACCATATTTTCTAAATTCTTGACTTTTGCATTCACATTATTTTCTAAAATTCATAGTTGTAGTTTAATTATTCAAATAAAATTAATTCAAATAATTTTAAATAAATTAGGATTGAGATTAATTGAGCTAATATCTAAATAAAATAGTCTTCGTAGGAACGATAATTCGGACTCAATAAGTCTATTTTATTACTTAATTACAATATTGTCCACTTGCAATACATTTATTTTTCACAACAACGTTTTTCATAGGTGAACAAGTATCATTTGCGAGGCCAAAAATGAATTAGGCATATATGTGAACGGATATATTGAAAATATAAACAAATAATTTCTTCTCTTTTTAACTATTTAATTTTTTAAATAAAATGGCTCGATATCTAAAAAAAAATTCAAGTTTATCTTTTCATAATGGAAAAACCAACTTTATACTTCAAATTATTAAAATATTAAGACAACGTAAAATATTGAACCCGAATAGAATAAGTGAATAACCATCTCCATAATAATAATAATAATTGAACAGATTTCTAAATTTAATAGCAAATACCGTTGTCTAATGATAGAAATGTAAATGTCCCGGTCTATATTAGACTAGATCCAAATTTTGCTTGAGATGAACTATATTGTGAACCAACTCGCCCGAAAAGCTTGGGATGACCTGCTTGGAGGTTGGAGCCATGAAGCAAATCTCTTCTCAAATTTTTGTGTTTTTTTGCAATATAACTGTTGACCTCCAAAAATGGCTGCCAACAGGAACCCCACGCCTCCTCTTCCTACGTGTATTTCTCCTCTTACTTGGACTGCCACGCGATTTATTCAACCACGCAGATATGCCTAGGCCCGGGTGGGTAGGTAACCAAGGATAAAGAGAAACACATTATGGGAGAGGTAAAAGCTTGAGGGCCTCTAACTAACGATTTCCCAGGTGGTTATAACACTTGAAGAATAATTAGAATAGAGGACTTGATATATGTGTGGTGAGAGTAATATTTTCAACATCCCTTTCTTGTGGAAATAAGCTTAGTATTTATAGGCAAATTCTACAAGAATGATCCCCTTCGATGTGCGACACTTGGTTCCATCTGAAGGGTTCTTGAGTCACATCTTTGGTGTCACGTCATTAGCATTAATGAGGAAGTCACTTTCAGCCGCAAACTAAGGGGCTATGACTGTGACAAGCCGCATTGGTAGGCAGTCCCATCAATCTTTCAGAGATTGAATCACAGGTTTGGTAAGGAATGCTTTTTTAGCACGCAACCAGGGTCAGACTTTGACAGCATCGGTTGTCTAACCTCCTCGGTATAAATAGCCTCGGTTGACTAACCACCTCGGCACAAATAGCCTCGGTTGACTAACCACCTCGGCACAAATAGCCTCGGTTGTCTAACCTCCTCGGCACAAATAGCCTTGGTTGACTAACTACCTCGGTACAAATAGCCTCGGTTGACTAACCACCTCGGCACAAATAGCCTCGATTGACTTTGACCAGGCACACATGGAGCCCAAGTGGAATTGGGGCGTAACAATAGTCCCCCAAGTTCAGGACCTCTATCATTTATGAAGGGTGCTGGACTTGGAAGCGTTCAAAAAGTGGCAGATTCGTAATTGGGGGATTTAGTCCCACAAGGTCAGGAACTCTCATTTATGTGAGGTGCGGAGCTTGGAGTGGGTGAGAAATTCGAAGCGTAGAGGTTGTGCTAAGCGATCTCCGTTGTTTTGGAGAGGCTTGCAGCGGAAGAGCCTATTTCCAAGTGGGAGAGGCTAGGTTGCAGAAGCGAGTCTCCAAGGTTGGAGAGGCTTCTTGCGGAAGAGCCTAGTCCCAAGTAGGAGAGGCTTGATAGTAGAAGCGAGTCTCCAATGTTGGAGAGGCTTCATGCGGAAGAGCCTAGTCCCAAGTGGGAGAGGCTTGATCGTAGAAGCGAGTCTCTAATATTGGAGAGGCTTCATGCGGAAGAGCCTAGTCCCAAGTGGGAGAGGCTAGGTTGCATAAGCGAGTCTCCAAAGTTGGAGAAGCTTGATGCGGAAGAGCCTATTCCCAAGTGGGAGAGGCTAGGTTGCATAAGCGAGTCTCCAGAGTTGGAGAAGCTTAAAGCGGAAGAGCCTAGTCCCAAGTGGGATAGACTTGATAGTAGAAGCGAGTCTCCAATGTTGGGGAGGTTTCATGCGGAAGAGCCTAGTCCCAAGTGGGAGAGGCTTCATAGTAGAAGCGAGTCTCCAATGTTGGAGAGGCTTCATGCGGAAGAGCCTATTCCCAAGTGGAAGAGGCTTGATAGTAGAAGCGAGTCTCCAATGTTGGAGAAGCTTCATGCGGAAGAGCCTAGTCCCAAGTGGGAGAGGCTTGATAGTAGAAGCGAGTCTCCAATGTTGGAGAGGCTTCATGCGGAAGAGCCTATTCCCAAGTGGGATAGGCTTGATAGTAGAAGCGAGTCTCTAATGTTGGAGAGGCTTCATGCGGAAGAGACTATTCCCAAGTGGGAGAGGCTAGGTTGCATAAGCGAGTCTCCAAAGTTGGAGAAGCTTGATGCGGAAGAGCCTATTCCCAAGTGGGACAGGCTAGGTTGCATAAGCGAGTCTCCAAAGTTGGAGAAGCTTGATGCAGAAGAGCCTATTCCCAAGTGGGAGAGGCTAGGTTGCATAAGCGAGTCTCCAGAGTTGGAGAAGCTTAAAGCGGAAGAGCCTAGTCCCAAGTGGGATACGCTTGATAGTAGAAGCGAGTCTCCAATGTTGGGGAGGCTTCATGCGGAAGAGCCTAGTCCCAAGTGGGAGAGGCTTCATAGTAGAAGCGAGTCTCCAATGTTGGAGAGGCTTCATGCGGAAGAGCCTATTCCCAAGTGGGAGAGGCTTGATAGTAGAAGCGAGTCTCCAATATTGGAGAGGCTTCATGCGGAAGAGCCTAGTCCCAAGTGGGAGAGGCTTGATAGTAGAAGCGAGTCTCCAATGTTAGAGAGGCTTCATGCGGAAGAGCCTATTCCCAAGTGGGAGAGGCTTGATAGTAGAAGCGAGTCTCCAATGTTGGAGAGGCTTCATGCAGAAGAGCCTAGTCCCAAGTGGGAGAGGCTTGATAGTAGAAGCGAGTCTCCAATGTTGGAGAGGTTTCATGCGAAAAAGCCTATTCTCAAGTGGGAGAGGCTAGGTTGTATAAGCGAGTCTCCAAAGTTGGAGAAGCTTGATGCGGAAGAGCCTATTCCCAAGTGGGAGAGGCTTGATAGTAGAAGCGAGTCTCCAATGTTGGAGAAGTTTCATGCGGAAGAGCCTAGTCCCAAGTGGGAGAGGCTTCATAGTAGAAGCGAGTCTCCAATATTGGAGAGGCTTCATGCGGAAGAGCCTATTCCCAAGTGGGAGAGGCTTGATAGTAGAAGCGAGTCTCTAATGTTGGAGAAGCTTCATGCGGAAGAGCCTAGTCCCAAGTGGGAGAGGCTTGATAGTAGAAGCGAGTCTCCAATGTTGGAGAAGCTTCATGCGGAAGAGCCTAGTCCCAAGTGGGAGAGGGTTGATAGTAGAAGCGAGTCTCTAATGTTGGAGAGGCTTCATGCGGAAGAGCCTATTCCCAAGTGGGAGAGGGTTGATAGTAGAAGCGAGTCTCCAATGTTGGAGAAGCTTCATGCGGAAGAGCCCAGTCCCAAGTGGGAGAGGCTTGATAGTAGAAGCGAGTATCCAATGTTAGAGAAGCTTCATGCGGAAGAGCCTAGTCCCAAGTGGGAGAGGCTTGATAGTAGAAGCGAGTCTCCAATGTTGGAGAGGCTTCATGCGGAAGAGCCTATTCCCAAGTGGGAGAGGGTTGATAGTAGAAGCGAGTCTCCAATGTTGGAGAAGCTTCATGCGGAAGAGCCCAGTCCCAAGTGGGAGAGGCTTGATAGTAGAAGCGAGTATCCAATGTTGGAGAAGCTTCATGCGGAAGAGCCTAGTCCCAAGTGGGAGAGGCTTGATAGTAGAAGCGAGTCTCCAATGTTGGAGAGGCTTCATGCGGAAGAGCCTATTCCCAAGTGGGAGAGGCTTGATAGTAGAAGCGAGTCTCCAATGTTGGGGAGGCTTCATGCGGAAGAGCCTAGTCCCAAGTGGGAGAGGCTTCATAGTAGAAGCGAGTCTCCAATGTTGGAGAGGCTTCATGCGGAAGAGCCTATTCCCAAGTGGGAGGGGCTTGATAGTAGAAGCGAGTCTCCAATGTTGGAGAGGATTCATGCGGAAGAGCCTATTCCCAAGTGGGAGAGGCTTGATAGTAGAAGCGAGTCTCCAATGTTGGGGAGGCTTCATGCCGAAGAGCCTAGTCCCAAGTGGGAGAGGCTTGATAGTAGAAGCGAGTCTCCAATGTTGGAGAGGTTTCATGCGAAAAAGCCTATTCTCAAGTGGGAGAGGCTAGGTTGCATAAGCGAGTCTCCAAAGTTGGAGAAGCTTGATGCGGAAGAGCCTATTCCCAAGTGGGAGAGGCTTGATAGTAGAAGCGAGTCTCCAATGTTGGAGAAGTTTTATGCGGAAGAGCCTAGTCCCAAGTGGGAGAGGCTTCATAGTAGAAGCGAGTCTCCAATATTGGAGAGGCTTCATGCGGAAGAGCCTATTCCCAAGTGGGAGAGGCTTGATAGTAGAAGCGAGTCTCTAATGTTGGAGAAGCTTCATGCGGAAGAGCCTAGTCCCAAGTGGGAGAGGCTTGATAGTAGAAGCGAGTCTCCAATGTTGGAGAAGCTTCATGCGGAAGAGCCTAGTCCCAAGTGAGAGAGGGTTGATAGTAGAAGCGAGTCTCTAATGTTGGAGAGGCTTCATGCGGAAGAGCCTATTCCCAAGTGGGAGAGGGTTGATAGTAGAAGCGAGTCTCCAATGTTGGAGAAGCTTCATGCGGAAGAGCCCAGTCCCAAGTGGGAGAGGCTTGATAGTAGAAGCGAGTATCCAATGTTAGAGAAGCTTCATGCGGAAGAGCCTAGTCCCAAGTGGGAGAGGCTTGATAGTAGAAGCGAGTCTCCAATGTTGGAGAGGCTTCATGCGGAAGAGCCTATTCCCAAGTGGGAGAGGGTTGATAGTAGAAGCGAGTCTCCAATGTTGGAGAAGCTTCATGCGGAAGAGCCCAGTCCCAAGTGGGAGAGGCTTGATAGTAGAAGCGAGTATCCAATGTTGGAGAAGCTTCATGCGGAAGAGCCTAGTCCCAAGTGGGAGAGGCTTGATAGTAGAAGCGAGTCTCCAATGTTGGAGAGGCTTCATGCGGAAGAGCCTATTCCCAAGTGGGAGAGGCTTGATAGTAGAAGCGAGTCTCCAATGTTGGGGAGGCTTCATGCGGAAGAGCCTAGTCCCAAGTGGGAGAGGCTTCATAGTAGAAGCGAGTCTCCAATGTTGGAGAGGCTTCATGCGGAAGAGCCTATTCCCAAGTGGGAGGGGCTTGATAGTAGAAGCGAGTCTCCAATGTTGGAGAGGATTCATGCGGAAGAGCCTATTCCCAAGTGGGAGAGGCTTGATAGTAGAAGCGAGTCTCCAATGTTGGGGAGGCTTCATGCCGAAGAGCCTAGTCCCAAGTGGGAGAGGCTTCATAGTAGAAGCGAGTCTCCAATGTTGGAGAGGCTTCATGCGGAAGAGACTATTCCCAAGTGGGATAGGCTTGATTGCATAAGCGAGTCTCCAGAGTTGGAGAAGCTTAAAGCGGAAGAGCCTAGTCCCAAGTGGGATAGGCTTGATAGTAGAAGCGAGTCTCCAATGTTGGGGAAGCTTCATGCGGAAGAGCCTAGTCCCAAGTGGGAGAGGCTTGATAGTAGAAGCGAGTCTCCAATGTTGGAGAGGCTTCATGCGGAAGAGCCTATTCCCAAGTGGAAGAGGCTTGATAGTAGAAGCGAGTCTCCAATGTTGGAGAAGCTTCATGCGGAAGAGCCTAATCCCAAGTGGGAGAGGCTTGATAGTAGAAGCGAGTCTCCAATGTTGGAGAGGCTTCATGCGGAAGAGCCTATTCCCAAGGGGGAGAGGCTTGATAGTAGAAGCGAGTCTCCAATGTTGGAGAGGCTTCATGCAGAAGAGCCTAGTCCCAAGCGGGAGAGGCTTGATAGTAGAAGCGAGTCTCCATTGTTGGAGAGGCTTCATGCGGAAGAGCCTAGTCCCAAGCGGGAGAGGCTTGATAGTAGAATCGAGTCTCCAATGTTGGAGAGGCTTCATGCGGAAGAGCCTAGTCCCAAGTGGGATAGGCTTGATAGTAGAAGCGAGTCTCCAATATTGGAGAGGCTTCATGCGGAAGAGCCTAGTCCCAAGTGGGAGAGGCTTGATAGCATAAGATGCCTTAATGAAGAGGCTAGGCCCTTGTGTGGGTATGGCGCTTCTACAAAAACTAAGTTCCGAATAAGAGAGCTTCTTTGTAGATGCCCTTTCAATATCGGATGAGGCACGATATTAGGCTTTTCCCAGTTGGTGTCATGCCTTAATGAAGATGCTAGGCCCTTGTGTGGGTATGACGCTTCTACAAAAACTAAGTCCCAAATAAGGGATCTTGTTTTTAGAGGCCATTTCAATATCGGATGAGGCACGATATTAGGCTTTTCCCAGCTGGTGCCATGCTTTAATGAAGAGGCTAGGCCCTTGTGTGGGTATGACGCTTCTACAAAAACTAAGTCCCAAATAAGGGAGCTTGTTTGTAGAGGCCATTTCAATATCGGATGAGGCACGATATTAGGCTTTTCCGAGCTGGTGCCATGCCTTAATGAAGAGGCTAGGCCCTTGTGTGGGTATGACGCTTCTACAAAAACTAAGTCCCAAATAAGGGAGCTTGTTTGTAGAGGCCATTTCAATATCGGATGAGGCACGATATTAGGCTTTTCCCAGCTGGTGCCATGCTTTAATGAAGAGGCTAGGCCCTTGTGTGGGTATGACGCTTCTACAAAAACTAAGTCCCAAATAAGGGAGCTTGTTTGTAGAGGCCCTTGCAATAAGCCGTGAGTACCTCTTTGGGGAGGCATATGAGAAGATTTTACCCCAAACTTGATTAAGTACTAGTGCCTCTTTTTATGGGTTGCATTTCCAAATCAAATGACGGAACGATAGGCGTGGCGCTTCTATATGGCCAGTGCCTCTTCTTAGAAGTCTAAACATGCAAACAATCGAAACTTGATTTATAAATATTCAAATGTCGGTGCCTCTTCTCAGGGGTGTCACATAGGCTCTAACGACTTATAAGCAATGCCTTAGGAAATTTAAACCATTAATCAAGTTGAATAAGCTTGTATATATAGTTTTCGAGTGCCTCTTCTTAGGAGCCTCAAACAAGCAAACAATCGAAACTTGATTTATAATTAATCAAATGCCAGTGCCTCTTCTCAGAGGTGTCACCTAGGCTCCAACGACATACAAGCAATGCCTTAGGAAATTTAAAACATTAATCAAGTTGAATAAGCTTGTATATATAGTTTTCGAGTGCCTCTTCTTAGGAGCCTCAAACAAGCAAACAATCAAAACTTGATTTATAATTAATCAAATGCTAGTGCCTCTTCTCAGAGGACTTATGCTAGCCCCGATTGGTACTTGAATAACGTCATTTCTTCAAGAAAGCTCCTTTGTCCAAGGAGGTTTAAGCCTCTTCTTCAAATGACATATGCTAGCCCCAATTAGTACTTGAATATCATCATTTCTTCAAGAAGGCTCATTTGTCCAAGGAGGCTAAGGCTTTTAGTCACGTTTCCCACAGACGGCGCCAATCTGTTGACCTCCAAAAATGGCTGCCAACAGGAACCCCATGCCTCCTCTTCCTACGTGTATTTCTCCTCTTACTTGGACTGCCACGCGATTTATTCAACCACGCAGATATGCCTAGGCCCGGGTGGGTAGGTAACCAAGGATAAAGAGAAACACATTATGGGAGAGGTAAAAGCTTGAGGGCCTCTAACTAACGATTTCCCAGGTGGTTATAACACTTGAAGAATAATTAGAATAGAGGACTTGATATATGTGTGGTGAGAGTAATATTTTCAACATCCCTTTCTTGTGGAAATAAGCTTAGTATTTATAGGCAAATTCTACAAGAATGATCCCCTTCGATGTGCGACACTTGGTTCCATCTGAAGGGTTCTTGAGTCACATCTTTGGTGTCACGTCATTAGCATTAATGAGGAAGTCACTTTCAGCCGCAAACTAAGGGGCTATGACTGTGACAAGCCGCATTGGTAGGCAGTCCCATCAATCTTTCAGAGATTGAATCACAGGTTTGGTAAGGAATGCTTTTTTAGCACGCAACCAGGGTCGGACTTTGACAGCATCGGTTGTCTAACCTCCTCGGTATAAATAGCCTCGGTTGACTAACCACCTCGGCACAAATAGCCTCGGTTGACTAACCACCTCGGCACAAATAGCCTCGGTTGTCTAACCTCCTCGGCACAAATAGCCTTGGTTGACTAACTACCTCGGTACAAATAGCCTCGGTTGACTAACCACCTCGGCACAAATAGCCTCGATTGACTTTGACCATGCACACATGGAGCCCAAGTGGAATTGGGGCGTAACAATAACAACAAAAAATTTTCAAAACTATTTAACCCAGAGCTCGTCAATGGTTGTTTGTCGGCTAGGCCGAATCGTTATCAAATAAATTAAGTACTGTACACATTGTGTAACACAAAAGGTTCATAAAATGTCCACTACAAATAGCAAATTAAATTAGATTCACTCGAATGATTCGTACAAGATTTTACGTGAATGTAACACAACCCTTGGATATTAATTAAAAATTGTAAGATCCTGTACTTGTACGAATATGTATATAATATGGAGAGATTGCGTGGAAACTTTGAACCAAACAAAAAGTGAAATCAAAGTTAAACAATCCCTTCTTAATATAATTTTGCTATAGGATAAAGCTATTTGCAAAGTTATTCTCGCATACAATGCCTAACATTTAAGAAATTAAGGCGATTTCATTATAAAAAGATAACTTTATTAAAATATGAGTAACTTATTATTTATCTCTGTTTATTTGAACTTTTCTCTATTATTTGTTATTAAACAGAGTAGTATAACATTATTTCGCCTCTCTCAAGATATAATCTATGTCTCTTTCTTTAAACTAGGAAGGTTCATGTGCTACGGCAATACCCAACTCTTCTACTGCATCAAATATCATCGTCTTATGTGGACACAACTGTCTTTAAGAGCCAACAACGTATAATTATAGCATCGCAATTAATTGGGGTCTATTCATCTTTTACATTCATGTGGCTAGATTTGGGGGTTAGCTTTGATACCACTTACTGAAAATAAAATGTGCATCTCAAAAGATTAACTTATTAGAAAAAATAGACAAACTCATTACTATTTTGGAAATTTGGCTTAATCCCCAACATTTTTCATATTGTAAAAATGGTCTCTAACGTTTGTTTTTTTTAGACGAATATTACTAATCTATGTGTTTTGGTGCATAATTAATTCTTATTTGATGAAAAAGACCAATATATTATTAGTTTTAATTAGAAAAAATTGTTGTTGGATTCCCAACTTTTGCAAAATATATAAATGGGTCCGATATATTTATTAAATAATATTTAATTTAGTATAATGAATATATCATTATAATTGTATCAATCAAATATTTCATAAGAGAAAAGTGTAAATTATTGTGCTTTAAGTATATGTAGTTACTATGTGATATGAAAAATTTGAATAAAAATTAAGATAAATAAATAACAAGATAGCGTATATAATTTTATGACATTAACCAATCTTATTAAGTTTTTATTTAATATGAAAATACTAATAAAAATTAATTTACACATTATGTATTCTTTATTTTCGAATGATAATAAAATAAATTAAAATATGAAGAATACAATTGGACCTCTAATATTTATAGTTAATAAACGAATAATTCAATTAAATAAAAGTATTTGAGTATCAAGTTTGTAAAAAAATTATTTATTTATTTTTTTAGAACGATAAAATAAAATTTTAAAATTTAAATAATGTAATTATTTAATAATAAAATTAATAATTTTATTTAACATGTGTGATAATAATTATGAGTGTAAATTTAGTTATTTTATAATAGTTCGTAAAATATATAAAACAATTTAGTATATTATCAATTTGGTCAATAAAGTCTTAATTCAAAAAAAAAAATCATTAGTTTTCTTTAATTTTTTATAAAAAAAATAAAAGTATCAGACATATTTGTCTTTTTTGTAAAAGTTAACAACTCAACTATAATATTTTTTTATTAAAATTAAGGGTATATTTGTCTTTTTTATCAAATAAAGACAAATTGAGCATCAAAACACAAATGTTAGAGATATTTATGTAAAAAAACAAACGTTATATATCATTTCGCACTGAGGACAAAAGTTAAGGACCATTTACATCAAATTCCCTTAGTATTTTTGTCTAGATATTTTTTTTTCACTTTCCCAACACTTTTCATAATTTTCTCAAAACAAACAAAACTTTTAAATTTAATTTATAAATATTTTTCTCTTATAAAAGAAATTTTTTTTTATTAAGCATACCCACTTCATATGTATATGTATGATACATTATTTCTAGCCCCCATGAGTATAAGCAAGTTGGTAAGGTCTAAGGTGACGTAGGGAGAAATTATTCGGCAACGCATGTTCGATTTTCGTGTGTGACAGATTTTAACTAAAATATTGTGGGGGTCTATCCTGGGGGTTGGCATGTTGGCTCTCTCTCTCAGGTCCCTGCTACTCGTGCACATCTCTCAATATACAACCCGCCTGGTCAATGAAGCTCTGACAGGTGGAAGGCTTCGCCTTTAGGACTTTATCTTTATCAAATGATACATTATTTCTATATTTGAAATGTAGTACAAGTCCAAATTTTTACACTTTAATTCAATTGACATATTTGACAATATAAAACTAAAATCTTATCTATTATATTATTTTATTGTGTACTAAACATAAATTATATGTTTGAAACTAGTTCAGATCTCAAGATTCTCAACTCTTTTATATTTCAACTACCAAAATCCAAACGTCTCATCCCATCTTTTACAGAAATCAAATTTAAAAGAAAAAAAATTTAAAATTTTAAAGTTACTTTTTCAAAATTCGATAATTATTATTAGGTAGTTGTATAGATATAGATATACATCCCATGTCCAATATCACATGTAAGTGACATGTGGGCTTTGTTTTGAGATAAGCAACAAAGGGTCCTCAAATAATCGACCATAGCCCACAATCCCATCAAATATATATTCACTTTTCTAGGCAATGGGTTAGGACTGCCTGGACAACAGTGAACAAACAAATATGTTACCAATTTTTTTGGGACCCCAAAAAATTGGTTGAAGTAAGAAATGGGAACAATGCTTTCAAGGTCTTAAGTTGTTGTTTGGACAAATAATTGTATATGAGAAGAACATGATGCACATGGGAAGAGGATGGGTTCATTGTCCCAAGATCCCATTAAAGTCATGTACTGTTTTTTTTACCATCAATTTGCTTCTGATGAGATGTTTTTTCCCTTTTTCAATAATTCATTCATCTTTTTACATGTTTAGAATGTTGTCATCTTAGCACTTGTATGATCAAAAAATGTAATCGAACGTGCGTTTGAAAAGTTAATAAAAATTGTGGGTTTTATAAAATGTATGATTAAAATTAATTATTGACTTTAACTTTAACTTTTTAGTAGATTTTTAAGCTCTACCAAACAAGCTCTTTAACTTAATTTACCACGAAAAAAGAGTAGGAAAAAAATTATTAAATATAAAGTATGTTCGATACAGGTATTGAACAAAATTCTATTGTATTAGAGATAAAACTTTAACTTTTTTTCTTCTTCCGCAATGTTTAGTGTTTTATACTTAAACGTGAAAAACATTTCAATAGAATATCAACAAAATATAGTTGAAAATCTATAACTGATTAATTACTTAAATAACTAACTTGACTAAAATGATCATGTCTTAAGTAAAATTAGTAAGACAAATTGAACAATACTAAACATTCTTAAAATATTATTTATTAAACAATTCAATCTTATTTAATATTGTGTAACAAGTATGCATCAACCAATGCTGCTTAAACTAAATTGTTTCAAGTGGATTTAAGGATAATGTTTGGTGAAAATGGTGACCACTTACCAAATTGTTTTGATAATTAAGGTCATTAATTATTATGACAAGCATTTTAATCTTATCCTCATGGCCAACCTCCATTGTTTATAATTGGAATATCTCCAAAGCTAAAAAGGCATGCAGGCCACTAATTCATTATTAGCATTTTGTAATAATCACCCAAACACAAGCGGGAGAAAGAGTTCGTGACAACGACATTAACTGAAAACGACTGAATTCGTTTTTAGTTTAAGATTATGCAAATTATTTATTATTATTATTCACAAATAATTAACTAAGAACATATTTCGAAAACAAAGAAATCAATTATTAAACATGTTTAAAACAAGAAAAATAAATTCAGACATACCCATAAGGTCGAACTTAAACAAATTGACACATTAAACCTGGAAATAATTATTTTTAATTTTTAATTTTATTAATGAAAGAAGAGATTTCCACATCATTAAATCACTCTCAGCTTTTTATTTTAAGTCAATAAGCAGATTACAGCATTGTACGGGCTCATTAACCAAACTAGCCATAGAGAAGAGGTAAAAGAGGAAAATTCAGCCAAAGTACAAGAAACCTAAAAAGGGAAATATTTAAAATAACAACTTGAAATTAAAAAAATTAAAAAAAAAATCTATAAAACTGAAAATAAGTTTAAAAAAATAAAAAAAAATAAAAAGAAAGCTGACTTGGAGAAGTAAAAGGTAAAAGTAAAAAGACAGAATTTGACTCAACTCGGACCCCTCTCTTTCTCTCTCTATCTCTCACAATCAAACCAACTCAGAGATATCACTCTTTGTGGTGGCAGTCAGCGGGTTTGAAGTTGGTTCGATTCACCAAGAAAACCAGGACTCAGTTGAACCCGACTTGACTCACCCAGTCAACTCAACTCTCCTTGCTTCAGCTGCCAAGCAGAAGTGGCGATGAGAGGCCGAGTGTGCCAACCCAGCATCAGACTTCCATCATTTTCCTCGACCCTGTAACCATCTCCGCCGGCAAACAGCGCCAGCAACATGCTCGCCTGCTTGAACGCGTTGGAACCCAGGTGGACCGGGTCAAACCCGGTCGAGTTCATCCTTCTCCGCCACTGACTCAGCGTCTCGTGTCGCTCAATTCGGTCTTGTCCTTCACATGCCACCACGTTGCAAATTTGCCTCCCTAAGTACACCTCAGTCATCAACAAGTCCTCGCTGTTCGGCTGAGTCAACCCGGAACTCTCCAGCGAGTCAAACATCGTCGAGTAATAATGCAAGGCCTCATTAAACCTGTCCAGAAATACATTTCCATTATGATTAGCCTCCTGCTCAACAATAGTCACAATTTTAGGCTTCATGGCTTTGATTGAATTCAGCACTTTATCAATTCCACCGGGCCGGGCCAATAATCTATGCAACTCGAAAACCGAATTCACTGCTACAGCTTCCACATTATTAGGCTTAATGTCCAACATGGTGGCATCAAGATCAGCCAGTGAATTGGCTACAAAGCCTCGGAACTTGAACTCCACGCCAATAGTCTCGGCCAATTGAGCCAATTTCCATCCTACTTGCTGCAGGGCATCTGTGTCATCGGGCTGCGGCGGCCCAATTCCAGTTAGCCTGAATTCTGGAGGACCACCGGGGCGCAAAGCCAGGGCCTGCATCAGTGCCGGCCATTGCATCCCCTGCTTCAAACTGAAATCAATGACATGAACTCTATTAGCACCTGCAAAGGCTTCAAGGATTGCCTGATTAGCAGTGAAATGCGCGAATTTGAGATATGGACAAGATTCATAAAAGTGCATTTGAAGAACATCGGAATAGGAGGATTCAAGGGAATCTTGTGGATAAATCTTGTAAATCCTCCTGGCCAAAGCTTCAGCGAAATAGGTGGCGACTTTTCTCATGGCCCCGACTTGAGAAACTGCCAATATACCAACATGCTTCACCAATGCATCTGCTAATTTCATGTTATCTCTTTGAACAGCCTCTGCACAAGCCATCAGAGTGTGCACCAGTCTAACACCTGTTTCTTGTGAATCCACCAGTACCACTGGACGCGCCGCCTCAGTAGTAACCGACGTCAATGAAGCATTATCCAGAAATTCAGATCCAGGAGAAGACCTGAGTCTCTTATTGCCACTATCTTGTTCATGATTTGGAGTCTCTTTATCATTATCACTGTTTAAAATCGCCCCACCAGGAATTGCTCTTAAGTCATCGTCATATATGACTTTTCTGTTCTGTTGTATTGTCTTATCATTGGAGAAACTAATAAGATTACTGGACGATTCACCTGGAACTCCAATTGGTTGTTGTAGCACATCGAAATTACTGCTACTGTTGAGCTCAGACAACAAGCTCCCGACCCACCCAGAGAGATCAGCAGGGTTGTAATGGATTGTATCTGTAGAAAGATGCGAAATTCCATCTTCCATAGTTGTGACCATGGCCATCTCTAATTGCTCAAGCTTATTTGCTACATCCGCCATGTCTGAAGACTTCACTTTGTAACCCAATACAGCAAACAGCTCGTCCATTCCGGCATCGCCCTGCGGCTGCCCTTCTTCCCAAATCTTCATTTTTCCGGTGGAACCAGAGGCTGCCGCCTCTGCTTTGCCACGATCACGTTCTCTTTTCATTTGTGCTAAAAATTTAATTCGAAAATGGATTTGTTGTTGTTTTAGGGAACTGGGTTTTGATGGGCAATTGTTTCAAGAAACATGGATCATCTCAACTGGGCAAGTTGAAACTTGAAAGTCATGGTTTTGCTTGGTTTTTTGCATCACTTTATTGGTAAATTGGATTTTTGTTTAAAATTTTTGTATTAAAATAGAGGTGAGCAAGTGTGGTGGAAAAGGGAGCTCGTGAAGATGGCGCAAGCTTCAAGAGAGGAACAGGGCAAGGGAACTGGAGGAGATAACGAAGACGAATCCAGCCATAAACGTAATAATGCGTCGCTTTTTTTTTTTTTCTTTTCTTTTTTTTTATTCTTACCGTAAATATTTAAAAAAAAAAAAAAAAAAAACTACTTTGTTTAACTACCCCACACTCGAAGCATATACCGATTATGTGCCCATTTTTGGCGCCTCTATTAAATCTAAAACCTCTAATTAGAACCTTCGATTATTGGCAGTTTAATAGTATGTTTTTCAGTACAAATATACGTAAGAAAAAAAATCAATATTACTAATAACACTATAAATGTATTATATTTTTAATATTTGTCTAAAATCGATTTTCAAATTCAAAATTGCTATTGTCAATAACTAAAGACAATAGATATGAAATTCTCATTTTTCTATTATAAATATTGTCAGGGTCTTTTTCGAATAGTCACCAACCTTGAGAGAATATTATTATTTAGATTTTGTAACTTCCTTCGCACAATCAAATGTTAGATAGCAAGCTCAAAAAGTTTTCAGGTATTAATCCTTTTACGCTCAAATCAGACATAGAATTTTGAACGAACAATTCTTTTGTAATTGTACAAGTTGTTTTCTATCAACCTTTAATTTCTTGAATTCAACGATCTAAGTGTATGTTTAGTAAATATTTTTGTAGAATAAAAATTGTGATCCTACAAAATATGTAAATAAAAATAAAATTTGACTAACTCATAAGTACTTTTAAACACTGACAAACATACACAAAAAAAATTCTCAACAAATATATAACGTAAATTTATTATTAAAATTATTTTTAAATCATCTTTAATGTTTTAATTTTTAAAGAAATCATGTTCCAACTTTTTAGATTTTAACTTTAAATTTATATATCATAAATTTTGGGATCAAGTTATAAATATAAATATTGTGTCTAATTTTTATTTTTTTTATTTTTACTGTAGTAGAGAAAAGTAATATTTAATTTTTAGTACGTGATTTGATAAATTGCATTGCACTAGTTGTATATATTAATTTATAGGGGAGTGGGCTAGGAGCTAGTTAAAAGCATCAAAGAGCCGTGGCAGTACCGCAATGCTAAAAAGATACCACAGTGATAATGTGCAGTGGTCTATATGGGAAGGACCATGCACTTCGAAATCAGGTGCTAAGAATTTATTGGTGGGCCCCTTGATTTCTTTCATCCACTGTTGATTATTATCACGCGTAAGTCTACTCGAGTGACATACACGCGTAAATGATGTAAATTCATGCCCTTACTTATCTTGTTAATAATCAATGTAAGTAAAGAATTTTTAATCCCCAATTGTTTGGAGGAAAAGAATGGATTGAAACTCATCATTAATCATTATAGAAATTAATTAGATTGATGTAGAAAATGGAAATTATTAATTTGTATAATTGTCATTTCGTTTGATTAAAGAATATAAAAAGATTTAATCAAAAATATATTAAAAAATTAAAATTAACCAAAGAATGTAATCGTTGAAAAAGAAAAGTAGATCTTCTTTTTGAGTTATGTAAATGTTGGAGTCAAGTAAAGGTCGTAGTTTGCTTATTCTAACACTGGTTAAATGTGGAAAGACATACTTGTATTTATTGATAAATTTTTATTGTTCAAATTTTGATTTTTTTTTTTTTTTAATTTATAGAATGTCATGAGATAATATCTATCTATTAGTGACAAGTGATTTTATTATTAGAAATTAAATATTTCAAAAAAAAAAATTGTGTGTATTTCGATCGTTGTACACTATTTCATTTTCCGTAAAAGTTATAAAATTACTAATCTTACTAGCTACTTACCCTTTATAATATCGAAAATATCTATAATATTACCATATCTACTCTATTTTTTTTTATTATTTTGTCAAAATTGAGTGCCTTCCACGACAAATTTTGTGAAACGTTTTCCTCTTTTTCAGAAAAAGAAAGACATAACGGAGTTTGCTTATTTGGCGTTTTGGGCAGTTGGTTGAACGTTCTAACACATACTCTAAATATAGCGAGAATATGATGTATCTATTGTTCTATATTTCGGAAAACAACACTTTTATTGGTCCATTACCCACATGGATAGCACGAGGCGAGTCAACTAACCTTTCACGCATTGCTCTAGAATGTAAACTTTACGCTCTCGTAAAGAAACATCAATATTTCAATATTGTGATACACGCACATATTAGGTGATCTATTACCGTATCTCAAGTATAACAAACTTGGGACCCACAATCGAGGAATTGGGGATTCAGACGAGTCCAGATCTGCTGTCCCAAAATCATGTCTCCTTAACTGTACCTCCAATAAAAATCTTACACATTATTAAATAAATATTTGAAGAGATTAATATGAACAACATTTAATGTATTCACACTTGTTTTTATTGATGATGTGTAAATTTTTTATTGGGAGGATAGCTAAAAGGACATGATTTTGGGACACCAGATCTAGACTCGAATTCAGACGTCAACATCAGTTGGAGGAACTGTGTGGAGGACCTACTCAAAAGCGGAAAGCGTAAGTAGTTAAAGTTTTCAAGGCTCGTAAGTTGATCCTCTATCTAACTTCCCCTCTTTTCAACCTCTTCCAAAAATAAAAACTACTGTTTTTATTATCACTTTACCATTCTTTTTTTTAACTTTAGTTTAGAGCAACATACACCAACATTCTTTAAAATATTTGATTATTACATCGCTATCTAGGGGAGGCAATTGAGCTAAGTCGCCCATGGGCATGTTGGCTCAGCCCATCATGGCCCAGGCTCGTCTAAGGACGAGTCTAGGCCAAGGCCGAGCAAGGCCAAAAATGAAAGGACCGAGCCTTTTATTAACGAGCCGACTCGTGGCTCGGTCCAATCAACCGACTCGTGTAAATTTATCTTTTTTATTTGTTAACGGTCCTAGAAAAAATATTGCATTTAAAAATAATTAACGAGTTGGGCTCATGGATCAGTCGACTCGACCCATGAGGCTCGTGTCATAGTGGTCACAGGCCAAGCCGACCTGGCTATGCCTATTGCCATCCCTAACACCGACTCTTGTTAAAATTCACAATCTTTCATTAAAGTTATCTTATAAATCTATCAACATAAATAAGTAAATATTCTTTCTTTTAATTACTTGTTTGAAACTACTACTAATTATTGACAAATAAACACTCATGAGAGGGCAAAAATGTGCTAGACTCAATCTTGACATATCAATAATCTCGATCTCGTCACTATATACTCCCCATTCCAAGACCAACAAGTTGGGCATCTAGGTCCAACTGTCAATGTTATGCACGAAGCACATGCTCATATAATCAAGAGCTTGACCACCTCGTAGTGGAATCTTAATAAAACGTGATAGTATACATTTTTCATGTATTAACTACGTCAAAAGGATATAACTATGATTTACCTAATGTCAAAACATTACTATATGACTCCTAGTCCCACCAGGAATACCTCTATAGCATAATACATTTAACTGGATCTAGAGTCATCAAGGAAAATCCTAACCCAGGTATGACAACTCCCCCAAGACGCTATATATAGACCCCATTTATTCATTATTAATATAGAACATTTTTCTCTCTCTCTTTGCTGACTTAACTATCGAAGGGATGACAAGGCCATTCCTTTGTACATTTGTTTCATGTCCCGAAAGCTCTGTTCAAAATTGGTCCATTTCTCCATTACAAAGCTATGGTGACAACATGATTAGGAACCCCAAACACGGACAATGAATGCGTGACTCTACTAGGTGATGTTTGCAAAGTCTCTCCAACTCCTATAACTTTGAAAGCGATTAACGAATTGAGACAACATATCGTTATGCTTGTACATGCTATAGGAGCTCGAGGTTCGTCTCTCATGATCACAACCAATGTGGAAAACTCTCCCATCACACTTGCCACGAAGAAAACGGGCATGATAGATTGATCTTTTCATTTAATTGAGAGTAAGTCTGGTAAAGATTTTTGTATATTATAAGCAGTGGGTCTTATAGAAAGTGTAGATAAAAAGTTGATAAAATTTGTGGGTCCTATAAAATATTTGGATAAAAATGATGTTTGACCAGTTTATAAGTGCTTATAAACAATACTAAACATACTCTAAATAATAGTTTGGGGGTAAAGATCAACGAAGCTATGTGAAAGAACAAGCTATGCCATGTCTCATTCTGGTCGAAGATTCCATTCACTCCACTCCTTGACATTTCAAGAGTTTCGGCATTGACCATTACAATAGCACCATCAATCCCATTAAACACGTACATGTACAAAAAATTATGATGCTGCACCTGACACCACCAAGTACACGGCCTCTCTTCAAACTCCCATGCACTCTACACAAATAGTTTTGGACCCTAGCAAGTTGCAATATGATCGCCTTCCAAGTGGTAAAGACTTTCATGATTACAAAGAAATTCCCCAAGGCCCTTGCCCTACAAAATTGGAGTCATTTGTGCATATCACATGGAAATTCCCAATCTCAAAATGATTTGAAATAGTGCGAGGAAACAAGGATGCAACTTGCCAATGCTACATTAACATAGTTGAGCACAAAGGATCATGAAATTTAGAGGCTTCGTCCGCCCATGAAATTCTACTTCTTTTCATTTTTTGACAACATTTTTTAATTTGTCATAACATCCACACATCTCTTGAATAAATCTCTCATTTCGAAATCCCAAAGTAAAATGAAGATTTTCATAAGAATCGATCTAGATTTCCAACAACGCTAGACTTATCAGTCCTTAATTGTCAGTTTTAACCATACTTGAGCTCCGCATATTTCATCAAATAATTTTCTGCAATTTTTAGAAAATTTTCGGAGAATTTATGGACTTGGTGGTATATTTAAAATAGGTCAATTAGTGACAAATATAAAAATATTGAGAATTGTGCTAATTTGAAAATAAAAACGTTGTTGAAAGTGAGAAATAACTATGCCATTATTGTGCAACTACTGCACAATATGGATATGAAAGACTGCGAGATGCGTCACACAATAAAGGCCACATATTCATCGAAATGTCATTTCCTTTATATAGCATTTTTAGTTACATTTAGATAAACTACAAAAATTATTCCAACGCAATACGGCAAGTAAAATGGAAGTAAAACCCGACCCTATGGTGCTAGGGGTCGACCCCAAAGTAGCCTGCGCAACCCGGACGAAATGTTAGATTAAGCAAGGATAGAGATAAATAACAGTTCAATTACAATTCAAAACAATTGTATTTTTATATTATAATGTGTTCTTATGTGATTATATGAAATATAATATTGTCGCTAAATATTTGTATACAATGGAAGTAGTCACGATGTTGTTACCAATATACATTGATCTTTATGAGAATACTACGATATATTGTTAGGACTTATAAATGGTGCACGCCAAATACCGTATTAGAACAATACACTCTAACTCACCTTGATACATTTTCCATAATTTAATCCCTCTTAATCCTATCCCCTATAATTCAATATAGTCTACCAGACACACTCTATAAGCCATTTCATTGAATTAATATATTTTTGTGTTTATATACATATACTATATGTATACAGATATTGTATAATTTTTGTTAGGGAAAATAGTATGGCAGGTCTCTAACCCTATTGCTCTTGTTATTTTAATCTCTAATGCTATAAACTAAGAATTTTAGGCCATGTTCTATTTAGTGTTTTCAACCCATTTTTCATTTTGTGTCTTTGAAAATAGTCAAAACGTGTTCTCTTTACTATTTCAAAAAATGCATTTTTAAAAACACCCAAAAAAAAAAATTGCAAATGAAATAGAAAACGACATTTTAGCCATTTTCGCATTTCATTTACAAAATTTGGGCGTTTTTCAAAACAGTCAAAATGCGCGTTTTGGCTGCGGAGGTCCCCGTTTCGAGTCATTCATCCGGCGTTTTTTTTTTTTTTTTGCTTTTTCATTTTACGCTGGGCAAAACAATAATGATTTAATCTATTTCTGCGTTTTATTTAAAATCAAGCGGCTCCTGTCCAAAATGGCAAGGCGCTGATTTTTTCTTTGAATGGTCAGTGGTTCAATTCCCAGCAAACGCGGCTTCTTTTAATTATTTTGAATTAATATAATTGTTTTAAATTTCAAATATAATTTTTTTAATTGTTTTTAATTAATAATTATTTTTAATTCCAACTAATTTTAAGTTTTTCATTGTTTTTAAATATTTTTAATTCCAACAATAATTGTTTTTAAATGTTTTTAATTCCAACAATAATTATTTTTAATTTTTTAATGAATAATTATTTTTATTTTCAAATAATTCCAAGTTTTTTATTGTTTTTAATTCTAACAATAATTATTTTTAGTTAATAATTGTTTTTAATTTCAGGTAAGTCCAAATTCCCAAAAAATTTCAAGTAAATGCGTTTTCGACTTTTTTGTTTTTAGAAAGAATTTTCGAAAATTCTAAAAAGAACGCATTTTAAAAAATCTCAAAACAAACACACAAAACACAAAACACAAAATGATTCAAACGTAAAGAAAACACTATCATAGTCTTCAACCTCTCACTTTCTTTGCATTAGGATGGTTTCACAACTTACTCTTAAATTGACATGTGGGGTGTACGTGTACGTCTTATTTTGAATTAAAATAAATAAAAATACAAGAAAGAAAAAGGCAAAAAAATACACAAAATAGTTTCAACTCTTTCCTCAACAACTTCTCCTCAATCAGGGGTTGTATTTGTATGACAATTTTTTATAAAAATTTTAGCAGATTTTGATAAAAGTAGATGAATTATATATTTAAAAAAATTGATAAAATTTGTAGATCACATAGTAATACTTGACTACTTTTTTGAACCTCCATTTACATGCAGATACATGCATATGTATGATGTCTATAAGTATCTCTTTAGTATATAATATGTGTACATATAAATATAGAGAATGTTTGGTAAATTCTTTTTATAGATTATAGGTAGTGTATCTTACAAAATATGTGAATACAAAATGAGTAAAAGTTGTGGGTCTTATGAAAATGTATAAATAAAAATAATATTTGACTAATTTATAAGTACTTATAAACAATAATAAACGTACTCATAATTTCATGTTATCTTGTTAAATCTTAATTTGTCTTTTTATTGATCTAAGTGTCAAGAAGAACGAATTGGATATACTATTATGCCGGCTAAACAATATTAATATTTTAAATAAAATTTAAATTATCAGTAGATATTATAGTCACATATTTATGGGTTAAAGGTGTTGTTCATGCTTTACAAAAATATCATATATGCTCCAATATTTAATCATGCACGTGAATATAACATATTGAATATTGTAACTTATAGTTATACAGAAAGCAATCTACAATAATCCGAGCTAATTGAGGGCTCGTTTGGTGTGAATTATAAACTAGTTTATTTGATCAAAAAAATTGTATTTATAACATGATATTTTTTTACTATTATTGATCAAATAAACTAGTTTATAATTTACACCAAACAAGCACTAAATGCACAATTTTGTTCTCCTCGTGCCAAAGGTATTCAAGCAATTGCTTTCGTTTCATTTCAAATTACTTAACATCATTGTCACAAAAAAACTAACAAATTAAACTTTTTGTTTATAATCTATAAAAAAGATTATAAACAAAAAGTTTAACTGTATGCTCTAAAATGGATTGGAGACTTGGGGGGAGGGGGCTTTTGTGAGAGGCACAGGATTATGGCCAATGGAAAGCTACACCGACACCTCTACCCACATATACTGGTCCGCTGCCACGTGGTTTTGCCAGAATTGCCACGTTTTGGGAACTCCTTTGTCACCTTGGTTGCCTGTCCAAACAAGGCACGTCAATTTCTTGGGCATTATTTTGTCAGTAGGAAATCAAAATTCAATAAATTTACCGTGATAATGAAAATTTGTATCTTTTTTTCTTGTCACCCATTATTCTGTTCAATGAAAATTTTAAAATTTAAAATAAAATTACATACACGTTACACCGTGAAATAATTATTCAATAAAATTAAATATATAATTGATCTTATCTCGGATATGTATAAATTCAGGCCCCCCCCCCCCTCCTTTTTTTTAACAAACAATATTTTCATATAAATTTTTTTTTTTATATTTCAATCCAGTCTAAAATTTTTTTTTAGCTCTTATTATATGAATCCGTCAATATGTATAATCATAAAACATACCTCAACTTTTAGTTTCGGTGCACGTAAATCAGAATTAGATGGAATCCGTTAATACATAAAAACGACAAAACCTCGTATATATAGATCATATTCTAGGGTAAATAATTTAACCTCTATTTTTAAAACCAAATATAAAATAAAAGAACACAAAATTATATCGGATTTCTTGCCCCCAAGGGGCAAGAGATTATTTCCCTTAGAGTATGTATGTGTGTGCTTATAAACACTTATAAGTCGATCAAATATCATTATTATCCACACATTTTATAGAACTCACAATTTTTATTCATTTTATATCCACACATTTTGTAAACCTACTATTTATAATCTGTAATTTTTTTTTATCAAAGTATACACTTATTAAACTTGAATGTTCATAATTATTGCTTATAAGCTGTAAATAACAAAAATGACTTATTACTTATTACTTATTACTTATAAGCTGTAAATAAAAAAAAAAATGTTCAAAAACTAAGTCAAACCCGCACGTCCTACTAAAGCAAAAAATAAAAAAAACACGGCTTTAATTAATATGAAAAGTTTCCTCGGATTAGTCGCCATGGCATGTCTGCACATGCTTGTTAGCTTCATAAGTAATGATTGTACGAGTTAAATTATAATTTATAAATAAGTAACAATATTAAAGAAAGACTTGGATTATTTGTATTCTTCCATAAAAATAAATTTACTTTTATTTTTACACAAAAAAAAAAAAAATTAATTATTATTATTAGAATAATAAACTTTATTTACATTTTTTAAAAATACTCATATATTAATATAATAATAATTCATATTTTTTTTTATAATAAGATACACTAAATAAATATATTTTAAAAAATTAAAAAATTAATTATACTATCAACAAAAAAAAAAATATAATTTGAGAGAAATAAATTAAAAAAATAATATAGAAAGAAGAATATAATTCAACAATCCTGCACTTGTACAGTTTTCAATCTCCTAGGTTTAATTAGTTCCCAGCGGCTCAGGTCCAGTCCAGGCTACGATCCCTACAGGGGATTATAGCCTGCATGAGCATGACACAATCACCTTATCCTCTTCTCATGTTTTCAGTTGTGAGCGGTCAATTTACACTGCCATTGATTAAGAAATAAGAAAGCACATTAAGGTAGGGTTTTGGTTTAGGACTAAACCCGGTTTAACTAACTAATCTCTAAGCCTAAATGACCTCGGCTTGAATTGAATGATTCAACGGAGTATCTATTTTTTTGTTTTTGGCATATTTTTAATAAATTTTAAATCCAATTATGGTTTTTCTTAAATTCATTTTGATTCATTATTATTTCAGCTTAAGTAATATAAAATTATGCTTTTTAATAAATCATGACCGAATCATTTGAATTTGATTCTTACAACAAAGAATTTTGTTAGTCGGCACAAAACATATTATTAATTAATATTGAATGGGTATAACATTTTGTTTCTTATTTTATTTAATTTAATATATAAATCGAAATATCATTGTCAATATATTTAAATGTATTTAGCAATATTCTAAATCTATACTTATTCTAAAAGTCTCTTAAATGGAGAAATATTTTTTGACGATATTGTTCCTCAAATAACTTATAATTCCTAAAATCATCTTTCAATTAATATAATTTATTTTGGCCTTGATTTAAACTATTTAATACTATATAAATATTGTATTTGATCATTAAAAGTGATTTGTGTCTTTAAATTCTATTATATATTGTAATTAATGAAAATAAATAAAAATATATTGATAAAATTTTTAATATATTGAAATTATTATCTTTATAATTGTAAACAATCAAAGAGTCAATCTTATTATGCACGAAAATTTAAGCAAATTCCTTCATCAACATAATAAAACAAGATGAATTTGGCTTTACATTTTGACTTTCTTATTATTGATTCATACTTTCTTCATTTGTTATTCGTCTTTGTTTTTTATTATGCCAATAATATTTTTTTCCTCGCAATGACGCTTTTTAATCTTTGATAATTAATTTGATAGTAATGTGGTAATAATGGATGTGTTAATTTTCCATGAATGATTCACTAATTTTAAGAATATATATGATGGTAATATTGATTTTAAATATTGATTTCTATATATTTTTTTCTTGATTTATAATATTTGTTCAATGTGAAAATGTTAATTATTGTGGTAGTCTTGATAACAAAGAGATTTAAGCTCGAATGATGTTTTATGTCATTTTGTAAGTAATTAAACGTATATTTATTGTGGAAGAACGAGTTAAAACAATGAGAATTGATGTTACTCAAATTCTTTCAAGCATGCGGATGAGGAAGACATAACTTGGATAAAGAGTGTCATGTTATGTATAAGGTGAAGGTAAATTTCGCATAATATGTGGTTTTATGTGATGAGTTAAAATCATTGTCCAAATATCTAATTGTTTTGAATTTTCTTAAAATTTAATAATATTTCAAATGTAATTACGGGAAAGAATGCATGAAGAGAAAAAAAAAAAAAAACTCCTTAATTTATGGATGCATTAAAACTGAATGGATATTGCAATAGAAAATTCTTCTTTATCTTATGTCAAAGAATTTTGAGATTTTTTTTCTGAGAAATAATTACCTAAAAAGAATAAATATTTTGTTTTCGTGTGCTTTTTATAATGATATAAATACAGAAAATCAATGAAAATTTGTGTTATACTTATATCTACTATTTTCATGTATTTTAGAATTTGATACTAATTTTCATAAAAGAAAGTTACCTTTTTTGATACGCCATTAGATATATGCTTTAAAATATAATTAAAATAGTATCAATAATCTTTCAAACTTAATATTCACATATACTATGTATTTTTTAATGAACCACATGTTTTACCAAAAAGTTTGAATATAATTCCTTAGTTGGTCATAATCATTGATAAACTTATGATTGAAAATGAGTTTCATTTAAATGTTATAATCATCGATAATTTTAAAATAAAAAAATCACAATATTATTATAAAATCACGTGCAACGCACGTATTCTTAACTAGTAACATAAAATATGACTAGGTGTAGAAGTCGAGTTTCAAACTTTTGAATCTAAGCGAAACCTAGTAGAGAGCAAAACAAGAACAATGCGAAAACAAAGCATGATACGTGACAAAATTTAGGCGGACTTCTTAGAACAGTGATATTTAGTCACTTATTAATTCAATACTCCATACCGTAATAACATTGCATATCTAATATTTCATTCCGTCCCGTCTCTCTAATTCTTTTTATCCATTAAATCTAAATATCTAAAAAAAAAAAAAAAATTAACACTTTCGGATATAATATTCGCATACCTTCACAACCTAAAAGCAAATAGTACTCCAAAAATGACCGGTTTGGTTTCACAAATATGGTATGGTTAAGCTGGAGGAGCAATTAGGTTTGGCATTATAATTAAAGTAGAGTCTTTTAAATTTCCTTTATTTGGCAACAAAGATTAGTGGTTTGACATGACACTACTTGACAGTGCTGCTGCCCTGTTGTTGTTCATACAGGCTGGAGTTTTCTGACTACAAAAAGCAATTATTAGAGAAAACAGGTAATTTGGTGCAAATAGTTATCTTTGTTCTTGGGTGGAAATAATTCATAATATTTTTCTTTTTTACGGACAACCTTAACTTATGAATTTTTATGCGTAATTTATTTTTATTAGATGAAAAATATTAATATGTTCTTAATTTTAATTAAAAAAATTTGCGGTTGAATTCCAAAAGGTGTAAATGGATTTGGTAGCTTTCTTAAATATATCATTAATTAAATTTTTTATAAGAAAAAATATTAAATTATTGTACTTTTAAGTATATATAATTGCTTTGTAATTTGAAAATTATAAATAAAAATCAAGATAAATAAATAATAAAGTGACGTATATAATATTAAGATATTGAACCAATCTTATTATATTTTAATTTAACATAAAAATACTAATACAAATTATGAGTTCTTTATTTTTGAATGATAATAAAAATATAAATTAAAATATGAATAATACAGTTGGAAGTTTGATATTTGTTGTTAATAAACAAATATCTCAATTAATTAAAAATATTTGAGTATCAAATTTGTGACAAAGCCTTTTTTTGTTATAATCATTTATTAAAAGTTTAAATTTTAAATAATGTAATTACTCAATAATAAAATAATAATTTTATTTAACACCTTTATTAATAAATATGAGCTTAAATTTAAGTTATTTCATATTAGTTAGTAAAATATACAAAACAATTTACGTATATTATCAATTTGATCAATAAAATCTTAGTTCAAAAAAAAAAAAAAACACTAGTAAGTTTCCTTTAATTTTTTTTATATAAAAAATAAGTACCAGGCTCATTTGCGTATTTTATAAAGGTTAATAATCAAATTATAATTTTTTAATTAAAATTAAGGACATATTGGTCTTTTTTATCTAATAAGATCTAATTGTACACTAAAACCCATAGGTTAGAGACGTCCGTGCTAAAAAAATAAATGTTATGGACTATTTCTGTACTGAAGACAAAGTTATGGATAATTTGCATCAAATTCCAGACAAAATGTTTATCGGATACTATTGAAAAAATATGAAAATAAAAAGAACAGGTTATCGTTGTTTTATCATGAGCGTATATAGTTTTTTTTAACTACGGGGAGAAAAAAGTACTTAAACATCTGTGTGTCATTACGTCTTCAATTTCTACCCTCACAAAATCATCTTCTCCAAAATTTGTTGACCGCTTCAATCCATCTCTGTAATTAGATCATTTCTCTCATCCAACCATCTCCAAAATCCACTCAATTTCTCAATCTATTTCCCTAAATCGATCACATCTCTTCACCAATCATCTCCAAAACATGTTCACCGCATCAATCCATCATCATAATAGAACATACGATCGGATTTCACAAAAAAGAAGCGGTATAGTAGTCTTATATAAAAAAATCTTTTAAACACACTTAAAAAATATTTTTTAATTTTAAATTTGTTTTCACACTCATCAACTAATTCAAAATTAAAATAAAATCTTCTCTATATTTTGTAATATATTGACACCACAATTTTTTTTATAAGTGCATCACGTTTTAATTGATTAAATTTAATAAATAATACCAAATTTTATCTAGCATTACTATTTTTTCACCCAATTTTGAAATATTGCCAATTGTTTACCCATTTATCTCAAACCATTTCTCACCCATCACTCATTGCTAACTCATTACCCATAGTTCAAGATAGATGAATTATCAATGGATAATGTTTCAAAGTTGAGTGATCAAGTGATAATGGTGGGTAAAGTTGGATGATCATTTGTTAAATTTGCTCCATTTTAATTACATGGAAAAATCCAAAATGTTTCTTGTTATCACACTTATGTTTTCAACTTTTTTCATTGTATTTTTATCCCTGATGTTCTATTGATTATCACATCTTATCCACGATGATAATTTTCGTCTAGAAAGTCCGTTAAGATAAAATAAAAAGACTTATTTGTCCATTGTATTTTTAAATAAGTAGATAAATAAATAAATATAAAATTACAATTAAATATTCATCTCTCATTTTAAAAGCATGGTAATAGATTCTTTTTTGGATGGAAACCACAATTAGAGACGAGTTTAGATCTGCTATCTCAAATACACGTCTCCTCAGCTGTCCCTCCAATGAAAATCTTACACATCATCAACTAAATGTACGAGGGGATTAATATGGATAATATTTAATACATTCACACTTGCTGTTATTGATGATGTGTAAGATTTTCATTGAGAGGACAACTAAAGGAACAAGATCTAATAATTAAGGGATAATTGCATCAAATGTTCCCAACGTTTCAAAATTGTTAAGGATATGCTCCTAACCTAAAATAATAGCACCAAATGTCCCCAACGTATGAAGAAATATGCAAAGGAGGTCCCCATTCATACTTTCCGTCTATTTTCTCCGTTAAACCTCAAAATTGCACTCCACACACTTTCTCTCTCCAAATTAAGCGATTGGAGATTTTTTTTGCAGAGGGATTTGGTCTCCTAGAATATTATGATTGCAGCGTACTCTCACCACGGATTTGGAAGAGATGCAATCAAGTTGTTCAAAGAAATGTAAAATATGGGTTTCAAACCAAATGATGTTAGAGCATGGAGGCTCAAATAGGCATATGATCTTATAGAGCAGCTCCGAAACAAAGTATCAGCAGGTGTTTGGGGGGCTCTTCTCATGGGATGTAACATTCATGGGGATGAAGATGTAGGAAAACTTGCAGCAAACAAACTTTTGGATATGGAGCTAGAAAATGTGGGCACTTATATGCTTTTGTCTAATAAATATGTTTCTAGCGGAAAATGGAAAGAAGCTGCATTCCAGAGAGTGAAGATGAAGGAAAAAGGGTTGAAAAAACACGCAACTTCTGATGCTGCTGCAAGAAGCAGCAAGAGCTGTTCAAAGGCTAGCAATTTCAGACCGATACAAGCAAAGGAAACCTTGGTTTCCTCACCTACCAAACGTGGTGTGGTGGCTTCGACCAGGAAATAGCGGAGTCGCTGGAGTCTCTCATCCACAATTACACAAACAACAACGCTTTTGCTTCCCTAACGGCGTCTTTTGACAGCTCGAGTCGAAGTTAGGTTTCGATTTAAGCGACAAAATAGAGTTCATTCGTAGCCAGATCCACAGTTTCTTCCTCCTTCAATCTCAGGCCCCTAATTTTCTCTCCCATCATAATCAGCCAAAGGACCAACAATAATTTCACACAAACATGTAACCAACAATAATAATTCACTCAATTTGTCTGAGTCGACTCAGTGAAGATAGATACCGCTCTTTCTTTTGTAGCAGAGGCCGAGTCTATATCAGATGTGGGAATGCTTCATCAGTGAGAGAATAGAAGGGAAGAAGCCACTATTCAGCGTGCGCTGATCATCAATAATCAGACGGTCGAGCGTGACTGTGGAAGTGTCCAGCATTCCATGCGAGGAGTACCAGATTGAGGGCTCCTTTGCCAATCGGAGCTGTACGTTTTTCAACTCGACGCAAAGTAAAAACGTTTTTTCGCTTTCAATCAAGCTAAGATTTGATGGTGAAAGATGCGAAGCTGATACCGGCAGCTAAGGGAAGCCGATTACGCAGTGCGCTAACATCGATCGCTGGCATTTGGAAGCTCCTTCCAGCAGCGAACCAACTAGAATGGATTCGTGGATAAATGAGCTTGAACAATTGAGGTAATTCTCACTTGCCATTTTGGGAAATTATAGTGCACGAATTCCAAATTTTGGATTTAATGGAGAAAATAGACGGAAAGTGTGAAGAGGGACCTCTTATGCCTTTTTCTTCATACGTTGAGGACGTTTGGTGCTATTATTTTATGTTATGGGCATATCCTCAACGATTTTGAAACGTTGTGGACCTTTGATGCAATTATCCCATTAATTAATGAAAAGTTAAATATAAGAATTTGTTAAAAATATTTAAGAACATAAATATGTGGGATCTTTAATTCAATAAAAATGTAGTTTCAATATGACCATCATTATTAAAAATTAATAAGGTAATTATATTCATACTATAATATTTATTATTTACACCACGTTTTAATTGTAATGAAGGTCTCAAGCCTTTGACATTTTAGCATTTATGTCTTCAATTTTTTTCGTCGTATTTTTATCATTAACTTTTAATTAATTTTTACATCTTGTTTGATGAATTTTTTTGATCAAATATTGTTGTGAAAATATTGTGATTGTAAGTGTACAATATTGCACAAAAGTAATAAAGTGGACCTATTGAGTTCGAATTATCATTCCCACGAAAACTATCTTATTTACGTATTAGTTCAATTAATCTTTATTGATTAATCTGTAAAAAGCACTTTAAAATAAACTGATTTTAGAAATTTTAAACTATAACTTTAGATTTTTCAAAATAAGAAAAATAATGTAATAACTTATGTGAAAACGAAAATCAACAATTTAGAAAATATGGTTATTAAAGAGTTTGGACAAACGAATTCACCTAGTTATCATCTCTAATTTCTCATCTCAAGATTTGTTCCTAAAGTTATATTCGGCCGAATTCACGAATTTAACCTAATTTACCTCTCTCGAGTTCAAATTAGTCATATCTAATTAAGTCAACTTAGGCAGTCATAATGATCCTTAATTAGATGCATTAATTCTCCTAAGAATTCAATTCAGACTGCAGCAATAATAAAAGTGTATCTCTACTTTTTATTCAATTGCCAGATTTTACTACGTGGTCTAGATTAATAATTTACTTCTCAGTTCACTACAATCCACAAAATCAATGAAATAATGACCATTGTTTCAAGCATTGAGAAAAGAAGTAAAATCAAATACTTAAATAATTTATAAGTTAAAACTTGAGATTCAAAATTAAAGAATTAAAACTAAGCTACATCGTTCATCCAAACATTAAATTTAGTTATTCATTATTCGGGAGAAAGAAAGCGTTAAAAGAATTGAATACATAACCGGATTTTAAATGAAAAAAGAAAAGATGTTGAATATCTTGCACTAATATATCTTGATCTTCACGTTCCAGTCTTCTTGATCTTGGTCGTTCTTCGTTTTCTTCGCCGTTTTTTTTCTCCGTATTCTCTTGTGTTATCCAAAGAATTAACAACATTTTTTTGACCTAGGTTAGGTCTTTATATGGTGTTTTACTAGTTTTAAAACCCATATAAGTGAACAACGAAAACGACCCTGACTAGAATTAAAAATAAGTCAAAAAGAGCCCAGACGTGATTTTCGCGCATTGCCTAACAAAATTTTCAAATTCTATTCCAATCACCAAATTGCACACTTAGTCCTCCAAGTTTTGATATATATTTTATTTGGCCCCACTTCATAATTTATCCTCTTGTCCTCTTATTTGCATCCCATCTCCTCCAACTTTGGATTTTATCCTCTTCAATCCTCTAATTTTTTCTTTCATTTCAATTTAGCCCTCTTTTATTTGCAACTCAAGTCCTTCAATTTTTAAAAGTTTGTAAGTTGGTCCTCATATCCAAATCTTCATACGCCTTTAGTCATTTTTGTCTATTTTGCTTTGTTTCTCTCCAATTCTATTCGAACTTGGGTTTCAACCTAAAAATATTAAATTAACACATAATTAAGTAAATATTCATTCAAGATTACATACAATTGTCCAGTTTTGACACTACAGATAAGCGTAAATCGATACCTATCAAATATTATGCTAATACGTGCATTGAAATAAGGACAAATTTTGTTAAAGTTTTATATTTATTATTTATTTTGCTTATTTAAAAATATGAGATGCAAAATATTTTTTTGAGTTATTCTAATTAACTTTTTGGACAGAAACAATTCTTAAAGATATATATAAAATATGTAAATTAATAGGTTGGTGATAATAATATGATAAAAAAATTAGCTAGAGATATAAATGTAAAATTAAGCAATAGTAGAGACTTTCATTTTAATTAAAATTTAGTGTATGTTAATATAATTACCTTTATAATATTTACGATTTACGAAATATTCTCAAATTTTCTTCTTACATTTCTAACACCCAATCCCGCCTTCCTCCACTGCACCCCACCACTATCTCTCCAGTCGTCAGCCCCGCCTCTCACCATGTGGAGAAAATTTTAAAGCTTATATTCAAAAAATTCCGAAATAAATTGAAAAGACAGATGATCTAATTACACCGGTATTAAGATAACTAGTGATTTAAGACAACATTTCATATATTGTTGACAGCATTAGATATGCAACTAACACTAGGTAAATTTAACAAATGAATATCTAACTAATTTAAAATTACTATTTGTGTATTCAATTTGATAAAAAGTTTTTAATCGTTCACTCAACTTCTCAATGTGTAACTCAAATAATTTACCATTCATTACACATTGAGAAAACGATAAGTTCAACAAACGGTAATTGACACATGGTTGAACGAAAAGCTGATGTGGCATAATTAAATTATTAAAATTAACTAAATAGCAATAACCAAATACGCATTTAACTTGCTTTAAAAAAACGTTTCTCTAAACTAAAGTGTGGGTAGCTCTTACCATCACTCAACTTCTCTTGTCCCGTCGAAAATTTTTAGGAGGTAGGATGGGGATTAAAATATTTTCATTTACCTACACGTTTAATTAATTAATCAATTTTTAATATTATTTTTTACTTTTTAAAATACGATTAAAAAAAATCGAGCTCGGGTTCAAGGAATTTGGTGCGGGGCAAGACGGGACGGAACGGGACGAGACGGGACGGAGCAAGGCGGGGCGGGACTAGGCTGGGATAGAGTATTTCACCATCTCTAGATTTTTCTACAAAACATTATTCGCGTTTTTGCTCGGACTGCCATGTTTGTCGGGGGGGTAGGGGGGGGGGGTCGAAATCCTAGTGCTTTCAAAAAAAGCTAGGCATCAATACCTTTGGATAGTGGTGTCGACCCCTACACCTAAAAATTACATCTTCGCTTTGTTTTTTGTGCATCATGCATGTAGTACTATGCCAAGATCTTTTCTCCAGTCTTTTTTCAATTTTTATTTATCTAAAAGTAATTAAAAAGAGTTGTGTTCTCCTACACACCAGTGGGTAAGATGTAATTGCCTACTAGTGATGTAGATGCATCTTGCCCATAAGATAAAATGGTCCATTATGACAAGATGTGATAAGATGTATACACATCACCAGTCGACAATTACATCTTGTCCATTAATGTGTAGGAGAACACTACTCATATTAAGAAAAACTATATTTTTTAGTCGAGCAGCCTACTTCAGAAAGAATTTGTAGACCTACAAGATGAAAAGACAACCATCTTATTTATAGTTTTCTCCAAAGGCATAGCTGCAATTAGGGGAACTCTCTTTTTTATCTCCAATGTAATTCTTGCAAATATTCTTTCCTCACAAATTTTAATAATCACCTTTTCAAATCCACAACTTTATTACAATCCCTAAAAATCCTTGAAAAATCACTAAAAAATTATTGAGTTGTTACAATTTCTCATCTTTAAAGAAATTTGATCCTCAAAATTACACATTCTTTGGTATCCTTTAAGTAAATATTCAATCCTACCAAGGGCGGATCTGGAGGTGGCAACCCTGGGTTGTAGTCTAGGATTGTCCAAGCCCAAATCCAAAAGCCCAATGCTAATTCTAAATAATAAAAAAATTATATTAATTTAGTCTAATCCAATTTGTTAATTTATTTTTGGGAAAATTTTGGGCCGGTCACTGTTAACGCCATGTTGGGCTGAAAAGTCATATCATATAATCTTAATTCAACTAAAGTCATACTTAATTACTAAAAGACCAATATGCCCTCCAATTGTAAAAACAGTCATTTAAACACGTAAAAACCAACAAAATCATTTCAATGCCTGTTTACAAACTCCTTCATTTACTTTTAACAATTTTCATCTTCTTCTTGTGTTTGATTCTTCTCACCATAACCTGTAACTGCATACAAACAATTCGAAAGCTGATATTTCAATGGCGAAGATATTGTTTTCTTTTTTATTTTTTAATAAAGTAACCATTTTCAGTTAAAAATAATCATTCAAATATTGAGATATTGTTCAAATTGAAACATGTGCAATGCAGTTAATGAATGGAGTTTGGATGAACTGATTCAACTAGTTTTTGATAATGTAGTTGTTGTGAGTTAGGGTTTTATGTTAGATCATGTAAAATGCTTGATACTGTTTCAATAGATGTGTTTCAATATATGATACTGTTTCTAATGATAGTGAAATTTGCTGATTTTTTCCCTCTGTTTTTAATGATAGTGAGCAGTTATTCTTTCTTTATCTTGGCATTGCTCTGAAGTATGTGTTTGCTTGCTTTTAAGGGACTCAGATACCTTGGAAGAGCTTTAATTTGCAGCAAAAAGATGTACATTAATCAGTGATACTGTTTTAGAGGATTTGTGATACTGTTTTGAAAAAAAAAATTAAAGATTGTCATTTTAAGCTAAAGAGACGACTTCAAACGGGTAAAATCCATCATAGGCAACGGCGAAGCGGCTGGTCTTGACCGTCTCGTCGAGACCATTCCGAAAACATATTATAATAAAAATTCTGAGCACGTGTGCAAATTCTATGATCATTTCTATTGTGATACTGTTTTTTGTGATACTGTTTTGCATAATACAGTATCAAACAACACACATGACTATGATATCATGCTTTTATCTTTGATACTGTTTAATTAGTCATATGTTTTGTTTGATACTGTATTATGCAAAACAGTATCATAGATTAAAACATGGATTAAAACAATATCAGTTTATATTAATGCACATTACCTAAACAAAACATTATCATGGATTAAAAGTAAGACATTCAAACAGTATCATAGGATTAAAACAGTATCATGGATTAAAACAATATCAAAAGATACTGTTTTATCTATGATACTGTGAATTGGTATACTTATATCATGTTTTTATCTGTGATACTGTTTTATTATGATAATGTTTCAACCTATGATACTGTATTAAAACAGTATCATTACTTCAACCATTAAAATATCTTGTGCTTAGTTTTATGATACTATTTTAGCTGTGATACTGTTTTATTTAGATAATGTGAATTGGTATACTTATATCATATTTTTATTTGTGATACTGTTTTAATATATGATAATGTTATTGAGTGCAAGTAGTATCAATGGTCTTATAATACTAATGGAGTATTTTAAGAACAGTTTAATTACTTCAAACAGTATCAATGGACTTGAACAACATATTTTCATGTATAACATTTATCTGTGATACTGTTTTAGAGGATGTATGATACTGTTTTGACAATAAAATTAAATATTGTCATCTTAAGCTAAAGAGATGACTTCAAACGGGTAAAATCTATCGTACGTAGTGGCAAATGAATTGGTCTTGACCGTTTCGTCGAGACAATTTCGAAAACATATTATAATAAAAATTCCGAGTACGTATGCGAATTCTATGCCATTTCTATTATGATAATATTTTGTGATACTGTTTTGGTATGTATGATACTGTTTTGACAAGAAAAAATAAAGATTGACATTTTAAGTTAAAGAGACGATTTCAAATGGCTAAAATCCATCTTATGCAGTGGCGAAGCGACTGGTCTTGACCGGCTCGTCGAGACCATTCCGAAAACATATTATAATAAAAATTCTGAGCACGTGTGCGAATTCTATATTCATTTCTATTGTGATACTGTTTTCTGTGATACTGTTTTATATAATACAGTATCAAACAACACTCTGATTATGGTATTGAATCAACATATTTCACTTCTCTTTATTTTTCCCAATTCAATCAAATGGTGGAGCATTATCACCTATCTTTGTTCTATATCTTCATTCTTTTTCACATACAATTCAATTCTTTTCAAAATCCAATTACTAACCAAACCACTTGTGTATGTGAAGCAAGTGAATGTGTACAATCCATTGTTGCCCCTCTGCCTCAATATCCACCACCGCCGGCGAGACCAGAATTAAATATTGAATGAATGTAATTTTGAACTTCTATTTCCTTGTTTGCAATTAGAAATTGGAATTCAACCAGAACAAAGTATTCCAACTAATTGATTCACGTAAGAAACACCAGAAAACCAGAATGCATGAAACACCAGAAAACCAGAATACAGGAAACACCAGAAAACCAGAAACCAGAAACCAGAACCAAGTTTTTTATGGTAGACCCGAACTTCACCATGGGCGGATCACCTTCGTCGCACTCATACCCAGCCTCACGCCATCAAATTCAGGCCCCCACGCCAAAAAACAGCACCTAAATCGCAGATTACCTAGGTTCAGCATCTAAATCGCCGCCGTGACCTCTTCCACCGAACGCGCAACCACCGGACAGTCACCGATCAACTTGTCCATGCCCAAATGACTGATGGAGGTTTGTAGATGTAGAAGAAGACGTCAATGTTTTTGTAGGGTAATTTTGGAATTAATTTAAAATATTGCTTAAAATATGACTTAATTACAATTTTGAAAAATGTCTTGACCTAATTTGAAACAAGTCATGTACAAGTGACTTATAGGCAATTTTCCCTTTATTTTTTTTATGGGCCAATTAAATACCCACATGACCCAAACTAGGACCATTGCTGCACTTCACAATTCCACAAATTTTAAACTTTAGAAAATTCAAAATTTGAAAGTGGGTTTGAATTTTTTAAGAGATAATTAGATTTAACACTACTTTTATATATTTATTTTGACAAATCGAGTTAAAAATTTATTTTTTGAAGAATCAAGTATTATTTTAATTAATAAATTAAAACCTAACTAATTAATTAAATATTTAATAAAATAATAAAATAATTTATTATCACTATTTGTATTTATATTTCCTAATAATTAAGAACTGATATCAGATTGTTAAAGAAAAAGAGATTTTAGCATTCAAAACTCTATCACAGCCAAACAATATCTCGAACAAATTGAACGACCTTCATCATCCGCGAGGGGAGTTTCAAAATCGAAACAGGGAGATAATCTATTTTGCCCAATCCTTCATCATCTGCCTGATTCAAAAAAGTATTTTGAAAAATTCTTCCAAAAATAGGCTTGTGAAAAACCCAAAAATCGATTTCAATTTCTGTTCAACTTCAAATTTCAAAAATCCTAGCTCCAAAATTTCAATGATAATACTGATTTTTTGTGTCATTTATCATGATTATCTGGTGATAGTATGTGACTGATTATCTGGTGATAGCTTGTCAGTAGTTATCTGATAATAGTTTTTAACTATTGTGACCTGCTGTTATGATTTAGTATCTGATGATTAATTGTGTGACCCTTTTCATGTGGTTGTGACTTTAATTTCATGTTAAATATTTGAAGAATGTTGTTCTGGTGATAGTTTATGAATTGATAATCTGATATATTTTTTCTCTAGTTATCTGGTTATAATATGTAACTCTTGTGACCTGCTGTAATAGTTTAGTGTTTGATGATTAATTATGTGACCTCTTTCATGTGGCTATCCATTCAGAGACGTTGGTCACAATGTTTCATATTCGAGTCACGACGCCTTTTTTCAATCACAGACAGAATATTTTTTTTCTCTCTCCACGAACCATATTTTTTTAATTGTAAAACATGATAGTAACTAATCTTAAATTTTATGGATAAAATTTGATGATAGATAATATAGTTATATACTTACATCACATGTTTATCTTGAGTCATATTCAAATGACGGTTACAAAATCTTATCTTCTATCTAATTATTATTGTTAAATAATGTATGGGAGATAAGTGAAACACACGGTACACCTAATTTTTACAATTTGTGATTGATTGTTCCAATTTTTTGATAGTTTTGTCATTTATCAAAATGCAAAGTTAAATATTGGTATGTATCAAAATTTCCCATTTTTTAATTTGTTGCACCTTCCACTATTTGGTGTTGAAATATCATTTTATTTTTTAGTTTGGTTGTAATATTATTCTGTTGTGTATGATTTACTTATATGTCGTTTTATTAAATATAGGATTACAATATAATCGTATATAATAATATTAAAGGGTTTAAATATTTTGTACATCGACTACATATCTTAGTTTTAGATAAAATATATATATATATATATAACAATTTTTATTGAGAGAGACTTTGTTAATAAAATAAATATAGATTTTATTGTAGAAGAATTCGCAGTTGTAAAAGATTGACGGGCACAACTTTTTTAAACTTGTTTAAATCTTGAATATTTTTGTGTAATGACTTCTGTAACCTTTTTAAAGATTATGATTTATAAAAAATATTAGATTTTCATAAAAATAGATTAAGTAATTGTGGTTTGAGAAAAAAAATTTGGGAGCAGACTCTTCTCTAGCCCACCTATTTGTTATATCCTGGCTTCACCCCTGACTCATACTATGTTTTCACCGCGCAATGAATTAACACCTTCATAGTTATTGAACAACCATAAATACTTAATTCTGATGGCGTTATGTCGTTCTTAGAAAATATAAAATCACTCCCACATTTTTATAGGATAGGATAGGGGAGTGTTGATATTTGGTGTTTCTCTAAAATTGACCTATGAAGTATATTAGTTCAATTCCCTTATGAATACTAAAGAATGTCTCTATATTTCATTAATGTAAGACATTAATTCACAATATCATTTGATCCCTCAACAGAATCTTTAATGAAATATCTGTTACCATCCAATTTTAGTAAGGTCTTCACGTCATCAAAAGCCCAGCGAAGGCCTTGGGGGCCCAACAAGGGCCTCATAAATTTTCAGAAGGTTTCGGAGGTCCATCGAATATCTTAGTACTCTTGAATCCATCACAAAGAAGCTCATGAAGGGCCTCAACATTCCTGGCTAATCTAGAGCGCTTCGTTGGTCTTCGCATTCTCATAATCCAGAGGCAATCTGATATTTTGGGATAACTAGAGAAGTAATTAAAGAAAGATTGTGTTTGATTGCCATAATAATTCTTACAAGAAAAATGAATACCAATCTCTCAATAATTAGGCAATACATTATTGGAAATCTAATCAGATAATGACCAAAATCTAGGAGAATGTGTCCATGTCCAATTACCCTTTATCCTATAAGGAAGGAGAATCCAATAAGAGTTCTAATTAATTTCTTGCACAGAATAATTATGACTCTGCAGCTATAAATACAAATACTCTGATTATTCCAAGGTACACATTTATGACGCACTTTTACGCATATATTCTCTCTCCTAAACTCTATTCAAATCTCTGCCTGCTCGTTCCTTCCACACCCAATTTTTATATTATCCGAATATTATTCGATATATCGGCAGTTGACTTGATCGTCGGAGTAACAACGATTGCCAGATCTTTTTTCTCTGGTAATCTTGGTGCCTAACGGTCGTCCTAGTGTGCAGGTAACATACAGGTTGACAGATGAGTGATTGAAGATCTGTTGACGTGTGGATAGTGCATATTCCGACGTCAACAATTTGGCGCCGTCTGTAGGAACAAAAAATGTTACACGACCAAAAACTTCTGGTAAAAATGTGTTTTTCTACACAAAAGAGCATGGCAACAGAAAACTCCATGGAAGAAGAAGTAGAGTCCCATTATATTGACTTGGGGCAGGAAAGCGTTCAAGACCCTCAGAACGTGGCCCACCATATGAGGAGAAGACAATGACAGAAGCGGACGGTGGAGCAAGAGAACCAAGACCTGAAGCTAGACAATGCTCGGATAAAGGTAGCGCTTGAACTGTTGGAGAATCAATCTCTTCAACATGGACTCAAGCGTGACCGTGCTCGGTGAAGCCCTTCGAGGTACGACTCTATCGAAAGTCATCGATCTCAAGATGATTTGCCAATCCTCAACAGGCAAAATCCCATGAACCAGGAGAGACCTTGTGCCTCCCGAGTGGAAAATCCAGTCGCCTCTGCCAGTGTATTCAACAGGTTGGATGATGGGTCGTCTGTAGCTTAATCTCAATCGTTGAGTAGCTGGCGTAGCGAGCCCAGCGATGACCACCAAGAGAAGAGAAAGGACTCCAAGGCTGCGGATGTGAAGCCCGAATATGAGAGACTATAACGGTCGTGCGATCTTGATGACGATGACAAGAACCTCCCATTCTCCAAAGAGTTGAAGGCTAGAAAACTTTCCGTAGGGTTCAAAATGCCTCATATGAAGAAATATAACGAGAGAGGTAATCCTACGGATTCCATTGGAGGTTCACTTTCTAAAAGCTTTCGTCCTCATTTAATACTCTTTCTTAAAGTCCCACGCCTAATATGAATAATAGGATTGGATTTGAGGGACTATTGTTACCACCAGATTTTGGTAAGGCCTCCACGTCATCAAAAGTCTAGCGAAGGCTTTGGTGGCCCAACAAGGGCCTCGGAGGCCCATTGAACATCTTAGTACTATTGAATCCATCACAACGAAGCCCATGATGGGCCTCGACATTCCTGGCCAATTTGGAGCACTTCACAGGTCTTCGTATTCTCGTAATCCAGAGGCAATATGATATTTTGGGATAATCAGCGAAGTAATTAAAGAAAGATTGTGTTTGATTGTCATAAGGATTCTTACAAGGAAAACGAATACCAATATCTCAATAATTAGGCAATACAATATTGAAAATCCAATCAGATAAGAACCGAAATCTAGGAGATTGTGTCCATGTCCAATTACCTTTTATCCTATAAGGAATGAGAATCCTATCCGAGTTCTAATTAATTGCTTACACAGAATAATTAAGACTCTGCAGCTATAAATACAAGGACTCTGATTATTCCAATGTAAGCATTTATGACCAGTGTTATCAGAACTAACCCGGCCCGACTGGTTCAACCGGGAACCGGTCTCAAAATCGGGCTGATTATGCAGAAAAATCATCTATTTAAAAGTCCGCCCATAAACCCGTCGACCCACCTGGGTTTGAGAAACCCGTTAAACCGTTCCCAATTTTATTGATTTTAAAAATTATTATTTTTCAACAATTAATTATAACTGACCATTGAAATTCATCTATCTCTTTGCACGAAATGGATTAAAAGAATGAAAAACCAAAAAAATTGGTTTTGAGCAATTTTTGTGATTTCTAAAAACTTATTTTTAATTTTAATTTTTTTTGTAAATTTTTTTAATTTTTTAAAAATCACCGGGTCAATTTTGGTTCGATCCTTTGACCCTTGACCCTTTTACTTTTTCGGGTCGATGCTCGGGTTGGTTTTTAAAACATTGTTTATGATGCACTTTTACGCATATATTCTCACCCCTAAATTCTGCTAAAATCTCTGTCTGCTTGTTCTTCCCATACCCAATTTTTATATTTCCCCGTATATTATTTGATATATCGGTAGTTGACTTAATCGTTGGAGTACTAACGATAGTCAGACTCTTTTTTCTCATTGGTACTTAATGGGCGTCCTAGTATGCATGTAACATACATATTGACAGATGAGTAATTGAAAATTTGTTGACGCGTAGATAGTACATATTTCGACGTCAACAATACCTCAAAACATAAGCTACTTATAAGTATCGATTTTGTTGAAATCATATTTTGAGATCAAACAATAACTTTGGAATACCCGAGACACGTCAGGTGAAACTTGGTTCGATATTTCTACTTGAAAGCCTTTAATGAAAATGAATTTCACGTTAAATAACTGACACGTTGAATTTCTATAAACGAGTACTAGTGAGAATTGATTTCAAAACCTTTGTTTACTCTTGTACCATTTTAAATTTTTCTATAAAAATGTTTAAAATATTAACGACAAATAAATTTATCTATTTATATTTATATTGAAACACCGTTCATTAACTAGCAAATTAATACGAAATTTTTGTAGGTACTAATTAAATATAATATTGGTTCTTTTAACTTAATTTTTCAATTAATTACTCTATTTAAAAAATTCGAAAACAAGTTTCAGCCGCAATCGTAACACAACGTTGTCGTTTTTGTAGTTTTATATTTAGATTTGATGATTTTGAAATGCTCAATAATATAAATTTATATATATTAATTATTCTAGAATAAGAAAAACCAAATAATAAATAATAAAACGTTCTAATCAATGGTTGATTGATATCCATTAGTTATTGAAAATAATGGAGCCTATAACAAATAGTAATACAAACAAATTATTCTAATAAGAGGGTTTAATTAAATTTAATAGAATGTCATATTCATCAATGGATATTTAAAACTGGATTCTTATTGAAAAAAGCAGTGGAGGCAATCAATCGTCAATAATAATGGGTTATTATAGAATTTACCTTTTGATTTTGCATTGACATGACAACACTCTTATCTAAAAATTATATCAATTGGTCAAATCCAACTTTAACCCAGAATTACGCAACACACACACACACACATATTACATAATCTTGGGTTAAAGTGGGTCTTTACACTAACAAGTGTCCAGGTGGACATTAGAATAAAAATGTATATATATAATAATAATATGTACAGTTTGATTCATAGTCGGGCAAGAGACTTTTGAACACGAGTATATATAGATATATTGTGCGTTAAGTGAGTCGTGCTAAATAGACAAGTCCATCTATTAGTGTCTTTTGACAAATTAAGTATGATCTAGTATTTTTTTTTCATGATCTTACGCTACATAGCATGGTCGGGCTTGTTTATGTGAACAATTGATTTTTATAATAAAAATTAAAACACATTCTTGATTCTCTCCATGATTGAGGAGAGTTTTTTGGTTGTTGGTCTGACTATTGATTACAAAAATTTAAATAAATGACCATCAACCATTATTTTGTTAAAAAAGATTGAGTTCTGTTATAATGCTCTCGGTGAGCATTATTATAATATCTACCAAAACAAGTGTCATGCATTTATTGCATGAGTATAAAGTTGGTGGGGACAAGAGTGTAAAGTTCTACTTTACACTCATGCAATGAATGCATGACACTTGTTTCGACGGATATTATAACAATGCTTATCGAGGACAATAAATCAATATTCAGAAAAGATTTAGAGAGTCCACATGTCAAAAAGGCTCGCCCAACGTTGGTCATGTAACTTGTGCGATCCAACTAACTTTACATCTCTTCATGAAACTAAACGCTAAACAACCTTTGAACATTCACTACCAAACTATGTGATGCTCTAAATTCCATTGATAACCCAATTTTCGGTCGATAAATTTTGAAGGTGAAAGTCCACTGAGTAACTGACAAATTTTAAATAAGGGATCTTCAATAATTTTTGTGACCAGTAGGTTTGTTGGAAATTACCCACAACTTAGTTTGTCGCTAAAAAACTACGAATATTCCGTTAATGAATTCTTACACTGTTTCTTACATAATAACTTGTGTTCCTAACTTCTGACATAATTTTCCAACTAGAATAAATTCGTCAATAACTTGAATTACATTTATTAAAAAAATTATCATTCTTAAATTAATAATTTTTGTGAATTAAAAATATTAAAAATGTAGAAATTTGTAATCTACATCAAGTAATATGGAATTGCAAATAAATCGATTTCACTGCTTAATTGTACTGTTTGAAACTACACATGATCACAACATTCACTACTAATTTGCATCCAACTCAAAAGCTTTTTCACATCAACCAAATTGAGTTCACTCGGAACATTGGTAAGTGTAAAATCTATACTCATCTTGATTATCAAACGAAGCTTTTCATGGTGTTTTTGAGTCAAATTCTATTTAATTTTGGATTGTTTTGTTTAGTAGGACGATATCCCGACTTGGTGGCACATTGATGTTAAAGGAGAAAAAGAGTGGTGATAAAATGGTGAATTTATGGATAGTGACACGAGGCTCGAAGAGAATGGAAAATTTGGTTTAAGTATAAAAAATTTAAGCTCGAGCAGTGTCCTATCTCGAGCAAAGAAGTCGTGCACTCGAGCGAGGGACAAATTAAATCAGAGAAGCAGGAGTAGCAATGCAATACCCACACTTGAGCAAGGGTGATCTACGCTCGAGCGAGGAATAGAATCAGAGAGGCAGTAAATTGGAGCAGGTATCGCTTGAGCGAGCTTGAAATCTGTTGCTCGCAGTTTTTGACAGTGTACTGAAGATTCTAAGTTTATTTTTGTCCACTTTGAAGATTATCACCAACTTATTGAAGGTTCTAGATATTTCTCATTATTTCCTTTAAAATGATTTTTCTAGAATTTTCCATATATGTATATATCAAGAAAGATCTAGAATAATAATAGAGAATTAGTACTAGAATTTTCTAACATCTATTAATAGAACTTTCTAGAATAGTAATAACCAAGTATAAATAGGATGTTAGTGTAGTGATGAGTAGTAACGAGTGGTGAGTGAGATCAACTAAAGAGTGAGTGTTGTGTTCCATATCAAAAATATTGTACAAGTGTTTATATAATAAAATAAGTTCCTTTTGTGTTCCAAATTCAACAAATGGTATCAGAGCGAGTCAATTGAGGGCCATGTGTTTCCAGAGCAAGGTAGTCGAGTGGAAATTATTTTTGAGCTTCTGTAGATCATGCACAAATTGAGATTGTAAAGCTTCAATAAAGCTTGCTTGGTAATAAAGAGGTTATTCAAGTCACGATGGGCGACCTAATGATAGGCGGAATGAAGAAGCTCAACAACCAATACTACACCACATAGAAGATATGCATGTAGTCTTATCTCCAAGGCCAAGACTTGTAGGACGTAGTTGGCGGCAGTGAAGTGACACTGCCGGAGGACGCCGGGGCTCTGAAGAAATGGAAGATTAAAGCAGGTAAAGCCATGTTTGCGATAAAGACAACAATTGATGAGGAATTATTGGAGTACATAAGGGACAAAAATACGCCAAAGGAAGTATGAGACATATTTGCAGCACTGTTTAAAAAAAAAAAATGATCTAAGGTTGCAGCTTTTGGAGAACGACCTATTGTCCATCACTTAGGGGGAGATGATGATAAACCAATACTTCAACAAGGTAAAATCTCTCTGTCGCAAAATCTCTGAATTAGATTCTTCTTGTAAAATTTCAAAGTCTAGGATGAGAAGAATAATCATACATGGATTGAGGCCTGAATTCAGAAACTTTATTGTCGCAATACAACGTTGGCTAGAACAACCTTTACTGGTCAACCTAGAAAATTTGTTAGCCGACCAAGAAGCGTTGATTAAGTAAATGTCAGGGGTCTCACTAAAGAAAGAAGATGAAGCATTGTTTAGCTATAAGAGAAAATGCAGATCCCTTCGACAAAATAATAAAGAAGAAAAAGAAGAAAAACGCATAGAAGGTTCTCAAATAAGGGGAGCTCAAGAAAATCGCAACGAGAGAGGTCAGTTGTCAAAGAGATATAGGCAACCTAATGACTCTTGCTTTGTATGTGGCAAACGAGGTCATTACGCAAGAGATTGCCGATTTAGGAAAAAGCCAACAGAAGGAAATATGACAACCTTTAATGAGCAAGAAAATGTAATAGTAAAGAAGAGTGGGATGCTGAAGCATCGTTGCAGTAACTGAGCAAACTCATGAGAATGTGAGCAATTCAATACTTTAGGAAGAATCGACATTGATAGTCGTTGTCCCTGGACGAATAGATTGTGAAAATGATTGGATTGTCGACTCAGGATGTTCCAATCACATGATAGGCGACAAGGAAAAGCTGCAAAACACAACAGAGTATAAGTGGACACCGCAGAGGGTGGATTTACTAGATTCAAAAGAAATTAGAGATAAGTTGCAATAAGAAATTGTAGAAATACAACAGAGCTTTGATAAAATTGAATATTCACAGGAGTCAAGCAACGGAGAAGAGCCTACGAGGGCAACGCAAGGTCCATGGCAAACTGGTGTGCATCAACCAACACCAGAAGAGAATAGGCCAAGCCAACAAGAAAAGGTTGAGGTACCAACAAGTCCTCAACCACAACTAAGAAAATCAACTAGACAACGAAAGCCAAATCCCAAGTATGCTAATGCAGTGGTAGAAGAATATTAAAGTACCAAAGAGGTAGAGACCTTTGAAGAGGCAGTCCAACACAAGGAGTGGAGAAAGGCAATGGAAGAAGAGATTGTGGCTCTAAACCAAAATGAAGCTTGGGACTTGACGGCAGAATAAATCCTATATCCTGCAAATGGGTATACAAGGTAAGGAGACGATCCGATGCGTCAATAGAGAAGTACAAGGACACGGCTGGAAATGATGAGAAGAAAAATAGTTAAATCAAATAGTTGGTGCTAAAGGGGAGAATTGAAGATGAATGTTCCAGATATTTCTCATTATTTCTTTTAAAATGATTTTTCTAGAATTTTCCATATATGTATATATCAAGATAGATCTAGAATAATCATAGAGAATTACTACTAGAAATTTCTAACCTCCATCAGTACAAATTTCTAGAATAGTAATAACCAAGTATAAATTGGGTGTTAGTGTAGTGGTGAGTGATAATGAGTGGTGAATGAGATCAACTAAATAGTGAGTGTTGTGTTACATATCAAAAATATTGTACAAATGTTTATATAATAAAATAAGTTATTTTTGTGTTCCAAATTCAACACACTTTGGGTGCAAAATTTCACATATTATCCTACTATATATATAGTTGGACTTTTGGTCTGGATCATGTTAGATTCTCATACATATTCTCACACTGAAAACCTAGCTTTGAAGAAGAGAAGAAGGAAGAACTTAAAGCTTTTCCAGGATGTTTCAAATGACGGTTGAAAATTCAAGATGAAACAATACTTTTCTTTATTTTTCTCTATTTCGGGTGGTGTTTATTTTTTCAATTATGTTTTCAATGTTAGGCTAAATTCTCCATAGCCATGATAGTGATGTCAACTATATTTTAAAGCTTTAATTTGATTTTTCCCGTTTTTGACTCTAATCATGTATTTGGTTGAATATTTTCTAAGTTCTCATGACATCTAAATGACTGATCACATTTTGAACGATTTTTGGGACTTATATTGTTTCGTGAGGATAAATATAGGTTTTAGAGGTGTCAATTCGGGTCAGGTGGGCCTGGTAAGCCCACCTTTGACGAAGTCCGGTGACGGCCTGCATTAGAAAAAGTCTGCACCATCACGGATTGTGGACCGGGTCAACTCAACCCACAAAAATTGAAAACTAGCCCGGCCCACCCGTCAGCCCATCCGGGTCGAGTCTATGTGGGCCCCAGTTCGGCCCATATGAATAAAAAATTAATTTTTTTTAGAAATTACTAATAAAAATTAGTTATTTATTGTAATTAAAAAAAATGTTTACATATATAGCAAAAAATGTGTTAAATTACTAAATAAAAAATAAATAATAAAGATAAATTCACATTTGTTAATTTTTAATTCAATTTCTATTTTTTTCATATATATTTAAAGACTAAAACAACACGCATATGTCACATCTTTCACTTCAAACGGCTCTCTGCCATTTGTTTTGTTTTGTTTTTTTTAAATATCATTTCAAATATGAAAGTTTGAATTTTCTGTCTTTTCTTTTACAAAAAAAAAAATTAAAACAGGCTAGTGATTAAAGGCCGAACCTCCCGGGCCGTGAATAGTCCACCCGGTTTATGGGCCGGCCCGCGGTTCGGCCTCCTTTGCCCGTGAACGGCTCACCCGATTCACGTGCTGGCCCGTGGTTCCGGATCGAGACGAGTGGGCCGATGCAGGTTCGGCTGGTCTGCCCGTCTTGACACATCTATAGGCTTAACACAATTGGTAAATATTGTAAAGTACGATATATGATAGAGACACTCCTATGTTTTATGTGATAAATTCTACAATGTTCATCGTTTTTAATACATTTTTACATATTCACATATTTTATATAGATATTAGTTTTTGCTACGTGCGTTGCACCCCTGTGAAAAAT